>CM028134.1:392667500-394140000 GCA_016271365.2 Neoceratodus forsteri | reverse complement strand
CTCAGCAGTGTTTGTTATTTTTAAAATGCAAAAAAAAATGACACTGACTCTTGAGCACACACCCCCTTCCTCAAGAAACTGCATTAAGTGTGCATGCATGCAACCCATGTGAATACCACACCTAAACCTGCAGTAAAACAGAGCCCCGAGCCTGTAATACAGGTTTTATAGTAAAGCAGAAGAAACATAAAATACATATTTAGTTCATAACTGTCCCGCAACAGTACTTCCAACAAGTGGCGGTGTCATGCAGCGCTAAATATCAAGAACACTGAACATGTTAACAATCACGAAAGGTGATTTAATATAGAAAAGGTTAAAGGGGAACGCTCGGTTCCCCTGCACTAATGCTGCAGGACAGAACAGTTACGTAACAACTTACTGTAACAGTAGAACTTCAAGTGGATCTCAGTCATCAGATTACACCATAGGAACCTTCACCATCAGAGATGGGGAATCCACACGGAAGATTTTCAGCAGTACAACTGGGGCCGCCCACAATATTGACGGCCGCTGACATCAGCAACCTTACATAGGTGTTGGCAGCCCTACTCCCTCCTCAGTTCTTTCCCTCCAGAGACAAAGAGAGCAAGGCTAATGCCCTGGGGAACTGAGGAGAGACCGAGGGATCTGGCTCTAAATAGAAATGATGGAATACAGCAGATAGGCAGGTCCTGAACAGGAGCCCCAAGAAGGGGGGCAGTGGGAGGGAAATCATACCTGATGACTGAGATACCCACAAAGATCTACTGTTGTGGTAAGTTCTTACATAACTGTTTTATCTTCTTTGGGGGTATCTCAGTCATCAGGTTACACCATAGGAATGAGTACCAAGCAGTGACACATGAAAACAGACAGTTTGGGAGGCTGGATCTCCATAAACTTAAGATAGGAGTCCTTGTAGCACAGCCCTGCCAAATCCTGCAAGGGCTCTTGAAGCAATGTCCAGACTGTAATGCTTGGTGAAGGTGTGGACTGTACTCCAGGTGGCAGCAGCGCAAATATCAGCGTTTGAGACCCAGGCAATTCTTCGCCATACCTGTTGTAGCAGAACACAATGCAGTTTGCCAACCATTTGGATAAACATTGCTTAGAAACTGAAGCCCTGAGCCGGCCTGGTGGTGCTGAGGGTTGAGGCGCTGCATGCCACACCTTGCAGCACGCTGGCAACCTGGGTTTGGGAACGGACTCAAGTCACTCGGGGGTCGGTAGGGGGAGAAAGGATTAAGCATCTGTAGACAGCTCTCCTTCCTCGAGGAGGGGGTACAGTGTGATGCCCTCTAGACTGACACCCAGCGGTGGCTGGGTGTCGGCACAGGCGCGTTGCCCAGAAGAGGGGAAGGCCCACGTCCAGGGCATATGGCTGCTTCTGCAGAGGCAGAGGCAGTCGCTTCACCTACTGCACAGATCGTGGGCCCAGGGGAGAAAAGCAAAAAGACCGGGAGCAGACAGGGTGTATGATGATCCGACGCATTCCCCCGGAAGATGCCGCCCCAACGTCTGGATTTGTGCTCTGGGGGGGGGGTAAAGCCAGTGCTCCTGTTCTTGGCGCTGCCATGGGGGGCAATCCATGGGGCAATTAGAGGGTCTGGCTGAGCGGGGAACAGTCAGGTCGGAGACCAAGTCTCTCCGACGGAGGGACAGAGCCTCCCATAGGCTCTGCGGAGGAGAGATAAAGTACAAATAGAAAGAAACTGAAGTGCTCTCTCTGCCTGGGGTGAAAAAAACAAACTGCTTAGACTTTCTGGACTCCTTGGTCCGAAGCAAATAATACTTCAAAGTCCTGCACACATCTAGTGTATGGAGCAGTGCTTCCCCTGGATTGGCATGCTCAGGAAAATAAACAGGAAGGTGGACTGATTAAGTGTGAACTCAGAAACCACCTTTGGTAAAAACTTAGGATTTGTGTGCAAAAATACCCTGTCTTTGTGAAAAATCAAATAAGGCTCCTCACACCAGAGGGCCTAAAGTTCAGAAATTCTTTGAGCGAAGTACAGTAGTGGCAACTAAAAACAGCACTTTCCAAGAGAGATAGCACAAATTGCAAGTCGCGACTGGCTCAAAAGCAGAAAGGATCAACCTTCCAAAATAAAATTTAAGTCCCAAGCTGGGACAGAGGAACAGATTAGGGGTTTCAGATATAGGATGCCCCTGAGAAATGCAAGGGACACATCCAGCTGAGCTATAATGCGGTCACCCATGGGCTCATGGAAGGCAGAAATAGCCGAAAGGTAGACAAAGAAATCAGGTAATCCAGGATATGCTTCACAGGACAAGTGAAAGGGTCTAGGGAATGCTTAGCAGCCCAGATGGCAAACGGCTTCCAGTTCATGGCACAAGTGGCACGTGTGAAAAGCTTGCGGGCGACCACTAGGACGTCCGCCACCCTGTTAGAGACCCCAAACCTGGCGATGGCTATGTCCTCAGGAGCCACTCATGAAGATGGACAGACCTGAGGCCGAGATGGATCAGGGTCCACCAATCCAGGGTCAGCAGATTCCTGCGAAGGGGCAGAGGGACCAGAGGTTCCTCTGTCAGCTGCTGAAGCAGAGGGAACCATACCTGGTGAGGCCAGAATGGAGCTACCAGAATCATACTGGCCCCCTCCATCTGCAACTTGATTAGCACCCTCTGAATTAGAGGAATCAGAGGGAATGCATATAGAAATCTCTCGCTCCAAGAGCGGGACAACGTGTCTCGCCAGAAAACCCCAGGCCCTGGATCAAGCGAGCAGAAACTGGGCAGTTCTGCGTTAAGTGGGGACGCATAAAGGTCCTACTCTGGACGACACCATCTCTCGAACAGATCTTCTGCTATGTATGAGAAAATCTCCGATTCGTGCATGCTGGACTGAATCCTGCTGAAACTGTCCACCAGGGTGTTGAGAACACCTGGGACGTGGACCGCAGAGAGTGTCAAACTGTACTCCAGTGCCCAGTACCACACTCGCATGGCCTCCCTGCAAAGGGAGTATGTGTGATTGCCTCTCTGCTTGTTGATGTAGTAGACTACACTCAGATTGTCTGACTGCACCAGCAGCTGACCTACAGCAAGGTAGTCCTGAAATGCCTACATGGCATAGAGCACCGCTCTCATCTCCAGGATGTTAATATGCAGGGCGGCTTCCCACTTGGACCAAGAGCCCTGGGTTTAAAAGGTGTCCCCCAGCCCAGACCAGATGCATCTGTGGTGAGGATCTGTTGGGGAAAGGAGACCTGGAAAGGGACTCGCTGGAGAAGATTCGAGGAGTCCATCCACCACTACAAAACTCTGCAGACTAGGGAGGAAACCAGGACTGGTTGGCCCAGCTTATCTGTGCACTGGTCCTACTGCACTCTGAGGGTCCACTGAGGGATGCACATGTGAAGCCTGGCCAGGGGAACGGTAGGGATGGCCACAACTATTAGACTCAAGAGCCTAAGATACAGCCTGGCAGGCATGTACCAACTCTGAACTACTTCCTGAGCCTGAGCTATAAGGGATTCTGCCCTGTTCTGGGCTAGGAAGGCCTTCCTCTGCTCGGAGTCAAGAACTACCCCAAGGTACTGCAGTCTTTGGGATGGTACTATAACAGATTTGGGCAGGTAGACAGTTATGCCCAAAGAGTGGAAAAGCTGGAGAGTCTGCTCCAGAGTCATCCACAGCTGGTTCCTGAATGGGGCCTTGAGAAGCCAATCGTCCAGGTAAGGGAAGATGTACAGTCCCTCTCTTCTGAGAGCTGCTGTAACCGCTGCTAAGCATTTGGTAAAGACATGCAGCACAGAGGATAAGCCAAAGGGCAGCACCTTAAATTGGTAATGCTAGCCCTGAAAGGCGAAGCGAAGAAACCTCCTGTGAGGAGGGAAGACCGCAATGTGCAAGTAAGCGTCCTGCATGTCCAGTGAGTAGAGCCAGTCCCCGGTCTTGAGGAGGGGCAAGAGGTCAGGCAAAGTTACCATCTGGAACTTTTTGTACTGGACAAAGAGATTGAGGTCCTTGCGATTCAAAAATGGGCCTCAGCTCTCCAGTCTTTTTGGAGACCAGGAAGAATCTGGAGAAAAACCTGATTTCTCTGATGTTTTGGCACCAACTCGATTGCCTGCTTGCGCAGCAGAAACTGCACATCCTCCCGGAGAACACACAAGAGTGCCGGTGGATAGGTGGAGGGTGGAGGAGCAGTATCTAGGGGTTGCTGAATGAGCTCCAGGGTATGACTGCTCTCTATAATCTGTAGGATCCATGCACCTGAAGTTATGGTTCTCCATCGATTCAGATGGAGGGAGAACTGACCTCCGACCACCACCACCTGGGTCTGGGCCAGATAAGGAGGGTCTGGCAAAGAGTCAAGCTGAGGTGGGACCAGCTGTGGAAGCTGGTCTGGGATGCCTGGCTGCCGCTCCAGAGTTAGAGGGGGGCAGGCAAGGAAGACTGGGCTCTGCGCTTCCCCTGTGGGTGGGGGGGTGGAGCCTGGTCTATTGGTCTGTCTATGAAAAGTAGGGCGTCTCCTACCATGGGGTTAAGTGTGGTAGAGAGAGAGTGGACTGATTTAAGGGCCGTGCCAGAGGCCTGCAGATTATTAATGAGATCCTGGACATCTGGGCCGAAGAGCTTGGTGTCTCTGAATGGGGTGTTAAGCAACTTATTTTGCATATCAGCTGCAAAGCCAGAGACCCTCAGCCAGGAATGCCTATGAAGGCAAATGCCTGTGGCAGAAGCCCTGGCTACCATGTCAGCCAAATCATAGAGGGCCCGAAGAAGGTGTTTGCTGACACCCTCTGCAGTTTGCAGACACTGTAGCAATTTCTGCTTCTGGGTGCCATCAGGGAGGGCTTGGGCAGCCACTTTGCCCCATCTCCAGTTGGCATTTTGGAACTTGACCATATGTGAAAGACAGTTTACAATCCTCAGGCCTAAGGTAGAGGAGGCATAAACCCTCTTACCCCAGAGGTCAATCTTGCAGGATTCCTTGTCTGGGGGGAAAGGAGCTAAGGTGCTTGGGCACCTTAGACCTGTCATGGGCTGCCTTACTGACAACCGAGTCAGTTTCAGCCTGGGACACAAAGTAAGGAAGGCCCTGGGGGCATTATACAATCTGTCTGCCCTGCATGGCATAGCTGGCACCATGGCTGGCCTGTGCCAGGCTGCCATAGTAGCAGCATAGGAGGGATAATTTCAGGTGGAGAATCAGGGATCTCCAAGTAATCAGCCAGGTCCTTTCTGGTGACATTCTCCTCCCTCAGTCTGGAAGCCCATAGTGGTAGACAGCTGTTTCATGACATTATAGAAAGTAGCATCTTCAGGGGGAGACATCAATGCATGATTAACTGAGTCCTCACTAACCACTGAGGCAGTGGACTTGTCAGAAAGGAGGATTTCCTCCTCCTCCTCTTCATCCTCAATGTCATCGGGAAGGATGAGGGCCGGGTGGTACTCCTCCTCAACGTCTACCTCCTCCGAATGGGTGTCAACAACGAAGCCGCCATCAATGGTGCCGGCGACGACAGCCTATTGAAGGCGTTCAAACTGCTGGACCAGAACATTGGTAAATTTAAGCAAGACTTCATTCAGGTCCATGAGTGAAGTAAATCCGACAGAGAACTTTAAGCACAGATGCCAGCGACCACAAGCCGAAGCCTCAGAGAGGAAGGGGCAGGCAATGACGGGTGGCCGTTGGTCGATGGCTGAGCACCCTGAGATTTGGATGGAGAAGCTGTCGGTATGGGTCTGGTAGGAATAGAGACCTGGACAGCTGGTCTCTTCATCAGGGCAGCTACCATCGACAAAGCGCCCCTCAAGAAAAGGAGGGGCCAACAAGGAACAGGATGGTACGTGGAGCGGTCATGATCCCTGCTCCACGAGACTCCCCCACCCCACCCCAAGGACTTTGTCTCAGGCTTTGGAGGCCTGGGAGCTCGTGGACCCGGTGGGCGACAAAGCGGCCGGGGCCCCAGAGGACCCCTGCCCAGAGCTGGCTACCTGCTGTTCCATCAGGAATTTCCTGAGAGCCTTCTTGCGTAGCCTAAAGGTTCTTTGACTGAATTTCTAGCAGAGCTCACAGTGGGAGACTTTGTGGTTTGGCCCAAGACAGCAGACACAAATGGAGTGTTCATCGGTAGAGGCAATTTTGTTCCCACAGCGGCAGCGCCGGAAAAGAGAAGACGACGGATTAACTCTCAACAGAAACGAAAAAGGGAAAAATCTCTAAAAGAGATTTTGTGCAGAAATTGGTGAAAAATGGCCATAGGCCAAAAAAGGCGTGAACACTGGGATGGCTCTTCCACATAAACTGTGCTTGCAAGTCGACGGCGGGAAAGAAATGAGGAGGGAGTAGGGTCGCCCACACCTATACAGGGCTGCTGACATCGATGGGTGGGTGGCCCCAGTTGTTTTACTGAAAATCTTCCATCTGAATTCCCTGTCTCCGATGGCAAAGGTTCCTACGGTGTAACCTGATGACTGAGATACCCCCGAAGAAGATCTATAGGTACCGATTAAGAAAAAGGAGGTAAAAGATATTTCAATTACTTACATGTTCATAACTTTAGAATGTATCTAGTTGAGTATGCGTCCCCACTGCCTCCAAGTTGCCAAACTCTAAGTCCCACAGTCCCCCGTGGGCAGTCCTCTGATAATCTGAATGACAGGCTAAGCGGCAAGAGACATCTATGTGCCAGCATTTCAGCATTTATATAAATTCTGTAAAACAGTGCACTGTCGCACTTAGTCTACTGGTACTGATCGCTCTGGGTCAGCGTGACCAATACCAGTAAACTAAGGGCTCGATTTTAGAAAGAGATGTGGCGGCACAGTGGACTTACAGCAGGGTGTTTGACGTAAGTTGTGACTTGTGCCAAACATTGCGGTAAGCACAATTTTCAAAGAATTCTGCCACAAATGCCCGCCGCAAGTCCAGAACCTGGGACACAAGGAGTTAGATCACCATACCCCTAGTCTAACCTTGCGTCCGGGATCGCGGTACTTGTGCCAATCCTTTGGCACATGTAGCCTTACAGTGGGAAAATTGTCGCAAATGCACCACCCCTTTGAAAATCGGACTGCTCTGCGTCCGAGGGGCTTTGGCGCATCTGTGACCCCCTTTGCCTCAGATGCAGAGCTTGATGCAAGCCCTGCGTCCACTTTGTAAAATCAAGCCCCGAGTGTGAAAATGCACTGTTTTACAGTGCTCTATTCATACTGGAGTCCTCTATTCAATGATGTAAATGCAAAATATAATTTTTTATACTATTTGCTAGTAAAACAGGCTCAGGAGACAAGGAATTCTGCAAGACTGAATCCACACAGTTCACCCACTGGCTCCACGCTCCCCCACCCAAGTCTTTTGCCATTTATTTTTCCATACCATTAATTTGTTCAGGTTATTCTGAAAATCATTTACATCCTCTTCAGAACTTACAGCTCCAACAGTTTTTGGTATCCTCATCAAAGTCAGAAACTCAGCAAGTTTACTGAAATCTTTTCATATTCTACTTTCACTGTTCCCATAGGAATAATTTGTCCCACACATTTTGGGTAGGATTAAAAAGTTAGCAAGAGCGTGGTTGTGAGGGTGGGTGGCAACTTGCCAATTAGCATTAAATTAGCTAGATAATTACTAAGAAAATGTTTTATTCTTTAATGCAGATGTTATTTGATTTAATGATTTTCTTTTTTGATAACCTGGCTGGTCTCTGAGCTGAAAAAGACCATTTTCAGGGCTGGCCAGGGACATACAAAATACAAACAAATTCATAACAGAACAATAACAGAAGACAGTATCATCTACAATTGCAAAACTTATTTGTTAACAAGTGATATCTGAGCAACAATTTAAAACTGGGCAGGGAAGGTGACTACACTACAGACAGAGGCAATGTACTATTAATGAATGGAGGAATTGCACTAGGACAAGAGGGCATGCAATGAAGCTGGAAGGAGGGGAGAGTTTAAGAGGGATGTGAGGAAATACTACTTCACCCAAAAAGTGGTGGATGCCTGGAACAGTCTGCTGGCAGAGGCAGTGGGAGTGGAAACAGTGTGCACTTCAAGCATGCATGGGATAGGCATAACTTATGCCAAAATCCTTCCACGCCCACTGAAATTCACCACTTTTTTCCATCTCAAAACAGTCTCCCTCAAATTGCCTAACAAGGCAGGCAAGCTCCAGCCCCTAACAACGAAAGTGAGACTCTGATGTTTCAACTTTCCAGTGCTACAAGTACCCTTACTGGGGATGCCTAGCCAACAGCGTAAAATTCCTTCATGCGGTCGCATGCCATTTCTTTTAAGTGAGCTATTCTTGTTTATTTTTTTTTCAAACAGAAACAAAGTACATTACTTACTTGGGGCACCAGACAGAGAAAGCTACACCAACCTCCAACAGCCCCAGCTGACCACGGTGTTACCCTCCTTCATGCGGTCAGCTGGGTGTTTCTTTCATCTGGGCTTCTCTTTTTTTTTTTTTTTACTGTAACACAAACAAAGTACACTATTTACTTGGGGGGAGGATGCTGCCAGACAGAGCAAGCTACAATGACCTTCATCAGCCCAAGCCAACCTGTGTTACCTCTCCTTCATGTAGTTGGCTGGCCATTTGTTTCATCTGGGCTTCTCTTTTTGTTTAAACAAAAACAAAGTACACTACCTACTTGGGGAGGGATGTCGCCAGACAGAGCAAGTTACACCGACCATCAGCAGTCCTAGCCAACCGCGTGCATTACCTTCCCTTCGCACAGTCAGCTGGGCATTTTTTTTGGTCTGGGCTTCTCTTTTTGTTTAAACAGAAACAAAGTACACTACTTACCCGGGGGAGGGGATCGCCATTCTCCTTCCCAATTCTGTTACCCTGGGTGACCGCTAGATCCCTGACTCTGTCCCAACCGTGCTTGAAACCAGCAACTATATTAGCACCCATCAGCTTGGCTGGTAGACTATTCCACAGCTCCACCACCCATTTAGTAAAATAATACTTCCTCCTGTCCCTCTTGAACCTCTCTCCTCTCAATTTCCATTCACGGTCCCGTCACCTCAAACTAGCATTCAAGCTAAAAAGTTCCTCACAGTTCATCTTGTTTAACCCCTTAAGGAACTTGAAGGTCTCTACCGTATCTCCCCTCTTTCTTCTGGCCTCCTGCGAGTACATGTTCAGTGCCTTGAGGTGTTCATCCTAAAACCTGTTCTGTTGGCCCTGAATCTTTTTTGTCGCACTGAGCTGCGCCGTCTCCAGCCTGTCCCTATCCTTCTTGATGTGAAGGCTCCAGAACTGGGTGCAGTACTCCAGGTGTGGCCTCACTAAAGATCTATAAAGGGGTGGTATTACCTCTTTCCTCCTGCTATAAATACCCCTCCCTATACACACCAGTATCCTACTTGCTTTACCACAGGCCCTGTTGCACTGGCTCGATTGTTTGAGGGTGTCACTGATAACTCCCAGGTCACGTTCCCCAGTAGTAGTGCTAAGTGTCACCCCAAGCATAAAAACAAATTCTTTTGTTCCTTAGTTCCAGGGATGTCCAGTTTAATTCAAATAACAGAGTAGTGATGATGGAATCTGGGCAGGCCTGTGATACCCAGAGCAAATCTTGCCACTCTACAATATATATAATCTAATCCATCAGCTTGTTCTTATTTGCTAGTCTGTAAATCAGACTGCCATAGCTGAACTAAGGAAGGATAACAGTAGAGTAATTTTATTTCCTTATTTATTTATTTAGAGATTCGGAAACAACCTTTTAGCAAGAGCTCTTTTACAAAGGTTCCACATCACACAAGCATAAAATACAAACACAAGTCAGATACAAACAACAAATCAGTTACATAGCAATGTAGGATTATCTTAGTATACACAAGAACTAAAGAGATGACCTTCTACAAGTGACAGAGGGAGCAGGAGACCGGGCAGGCTCAGGGAGACTCCACCAGTCCGCTGGGCTTGAGCAGGTGTTGAAGGGGGCTAGAGCAGAGTAGAATTCAGGAAAGGCCCCCTCCAGGTGTGGTAGTGTCAGGTTAGGGGAGGGTAAGGAGCAACCATGAGCTAAGAGGCCTTGTCTGGCAGTGGGTAAGGCAGGGGGAGGAGCATGGGGGACAGGACATGCTGTAGGAGGGGCTAGTGGGCCACGAGCACTAGCAGAAAATAATGGAGAGGGGGAGGAAGGAGAAGGGGGAGGAGGGGGGGACATGGGGATAGGAGGCTGGTCGAGGGAGTACAGACACAGCCCTGGTCTGATAGGGGGAAGACCTAGAGGGCAATTATGGTGGCCTGCCTGGGAAGCGGTGTTAGGCGTTCATGAAGCAATCATAGGCAGTGCTGGAGGCAAGGTAGTGCTTGAGTTTGGATTTGAAGTTAGAGACACTGGGGGAGTTGAGAGCAGCTTCAGGAATATCGCTGAGCCAGAGAGGGGCTCTATATGAGAAGGCGCATTGACCAACTGCAGTTCTCCAAAAAGGAATAGAGAGTGCCCCCGGCTTTCTGCCTCTAGTGCCATACACTGAGCCGGCCCTAGGGAGGATATCGGATATGCAAGGGGGTGCCTTTCCCAGAAGAGCCTTTTTGCCAAGCAGGCAGGTTTGAAATTTGATTCTGCAACCCAGCGGTAGCCAGTTTGTCTGCTCATAGGGTGAGCAGGTGTGAGTAAAGCGATCTGCAGAGAGGACGAGTCTACACACCTTGTTTAGGGCTCTCTGTACCCTCTTTAGCGCTGTGTCTGTGGCTCCTACATAAGACTACCAGACCATAGTCGATGGTTGATGGTACAGAGCTAGAAACTGCAAGGTGGAGGGTATCAGGCGTGAGGTAATTCCTCTGTCTGTAGAGCACTCCCAGCTTGAAGCTGACTGCCTTAATCACCTGATCTATGTGTTGAACAAAGGAGAGAGTGTCATCAAGGGTGATCCCCAGGTACTTGAATGAGCGCACTTGTTCCAGTGATGCATGGACACTGTTTAAGATGGAGAGGGCAGGGAACCTTTTTTGAGCTGTGGGCTGGAGAGGAGCATTATATTGTTTTGTTTTTTTAATATAATTAAGCAAAAGCTTGTGTTCGCTGAACCAGTCCTCAAGCAGATGGAAAGATATCTGCAGTTCAGATTGGAGAGTCTCAGTTCGCTGGTTGCTGTTAAGGATGATCGCATCGTTGGCGTAAAGGATCATTCTGGTGTCACAGGCCTTAGGAAGGTCATTTAGAAAAAGGCTAAAAAGCAAGGGTCCCAGGATCGACCCTTGGGGGACTCCCATTGTGATGCCTCTGGATCCTGACACTGTTTGACCAACTCTAACCCTCTGAGACCGGCTAGTCAGGTAGTCCTGGAACCATTGTGCAGCACTGGCAGCCACCCCCAGGTTCTGCAGCTGCACCAGGAGGAGGGTGTGGTTAACAGTGATGAAGGCCTTTGTTAAATCTATAAACACAGATCCGACCAGTTTGCCTTCGTCCATAGCTTTGTGAACGTACAGTGGTAGTACTATGGTTCTGCCCGAGACCATGTTGGTTGGGGCACAGCAACTGATATTTATTGAGGCAGTCGGTGAGTTGCTCCACTACAATCATTTTTCGAAGGACAGACAATGTTTATATGTTCTCAGGCCACCACGTTTTTGTGACACCTTGAGACACAGTTTGTCAACATGATTAACAAACCTGAGTTTAGAGTCCAACCACAGACCTAAATATTTATAGGTGCTGACATACTCAAGGATGGAGCCGTTATTGGCACAAAGATTATCCAAATCAGCACCTGACCTCCCCATCTTAAACAGCATAACAATGGTTTTCTTAGCGTTGATAATAAGTTTATTTTGCATAAGCCAGTCTTAAAAATTTGAGAGATCAGACTGTAACTTAGAACAAACAACCAACAGATCACTACCTGAATAAAGCAGGATAGTGTCATCTGAATACATTTTTTGACTGAAGAAGTCCCAGTTCTGGGTTAGCCATTGATAAACAATACAAGTAATAGGGACCCCAAAATTGACCCTTGTGAGATTCTGTTCTTCCGTGGCTGGATGAGGGGGGGCACCTTTAAGAAGGGAGTGGCTTCATGTGCCTGTGGGACGCATTCCACAGTGTATACAGTCGTAGCCAAAAATATTGGTGCCCTTGCACTTTTTTCAAATAACTCATAATTTCCTCTAAACATAAGTTGAAATTAACAACAGTATTTGGTCTCCACAATTCTTTATTTCTCTGTTAATATTACAGAACCTTTGTTTTTGATTCAGAATACTGTATATCCTTTAAATCAGAAAATGAAAAGAAATGGCACTGACAAAATTATTGACACCCTAGACTTAATATTTGGTAGCAGGGGTGTAGCCAGGGATTTCAGATCTGCACACCAAGTGGACTCACTGCTACCCTTCCCCCTTTTGTTAGGGTGAGCTACTCCCCCGTGTAGCCAGACAATATACAAATGTACACCAGGACCGTGTTTGTTGCCTCATTTGGAACAATAAATACAACTTTTTGTATCTCATGACAATGGTTGTTGCCATGCATGGGTAAATACAAAAGCCATGCATTGTTCCCTAAGACACCCACATACCAGCCCAAAGCCTGTAAAGTTGTATTGTCCTTGGGATGCAAAGACAGTATTAGTGACAGTCTGGGAGAGGGAAGCAGACAGACGGAAGGTCAGAGAAGGGGAGATAGGGGAGCTAAACACGTGGCTCAAGGGCTGGTGCCAGGAAAAAGGACACAGATTTGTAGGGAACTGGCAACAGTTCTGGGAGCGAAAGTTCTTTAAATTTGATGGACTGCATCTGACTAAGGAGGGAGTCAGTGCATTGGGGCAGAAGTTTGACGTCTTTGCAGAATATTTAAACTAGCAAATGGGGAGAGAAGTGCAGCACCCCATATGTCGAATGGGAAGAACACCCCTCCCCCCTCAGCTAGTGGTCAAACAGGGATTCAGCATGTTTGCAGTTCATTTGCATCACTAGGTAAGAAAAAAGGTTTGTCTCCCCATACGATGCACAGGGGTAATGCCAAACCTCACCCAACAACTAACACACCAAAATCTGGCCAATGGAAAATCATGTACACAAATGCTCACAGCCTGGGAAATAAGATCCCAGACCTGCAGGCAATAATGTCAGAGGCTAAACTGGACATAGTAGCAATTAGTGAGACGTGGTTTACCAGTAACCACACTTGGGAGACTTCAGTACCTGGCTATGTATTGTTCAGAAGAGACCGAGGCAAAAAAAGGGGGAGGAGGGCCCTGTATGTCAATGAAAATATCAAAGCTACAGAAATTCAGAATACACATAAGGAGCCAGAAGAACTGTGGGTCACCCTGGAAACAGGAAATGGGACAGCCATAAGAACTGGGGTTGTCTACAGGCCCCCAGACCAGGAGGAGGACATAGACACATTACTGTTAGAAGATATACAAAACATGACAGCTAAAGGGGAGGTTCTGATAATGGGAGACTTCAACATGCCGGATACAGATTGGTCAATACCAGCAGGAACATCTGCCAGAACTAGACACATAGTGGATTCCCTGCAGGGGGAGGGCCTCAAACAACTGGTACAGCAACCCACAAGAGACAGGGCTATCCTAGATCTAGTACTGACTAACAAGGAAGGGATCACAGATCTCCAGGTAGAAGGTCACCTGGGGCCAGTGACCATCACATGGTATGGTTCAATTTGGCTACTACATCTAAATCATCCCATTCAATGCAAAAATATGGGACTTCAGAGGAGCTGACTTTGATAAGATGGCCAACAGAGTTAAGCTAGCCCTGGCAAAAAGAAACACAGGTGAGGGGGTACAGGCAAAGTGGGCAAGCATTAAGGATGCAATACTTGAAGCAACATCCCATTGTGTTAGACAGAAAAGAAAGTGCAAAAGAAGAAGGAAACCACTTTGGTTCTCAAATACAGTAGCAGAAAAGGTCAGAGCCAAAAGGCTGGCCTTCAGGAAATATAAGGGAACACAACGGGATGAAGATAGGGAGGCATACCAAACTGCCCTAAGGGAAGCAGGGAAGGCAGTAAGGCAGGCAAAGTCCCAAACTGAGGAAAAACTAGCACGAACAGTAAAAGAAGGTGACAAGACTTTCTATAGATACATTAGTGAAAGGAGAAAGTCCAGAGGGGGTATTGCTAAGCTTAATGGAGAAAAGGGAGCATGTGAGGAGGAGGACCCTGTAAAGGCATCTATCCTAAATAGATACTTTTGCTCAGTATTTACTGAAGAGAAGATAGGGCAGGGCCCACAGCTCAGCATCATGGACACAGGGAGGAGGGAGGTGAGCACTACTCCCTTCACAAAAGAAAGGGTCCTACAAGAGCTTGCTAAGATCAGGGTGGATAAGGCAATGGGACCTGATGGCATACATCCCAGGGTACTTAAGAAGCTAAAGGTGGAACTAGCAGAGCCATTAGCAGAACTGTTTAGTGAGTCTCTGAGCACAGGAGAGGTCCCAGAAGACTGGAGAAGGGCTCATGTGATCCCACTTCACAAGAGTGGTAGCAGGAAGGAGGCGGGAACTACAGACCAGTCAGTCTTACCTCAGTAGTGGGCAAGATTATGGAGGCACTCCTTCAGGAAAGGATAGTGCAACACCTGGAATCCATAGGGGCACAGGATCCAAGACAGCATGGGTTTACAAAAGGAAGGTCCTGTCAAACTAATCTCATAGATTTCTTTGACTGGGTAACCAGAGTGGTGGACCAAGGGGGAGCAGTTGATGTTGCCTACCTTGACTTCAGCAAAGCTTTTGACACTGTTCCACATAGAAGATTGATAAATAAGCTGGGTAGGCTCGGGTGGGTCAGAAGTTGGTCAACTGGGTGGCAAACTGGTTGACAGGCAGAAAACAGAGAGTGGTGGTAAATGGTATACAGTCAGAAGAGATGCAAGTCACAAGTGGGACCTCAGGGATCAGTCCTGGGGCCAGTCCTCTTCAACATCTTCATTAATGACCTTGCAGATGGACTAGAGGGTAAGGCTTGTCTGTTTGCAGATGACACCAAGATCTGCAACAGAGTAGATGATCCAGATGGGGTGGCAGAATGAGAAGAGATCTGGATAAACTAGCAAAATGGTCAGAAGAGTGGCAACTGGGATTTAATGCAAAGAACTGCAAGATCATGCACATAGGGAAGAGAAACCCTGAAGCCACCTATAGGCTGGGAGGGGAGTAGCTAGCAGTCACAAAGGAAGACAGAGACTTGGGCATCATCATCACTGATGACCTGAAATCATCCAAGCAGACCTCTAAAGCAGTAGGTAAGGCTAGGGGGTGTTAGGGTGTATTAGTAGGGGCATCACAAGTCGTAAGAGGGAGGTAATAATCCCTCTTTACAAGACACTGGTTAAGCCCCATCTGGAGTACTGCGCAGTATTGAGGCCACACCTTCACAAGGACATTAACCAAATTGAGGCAGTCCAGAGAAGGGCAACCAAAATGGTGCAGGGACTGCATCAGAAGACATATGAGGACAGATTAACAGAGCTCAATATGTATACCCTTGAGCAAAGGAGGGAGAGAGGTGATATGATCGAGGCATTCAAACACCTTAAGGGCATTAACAAGGTGAAAGAGTCTAACATGTTTAAATATAAGAAAAATAGCAGGACAAGAGGACACAGCATGAGATTAGAGGGGGGCCGATTAAGGGGAATGAGGAAATTCTTTTCACAGAAAGGGTGGTGGATGCATGGAATGGCTTACCACAAGAAGTGGTGGCTATGAATACAGTACAGGGCTTCAAACAGGCACGGGATAGGCATAAGGGAGCAATACAAATGACTATGAATAGATAGGCCACTGACAGAGCAAAGGCCGATGGCACATTTATAAGGTAGAAAAAAGAAATGGGCAGACTGGATGGGCCTTGCGGTCCTTATCTGCCGTCAACTTCTATGTTTCTATGTTTCCTTCTAGTTTCGACTCCTATGAATAAAATTACAGAAAGGTTCAGCACTTTCTTTGTTAGTTTTCATGGAAAAAGGAAGCAGTTCAGAATCTATTTGTTACCCCCTTAAATAAAATTGCACACCATGGAGTGCTAGGAGTATGCCTGCCTACACCCATGTTTGGTAGCACAGCCTTTGGTCAAAATAACTGCAATCAACCACTTCCTATAGCCATGGATGAGCTTCCTGCACCTCTCTACTGGCAGTTTAGCCCACTCTTCTTGTGCAAACTGCTCCAGTTCTCCCAGATTTAAAGGGTGCCTTCTCCCAACTGCTGTTTTCAAATCTCTCCACAGGTTTTCAATGAGACGTAGATCTGGACTCATTGCTGGCCACTTCAGAACAGTCCAGCGTCTTGTCTTGAACCATTCCTGGGTGCTTTCTGAAATGTGTTTGGGGTCATTGTCCTGCTGGAAGACCCATGACCTTCGACAGAGACCCAGCTTTCCGACACTGGGTTCAACACTGTGCTCCAAAATGGCCTGGTAATCTCCAGGTTTCAGGATGCCATGCACATGTTCAAGGCACCCAGTGCCAGAGGCAGCACAGCAACCCCAAAACATCACTGAACCTCCTCCATGTTTGACTGTAGGGAAGGTGTTCTTTTCTTTGAAGGCTTCATTTTGTTTTCTGTAAACATAGAGATGATGTGCTTTACCAAAAAGCTCTAATTTGGTCTCATCTGTCCACAGGACATTCTCCCAGAAGGATTTTGGCTTGTTCAGGTGTGTTTTGGCAAACCCCCAGTCGGGCTTTCTTATGTGTCTCTCTCTCTCAGCAGTGGGGTCCCTCCTGGGCCTCCTACCATATAACCCCCTTTCATTGAGTTGGCGACGGATGGTGCGAGTTGAAACTGTCGTACCTTATGTCTGAAGGTCAGCTTGAATCTGTTTGGCAGTTGATCGAGGTGCTTTCTCCACCATTCGAACAATCCTGTGCTACAATCTTCGATCAAGTTTTCTCTTGCGGCCACATCCAGGGAGGTTGGCTACAGTGCCATGGGCCTTAAACATCCTGATAACATTACGTACAGTGGAAACAGGAACATCAAGGTCTCTGGAGATTGGTTTGTAGCCTTGAGATTGTCCATGCTTGTCTACAATCTTCTGTCTGACCTCATCAGACAATTCTCTGGCTGTCTTTCTTTTCTCCATGCTCATTGCGGTACACACAGTGACACAAAACAGGAGAATGAGTCCTTTTCTCTATTCAAACTGGTTGAATGAGTGATTTTTATATTGCAGGCACCTGTAACTCACCACAGGTGAGTTCAATTCCAAAGTGAAGGAGAATCACCTGCTTGAAATCTAATTATTTCTAACTACTACTAAAAGGTGACAATAATGTTGTCCGGGCCATTTAAGGATTTCTGTGTGGAATAAGCTAAGACCTAGTAATTTTTTCTGCTTTTTGTTTTATTCCACTGCAAACCAAATAAATACATATGTGGATACCAAAATATTTTTTAATTTCAACAATTTTCTGAAAGGAATGGTGCATTATTAGAAAAAACTGCAAGGGTGCCAATATTTTTGGCCACGACTGTAGATGATCATAAAATTTAGCAAATGTTTCCCTCATGTGTTTGGACCTGTTCACTAGGTGGCCTGCTGCATTCCGCATGGAGGGAATTAGACGGAATACTTCACCAGTTGTGTAGGAATGGGACTCAGTTTGTTACGCCACTTACAGAAGTGTTGATGGGCAAAACCAGGGAGGTGTGTGCTTTATCTGACTAGTCCGTGTAGGACTGCTTTTCTAATTCTCTGACCACTAACTCTAACTCTGCCAATCTCTCACTCTTTTTTCTGGCTCGCGCAGTTACATAGCAAATAACAGTTCCCCGTATGTAGGCCTTCACTTGCCTCCCATGAGATTGTTTGCAACAAAGCTGCAGGGGCATTAAATTGACATACTGCCACCACTGCTCTGCCACATATTTCCTTGACTCTTCGCTAGCCAGCAAGTTTACAGAGAACCTCCAGTACTGTTCTGCTCAGAGGTAATATGGTGGGAACAATGTTAAACTCCCCCAGGCATGATCAGATATCATAATGCGGCTTGACTTCACTCTGGAATATAAATTAAAGAAGATGGACAAATAGCTAATCCTGGACAATGACCCGTGGGGGTTAGAAATGACTGAGTATTCCAAGTTGTTTTCCTCCCTCCAACTGTCAATAAGGTAATATTCTGTCAGCCCTTGTCTGCACCTACTAATGCCAGCCCCATGTCTAATCCCTTTAAATGATCTGTCCAAGGAGGCATCCATTGCACAGTTAAGGTCCCCACCTAAGATGAGGTTAGGAAACTGTTCTCTTTGCAGCAGAGCAAGTACTTGACAGACGAAAACGGGGTCAAACACAGCAGGGGCATAGCGGGTGCCCTGTGTTAACACATCTCCCCTGTAGCACAGCAGGGACGTAGAGGATGCCCTGTGTTAACACCTCTCCCCTGTAGCACAGCAGGGGCACAGACGGTGCCCTATGTTAACATCTCTCCCCTGTAGCACACCTTATATGAAAACATCTGTACCACCCCTCAGATCTTGAACTATCCATGTAGCTACGAATTACACATGTCTGCTAATCAAAATTGCCACCCTTCTCCTATGGGAATTGTAGGAGGTCACATGTCACTGGCCCACCTAGTCCCAAACTAATCTGTGGTGTTCAGCTACCATGAGACAGATCTCCTGGAGGAACACAATATGCATGTAACCCCCATGCCCAAACTGGGGGGGGGGTTACTAAACTGATGCAATGCTGGCACCGGGAAATGCGGGCACTGCAAGGCCAGGGGTGAGGCCAGCGCATGAGTTGTTTTCAAGCGCCAACTGTCGCAGGGGAAAAAAGCTGTTGGGAGGAGAGAAGTCAAGAGTAGAGGAGTGGGTCATGCCTGCTTCAAGGCCTGAGGGGAGGGCCTCCAGTCGGGGCCAGAGAGGTCTGGGGCCGGGTTGGGGAGATTGCCCCCCCGGCCCCAAAGGAGAAACTTGGGTCCCCCACAATCCAGCAGTGGGGCGGCGGATCCAGGGGGAGCAGCAGCCAGAAAGAAAGTTACAAGGAGCCTGCCAGGCTCCAACATTCCTGTCAGAGAAGAGGGCCCAAGAGGCAGAGGTGGCAGTGATGTCTCCAGTGGGGTCTTCAGGTGGCAGATGGGACCCCTTTGCATATCCGTGTCCACTCAAGGTAGGAACTGCTAGCCTGGGATGGGGACCACTGGTAGTTTGGCCCTGTACTGTGCGAACCCTGCCAGAGGATCAGCAGGAGCAGATGTCACAAAGGAAAGGACTGTGCCCTGTATAAGAACAGCCCCCCCACATTGAGGAAAGATGTCGCAAGGGTCAGAGAATAGTGCACCCCACTCCCTACTGGCGGGGATTCCTAGAAACGATGACCAGATTGGGGACATGGAAGGTGTCCTAAAAATATCTGGAGCCCCTTTGGCTCGATGGTGAAGGATGTGTAGAGTAGGGTCCAGGTTCGAATCCCGTTCCCCCCAAGTGACTGTGCCACGGCTCTGTGCCGTAGAACAAATGTGGACCTTAAATGATTATGAGCACCCTCCATGGAGTGTGTGTGTGTCAGCTTGAGCTTTCTGGACTAAATAAAAAAAAATGCTTGACTGCATCCTATTCCTGTCTGGACTAAATCATTTGGGAGTCCTGAACTGGATTGCTGTGTTTTCCCTAAACAAACTGTTTCCCAGAAACACCAAAGATCCTGTGCCACCAGTCATGAAGAGAGGAACCTTACCACCCAGCCTGCGCCTCAATGGAAATCCAGCCATCACCCGTGGAATCCCCTTCTTCAAAAACTATGGCTTACCAGTCTCCGGGGCTGCTGACCAGACCTCGCCAAACAAAATCCGCCTCACCTTAAATAAGGCCTGTCAACTAATCTTAGGTGCTCCTAGACTTACACATACCTGCCGTCTTTACTCCCAGGCTAATCTGCTCAATCTTGACGAACGTCTTAGGTATCAAACCTGCATCCTTACAAAAAAAACTCTCCTTGGGCTCTCTCCTCCTGGTTTAACTGCCGTTATCCACTGTGTTAACTCCCTAGCTTCAACACAGTCCTCCTGTAAAACCAAGTTGAAGGTACCTAGGGCAAGGACCTCTCATGGACAACGGGCTTTCCACTACCTTGCCCCTTCTTGGTACAATTCCCTCCCTGCCAGTATCTCAGACACCCCCACAATCTCTTGCTTTAAAACTACCCTCCGGAACCACCTTTTCACCACTCGCAGCTGTTGCTGTTTCTAAGCTATCTTGCTCACTCTCTGACAAAGCCCCCTGTTGGCTGCTCAAATCCTCTGCCTTCTCTGCCCTTGGTTCCTGTACCTCTCTGTTGACTCCGCTAAAACACACTGTATTGATATCCTATGTTTTTCTGATGTTCTAGTTATTTTCCTGAACAATGTTAACTTCACCAACCCTGTATGTGGTAAACTGTTGATCTCATTGTCTTCGTGTATCCTCAAAAAAAAAAAACTGCACACTATTTCTCTGTACTAAGTTGTTATCACTGTATTGTCTTCTCTGTGACGAGGTACCTTTGTAAACGAGCCTTTGGCTCAAAGGTTGTAAACTGATGCTTACTAAATAAATAAATAAATAAAAATAAAAAAATAAGGTACTATGTTGAAACTTCAATATTTTGCTGCCAGTCGAGATGGTTCCTTCCCCCTTTCCCGGAGACTGTATTCCATCAAACCCCTAGACAGGGAGGGAAGGGGGGTAGCTGTCTGATGTAGTCTATCACTTCTTTAGACTGAAAGCTGTTGCCTGCTTAAAAGTAACTACCAAAACCCTCAAGCAGGAGTGAGTACAAGCCAAAGAACTGCTTATTATGAAGGAAACCCTTTACATTTGGAAGAAGTAAATAGGGGCAGAGAAGGTTACATGCATAATATGTTGTTTTAGCAATTATAAAACCTTCTTTTCTTTTCACCAGAGAGAAAAAATCCTGGACACTTCAAGATTTATTTATTTTTTATTTATTTAATTCTTGGATTATAATACCTTTAAGCTAGAAGCTCATTTACAAAGGTTCCACGTCAAAGTAACACAAATGAACAATTGTTTTTCTTACTTATGGTAGTTCTAGAGAGTACCTAGAGAGGGCAGTTCTCCCGGAAAATGGAGCCCTACTCACCTCCGGTTGTTCTCCCCAGACTTTTACCACGGTGACTCTAATAATCAGTAACTAGGTTTCACTGACTGCACTACAACCATACAATAACATACAGAACATACATTTGTAAACTGAAAACTGAACTTGGAAACATGAACATTACACTCCAGGGCTTGGGGGATGCTCCTCTAACCAATCACAGCACCCCTGCTCCACTACCCCGTAACCATAAAGAACTACTTGGGTACAGGCGAAAGTAGCTCTATAGACGTCTTTGCCATCATATCACCTTGATAACCCCTAACCCTTCCCAGATCCATTTAACTTCACCACCACCCACTTTTTTTTTGGTGGGGGGGGGTGTTGCTTGTTTTTGTTTTGTTTTGTTTGTTACATACGTCTTCTGCATCTGGTACTCTTGGAGGGTATCCATTATGGGACCAAAGGCTTTGTGCTGTGGCCTTGTACCCTTCTAGAGAAATCCTTAAATATGAACACCTGGAATCACCTAGAACGAACAGACTATGGTGTATCTTGGTCTCTCCACCTCAGCCCCTCAGGGGGAGCCCCATCATGGGGGCAAGACACAGGCCGATACCCTGTGCAGGGGGGCCTGCAGGGATGCTTGTAATGAGTGGGCAGGGGAACTCCAAAGAGGACAGATAAGGGTCATATCCCAGCTGAAGGAAGGAGCACAAACACAAGAATATAAAAAAAAAAAAAAATGTGACAAGCTTTTCCAAACCCGTTTTATAATCTGTAATGCTGCTACCAAACAAATGTAATAGCTATACTGTACTTTAATTTCTTACTGCTGTACTTACCCAGTTTATACTCAGAAACAGAGTTCATTTCAGATATTTGCTTATGTGGGATACTGACTCACTGGGTATTAAAAGTAGGTGTTAAATGAAAAAATAATTCATCATATTGTTCCACCAATCCCATATTCTTAAAGCAGCAGTACTAGATAACCAGAAGTGTTTAGCACTTCCCAGATTTTAGTACTACCTGGCAGTTTAAAATTTCAGATTTAACTTTTGCTATTTTCTATTTACGGATGATTGGGTCTCTTGATTTTTTACTTTAAAACTTTTTATTCATAAAATTTCAAACAAAGAACAGCAACATGTACTCGTTCTTAATGACAGTACATAGGCAGTGGGCTACAGTGTCTGTACAGGATAAATACATATATATGTATAAAAACCATTTCACAGCATACACTTTCAAACAAGAAGCCCCAGCTTCTATAAAGGAGTAAATTATGGAGAGAGTAAGTGCGAAGGGCTTCACGCTCTCACTGCAGAAGATCAAATAAAATCTATTCACCGAGCTTCTCTCTCACTTGCAGAATAAGATAAAAAAGAATGGGGGGAGTCCAAATACAAAGGGACACAGTAATACCATACAGAACGTCTGGGCTCGGTTAATATTATACCCTGCACATATAAAGCCCCCAAAGGGCTGCACAGGGGGACAAAATAACTCGGCAGAAGAACACTCAGTTCACAAACAGAGCAGTGCACCTCAGCACACTCAATAAACAACTGTCCCTTTGTAAAAATAAGCATTTGCATGCAAACAAGGACAGTTAACCATGAACAACTGCAAGAAAGAACATAAGATCTGTAGAAACAGTCCTGCCTGTAAGGAACAATGTTCTTGGAGCATCCACAGAGACAGGTCCATATAACCATACAGCCGGTAACCAGTCGGTCAGCACACAGTTCTAGCCGCTATGTCACCCTTCAGGGTCCTGTTCTATAGATTCTGACTCTGTGGTAGAGTTAAGCTGCACCCTCGTATGTGACTGATGGACCACTTTTCTATCTCCTTATTTCCTAGCAACAGTTAAAATTTTTCTCTTTGCTTTTCTTCTTTTTCCCACCTACCCTAGGCTGGCCACCTAGCGTAGCTCTTTACTGTCCCTATAAACTTCCTACTAATTCTCTCTTTTCATTCTTTTTCCATTTCCATCCAGTCCCTGGAAGGATGCCAAACACCTGGACAGGTGTTGTGTCAAGTGCATAAGTGCATTTGTGTACAAAAAGCATGAAGGCTATTTTAAATAGGAATGAATACAGTTAGTAAAGCCTTTTTAAAGAAAAAGGATTCAGAAGTCATATAAAACAACAGTAATGTCATGATTAGTACAGGTATAAGAAATCTTTAAGGTATTTTCATAAATTTACACTACAGACCTGTTTCTGTATAAGGTTTTATGTATGAGGCTGAATGATATGCTTTATAAAAGTGCTTAGTCATTGTGGATCAGAACTATAGAAAGTCAATATATGTGGATATATACACTGTACCTCTAACTGAACCAGGAAGTTCCCTGAAACAAAACCCTCCCCCCTTGGTTTTGAAACATGTTCAGACACGAAACAGCATGTTCAGACTTGTAAATAGAAAGTGCTTAGTCAGGTGACCCCCCACCAAAATATATAAATACCTCTTCACAGAGTTTACTTCAGTTCAGCCCAGAGGGGCTCAGCCCTAGGAGAGGAGGAGATGCTCTACTGTTTGTGCAGACAAGCTGTTGAATGCAGCTGAGAAGGGTCGTAGGAGCTCTAAGATACAGGACTGCATTAGGGGAGAAACTACCGATGTTAAGTAGTGAATTTTCTTTGCAATATTTTTGTTTTCATTTATTATTTTTCGAACTTTGGAAAAATAAATAGCACACCACGGTGTGTTTGAAACCTGTAAATCTGCCTCTTCTGAAGTTTATTCCCACACGTTGTGACAGACTCCACCTGTGCTAATAGCTTTTCAGAGAAACTGGCAGCCGCCTCAGGATCAGTGAAGATATGTGACTCTTGTTTGAAAGTTACCTGCAAGTGAGCCGGAAAAAGTAGCTGGGCTCTCACTCTCTTTTCAAGGAGGGACTTTTTGTTAACCTGTAATTTCTTCTTGCAATCTTGGGTTTGGGAAGACAGATGTGGGAAAAACCCAAGCCGGATACCTTCTCAGACAATATCCCCCCTGCTACGTGCTGCTTGCAGTAGTGGAATTCTGGCCTCTGGGGATGATAATGTCACTATTGCTGTTAATGGGAGACCTGAGGGGCTTCCTCGAGACATAGGTTGCAAGGGGTAGCAAACGCTTGTACCACTCTTACCCGAGTCCCTCGGTAACAAACCCAAGTCATCAAAAATCATTCTATCCACTGCTGACATCAATTCCACACAGCCAGCCAAGCAAGGTGGAAAATCAACTATACGGACATTCCGTTGCCTGAGGCCACTCTCAAAGTTCTCTACCTTTGCTGGGAGGAAGTTCACGTATCAGGCCAGCATTAATTTCCGATTGGCGCTCTGAGGCTGAAGTAAGATCGGTGATCGCTGTCTGATTAAGTGAAATGTCATTGTCCAGATCAGTGAGTTTCTGATCCATTGCCCCAAGTCGCTTATTAGTTTCATCTCCTGTTTACTGTAACTTAGTCAAAAGAGGTAATATCTGAGTGACTTCCAGGCTTGCTGAAGGAGTCAGGCTTCCAGGTCTAAACGCGCTGGTCCCTGGTTGCTGGAAGTAAGTTTAGAGCCCCATAGAAATGGACTGATGATGTTTTTCCGGGCTCACTGTGCGTAGAGGAGTTCTGCTAGACAATCCCAATGGGAAAAGCTTTAAGCAGTCCAGAAAAACAACAGCAAAAAGTCAATTTGAAATATCTTTGCATGGAGCAAGAAAATTCACATCCTCCCTGTTGGATGCTCCACAGCGCCCTCCGGTTCTCTTGATTTTTAATACATTTATAATGTTGTGTGGATCCACAGGAAATATGGCAGCCCTTATACCATTTCCTGTTTTTCACCCTTTGTTTACATTGCTTGTCCTATAAACATTCAGCAGGCAAAGGAAGGGGTGGTGTCTTCCAGTTATATCAGACAAAATAACCAATGAGAGAACGGCAGCACCCCATTTCCCTCAGAATTCAATATGGAGTTCCTGGCAAGGGTCTATGCTAAACAGTCAGAAAAAAAATTAAGAGTATAAAGAAAACAAATAAAGCAAAAGATTCAAGTTTTGTTACTTGTGGGGCATTTTTGACAGAGTTTTGTGTATGAGCAGTAATACACAACAATGATATTCTTGTATCAAGAGGTTTCTTTGGTAACAGATGACCTCGAGAGCACAGCTCGAGAGGTGCTCTGTTACCAAGGGAACCTCGAGATACAAGAATATCCTTGTTTATGTAAGACTGCTCATACACAATCTTTTATAGTGTATGAGCAGTCACAGCATAGAAAATCACACAAAACCAGCTAGTGAAGACAATGGAGAATAGAAATGTTAACATTTTCTTTTTTTTTTTTTTTTTTAACTAACACAGTGTGCTGCAGATGTTTCTGCAAGTTCATGTTTAAAAAAATTCCAGCTTAATTGGATAGTGGAAAGCAACTGCGGCAGCATTCCAAGTTGTTCTGCTGCAGTAGTGACATCACTACTGCAGCAGAACAACATGATGTCACTACTGCAGCAGAACATAGAGGATTGTCTATGGGAAGTCATTCACAGCAAGGATATTTTGATCAGAGTATCCTTGGCAACATTAGACCCTGAGGAGCTGAAGCCCGAGAGGTTGTCCGCTGCCAAGGAGACCTCTTTAGATCAGAGAAGATCCTTGTTTGTGAATGACTCTATAGACAATCTTTATAGTGTATGGGAATCTATTTATGACAAAACAGCAATGGGCGTAGACATTTTTTAAATCAAACCTTACTTGGCTTCAATGTTGTGGCTCGCTCCAGCGCTACTCATCTCGCCAATGGCCGCTAAATCTCACATGCCAATGCTGCTCGATCTTGTTGTGCTGCATCATGATGGCTCAGTGCAGCACAACAAGATTGTGACGACTGAGGCAAGCACAACAACGCTATTGTGAGCATGCATTTCTATGTTCAACAGCGTTCTGCCATACACTATAAGTATATTCCAGGCATGGAATTCTGTGCATAACAGCATTCCACCATACACTATATAACTATTGTAAAACGTATAATTTTATTAACTAGTACTGCTGCTTTAAAAGCAGCAGTGTAAAACCATTAAAATATAGAACTAGACTGTCACCAAGGAAAAATAAATCAAAACTGAAGCCTGTGCCTGTGTGCCATGTCCCCCACTATGACATGAACACAGCACAATAGTTATTTAGTAAAACAAAGAAAGTCACCACTACTATGGAGAAAGTACAGTTACGCAAGAACTTACCATAACAGTAGCTCTTCGAGAGAGTCTCTTGCAGTAGGTAATCACCTTGAGGACTGGGCCCCCTGGCGTCAGGACCACATGAAAACTTTAGCTAGCAGTGTCTGACAGGGGATCGCCCACCCGACGTCACGTGACAGACGTCAGCATGACACCATATAGTGGGTGGTCCCCATGCCCGCCTTCCAGTTCTCCTGCAGGAGACCTCTGAGAAGGAGGAACAGGAGAATGGAGAAAGAGGCTCCTGGAGCCCAGAATGAGCTCATAGAAAGGAGCAGCAAAGAAATTCAGGGGATGGAGGGAGGGAAAAACGTTACCTACTGCAAGAGCCTCTCTCGAAGATCTACTGTTACGATAAGTTCTTAAGTAACTGTACTATCTTACTTCAAGAGGGTTCTTGCGGTAGATAATCACCTTGAGGACTGAGTCCCAAGCAGTGTGAATCAGAAGGAACTTGAAACATGGGAGCCAGGAAAGGATCTGCAAGAAGGCAGAAAGTTTAGGACAGGGGTCCTTGGAGGACAGCTAGGCCAAAGCCTGCCCTGAGCCTAGAGGCAGTGTCCAGACTGCAATGCTTTGTGAAAGTGTGGACAGAGCTCCAAGTAGCCACGGCACGTATGTAAGCGGCTGAAACAAGCAGTAGAGGCAACCATGCTTCTAGCAGAATATTCCTTAACCTTCCCCGGGAGAATTTTACCATACTTCTGGTAACAGAAAACAATACAGTTTACCAACTATTTGGATAAACACTGTTTGGAAACTGCAGCAGCTTCCTTTTTGGGTGCGAAAGAAATGAAAAGTCGGTCCGTTTTTCAGACAGACTTGGTTCCATTAGTGTAATAACACAAGATTCTATGAATATCCAAGGTATACAGAATCGCCTCCCCCTGATTAGAATGCTCAGGGTAACACACTGGCAGTTTAACTCACTGCTTTAATGTAAATTCAAAAACCCACCTTTGGTAAAAACTGAGGGTTGGTATGCAGAGCCACCCGGTCTCTGTGAAAAATTAAATAAGGCTCCTTACACATCAGGGCCTGGAGCTCAGAAGTGACTGCAACTAAAAAGAGTGCTTTCCACGACAAATAGCGCATATCAGAAGTATCAGCCGGTTCGAAAGGAGGTAAGGTCAGTTTCTCCAAAATAAAATTAAGGTCCCAAGGTGGTGCGGGACTGCACACAGGGGGGGGTTTAGGTGAAGGATTCCTTTCAGGAAGGTTTTGGAACCTCCAGCTGAGCCATAGTTTTGCCTCCCACCAAGGTGTGGTAGGCAGAAACAGCCGACAGATGGACTTTCAGTGAAGAGTAACTCAGGCCCAGGTCATAAAGGTGTAGAAGATACTCCAAGACTTGAGGAACGGGGCATGAAAAAAGGGTCCCAACCCTTCAAGGTGGCCCAAATGGAGAAACGCTTCCATTTCCTGGCATATGTCATCCTCGTAGAAGGCTTTCTAGCCTCTACCAGGGCCTGCGCCACTCTGGAGGATACTCCAAAACATGAAGAAGCTATGTCCTGAGGTGCCATGTGTGAAGGTGAAGGGACTTCAGCCCTTGATGGACCAGTGTGCCCCTCTCCTGAGTCAGGAGATCGTGGCAGAGGGGCAGGGGAACCAGAGGCTCCACTACAAGCTGCTGAGGAAGCGGAAACCAAACTTGGTGAGGCCAATACAGGGTAATCAGAACCATGCGAGCCCCTTCCCCCTGACATTTGAGCAGCACCCTCTGCAGAACTGGATAGGGAGGGAAGGTGTAAAAAAACCTCCCTGTCCAGCACAGAGGTAGCACATCTCACCAGAAAGCACCATGCCCAGAAGCGAGCGAGCAAAACCTGGGTAGTTTTGTGTTGCATGGGGAGGCAAACAGATCTAGGTCTGGATGACCCCATAGGTCGAATAAGTCTGCAACCACCGCTTGTTTGAACTCCCACTCATGGGCTTGAACTCTGGTGAGGCTGAGACTGTCCGCTAGGATGTTTGGCACACCCAGAACATGAACAGCTGTGAGGTGAATTCGATGCGGTACTGCCCAATTCCACACCCGCATCACCTCCCTGCATAGGGGATATGAGCAAGTGCCCCTTGCTTGTTGAGATAACAGACTAGGCACATATTGTAAGACTGGACTAATAGTGGGCCCTGGTGAAGCAAGTGCTAGAAGGCTTGAAGAGCATACAGCACAGCCCTCATCTTCAACACATTTATGTGCAGAGAGAGCTCTGACAGAGACCACAGCCCTTGAGTCCTGTGGCTCCCAAGTGAGCGCCCCAACCCATCCCAGACACGTCTGTAGTCACGGTCTGGGTGGGAGGAGGGGACTGGAAAGGGATCCCCTTGGTAAGGTTGTTGAGATCCTGCCACCATAGAAAATCCTGCTGCATCGAACTGGAGACCATGACCAGTGGTCTAGGTCATCAGACTTCTGATCCCACTATGCTCTGAGCGTCCACTGCAAAATTCGCATGTGGAGCCTGGGATAGAGGAACAGTGGGGATGGTCGCTGCCATAAGGCCAAGTAGTTGGAGAACCGACTTGGCCGTGATCCGCCTGTTGGAGGCTACTAAAACAGCCTGCTTCTGCAAAGTTTCCACCCTGTCTAAAAGGAAGAAAGCCATAACCTGAGCCATATCAAGCACCGCTCCAATAAAATGAAGGCACTGGGAAGGGGCAAGTTGAGACTTGGGAAGGCTGACAGTGATCCCAACTTGTGTAAATAGGCCCAGGGTAGCTGAGAGGGAAAGTTCTAGCTGCTCCCTCGACAGGGCTGACAGGAGCCAGTTGTCGAGGTAGGGGAACACATAGTGGCTCTGGTACCTCAGGGACGCTGCCACCACCGCAAAGCACTTGGTAAACACCCGGCGTGCCAAGGACAGGCCAAAAGGGAGAGCCTTGAACTGGTAATGCTCCCCATGAAAAGTAAAGCTAAGGTAGTGGCGATGGGCCTGAAAAACTAGGATATGCAGGTAGGCATCCTGTATGTCCAGGGCACATAGCCGCTGTCTCTTGTGCAAAAGGGGCAGCAGACCTGGGAGGGTCAGCATTAGAAAACGTTTGTACTCTATGAACAGGTTTAGAGCGCTGAGGTCCAAAATGGGACTCAAGTCTCCCATCTTTTTCGGGACCAGGAAGAAGTGGACATAAATAAATAAAACAGGCTCTATTGCTTCCTTTAGTAACAGAGCCTCGATTTCTTCCCTTAAGAGGGGAATGTGCACCTTTGGGTAATGAGACACCCCTGGAGGCCTGCCTGGGGGGTTCTCTAGAAACTCCAGAGTGTGGCCCTGCCCAACCAACTGAAGGACCCACAAGTTGGTGGTGACTGCCTCCCATCCCCGCAGGTGACTGGTGAACCTTTCGCCCACCGGCTCCTCCGAGGGATGGGGGGGCGGACTGTGAGTCAAGGGGAGGATGGGGAGAGGCGTGCCGGAGTCTGTTTGAGCATTGGCAGGAGGGGTGGCCATTACTGACGGTGCTCGACGTTTTATCTGACGTCTGGCCATCTGCTGCTGCTTCGTCTGCCACTTAGCTTGGCAAAGAAAAGGCTTCCTGGCCTCAAGTCTAGGGCAGTATATAGTGTGGACCGACCTTAGGGCCTTGCCCTTATCCTGAAGGCTGGTAATGATGTCTTGGGCATCACATCCGAAGAGGATGGAGCCCCTAAAGGGAGCATCCTGGATGGCTGCCTGAACATCTGGTGGCAAGCCAGAAACCCTTAGCCAGGAATACCTCCTGAGACTAACCACCATGGCAGTGCCCCAGCCGAGGAGTCAATGGCATCATACGCAGCCCTCAGCGAATGCAGACAGGCGACCTTGGTGGACCTGATGGAGTCAGCCAGGATAGTTTTGGACTCTGAGACCGGCATAGCTTCAATGGCAGGCTCCAGCTGACTAAAGAGAGACTTCTGGTAAACCAGCATGTGTGCCAGTTAGTTTACGGTATGCATGGCCAAAGTGGAGGAAGAATAGAATTTCCTCCCAAATTGATCCAGCTGTCTCAACTCCTTACCAGGAGGAGAAGCGCTCATATGTCTTGACTCAGTGGATCCATCATGAGCTGCTGCAATGACTACCAAGTCCACATTGGGATGAACGCTAAGGTGATCTTTACCCTCTGGTGTCCTATATGTCCGGTCAGCCTTTTTGGCTACAGCCGGTATTGAAGAGGGCATCATCCAAATGGTGGATGCCAGGTCCTCATGTGGCTCTAACCAAGGTGTGAGGACGGGAGCTGCCTCCTAGATGTCCAACTGCTCAGCCAGCCTTTGGTGCTAGGATCTTGAGCACCGAACTTCCATTCGTAGACCTCCACAATCTTTTTCAGCACGTCTGCGAAAGAAGGGTTCTCAAGTGGAGATTTTGGAGATTCTATAGGCCTAGGCTCCTCTGTGGGAGGAGTTTCAAACCTCGACCCTGCAGAGGAAGAGGAGTCGGAATCCGAGCCTGGCTCTAAGGACTCTGAAGACTGGACATCAGCACAAGAAGGTTCTCAAGAGTCAGGAGGGGCTTTGTCTGTCGACCGCCCTGTTGAAGACTCTTTCAGTGGGCCTGGTCAGCTGATGTGCATCCGGCATAAGGGCAGACTTCGGCACCTGGTCTAATGGAACATGGATAACATCCCTGGGAGGGAGTGGCTATCCAGCTCTGACACAAGCTGGGCCTTGGTCTCCGACCACCAGGATTGCAGGATAGCCCGGAAGTCCGCCTGTGGCTGAGGAGGAGGCAGAGTGGGGAGAGGAGGCTGGTAAGCCAGTGAGTATCCCGAGGAAACCCCGACAGTGAGCAGCCTGGCGTATGGTAGGTGTGCACCCAGTAACCTGGTGGAGGGTAAGCGGGCGAATACCCCGGCATCTGGTATCCTGACAGAGGGTAGCGTGGAGGAACATAAGCTGGAAAGTGTGGCATCAAGTGACTTGAAGGAGGGTAACCTGACGAGGGCCCCCTGACGGCGGTGCCGGGGGACCCAAAAGAGGACCCTGAAGTGGCCTGAAACCTGGCCCCAAAAGACCTGGGGAAACCGTGTTGGATACTGGACCGGCGGGAGGCAAAATAAGCGTCGGAGCCAGCGTCTCCGCCGGAGGATTCAGTGGGTGGGGGCCCAGAGGGTTACCTGGGAGTTCCAACGTCAGATCTGGAGGTGAGCTAGGGCATGCATCACCTGACGGACGACCCCCGTCCTCCATGCCCCGATGACCTGGGTAGGGTGGAGGAGGCCCTTCCAGAGGACAGGAGGGAGGTGACCCAGTGGAAAGACCAAACTGGGGAAAGCTGTGGCAAGTCCGGCAACTGGACATCGTCGGAGCCCTCGCCAGACCCCGACGTGAGCTAATCGGTCGGGCAGATGTCGGGTGAATGGTTGAATGGACGTCGGGTGGACCAACGATCGACTTATCAACCGTGGCCAGGCAGGCACTGGAGACCCCGGAGCCCGACTTCACAGCCTGGGCCGGGTGCTCATCGGAGGTTCCGATGAGCAGCTTACTGACCCCATCAGACAACTCAGACCCTTCAGTGCAAAGTGCCTAAGAGTGGCAGAAGCCTCAGAGGTTGCCAAGACACCCATGGCCACTGTGACTAGTGGCCATGGGGGATCCAAGGGCTGCTCCTGGGGCTGTGCAGGCTTGAAGGCAGCAGCAGACTTCCCAGAGGAAGAAGGCTGCTGCTCACCCGAGAGGCCAGAGGGTGAGCGAGAGGGGGACCTGTCCTGGTCCCGATGTTTCTCTTTATCCCTCTTTTTCTTATGCTTGTGGGAGTCAGTAGGAGAGGAGGAAATGCTTCTGAGTTTCTGGAGCTCTTTTTCCATTGTGGCCATTTCTTGTTTTAATAAACGAGCCTTGAGGGCCTGCCGGCGATGCTTCCGTGTGGCCTGGTTGAAGCTGGAACAGGCCTCACAATCCTCGACCTTGTGCTCTGGGCCTAGGCAGAGGGAGTGAGAGTCTCTGAGTGGTAGCTGTGTGCCGCACAAAGTGCACTTAATTTTATGTGACTCGGCAGGAAGACAGTGACAACATGCACAAAATGAACCTGCAACTCAAAAGGACAGAAAAAAATGGATACAGATCTGAAGAAAAGTGGTCAAACTGCAGTGACGACCTCTGCGAGGTCCGACTTGCCCAGGTCGACGGCAAGAAAGAACTGGAGAGTGGGTGTGGGGACCGCCCACTGTATAGTGTCACGTTGACATCCGTCATGTGACATTTGGTGGGCAGTCCCCCGTCAGACACTGTTAGCTAAAGTTTCCGTGTGGTCCTGATGCCAGGGGGTGCAGTCCTCAAGGTGATTACCTACTGCAAGAGACTCTCTCGAAGTAAGATCAAGAAAACAATATTATTCCCCCTCAATGGCTTTTGTCCCAAAGTGACTTAGGCTTCGCCTTCAAAGTCACTCACACAGCAATGCCTGTGCAGGAAATAACTCTTCCAGCCGATCTTCACGGTCAGGAATGAATAATTCAGAGTTGTTACAAGCAACTCGGTACTTGCACCTCAGAAAGAATGAGAGAATGCAGCAAACACTAGGGATTATACTGTCAAGTTACAGCAGCCCCAGTACTAATGTGTCACAGATGTAATTTGAAAATAAATACAATCACAAGCAAATTACTTGTAATCTAATCATAAATAAAGTACTAATGAAAACAAATCCTCCCAAGAAAAGGAACAGTTAGGAATGGCATACTGCAGTGACGATCACATTGGTGCTGTATGTACAAGCACCCCCACAGGCACAAACCCATCCTTGTAAACAAAGCCACAGTATGATATTAATAAGCCACCATGTGCGGGACCCTGTAGCTCTTGTAAAGAATTCCAACCACCTGTCAGAGTCAGTAACACTAACTTTATAGGATAAGAGTAAAGAATTAGACCCCAGCATTGCCACTGGCAGTTGAATTGGTCAGTTGCAGCTTACGCCTGCTGACACACTGCCTAGTAAGTACCTGCTGCAATTAATTACTACGGAGTCAGCTGCACTTTTTCAATGCCTGCTGCTTTAAACTACGTCTGAGCAGCAAAGCTGTTGGCTGCTTCCTCCACATTATGTGCCACTATTTTAAGGAAGGTGAGGATGGCTAGTTGATTGACGATACCACACACTGCACCCAGAGACCGACGCTGATGTTGATTTCGACAGCAGCTGCCAACAGCACACCACGTTTTGACTCAGAGTGCGGTCAGTGTTGTAAGGGAAGCATGGTTTCAGGGCTCCCTCATGCTAGCATCGGGGATCTAGAGATGGCCAGGGAAGCAGGCTTACTCTCCAAGCTTGTCTACACACAGTAAGCTATATGATAATAAGTCAGATTCCCTGTCACTGGTGTGACAGGCACCATCATAGATTGGGATACTGCTTGTAACCATGAAAACCTTTACGAGGTGGCTTGGACATCTGAAGAGACAGCGCGACTGACTGAAAAGCAACCAAGAATGAAGAAATGTCTCAGTGAAGGTGGTGATACAGCAACAGGGAAGTAGGAGGAGCTGGTATTGATGAGCTGCAGCCAGTGGTCTGAAGATAATTAAATGTATGAATGATAAAAAAAAAAAAAAAATGAGGGTGATCGATTCCAGTGAAGAGGGAGACAGAAAAGGGATGGGTAGGTAACTGGCTGGGTGGCAGGACACAGAGGGTGGTGGTAAATGGCTGTCACTCCACAGAGGGAAGAGTGACCAGTGGGGTACCATAGGGATCAGTGCTGGGACCGGTCCTATTCAACATCTTCATCAGTGACATTGCGCAGGACCTAGAAGGCAGAATTTCACTGTTCACTGATGACACAAAGCTCTGTAACAGAGTAGACACACCAGAGGGTGTAGACAGAATGAGAAGCGACCTGCAGAAACTTGAAGAATGGTCAGGGGTTTGGCAGTTGAAATTCAATGCAAAGAAGTGCAAGATAATGCATATGGGGCACAAAACCCTGGCACAATATATCAGTTGGGGGTGAGGATATAGCATGCACCAAGCAGGAAAGGATCTTGGGGTTGCCATCTCTGATGACCTCAAGGCAGGGAAACAGTGTGACAAGGCAGCAGGTAAAGCAAATAGGATGCTGGGATGTATAGGCAGGGGCATCACCAGCAGGAAAAGGGAGGTCATAATTCCGCTATACAAGACACTAGTGAGGCTCCCACCTGGAGTACAGTGTACAGTTCTGGAGACCATACCTATGTAAGGACATAGACAGGGTAGAGAAGGTTCACAGGAGGGCAACAAAGATGGTGCATGGATTGCATCACAAGTCCTATGAAGACAGGTTGAAGGAACTGAACATGTACTCCTGGAGGAGAGGAGGAGAGGGATATGATAGAGACATACAAGTATCTTACAGGGAGGAACAGGGTGCAGGAAAACACTATTTTTAAGCGAAAAAGATGTTCCAGGACTAGAGGCATGGGATGAAGTTGGAGGAGGACGATTCAGAGGAAACATGAGAAAGAATTTCTTCACAGAACGGGTGGTGGACAAGTGGAACACCCTGCCAGAGGAAGTGGTGGGGGCTGAAACAATCACGGGATTTAAGAATGCATGGGATAGACATAAAGGAATTCTGGAGGTCAGGGGTAAGGGGCAACAGACTTCTAGGAAACAAACTGAACTTACAAGCTCAAATGGGCAGACTGGGTGGGCCATAGGCCCTTATCTGCCGACACTGTATGTATCTATGTATCTATGGATTGGGAAGAGAGTCATTAAGTGGCAAGAAGAATTTAGTGTGGACAAATGTAAAATCTTTTACTTAAGAATTCTAGTAGAGCTACAATTTATGTAGTAAACAACTATTTTTTTTTTTTTTACAACGTATTTATCCAGGATATCCCTTCTGATTAAATATCTCATTTTCTGTGGGATCCTTCTACCCATTTCCACAGGTGGGTGGACTGGAGCACTGGGAGGTTAAATCACTTGCCTAAGGTCACACAGTGAGTGAAATGATAAATCACTTGGCCTCCTGTTCCCAGAGGTTTCCTCCGCAGTTGGTGGTTTTCCTTTCCATACCACCAATGCCCATGTGTGTGTCTACAGATATAGACACACACACACACACACAATAGAAGCCACTTAATTAGGATGGCCTGGTGGTGGGCTTTTTGTCCCAGTTAAGTGGCCATCCCAATCATCAGAAGTATACCTTTTCACTTATGATAAACATTGTCTGAATCCCTCTTACTGATTCTACTCATTTGCCAAACCCCAAGTCAGTCTAACCGTATGTAAAACCAAGCTGAAACTCAAAAGACACTGAAATAAAATAGAAGGCAGTACTGTACAGTACTGTATTACCTCGTGGTCATGGTACATCCCAATAGTTACTTGCCTATCCTCCCAAATGCCTCTGTTAACATTAAACCGAGAGGGTGAGAAACGGGAGATTTGGAGGTATAGAATCACGAGACTCATAAGTGCAGCTGTGTCCTGACAGGTTGAGAGGAGAGAGAAAAAGAGAATCAGGAGACTCGCAGTCACTCATAGCAAACCTGACTCGGAAGACTTCTGTATGATTTTTTTAAACGCGAGTGTCCCGTTAGGATGAGAAGAGAGGGAGACAGAGAATCAATCTCTGTAACCTTTTTAAATGTAAGCAGAGGGGGGGAGACTCAGGAGACTCACAGCAAAGTGAGAGAGACTGGTCAACGTGCTGTAGACACTCGAGCAGAGAGAGAGAGAGACAGAGACTATTTTCGGCTGGTGGGGAAGAGACTGCATTTTTAGCAACCAGAAATAGCACGTCAGTTTAAAAGAGAGGTACCACATTTTTAGCAGCCAGAAACAGAATGTCAGTTTAAAAGAGAGGTACAGTTACACAACTCGGCTCAGCACAGCCAGGCAAAAACGGTAAGGCTGGGAGATTTTCACAAGAGAGTGATTCGGGGGATGGGATTACATCTGCTAATGTGGCTGCTACTGGCAGAATACTTGATAAGTAGGTGGTAAGCAGATAACAAGAGTTGTGACTAGATTAGTGGAGTCACCAACCCAGCCAGTTTAGTGGGTGATTAGAGGGATAGCAGGGACAGAATCATCCCCCCAATCCCATTTAAGCAGCATGTGGTATCATAGGAACGAATGGCCACTTAATCAGTGCCTGGTAGGACATCCCAATTATCCATATCCTGATTAAATGGCTTCTGCTGTATATACACATATATTCTTTTTTTTAATGTTCTTTTTTTAAAGACTGATTTTTCTCTCCGTACCCTGACTCCCAGGGATAAACCCGGCTCAGGCCGAGGCCATCATTTGGACAGCAGCCGGGTGCTTTTTCTCCTCCCTGCATCCACCCATCTCCCCTTTTGGTGTGAGCAAAGCCTGTCAGCCATGGCATGAACAGTATAACCCTTCTGCCACGGTGGCCTGAGTCCAATCATGAACTCGGGTCACCTGTATGGATGGCAGTGGGACACGCTGTTGCATGCCTGATCATCAGTGTGGGCAAAGTCTGCAAAGTGGTGGGTGGGGAGCTCTCACACCCAAGGGCAGTGACGAGTGGTGTTCCACAGGGCTCGGTGTTGGGACCAGTGTTGTTTGGGATATTCATTGCAGACATATCATGGGACATCAAGAGCAAGATCAGTCTGTTTGCTGATGATACCAATGTAGGCGCGGTGGTGGATGACCTAGGGGGATGGCAGGGGTTGCAGGATGATCTGTCAAAGCTTGAAACCTGGTCAGACACCTGGCAACTGGGCTTTAATGCCAAAAAGTGCAAGGTGCTGCATTTTGGGATGAAGAACCAAAGGAGCAGTTACCAGCTAGGGGGAGTGCAGCTAGCCCAGATAGAGGAGGAGAAGGATCTGGGTGTGCTCATTACAGGGTCAATGAACAACTCGGCACAATGTAGGAAGGCAGCTGTAAAGGCCAACAAAATGCTGGGTTGTATTGCAAGAGGTATATCCTCGAGGAGGGAGGAGGTGATTCTGCCACTGTATAGGTCATTAGTTAGACCACACCTGAGTACTGACAGTACTGGCGTCCGTGATCTGAAGAGGGACATTAAGTTACTGGAGGGGGTGCAGCGCAGAGCGACAAAGATGATCAAGGGGCTGGGGGACTTATCATACGAGAGGAGGTTGAAGGAGCTGAACATGTACTCACTGGAGGAGAGGAGAGACAGGGATGACATGACTGAAACCTTTAAATACATGAAAGGAATAAACAAGACGGGTACAGAGGGGCTGTTCAAAGTAAGGGAGGGGAGGGCCACCAGGGGCCATGATATGAGACTGGAGGGAGGAAGGTTCAGGAGGGAGATGAGGAGACACTTTTTTACAGAGAGGGTGGTGGCTGGGTGGAATGCGTTGCCTGCTGAAGTGGTATGCAGTAGAACAGTGGACTGCTTCAAACGGGGATGGGACAGGACAAGGGGGAGGGTTAATGAAGGGGAAGGGTGGAAGGAAGGGGCAGCTGCAGAATAAGGGGTGCTAGCTGCACATTTGAGCAGACTTGATAGACCTCTAGCCCTTTATCTGCTGGCAAATTTCGTATGTTCATATATATTTTAATGGTAGCACTTCCCAGTTAATAATGGCTATGATTATTTTATAATATGTCACATGCTGCAGCTGTTTGTAGGGCAGGAGACAAACATGCTGGACACATGGCTGTTCTCATCAATCATTTCCCGTTTCTAGGTTCCTAGTGTCGTGAGGAGTAGGGTAGGCCAGTGGCTGCCTGGCACTGGTGTGAATGAGCAGTGATGAGTAACTCAAATGCTGTGACATGAGATGGAAGGCTTCATCAGACTCAAGACGCACAGCACTCAGGCAGGTGTCTGAGGATAGGTGATCCTGTGGCTTCAAGCACGCTGACCTGTGCCATGGCACAGGTGGAAAGGCTGAATCTATGAGAGTCAGAGCAAAGCAGGGGAATGGGGATATCTGTCTCTGTTAGTAGTGCCAGCTGGAAGGGATTCAAGACTCAGGAACACAGGATGAATCAGTCACAGTTGTTACATCATCTATGTTTCTCTGACTGTGCATCCCAGATATTTATGGGCAGGAGAGTGTAAGGGTTACAGACTCCATGTGAGAAACTGGTGAGTTACTCAATAAAAACAGGCTCTACCTAGGTAGAAGATGAGCTGTAGGTGAGGGAGTAAAACAGAGCATTTGGTAAGTGGAAAGATTCTGGGAGCAGAGCAAGGAAAACAGAGTAAAGGGCATTACAGAAGGACTGTACGGCATTACTGTGCAGGTTAAGGCTGGCTAGGAAGAAAGGACTGCACAGAGATCATGGGGAATAATAAGCTATTTTTCAATGCATAGGGAACAGAAGGAGTCAGGTCCTGATTACTGGGGAGGCTGGGGAACCAATGAGCATGGCAGGGAGAACAGCAGAGGCACCGAATAACTACAGTGCTCTGTGTCAATTTTCAGCCAGAGGGCATGGCCAGTTATGGAGGAAGTAATGGGAGAGATACAGGAAACCAGGAGGTAGCACCGATCACACCAGAATTAGGCAAGTGCTTGAAGGATGTGAATCTGGGAAAATCCTAGGGACTGGATGGGATACAGCCAAGGGTAACAGTGGCATTAAAAAGGGTTCAAGCTGGACCCCTCGTAATATCCATCAGAACTTCTTACAAAAAGGGAAAGTGTCAGATGACAGGGAAACAGCCAATATCATACCCAATTCAAATGCCCCTACCACACATCTAGCCAAATATGATGTGCTTTACTATAGATTACTCTTATTACAGGTCTGCCTTCCAGAACACATCATTATACCCTTTACTCAGTTATTGACTGGCCTTCTCTCACGATCAAAAGGCTTAGGAACTTACATGTGTGGTCCTATAAGACTCTTCAGGATTTGTGACCACCATATATTACAGCCATCTTTACGAGGTCTACTGGGCTGTATAATCTAAGAAAAATCAATATTATTCTTCCCAATATCCCAAGGCATTTTACTCATTTTGGAAAAATGGCTTTTAGTTGGCTTTGCACCTGCTCTTTGGAACAAGTTGCAAGTTTCGTTTAAACTGAGTTCACTAATCAGCCTTAAGTCTTTCAAGGCCCTTCTTAACTGCCACTGTGTATACAAATGTGAATGTCACAAACTTCTCTCTATTAATTGTTAACTGTTCTACGATGGTACTTGTCCTAGCTGTCTGTATGCTCTCACCCATTTTCTCATTGCTATGTAACCTACTTTTAACTAATCGCACGGTAACCAGAGCCGTCATGTTATCACACTTTTATTTGCTGTACCTATTACGCTTTACCTCTGAGATATGTTATTACTTTGACCTACTGAACAGTTGTCTGTTATAAACAGGACCTCCTTGTAAATGAGAATTGCCCAATGGAACTTTTTTCCTAGTAAAACAAATAAATACATGTACAAAACAAGCATTTGTCAATGATGAATGTTCATCGCTGGTACTGCTGTTGTACTGAATCTTGTTTGTACACTTGTTTATATGTATTTACCCAGGATATAGTAGACGAGATGCAATACCTCATTTTCTGCTTATGAGAGATTTGTATTTTTAAAAAGTATAGTATGTGCCTGAGTATTTGTCCTCCATAATATTTGTACTGCACAGCCCTGCAAAATATAAAAGCTAGATAACAGAGGTGCAGGAACTCTCAGACAGTTTGTGGGCAAGACTTGTCAGTGTACATGGAGAGCCTCTTAAAGTGCAGTACCTTTTAAGTGCCCAGGGTGGCAGCAAGAACAGAACTGGTGATTATATATTTTCTCCCCTGACCACCAACGCCCACACCCACAAAGTAGGCAAGTTTCAGGATTATACAAATCAGAAATAATAGCATTTCCCACAAGCAAATATATCAGTAGGTTTTTGCCACTTTAGCAAAACACTGGCTAAATCAACAGGTTTTACTTGTTTCTTTAGGAAAAGAAGTTTTAAAAACAGATCTAATTAATACTTTCGGGCATTTATGTCATTTTATGTAGCGAGACAGAGAGAGAAGAAAGCACAAACGTGCCAGGGGCTTACCTGATGGTCTCCGACCCCCCTCAGCTAATCTTTTCATGGCTGAAGCGTCAGCGGTGGCACCATAAAAAACTGGTTATTCACCTGTAACAGTAGTTCTAGGAGTGGTATATGTTGTTCATCCACACTGTTTGGCATGTCCTTTCCCTTTAAGAATCTTGCCGGAAAGTCTTGAAGATGGCTCCATCCACCCACCCGGGTGGTATAACCCTCGGCACCGCCCCGATCTTTGCCCGCTGGAAGCTCAGGTTGTGCGCTGAAGCCGGGAAGGTTGGGTGGGTTCATGTGGATGAACAACATATACCACTCCTAGAACTACTGTTACAGGCGAGTAACCTGTTTTTTCTAGGATCATGGATATGTTGTTCTATCCACACTGTTTGGCAGACTCCAAGCAGTTCTCCGGAAGGAGGGAGGCAAGGCGCACACAACCCCTCTGAAATACTTACTTGGGGAACAGTGATTGGAAAACTGAGGCCCCAAAACCAGCATCCCGGCGTGACTCTAGGTCGATGTGGTAGTGGGTAATGAAGGTGTCTGCTGTCTTCCAGGTAGCAGCCCTGCAGATTTCCTGGATAGGGACGTTCCCTGGAAACAGCCACTGATGCAGCAGTATGGTGGGTAGAATGAGCTCTTATCCCTCTGGGAGGCTCCTTGCCCACCAACCTATAGCAGAGATCAATGCAGGATATAATCCATCTGCCAATCGTCCGCTTTGCTGCAGGTCTGCCAGGTGCGGCTTCAGCGTAGGTTACAAACAGCTGGCAAACCTCTCCCCGAACTTCCGCCATCCGCTCCTTATAATAAGAGAGTGCTAATCTCAGGTCCAGAGTATGGAGCCTTTACTCGGCCTCCGAGGTGTAGTTCGGGTAGAACACAAGCAGAGTCAATATCTGATTAAGGTGGAACTTCAACACCACCTTCGGGAAGGAATTTTGGGTAGGGGTGTAGGACAACCTTGTCCCTGTGGAAGACCAGGTAAGAAGACTCCACCGAGAGTGCCTGGAGCTCCCCAGTCCTTCTGGCTGATGTGACAGCCACCAGGAAGGCGGTCTTCAATGACAAATGTGACATCTCACACTTGTGCACTGGTTCAAATGGCTTGCCCATCAGCATTGCCAGTACCAGCAATAGATCCCACAGAGGTGGAGGTTCATGCACCGGAGGGGATATGTGGTCAAGGTCTTTAAAGAAATGCCAGACCACCTTCTCCTGCACCACCATCTGCTGACCGGCCCGCACCTGGTAAGCAGAGATGGCTGCCAGGTGCACTTTAAGGGTCGTACACCGAAGACCCCCCTTTGGACAGAGATCAAAGGTAGTCTAGGATGCTAGCCACTAGACAGAACAAAGGGTCCAGGCCCTCATCTTGACACCAAATGGAAAACTGTTTCCATTTGAAGGCATAGCACCTCCTGGTCGACTCCTTCCTGGATGCTTCCACTACTGTGAGTACATCCTCAGAGAGACCCAGAGCCTGGAACTGCAGGGACTGAAGGTCTGGATGGAATACCTTCCCCTGATTGACAGATAACAGGTCCAGGCATAATGGAAGACCCCACTGAGGCCTGCAGCTGAGACTGAGGAGATCTGGATACCAGAACTGGCGTAGCCAGCCTGGGGCTACCGGGATCTCCTGTGCCTTGTCCCTCCTGACTGTGAGGATCACCTTGTGAACCAAGGTAAGTGGAGGGAAGGCAAAGAAGAGGCCTGGGGTCCACGGCCTCGAGAAGGTATCCCCTTGCAGCGAGCCCAGCTGAGGGGGGCAGGCATGAAACAGCCTCAACTTGGTGTTCTCCCTGGAAGCAAACAGATCCACCTGAGGTTTGTCCCAGTGGGAGAACAGGCTGTGCACTACCTGTGGATGGAGAGACCACTCATGGGACATCTCGCCCACACGACAGAGCGTCCGCCAGTTGATTTAAGGCTCCTGCCACATGGATGGCTAGGAGATCTGCTTCCAGTCAGCTCATGAGGGTCCAGATGCAGAGTGCCAGTCTAACTGCTCTGAGCTCCAGCACGTTCATATGATATCAGGATTCCTCGGGGGTCCAGAACCCATGGGCTCTGTGGTTCCCCATGTGAGCTCCCCAGCCCATGAGAGAAGCATCGGTCATGAGGACGACCATTGGCTCGAACGGACAAATGGAATCCCCTCCTGCAAGTGATCCAGGATGGTCCACCATTGGAGAGTGTCCCACATCTTCTGGGTCACAGTGACCAGCTGGTTGAAGTGACCGTGATGTTGAGTCCAGTGGCTGGCCAGCTCCCATGGAAGGGGGTGCATATGCCACCAGGCCCATCAGACCACGGTGGTGCAGGCCGCCATGTACCCCAGAAGGTGCAGAAAGTCCCGGGCAGGGTGCAAGTGCCCATCCAGAAATGATTGGTCAAAGGAGGAAAGAACCTCCGCCCTGTCCGTCGGGAGCTGGGCTCTGGCTCGGCAAGAGTCGAGCTCTGCCCTGACGAAGCATATCACCTGTGAAGGTTTGAGTTCTGACCTGGCCTCGTTGATCAGGAGACCAAGTTAGGTGGGTCTAGAGGGCCAGATCCCTGGACCCTCTCTACCTCCTGCTTAAAGGATCCCACCAGGAGCCAATCATCGAGATATGGGTAAACCCTGACCCCTCAATGCTGAAGATGGTCCGCCACCACTGCAGTGCATTTGGGGAAGACCCATGGGGTCGATGACAGGCCGAATGGCATGGTTCGGAACTAGAATAGGGCTCCTTCTGCTCAGAAGCGAAGGAACCTCTAGTGAGACGGATGGATCAGGACGTGAAAGAACACATCCTGGAGATCCAGAGAGCAGAACCACGTGTTCTGCTCTAGAGATGGTATGATCTGGGACAGAGTTACCATACCCAAGGTGTGGGACCTGAGGAACTGGTTCAGGTCGTACAGATCTAGAATGGGGCGCCAGCCCCCCCGTCCGCTTCAGAACCAGGAAGTACCTGGATACAAACCCAGGGTTCACTGGGGAGTACATGACTCTGGCCACCACCATCTCCTTGCGGAGGAGTTGGGCAATGTCGTCTCGATGAGCCAACTGAGTGTGTACGGACACCATATCCTCCCGTGGAGCGTGGGCTCGGCTTGGAGGGTACTGCTCGAATTCTAGAGGCAGTCTCTGGCCCATCACTTCTAGAACCCACCTGTCCATGGTAACAGCGGACAAGGCGGAAAGAAAGTGGCGGAGCCGGCCTCCCACGGGAGGACCCAGAGCTTGCGTGACAGGGTATGGGAGTGGCCACCCCCATCCCGTCACTGGGCAGGCTTAGATGAAGAGGGCCCAGAGTGAGGACCACCACAGCCTCGACCTCCAGGTTTACGGGCCATCGGAGGTCTGGACTTGGGCCGAGGATGCCAAGATTGTGCCTGCTGTTGCTGCTCCACTTGGAAGCGGGGCTGCTTGACCGCAGGGGCAGGGTGCCGAAATGGCTTTTTCTTCTGCTTTTTGGAACCCTGAGATTCCTTTTGTGCAGAAGTTATGGAGTCCAAGGTGGCATTGGACTTCTCGATACCTTGAAGGTGACCGTCCAAACCTGGACCAAAGAGGTCGGTACCCAGGAAAGGAACATCCGTTAGTTTGTGTTGGGTATCCGCCGTGAAGGTGGCGACCCTTAACCAAGCCATGCGGCTAATGGCAACCACGGCTGCCACCGAATGAGCACATGAATCCCCGAGGTCCAGAGCCGTCTGGAGTTGCTGCTTGGCAACAGCCCGACCCTGGTTCCAGACCTGCCTGACAGTGGTCTGGAGATCTGCGGGGAGGTGAGGCAGGACCTCATCAAGGAAGCCCAGAAGGGCATGAGAGAAATGCGCTACGATGACAGCCGAGCTTGCTTGACAGAGGCCTAGCGTAGAGGCAGCATAGAGTTTGTGGGCAGAATGGTCCAGTTTTTTGGACTCTTTGTCCGGAGGTCTATCACTATCTGCCAAAATACCTCAGTGTCTGAACACAGATTTGGTCACAAAACCCTGGCTGAGGAATGCTCTGTGAACCCCGAATGTGACCCTATGGGCACCGCGTATTTGTGGGTCATGCGGGCAGAAGGCACAGGACAGGAGGCAGGATGCTGCCATAGCTCCAAAGCCAGACCAACAATGGCCTAGGCCACTGGAAAGGTTTCCGTCGGAGAATCCCCTTGTTTAAGGATATCCGTAAGGGGATATCTGGCCCTTTTCTGTAAGGGCTCGAGAGGCATCTATGTGGATTCGGAGATAAGCCGGAGGATGCCCATAAAGGAAGGGGGACCTTCCTCCGTCGAGAGACTACCGACCGATTCCTCGTTCAAGGGACGGGAATCAAGGTCCGCGTCATCGGACTCTGAGGAGTCTGGATAAATCGGCCAGCCATCTCAGTCTCCCTCCACCTGCCTAGGATGGTCAGGAGTGAGCGTAACAGAGAGCCTACGCAGGAGGCCCGGACCAGGCCGTGACTCTTTGGCAGGCACTCCCATCGGGGGCTGTTAAGGTGGCGGCTCCACCAAAATCAGTGGAGAGGTCGATTTTGGCAGAACCGTTTTGACCGGGTCCGAAGGAGGAGGAACAGCACGCACAGTTCGAGGAGTCGGCTTCAGCCTGGGAGGCAATAGCCAAGTAATGGCTGGGGAGGAAGCCTGGGTCAGCTTTTGACCAGACAAAATTAACTATTGCCACATTAGGTCTTCATAGCATCGACAAAGTTTCCGTGGAAGCCTCCCCTCATCCGAGGAGGAAGAAGAATGTCAGCGACGTCTCTTTTTAGAGCGCTTGTGCACCTTCTTCGGCCGTCCGATCGAAGGAGCCCAATATCTCGACCTCGATAATAGGGGGACCAACGGGGTCAACTGGAAGGTACCAGGGAGACCGGTGGAACTTCTTGGTCCGGGACCGGGTCCTCGATGGGGTTCCCAGAGGGCTGGGTCTCCTCATCGGGGAGAGGCAGGACCGGGGTCCTGACTAAGGAGTTGTCAGCCTCGTCGGGGAACAACAGGTCAACTCGGTCAAGAATTCTCAACCGGATCGTCGTTCAGTGTCTGTGCTGGCTGGCCTGATGGCTGAACTGTGAAACCAGCGGCCAAGGCCACAACCTTGACCGAAGTCGAGACAGATGATTCCTGGGACCGAGATCTCTCACTTTTCCAGGAACGTTGTCAGTGAGATGAAGATTCTCCCGGTTCCTTGTCCTTTTTCCGGGACTGAGAGACATGCAAGCCCGAAGGCCCCTCGCCCTTGGTAGGAAGGGAGAGGCACATCTCCCAAAAGGAACCAGAGAAAGTGGAGCCCAAGTTGAGCAGAACAAAAAAGGGCTTTAAGAACTGATCCGCAGCCCGAGCCGCCTCTTCCTCAAAGGCCTGCATTTGTTCGAGTTGCTTGGTGGACCCCGCAGCCACGGAGACCGCCCATCGGGCCTCTTTAGATTTGACTGGCGGGTTCCGTTTTTCAGGCCTGTCCAGTTTTAGCCGTGGGAGACAATCGTCCAAGACGTTTGGGTGAAACACGAGGCATATTTCACAGGCCTGAACGTCATGCACGGCTCCAGGCAATATAATGACGCGGGCATGCGGGTCTGTGCGAGACATTGTTTGCCCGCACGGGCAGTGGAGGAAACCGGGAGAAGACGTATCTTCCATGATGGTCGAGATCGCAAAGCAATCATTATTAACTCTGACGAGTCTAAGTCTGAGCAAATCCAAGGATTCTGAAGCCAGGGCCTACTGAACACAAGAGCGGTAAGGAGGGAACCTGAATCTACCAGCGGAAAAGAAGATCTGGTGTCATGGGGCAGAGGCAAGGGTTATACCACCCAGGTGGGTGGGAGGAGCCAGCTTCAAGACCTTCCAGCAAGATTCTTGAAGAGAAAGGACATGCCAAACAGTGTGGATAGAACAACACATCCACGATTCTAGAACTCCACATTGTAGCCTATTCAAACCTCAACCCCATCTGCCGGTCGCCTATATACAGGTCTCATATCAGCTTCTCAGTGGGGCTGGGTGTCATGGTGAGGCACTCCCACTGTAAATGATCTATGCACACATCTCCCTGGCTGGGACACACAAGATGGGATCCTCTACAACAGACTCCTTTGCGCAGAGTGCTGCCAGCATGATGTCATCCTCCGACATCACTGGAGTTCTACTCGCTCCGCACAGACAGGCGGAGAGAGAGAGAGAGAGAAAAACACTCCGGAGTAAACCCTCTGTCCAGCGCGTCACACAGTTGCAGAGATGTGAAAGATCACATTTCCCCCCTCCAGAAGTGGGGGTAGTGACTTAAAAACTGATGCTGCCCAGCCGCCATGCTTAATCCAGTTGTGGCACAGCTGTGAATTGCTCGGTATGCTAGTGTTTACCCTGTGGCCCTGTGCTCTCTGAAAATGAAAACACTCATTCAGTGATGCTCACACAGCCTTTAAACGTGGCACAAAGCAATGATTGAGCTTGGGGGTGGGGTGTGGTGGGGAGTGGCAGTTACAGGGCAGAGCAAAGGTTAACATGGGTTGGACTTGGGGTGGCAACTACAGCAGCAGCTCCAACAGACATCAATGGATGTTTTCTGTTTTGCAAGGTGTATAAAAAAAATACGAAAGACTTTCAAGTGGGACACAGGTGGACTTGGCACCCCCAGTGTCAGTGTTATGTTTGGGGTGTGGGGCGGTGGGTGCAGAGAGGGAGAGTCGGGTTGGGGGGACAATTCCGGGGGAACCAGTAACAAACATCGATGGACAGTTTTCTTTGATACAGCTGGCATCTGCAGGAGGGCGGGGCTCTTCCTGGATGTTTGAAATTTCTCAGTAGGCTGATCATGACAGATCAGCTATGCTTGCTGGGAGGCGTAGATCAAAGGAAAGAGATGACCCAAGATTTAGTTGCCTTTTTGTTTTGAAATACACAAAGTTTCCACCCAGTATGCCAAAACTGTGTCATGATCAGCCTGGCTGATGATTGGTGTGTCACTAACCCACCCCTTGAAGATTGCTCTGCATTGGACCGACAGTGTCACACTTCTCAAAACCCAACTCCCATAACACAATGTTCAAACATAAAGAAGGTACAGTCAGACACAGGTAATTACAGACCTGAGAGTCTTACCTTGATGCTTGACAACGAATATGAATCAGTCATAAATTATGTGATTTTTCAGCACATGGAAGATAATGGGCTTCTCTCTATCACACAGTCTCAACACGCTTTCACAAAAGGTAAATCTTGCCAGTCCAACCTGATTGTTTTTTTTCAAAGGGGTCACTAAGGAAGTGGCTAAGAGCAGGTGGTGGATATAGTCTACCTTGACTTCAGCAAGATCTCGGACAACTGTATCACACGGAAATATTATTGAAAAAGTAGCAGAAAACCTCTGGGAATCTAAGGTTAAGTGATCTACCTGTTCCTTCCAACTGTACCATTCTGCTACACGGTTCTGTACACTCTTTGTGACCATCTCTTCTGCATGTGCATTAAATACTGTACTCAGAAATGCTGTTCCCCCTAAAACACTGATCCAACTTAGTGTGAAATCACACACTGGGACTGGGTTCATACCATAAACGCTGGCATTCGACTGCAGTACTTGGTGGATGCTGTACTGTCCGAGTGTGCCATCCTTCAGATGAGACGTTAAACCAAGGTCCCTTCTGCCCATCTTTGATGCTGCCCTGGTGCGCATCTATGTGGAAGTAAAAGAAACCAAGGCACCTTTCTCCGGAGTAGGGGATTTTTCCCTGTGTCCTGGCCAATATTTCCCTTTGTCTGACCTGGAGGAGCTTGAAGACTGTTGATCCTACATTACCATGTTAGAACTGTAATGGACTGCTCTGTCACGATTTTGTACAATGACTATAGACTACCACTTTCAATGGGTGTAGTATGTGAGTTAAGTTGTAAATAAATCAATGCATGATGTATATTTTATCTCAATAAACTTATGAAGTTAAAAAAAAATGTGTAGCACTATCCTGTAACAAGCAGAGATAATGGCTAGAATATGTAGCACATTCTTAGTTTAAAGAACCATAAGCATAAGAATTGTAGGAACCATAAGTTTACTGTTAAGGAATCTTTCTTTCCAGTTAATTTAATTTTTAAGTATTTTGCACGTCCAGAAATAGTTTCAACATTAAGTGGAACATCAGCATATTTGCGTGGAGCAAGTGTAGCTTTGAGTACAAAATGTATAGCGCTATGCGAAATGCATACTGTAACTGTTGAGAGGTCTAGGTAGGGTATATCCTCTGCTTCTAAAGATGCAATATGCGTAAAATTGCTTGCAGCTTCTCTGTAGACTGAGATAATTCGTTTCAATGCAAATGGGTATAGCTGTGTGTTTACAACAGACTATTTAACTGACGGCTAGTGCTGAAGATGGTAAGCTGGTTCATGTTCCCACCACTTAATCTCTGGAAATGGGAGAAGAATGCGAAGAAAAATAAGTTTCATATGAAAAAAATGATAGATGTCTAGTGGAACAACAGTAGAACTTAAAAAACAAGTTTTTTGGTGCCAGTAAGCCGGATTCAGAAGCAGGCCAGGGAAGGACGAGTACAGGCAGTAGTACAATAGCCAGGGTGCAGGGGAGGATGATGAAGAGCTCGTGGCAGAATGCACGCATGCTCATGCTGCAGCCTGGACAGCGGTCCTTGTACGGGCATCCTCACAGAGAGGACAAACAGGCAACACTAAGGAGTAAATACCCTCCATCCACAGCACCATCATGATCAATACAGTTTCTGACAGAAGGCGGCCCACAAAAAGTTAGGGGGGAAAAAAGCATATAGAAATGGCTCCATATTCTGGCAATTTCCCTTTGAAGTGAATGTTATCTACGTGTTATCTCTACCGTATAGCAGGATACTTTTATGTAAACACTTCTTCAAAAACTAAACGTAAGATATCTTACGATTTAGCAAACAGCTGCTCAAATCCTCAGCTGGTCTGATAAAACACAATTTGTCTGCACTTGGCTGCAAAGAGAAGCCTAAACGCAATGCATTTTGTAGCCAAGACAAACAAGTCATCAGTGCTGCCCTGTTCTGTGTTGAAGTTAAATATTTCTTATTGCTTTCACTAAACAATTTTCTAGCTGTTGCAAATGTCAAGTAAATTAATGCTTTTATGCTGCAATGCATAACAAATTTACTGTTTGCACGAAAAAAACCTGCAACAAGGAATTTTGGCTATCAGCCAGATTCCCACAGAGAGACAGCAGTAAGATGAATAAATTACCAATTTCAAACAGGAAGGATATAATACAAAGCCAGACCTTGAGTCTAATTATTTTCAAATGTTTGACGACAGCAGTATACTAACAATCTTTCTGGACAGTGAATCGCTTTAAATACTGTTTTGAGTTGTTGCTGTGATGCCTTGGCAAATAAACAAGCAATGCAGAACTCCAACTCTGTTTTTAAAGCAGCAATTTTGATAAATCATTTTAATTATTTCATTTAAGTAGTTTTCCAGAAGGTATGATATTCAACAACACATAATTCATTTACCAGCACTATTAACTGCTTCGCAGTGCTGTTAGTGTGAGCAATGGCCAAAACCAATTTCCCTTTAGTGCTGTGGGAAATGCAGTTAAGAAATACATTGCTGCTCACCACAGCTGCTGCAGTAGGAGTAAGTAAAAAAAACAATGTTTAATTATATTGTCATTCAAAAAAACTTTATACCCCCCCAAAAAAAAACAACATTTTATTTTGTAAGTAGCCAGCTGTTACATTGTATATCTTAAGTACTTTCTACATTTGCTAATTAAATGATTTTCTACTAGGTAACACAAAATGTGATGTATGGAACAGAACTCTACAGTACCCAAAGACTGGCACATCTATTCCCTTTCAGACCTCATCAGCAGCGTGGCTACACTGATAGCGACCTCACTTCTAACTTAGAAATGCCACTTGGCGTCTGCCAAAATATTCACTTGTCTTACAATGAATGGCTGAGGCCACAATGCTGATGAAGTATCGAAAGGAATAACACTAGGTACAGTATGTCAGCTTCCATGCAGACTGCCATTCTACACATCAAATAGTATCTGATATCAGATTAAGACAAAAAATCAATAAAAAAATGCTTTCAAAATGAAAAGAAAAATAGTAACTGGCTACTTCAAAAATTGAAAACATTTCCTGCTGCTATTTTGGCAGTTCTTGCCTTTTAAGGAGCATGTAAGCATATGATATACTTTATTAATTTTGATCCGTTAAGACTGGGTTTTATTTCATGCATTTCTTTCATTTCAGTGTCTTCAGAATTGCTTGGCAAATCATGGAATAAAATCTTTACTCTGCTTACTAATGAAAAACTGGAAACTACTAGTCTGGCAGAAGGATAGAACACCCTGGTAGACATTCTCCTCCTCTGCAATTGAATGGTGGACTTTCCCAGTGCAATACTGCCCCTGCTGCCCACAAAGGAAACTGCAGTAGGTGAGGCCTTATGGCAAGAGAGACAGGCAAGCCTACCAGTCACTGAAAAATAAATATACAGTATCTCCTGTGAAGGAACATGAAGACTATGCACCTTCACATCAGGATCTTCTACCTAGCACTTCAAACTCAGTGCTGCAGATAACCAAAGGCCAATCTACATATTATGTGGAAAGGATAGCTGAGAATGCAAACCCTCTACTGTATACTACTGACCAAAGACTCAACAATATAGGCATCATGGCCCAACGGAGTCTACTAAACCTCATACAGAGATTTGGACATGTGTACTAGGGACTTCTCTATTGGAATGTGATATTCGTAATAGTGAAGTCAGACTGTGTGACAGGGCGACCTCGTCTGCTTAAGCACTGATGTATACACAGCAGGATTAGGCAGTCAAGCATGGAACCCAAAAGAGAGTGCAACTACAGTTGCTTTGTTCTAAGACATTCCCATACCATCCAAATAGACCCCTTTGTACTGGAAACGCTGCCATTTCTCACTTCTGAAAATGCCCTCTTTACTATGACGCTGTCTTCCTCTCAATCGCTCTATTGTTTTATGATGATCAGTGCAAACTGTACAAACTCAGAAAACATTTTTGGGTACCTCCCGATGTGGCCCATATTAGGTTTACCTGTGGCATGCAGTAGACACTGTCTCAGACAGCTGCAAAACCCAACAACTCTTACACTGGATATAAATAAGGATGGCACTGAAGACACCTGCAGGTCTTCTGACCATGTCATTGCTTATTTATTTCACTAAGAATCCTGGAGATCCACAGCATTATGAGGACAAGCAGGATCATCTTGCCTTGGAGCCTTCCAAATTATCTGGCTTAATACGTTCACTGCCTAAATATATCTGGGAATCGCCTGTTGGGATAGCGTCTTCCCACCCTATCACCTTCCCCCTACCTCCTGGACGCAGACTCTTTCCATTTCCTTGGCTCCAACTTGAAGCCCTCTGGCATCTTCTCCCTCCCTATTATCCCTCAACCACAACCTCCCCTCTGACCCGATCTTCCTCCAGGTGGCTCATGGGCTCTCTCAAGCTACTCATATCCCTGCTACTTATGGTGGCAGGTGACGTTGAGCTAAACCTCGTCCCTTTTTCCACCCCCACCCTTCCATCTCCTTAAAGGACTAAGGCTGGCTCACCTCAGTGTTTACAGTCTTCTCCCCAAGTTGGCTCTGTTGAAACCACTACTACTAAATTTCCAACCTGATAGCCTGATGATTTCAGAATTTTGGCTTATCACCAAGACTTCAGGGGCCAGATATTCAAAAGTTAGGTAAGGGGTGTTTGCCCTCGTTAACTAGGTTTTGTGCAAATTTGTGGGTGGGTTATATATTCAGAGCCCCCCACAATGTAGGCAAATTCCATTAGCGTCCAAGCGCAAACTTATTGCTGCGCCCATGTAAATGAGGAGGTCCACCCCTATATACAGGCACAGCAGCAAATTCAAAGGTTTGCAAAGGTTGTAACTGCCACACAAACATGCACAAGTTACCACCTTTGCGAACCCTGACTTAATGTGGCAAAAGACCCTGGTGGTGGGCTGCGGTACTGTAGCCACCTGCCCCAAAGCCCCCGAACCCCCACCCATTGAATCAATGGAAGCCCTAGTATCCCATGGTACCCCTCACCCTCCGATCACCAAACACCATATTTCTACTGTTATCCCCAGCGGCCAGTGGCTTTCTCCACCCTCCGATCGCCCGTTCCTGTAAAAATGTTGGGTTACCTGGTGTCTACTGGCACCCCCCTACCCTCCGATCACCTGTTCCCATAAAAGCATCATTTTTCCTGGTGTCCACTGGCATCCCCAGCCCTTGAATCGCCCATCCCCATAATATATCCATAGTCCTTGGTATCCAGTGGCACTCCTCATCCTCCAATCACCTGGCCCCTTAAAAGTGTTGTTTTCCCTGGTGACTAGTGTCCCCCCCCCAATCACCTCACCCCATACAAGTGTTGCTTCTCTGGTATCTAGTGGCACCCACCACCCTTCAATCTCCATAATAATGAGGTTTTCCCTGGTGTCTAGTGGCCCCCCCCGCACTATGATCCCCTGGCCCGACATGCTGAGTTACTCCCTGGTGTCTAGTGCTACCCAGTCGAGCACCTGACCCAGTGCCATCGTGACACCACAGTGGCTAGTGGCCCCTCCCCCTCAACCCACCCAGTCAATCCCCTATACAGATGCAGATGGTGCCACTTGGAGGACCCGATATAGCATCCAGCACAGCCCTCCTCTCACCTCCTTGGTCGCCCGCTATACAGTATGAGATGACAGGGAACATGCTGTATGCACATCCCGTCATCACATACAGTGTCTGGCTGATGAGGTGATATGAGGGCTGTGCAGATTGCCATATCAGACCCTCCATGTGGTGCCATCTACATAGGTTGTGGGAAGGTTAGCTGGGTGGGGTGCTCAGTGCATGCAGTGTGTGGGGTGGGCTGCTAGCCACCAGGGTGTCAGGGTGGCACCGGGATAGGTGCTCGGCAGGTGGGGGTACCACTAAACACCAGGGAGTCATTCAGCATATAGGACTGGGGGACTGGGTGGTTGGGGGTACCACTAGACACCAAGGAAAACCCCACTGAAATGGGGACGAGGATCGAAGAGTGGAGGGTGCCATTAGACACAGGGAAAATCTCATTATTATGGGGGTAGGGATCAAAGGATGGGAGTGCCACTAGACACCAGGGAAAACATCATTATTAAGGGGACAGGGATCAATGGGTAGGGGGTGCCACTGGACACCAGACACTACAGAAATATTGCAGGGATGAGCGATCGGAGGGCGGAGAGTGCCACTAGCCAGCAAGACATACTCTAAACAGACAGGGACAGGTGATTGGAGGGTGGGAGGTACCACTGGAAACCAAGGATCACGGGACTATTACAGAGACAGGCAACTGGAGAGTGGATGGTACCACTGGACTCCAGGGAGGAGCATATGCACTGGGGGGATGGCCATTTGGAGTGGGGGGCCGCTTTCACTATGCCTGACGTGGCAGGAAGCCACAGGACAGGGGCAAACCTGCTGCCACTTCCCATGCAAATGAGCCCATAGTGGGCATGCAAATGGCCCTCAGCACCTTGCATGCCCAAGGAGCTCATTTACATGTTGCAGACTGAATATAGCACCGGGGGTCCCAGTGCTATCTGGTCTGGGGGCACAGTTCCCTTAACATCCCTATGGGCTGCATACAGCCTAGGTCCATGTCAGGGCAGCACTACTTGACTCAGTGCTGTGCTGACAGGGCCCCATATTCAGTCAGATAGCGCCAGTGCGCTATCCGACTGAATACAGACTCCTCAGGGTCGTGTGTAGTAGGGGCAGTCGCAGTGCAACCCTTACACTGCGCTACTGCACATATTTGAATATTGGGCCCCAGATTGCGTGAAGAGGGGTGGTGGAGTTGCTATCTACATCTCTACTCACAACCCATTCGAGCCTGTGCTCTCCGTATCCTTCCCCTCGGCTTATGAGCTGTTCCTCCTTAAACTCTCCTGATCATTCTCCATTCTTGTCTTCATTGATGGTGTCTACTGCTGCCCTGGCTCAAATCCTGCCACTGTCACTGAGCTCCTCTTTCCATCTGCTCTCACTCTACCTCCAGTGAACTACTAATCCTTGGTGAATTTAATGTCAACCGCCTTTCCCCAGATTCTCATAAGATCTATCAAAACATTGAATCCCCTCAATTCTCCCAACTGATCTGTGTGCCAACCCATCTTAATCTCAAAACACAAAACCACTCTCTCCTCAGCTGGGTTCTCTCCTCCCACCCCCACCATACTGGGGATGCTGGCACTCTCCGTGACGCACTGGGTGACCACCATATGGTCTTCCATATGCAAAATCCCCCGACCCAATGTCCTCCTGCCAATCTCATCCAAATTCATTCCTTCAGGTCACTGGACCTGTCTGCTCTCCATACTGACCTTTTCCCCACTGACTGGCCCTTCATCCCTGCTGTTCATAACCTTAACATTACCCTCCATATTTTCTACACTAAATTTATAACTATCTGGGATTCACATGCCCCCTTAGGAAAACCAAGGTTAAAGGTACACACCTCCTGTGGATTTTAGCCAAGCTTCTCTCTTGCCACTGTGAAAGAGATCTAGTTTAACAGGCCCACAAGGCATCTACCTCTCTTACTGATCTACTTATATATCTGACCGTTTGCAATGTTGCATCAAAGCCACTAGGCTTGTGAAACCTGAATACTTCGCATCCACACTTCAGAACAATCTATGTCAACCTTTTAAGTTCAGGAAAGTCCTCCACTCATTATTCTCCTCTCCTACTCAATCTCCTTCCTCTGTCCTCAAGCTTGATAATTCCTCTGTCTCTGACCCTGTTGAAGCCGCATCTTCTTTCAACACCTTTTTCACCTCCTATGCACGTACCCTTCTCTCCTCCTACTCTTCCCCCTCTTCCATACCCTCTTTATTATTTTCACCCACCACACCTTCTGCCTCTCTTAGGCCCTGCTTGCTCTAAACCTCCTCAAGAGAAAGTTTTAATGGCCTTGAACCAAAATTCCTCTACCAGTTTGTTCCTGCCATTGCTACGCCTATCGTATTCATGCTCACCCTCTCTTTCTCCATGGCTGCTGCACCTAACACTTAGAAGCATGCTACGGTAATTCCCCTTCCCAAAAGGGGTGACACCTCCTCTGCTGGGATTTATCACCCTCTCTCTCTCTCTCTCTCCTCTTCCTACCCTGGCTATACTCCAGGAACAAACAGTCCTCTCATAATTCTTAGAAAACAGCAAAGAAGAACTTGCACTCACTAAGCCAAAACAGTGAATAAATATATCACAAGGCAAAAGTGCAAAGTTAAAAACATTTTTTACTGACTTACAAATACAAGATAAAATAAAGCTGGGCTTTGCTGTTTTGTATGATTTGTTTTGGGCTTTATACACCATAGTATTCTGAGGTGACCCTTCTATTTTTTTTAAGCCTCACACAATTCTCCCTTTCTCGACTTCTCCTTCTTCACTTCCTTCCAGTCTGGCTTATGGAAGTCTCACTCTACCTCCACCTCCCTTCTCCAGCTCACTGACTCTAACCTGACCAGTATGGACAGGAGTATGTTACAACTGCAATTTCTATCGACCTGGTCAAGGCGTTCGACACAGTTGCTCACCCTCTTCACTTGTACACTTGCAGGGGTTCCACCGGTCACCAGACACTACAGAAATACTGCAGGGGACAATCGATCAGAGGGCAGAGAGTGACACTAACCACCAGGGCATACTCTAAGCAGACAGAGAGACAGGTGATTAGGGGGGTGGGAGACCAGATCTCTTTGACCATTCAGTTAGCTGGTTCTGCAACTACCTCTCTTCCAATCTGTTCATATCAGAGACACCCTCTCAGCCCCCTGCCCATCTGCTCAAGGTGTTCCCCAAGGCTCTGTGCTTGTCCTGATCTTGTTTTCCATCTTTCTAAACGATCTCTCTAAGGCCTGTATCTCTTTGGTCATTCATAACATGTGGATGATACTGTGCTTTTTGCATCTGGTGCCTCTATCTCTGATGTGGCTGCTTGGCTCCAGCTGGATTTTTCTAACATCCAGCTCTGGTTCTGGGCAAATCAACTGTCCCTTAATGCTAAGAAAATGGTTTCTACAACCTTTCCCACAAAGTAGTGGTGTCCAGATTCTCACCCCTCTCAACCTTCCATAAACTTGACGGTGCTGTTGTTAAGGATAATTTCTCCTTCAAATACCTTGGGGCCTGGTTGGACCATCATCTTGTTTTCTCTCTCAATGTGGATGCCATCCACCGGAAGCTCCACCCAAAATTCAGAGCTCTGTACTGAAAGAAAACATGTATCCTGCTTCCTATACATGGAGAAATCATCTTGAAGATGATCCTCCCTATCTTCGACTACAGTGACACTATTTACAGTGCAGTTCCCAAATCCACCCTGGCCAGACTAGACTCCCTATTTCACTCCTTCTGCTGCTTCGTCCTGGACTGCCACCCCCCCACCCCAACACCCACCAATGTTCCCTCTACACTTCCCTTGCTCTCCCCTCTCTCGAAGCTAGATATCTCTCTCTCTCACTGTGCCTCCTTCATCTGCAAATTCTGGCTTGGCTTCCTTTACCTTAGATCCCTTCTCTCCTGCCCCTCCTCTGCCACATATTCCCTTAACACTGACCCTCATTCACTTTCCCTTCCTCCCATTAACTTCTCTGAAGTTTAAGCAGCTTTCAACTTCATATTCACGAAGCTCTGGTCCACCCTTTTCGCTGCTATTCGCTCGGCCTCTTCCTTCTTCTCTCTTAAGTTCCACCTTTGGAACTTCTTGGCTCACTCCTGCAAATGCCTCCAATCATTTCTAACCCTACCATTCTGCACATATGTCAGCTCCTGTGGTCCACTGCCCCAAGGGGTCCCCCTTCTTGACTGTATCTCCTAATCTGTTTTTTGTAACTATTCTGTTGCATTGGCAACATTAAAACTGTACCCATCATCATGGTGCTGTCTGTTCTGTTTATCCCATTTTTTAACTGCTTTATCTTGGTACCGCTGTATAGCTACATGCTACATTTTTAAGTTATTATATGTGCATCTTATTAATTGCACTGTGAGTTTGTACTGCTTGCTCTACACGCCCTCTCTCTCTCTCTCTCTCTCTCTCTGTCTCTCTCTCGTCCCCTACCCCCAGGACGCATCTGGAAACAAGCTGTTACCAGTTCAGTATGTCCTTCCTGGTTAAAACGGTTGAAATAAATACATCTTGCTAGCCCACGTTGATGAATGATGTCCCAGTACTTCTGTATGTGCCTGTGTCAATCCCTTGTAGGCAAGGATCAATTGAGATGTGTGTTTCAGCTGACAACTTTCCCAGTAATCTTACTTCCATCTTGAGAGATCACTTGTGGGGGTTTAAGTCTTGTTACAACTGCCACAGAAGATATATCTTCTAATACACTAACTGTCCAAGTACCTGGAGTCAATTAGTATCAATCTTGCTAGAGCTGAAGAGATAGCATACTACATGGTGACTGTCTCAAGCTCTTATGAGTCACACTGCATCTCTTTCGAATAATGGATAGGGGTCTGTGGTAGATTCATGTGTCTCAACTTATTCTGCACTCTTTGTTGTGAATAATTTCTTTGCAAACTGTGTCTTCGTCAAACTTTTGTGCAGTTGTGACTTGCATTAAGTTTATTTCTCACTTGAGTCAGCATTTTTTCTGCACTTGAATCACTCTTCTGCCAAAATTTGCTGCAACTGCATCGGTTCGTCTCATACTTCTGAAATTTCTGACCACCAAAAAGGCACAAATTAGACGAGGTCAAAAAATGACACACATTCAGGACTTAGGACCACAGTGAACAAAAGAACGATGCAAAATTGGCACATAGAGAAATGCAGCACCTAAAATGTTGTCAATGGGCAACTGCAGTAATAAAAATGATGCCACAAACAGCTCTGCCACTGGAAGCAAGAAAACCTACTGTAAAAACTAACTAGAATCATCTTTTGCCTCCAAAAGTAGGCAAACAAGGGGGGACCCATATTAAAGTCCACATCCCTAGGAAAAAAACAACCCATGCTTAGGAAACAAGCCAAGCACATGATGCTGAGGAGGGCAACATGTCCTACGGTAGGAAAAAGACAACAGATCTTGAAACTGATAGCACTATATACCCTGTTTTGTATACAGTGGAATACCATTTTCATCACGCTGGTATTCTGACTAGAATATAAATTTCCATGCTGCCACTCTGCAGTTTAATCTGTAGCACAACTCTTCTTTGCTCCTCCCCGAGCGGCCACTCCTTCGGGCCGCACATGGCCCACCACTACCAACATGCCCCCGTCGCCATCTGCTGCCCCGTCTTGGTGGTCCCCGGGTAACCAGACGTAACCCTTCATCAGGTGGGTCCCCCCCCCCCAGGAGAGTGCTCATAGGCACACTGACATATCTTGGGGGCCAGCAGGGTCAGGTCGGGGCAATCCAGAACTATCGTGGCGACGGGGGACCCAGAGGCATCATCTGGCTGATTGGGGGGATATTTTCTGGTTTTGGGTCCCTGCTCCCCCACCCACAGTGGCCGTACCTAGCATCCCTCAAGGCATGACACACAGGCGGCACCTGTGCACCCACGCCGCATTGTGCATCACTGCCAGGGGTTGTTCCAGAGTGGTGCAGACCAGCACCCACCCCCACCACCACCCCCGGGAGGACAGTGTCCAGCGGATGCCCTATACCTCCCTGCCGGCCTCCTCTCCTGACGTCCTGGGATCGGGGCGCGAACCTGGGTCGCCAGCATGCCAGGCAATCCCCATCGCCTGGCGCCATGAAGCCAACCCAGCACAACTTTTTTTGACAGGCGGAATACCTGACACTGATACAGAATACCAAATGTGGGGTTTTGGTATTCTACCTCCTACACCATATTATTTTCTTCATTTCTGCCCCTGAATACGTTACTTGCTAGTAGTAGTAGTAGTAGTAGCTCTTCAAAGGAATCTCATCCACAGAACTACACATTTGGAACTGAAAGTAATTTGCATCAGAACCACTCAGAATCCCACACTGCTGTACGTATGATTTCCTGCCCTGCTGAAGGTGACGAAAAAGTGGACACCAGGACTCCTGCACCCAAGGGAGATGACTGTCCCAGACCAGAGTGGTGTAAACATGACCTAGACATATGCCATCATTTTTCTTTACTCTTTTGTACAAGCATGAGATAGAGAACGAATGGTCCCTGAAAGCAGATGCTGAGCATTAGCAGGGCTGGGACGATTTATTTTTGCAATTATGAGAGAACTGCCTATTCTCCCCACTACAAGACTACATAGTACCGGAGCATTCACACAGAGAGGCAAGGAAACTTTATTTCTTATAGCACCCAATCCCAGAGACTCTGGGTGCCTTACATAAATAAAAACACAAAAAAGTACGGCACATAAAAATTCAGGCACAGAAATAAACATCATTACTGAATATTGCCAGACCCATAAGAAACACTGAAAAATTGGTTTTTAAGCATTTTTCAAAAGTGTCAACTGAGGGGGCTCCTCTAACCTTCAGGGGCAGTGCATTCCACAGCCTCAGTGCAGCAATCCTGAACACACAATTCCACAAAGATTTTAATCACACTCTCTGGGCTGAGAGGAGACTCACCCCAGAAGACCGGAGAGAGCAGATGGGAGGGTATGGGACCACAAGGTCTTTCAGGTAGCTGGGGCCCAGACCATGCAGAGCCTTGGCAGTTAATAAACACCTTGAAACTGATACACCACCAAATGTCAGCCACTGCAGCTCATGGAGTACCAGTGCAATATGCTTAGACCAGGAAGACCCAACAATCAGATGGGTTGCCACATTCTGCAAAATAAATAAGAAAAAAACCGCACTCAAGGCTGACAGTCAAAAATGGTATTCAATATGGGAAAGTAAAGTAATTTGGCTCAGACAGTTTGAACTCTGTGGTTTTTTTTGCATTTTGCTTTAATTACAACAGCTGTGACTGTCAGCCCTGAGTGCAGCTCTTTCCTGTTTCTGTTCGCTTGATATCTAACCACACCCACCACATTGCCCTGGATTGCTACATTCTGCCCAAGCTGCAGGCAATGCACCAACCTTGCAGAGAACTGAGTAAAGAGCACTACAATAATCCAGTCTAGATGTAATAAAGGCGTGCACCAGTGTCATCAGATCAGTGGGCATGAGGAACGGTTTGACCCAGGTGATGTTTCACAGATGGGAAAAGCCACTTCGGACAACTGCTAACACCTGATGTTCTAGCGTCAGCTTTAAGTCCACAATGACCCCCAGATTTCTCAGCCCTACTCACTGCTCATAGCAGTAGGCAATTTAATGATGGTAAAATGGCACCACCACCATTCACTGCCAAGCTACCTCGACCAATTTCCACCAGCAACACCTCTGTCTTTGCAGAGTTAAGGCTAAGCCAGCTGGTGCCATCCGGTCTTGGATCTCCTTAAGACACTCGCTCAAAACCATGCAGGCAAAACCCCTATCAGGACCACAAGAGAGACACAACTGGGTATCATCAACATAACTGTGAAAACCCAGCCCATATTATTTAATAATCCCTCCCAATGGCAGCATGTACACAGTGAACAACATAGAGGCTAGGATCGAACCTTGTGACATTCCACAGCTGAGTACAGCACTACTTGAGATGTAAGACCCCAATGCCACATGCTGAACTCTGCCAGACAAGTACGACTCAAACCACCTCAACACCATCCCTGAGACTCCGACAAAGTGCCTCACATGCTCCAACGACACCCTATGATCCACAGTGTCAAATGCCTAGGAGAGATTAAGCAGGACCAAAATAGAACGCTGTTCTCTATCCCTCACCAAGAGGAGATCATGGTGCACCTTGACAAGTGCAGTCTCAGCGCTACAACAAAATCTGAAACACAACTGTAATGGCTCACAGATGTTGTACTGTTCCAGGCGATGCCATAAGTGTTCCACAACCACCTTTTCAATAACCTTTCCCATAATGTGGAGGTTCAAAACGGGCTGGTAGTTCACGAGAACATCAGGGTCCAAAGATGGTTTCTTCAGGAGGGGGTTCACCATTGCCCTTTTCAAAGTGGTGGGAAAGACCCCTTCCCTCAAGGAACACCTGAGGATCTCCACGAATACTAGACCCAGTTTCGCCCAAGCACTCCAGAAGATGTTTAAACAGTGGGTCCTGGATCCAGTATACAGTGTGTAGGGCGAACTCCTGAGACCACCTAAAAGACATCTGCCACCAAAACTGGCTCAACTCATGCCACTGAAATGAAGTGCACTCGATCACCCCTGACTGAATCCTGTATGCCCATAACAGACCACCTGACGAGATCCCAGCCCGAATCGAGGACAATTTATCCAGAAAGAACTGACTGAACTCCTTGCTTGCATTTATCTGCAGAAAAAACTCTTCTAGACTACAGACAAGTAACAGGTCAGATTTAAGAACCTTTTTACGGTATGGAAGAGTTGAGCTAGTCAGTTCTATCCAGCAGCAATCACCCATGACAGGACCACTGACTTTTCAGGGTGATTGTTTGCTGATATCGAACATAGTGAGCTCTCAGTGTTAATCTATCCTTCTTAGACCTAGATCTTCATCAGGAATGCTCCAACCTTGTCCTTTTGTCTTCAACTGCTTCAGGTTACCATCATACCACGGAGACCTGCAGCAGAAATCAAGGGATGAACACGAAAGAGTAGCAAAGAATCAAAGGCAGCTGTAAGAGTCAGATTATAGCTCTTCATGGCTTTCTGTGAACCCTCAGCACAAGCCATCACTATGCCCAAGGTGCTCAGAACTTCATCTTTGGACAATGATGTTCTCAGCATGCACTTGGAACACTGTTCTGTGGGTTTCAGCCTACCCTGGTATTAGTGCATCACAGTCTCAGTGGCTGCTGGGGAGAAAAAAGTGCAAGGCAGCTCCTGCTACTGCTGAAAGGAGGGCTTCTGATGTGGACTGCTTCAATGGGAGCTAGGGGGAGCTTTCCAGGCAGTTTTGAAAAACCTACCGATAAAAACAGAATGGCACAGAATGAATACCTCCTCCAAACTGATACATCATTGGATGTACCAATCAAAATTATTACTCAGTATTAAACATGTCACTTGTGCTACAAAAATAAGATTCAGTAGTTGCATGTCAATAACATGACATTTCATGGAAATAAAGTCCAAAAGCTAATCCCCACCAATGGTTATTCAGGTGTCATGCATCTTACTAATACATGAGACATTGGCAGCATTACATAAACACATATAAAGCCACTAAAATCTTTAAAGAAAAAATAAGCACAATAGACAATGAAAACACTGATCAAACTCTGAAACCGTGGTAACCAAAGTCCCCTAAAGAAGAACCACAGTCAAAACTTGCAAAATCATATGTTGTGCAGAGCATTTTGATTTGTGTGTGGTCTTGGTGTTTCCTTCTCTTTGTTTGCTATTAGTTTTGTTCCTAATTTGCCTGTTAGTATTATGGCTCATGGCCGGGGTTCTCCAAACTATATTTTTTTTACTCCTCTCCTTTTTCCCATGCCTCCTATCCCATGTGACAGTGAAGCACCCAGGACCACCAGTGAAAGCTGCTGCAGCAGCAGCAATCTGCTGTTAGGAGCATAATGTTCTGGCCTTAACTAAATAACTCTTTTTTTAATTCAATCTTTCTGTCTTCTATGTATGTAACTATGTCTAGCCAGCAGGAATAAATGTTTTGTTTTTGAAGTTCTTCATTTTACCAAACTATATACAGCCACAAAAAGCAGACAAATCACCCCAGGTCATCAATCCTACAATCAGTAAAGCCTCTAGCTGTTTCCTTATAGAATAGTTCATTCAATTATCCCTCAGGTGTTCGAGAAAAGATAAATGTAGGCTTTATTAGTGGTCAGTGGATAAGAAAAGTTACTTAAAATCACAGCTCTACTGCTGTAAAATTGACTCAAAATCAGTACTTGCTGAATCTATGGTCCCAGATGCATCACTGTCACATAGACAGGATGCATTATAGGAAAAAGAAGAGCAATAAAAAGTGCTAACATGGAGATCCCCAGGGGCCATTAAACTAGTAGGCGAATTTAGAAAAAAAATCCTAATAGCAAACAAAGGGAAGAACACACTAGCACTACACACATTACACACAAATCCAAACACCGCACAACATACATTTTTGCACATTTTAACTATAGTACTCCTTTAAAACTGTTTAAATAATACATCAACAGTATAAGCTTGCACAATGTCATCAGGCAGGCTATTCCACATGTTAATCACCTCTATGTAACATAATGCTTTCACATGTATCCTCTAATCCTGCTCTCCCTCAGTTTGAACACATCCTCTAGTTTTGCTTGCAGTCACCAGCTAAAACACCAGTGCCCCCTCTCAGCCTTCTCTTCTTTAGGCAGAATCAAATGAGCTGACTGGGTTGGCCGTGTGGTCCTTGTCTGCCAATGGATTCTATGTTTCTGCGTTTCAAATAAGTATGTCTAATCTCTCCAGGTACTCTTACTACATAAGCCATTTATCAGCTCTGTGGCACTATGCCAGGACCACTCTATCTCTACAATGTCCTTTCTGCACTGTAGTGACCAGAACTTTGTGCAGTATTCCAGGTATGGCCAAACTAAGGCTTTGCATAGGAGAGACACACCTTTTTTTGACCTGGTCCTTACCCTCACCTAGTGTATCCCAACAATGTGTGTACAACCAGATCCTTTTACCCAACTGCCCTGTCCACTGTTGCACCACACAGGGGGTGTATATGTGACTCTGATTCCCAGCTTCTAGGAATAGTGCTTTACACTTGCCCACTTTAAATCTAAGCATCAACATTTTGGCCCATGCCCCTCACATGAGCAAATCACCTTGCATGCATACACTGTCCCTCTACTATGTTCAGTCTTCTCGTCTTTTTAGTGTCATTAGCAAATTCAGCAGCCTGTTGCTACCCTCTCCTCCACGCCATTAGTAAATGAGCTGTAGAGCAATGGACCCAACACCAGCCCGAGGGATACTCCACTAAAACACTGCTCCACTTTGGCAGCACTGTGGTTCTTTAAAGCTCCTTGTTACCTTGCTACTTCTGTTTGTAGGTGACACTGAACTTAATCCTGGTCCCTTCACTGCCTCATCCTTACAACTTCCCAAAGGACTGAGAGTTGTCCATTTAAATATCCATAGCCTTCTCCCAAAAATTGACCAATTATAGCCTATCATGTTTAACCTTCAGTCAGCTATCCTAGTTATATCTGAATCCTAACTCTCCTCTAAGGTAGAGAATTCTGCTGTAACTATCCCTCGCTATATTGTAGTTAAACAAGATTGCACAAAGAGGGGCACTGGTGTTGCTGTCTACATATCCACCAGTGTCCAATTTGTGACTATTCTTGCTGTCTCTTCCTATCAGCTGCTCCTACGCAAACTTTCCCTACCTTTTTCTGTCCCCATCTTTATTGCTGGTATTTACTGTTGGGCTCCATGCCTAGCAGCACCTTCTTCCTCTTCAATTAGTCTGTACACACCAGGCACTCTAGTACCCATGCCTTTGCGATTCCTCACTGTCATACCTCCCAGGGGCAACAAACCCCTCTCCTACCAGGGTGCCAAACTTTTTAACAGCCTTCCCTCACCCTTGGTCCTGTGCAACACATTTACATAATTCAAAAACCAATTGAAATCCTACTTTTTAGACAAACTCCAATGCAGCTGCCCCGACTAATGTTCTCAGCTCCAAACGCTTCTTTTCAATTTCCTGCACTTCTCACCTGGCATATGTTTGCTTTTCTCGTTAAAATTATTATATAGTTATGTTATCTTTAACAGTACATTCTTTATTATGTTCTGTACCCCTCTGTATGACTTATTCCTGACAATGTAATGTTCACCAGTATGTGTTACTGTGCCAATTTTGTACGCGCTCTCATTCTGAACTATGTAATGTTTACCAATATGTATTACTGTACCAAATGTTGTCACTGTACGAGTGTGAAAATGGGCAATTTTGCTCACATGCCTTTCCAGTATAAACAATATAAATTAAACTGTTGCCCTGGTATTTCCTCTGCTTCAGTTACTAAGTTCCTTTCATCTATCTGTTTTAACTATTCCACAGATAAGCTTTATATTCTTGGCGACTTTAACATTAATTGGCTCTCCCCCAGCACAAATAGAATTGTTCAAAATGTAAAGTCACTACATTTGACTCAAATGATCTCTGACCGCACGCACCTAAACTTTAAATCTTTGAGTCACTCTCTGTTAGACTGGATCCTCTCATTTCATCCCCACTATACTGTGGATGCAGGAATCCTTCCCAATACCCCCAGTGACAATCATATGGTTTACTGTGTGCGCAAGATGCATTGTACTAAGGCCCCTCCTCCTACATTTATTCATCTCAGGTCCTATAGCTCACTGGACTTGTCCTCCTTTCTTACTGACCTATGGGCAATTGCTTGGTCTCTGCTCTCATCAGCCAACGATATAAATTCTGCTCTGCATTTCTTTCAATCCACATTTATGGCTTTTTGGGATCATCATGCTCCTCTGAGAAAACAACAGAGTACAGGGCTGTCATCTTCCCTGGATTACAGCTGAAATCATGGCTTGCCTCCGTACTAGAGATCTTGCATGGCATTCTTTTAAGATCACTGGTTCCCAGGCGGGTTTGGCATACTACTGTCACCTTTGTAACTCCTGTACCAAGGCCATAAGACTTAAAAGTCAGCGTATATTGCATCCACACTCCAGAACAATATTAATCATCCGTTTAAGTCCTGGAAGGTTATCCATGCTCTGTTCCTCCCCAATCCAGTCTCCCTCTCCTGTTCACAGGATTGATGACTCCCTCATCTCTGACCCTTCTATTGCTGCCTGTTCCTTTAACTCCTTTTTTTTTTTGCAATACATCTGTTTGCTCCCTGTGGCCATCTATGCCTGCCATCGGGCCCCCTACTATTTCCAACCCGTCTGCCTCCCCCAATCGTCTAGCCAGTGGAGATCCACAAGGAGCAGGGCCCAAGAACGGTGGGGGCTGCAACATATAGCCACAGGGAGACGTGGTCTTTCTGGTTTTCTCCCTGCCCCCCAGAGCAATGGTGAAACATGGCAAGTGTGCGTGCATGCTCCCAGAAACTGACTGCTCCTTCCACCCTCCCCTACGTTACATCAGTCTTTGACCTTGCTCTGACACCTGGCTTACACTGGGTGTCAGCTGAGAGTGAGGAACTGTACCTCCCCAATCCAAGAGGTGACAGCAACCGCTGACCATCTCCCAGCCCTCCCTCAATAACACCCCGGTGCTTGAGCTGGCTCCTGAACTCGGGTCATCGGCATGGCGCAAGGTGTGGTGTCCAGCACCTTAACCCTCAGCACCACCAGGCTGGCTCTTTAACTGCGTCTTTACTACCTGTGCCCTCTCTCTCATCCCTTCCTCTTCCACTCCTTTTCTTCTCTCTCTCTCTACCGTCTCCTCCTTTAAATCTCTCTTTTTCCTTCTCTCCTACCAGTACCTCTGCTTCCCTTAAGTCCTTGCTTGCTAGTAATCCTCACAAATGTGGTAGCCCTGATGGCACTGAACCCAAACTTCTACTTCTCTCTGCCCCTTCCATTGCACTGCCAATTACCTTGCTTCTCAACCTTTCCTTTTCCTCTGCTACTGTTCCTAATGTTTGGAAGCAGGCTACTGTCATTCCTGTCCCTTAAGGTGACGTTCCCTCTTTTCCGGTAACTATCATCCTATCTTTCTCCTTCCCACTCTAAGTTACAGGAATGCCTTGTACTATCTCAACTCTCTTCCTTCCTTGACTTCTCCTCCGCTTCCTTCTTCACCCCCTTTCAGTCTGGTTTTGGGAAATCCCACTCCACCAACACTTCCTTCCTACGACTCACTGACTCCATCCTCACAGGTATGGATCAGGTCCTGATCACACCCACCATCTTTGTTGACCTTACTAAAGCTTTTTGACACAGTGGCACAGCAGGTTTTTCTGACTCTGCAGTCAGCTGGTTTCGCTTTTACCTTTGAGGCAGGTCTCAAGCTGTCCAGATAGGTAATTCCATTTCATCACCTCTTCCTGTCTGCTCGGGTGTCCCCAGAGAGTCTGTCCTGGGTCCTATTCTCTTTTCCATATTCTTAAGTGACCTCCCCTCTTGTCTGTTCTTCTGTGTCATTCATATGTACGTTGATGATGCAGTTATTTTTGCATCTGGCTCCTCTTCCCATGGTCTTACATCACAGCTTCAACTGGATTTTGACAATATTCAGCACTGGTTCCAGTCTAACCAGCTGTCACTCAATGCCAAAAAAAAACAGTCTCCATGACTTTTGGCACCATCAGAGGCTTTCCAGACTCACCCCTCTCCCTTCTTTTCTCACCCTTGATGGTGCTATTATTGAGCATGTATCCTCTTTTAAGTACCTTGGTATCTGGCTTGACCATCATCTGGACTTCTCGGTTCATACTGATGCCATACATCAGAAGTTCCACCCCAAGCTTGGTGCACTGTACAGGAACAAAGCGAGTATCCCGCTTCCTGTCCGCCGTGAAAAAGTTTTAAAGATGATTCTTCCTAATTTTGATTATTGTGACATTGTCAATAGTGGAGCTCCCAAATCCTCCCTTGCCAGACTGGACAGACTTTTCCCCTATTCCACTCTTTTTGTTTTTTTTCCACCTTTCCAGCCCAGTCTCCTTCGGCCCACCCATGCTCCCAGCCCAGTCACCCATCATTTCGGGACATATCTCTTCCCTGACTGTTCCTCCCTGGCTTACCCTCCAGGGCAGGACCTTCGGAGGCTGACCGTACCTCCATCGGTTCTCGTGCTCGGCTGACCAGGCGCCACTTCGACAGTGCAGGGGCCTATGGAGCACTGGTGGTGCATCCTGCGGTGGACCAGCTTTTTCCTTCCTGTTCTTTCAGGGGAGCTAGCGTACCATGCAATGATGTAGGAGGCATGTACGCCATACGTCTGGCTCATACCCCAGCTACAGCCAACTCCATCAGTCGGACCTTTTTCTGCCGCAAGGGGACAGTACTGCACCGGTGGTTTCCCCTCCCCACCCTGGAGGAGAACAGTCCCTGGGATGCTTGATCTTACTCCCCCCAGCCGGCCCTCTGACTCCCCAGACTGCTTCCGTTTCCAGGTCATCAGCACAGCAAGTGGTAACACTACCGCTGTGCCAGCAGACCAGTTTATTCCACTCTTTTTGTTAATTTGCTTTAGACTATTACCCTCGTACCCACCACTGCTCACTCTACTCTACCCTTTCACTCCACTCTCTCGATCCCAGGTGTCTTTCCCATTATGCTTCCTTTATACAGTATCTAAATTCTAGTTTAGTTCCCTTTCTTTCTACCAACTTCCCTCTTGTCCTCTCCCTCAGCTTCCTCCTATCCTCTACACAATAACACTTCCCAGTCCCTCACTATTCCTTCCAGAAAATGTTGTCAGTCTGCTTTCTCATACCACTTTCCTAAACTCTGGTCATCTCTTTCCTTGTTAATACGCTCTGCCTCATCAGCTTTCTCCTTAAATTCTCTCCTTCATGACTTTTCTTCTCCCTCTTGCAACTGCCCATGGTTCTTTTCCTCCCCCATCCCTCCTCATTAGTACTGCCCTGGCAATCTGTTTCTTTCATTACCTGTATATGTGATATTTTGATGCGTTTCAATTTTTGATAATACTCGCTGTTACACTGTATCGGCTGTATATGATTTTTTCCACATTCCTTGCCCCAGGACTTATCTGGAAACAAGCTGTTTGTTGGCAGCTCAGCATGTCTTTCCTGGTGAATCTTTTTAAACAAACAAACAAACTTTGTAATGTGACTATTCACCACCACTCTACTGCACACCTGTTACTCAGGCTGGTATGGCAGGATCTACTTTTTGTGAAAGCAAGTTCTCTTCCAAGTGCAGAACCATACACATCTTTAACGCTAAACTGAAACACTCTGCTAAGCACTGAGGTAAGGCTGACAGGACTATACCCACTTTTTAAATTGGGGAATGACACTGACTGTTTATAGTCCTCTAGCACTATACATGTCTGTAAGGAGTCCTGAATTATATCAGTAAGGGGACAGCCATAACCTCTTTTAACTCCACTAATACCGTTGGTGGATACAATCTGGACCCTTGGAATTTCCTGGACTCACACCCTTCAGATATTTGCTTTCTAATTTTGGCATTATCAGTACTGCCTGCTGTTCAGCCCGCACCTCTCACAAACATCTACCCCTGCTGACCATGGCCCCTGACTTGCTGGCTGAATACTGAAACCAAGAACTTACTTAGTGCCTCTGCTGTTCCCCCTGCCTTGCTCAATCCCCCTTCCCCCCCAAATAATAAGGGTCCCATTTTATTGCTCTCTCTGTCTGTGGTCCCTATGTACTATAAAAAGGCTCCATCATTCCCTCTGATCCCTGTGCAATCTTCTCTTGCAGACCAGCCCAGGCCTAGATGATAATGGCACCTGCAGTCCTTCTGCAATGTTCTATACTGCACTTTGCTTGTTCGGTCCCCGGGATCCTTCCACATATCATATACCCTTTTTTTCTCCTTTAACTTCCCCCTGGAGTTCCATGTACAACAGAGGCCTCTACCCATCCCTCTTTCCTTTCCTACAGGAATGCATTCCATTACTTTCTCCATTATATGCTACTTCATGGCCTCCCACTTAGAATGAGCCATAACATCCTCTCAGCTGATCAAAATTAGCTTTGCTAAAGTTTAGGATTCTGGTCTTAGTTGTGGTAAAGTAGCTCCCATCACCTAGAATTCAATCCTATTACACTCCCCGTTACCCACCAGCTACCGAATTTTACTCCTCTGACCAGGTCATCCACACTACTCAGCAGCAGATCAAGGACCTCAGCCCATCCTGATGTCTGCCTGATCTGCTGAAGAAGAAAACAGTCCTCAGGACTGACAAGAAAGCCTTCTTCTTTCCCTTGGGCACTTTCCACCTCCCAGTCAGTGTTAGGTATGTTCAAAATCTGCCATGAGAACCAAGGGCCCCCATAGTTATTGCCTTCTTAATTCTGTTTGCCGATTCCAAGCCATGCTCTGCTTGTCATACCTGGAGGCTGTAACATACTCCAAAAATATCCTAATTCCAGCCAATTTCTTTCTGTGGGGCTCCCATCCCTCCTGCCTCCCTCTTTCTTGGTTGCTTCAGTCCCTACCTTGACTTATAAACAACCCATCTAACCGTCCCTCTCCCGCTTTAAGTGACTGTACTTTATCTTATAGAAACATAGAGGTTGACGGAAGGTGAGGACCGCAAGGCCCATCCAGTCTGCCCATTTCTTTTTCTACCTTATAAATGTGCCATCGGCCTTTGCTCTGTCAGTGGCCTATCTATTCATACTCATCTGTATTGCTCCCTTATGCCTATCCCATGCCTGTTTGAAGCCCTGCACTGTATTCACAGCCACCACTTCCTGAGGTAGGCCGTTCCATGCATCCACCACTCTTTCTGTGAAAAAGAATTTCCTCACATTCCCCCTTAATCGGCCTCCCTCTAATCTCATGCTGTGTCCTCTTGTCCTGCTATTTTTCTTATATTTAAACATGTCAGACTCTTTCACCTTGTTAATGCCCTTAAGGTGTTTGAATGTTTCAATCATATCACCTATCTCCCTCCTTTGCTCAAGGGTATACATATTGAGCTCTGTTAATCTGTCCTCATATGTCTTCTGATGCAGTCCCTGCACCATTTTGGTTGCCCTTCTCTGGACTGCCTCAATTTGGTTAATGTCCTTGTGAAGGTGTGGCCTTCAGTACTGCACGCAGTACTCCAGATGGGGCCTAACCAGTGTCTTGTAAGAGGATTATTACACTCCCTCTTACGACTTGTGATACCCCTACTAATACACCTAACATCCCTAGCCTTACCAACTGCTTTAGAGGTCTGCTTGGATGATTTCAGGTCATCGGTGATGATGATGCCCAAGCTCTTTCTTCCTTTGTGACTGCCAGCAACTCCCTCCAGCCTATAGGTGGCTTCAGGGTTTCTCTTCCCTATGTGCATGATCTTGCACTTCTTTGCATTAAATCCCAGTTGCCACTCTTCTGACCATTTTGCTAGTTTATCCAGATCTCTTCTCATTCCGCCCACCCCATCTGGATCATCTACTCTGTTGCAGATCTTGGTGTCATCTGCAAACTCTTGTGTCTCAGCTTGTTAACTTATTCCACTAGGTCTCCATGAGTTCAACTACACAGTATCTTGCCCCAAGAAGTTCAACATCCAGCTATCTATCTTGTTAACTGCCCTCCTCACACTTACCATTATGCAGGGAAAGAATGTGTCCCCCCCCCCCCCGTTATGGGACACTTTCATTAGTTGACCTTTTACCCCATTACCTGGAAAACGCATGGATAATATCCTATCTATGCCCGCCCCTATCATAGCTGTAAGCCTCCCATACCAATCTATCTTGTGTCATCACCCTTACCCCTTCTGAAGTCAGACTTAGGATTTCCACAGCATACAGACTTCTCCTGCCCTAGGATGCCTTCCAGTGTGTGAGGAACCTAAACCTTTGCCCCTGCACAAAACCAATAGGTAAACATTCAATGTCTCATCTCCTGCTGCCTCACTGCCCCTGTATGTGGCATCAGCAGTACAGGGAATATTACCTTGGAGGTCCTGCTCCTAAGGCTCCTACCTAGTTTTCTGAATCTAAACTGCAGGACCTTGGGTCTGCCTATGTTACTGGTACAAACATGTACCACAATGATTGGTTCCTTTGCCTCTTCTAACACAAAGCTGCCCACCCTTGTTCTAAAGTTTTCAATTCACACATCACGTACGTAAGTTCCAAGCATTACTCATGGCTCTAGCATCCCAGCAGTCTACACACTTTGCTTTCATACCTCTCAATATAGTCCCCAATCAAAACTACCTTACTTCTACCTTGCCTTGCTCCTCCTTCTGGACCCTCCAGTACTGTAGTAGCCCCAGAATATGAGCCTCTGGCAGTAGCTTCTACCAGCTTGAGCTCTCCTTCCCAGCCAGACACTAGTATCTGTTTCCAACAGCCATCAGTAGCAGCTCAAGCATCACTTAAGGATCCTGCTCCTGAACCTCCTGCCTACCTTAACCCATTTCTAACAACACAGCCTTTTGTTCTCGTTTCTCTCCCCTAGAATGCCCAATCCATGACCATTATTGTGAATGCATACATTCCACAGCCCCTGTAGTGCACCAGGTGTACTGCCATGGTACCAGCCTCCAAGGTCCACAAAGCATGCCACCACATCTAGGTGCTGCATCTCCCCCTTGGAGCAAATAAGAAAGCCTGACCTTACTGGTAGTATAATCAGTGGCTTGGCAATGAGGCAAAATAATAGTATCCCAGCCAGATCAGAGCAATTTGTATAATCTTGTTTAAAAAACAGATCTTCAGATTGCCTTTGTGTACCAAGGAAAGAGTGTAAAGGCAAAGAGGCACTTACCACGCAACTGATGGGCAAATGCCTCTCTAAGACTGAGCCTCCCTCGGAAGGATGGCCACCAATGCAGAAATGTGTCAATTTACAGTAGTTCCAGGCTGCAGACAGGCTGATTTGGTCGCACTACCCACTGAAGAAACAATCCACTCACAAAATCCTAGTGAACTGAACACCTGTAGGATATGCTTCCCAGGTAGCTGAGGGCAGTCTACCAACTTGTTCTTGACCCTACTCACAGAAAAACTGCTTTGGGCAGGACTTGTAGCAGACTAGAGGAAGAACCCTTGATAGGGAGACATAATTTTTGAGTGGAAAGAATGATCATTATGCTCCCCTTCTGGCAGGAGAAATAATTATGTTATAATGACAGTCAGCCCGGTAGCGCTGAGGGTTGAGGTGTTGGATGCCACACCTCACGCCATGCCGGTGAGCCGGGTTCGAAAGCAGACTCGGAACACTGGGGGGTCAGTCGGGGGAGGAGTAGGACTGGACCTCCAGAGGACTGCTCTCCTCGGGTGGGTTACAAGGGAATCCCTACCTTGTAGCAGCTCCCGGTGGAGAAGGTGAGGAAGTGTGAAGGGGTGAGGTGATGGCAGACGTCTGCGGGAGGGGGTGGGAACGTGCCCTCCGCGCACTGTCACTGCACGTCCATGCCTCAGGGAGAACAGCAAAAAAAACAAGCTGCAAACCCCCGGCTGCCAGGGATGATGGCGGACTAGAGGAAGCAGTCACACACGTCCACCGCCAGTTCCACCCTGACCGACTCTCTATGATCCTCTCAGTTAGAGCCCGTGGGGAGGGAATCCAGCACTCCACCTCGCTGGAGGGATTTAAGCCCAGCGGCAGGGCCGCTTGAGGAATCTTTGCCTGGGGGGCCTGGCAGCTGGTGACCAAGCAAAAGAGAATTGACAAAAAAAATTGTTACAGTGATCAAAGTTTGTGGCCATCTGTGGATGCTGATGAGTACTTAATGGGTGTTGTGTTTTTCTGCATAAAACTGCTGCACTACTAGTAGCTAATTAACTGATCTGTAAAGTTTTCTGAGATACTCTGTTTAAGAGTTCCATCACAGGAAACATCTAACCCCTGAAGCATTATCAGTTGCCGTCCAGAGCTCCGATGTTAACATCATTGACTACGGACTCATCATTTATGGCTCCACCACTGCCTCCTCTCTCAAATGTGTTTCTACCTCCCTCAATAAAGCCTGCAGACTCATCACCGGGTCTCACTGTCTCACCCACACCTGCGACCACTACTCTCTACTGGGTGGCTGCAACTCAACAGCCGAAAAAAATATCAAACCTGCATCACAGCGAAGAAGATAATGATGGGCAGTACCCCTCCTGATGTCTGCTCTCTCCTTAAACTCAGAAACAACAACTGCAACACCAGGATGTCTAAAATTCAACTCCTGCAAATCCCACACTATCACACATCCCAAGGCCAAAGGTCCTTTGCACACAGGGCACCCAGCTGGCTAAATAGTCTCAGTAGTGACATCTCTGCCTCACCCACGCTGGGTTCATGCAAGTCCAAGCTTCGCCTCGCTCTTCTTGCCTCCAGCACCTGTGACTGCCATGACTAATCAGTACTCCCACCTAGCTGCTCTTTGTTTTCTGCTGCTTGTTTTTGCCCCTCCACCTAGCACTTACCTCCACCACAGCCCATCTGATGCACTTACCCCTGTCCGTCCTTGACAAAGCCCCCTAGGCTGCTATACCCTGCCCCTGTCTCACCCCCCCCCCCCCCTTCTTTCCCCACCTCTCATTTCTCCTCTTCCCCTGTTTGTGTACACTTCCCTGTGTTTCATGTAGTAATCCTTGTAATAACAAGTTACGACCATCAGTGTTACTGATTGTTCTTTAGATAATGGGTGAAGTGAAACTCACATCCTGATTGGCTGAAATAGCCTGCCACCCGGGCTGTCATTTCTTAATAACGGCCCGGTAAACAACAAGTGCCAATTCAGGATCCTCATTATGTAGAGGATCCTAGGGCCACCCAAATCGCAAAACTTTTCACCACCATGTTCTTCCTGCTCGCTTTTAGTGACATTCACCTCACTACACAGTATACCATTAGTCAAACTGCACAGCTTCAAAGAAAGAGCAAACAGACATTTTTTAAAACAATAAATAAATAAAACCCAAGCCTTTCCCTAAAATCCAGCCTGGTGCCTCTTTCACTGCATAAAAATGGTTCCTCGGAGCGCCTCTTGCGCTCATGCTATCACTTACGCACCCTTCCCCCTATTTAGACACACTGTTTCCTTGTAAACAAACCAAAAATACCAAAGCAACACACAAGTATTAATTCTTTTTAAATCGTGTGTTTTTCCTTTACCACACAGAACACCCCCTTTCGTTTTCGTTATCACTGACAATATTCTCTGAACCTAGCACGTCAGAATCTCGGCACCTCCACTTTTCAATGAAAGCCCATCAAAAAAACACACGTACCTCTCTTTGCATCCAGTCTCCAAATCAGAACACAAGTCTATACATTCCCCTGTTCCCACTAACATTTATAAAACAAATCTAAAGTATTCTACTCTTCTCTGTGTGGGAGCGTGACGAGACAAAGCAGTAGCCCAACTTAACCCGGACAGCATCCTCACACAAACAAAAATAAAAATAGCAGTGCCCTCCAGTGGTGATTCCACTAATACAATAACTACTTTACCACAACACTTACTTTTAATAGTTTTTTTTTTTTTTAACGTATTTTCTATTCTTTTATATTCTATAAAAAAAAAACCTTCACATATAGCCCATTTTCTAAGTGTAATAATACCCTCCAGGGTGGGCATTATGGGATATAATGGACCTTCCAGGGGCTATAAGGCCCTAACGCCGCACATGCCCCTGGGCAGTCCACATCCTGTCAATTGCCACTCCTCTCTCTGGTATTTGTTGGGGGTGAGGATATAGTATGTACCAAGCAGGAAAGGGATCTTGGGGTTGTCATCTCTGATGACCTCAAGGTAGGGAAACAGTGTGACAAGGCATCAGGTAAAGCAAATAGGATGCTGGGATGTATAGGCAGGGGCATCACCAGCAGGAAAAGGGAGGTCATAATTCCGCTACACAAGACACTAGTGAGGCCCCACCTGGAGTACAGTGTACAGTTCTGGAGACCATACCTACGTAAGGACATAGACAGGGTAGAGAAGGTTCAGAGGAGGGCAACAAAGATGGTGCATGGGTTGCATCACAAATCCTATGAAGACAGGTTGAAGGAACTGAACATGTACTCCCTGGAGGAGAGGAGGAGAGAGGGGATATGATAGAGACATACAAGTATCTTACAGGGAGGAACAGGGTGCAGGAAAACACTATTTTTAAGCGAAAAAGATGTTTCAGGACTAGAGGGCATGGGATGAAGTTGGAGGGAGGACGATTCAGAGGAAACATGAGAAAGAATTTCTTCACAGAACGGGTGGTGGACAAGTGGAACACCCTGCCAGAGGAAGTGGTGGGGGCTGAAACAATCACGGGATTTAAGAATGCATGGGATAGACATAAAGGAATTCTAGAGGTCAGGGGTAAGGGGAAATAGACTTCTAGGAAAACAAACTGAACTTACAAGCTCAAATGGGCAGACTAGGTGGGCCATAGGCCCTTATCTGCCGACACTGTCTATGTATCTATGTATCTATGTATTATTACTTACATACTGTAATTGAAACTGTATGCCTGTACTCACTGATGTGGAACTTTTGTAAAAGAGCCCCGGCTCAAAGGTACTTTGTAATCCTAGACTTAAATAAATAAACAAAAAAAAAAAGAAACATCCTACAGAAAACCAGATTATATTCTAATAGTTGGCATACCACAAGAAGAATGGATTTTTCTTAGTTTCTGCATTTTGTTTACTGCTCATGTGCTAGAACTGTTTGTGGACTCATATTTTGTTCCTTTGAACAAAGACATATATGTGTAATAATGCTGTCAGAAAATGCAACAGCAGCAAAGAACTGTAGGGAAAAAATGACAGACTTCATTGCTCCTCACATCAAATCAACCGTTACAGTAACACATAATGAAAACACTTAAAACTGGTTGTCAGCACACATTACTTTTTGTCTTTGCACATATTATATAGAGTGTGATGTTTCTTGCAACACAGTTACCACAAACTTACAGGTACGTTGACTTTCCGGAACATCTCAGCCCCTCTGTGGGCATCCAGAAGAGCTATGTCCTGAGGTGTAGAGACTATCACAGCCCTTGGGGGTAAAAGAAAAATATTAAAATGTTGCAAATGTCAAAAACTCCATTTCTTACTAAACACAAAGCTGTTATTGAAGGGTTAATCCATTCATTGGCTACTGGGTATGTCAAAAAGTCCTCTTTTCTATTTTTTTATGTTTTTATTGTGTGTGAATTTTAATGCTCGGAAAAGGTGCTGGAATGACAGCACACGAAGCTGAAGCCTTCAGTTTATGCACATGACCGCTACAACACAGTGTTCACAGTGCAAGTTTCTCCACACTGACCCACCATTGTGAATCAATCCTGTCATGGAGGGACCACCATTTAGGTGAGAGTATAATCAAAACTCAATGCCCATGTAGTCCATGGCCTCTCATGTGAGACTGCAGACATGGGTGCCAATTAATGCCAAATTATATTTACCTGAAGGGCGTATATGCTGAAAGGAATAAAAGATATAAGCCAAAATCAAATATTCCATTGAAATGAAAATGCCTGGATTAGAAGCACATTAGTCTTTGTCAGCACAGATGAGCTGGAAGGACAGCCTTGAAGAAAGGAATCCTACAGAGCTACCTTGTCGGCTGACATTTGAATAACAATGAAGATGACATCTGAATGACAACGAAAATGTTTAGTTCTATTTATTTGTTTCTACATCTTCATAGGGCAGAAAAGCAGACAGCTGAATTCAGCTTTAACAATACCAACCAAAGACTGCAATTTTTAATTTGTAAGTGTCAGGTTTAGTGCTGACCTACTGGCAGAACATTCACCTACTGTGCAGGGGGGATCTAGGTTCACAGTCAGAGCCCAGGACTTGCATCTCAGACTACTAGAGAGAGAGAGAAAGAGAGAGAGAGAGAAAGAGAGAGAGAGAGAGAGAGCATTTCGGTCTCGGAGATTGGGGGAGCTTCAGTTGATGCCACCTTGTGGCCTGGGGGAGGCAGAATCATGTAGGCAGATACACATGGTGCAACATGTGCCATCTGCGCAAAGTTAGGCATTGAGGTGAGTGGGGAGGGAGTCGGAGGCTTCCCACATCCAGTCAGACGCTGACACACAGATCCTGAGTTTAAGATCCAAAAAGGTATGTGACAGTCCATGCCACAAGAGGGGGACAGTTCACGGAAGTGTGAAATATCAGAAAAAGGCGGAACACAGGAGGATGATGCTACTATCCTTTCCCTCGCTCCGGTTTTGATGTATAGTCTTGTTTCATCGGCAAACCACCCCTCACACTGAAGTTTTGGGCTGGTCATTTCTAGCTGGTTGTCCTCACCAGGAGGTTTAAGTCCTATCTGGTGCAGGGGAGGTCAGACTAGGGGTACTGAAGGCAAGTTGCAAGCTTCAGCTGTGCTGGGATCTAAAGCTGGTGATGAACAGAATGGAAGGGAAAAACATAAGAATGCCCCAGGGAAATATTCTACAGAGCCTCTTGAAGAGGTCCTAAAAACATACATATCATGAGAAGCTCAGTAAAATGCATGTACTTTAATCTTTCCCTTTCCTTTTAGATAAAACATTAATCATTACCAAAAGACAGAGCGCTTTTGTTCTGTAATGCATACATTTTTCTTTAACATCATAATCCTTTCAGGAATGAACAACACTGGTGGGGATGGATACTGTTAGCTCTTAGATTACTAGCAAATTCAAGAGACAGACTGCTGCTGCTGCTAATTCACAACCAGACCAATCAGCAGCAACAGCAGATAAATGAACTGGGAAGCAATCCAACAAACACAGTAATGAAAGAGATCTAAAACACAGCTGAACATCAGAAAAGTGTTTACAATATGAGAGAAAGCCGTACTAAATTTCTTCTGCTGAAGATCTAAATAACATGTTACAGCAATATAATCTTTTGAGGCGCTTACTCCAGCTGGTTATGTGAAACAAAGACAGTCTGGTGACCTCTAGTGAAAGAGAAAAAAATTACACTTTGAGTCGGAGAAAGAGAAAATGATGACATTTCAATCAATCAATCAATCAAAATCTTTATTTAGTCAGGCGAACATCATTGAGCGTAGCTCATTTGCAAGATGGACCTGAGTGGTCATACAAATAAGAGTACAAGTATTTTTACATGGACAAGATAATAACATAAACAATAGTACAATGACATAAATTGAGAATATACAAAAATTTACACATATACAAGGAACAATAAAAATCACAACCTGTAAAAAAAAAAATGGAGATAATAATAGATATAGCAGGGATAGTGTACAAATAATAGGGTCTTTATGGCTTTTATAAGAATATAGCAACTGCCTGGATAATAGAAGGAGAACTAAACAGAATGGAATACGGAAGGGGGGATGTAGGTTGGATGGGAGACTAGGCCTTATGGAAGCAATTGCAGGACTCTGGAAATAGGGTGGAGAATAATCTTTTGAAGGATGATAAGGGTAAGAGGATATTTAGATTCATAGATTTTTGGAGTGAGTTCCAAGTAACTGCTAGGGAGCAGCTGATAGCAGCCCTCCCAAACCGGGTGCAGGCACTGGGAACCTTTAACATGATGAGTTTACTGATCCTTAAGGTGTATGGCCTAAAAGTAATTTGGGTAAAACAGTCTGTGATATAGGAGGGGAGTTTGCCTGATAAAGCTTTGAAGATCCAGACTGCAGCATTCCTATTTCTTCTGTGTTGTAGGGATGTCCAATTAACTGCCATGTAAAGAGAGCAATGATGGGTGCTGGAGGGAAGGTCAGTAATAAATCTGATGGATCTATGATACAGGGTGTCCAGGTTATTTAAGAGGGAAAGTGAGCAATGGCCATAGAGAAAGTCAGCATAATCAATGAGGGATAGGAATGATGCCTGGATTAATCTTTGTTTGGAGTCTCTGGTAAGGTAGTGTTTTATTCTGAAAAATAGCACAAGCCTTTGTCTCAACTTTTTTAGTAGCTCTTCAATATGGACAGAGTAGTCAAGCTTATTATCAATCCAGACTCCAAGATATTTGAATTTGTCCACAAATTCCAGCTTCTCTCCAAGTAAGGTGGATAATTGTGGGATGATGGGTGATGGGGTAATGGCAGAGCAACTCTTGTGGCAAAGAACAGCTTTTGTTTTTGGCATTTAGAAGTAATTTTTTTCCAATAGATTGTGTTGTAGGATGGAGAATTCTGACTGTAACAGTTCACAGGCTTTTGATAATGAGGATTGCCGACATATAATACAGTATCATCAGCAAACAGATGAATGTTAGATTGAGAGAGGTTGGCATCGATATTATTAATATAAATGGCAAAGAGGATGGGGCCAAGAATAGAGCCTTGCGGTACACCTCTTAGCAGTGGTTTAGAGGTGGATAGGTACTTTCATTTTTACCAATTGTGACCTATCAGATAGATAGCACTTAAACCAATTGAGTGAGAGAGAATCCAGGCCTAGAGAGCTAAGGAGGTGATTAATGATTCATGATCCACTGTATCAAATGCTTTACTCAAATCCAGGAACACAGCACAGGTACTATTCTTCTTATCCAAGGCAATCTGCCAATCGTTAGTTACTTTGGCTAGGGCGGAAATGGTGCTATGCCTTGATCTAAATCCCGATTGTGCTGGATTTAGGAGGTTGTTTTTATCCAGATAGGCCCTTAACTGTGAATTTACTAATTTTTCAAGCATCTTGGATAGTACCGTAGGATGGAAATGGGCCTATAATTGTTAAGGTCCATGGGATCACCTGATTTAAGTAGTGGAACTACTTGAGCTGTTTTCCAAGTGGAGGGAATGGATCCAGTAGCTAGGGAAAGATTGAAGAGATGAGTGAGGGGGGCAGATAAGGCGTGTGATGCTATTTTAAGAAAGTAGGGATCCAGGGAGTCTGTACCTGCACTCTTAGAAGTATCTAAATTAGATAGGAGGTCTTCTACTTCTTTCAAGGATATTGGATTGAAGGAGAACGTTGAAGTAGCCTTTTGTCCCACAGTGGATTGAAGGTTTAAAGATGATCTCAAGAGACTTGCAGGTGAGGAGTCGAATGCTAGGCCAGCTGTGGTGAAGTGGTCATTGAAGGTATTTAAGATTTCTTGCTTGCCCGATTTCTGTGTCATTTAATAGCAGTTTGGAGGGTAAGACGGGTAGAGTTTGGCCCAGAATTCCTTTATAGTACCCCAAAGTCTGGATGGGTTATTGTAGGAAGCATCTATCAGCTCTATAATAGGCAGCTTTGGCAATTCTTATTTGTTTTGTACATGAATTTCTTGCCTTTCTGAATTGAAGCCAGTCTTTGGTATCCTTTGTTTTCTTGCCTTTTCCAGAGTTTGTCTGGCTAACAAAGCTGATTTAAGGTCAGCAGTGAACCAAGGACAAGATCTTACTTTAGTTCTGATACTGGTGATTGGTGCACGAGTATTGAGAGCATTAGTGATGATATCCTTTAAGATCTGGAGAGCTGTTTCAACTGAGGTTGTAAGGTAAAAGTCTTGCCAATATATTGTATTGCACAAATCATGGAGATATCCTGAGATGTTGAAATTCTTTTTTGACCTTTTGAGTACAAATTTTGCATGACTGGATGGTTTGAATGTAGATCTTATGCCAGCTATAGGACAATGATCACTTACATCACTGGGTAGTACTCCTGCATGTGAATATAAATGAGGCTTGTTTACCAACATAATATCCAGGAGCGAGCTGTTGATAGAATTTTTTAGGTTAGTCCTGGTTGGATCTTTGATTAATTGTGTGAATCCATAGGTATCACAGAAGGTTACTAGTGGTGCAGATGCATTAGATAGCCAGTTAAATTCAAGTCACCAAGGATGATGGTATCTTCAGGGCCTTGATTGAGTATTGATCCTAGGTGGGATAGGAGTTTGAGGCCTGCAGAGGGGGCCTATAGCAGCCAATCAATTTAATGAAGACAAGTTTGAAGGGATATTTTAATTGACAAACATTCAAATTCCTTTGGTTCGGATGTATTGATGAGGCAGGATGCAGAGATGGTGTCCTTGATGTAGATGGCCACCCACCACCCCTGGAAGGCGATCTGATCTGAAGAGCTGATAATTGGGAAGGTTTATATCACTGTCTTTTGTTGTAGGTCTGAGCCAAGTTTCAGAGATAACCAGGAAGTCAGGTAGAGTATGTGCAACCCAGGCCTGTATTAAGGAGAACTTTTTTAGAAGGCTGCAAGCATTGAAGTGAAGGAAACTTAGGCCATTTATGGAGGTTAGATCAGCAGGGATAAGAAACTTTCAATGGGGCCAGGATTTATTTCAATAGTACCAATACAGATCAGAAGGAAAAGATTAGTTTGAGGAGGGCACCAGTGAAAGGGATAGTGAGTGGTCAGAGCATTTCCTCCTCTTCTTGGGTAACCACTGTATAATGGGTGATGATCCTGTTATATAGGTATGAAGTTTATCACAAAATAATAATCTGATGGACAGGCATAGTGGGTTAATATAAAGCCAGGATAAATGTAAGATACTTGAGGAATGTTGTAGGGTTAGAGAGATTTTATGTGGGATACCCCAGGGGTTGCAGTGCAAAAATGGCTGGATATAAATAAGGAATAAATGGGTGTCCACTGGGGATGGCAGGGGTGGGCAGACCATATTCACTACCTTATTCACCATGGCAAGGGGTATTTCATGATTATCATATGGGATTGGGGAAGATGAGAGGCTCAGGAGCAAAAGAAGCAAAGTAGCATTGTGAAGGTTAGGAAGGGTTAATAGAGGAAGGAAATAGCTGTGGCGTGGATTAGAGAAGTGGCGGGAGAAAGTGTATAAAAGAATCAACCGAGGAGGGTGAGCGGGCAAAAATTTTGCGGCTTTGCCCGTGCCTTTCTGCCTGCTTCTCCGGCCTCCTGGATCCCTCGGTCGGCTGGGCGGTCGCCGCGCACCGCTGGCTCGGAGCCCTCCGGTCACTGAATCTCGAGGGCTGTGCCGGCAGCAAGGTAGGGACAGAGGAGAAGGCAGTAAGAGTACTTTATTGCAGCAATCTGCAACAAGGTGCTAAAATCAGGATCTACACAACAAAAGACTGGGAGGGTGTGGGGGTTAGGCGCCTAGCGCCTAGCCCACACAGAATTTCAAAAGGCTGTAATCACTATCTAACAATACATCAATACAACCCTTAAATCGGGCACAATTCAAGAGAAAAACAGCTCTTTTTAGGTGGAATTAAGAATAGAATAAAAATAACAGAAATCCCGGCCAGAATAGTGTTGCAAAGTCCAGCTAAAGTCTATGGGAAAGGCAGAGGGGAAATTTGCAGAGGGGAAAAATACCAGGGGAAGCAACTCTGTAAAAATAAACAAACTGCTTATGTAGCTCTTTTTAATCACGTCAAGATAATTAAATACTGATCCCACAAAGGATGTTGGTCTGTGACAACCGGAATGAAGGAGCAGTTTCCTATGTTATTTAACCTCTAGCAAGGCTACACTAGTGCCCAACAAAAATCAAACAGCTGGAATGCCTGAGGGGAACCACAGTTCCAAAGTTTTGTTTCATTTTAGAAAGCAGTGTCTTATCAGCTGAGTTAATAAATGGGTCTATCACATTAATTTTCTAGCTTCATTTTTTTTTCTAACAATTGCCATCTGTGTTTTGATGCCTTTATGCAGCTTTTTTTTTTTTTATTATTCAGGTATCTGGAAGGTTCTGGGAACACAGTCACCACCTGATGGCACCCACATTAGCTGTGTCACCAGGACTGGCTGGTCCAGGTGACCATGACACTAAGACCACTGGTACCTTAGCTCTCACTGGAGGGTGTGCATGTGCCAGAGGGCCAAATGGATCACAATGGTTGAAGCTGCCATGTACTCCAACAGCCACAGGAATTCTCAGCCCTTGTGCAACTGCCCAATCTAAAATGACCATGCAAAGGAGGTAAGATTCTCAGCACTGTCTGCTGATAATCTAACCCTGGCTTGGAGAGAGTCCAACTCTGTCCCAATAAACCTGATCACCTGCTTGGGAACCAGTTCAGACTTGTCTGGATTGACCAGAAGGTCTCAGTCCTAGAAGGTTTATAGGGCCAGATTCCTGGACTGCTGCACCACTTCCCTGGAAATGTCCACAATAAGCCAGTCGTCCAGGTATTGGTATACCTGTTCTGGCGTCTGAGGTACGCTGCCACAACTGAGAGGCATCAAGTAAACACCCTGAGTGCTGAGGATAGGCAGAATAGCAAGACCCTGAACTTACAGAAGACTCCACCAATGCAAAACTGGAGGTACCACAGTGGTACGGAGAGACCTTGGCAACAGGGAATGCCGCGCAAGGGGAGTAGTCCCATTCCAAAATGTCCAAGAAAGGACAGGTATTATCTTTACCCACTGCTTAAACTATTGGGAAATCACCAAAGAGTTAGCACTTGAAAACTTGTTTTCCTCTCATGCTACAGGAGCTGCAAAGGAAACCTGTCTGTTGCAGCAGAAAAGAAGATCTAACGGCAGACGGGGTAGAGCTGGAGGCCAACATCATGAGTGGTGGGAGAAGCCATGCGTGAAGACGTCTGGTGACTGTGCTATGCCCACAGGAACTGCCTAAGTGGGGCTAGCGAACTGAATCCAAGTCATTAAAAATAGGGCCTGACTGGAAATATGCCATTTATTATCACTTGTAAAGGGACAGGCTTGCCTTAACTCTTGTGGCTTTGCCACTCGTTAGTAGTGAGCCTGTCCCCCGAGACACTAAGAAAAATAAGATTTTTTTTCAGTCAAGCCATTGTGTATCCACCATATTTATACTACATCAGTGACTCAGAGTAACCAGATAAATGGTGTTATTTTAGGTGATGACAAATGGAACATCAAAATAACATGGTATTTTAGATTACTCACAAAAATAACATATGTTAGATATGTCTTAATGTACTTAACCAATATGAAAGCTGTTTAAAAATGCTTGAAGGCATCAAAATGAAGCTATATGCATTCAGAGCAGAGAAATTCAAATTACAAATAGCTGGAGTATGCAAACTCTTATTTGTAAAAAATTTAAATGTTAGAACTGCTTTAAATTCTGATCATGTCCATCAAATTCTAGGAAGGCATTTGTCTGCATTTTAAAGAGCTGCTGATGCCGGTGAAAAAACTTTGAGAAACATGATATTTAGATCAAATTTAGCTTGTATTTTATATATTTTCTACAACATTTAACTCCCTATTATTAACTACTGAGGAAATCTGCACTAAAGCAGGCTCTTTATCATAGTGTCAATCTGCCCCTACAGTTTGTTCTCCACGTATAGCCCTAACCCTCATAGAAACACAGGATTTCATGCCTCTGTAGATCCTATCTGGGGCCAAATTTCCAAACATGGAAAAACTGGGCACATGCAAAAAAAAAGCTTAACAAGGGAGGGTTTTCTTATGCAACCGCAGTTTTTTTTCCACATGAGCTCAATTTTCAAAAAAGCTGTCTTTTTCCAACTTTTTCCACACTTTACAGCAGCTTGCACATTTTTTTTTACACTTGGTATTACCAGGCGTGACATTTTTTTCGCAACTGTGGACAAAAGGAAAATGCCACTAGTGCTCATAAAATGCTAAAAATAGCATTTTCTCAGCTGTGGAATTTTTCCCCGCACCAGGGAGTTGCACACATGGACTTGGTCTCTATGCCATGTCAGGCCCTTTGAAAATCTGGCCCCTGGTCTCCTGCACCCCCCCTCCTCCCTGCCTCTTTTCTAATATACTATCCCATGCATACTTTAAGCATCCCACTGGTTTAGCCTCTACCACGTCTGCTGGCAGCCTGTTCCAGGAGTCTACCACCTTTCAATGAAGAAATATTTTCTCATATCTCTCTTGAACTCCCCCTCCCTCCGGCTTCATCGGATGCTACCTGGTCCTGGTGCTCTTTCTCCTTTGAAAGAGAACCCCCCCACCAAGCTATTCATCCTATGAGGTACTTTAGGTCTCTATCACCGCTCCTTTGACATCAGTGACTGTTGCCATGGGAATGCCTGTGATATCACAGAGTATTATGACCTCAGGTGGGGAATAAGCAATGGGAACATATGGACTGTACAAGAATAACTGTCTTGCTTTCAAGCAAATGACCTCAGTAATAAATAATTGTGGGGGAAATACAGAACTACTGTTAATTATAAAAAGGGTTGGTGAAGTAGAACTTCCTGATGGCTGTAAACATTCTGTTACAGGGACACATCATGTCCAGTGATCACCATAGTTTTAAAGCACATGAAGAGCTCTTTTAAATTAGATACTGGACTCATCTGTAGCTGGAAGCACTCCAAACATATAAACAACTGAATCTGATCAGCATTAAAACTACGTTGCAGCCATTTTTAGAACACTGCGATGTCATCAAGGAACAAGCTGTGCCTTGTGTCAAGCACAGATTGTTCCTCGATGACATCACGTTATAAAAATGGCTGCAATGTAGTACTAATATTGAACAGATTCAGTCGTCCTGATCTCTGGAATACTTCCAGCTACAGATGAACCCAATACCTTGTTTGAAACAGCTTTCTATGGGCTCTCAAACTATGTCAGTGACTGTACATGACTGTTTCTCTTTAAGCCTATGTTAATCTTTGGTAAATATACACGTAGAGTCTAATCAAATCCTAAACAAAGTAAAACTATCTTAAAATACCCATTTTGTAATAGCAATAAGGCACTCCCAGGGGTTAAGTTAATTTTCAGTTAATCACCCTCTGGGGGTATGTAGCACTCAGCTACACCCCATGTCACATTACACCCCTACAGGGTGATTAACAGAAAATTAAGATAATATGGTCTTGCCTTACTGCTGAATTGTGTTCATATATTATGGTTTTCAAATCTCTCCTGGAGGTGTCCACAACTCTAAAATGTACTTGGGCAACCAACTACTGTAGCATGTGCAAATGTTCTGAATATCTGGCCCACTGTATTCACAACCTTTAGAACAGCAGAATTCCATCAACTTGGCTGACGTAATCTCAAGTGTGATAAACAACACAAAAATATCAACGCGCTGCTAGATTTCCGAGTTTTGAAAATTATTTATAACTACAATTCTTGAAATCCAGCCAGAATTACAGTTAATAATAACAACTTTATTGTATGTAGTTTTCCACTATGATTTCCTGTTAATTTCCCGATTAAATGGTCAGTCATTTCCTTAGCTTGCAACTGGTCCGAAGTCAATGGCTTCTATTTTTGAAAACTTACACAACCCGCCCTCCCCCATGCATTTCCCTGAAATTTACTGGATTGGGAGTTAAAAAAGGAAGTAAAACACTCGAGTTACATGACTGCCCCCATATCCAGTGATTTCAATGAAGTAAGAAATGCTGTTATTGTAGTTCTCACAGTGTTATTCACAGTTCATACTCTGAGCATGAGCTGTGAATTACAATGTACGAATTCTGAATGACACCTGCATTTCATACTCCATGGACAGCATTTTCAAACTGGAACAAATTGCAAGACAAAATCCCCTAGCAGTGGGCAAAGTTGCCTGACATGCATGAAGTGGTATAATGGAAAAGGTGCAGAGCCAAGTTTGCCCATGTAAAATCAGTTCCATTATACCCCTATGAGAGTGCAAGTCAATGAAGCAGCAAAGTGCCTCCGAAGCCCCCGGCTGGAATAGAAAGGAAAGCAGCTGCTGAAAAGGCATAGGCATAGCACCACATCCTTCCCAGTCTGAAGGCTGGTAATGGTAGTGAGGGAAGAGGGAAGACTGTTCTATAAATGAGGAACTGAGCCTTATAGAGGCTTGGTCCGCAGTGAGTCTACACCAGGGAATCTGCAGTCTTCTTACCTCTTCTGACCTTACAGGTAAGAGGGATTGGATGAGGGGGGTAAATAAGTCACTGAGATACCCCTGTAGTGCCTATCACAATAATATGGAGGTACTGCTTCATAGGGAAGGAGACCCCTCTAGGTCCTTATACACTGTACAATGATAGGTGCAGGGTGACTAGGCCAACACAGATGTACAAGAGCTAGCCGGCCCGCCGGTGCAGCGGTAGGATTTACGCTTGCAGCGCTGGCAACCCGGGTTCAGGAACGGACCCGGGTCGTTGGAGGGCTGGCCAGGGCAGAAGGATGGAGCGTCCCATGGATGGCTGTCCTTCTCTGGCGGGTGGGTGGGGAAGTGTCCGGAACACTGATGACTCCTGGCGGAGGCCGGAAGACACTCATGCTACCAGTGCTCATCTCTCAGGGAGGCAGGGCAGATGCTGGCGTCATTGCACGTCCCCACCTCCGAAAAAACACAGGAAAAAGAACAAGCGGGCAGGGTCCACTGTCTCGACACTCCCCCGACCAGTTACCAGTTCCGTGGCGCGGATAGGGGACCGTTGCCACGGCCCCCACCCTCTGCCGGTTAAACCAGGGGACGATGGCAGCAATAGATGGTGGTGGAAGCCCCGAGGACCGTGACCAGGGCAGATGTGCGACAGTGGACCTGCCGGGGAAAAAAAAAGATGTACAAGAGCTATGATAGAGACAGTACAGTTATGTAAGAACTTACCGTAACAGTGGATCTTCAAGAGGAGTTCTTGCAGCTGGCAACACCATTAGGACTGAAGCCAGCAGGTGCCAGGACCCCACGGAAAACTTCTAGCTAACAATATACAATGGGGGACCGCCCCCTTACGTGGGCCTGCACCCGACGTCTGCCTATGGTATAAAAGGGGCGGTCCCTTAGCTCAACCTCAGCTCTCCAGCCAGTGACCCCAGCAAAAACAGAAACTGGAGAACCAAGGTGGTTCCTCTACAGCGAGGAAAAAGAGGCAACTGTGATGGAGAAGTAGTTACCAGGAGGATGGAGGGAGGAAAAGCAGCACCTGCTGCAAGAGCACCTCTCAAAGATCTACTGTTATGGTACGTTCTTACGCAACTGTACTATCTCACTTTGAGGGGGGCTCTTGCAACAGGTAACACCATTAGGACCGAGTCCCAAGCAGTGAAAGGACTGACCCTGGTCAGCTGGGAGGAGGCAGAAGTCAGAGTAAGGCTTTCAAGAGAGCAGGCCCTGCAGAACTGCAAGTCCAAAACTTGCCCTATGCCGAGATGCAATGTCCAAACTGTAAAGCCGAATGAAAGTGTGGACAGAACTCCAAGTGGCCTTTGCGCAAATGTCAGTAATGGACACATTTTGGAAGGAGGCAAAGGAAGCAGCCATGCCCCTGGTTGAATGGCCTTTAACTGGTCCCAGTAAAGACTCGTCGTACTTTTGGTAACAGTAAACAATGCAATTAACTAACCATTTGGGTAAACATTGTTTAGAAACAGGAACCCCTTCTTTCCTAGGGACGAAAAAACAAACAACTGATTGGATTTCCTAGTGGCACAGATACAGTCGAAATAATAGCAAAGCACCCGGTGGACATCCAGAGTATGCAATAAGGCCTCCCCTCGATTAGAATACTCTGGGTAATACACAGGCAGGAGGATGTCTTGATTCAGTGTAAACTCTGACACCACCTTAGGCAGAAACTTAGGATTAGTCCGCAAGAATACCCTGTCCTTGTGAAAAACCAAATAAGGCTCTTTACACATCAGAGCCTGAAGCTCGGAAATCCTTCGAGCAGAAGTAATAGCAACTAAATTCAATGCTTTCCACGACAGAATGTGTAGCTCGCAGCTTGTGGCAGGCTCAAAGGGAGGCAAAGCAAGCTTCTCTAAAACAAAAAAAAGGTCCCAAGGAGAGACAGGGTCCCGACTGGGAGGCTTCAGATGCAATATACCCCACAAGAACATGTGGTAAAGAGCTAGATGGGCTACAGTCTTGCCTTCAGCAGGTGCATGGTATGCAGAGACGGCGGATAAATGCACCTTAAGCAAAGAGAAGCTCAGGCCTGGCATTGTATCCTCGTTACCTCTAGTTTCTCCTCACCCCTTTCAAAATTACAGTTACTTCTGACTTCCCTCCCCCAGGCCTTCCTACCCTCCCTTCCCATTGCACCCCTATTTCTTGCTGCCAATACTCCATAGTCGCCTGACCCTCTACCCACAACCTAGCTCCTGTCTCGCTCCCCTTGGAATCTGACAAGGCCCACTGGCCTGCTCTTTTGCTCCCTACTAGAGCTCCCAACCACTTCTGATGAGGCCATAACTCGAGCTGATGTACTCTACACCCTCTGTACTTCTAACACTGTATTTTAAATGTTCCTATCTCCCCCTGCTGCCCTCCACATTCTGCCAGTCCACTTGCCTGTCTTTACCCTACCCTTCCTCCTTTCTCTCACGGTTTTAGCATGTACAAATTGTACGTAATGTCTTTTATTATAACAACACTATTTTCTGTTACATTTTTAGACATACTTATGTCTTCCTTTACTGTCTAACTGTAATTTGTCTCTCGTCTCACTTATTGCTGTCTAGCTGTAATTTGTTTCTCACTGTTTGTACAACTCTGAATGAGCTTGTTCTCAATGGTGTTAATCCAAGACCAAAATAAATAAATAAATAAGGCTGGAGTCCGACAGGGAAAGGAGGTACTCTAGAACTAGATTCACCGGACAGGAAGGGATCCAGGTGACGAGCGGTGGCCCAGATAGAGAACCGCTTCCACTTCATAGCATAAGTGGTTCTAGTGGAAGGCTTCCTAGCTGCCACTCGGACGTCCACCACCCAGGAAGAACCCCCAAACAGGGCAACTGCCAAGTCTGCAGGAGCCATGCATGAAGATGCAGAGACTTGACAGACCAGAGTGCCCTGCTCCTGGGAAAACAAATTGAAGCACAGAGGCAGGGGGATCGGAGGTTCCATTGCTGGTTGCTGGAGGAGTGGAAACCAAATTTGGCGGAGTGGAAACCAAACGTGGCGCAGCCAGTAAGGAGCTATCAGAATCATCTCTGCCCATTCCAACTGCAGCTTGAGAAGAGCTCTCTGCAGTAATGGAAAAGGAGGGAAGGTGTACAGAAATTTCCCTGTCCAGCAGAGGGACGACAAGTCTTGCCAGAAAAAACCAGGCCCTGGATCCAGCAGGCAGAAACTGAGCAGTTTTGCGTTGTATGGGGATGTGAAGAGGTCCAGCTCGGGCTGACTCCATCTGTCGAAGAGATCTTCGACCACTGAGGGAAGAAGTTCCCATTCCTGCGTCTTGGACTGAGACTGGCTTAAGCTGTCGGCCAAGGTGTTTTAAATGCCTGGAACATGCACAGTAGTCAAGTCAGGTGATGATCTATGGCCCAATACCAGACTCTCATGGCCTCCCTGCAGAAGGGGTAAGAATGCATTCTCCCCCGCTTGCTTATGTAGAAGACCACAGACATAATGTCTGTCTGGATCAAGAGAGGACCCGGAAGCAGGTTCATCTGAAAGGCCTACAGGGCATACAGGATCGCCCGTATCTCCAATACACTGATGTGGAGATGCTGCTCCTGTGGAGACCAGGCCCCCTGAGTCTGGCAGTCTGCCAGATGCGCGCCCCAGTCCTGGCCAGATGCATCCGTGGTCAGGATTTCATGCAGCAATTCTGTCCGAAAGTGGACCCCTCAGAAGAGGTTGGAGAGGTTCAACCACCACGCCGTCTGCCACACAGAGTTGGAGATCAACACTGGTTGTTCCAGATCATCCGTGCATTGATCCAACTGGACCCGAAGATTCCACTGGGGGACCCTCATTTGCAGGCAAGCCTGGGGAAATGTTGCAATGGCCACTGCCATGTGTTCAAGTAGCCTTAGAAATTATCTGGCTGGGACCTGGCGAGACGATACCAGTTGAGCCTGAAGGTGTTCTACCCTGTCTTGGGGCAGAAAGGCTTTGCATTGGGCAGTGTCCAAGACTGCCCCGATGTATTGGAGCCTCTGACTTGGCCATGGGGAGGATTTGGGGAGACTGAGAGTGATCCCAGATCCCAAAACAGAGAGAAGGTGGCCTCCATGGTTCTGAGTAACTGTTCCCTGGTGGGAGGCGTCAGAAGCCAATCGTCTAGGTAGGGGAAGACATAATGACCCTCCCTTCTTAAGGCCACAGCCACTACTGAGAGGCACTTTGTAAAGACTTGGGGGGCAGAGGACAGGCCGAACGGCAGCACCCAGAACTGGTAATGACTTCCTTGGAAGCAGAAGCGAAGGAACCTCCTGTGGGTTGGGAAGACCAAGATGTGCAGACAGGTGTCCTGCATATCCAGAGAACAGATCCATTCCCCCGATAAAGCAGGGGAAGAAGGCCAGGGAGAGTGACACTCCTGAATCTCTTACATTCTATGTACTGGTTCAAGTGGCCGAGGTCTAGGATGGGGCGCAGATCTCTGGTTCTCTTGGGAACCAGGAAAAAATGAGAACAGAAGCCCTTACGCCTTGTTGTGCCAGCGGGATGGGTTCTATGGCCTGTTTTCTCAGGAGCACCTGGATCTTCTCTTGGATAAGGGTGATATGGGCCTCAGGGTAGTGGGAGGGCAATGGGGGATTGTCCAGGGGCATCGTCAAGAACTCTAGAGTGTGGCCCTTTTCCACTAACTGAAGAACCCAAAGATCTGAAGCTATTCTGTGCCATCCCTCAACGTAAAGAGAGAAACGACCCCTCCACCTCCCCCAGGGATTCAGCTGGGGAAGGGGGGGTCAGGTAAGGAGTCAGTCTGAGGAGCAGGGGAAAAGGCAAAGCAGCCTGGGAGGTTCTGGGAGCTCTGGAACTGAACCTCCTGTGTCTTGGGAAGTGGCTTTTCTCTTAAAGGCACTTCTGGTTTGTTGGCCCCTGGATTGCTGCTTAGAGGGGCGAGGAAAGGACTGCCCCTGGGTAGAAACATAGAAACAAAGAAGTTGACGGCAGATAAGGACCGCAAGGCCCATCCAGTCTGCCCATTTCTTTTTCTACCTTATAAATGTGCCATCGGCCTTTGCTCTGTCAGTGACCTATCTATTCATAGTCATTTGTATTGCTCCCTTATGCCTACCCCATGCCTGTTTGAAGCCCTGCACTGTATTCATAGCCACCACTTCTTGTGGTAAGCCATTCCATGCATCTACCACCCTTTCTGTGAAAAAGAATTTCCCACATTCCCCTTAATCGGCCTCCTCTAATCTCATGCTGTGTCCTCTTGTCCTGCTATTTTCTTATATTTAAACATGTTAGACTCTTTCACTTTGTTTATGCCCTTAAGGTGTTTAAATGTCTCGATCATATCACCTCTCTCCCTCCTTTGCTCAAGGGTATACATATTGAGCTCGTTAATCTGTCCTCATATGTCTTCTGATGCAGTCCCTGCACCATTTTGTTGCCCTTCTCTGGACTGCCTCAATTTGGTTAATGTCCTTGTGAAGGTGTGGCCTCCAATACTGCACGAGTACTCCAGATGGGGCCTAACCAATGTCTTGTACAGAGGGATTATTACTCTCCTCTTACGACTTGTGATACCCCTACTAATACACCCTAACACCCCCTAGCCTTACCTACTGCTTTAGAGGTCTGTTTGATGATTTTAGGTCATCAGTGATGATGATGCCCAAGTCTCTTTCTTCCTTTGTGACTGCTAGCAACTCCCCTCCCAGCCTATAAGTGGCTTCAGGGTTTCTCTTCCCTATGTGCATGATTTTGCACTTCTTTGCATTAAATCCGAGTTGCCACTATTCTGACCATTCTGCTAGTTTATCCAGATCTCTTCTCATTCTGCCCACCCCATCTGGATCATCTACTCTGTTGCAGATCTTGGTGTCATCTGCAAACAGACAAGCTTACCCTCTAGTCCATCTGCTAGGTCACTAATGAAGATGTTGAATAGGACTGGCCCCAGGACTGATCCTGAGGTACCCACTTGTGACTTGCATCTCTTCTGACTGTATATCATTTACCACCACTCTCTGTTTTCTGCCAGTAAACCAGTTTGCCACCCAGTTGACCAACTTCTGACCCACCCGAGCCTACCTAGCTTATTTATCAATCTTCTATGTGGAACAGTGTCAAAAGCTTTGCTGAAGTCAAGGTAGCGACATCAACTGCTCCCCTTGGTCCACCACTCTGGTTACCCAGTCAAAGAAATCTATGAGATTAGTTGACAGGACCTTCCTTTGTAAACCCATGCTGTCTTGGATCCTGTGCCCCTATGGATTCCAGGTGTTGCACTATCCTTTCCTTAAGGAGTGCCTCCATAATCTTGCCCTACACTGAGGTAAAGACTGACCAGTCTGTAGTTCCCCGCTCCTCCCTGCTACCACTCTTGTGGAGCGGGATCACATGAGCCCTTCTCCAGTCTTCTGGGACCCTCTCCTGTGCTCAGAGACTCACTAAACAATTCTGCTAATGGCTCTGCTAGTTCCTCCTTTAGCTCCTTAAGTACCCTGGGATGTATGCCATCAGGTCCCATTGCCTTATCCACCCTGGAGCTTAGCAAGCTCTTGTAGGACCTTTCTTTTGTGAAGGGAGTAGTGCTCACCTCCTCCCCTGTGTCCATGATGTCTGAGCTGTGGGCCCTGCCCTACCTTCTCTTCAGTAAATACTGAGCAAAAGTATCCATTTAGGATAGATGCCTTTACAGGGTCCTCCTCCTCACATGCTCCCTTTCTCCATTAAGCTTAGTAACCCCCTCTGGACTTTCTCCTTTCACTAATGTATCTATAGAAAGTCTTGTCACCTTCTTTACTGTTCGTGCTAGTGTTTCCTCAGTTTGGGACTTTGCCTGCCTTACTGCCTTACCTGCTTCCCTTAGGCAGTTTGGTATGCCTCCCTATCTTCATCCCGTGTGTTCCTTTATATTTCCTGAAGGCCACTTTTGGCTCTGACCTTTTCGCTACTGTATTTGAGAACCAAAGTGGTTTCCTTCTTCTTTTGCACTTCCTTTCTGTCTAACACAATGGGATGTTGCTTCAAGTATTGTATCCTTAATGCTTGCCCACTTGCCTTGTACCTCCTCACCTGTGTTTCTTTTGCCAGGGCTAGCTTAACTCTGTTGGCCATCTTATCAAAGTCAGCTCCTCTGAAGTCCCATATTTTGCCTTGGAATGGGATGATGTAGATGTAGTAGCCAAACTGAACCATACCATGTGATGGTCACTGGCCTCAGGTGACCTTCTACCTGGAGATCTGTGATTCCTTCTTTGTTAGTCAGTACTAGATCTAGGATAGCCCTGTCTCTTGTGGGGTTGCTGTACCAGTTGTTTGAGGCCCTCCCCTGCAGGAATCCACTATGAGTCTAGTTCTGGCAGATGTTCCTGCTGGTATTGACCAATCTGTAGCTGGCATGTTGAAGTCTCCCATTATCAGAACCTCCCTTTAGCTGTCATGTTTTGTATATCTTCTAACAGTAATGTGTCTATGTCCTCCTCTGGTCTGGGGGCCTGTAGACAACCCCAGTTCTTATGGCTGTCCCATTTCCTGTTTCCAGGGTGACCCACAGTTCTTCTGGCTCCTTATGTGTATTCTGAATTTCAGTAGCTTTGATATTTTCATTAACATACAGGGCCACTCCTCCTTTTGCACCTCGGTCTCTTCTGAACAATACATAGCCAGGTACATTGAAGTCTCCCAAGTGTGGTTACTGGTAAACCACGTCTCACTAATTGCTACTATGTCCAGTTTAGCCTCTGACATTATTGACTGCAGGTCTGGGATCTTATTTCCCAGGCTGTGAGCATTTGTGTACATGATTTTCCATTGGCCAGATTTTGGGTGAAGTTTGGCATTATCCCTGTGCATCGTATGGGGAGACAAACCTTTTTTCTTACCTGGTGATGCAAATGAACGGCAAACACGCTAAATTCCTGTTTGATCACTAGCTGAGGGGGGAGAGGTGTTCTTCCCATTCGACGTATGGGGTGCTGCACCCCTCTCCCCATTTGCTAGTTTAAATATTCTGCAAAGACGTCAAACTTCTGCCCCAATGCACTGACTCCCTCTTTAGTCAGATGCAGTCCATCAAATTTAAAGAACTTTCGTTCCCAGAACTGTTGCCAGTTCCCTACAAATCTGTGTCCTTTTCCTGGCACCAGTCCTTGAGCCACGTGTTTAGCTCCCCATCTCCCTTTCTCTGACCTTCCGTCCATCTGCTCCTTCTCCCAGACTGGCAGGATCTCAGAGAAGGAGATGCCGGACTAAATAGATGATAGTTTGTCACCCAGCCTAGTCAGGTGTTCCTTGGTCTCCACAACTGACTGGCTGATGGGATCATTAGTCCCTATGTGTACTAGGACATCAATGTTTTCTCCTGCTTTGTGAACAATTTTAGCAATGCGGTCAGTGTCTCTCATGCTGATGTACCTGGGAGACATCTGACCATCACCCTGGCTGGAGATGGGTATCAACTCCCAATCATGGAGTCTCCTATGATCAGAAGTTTTTGGATTTCTTTGTGCTTGTTTAGTTTTGGTTCCTGATTTGGGTGAGTATTGTTGTGCTAGCTCCTGTGCCGAGTGTGTCCTGTTCTGCAGTGTCTTCTGCCTCTTTATTTGATTTCAGAGATAGAGGCAGATACCTGTTTGTAGTGTTTATATGTTTTTGGAGGTAATGTGTTGGAGAGCAGAGAGTGATGGGGCACCTGATTGCTCTTCCTAACCACCTGCCAACCTCCTGGACCAACTACCCTCTGCGGTCGAGGTTTTTCTGTTGGATGCTGGAAATGGTAGGTGGTTCTTATAATGTATTTCCTCTTCAATATGAAATTTGAGGCGGCAATCTCTGCCCATGCTGCCCAGAGCTGAGACCTAAGATCTCCAAAGGCCCAGCATGTAGGACAGTGTCCTAAATCCTGTAAGACTGTCCTTCTGAAAATTGTTCCACAGTACCTCAGTTAATGAAATCCATTCCAAATAAGTTGCTGGGTTTGTAACCTAGTCAGAGTAATTAGAAGGAAAAAGGAAAAAATGCAAGTAATGGTTTAATTGTGCTTTGTTTAACTTGTTATATCAAGTTAAATTACTAGTGCCCTGTAAATGAGATTACCTTGTGGAGGCTCCCACTGATCCGCCCTTCCTGCTCTGCCACAGGAAATGTCACAACTGTGTTACCCTATAAAAAGGAGTGTAGCGTGGGGTGGTTGGGGATGGGGTGGGTGGTTGGCCCTTCCCCTGCCTAAAAGAAGAACACACGGATGAAAGAAAGGAGGTAAGAGCAGAAACAATCAGTCAACAACAAATGCAGTAACCCTGAAAGCTTATCCTAATGTTAGATAAAACTGTAAAACCTGTAAAGCACCACCTGTAATAATTTCAGAGAAGATATACCCTGTAAGAAACACTTTGCTCCAGAGAAAATAAAGCAGTAACAGAAGATATACCTTGCAAAAGACAATTTGAATCAGAAGATTACAGCAGTAATCTGTTAGCACACACCTAGGCACACCTTGTAATAATGCAGAAGAAGGTATACCAGCAACAACAATTTGAATCAGAGAAAAATAAAGCAATGAAATGTTAGCAACAAACAGTAGCAATCCCTGTGAGTAAAAAATAAAACACTACCACACAGAAAATCTGCTTAGCCAACTAAGTCTTAATCCTTCCTTGCTCTGTAAGTTTCTTACTCTGCCTTTCAAGCAGTCTTAGAAGGAAAGAGCTCAGGTGAAGCTAGGTGCCTTGGCCAGCAAACCAAGTCTTCTACCTCCAAGATATCAACTAACCTGACTTTTTAACCCTTCTTTCTGTTGGAAATTACTGACAGTTTGCCTGCTCCACCCCCACATACACACCTAATCCTTTGGAAGAGCTGTGGGAGGAAAGCAATTAGCTCCTTCAATGTGAGAAGGAGACTGAAACACCTCTGAGACAACAAACCTTTTCAACAAACAAGAATAAAATAAAACACAGTGTCAAACAGTAATTTTGCTTAGCCCAATGATAAAAAGTCACAAAAATGTAAGCTCCACCTGTAATACAGTAATTTCAGAGAAGATATACCCTGTAAGAAACACTTTGCTCCACAGAAAAATAAAGCAGTAACAGAAGATATACCTTGCAAAAGACAATTTGAATCAGAAGATTACAGCAGTAATCTGTTAGCACACACCTGTAGGCACACCTTGTAATAATGCAGAAGAAGGTATACCAGCAACAACAATTTGAATCAGAGAAAAAATAAAGCAATGAAATGTTAGCAACAAACAGTAGCAATCCCTGTGAGTAAAAAATAAAAACACCACCACACAGTAAATCTGCTTAGCCAAACTAAGTCTTAATCCTTCTCCCTTGCTCTGGTAAGTTTCTCTACTCTGCCTTTCAAGCAGTCTTAGAAGGAAAGAGCTCAGGTGAAGCTAGGTGCCTTGGCCAGCAAACCAAGTCTTCTACCTAGGTTTAGACCAAGACCAGTACAAGGTTTGTACTGAGCACAAAGCCTTGCCAGACTCCTGTAGGTGGGTAATTATGTTTTGAGAATCCTCACCAAACAGGACAGGGTCCTTGAAGAGGGCATCTAGAATCTTGGACAGCACGTCTGGAGCAAAGCCAGACACTCTGAGCCAAGAGTATCAACGAAGACAAACTCCCGTAGCCGCAGCTCTGCCTGCAGAGTCTGCCGAGTCACAGGATACTTGGAGAACATGAGTCCCAAAATCCGAGCCCAATCTGAGGAGGTGCAACAACTCAGTCTTGCTGGGGGCATCCAGTTGGGCCAGTGCTATCTCCAAAGCCTTCTCTCATAAGGTGTTCTGATATTGGACCATGTGGGCCAGAAAGTTCAGGGAACGAATGGTACAGGTGGTGGAGGCATAGACCTTCTTACCAAACTGGTCTATCTGCCTGGTGTCTCTATCAGGAGATTGAGTACTGAGATGCCTGGGCTGTTTAGAGCGGTTGTGGGCAGCCTTGATAACTATTGAATCAGTCTCCGGGTGTTCCCCATAAAAGGGTTCATCCCTTGGGGAAGCGTACAGGCGATCTACCTTTTTAGAAGTCACCAGAGTTGACAATGGGTGCTTCCAAGCAGCCATATTGACATCCTTAAAGGAGACAATAAGGGATGGAACAACCAAGGGTAAGGACTCCTTTTTACGGAGGAAGATGGCTACCTAATGACGAGTCCCAGCCAATGAGGGACTGGATGTGCCTCACCTCCATGAAAGTAGGGACATCTGGAGGGGACCGAGGGGTGTCCTTGGGTTCTTCTGGTTCAGAAGGCAAGTCACAGCACTCTGATTCATCTGAAGAGGAGGAGGAAGAGTATCCTCCCGACTCGCCTGAGTCCAGGGATGGTGAAGGCGATCAATGATGCCTTCGTCAGTGAGTCCCCGGATGACTGGCACCAGCTCTGTCGGACCGGGGGTAGGCTCTTTAGGAGGTGGTGTAGGAGACCTCCTAGGAGGGACCAGATCCTTTGCTGGATTTGGAGGAGGATCCTTGGGAGTCGGAGTAGGGGGCTCCCTTGGGGACTCCTTGTCCTTGAAGTACGCCCACCAGGTCGCAAAAAGGGTGTTAAGATCTGTAGGCAGATTCTGAGGCATGACTGGGGGAGCCGGCGTCAGTGGGACAGACTTAGAGGGTCCTGGTATCAGATTCTTGGCTCAGGTAACCTAGGGTCAGTCCAACTGATGTCTGTTCCTGTGGCCTAGAGCCCTCCAGTGTTGGTCTAGTCAGAGTAGAGAGACCGGGCGTCGGGCCCTCAGGCATTGGCTTAGTGACAATAGGGTCAGCTGGTGACAGTGGAGGGTTATGGGACAACAGCTGAGGTGTCGCTGGAGTCAACGTCGGAGTGGCCGACGTCGACCGGACAGGTATGGGTTAACACCTATCTTGTGATGCAGCTGGCGCTTGTCATGAAGGAGAAGCCTGTTCCAGGGAGTTAGCTCCCGAGCAGGGAAGAGGCGTCACTCTTGAGAGGGAGGTGAGCGCATGCCCCAAGCGCCATTGAGAAGCTTCGGTCCCTGGAGTTGGGGCAGACTTAGCCAATGCCTGAACTGGGAGGGTAACAGGCAAACCCCCCCCCCCCAGAGGACTTGGTCAAGCCACCTGGCTGAGAACCCAGCTGATTTCAAGGGCCTGAGCATCAGGAGCCGAGAGGCTAGGGAGAAACTCCCAAGCCCCAAAGAACCACCCCCCACGATGGTGATGAGTGCGGATGGTTTTGCCACTGGGAACCCGGAAGGAAAAAGGGCTGCGGAGTGGAGGGGGCCGACATCCCGTGGGAGGAAGAACCTGGACTGGTCCCAGATTTGCGCGAGGACCTGGAGCGGGAAGCTAACTAGGGTTTATCCCTATGCTTCTCCCGGTGTTGGTGCTTTCTGCTGGATTTCTTCTCTTTATGAGAAGTAGAGGAGGTTGAAGCCCCAGCGGCTGGGGAAGAAGAGGTGCTTTTATGGAGCTCCTTCTCCATCACCGAGAGTCTCTGCTGCAGCAGAAAGGCTTCCAGGGTCTTCTGGCAGCATAGCCTGGTGCACTGGTTAAAAGTCAGGCAGTGCCAGTAGGCTTCAGTGTCATGGTCTGGGCCTAGGCACAGCAGACAAAAAGCATGGCAGTCCTTGTGAGGAAGCTGCTTGCCACACGTGCACTTAGTCTGCTGCTGCTCCATAGAGGAGAATGGAGAAGAAGACATACAAGAAATAGTGGAGAAATTTGAAGAAAATTGTAAAATAATAAAGCGCAGGTAACGCATAGAAAATGGCAGTCGACTACAGCAGAAGGCATCCGTGAAGGTTCGACTTGCGCAGGTCAATGGAAAAAGAACTGGGCTGGGTGACCGCCACTTTTATACCACAGGCGGACGTCGAGGGCTGGCCGACATCAGGGGCGTTCACCCGTTGTATACTGCTAGCTAGAAGTCTTCCATGCGGTCCTGGCGCCTGCCGGCTTCAGTCCTAATGGTGCCACCTCATGCAATAGCCCCCTCGAAGTGAGCCTCTCACGGGTAAATAAGGTACAGGATGGGGGGGCACTAAAGAGCCATCTTCTTGGGTGGATGCAACTCACACAAGCTCTCTCAACTCTGACTATTATTCTGGGAAAAATATTCAATAAAAGAGGACTTCTGCTTGCTAAATCAGCTTTAGTAATTAGACAAAGAAAAGCTGAGCATTTTAATACTAGACATGCTATGGATTGCCCCAAGATGCAGCAGCCCGGATCCTTAAAGGGACAGCAGCCTGCAGCAAACAATGCCGGGGCAGCCTCAGGAAGATCGAGTTCTCACAGCCCTACTGGGTCCTCAGAGCCCCCATGACAGACAGTGCTAGAGTACATGTGGGCCATGGATTCAAAAATAGAAAAAAACTCTACAGAAACTTGAATCACACGACTCAGCGATCAATGCACTCACTGGCTCAGTAGAGGATGCTGACAAATGGACTACTACTGCTCTTGTGGCGGTAGCTACACTCACCAAGGAGAATAGGCAACTGTGGAGTCAGTTAGAGGCCCTTGAAAACGAACAGCAATCTGGAAATGTATGCATCGTTGGTGTCCTGGAGGGCACAGAGGGGACCCATCTGCTACTCTACATTAAGGACTGGCTCCAACAAAAGCTCACAGCACCAGAGGGCTTCAACTAGGAACTTAAAAAAAAAAAAAGCCTACCATGTTAATCCTAGGGTCAGACCACAGATCAGCCTCGCAACATACTAGGGAAAACTGCTGGCTCCGAGGTCAGAGATCTACTCATTAAGGCAGCACGTGCACTCTATCTGCTGGACAGTTCTGGATCAGACATTAAACTTTATCCGGACCTCTTCTTCCAGACCAAGGTCTGATGGAAGCATTCTGATGCTACCTGTCAACAACTCAGAGCTCTTGGAATTGTCCACTCATTTCTGCTTCTGGCCCGGCTGCGCATCATATATGGCAGTAAAACTTGGCAATTCTTTGATCCGCAGGATGCGGATAGGCGGCTACAGAAAATTGAAGCTGAATTTTCTGCTAGACCAACAGAGCAGGATGAAGAGCAGTCCGAATCGGAAGAAGCTTGAACTGGAAGAACTTTTATGCGTTTCCTTCTGGACACTAGCCTAAACTGCTGTTAACTGTTTCAAGTGGTAAACTCTTCTGTCCCTTATTGTAAGGCTTAACATACTAAAATGCCAGCAGAGTAGGCCTAAAGGTCTATTGAGTCTGCTCAAAAGTCAGCACCTGGTCAGGACACTTCTACCCCCCCAGTAAATCCCCCAACCCCATCAGAGTTACACCTCCAGATGGGGCATTCCCTCAGCTTTCCCTTTCCTGGTCCCAGCCCTCTTGAATCCCTCCATTGTATCAACAGTCACCAGTTCCACAGGCAGTGCATTCCATGGGTCCACCACCCTCTCGGTAAAGTAGCGTCTCCTAGTCTCACCCCTGAGCCTCCCGCCAACCAGCCTTATGGAATGCCCCCTGGTGGTCCCGTCCTCCCTCAGCTGGAACACCCTATTTAGTCTGGCCCTGTTCATTCTCTTTAGATACTTAAAGACCTCGATCATATCCCCCCCATCCCTCCTCTCCTCTAGGGAGTACATGTTCAGCTCATCAAGTCTCTCCTCATAGGATCCTTCTCCCAGACCCTTTATCATCCTGGTCGCCCTCCTCTGGACCCTCACCAGAAATGCAATGTCCTTTTTAAAGTACAGGGGCCAAAACTGCATGCAGTACTCGAGGTGTGAGCTAACCAGGCAGTTATACAGAGGGAGACATACCTCCTGTCTTCTCGAGGTTATCCCCCTGGCAGTGCACCCCAGCATTTTATTTGCTTTAGCCGCAGCCCTCCTACGCTGCTCAGAGTTATTCATTTTGGCATCCACGACCACCTTAAGATCCTCCCCCCCCCCCCGAAACCTGCAGTTTCTCCCAACCCAAAAAGTACTCATGATCATGGTTCCTAAGCCCCAGATGGAGAATTCTGCATTTCTTGGCATTAAACCCAAGTTTCCAAGTGCGTGACCACCTCTCCAGAGTCTCCAGGTCCCCCTGTAGGGCTCTTCTACCCTCCTCTCCGTCCACCACCACCCCCAGCTTCAAGTCATCAGCAAAAAGGCTCATATCACTCCTGATCCCATCCCTGATGTCCGAGATGTAAGCATTAAACAGGAGTGGGCCCAACATCGACCCTTGTGAGATCCCGCTAATGACCCTCCCAGGAGATGATACCTGTCTCCAGAACACCATCCTCTGAAACCGCCCAGCCAGTTCCCTATCCACCTAACCATCCTTTCTCCTACCCCCAATCCCCCCAGCTTGTCCAGCAACCCTGAGTGCGGCACCAAGTCAAACGCCTTGCTGAATATAGAATACTATACTTCGAATATTGAATGCGATACTGCAAAGAGGCGATGGAGCTGATTTGTGCTTGGGGGGTTCTATAATTTTTCCGGGTTTCACTTCATTCCGTCAGTGGCACGTCCTCGGATGTCACTCTGCTATTTTGGGAATCCTGCTATTTTTTTTCTTTCAGCTCTATGTACTTTATGGGAGAGTCTGGGCATGTAATGATCCACTTGAGAAGGTTACAAGTAATTTACTCTAGCCTCAGTGCTACCAGCTTAAGGTCCGCAGGCATTTCTATTGACTAGCTGGCTTTCGTTGTAAAGGTTCCACTTTTATCTTTATACTGTTTAAATCTGGCTGGGGGGGATCGAGAGTTTCAGTTGTGGGTTCACTAGTTCCTGCAATTTTACTTCGCTTAAATCAGGTTTAAATAGCAATCTTTGGATTGTGTATGTTAACCACTGTTGGTATGTTCTTCCTACGTAACTACCTAACACCACGGAAGATGGCTGGCAATTTATTAGACACTTCATTGTATGCTAGATTCCAGGGTTCCCCCTCCTCCTACTGTTCAAGATTATATAACTGATTACTACTGTATTTCAACAGTCACTATCTTGTAGTGTTTATTGTATGTTTGTATCTATTGCCATTTGGATACATGTTATAGTTTTCTGTATGCTTACTGAAAACTAATAAATATATAGTAAAAAAGGGTACAGGACGGAAACTTTTGCAGTAAAAGGTGTTCAAGAACAAGGGGACATGCTATGAAGCTGAAAGGAGGTAGACTCAGGAGAGATGTGAGGAACCCTGCTGGTGGACCACTGATGTGCAGGAAAGGGTAGGGGAGAAAAGGCTAGCCTACCGAAAGTACAAGAAAACCCGTAAGGAGAAGGACAGGGAAGAGTACTATATGAAATCAAAGGAGGTGAGCAGGGCGGTAAGGGCAGCCAAAGCAACCAAAGAGCTAAGGTTGGCACAGGAGATCAGGGAGAGAGAGAAGGAATTTTGTTGATACATCAGGGAGAAGAGGAAGTGTAGAGGGCAGAGCACCAGGTTAAAAATGGAGCATGGGTGGGCAGAGGAGGGAGGCAGTGGAGCAGACTGAAGCACTAAATGAGTACTTCTGCTTTGTCTTTAGAGGGAAAAGGATGAGCCAATTGCACACGGGGGAGGTATTGCATGGGGTGGGGGCACTAACATGTGAAGAGATACCAGTGGAGAGAGTGTGGGAGGGCCTTAAGTCATTAAGGACAGACAAGGCCCCAGGTCCAGAGGGGATCCACCCCAGAGTCCTAAAGGAACTGGCAGATGTCCTAGCAGCACCTCCAACGGAGTTATTCAACTCCTCCCTCCAAACAGGAAGTGTACCACTGGACCGGAGAATAGCGCATGTAGTGCCCCTCCATAAGAACGGACCTAGGGATGAGCCAGGAAACTATAGACTGGTCAGCTTGATGTCCACAGTGGGGAAACTATTGGAAAGAATATTGAAGGAAAGACTGGTGGAGTTCCTGGAGGTGAATGGCCTTCAGGATGTCAGGCAACATGGATTTGCCTAGGGGAGATCTTGTCAAACTAACCTGGTTGAATTTTTTGACTGGGTGACAAGATCTCTGGATGGTGGTCAGCCGGTTGATGTCCTGTATCCAGACTTCAGCAAGGAATTTGACTTGATACCGCTTGGGAGACTGCTGGGTACGCTGAGGGACTTGGGGTTGGGGGAGAGGTTGGTGAGGTGGATTGGGAACTGGCTGAGCAACAGACAACAGTACACTGTTTGTTCATACTGAAGGGGAAGGGACCATGAGGGGTCATAGCCAGGAGGGTCATTAGCAGGGTCCTGCAGGGATCAGTTCTGGGTCCACTGTTATTTAACGCTTTCATTTTGGACAATGCGGTGGGCGTTAAAAGCAAAATGCGCCTGTTTGCTGATGACTCTGAATTTGGTGCGGTTGTGGATAGTGAGGAAGGAAGAAGGACACTCCAGGAAGACCTAGAAAGACTAGAATAGTGGTCGGTCACATGGCAGTTGGGGTTTAATGCTTGGAAGTGCAGTGTACTTCATTTGGGAGCTAGAAATCCAGGGCACAGCTACCAATTGGGGGGGGTATGGTTAGCAGTCTCGGAGGAAGAGGAAGAAAAGGATCTGGGAGTACTGATCACTTATAAAATGAATCAATCAGAACTATGCAGGAAAGCAGCGGCTAAGGCAAACAGAATGCTGGGGAGCATTGCTAGGGGGATCACTTCGAGAAGGGAAGAGGTAATCCTGCCACTGTACAAATCCTTGGTGAGGGCGCACTTGGGAGTACTGGGTGCAGTTCTGGTGCTCTTACTTTAAGAAGGACATTATGCTCCTGAAGAGGGTCCAAAGGAGGGCATCAAAGATGATCCTCGGAATGGGGGATAAGCCCTATGAGGAGAGACTTGGAGAGCTAAACATGTACGTCCTGGAAGACAGAAGGGACAGAGGGAACATGACTGAGACCTTTAAATACTTGAAGGGTATTAACAGAGTAACAACTGAGGGTTTGTTCATACGGAAGGGACCATGAGGGGTCATAGCCTTAAACTAGTTGGGGGGAGGTATAGAAGAGATCTGAGAAAACATTACTTCATGGAGAGGGTGGTGGTGCCTTGGAACACACTACCTGAGGAGTTGGTATCAAAGGAATCAGTGGCAGGTTTTAAGAAGGGATGGGATAGATACATGGGCAGGGTACAGGTAGGGAGGGTAGTGACCAGGGGAACTCTGAATGGGAATCAGGGGAGTGATGGAAGGGAGGGGGGCAGCAGTTATCAAACTGTGAGCTGCTTCTCGAGCAGACACGATAGACCTCAAGGCCTAATCTGCTGGCATTTTCGCATGTTCGTATGTAAGTACTCCTTCACAAAAAGAATGACGGATTCCTGGAAGAGCCTTCCAGTGGAGGTGGTGGGGGTGAAACAGTGGTGGGGTTCAAGAATTCATGGGACAGGCACAAGGGAATCATAGTGGAAAGGAAGGGAGAAAGAGTTGTAGATCAAGTACAGTCTGCGGTAATGTAGGTATGGAAAACCTGGCAGACTGGGTGGGCCAAGGGGTCCTTATCTGCCATTCAATTCTGTTTCTATGTTACAGAGGAAGTTGAAGAGGGTGGTAAGCTTTGCTAGGGCAGAGGATGAGACTCCAGAGAAAACTTCATCCCCACAGTCCAGTAATGGGAAGATCGAGCACTGCATCACAGTTTTTCTGGTTTTAAAATGGAGGCAGTTTTTAACCCTAGAGAGAGCCCCAAGTTTGGCAAATGAAAAGTCTAGTTGTCGATCTAGTGTCACCCCAAGGTATTTATAGGAAATTAAACAGTCAACTGGGTCACCAGATAAGGAGCTCAGCTTCAGAGTGAAGGTGATAGAGGGCAACCAGTGGGCAGTCCCATTGAACTCAGCAACTTTTTTTTCTTGTTCATAGCCAGCTGATTGTCTAGGAACCATTTTTGCACATTAATGAAGTCAGAACACAGAGTGAGCTCACTATCCAAGAGGGAGTGACCAGAGGAGAAGATGATGGTATCATCCGGGTACATGTGGGTTTTGCATGCTTTCAGGCAGTTGGGGAGGTCATTAATAAAAACAGAGAAAAGAAGGGGACCAAGGACTACTCCTGGGAACCCCTAGAGAGAGACTGAAAGCTGAGAGGAAATGGAAGACCCTAATTTGACTGATGCTTTCTGTCAGAGAGGTAGGAAATGAACCACCACACGGAGGAAGCAGAGATACCTGCAGGGGCTATAGAAACAGAGAAAATCGGATGGCAGATAAGGGCTGCTTGGCCTACCCATCCATTTTTTTTCTACCTTCATTCTTGCCACAGCCCCTACCTGATCTACAGCTCTTCCTCCTCCACCCTGTTCCTTACCTCAATGATTCCCTTCTGCCTATCCCAGGAATTTTTTTAACCCCACCATTTTCCCCACACCACCTCTGATGGAAGGCTGTTCCAGGAATCTACCACCTGTGTAAAAGTACTTCCTCACATTGGTTCTGAATCTACCCCTTTTCAACTTCATAGAATGTTCTCTTGTTCTAGAGCACCTTTTTTCTGAAAAATACTTCACTCCTGTACCTTATTTACCCCCATGAAGTATTTAGGGAGGCAGTATAGCGCAGTGGTTTAAGGCTCTGCGCTGTAAATCTGGAGACCTGGGTTTGAATCCCACAGCCCCCACTTTCATACCGTATGACCCTGAGCAAGTCACTTAACTTTCCTGTGCTCCCAGGTTGCACCTGTAAACAAGCTTTCAACTTAGTGTGTCTCACCTGGTTAAACAACTAGAGAAAAAAAAGAAAAGGTTTCTATCATATCCCTCCTCCCTCCTCTCTTCCAGGGTGTATATATTGAGCTCCTTTAGCTTATCCAAATATGGCTATTGATGCAGACCCTGCACCATTTTAGTTGCCTTCCTCTGGACCACCTCTACTCTGTCTATGGCCTTCTGTGATGCGGTCTCCAGAACTAGACACAGTACTCAAGGTGGGGTCTTACCAGTGGTCTACACGGGGGAAGCACCACCTCCCTCATTCTGCTGGTGATACTCCTTCCTATGCACCCCAGCATCCTATTAGCCCTCCTGACTGCCTTGTCACACTGCTTGGCCATCTTTAGGTCATCCGCCATGGTTACCCCAGGTCTCTTTCCTGTTTGGTGCTTGCCAATAATACTCCACCTACTTTGTACTCCACCCCTGGATTTCTCTGCCCCCAAGTGCATTATTTTGGTTTTTGGTTTTTTTTTTGCATTAAAACCTTGCTGCCATTCCCTTGACCACTCCTCCAGTTTTCTCAGATCTCTGCACACACACCCCCGGGATTGTCCACCCAGTTGCAGATCTTGGTGTCATCTGTAAAGACCTGCGGCAAACCTTCCCTTCCAGCTCCTCCACAATGTCACTTACAAAGACTTTAAAGAGGACAATTCCCAGCACTGAACCCTAAAGTACCCCATTGGTCACACTGCCTTCCTTGGAGTGAACTCTGTTTACCACTACCCGCTGACTCCTATCCCCTAACCAATTTCTTACCCAGGTTACTACCTTGTTTCCCACCCCCAAGCTACCCAGCTTGCCACTCAGTCTCTTATGTGGAACAGTGTCAAAAGCCTTACTGAAATTTAGGTAGGTCACGTCCACCACTCCTCCCTGATCCAATTCCTTGGTCACCCAAAGAAATCTATCAGATTTGTTTGGCAAGACATCCCCCTGTAATTCCATGCTGCCTCAGCTCTTGTAACCTGTTGCATTCAAGATATTCCACAATCCTTTCCTTTAGTAGTGTTTTCATTATTTTTCCCACCACCGGCGTAAGCCTGACAGGCCTATGATTGCCAGCTTTTTCTCTGCTACCACTTTTGTGAAGTGGGACTACATCTGCCCTCTTCCAATCCTCTGGGACCTCTCCAGTCTCCACTGATCTGCTAAACAGGACTGTCAGAGGTGTAGCCAGTACCTCTCTGAGCTCCTTCAACACCCCTGGATGCACCCTGTCTGGCCCCAGAGTTTTGCCACTTTCAGGTTTGTGAGTGCTTTCAGGACACTCTCCTCAGAAAAAAGACTAGTGTCCACTTCCTTCCGATCAAAGCTTCTGTTATTTTTGGCATTCCCTCCCCTTCCACTATGAACACTGAGCAGAAGTATTTGTTCCTTTTCCCCCTCTGTACAGTCCTCCCTCCTTAATTTTACAATCCTTCCCTTTGTCTTCCTTTTTTCACTTACATACCTAAAAAAAAGTCTTGTCCCCTTTTAATACTGCCTGAGCCATTCTTTCTTCAGTCTGCGCTTTTGCACTCCTTACTGCTTTCCCTGCTTCCTTCTGTTTCCCCTACATACATATGAACATACATACGAAGAAGCCACTAGAAGAAGGCAATCTGGTCTATCAAGCCTGCTCATGTTGCAGGGTCCACAGCTTGAGCTACTGTCCCTGCCCTCCCTCCCCACTCCTGCCATCCTCCCTACCCATGATCCTTACCTTCCCCCATGCCTATCCCAGCCTCTCTTAAAGCTGCCCACTGTCTTCAATGAGATGACCTCTTCTGGCAGCGCATTCCAAGTATCCACCACCCTCTCAGTGAAGAAGTGCTTCCTGACCTCCCTCCTAAACCTCCCACCCTCCAGCTTAAGACTGTGCCCCCTCGTGTTATGGTTGCCACTCAGCTTAAAGAGATTCTCCTTATCAACCTTATTTATCCCTTTCAAGTACTTGAAGGCCCCAACCATATCACCTCTCTCGCTCCCGTCTTCCAGGGAGTACATGTTCAGTGCCCTCAATCTCTGATACACCTCCCTATCCTCCTCCCTCTGCGTCTCCTTGTACCTTCTGAATGCAACCCTTTTAACCTTTACCTTTTCCGCCACCTCTTTCAGGAACCACAGCAGTCTCCTGTTACTCCTGCTTTTGCTCACTTGCTTGATGCAGAGATTTGTTACCTTCACTATGCCCTCTTTTAGTCTGGCCCACTGTTCCTCCACCCCCCTGGTCATCCCCCCTGCCAGGTCATCCCTGAGGCATTCACCCTTCACTATAAAATCTGCCCTTCTGAAGTCCAGGACCCTTACTCTTGTGTGGTTCGATTCCACAGCCATCCTTATGTTGAAGCACACTGTACAGTGATCACTGGTCCCCAGATGGCTTCCCACCTTGAAGTCTGCAACACTGACCCTGTTTGTGACAACCAGGTCCAGTATTGCCCCATCACGTGTGTGTTCACGGACTAGTTGCCTGAGGAATGCCCTTTGCAGGGAGTCTAGGATGGCTCTGCTTCTAGCTGATGCTGCAGTTAGGAAGCTCCAAACTACATCCAGCAGGCTGATGTCCCCCACCAGCAGCACCACCCCCCTTTTCAACCATTTTGCCAATTGCTTCCAATAGTACCCTGTACCTTATCTAATTCATCTCCCTGTGCCAGAGGTCTGTAGATTACACCTGTGTGAACTGTGCCTCCACTCCCTGACTCGAGGATGACCCACAGTACCTCTGCCACCCTCCCGAATTCCCTTTATCTCAGTCATTTTTATGCTTTCCTTCACATTAAGCACCACACCCCCACATTTTCTTCCCACCCTGTCCTTTCTGAACAGAGTGCAACCTGGTATGACCATGTCCCAGTCATGGCTGTTAGTGCACCATGACTCAGTAATGGCCACAATATCCAGGTCGGCCTCTGCTATTATTGCCTGTAGGTCTAGGATCACCCACATGGCATACATGTACCTTTTGTTAAAATAACACCCGGCATATTAAAAATGGAGATTTTAATATCTCTGTACATATGGGCAACGGAGAGAAAGAGGCAAAACCACGTCATTGTATCATGGTATTTGCCAGCGCAATCTCCCAGGAGGCATCGTTCCGGTTCTCAATATGCCGGCTACACCCCCTGGAAGATTAAATTCTATGAGCGATCAGGTATTTATAGCATTAATTACATACTGGGAGTCCAGGAGGGAGTGGGGTGCTTGAGTCACAATCTATGCACCAGTGGTTCAAGCACCCTGGCCAGAAGATCTCCTTTAACCTGCACCCTGGGGGTCTCTCCCCCCTTGACATCTCTCTACTCAACATCAGCCTGTGGGGGGGGGAGCAGTTTCTACCTCCCCAATTTCTTTGCCCTCCCCTCAGGTTAGTTTAAATGTTCGAAGTAACACTTAAACTGGCCACTGAGGACTGCGGTTCCCTCCCAGATGGACGCAGGCCATCATCTGTATAGGCCCTTATCCTCCCAGGTGGGACCCCCATCTCCATCCTCTCTGCACCAATCCCTCCAGCATGAGTTGAAGGTCACAGTGCACAGAAACCTCTCCTTCCCCTGTCATAGACAGGCAGCACCTACACAAAAGCTACTGAGCTTGCTACCTACCTAAGACTGCTTCCCAGTTCCTTTACTTCCCACAAGTCACAAGCCAGGTCATTTGTCCCCAGGCGGGCAGTGACATCCAGACCCCCCTTTTCCTCCTTCCTGCTGCCTACCAATCCCTAGACTACACTTCCCGTCCCTCCGGGCTGTAGTACCATGTAGGCACCTGACCTCCCTCTCTGCCCCCCCTTTCCTATTCTCAAATCTATTCCTCTGACAACCAAGTTCCCCACCAGAAGTTGCTTCCTTCTCCTGTGGGGTTCTCCCCCCCCACCTCAGGTTCACACTATGGAGGGCCCCCACATCCTCCCTGGTCACTACCACGGGTGCCTCCTCCCAGCACTCCAGCCCGCCAGAGTGACGTAGGAAGTTTGTGGTGGTACCGGTAGAGAAATGTGCCTGCGACCTACCTTCCCAAGCCCACAGTAATCCACCCACTCCTCCTATCTGGCGTCCTCCGAGGTAACAATATCAGACTTGGTGGCCCCTGGGTGGGCGAAAAAGTCACAGTTCTGCACTCTCCAAATGGCCGCTGTATGCTTGCTTCTCTGGACTACACGCAATGCCACAATACACATATATCAAGAGGAAGGGTCTTGTGACCCAAAGCGCTGGGGAATAGAATGTGGTTGTGCAAGGCTTACCCTCACTTGCTTTGATTTTGTTATTTTTCACAATAAATTGGAGTTGCAGTCATTACCTGCGCTCTTGCCATTTATTTTACGAATTCTCGGTATATGTGTATTGTGGCATTGCCTATAGCCCAGAGAAACAAGCCATACAATGGTCACTTGAAGTGCGCAGAATTGTGGAGTTCTGTCTGACCTAGTGGGGTGCCCCTCTCCCCCATGTCTGTGCACCCACCTGCTCACATTCGCAGTTCTACTCCATGGGAAGTCAGGGGAGAAAGTCCCCTGACTGCTAGCCAACTCAACCTCGAGTCTAGTGACCTTCTCCGTTAACCCAGAGAGGTGCACACAGATACTTCGGTCTCCAGAAGGTCTCTGAAAACTGCCACCACACAGCCACTGCATTGCACCATTCCCCACATTCTTGAGTCCTGCTCTCCCTGTGTTACTTGGAAATCCTTTCCCTTATGTCATTTGTTATATCTCTTCGCACACCTTACCCTAGATAGGGCGTTGCTAGCTTGGCTAAGTGCAGCATATGATTAACTGTGTCACATGCTTTAGCCAAGTCTAGTAAAACAGTACCAGTCCCATGGCCAGCATCTATTTGCGAATGGATGTGGTCAGTAATTCTGAGCAGGGAAGTAGTGGTGGAGTGGAAAGGGAAGAAGCTTGATTGGCATGGAGTGATGAATCCTGATTTATCAAAATAACTAGAATTGTCTGCGCAACAGCCTCTCGAGTATTTTGTAGAAGGAGCAGAAAGAGAAATGGGACGGTAGTTTGTCGGGGCATCAGTGGGCCTCTTTTATGTAATGGGACAACCAGGGCATGTTTCCAACCTGAAGGGAAGATGCTCATGGCCAAAAAAGATTGAAAATGTGTGTGATGAGGGAGATCAAAGCTGAAGCCCCAGTGGCTAGGCATCTGGGAGACAGGCCATCAGATCCCCCAGAGGAAAAAACGTTCACGGAGAGAAGTTCTCTGAGAGGTCCAATTCCTGGACAGGGAAGCAAATGAAAGTCCCATGAGTTGAGGTAGGTATTGGTAGGCTGGTGATTACTAAAGGAGATATGAGGGCCCTAGGGCCATCTATGAAGAACTTTGATTTAGCGTATCCGCAGATAATGGGTGATAGATATCACTCTGTGGGCCTGAAGCATTCGAGAAAGAATTAAGAAGAAAATGCACTACTTTTCCAAAATTTTGAGGAGTCCGAGACACTAAATAGAAATTTATTTTGGAAGTAAGTTGCCTTAGCCTGCCATGTGACTTCAGCACAATAGTTATGGAGTTTAGTGAAAGCATGCATATCAGAAGGCATCCCAGATGTTTTACGCCTGGCCCAAGCAGCATCTCTTAAATGGAAGAGGGCTGTGAGTCACAAGCTCTAGAACGTTTAAAGGGGGCATGACTACTGCATGCTGAATTAAATGAAGCAATAAAATGATTTAGGGCTCCATCCAGGTTGTCAGAATTAGGGGTAGGGTGCCAGTCAGCACACTAAAGATCTTGAACAAAGATGTCAGGGGACAACCTAAAAGACCCAGCCAGAATAATTCGGGGCTTTGTGAGTCTTTTACCTTTCTAACGCAGTAGATCATGCAATCATTGCTGAAAATATCAGCTAGGGTATCTGCTACTAGCATTCTATGGGGATGAGAAGTAGGAAAGGGGAAATTGTTTAACCAGGAAAGGCACACTTAGCTGAAGCTTGTTTCCATGTATGACCAACTGACTTACTCAGGGTCACACAATATTCAAACGGGGGCTGTGGGATTCAAACCCAGGTCTTCAGGTTTGCAGCTCAGTGCCCTAGACCACTGTGCTATACTACCTCCAGATAAGAACCCAGTTGAGTGTGCTGTGGTTCTGAGACCTGGTATTGAAGCAAGTAGGTACCATTATCAGTTGGGAGAGGGCTTTAAGTTTAGTTTGAATAGCGTTGGAAAGGGAGGCTTTTTATTTATTTAGCTTTTGTTGACCGGGTAAGTGCACTAGACAAATCCTGCCTATTTTCAGGCACAACCCGGGGGAGAGGGATACAGATGAATGCCAACTGACCTTGAACCAGATTAAGCTGTTGGTGGTATTTTTTTTAGTGAATGAGGGAAATTTGGCCAGGACACCGGGGAAATTCCCCTACTCTTTTCGATAAGTGCCATGGGATCTTTAACATCCACCTGAACTACCACCAATCCAGGCAGATGGGACCTCGGTTTAACGTCTCATCTGAAAGACGGCACCTCAGAAATGCAGCACCCCTCTCATGCTGCACTACAGTGTCAGTACTGGGATATTAACCCAAGTGCCAGATGTGGGAATTGAACCCACAGCCCTCTGATCTCCCGGCCTCAGAGGCGAGTGTGCTACCTACTGAGCCACTGACACTGCTTTATTTCCGTCTGCCCAATGTACATTGCAATCCCCCAGAAGAATATGTTGATGATCCAAAAAGGAATCCAGAATACTTTGCAGAATGCGGCTAGCAATTACTCTAATACAATCTACTACACAGCAGTAAACAGTAAAAAAAAATGTTTTTGCACACGAAGTGCAAATTGGGACCAGCCCTCACACTTAGGTGTGGGGCTCTTAGTGCTGACTGCTCCCCTTTAAGGGAGAAACTAACCAAGAAATTATTGTGGAAGTGTGTTATAGACCACCTAACAGCTGCAACTTAGTTCTGGGACCAGACAGTCTTCAAGCTTAAGCTCCTTCCATCACCTGGGTGGTATATCCCTTGGCTCTGCCCCGTGAGGTTACATCTTGCATGCTGGCAGCAGGGATCTGTGTGCCACTTGCCGGGGAGGTTGGGTGGGTTGTGTGCATGTGGACCATATACCACTCCTAGAAATACAGTTACAGGTGAGTAACCTATTTTTCTAGGGATGTGGATATGGTTTATTTATCCACACTTCTGGGAGACTTCCAGCAGCTCGGGGCGACAACCCTATTTGGTGAACAAAGATCGGGAAACTGAGGTCCCAAAAGCAGCATTACGGCGTGACTCAAAGGTTGATGCTGCAATGGAAGATGAAGGTGTGTGCTGACTTCCAGGTAGCTGCCCTACAGATCTTCTATTTGGGGACGTCACTGAAAGCAGCCACCGAAGCAGTGGTATGTCCCATGGAAAGAGCTCTATGGGAGGCTCCATACCAGCCAACCCATAGCAGAGGATGATTCAGGAGACAATCTACCTGCCAATCGTCTGCTTTGCTGCTGGTCTGCCAAGTGCGGTTTCAGCGTATGTGACAAAAAGCTGGTGAACCTTACTCCGAACTCAAGCCGTGCACTCTCTATAATAAGACACTGCTTGCCACAGGTCCAAAGTATGGAGCCTATGATCGCCTTCTCTTATAAAGTCCTCATTCTCTGTCCAGGTACGCTGAATCTGCAGGAACTGCCTTTTCAGGATATTTTTAATTAAGGATGGTGGGTGGCAACTTTCTGAAAGCAAGGAGTTTTGCGTTAACGACTTTCTGTAGTCCTGTGTTGATTCTGCCAGGTTTTTTCTAGACCATTAAATCTAAAAAGGGTACTTCTTGTTGATTAACTTCACTAATAAATTTCAAGTTGCCGTTTGTGGAGTTCAAATGTTCTGTAAAGGTACTGAGAGATGTTTCACTGCCCTTCCATATGAGGAGGCAATCGTCAATATACCTCTTCCAGAGTCCTAGCTTGTCTAAAAAAATGTTTGTCGCTGGATGAAAGATGAATTGCTTTTCCCAGGCACTCATAAACACATTTGCCACATTAAGGGTAAATGTAGTCCCATGGCAGTCCCTAGATGTCGGTCGTAGTACTGGCCGTCAAAAAGAATGTAATTAGCTTCCAGTACTAACCGTGCTAGATCCACGGTATAATGCGTAGGGGGAATGAGGTTGTCAGGTCTCTGTGAAGAAGCCTTCTTGACAGTATCAAGCCTACTCTCATGCAGAATAATGCAGCATAGACTATCGACCTCAACTGCCAAAAGATATTCAGATTCATCTATATTCATGTTCTCCAAAATCCTTAAAATATCATTAGCATCCTGCACAAAGGCTGGATGTCCCAGTACAGTTTTCATAATAAAGGCATCCATGACCTTCCAAATGGGCTCAGTAATACAGCCAATGAAAGAAATGATAGGACGACTAGTCACTGGTCTCTGAACTTTGTGGATCTTTGCGAGGAGACAGAATGACAGTTTTCTAGGGTGCCTAATGGTAAGAAATTCAACATCCCTCGGAAAAACAAAGAGTTACAGCTCAGATCCACTGAGGTAGTCAGTTCTAGGGGCCGTGCTGGTGCTAGGGTAATCTGAAAAGTCAGCCAGTAAATCTGATGGGCAGCACCACACCAGACAGCTCAGTTATATCACCTCACGGAATAAGCAGATAACAGGCTTGCCTTCAATAACTGCAAAGCATGTGTTTATTCTCAAACCAGTCCATCACAGCAACATTCAAATTCGAATCCAAAGTGTTACAGTTTTTACAAGAGGGCAGAAAGTGCTGACGCCACCACACTGGGGGAGCAACAGCTGACGTTTATTTGGGAAAGCGCCTGACTTCCTCACAGCATGCGTGCTTACTACCCCAAAGCTAGACCTGTAATGAATATGTATGTAAGGGTGCAGACTGGAAGCCGCTACTGATCACCATGGTGAAATAAATAGCGAATGTGAAAACAGGCATTTCACATTTGGTTAAAAAAAATGCTGCTTAAACACATTGCTCACTAACCCAACAATAAGGAAAATATATCACGTTCATCTTTTAACTTCAAATAGGAGTTAAAATTATAGCTTATCAACTGCTGTTTTCAGATTTATAAAGCAATCATCATTATCAGTTAAAGCCTACCAGTCCCAACTCTGCAATCTCAAAATCACTATATAAGACCAGTAAAAGGAAGGGGGGTGGAGAGAGAAGGGGAAACATAATTTGGGATCAGGAGAGTACAGACACTGCATAAATTAAGTCAGGAAACAACTAAGAGGTAGATCTTCGTTCAGGCCTTGAGGAGCCATTTTGCCAAGACAGTGTACCCAGAACAATTCCCATTGTGCCAGTTTGCACAGGAGATCACAGACGCTAGCTGAAACCTCAACCTCTATCCCCACAAATTGTAAGAATGCCAGTGTTTCATGCTGTGCCTCTGCAAAATGTCTTGCCACAGAGTAAGTTTAATTCTGACTTCTGACAGCTGTCTTGTGTTCACTAATCCGTGTTCATAGGGCTATTTTTGTCTGTTCCACATAGCCTTTCCCACACGGACATGTCAGTAGGTAAATAACACCAGCTGTTGTACAGTTGATAAACAATCTGATTGCTATTTCTTTACCTCTACATGAATGTCTGAATGATTTGGCGTTCCTGGTGTTGTTACAATGTGAGCAGTTACTGCAGCGATAGTTGCCAAATGGCGGTTTAGGTAGCCACATCTGCTGAGGTGTAAGATTCTGATGCATGCCATGCACTACTTTGCTTTAATAGACTTATACCTAAGATAACAGATTTTAGGTGCCGAATGCTACATTCCCTTGCAGCACTGGCCAAAATCTTCTGACATATTTGCAATTAAGGGTGACTGTTCAATGAATTCACTCACGCATGTCAGTACAGGTACATCCTGCACCAGATCTTTGGAAACTAGTAGTGTTTCTCTTGAAATGTTAGAGGCCACATATGGCTTTTTTTTTCTCCAATACAAGGGCTGTAGCCCCTATTCAAAACCTGACCTGTTGCCAGTATTTATTGCCTCTTGTCTGAATGCAGTCTCTGTATTGCAATTCTGATGGACTTGCAGCATTTATCCTTTAGGGATATTGTCCTTGGGGATAGAACTGACTGGTATTTTTGGATCTGGGACTCTGTTTTGTCTTTCAGTGCTTTCAATTCTTCAGCCGACTATTTGGCAGTGAGCTTGGGTTCCAAGCTGCTATATCAGCATTCCTTCATTGTCCACCCCATATGAAAGAGAGCAAGAAAGACAAGATGGGGTAAGAGAGCAAGAAACCAGCTGATGATATATCAGCCCTGGTACCCAAGCTTGCTGCCAAACAGTCAAAAGAACTGAAAGCATTGAAAGAAAAGACAGAGTTGGAATACCTTAGAGATTGGGAACAACTGATGAATAAATGTGCTCACACTCTTATGCTGCTTACCAAAAAAAAAGTCTAGGAAAGAGAGCGAGAAAGAGACTGCTGATATAACAACCTTGGAACCCAAGCTCGCTGCCAAATATTCGGCTAAAGAACTGAAAGTACTGAAAGACAGGACAGAGTACAAGATCAAAAAATACCAGTCAGACGTATCGAAATACGAACAATATAAGCACGAGAAGGATGCTGGTGACTACCGAGATGGTACCATATACAGCTGGCACAGCCCCCTACGGCAACAAAGGAACACAAATTCTGAAAGCACTGACTTTTGTATTGATGGACAAGAAGTTTCATCTGGGCTAGACAGTAACTATGATGGACCAGACAACTGAAGAGATTTAAATCAAGCAGGCCCATCACATAATTTTTTAGAGGAAGTGGATGAAGATTTGAACTCAGATCCAGTGGGAAGAAGACGTGGAAGAGGATGAGGAGAAGGGTGGGGAGTAGGAATCAGGAGAGGTTACAGAGGCATGCAAAGGAGGTCGAGATCCAGCGGGAGAAGATAGTGGGGACCAGCGAGGAAATCTCCTACATCACAGAACCCAAACTGCGATCATGAACTTATCACACTTGACTTTGACAAAAGAACAAGAATCTATTTTCTCTAAAGGATTATTGTTTATACCCACCAATAAACCTGTTCCATATAACACCAAGGCAGACCTGTTGAAATTTTTCATCAGGTTCTGTATGAGATTAAAGGCAATAGTATGAACATGGAAGTCACCTCTGGTGACTTACAGGGAGAAGATACAGATCTCAAAAAAACATCCAGCCAGCCCAGTGGCGCTGATGGTTGATGCGCTGGATGCCACACCTCATGCCATGCTGGCGATCCGGGTTTGGGAATGGACTCAAGGCTGCCGGAGGTCGGAGGGGAGGAGGATTGAGCATCCCAACAGATGCTCTCCTCCTCCTGGGGTGGGTTCCTGGGGTGCTGAGCACCCGATGCACTATGCCTGTAATGGGCATGTGGGCATGGGCACAGGCAGCTCTTCAGAGTCATGGAAGGAGGATGTTGTAGGCATTTGACAACGGTGTGCATCAGCACGCCATCTGTCTGGACATCAGTCCTATGTGCCGACGCCCTACGGGGAAGGAGGAACCAAGGGGAAGAAAGGCAGTAAAAAACCCTCTCGGTCCAGGATGATGACCGATCCTAGCCTCAATCACCTACCCATGGGCAGACCCCATTGTGCAGGCACTCCGGGAGAGAGAAGTAAGGTAAGAAACAATGGAGGAAGCCTGGCACTCTAGGGGCAGAAACTGGGGGAGGGATCTACGGGGTTGATCAGGTCCGAAGGAGTGGACCGATAGGGTAGTAAGGAGGGAAGAAAATGAAACTGAAAAGAAAAAAAACAAACATCCAGCTTCTGTCCAGTGACATCAACCTTACTATTACCACCTTCTGCAACCTGGTTAAAAATTAGGTCAAGAATGTCTTGAGACAGACTACAGCCAATAGAAATCAAAATGTCACATTTAAAGAACATAAAGCACTGAGAAATCTGTGTAACACTGGCTCAGTTGTGTTTTAACCAACTGAAAAAGGGGCAGCCCCTTTAATCTGGGGGGAAAAAGCAGATTGTTGCACTGAGGCTGCTAAACACCATTCAGAATGATGCCAGATTCTATACTAAATTAAAGAGGGACCCTACATTGGAGAGCCTAGACCAAGCTGAACACCTTATTGTTGTAGGTGTACATTCTAATTGGCTTACAAAACAGGACGCTGAATAAGACACCCTGGAAAACCACCATTCTATCTCATCCCCAAGATCCACAAGCTCAGAGACCAGTGCCTGCTCGTCCAATCATTTCTTCCATCGGCTCTACCAATGAACCTGTTTCGAATTTCGTAGATGCCTTTATCAAGAAAACTGTACCGGAACTTCCAAGCTTTGTGCTGGACACTAATATTTTAAGGATTTGGGAGAACATGAGTATAAATGAAGAAAACATTACTTGTCATAATAATTTTGTTTCTTCCAAGGGAATCTTTACTGTATTCTGACATATGCAGTTAGCCTTCACCATTCAACTGCCCCAGAAAAGAAAGAGTTAAAGAACCTATGCAAATAGTGGAACACTGATGGGCTCAATCTCAGTTTTCAAACTACTGTCCCTGGTGCATTCTATGTAACTCTCAGGTTCTTACGAAGCATGTACAAAAATATACAATATATGCTATCCTCCAGAACTAAATCCCCCTAAGAACTACAATCCTCCGTTTGAATAGGACATCTGAAAAGACTCATGTCACAGATGCCCAAAAAACCACTAACAAACAAGTTTCAACAACAAAACATGAACAGTTGGAGTGCAGTGCCCACCAGGTTCTAGTAAGCCAAAGGATGGCAGACAAGGGTGAGGTAGTACTGGTTGGAGACTTCACTATTCCAGACGTGGACTGGAGCATCCCAGCAGCAGCATCAACTAGGAGCAGATTTATCCTGGACTCCCTTCAAGGTGCCTTCCTCAAGCAACTGGTCATGGAACCAACTCAGCAGAAGGCAATACTGGACCTTGTGCTCACAAACAGGGACAGTGTGATGGGGATAACAGTGGGGGAGCACCTGGGAACAGTGACCACCAGTCATTGTGGTTTGAAATCACAGAACGAGCAGAACCAAACCACACAAAAACACGTATCCTGGATTTTAGGGGGCAGACTTTAGGAAAATGGGGAGATACTTGAAAGAGGCATTAAGGGGAATGGGACAGGAATCAGGGGTTGAGGAACAGTGGGCAGTATTTAAAATGGGGATTACAAGAACAACAGAATTATGCATTAAGCAGGTTAGCAAGAGGAAAAGGAAGAGGAGACCATTATGGTTTTCCAAAGAGGTAGCAAAGAAAGTGGAAGCCAAAAAGATTGCATTCAGGCAATACAAAAAGACACAGGCAGAAGGGGATAGGGAGAAGTACCAGGAGAAGCAAAGGGAGGCAGGGAGGTCAGTAAGGGAAGCCAAAGCTCAGACAGAAGAACACATTGCAAAATCAGTGGGTAGAGGGACAAAACCTTTACAGGTACATAAGTGAAAAAAGAAAGACAAAGGAAGGATAGTGAGACTGAAGTGGGAGGATGGAGGCCATGGAGGACACAACAGTAAAGCTGACATATTGAACAGGTATTTCTGCTCAGTCTTACTGAGGAAGAGGAGGGTAATGGGTCTGAAGGGAGTACAAGGGTGAGAATGGTGCAGAAATGGACACAAGTCCCTTTACAGAAAGGGTCCTGAAGGAACTGGAAGTAATAAGAGTTGATAAAGCAACAGGGCCAGATGGGGTGCACCCCAGGGTCCTTAAAGAACTAAGAGAGGTGGTGGCTGAACCTCTGGCTATCCTGTTTAGCCGATCACTGGAAACAGGGGAGGTACCCAAAGACTGGAGGACAGCAGATGTAGTCTCCTTATACAAAAGTGGGAAAAAGAGGAAGCAGGGAACTACAGACCAGTCAGCCTCACCTCGGTAGTGGGGAAGATCATGGAAGCACTACTGAAGGAGAGATTGGTGGAACATCTGGTTGTCAATGGACTATAGGACCCAAGGCAGCATGGTTTCACCAGGGGGAGGTCATGTCAGACCAACCTCGTTGAATTTTTGACTGGGTGACTAGGGAGGTGGATCAGGGTAGGGCAGGACATGGCCTGTCTGGACTTCAGCAAGGCCTTTGACACTGTGCCACATAGAAGACTATTACACAAACTGGGGAACATGGGTGTGGGCAGGACAGTAGTGTGGTGGGTAGGTAACTGGCTGGGTGGCAGGACACAGAGGGTGGTGGTAAATGGCTGTCACGCCACAGAGGGAAGAGTGACCAGTGGGATACCACAGGGATTAGTGCTGGGACCGGTCCTATTCAACATCTTCATCAGTGACATTGCGCAGGACCTAGAAGGCAGAATTTCACTGTTCGCTGATGACACAAAGCTCTGTAACAGAGTAGACACACCAGAGGGTGTAGACAGAATGAGAAGGGACCTGCAGAAACTTGAAGAATGGTCAGGGGTTTGGCAGTTGAAATTCAATGCAAGGAAGTGCAAGATAATGCATATGGGGAACAAAAACCCTGGCACAATATATCAGTTGGGGGTGAGGATATAGCATGCACCAAGCAGGAAAGGGATCTTGGGGTTATCATCTCTGATGACCTCAAGGTAGGGAAACAGTGTGACAAGGCAGCAGGTAAAGCAAATAGGATGCTGGGATGTATAGGCAGGGGCATCACCAGCAGGAAAAGGAGGTCATAATTCGCTATACAAGACACTAGTGAGGCCCCACCTGGAGTACAGTGTACAGTTCTGGAGACCATACCTACGTAAGGACATAGACAGGGTAGAGAAGGTTCAGAGGAGGGCAACAAAGATGGTGCATGGATTGCATCACAAGTCCTATGAAGACAGGTTGAAGGAACTGAACATGTACTCCCTGGAGGAGAGGTGGGAGAGAGCGGATATGATAGAGACATACAAGTATCTTACAGGGAGGAACAGGGTGCAGGAATACACTATTTTTAAGTGAAAAAGATGTTCCAGGACTAGAGGGCATGGGATGAAGTTGGACGGAGGAAGATTCAGAGGAAACATGAGGAAGAATTTCTTCACAGAACAGGTGGCGGACAAATGGAACACCCTGCCAGAGGAAGTGGTGGGGGCTGAAACAATCACGGGATTTAAGAATGCATGGGATAGACATAAAGGAATTCTGGAGGTCAGGGGTAAGGGGCAACAGACTTCTAGGAAAACATAAACTGAACTTACAAGCTCAAATGGGCAGACTGGGTGGGCCATAGGCCCTTATCTGCCGACACTGTCTATGTATCTATGTATCTATGTAAGGGAGGTAGGGTGGCAGCTCAGAATACAGTAAAGATTCCCTTGGAAGAAACAAGATTACTATGGCAAGTAATTTTTTCTTCAAGCCCCAGGAAATCTTTACTGTATTCTGACCAGGGCCACTGGAAAATTGCGCCCACAACTTTTTTGCGGGATCCGTAATTTTCACCATTCTCCTCAAAAACTGACATGTTCCGCAATTTCTTGCAGTTTTTGAGTTTTATAATGAATTGTGTAAAAAGTATTAACATTTTAAATAAAATATCTCAAACATATTGACAATTTTGCATGCAGACTTGGTTTGGCTGAAACAATGCAGTAAGGTAGGACAAGGGTTTTATGTGACACTGATTTCTTTTGAATCCTTGTCTTGTTTGGTTTCAAACCACTGGCCAAGCATAAGTACACTTAAACACTTAACATTTATTTTGTGTTGAAGCAGTCTATCAGAAAATATTTTGTTGCCACACAGGCTGAAACAAAAGATGGGAGAAAAGGTGCAAATTATCCCATTCACTTAAATGGGGTGCTAACTATGAAGCCTTTTCATAAGCTGCAGGGCAAGTTTTTCTTTGTGAGCATACCTTCATTCAGACTACTTTTGATTCAAACAGCTGAGGATTTTTGGATGGGCAGATTTTAAACTTGAATAAGCTAGTTGCTAACAGTGATCTTACTATTAGCAATCTACCGTCTGCATGCTCACACGCAAAGACTACAAAAAAACCTGACTAAAGTCTGAAAACAAGCTTATAAAACACAAAATGTATCTGAACATTTATCTTTAAACAAAATCACTGCAGCCAGAGTAAAACAAAATTAAATTACGGGATGTCTTGACTACTGTTTGATGCAGTAAAAATATATTGGTATTTTTTTTACATTTTTTGGTAACTGCGTAAGGCCCACTAGGCACAAGTGCCTGTTTTCAGGTACAACCCAGGAGCACTGAGGAGATTAAGTGACTTGCTCAGAATCACACAATATGCAAGTGGAGGTTGTGGGAATCAAACCCAGGTCTGCTAGATGTCGTCAACTCATTCACAGTTTGTTACTCTAACCTCTAGATTATACTGCCAGCCCCAATAACCCCTAGATTTAAAGTTTAAATATCAGATTTCAAAAATAGTGTACAGTTCCTATGGTACAAATTATGACCATTAAACACTTTAACAACATTTTACTATAACTCAATTATTCACCACTCTGTCTGCTTATTTTTTGTTCTTGTACCAAAGTGAGTGTATAGCTGGCACAGCACTGTAAACAGCTGTTGATTAGGCTACATTATTCTACAGCCAGAAACAAAAAAAAATATTTTTTCTGGCTTTATTTGATATTGATTTGCTGTGGCTCACTTTATAGAATCTATTTAGCACTGTATGAGGCAGATGCTTTTAAATTTTGGAAGATAGGCAATGTTTATGGTAGCTTATCAGTTTAGTATTCTTTTTAGGAACACAAACTTTTCTTTATGTTTTAAACATATTCAAGTGTTAGCATATTCATTTAGCAATTTATACTGACTAATTTATGCTGCAGAAGACATTAAAAGATTTATTGTGAAGCACTCAGGGTCTGTAGTCGAACACCCGCAATTTCCCACAATTTTTGTGAAACGCTCCGCAAGGTAGAAGACTTGGTTTGCTGGCCAAGGCACCTAGCTTCACCGGAGCTCTTTCCTTCTAAGACTGCTTGAAAGGCAGAGTAGAGAAACTTACCAGAGCAAGGGAGAAGGATTAAGACTTAGTTTGGCTAAGCAGATTTACTGTGTGGTGGTGTTTTTATTTTTACTCACAGGGATTGCTACTGTTTGTTGCTAACATTTCATTGCTTTATTTTTTCTCTGATTCAAATTGTTGTTGCTGGTATACCTTCTTCTGCATTATTACAAGGTGTGCCTACAGGTGTGCTAACAGATTACTGCTGTAATCTTCTGAGTCAAATTGTCTTTGCAAGGTATATCTTCTGTTACTGCTTTATTTTTCTGGAGCAAAGTGTTTTATAGGGTATATCTTCTGAAATTATTACAGGTGGTGCTTTTACAGGTTTTACAGTTTTATCTAACATTAGGATAAGCTTTCAGGGTTACTGCATTTGTTGTTGACTGATTGTTTCTGCCTTACCTCCTTGTTCTTTCGTCCGTGGTTCTTCTTTTAGGCAGGGAAGGGCCCAGCCACCCACCCCATCCCCAACCACCCCACGCCACACTCCTTTTTATAGGGTACCACAGTTGTGACATTTCCTGTGGCAGAGCAGGAAGGGGCGGATCAGTGGGGCCTCCACAAGGTGATCTCATTTACAGGGCACTAGTAATTTAACTTGTTATAACAAGTTAAGCAAAGCACAATTAAACCATTACTTGCATTTTTTTTCCTTCTAATTACTCTGACTAGGTTACAAACCCAGCAACTTATTTGGAATGGATTTCATTAACTGCAGGTACTGTGGAACAATTTTCAGAAGGACAGTCTTACAAGATTTAGGACACTGTCCCACATGCTGGGCCTTTGGAGATCTTAGGTCTCAGCTCCAGGCAGCATGGGCAGAGATTGCACGCCTAAATTTCATATTGAAGAGGAAATACATTATAAGAACCACCCGCCATTTCCCCAGCATCCAACAGAAAACCTCGACCGCAGAGGGTAGTTGGTCCAGGAGGTTGGCAGGTGGTTAGGAGGAGCAAATCAGGTGCCCCATCACTCTCTACTCCAACACATTACCTCCAAAACCATATAAACACTACAAACAGGTATCTGCCTCTATCTCTGAAATCAAATAAAGAGGCAGAAGACACTGCAGAGCAGGACACTGTGGCACAGGAGCTAGCACAACAATACTCACCCAAATCAGGAACCAAAACTAAACAAGCACAAAGGAAATCCAAAAACTTCTGATCATAGGAGACTCATGATTCGGGAGTTGATACCCATCTCCAGCTAGGTGATGGTCAGATGTCTCCCAGGTACATCAGCATGGAGAGACACTGACCGCATTGCTAAAATTGTTCACAAAGCAGGAGAAAACATTGATGTCCTAGTACACATAGGGACTATCGATTCGCCAGCCGGTCAGTTGTGGAGACCAAGGAACACCTGACTAGGCTGGGTGACAAACTATCATCTATTTCGTCCGGCATCTCCTTCTCGAGATCCTGCCAGTCTGGGAGAAGGGAGCAGATGGACGGAAGGTCAGAGAAGGGGAGATAGGGAGCTAAACCGTGGCTCAAGGACTGGTGCCAGGAAAAAGGACACAGATTTGTAGGAACTGGCAACAGTTCTGGGAGCAAAGTTCTTCAAATTTGATGGACTGCATCTGACTAAAGAGGAGTCAGTGCATTGGGGCAGAAGTTTGACGTCTTTGCAGAATATTTAAACTAGCAAATGGGGAGAGGGTGCAGCATCCCATACGTCAAATGGGAAGAACACCTCCCCTCAGCTAGTGGTCAAACAGGAATTCAGCGTGTTTGCCATTCATTTGCATCACCAGGTAAGAAAAAGGTTTGTCTCCCATACGATGCACAGGGTAATGCCAAACTTCACCCAACAACTAACACACCAAAATCTGCCAATGGAAAATCATGTACACAATGCTCACAGCCTGGGAAATAAGATCCCAGACCTGCAGGCAATATGTCAGAGGCTAAACTGGACATAGTAGCATTAGTGAGACGGGTTTACCAGTAACCACACTTGGGAGACTTCAGTACCTGGCTATGTATTGTTCAGAAGAGACCGAGGTCAAAAGGGGGGGGGTGGCCCTGTATGTTAATGAAAATATCAAAGCTACAGAAATTCAGAATACACATAAGGAGCCAGAAGAACTGTGGGTCACCCTGGAAACAGGAAATGGACAGCCATAAGAACTGGGGTTGTCTACAGGCCCCAGACCAGAGGGAGGACATAGACACATTACTGTTAGAAGATATACAAAACATGACAGCTAAAGGGAGGTTCTGATAATGGGAGACTTCAACATGCCAGATACAGATTGGTCAATACCAGCAGGAACATCTGCCAGAACTAGACTCATAGTGGATTCCTGCAGGGGAGGGCCTCAAACAACTGGTACAGCAACCCACAAGAGACAGGGCTATCCTAGATCTAGTACTGACTAACAAAGAAGGGATCACAGATCTCCAGGTAGAAGGTCACCTGGGGCCAGTGACCATCACATGGTATGGTTCAATTTGGCTACTACATCTAAATCATCCCATTCCAAAGCAAAATATGGGACTTCAGAGAGCTGACTTTGATAAGATGGCCAACAGAGTTAAGCTAGCCCTGGCAAAAGGAACACAGGTGAGGAGGTACAGGCAAAGTGGGCAAGCATTAAGGATACAATACTTGAAGCAACATCCCATTGTGTTAGACAGAAAAGGAAGTGCAAAAGAAGAAGGAAACCACTTTGGTTCTCAAATACAGTAGCAGAAAGGTCAGAGCCAAAAGGCTGGCCTTCCAGAAAATATAAAGGAACACAGCGGGATGAAGATAGGAGGCATACCAAACTGCCCTAAGGGAAGCAGGTAAGCAGTAAGGCAGGCAAAGTCCCAAACTGAGGAAACACTAGCACGTAACAGTAAAAGAAGGTGACAAGACTTTCTATAGATACATTAGTGAAAGGAGAAAGTCCAGAGGGTATTGCTAAGCTTAATGGAGAAAAGGGAGCATGTGAGGAGGAGGACCTGTAAAGGCATCTATCCTAAATAGATACTTTTGCTCAGTATTTACTGAAGAGAAGGTAGGGCAGGGCCCACAGCTCAGCATCATGGACACAGGGGAGGGTGAGCACTACTCCCTTCACAAAAGAAAGGGTCCTACAAGAGCTTCTAAGCTCAGGGTGGATAAGGCAATGGGACCTGATGGCATACATCCCAGGGTACTTAAGGAGCTAAAGGAGGAACTAGCAGAGCCATTAGCAGAATTGTTTAGTGAGTCTCTGAGCACAGGAGAGGTCCCAGAAGACTGGAGAAGGGCTCATGTGATCCCTCTCCACAAGAGTGGTAGCAGGGAGGAGGCGGGGAACTACAGACCGGTCAGTCTTACCTCAGTAGTGGGCAAGATTATGGAGGCACTCCTTAAGGAAAGGATAGTGCAACACCTGGAATCCATAGGGGCACAGGATCCAAGACAGCATGGGTTTACAAAAGGAAGGTCCTGTCAAACTAATCTCATAGATTTCTTTGACTGGGTAACCAGAGTGGTGGACCAAGGGGGAGCAGTTGATGTCGCCTACCTTGACTTCAGCAAAGCTTTTGACACTGTTCCACATAGAAGATTGATAAATAAGCTAGGTAGGCTCGGGTGGGTCAGAAGTTGGTCAACTGGGTGGCAAACTGGTTGACTGGCAGAAAACAGAGAGTGGTGGTAAATGGTATACAGTCAGAAGAGATGCAAGTCACAAGTGGGTACCTCAGGATCAGTCCTGGGGCCAGTCCTATTCAACATCTTCATTAGTGACCTCGAGATGGACTAGAGGGTAAGGCTTGTCTGTTTGCAGATGACACCAAGATCTGCAACAGAGTAGATGATCCAGATGGGGTGGGCAGAATGAGAAGAGATCTGGATAAACTAGCAGAATGGTCAGAAGAGTGGCAACTGGGTTTTAATGCAAAGAAGTGCAAAATCATGCACATAGGGAAGAGAAACCCTAAGCCACTTATAGGCTGGGAGGAGTTGCTAGCAGTCACAAAGGAAGAAAGAGACTTGGGCATCATCATCACTGATGACCTAAAATCATCCAAGCAGACCTCCTAAAGCAGTAGGTAAGGCTAGGGGTGTTAGGGGTGTATTAGTAGGGTATCACAAGTCGTAAGAGGAGGTAATAATCCCTCTGTACAAGACATTGGTTAGGCCCCATCTGGAGTAATGCGGCAGTATTGAGGCCACACCTCTCACAAGGACATTAACCAAATTGAGGCAGTCCAGAGAAGGGCACCCAAAATGGTGCAGGGACTGCATCAGAAGACATATGAGGACAGATTAATGGAGCTCAATATGTATACCCTTGAGCAAAGGAGGGAGAGGTGATATGATCGAGACATTTAAACACCTTAAGGGCATAAACAAGGTGAAAGAGTCTAACATGTTTAAATATAAGAAAAATAGCAGGACAAGAGGACACAGCATGAGATTAGAGGGAGGCCGATTAAGGGGGAATGTGAGGAAATTCTTTTTCACAGAAAGGGTGGTAGATGCATGGAATGGCTTACCACAAGAAGTGGTGGCTATGAATACAGTGCAGGGCTTCAAACAGGCATGGGATAGGCATAAGGGAGCAATACAAATGACTATGAATAGATAGGTCACTGACAGAGCAAAGGCCGATGGCACATTTATAAGGTAGAAAAAGAAATGGGCAGACTGGATGGGCCTTGCGGTCCTTATCTGCCGTCAACTTCTATGTTTCTATGTTCTATGTTTGGGTAACCTTTTCCGCAATTTTCCAGTGGCCCCGATTCTGACATATGCAGACTATGAAGCAGTACCTTTGGAGGTGGGCCTAGAATCTATCTGAGAAACAGGCTCTGCAGTACTGCTGTGCCAAACCTGGCATCACTTCTAGCCTGGGTGTCCAGGCAACAATATTTAGTAAAGGTGTGAACAGTTTTCCAGGTTGCTGCTTTACAAATTTCTAACAAAGGAATCTCTCTAGCAGCTGCCATAGAAGCAGCTGTACCCCTGGTGGAATGAGCCCTGAGGCCCACTGAGGGTTCCTTGCCCAGTTTGCTGTAGCAAAACTGAATACATGCAACAATCCAGCGTGCAATAGTCCTTTTTGAAGCTGGTTTGCCTTTCCCCACTTCTCCACAGGTCAGGAATAGCTGAATATTATTCTGTCTATGGCCCTTCGTATGGTCCAAATAATAGCCGATAGCCCTCAACATCTTCTAGGCTATGCAGCCTGTGTTCTCCTGAACTGGAATCATCAGTGAAAAAGACATGCAGGGTAATGGACTGGTTGAGATGAAAATCAGACACCACTTTGGGAAGGAACTTCCTACTGATTCTGAGTACTACCTTGTCCCTATGGGCAGAAATGTAGTTAGGCTCTGTGGGCAAAGCCTTAAGTTCACTAATCCTTCTGGCTGAAGTAATTGCCACTAGAAAGATGTTTTCCAAGTCACATACTTAAGATCTGTTGAGGACATGGGCTCAAATGGGAACTGTATTAGCTGTGCAATGCATATGTTCAAGTCCCAAGAGGGGGCTGGTTCCCTGTGTGGGGGATGCAAATGAAGCAATCCTTTGAAAAACTTCCTGAAAATTGGATTGGAAGCCAAAGAAGTGCCCTTACCTGCTGAGTTAGGAAGAGACAGCTGCCAAGTGTACATTGAGGGTAGATGGCTTAAGGCCTAGGGAATGAAGATGGACTAAGCAGTCCAACAGAACTGTAAGTCCAGCCTGATAAGGGTCAATGAACGTATGTCGGCACCAAATGGATAACCTCTTCCATTTAGAAGTGCAAGTTTTCCTGGCAGAGGGCTTCCAAGAGACCCTTAGGACCTCAAGGACCCCTTCAGAAAGATGCAGATTAGCATATTCTAAGTCCTCAAGAACCAGGCCATGAGCCTGAGGGACCTGAGTTTGGGGTAAAGGATCCTCCCCAGGAGGCACAACCTTCTGACATCCTCCTGGGGAGGCAAATCGGTCTGGAGATTGACAGGGACAAGAGCAGGGAGTACCAAGGCTGCCTGGCCCTATCCGGAGAGATGAGGATCATTGTTGCTGGCTGGGATCTGAGCTTGTTCAGCACCCTGGGCAACAGATGGAATGGAGGGAAGGTGTACAGGAACTTCCCTGTCCAATCCAGTATTAGTGCATCCAGTGGCACCGTGCTCACTGCAGGAGGCCTGCAGCAAAACTGTGGCAGCTGGCGAATGTCTGGGACTGGAAAGAAGTCTACCTCTGAGGTGCCCCATCTTCTGAAGATGCCCTGCAGGATCTGTCTGTTCAGAGACTACTCGTTCGGGTTTCGATTGATTCTGCTCAGTGCATCTGCTAGGACGTTGTCCTTCCCTGGAAGGTGGACTGCTGAGAGAGAGATCCTGAGGAAATATGCCAGACTCCAAATTTTCATGGCCTCTGTGCACAGTGGGTGGACCTTGTGCCCCCTTGCTTGTTTATATAGTACATGATTGTGGTGTTGTCTGTCCTGACTTGCACCACCTGGTCCTGGACCAGTTAGGCGAATGACTGGAGGGCCAGAAAGACTGCCCTGCACTCCAACAGATTTATGTGCAGTACTGTCTCCTGCTGTGACCATGTACCGTGCACAGTGTGCTCTCCCAGGTGGGTGCCCCATCCTAGGAGGGAGGCATCTGTAGTCAGCTCTACTGTTGGAGACCCCTGCTGGAATGGTACTCCTTCCCTGAGGTTGTCCCTTTCCTGCCACCACTGCAGTGCTTGAATGAGAGTCCCTGTGACTGGTACTAGGTTTCACAGGGAGTCCTTTTTCTGAGACCAGTGGGACCTGAGGTGGAACTGTATGTCTCTCATCTGAAACCTGGCTCCTGGCACTCTTGCTGTTGAAGCTGCCATGTGGCCCAACAATTGTAGAAAGTGTCTTGCCGGTCTGGGCATGTGAAGCTGGAAGGAGCTTACCAACTATACCAGGTAGTCTACCCTTTCCTGAGGAAGGAAAGCCTTCCCTCCTTGAGTGTCAAACTCTGCTCCTATGAAATCCAGGAGCCAGACTGGCCTCAAAACTGACTTTCCTCAGTTCACCAGGAACCCTAGAGACTGTAGTGTAGCCTGTGTGAGGACTAGGGCATCCCTTACCTGCTGAGGGGACTGCCCCACAACTAACCAGTCCTCTAGGTAAGAGAACACTGTTATCCCCCACCTTATCAAACGCGCCACTACCACAGTCAGATACTTTGTGAACACCCTTGGGGCAGAGGTGAAACCGAAAGGCAGAGCTCTGAACTGGTAATGGCCTGATGGCAATCTGATCCTGAGGTACTTTCTACGAGACTGTCTGACGGGGATGTGGAAGTAGGAATCCTTGAGGTCTGAGGATGCCAGCCAGTCTCCCTGCCTGAGAGTGAGAAGAATCATTGCCAAGGTGACCATCTTGAACTTTGGCTTGGTTATATACCTGTTTAGGGCTCAGAGGTCCAGTATGGTTGCCACTCCCCATTCTTCTCTGGGGCAGGAAATATCTTGAGTAAAATCCTTTTCCCCTCTGTGAGGTTGGAACATGTTCCACTGCCTTTGCCAGTAGGAGGTTGGTTACCTCGGACACTAGCAAGGCCTTTTCTACTGGGGTTGCAGGTTTGAACAGCCTTGTCCTCAGTTTTGGGATGTCCTTGAAACAGAGCAAGACCCTGGCTCACTACTTCCAGGACCCACTTGTCTGTGGTAATCGCTGGCCATGCCTAGGAATAGTGAGACAGTCTGCCACCTACTGATACTGGGGAGGCGACCCTGACAGACACATCAGGGGTTCTGCTTTTCCTGTGTCCTAGGCTGGGGCTCGGGTCAGAATGCCCGCTACCCCTTCCACCCCTGCCTCTAAAGTAGCCACATTGCTGCTGGCAGTCTGGGAGAGCCTGAACCTGATAAAAGGGCCTGGTATGGGACCTCCCCCTACCTCTTCAACTTTGGTGCCCCTGAGAGAGGTATGCCTTCTCTTTGGCAGAGGCACTTTTATAAGCTGCCTTGTACGCATCCATCTTTTTCATGTAAGCTTCTGTTTGTTCACCAAACAGAGAATTCTGCTCACAAGGAAAATCTAATGCCTTAGTTTGGGTTTCTTGAGAAAGGGTAGTGGTCCTGAGCCAAGCAAACCTTCTCAGGAATACTGAAGTTGCCATAAGCCTGGCAGTAGTGTTGTTGGCATCCACTACCATGTGGAATTGGTACTTGGAAGCCTCAATGCCACATCTGGTAGTCTCCCCTAGATCAACTGCTAGTGCAGGAGGAGCTTTGCTGGCCAGCTCCAAGACTGAGTTCCAGAGACCTTTTTGGTATCTGGATACATAAGCCATATAAGTGGCCTGTCTGATGGACAAAGAGGCCCCCAATTAGCCTTTCTTTGCCACAGACTCGACTTTCTGAGAATCCTTGTCGGCGGATGGGAAGACAATGGCACATTTGCTCTGTCACAGGCAGCTGACTGTACCACCTTCTCATGGCTGGGATGACTGAAGAGAAATTAATCCCCACTCTTAGCAGAATGGCATTTCCTTTCCATTTTCTTATCCACTGGAGGGATAGAGGTCGGAGTTCTTAAGAATTTCAGGACTTGCCTCTTCAGTGACTTGTGGATGGGGAGCAGTAAACATTTAGTAGCTGCCAAATCCTTCATCTCCATATAATCTGGCTCCTCCTCCTCTGTGGTCTTCTGAGTGGGGAGAACCAAAGTCTCTGCCAGTTGTTTCTTAAAGGAAAAGTGGGAAGAGAAATCCTCAGGATGTCGAGAAGGAGACTCGAACTCCTGCTGTTCTGGTGAGACCTCAGGCTCATTTGGCTCCCCAAGGTTATTGTCTTCCTCCTCTTCATAATAGGGGTCCGGTTCAGCAGAACCGGGAACCGAAGAAGTAACCGTTGGTATGAACGGTGGTTGAACCGGAGTTTTAACCAGAGATTGCTGAGGTACTTGCTGTGGAACCGGAACTGAACAGCCGGGAATATTCAGCAGCGACTGAATAATCTTCATAGCGTTTGCTATTTCTTCAGTGGTTGGAACTGCCGCAGCCTTCAGTTGCGGTTCCTTTCCTGTATGTTCCTCTTTTTTATTCCTCCTGGCAGGGGCCAGTTGAGCGGCCATTTCTGTCATCCTCTTAGGTTTCGAGGAGGTTTTGCCCTTATCAAAGGGCCTTCCATCAGGTTCCTTCGGATTTTCCTTGCTAGAGGAAGGAACCGGTTGTTCAGGAGCTGGGTCAGCAGCTTTTTCAGACATTTTTTCTTTCAATCTTTTGAGGGGCCTATCAAGCGTAGACTGAGGAAAAGGTTTACAGATGTTACAGTCTGCGTTCAGGTGGTCAAACCCTAAGCAGACAACACAGGTTGTGTGGGGGTCAGCCTTAGCAAACTGTTCACCACACACAACACAGTGCTGAAAACCAGTAGGGCCGGTTTTCTTTTTAGGCTTCTGTGACATAACCTTTTAGCAAGAAAAAAACGCCGGTTCTGTGCCAACTAAGAATAATAATAAGACACAAGTAAGGTTTAGTATTTTTTATTTTTTTTGGTTCAGAGACCAAGAAAAAAAAAAAAAAAAGAAATTTCCTGGTTCAGGAACACGGCACAGCTAAACAGGAATCAGCGAGTATACTTACTAGTAATTATTAATAAAACTAAAACTTTTTACCTCAAAAGAGTAGAAAAAAATCTCAGTTCCCCACTGGTTCAGTGAACTGAGGAGAAACTGTGTACTTCCTCAACTGAAGCTAAATCTAGATTAATCTACCTGATTTTACAAAGGACAGTACTTTGAAAAAGAAAATAAATGAAACAGGAACTTGAAAGAGACAGATAAAGTAAAATCTTCAAGCTGAAGGAGCCATCTCTGAGGTGTCTAACTTTGGCAGGCAGAGTAAAGAATCTGACAGTTACACAGAATGCACCACGGATAGTAGTTTGAAAACCGAGCTTGAGTCTATCAACGTTCTACTATTTGCATAGGTTCTTTAACTCTTTCTTCTCCAGGGCAGTAGAATGGTGAAGGCTAACTGCATATGTCAGAATACAGTAAAAATTTCCTGGGGCTTGACTCAGACCATCTCACGGCAACTGTTGTCAAGAGTCTATACTCCAATATTCCGCATGAGGGTGGGCTTGATGCTATCAGGAAGCCTTGTTACAAAGACCTGACAATCTCAAGCCCCCTGCACATTGTGCTGTGGACCTAGCACGGTCTGTAATGGAAGTTAATTACTTCCTTCTGATGGTCAGCACTATGCCCAGCATTGAGGGACTGCCATGGGGACTACATTTGCCCCTAACTTGGCAAATCTGTTTTTGGGTGCCTGGGAAGAGCAATTCAGCTTTCATCCAGAGAGACATTTTTTTCTACAATACAGGACTCTAGAAGAGATATATTGACGACTGCCTCATATGGAAAGGCAATGAAACATCTCTCAGTACCTTTATAGAATATCTGAACTCCACAAATAACAACTTGAAATTTACTGAGGAAGTTATTCAACAGGAAGTACCCTTTTTAAATATGACAGTCTACAAGAAATCAGGCAGAACAAATCTGAGACTATACAGAAAGCCATTGGCAAAAAACTCCTTGTTTTCAGAAAGATGCAATCCTCCACCCTTCATTAAGAGTACCCCGAATTTGCGACCTGTGGCTATCAGAAATGAGACATCAGAGATGCATTCAATAATGCACAAAATGCTGACCGAGGTTCAATACTACAAGGAAGACAGCGACCAAATGAATGTGCACCTCCCACACAGATTACAGGCTACAATTCAATGGTATACAAAATCATACACAGAAGATGGGACATTTTAAAAAGTGACCCCAACATTCAGAAACTCATCTGTGACCCCAAGAGTGACATTTAAACATGGTACTAACCTTAAAGACAGATTAGTCAACACTACGTTACAGACTGATGTCCCAAGAACTTAGCTACCAAAAGCGTCCATTGGCTTTTACAGGTGTGGCAATTGTGTTCACTGTGCGGACACTAATAATACCAAATCTTTTAACTATCCATGAACTGGTAAGAAGCCCTCCATAAACCGGTTCATCACATGTACTACCAGTGGGGTCATTTACATTTTGATGTGCCCGTGTGTGCTTGTGAATGTGGGACAGACTAACCATCGACTGAAGCCCCATATTGGGGAGCATAAAACCGCCATAAGGACAAGAAATACTGACTATGCCATGGGCAGATATATTAAGGAAGTTGTTGTCATTGGCATTACTATATTTCCCGGGGCCTGAAGAAGTCAGTGCTGGTGTGGGAGGAGGTGATTTGATCCAAAAACGACACCAGAGGGAAGCATTTTGGATTTCCATGCTCAACATTGTGAGCCCGGATAGAATTAATGAAGAACTCGGTTCACAGAATTTTTTGCACAAACTTTAAAGTTGGTGTACCCTGTGCCTTCTAGACATTAATGTTCCATTATTAACTTTCTATCTGTGACTTTGCTCAGACTATATATCTGTTTTCATTCTTCACGAGTGATCACTGTATTGTCTACACACTAATCATTCTGTCTCTTTAAGAGACACATTTAAAAGTACAAGGTTTTCACAAGCGCAGTAGCTGTGATGATGATGTCCAGGAGACATCAGTACGTACACTCAGTGCGACTGCTACTGTACCACGGATGGCATGAGCAGTTACAGAGGCACTCGTTTTATTTTTTATGAGGTTTGGCATTGTTGTAAAGTTTACTGCTTTGTAGTCATAAACAAGTAAGAAGGCAAGCTACCAAGGAATGTGTTTTCCAGATCTCCTGCTATGTCGATTATATTGTTGCCTCCCTCACATTAACCATCAACAACTGTGTTTGTGCATACTATCCACTGCCATCTCTCCCCAGCCAAAGCTGAGCTTATTATGTTTTTCCAGCTGCAAATCTGACACTAGAACATGAAACTGCTGTTATGGGATGTTACCTTTGCAGGGTGAATTGCATTAAAAGATGATCCACTGAAGATCTGGTAAGATGCATTTTTCCTCACACCGTTTTGCTGACCTGCTTCTGGGTTTCCTGAATTCAATGTGCTACTATGGGAATTAATTTCTGCACTCCTAGGTATGTGCAATTGGTCTCTGTAAGTCCAGCAGAATATCTGCTGACTCGAGTGCCTGTATCTGTTGTGTGATTTTGTTTCTTTAGCATAGTCTTCACAATTATTAGATAGAAAGATGCTATTCTTTACATTAGATATTACATATAATCTTCTCGCATTACACGTAGTTCCAGAGGAAAACCTTTTTGTTAATTACTTCTTTAACAAACTATTAATTCTTCTTTAATAAACTATTAATGTAACAGTTGCACTTAAATCACTTTTTCTATTGTAACTGTGCTCTCTGTGCTTTATTACAACTCAAAACAAGGCTGATGTGCAGAAAGACTGCCAAACACTAAAGTACAGAAAAAAAGAAACTCATTTTCAGACTAGCTCTTCAGAGGGAAAGCTGTACTTTCTTTCCTCTGATGAATAACTAGTTTTGAAACATTATGAGATCTGGAAGACCAGCAGAAATATTAGGTCGGAGACTGGCAGGTATCACCCAGTTAAGGTGCCCTGTCCAAAGCAGGCAAACAGCTGTGTGCCTGCTAGAAGAGTGAGGCTGACATGAGGGTAGATCTAACAGTGCTCCATGCGCAACATGAGCAGATATGACTGAACTGGAGAAAGCACTGGAAAGTAATACAATAAAATAATCCTGTACCCTAGCCTCTGAGCAGGTGAGATACAATTTTTACAATGCCAAACTGAAAATGTTTTCTGTTTGAAGGCACAAGCTTTTCTGATACCTGGACTCTTTGAGACTATCAGGACCTGAAGGACCTTTTCCAACAGGCCCAGTCCCTGGAATGCTAATCTGTCAAGAACCAAGCACTTCAGTCAATGAATATCTGAATGGGTAATTCTCCTCTTAGACTCGATGGGAAGGTTCTGCCGAAGAGGAAAAGAGATGAGATTGTGGGTGGATAGATGATGGAGGTACGAGTACCAGACCTACCTGGCCCACTCAGAAAATATATATGAAAATGTATTCCTTTCCCCCAGCCACTTATTTTGCTTTCATGCAGACACAGACTGTGTCAGTTAGTATTACTAAGAGGGAAGTCTCTCTCACAAATCCACCACTTTCTGTGAACTAATATTCCTCCCTTAATATTCCTACTTGTGTCCTCCACTGTTCTTATTAATCAGAAACACAGAAACATAGAAAGTGACAGCAGATAAGCAAAAATTACTCACCGTAGTAATCTTGTTTCCTCCAAGGTATTCTTAAATATGATTAACTCTAGCAGTCAGTCTCCTGTGTTGAACTGCCTCGGAGAGAAATGGAACTTATGCAAATGATGAAACATCTACTGGCTTGTGCCACCATTCAAACTGCTGCCCTTACCAACTGCTGCATTCTATAATACTCAGATTCACTGAAGCCTGCGGGGTGAGACCCCCTTACTAAGCTATTCTAAATATAGTAATAAAACTCTTAACAAATCCCCCTTTTAGCTTGTCCCCTGGTAATGCCAGATAGGACCACAAGAGGAAAAACAGAAGCTATCTGGTTTTTAAAACTGAACACATCCCAAGCCTATCCTAACAATAAGAGACACCAGCTATGATGCAGAAGCTAACTGGTTCTAGAAGGGGAGGTAGGGTGGGAGAGTTAATCATACTGAAGTCAAGTTAAGTCAATTTTATTAATAAGGCGCCCAATCCCGGAGGCTCTGGGAGCCGTACAATAACAAATAAAATAAAAAAATACAAGAAAACATTTTATATAAAACAGGGATTTTGCCTCAAAATATTATCAGCATAAAAGAGCGCTATACTATACCAAAACAAATCCAATCAAGAGAAACACAAAAAAAAAGAAACCTGTTCTGAGGCAGGATGATCAGCTGGGAGCCCCGGAGGGCCCAGGAGAGACAGATAACGGCACCATCAAGCCCACTAGATGCCTCTCCCCCCAGTCTCTCCAGGACAAACAGCGAGCAGTCTACCCAAAAAGAACAGGTCAATACGCACTTGTTACTCGGCAGCATTAAAAGAAAGCTTCAAGATATCATATTCTGATGACCGGATGGGAACATGATGAAATCAACAATCCGCAAAAGCCAGGGTGAAGAGGTGGGTCTTTCAGCCTCCACTTATATACCTCAATTGAGGGAGACTCCCAGACTGCAGAAGGAAGTGAGTTCCACAGGATCGGCCCAGAGACACTAAAAGCACAATCTCCTGAGGTTCTGAGCCGAACCCTGGGAACATCCAGGAGCCGCTCAAAGAAGAGTGGAGGGAGAGAGCAGTGATCGCCAGCGTCAGGAGCTCAGACAGCTAGCCATGACCCAGTCCGTATATGGCCTTAAAGGTGAGAAGATCCACCTTGAAAAGGACCCTCCACCTTATCAGCAGCCAGTGCAGGGCACGCAGGACCGATGTTATATGACTAGACCTCGAAAAGGCCCGTCAGCAACCGGGGCGCTGCATTCTGCACCAGCTGTAGTCTGCAGAGGGTCCCTCCCATGACCCTGAAGTACAAAGTGTTGCAGTAGTCGAGCCTAGAGGTAACAAAGGCATGTACTAGTGTCGGCAGGTCCCCAGGCGGAACGAGGGTCTTAATCTGGGCAATGTTCTGAAAGTGATAAAAAACACTGCTGACTACAGATGACACCTGATCTGCAAAGGTCAATCTGCTGTCCAAGATCACGCCCAGATTTCACACCCTTGGAGAAGCCACCAACGGAGCAGATCCCAGGACAAGACCTGTATCAGCCCCAGGTGGCAACCCATCACGCCTGTGGCCAGGCTTGACCACCAGCACCTCCTTCTTAGCTGGGTTCAGTCTCAGTCAGCTGGAAGCCATCCAGTCATTGATTTTAGCCAAACAGTTGTTAAGCACATCAACAGTGCCTGATGTTCCAGGTGCAAAAGACAAATACAGCTGGGTGTCATCTGCATAGCAGTGAAACTCCATGCTGTATTGTCGAATGATCTCACCAGGGGCATCATATACACCACAAACAACATCGGCAACAAGATTGAGCCCTGTGGTATTCCACAGGACAGAAGCATTGGGGAGGAGGAGGAGAAATTCCCCATCACCACCCACTGCACCCTGTCCGAGAGATAGGACTCAAACCATTTAATTACAGTACCAGCGAGTCCACAAAACTCACAGAGCCGATCAAGAAGCATGACATGGTCCACAGTGTCTAACGCCGAGGAGAGGTCGAAGAGCACAAGAACTGACCTGTCCCCTCTAACTCTAGCCCTGAGCAGATCATTATGCACCCTCACTAGGGCTGTTTCTGTGCTATGTCTGGCCTGAAAACCTGACTGGAAAGGCTCATAGATGTCCGAGGACACCAAGCGATCCTCGAGCTCTTGTGCCACTAATTTCTCAACAATCTTGCTCAGAAAAGGCAGGTTGGAGATTGGATGGTAATTCGCCAGGACATCTGGGTCGAGGGAAGGTTTCTTTAGGAGAGGCCTCACCAGTGCTTCCTTCAAAGCAACTGGGAAAACTCCCTCCACCATCAAACACCTGGCAATCTTGGAGAACACCGGGCCAACAGCCTCGACACATCCCATCAAGAAATGCTTCGGGGCCAGGTCCAGTTCACAAAAAGTAGGCTTCAGCTCTAAGATCACCTTAGTTACTTAAAAAACATCGACTTGCCTAAACTCTTCCCATGTAAACGGGCTGCCTCTGAACCTCCCAGCACGACCAATGCAAGGTAACTGCTTCACTGGCGGAATCCCTGACCAGATGGCTGACACTCTGTTGGAGAAAAACAGAGCAAACTCTTCACATAACATGGATGAAAAGAAAAACTTACTCACCTTAGTAATGTTGCTTCTTCTAATGGAGTCTTGCTGTATTCAGACTATTGCAGTGATCTCCAACCTTTGAACTGCCCCGGAGAACAAAGAGTTAACTTTCCATGCAAGGCATGGAACGCTGAGCTCAAGCTCGGTTGAAGCCTCTGTCGGCTGTTGTTTGAACCCCAACCGTCAGATCTACGAGCTTATACTCACTGGGAGTTCTGTGTGGAAACTGTAAACCCACACCAGCCAACTGGCAACTAAATTTGATAAAAGGTTTTTTCGGCTCAAAGCAAAGACTCAAGTCAGGAAACCCAAAAAACAAAACACAACACACACCTAAAATAAAGGAGGGTGAGAAAAAGGGGCACCTCTAGGTGCCAACACTGCTCCTGCCCACCCACATCCCAAAAACCAGGTTCTGAGAGGGAAGGCGGGGGGGAGGTCAGAATACAGCAAAACTCGATTAGAAGAAACAACATTACTAAGGTGAGTAATTTTTTCATCAAACAACATGAAGTCTTGCTGTATTCTGACTATTGCAGACTACAAGCAGTACCTCCATGGAGGAGGGACAGAACCTACTTTGGGAATAGGCTCTGAAGTACTGCTGTGTTAAACCTGAGCATCACTCCCAGCCTGGATATCCAGAGAGTAATGCTTGGTGAAAGTATGGACTGTTTTCCAGGTGGCTGCTTGACAAATCTCTAAGATAGGAATATCCCTGGCAGCAGCCAGGGAAGCAGCTATACCTCTAGTAGAGTGAGTTCTCAGGCCTGAGGTTGGGATTCTACCCAATTTTTCGTAGCAGAATTGTATACAAGAGACAATCCACCTGACAATAGATCTTTTAGTGGCAGGTTTGCCCTTACCGACTCTCCATAAGTGAGGAACAACGAGGAGTCAAACCTGTGACCCTTGGTGCGCCTATGTAGTAGCTAAGGGCCCTTTACGCCCAGGCTGTGCAGCCTCTCTCCAGAGGAGGAATGGTCAGTGAAGAAACAGGAAGAGACATAGACTGATTAAGGTGGAAATCTGAAACCACCTTAGGCAAAAACTTCCTGTTAGTTCTTAGGACCACTTTATCTCTATGGAAAGAGATGAAATCAGGCTCCACTGACAGGGCTTGCAATTCACTGATGCGCCTGGCAGAGGTAATGGCTACCAAAAACACAGTTTTCCAAGTCAAGTACTTAAGCTCTGCAGAGGACAAAGGCTCAAAAGGGGGTTGCATAAGCTGAGCAATTCAAACATTAAGGTCCCAAGCAGGAGCAGGGTCCCTGAATGGAGGATTGGTGTGTAACAGTCCCTTGAAGAATTTGCAAAATACAGGATGGGCTGAAAGAGAAGAGGGCTTGCCTACTGACAAAAAAGCAGAAACAGCTGCCAAATGTACTTTGAGTGTAGCTGGTTTGAGTCCCAAGCCATTGAGATGAACCATATAGTCCAGGACTGTAGGCAACCCAGCAGATTCTGGAGAAATATGCTTACCAGAGCACCAAATAGTGAACCTTTTCCATTTGGAGTTGTAAGTCTTTCTGGTGGAAGGCTTTCGAGAAGCCTTTAGAATATCCAGGACACCTTGAGAGAGGTGCAGATCAGCAAACTCTAACTCTTCAAGAGCCAGGCCTTGAGATTGAAAGATTTGAGATTCGGACCAAACCCTCCTGAGAGGATGTCAACAGGTTGTAATTCCTGGGAAGAGACAGGGAAGGTGGACTGCTAAGGACAGCAACAGTGGGTACCAGGGCTGTCTGGCCAGTCTGGAGCGATCAGAATCACTCTGCAGGGTTGAGACCTGATCTTGACTAGTACCTTGAACGGGGAGCATACAGGAACTTCCTTCCCAATTGAGTACCAGAGCATCCAGGGGGACTGAGCCCAATACTGGGGGTCTGCAGCAAAAGAGAGGAAGTTGGTGATTGCCTGGGGCTGCAAAAAGATCTATCTGTGGAGTGCTCCATCTGGAGAAAATCACCTTCAAAACTAGGGGATCTAAGGACCATTCGTGGTGGCCCCGAGATATCCTGCTGAGAGCATCTGCCAGGACATTGTCCTTCCCTGGGAGGTGAACTGCTGTGAGAGAAGCTTGCAGGGAATAGGCCAGAGACCACAACTTCATTGCTTCTGTGCACAAGGCCGTAGACCGAGTGCCCCCTTGCTTGTTGATGTACCACATTGTGGTGGTATTGTCTGTTCTGATCTGGACTACTTTGTTCTGAACAGACTCGGAAAAAGCTTGTAGTGCCAGAAACAATGCTCTGAGTTCCAAGAGACTGATGTGAAGCAGAGATTCTTGAGGTGACCACAGCCCTTGGGTGGTAAGATCCCCCAAGTGGGCTCCCCAGCCCAAGAGGGAGGCGTCTGTGGTGAGGATTAGAGAATAAAACTGAGTGACAAAAGGAACTCCTTGCCTTAAATTGTCCTGATCCTGCCACCATTGCAAAGCCTGGATCAGGGTTCGAGTCACTGGGACTAGTTTGGTCAGGGAATCCTTTCTCTGGGACCAGAAGGTTCTCAAGTGGAACTGAATGTCCCTCATCTGAAATCTTGCCCCTGGACCACTGCTGTAGAGGCTGCCATGTGGCCCAGGAGCTGCAAGAAGTGTCTTGCTGGTCGAGACACCTGAAGGGTGAAAGAAGAGGCCAGTTCTATTAGTGTCCTTGCCCTGTCCAGGGGAAGGAAGGCCTTTGCTCTTATTGTATCCAGCTCCGCCCATATAAAGGTGAGGAGCTGCACTGGCTCTAGAACTGACTTTGGAAGGTTTAGGAGGAACCCTAAGGAAGTGAGCAGTTGCTGAGTTATCTGAAGATGTGACTTGACTTGGTCTGGAGACTGACCTACTATGAGCCAGTCGTCCAGGTATGGAAAGATGGAGATCTTTTTTCTCCTTAGGAAAGCAACCACTACTGCCAGGCATTTTGTGAACACCCTTGGGGCTGATGTTAGACCAAAGGGCACTGCTCTGAATTGATAGTGGCCTGAGGGCAACTCGAACCTGAGGTACTTTCTGTGGGAGCACCTGATGGGAATGTGAAAATAGGCATCCTTGCGGTCTAGGGAGGCTAGCCAGTCCCCTGGCCTTAGAGAGGGCAGAACTATTCCCAGAGTCACCATTTTGAATTTTGGCTTTAAAAGGTGCTTGTTTAGGTATCTCAGATCCAGGATGGGCCACCATTCTCCTGTCTTTTTGGGGGTTAGGAAGTACCTGGAGTATAATCCTTTGCCCCTGTGTAGGGTAGGAACCCTTTCTATGGCTCTGAGAGCCAAGAGGGAAGAAACCTCTGCCTCTGGGGCAAGGGCCTCTGAAGGATTTGCAGGTGGAAAGGATCTGGTTCTCATCTTGGGAAATTTTTTGAAGCTGAGAACCAGTCCCTGGCTTACTACTTCCAGGACCCATTTGTCTGATGTTAAAGACTTCCAGTCCTGGACAAAGTAAGCCAGCCTGCCCCCTACAGGTAGTGGAGAATCGGCCCGGGCAGACCCATCAGGGTGTCTGCTTGGCAGGGGCTTTAGGCTGAGGGGTGGAAGCAGGCCTGCTCATACCCCATCTGCCTCTCCCTCTAAAGAACCCCCTCTGAGCAAAAGCAGAAGAGGAGGCCTGGGCTTGGTAAAAAGGCCTATGAAAAGGCCTGCCCCTGGAATGCTGCCTCTGGAGGAGTGGCTTGCCTTTCTTGGCCTGAGCACTCCTGTAGGTGGTCCTGTACTCGTCATCTTTCTTTCATGTAATTTCTGTCTGCTCCCCAAACAGAGAATTACCAATGACAGGAAAATCCATGGCCTTAGCCTGGGTATCCCAGACAAGCTAGTACATCTGAGCCAAGCCATCCTCCAAGGGCCACAGATGTAGCCATGACTCTAAATGAAACATCATTGGAGTCCACAGCAGCATGAAACTGCACCTTGGATGCCTCATCCCATCCACAGCCACCCGCTCCAGCTCCTTGGCAAGCTGGTCAGGGGCCTGTTTAGCTAGAGCCATCACAGTGTCCCACCTGGACTTCTGGTATTTAGCTGTGTAGGTCATATAGTTAACCTGCCTGAGTCCCAAAGATGCTGCCATGTACTATTTCTTTGCCATGGCATCAATCCTCCTGGAGTCCTTGTCTGGGGGGGGTGTGAAGCCAAGGGAATATTTGCCTTATCACAGGCAGCAGCCTGCACTACCCCAACATGGCTGCATTGCTGGGAAAGGAACTCCTTGTCTGAGCCTGAAAGAGTATACCTCTTGTCCATTCTTCTGTCCACAGGAGGTATGGAATTAGAGTTTTAGAATTTTAAATGTCTGTTTCCCAAAAGATTTATGGAGGGGAATAGACAATCTCCTGACTCTTGGATGTCCATCATCTCAACAAAATCAGGCTCCTCCTGATCCTCTACTGCTTCTTCCATAGGAAGCTGGAGGGTTTCAGCCACTTTCTTGTAAAACATAAAGTGGGAAGGGGACTCAGAAAGCCTAGGAGGAGAAACACCTGAACGCCTGTCTGGGGAGATGTCCGGGTCAATAGACACATCCAGACTTTCATAATCACCACCGTCATCATCTTCATACTCTCCCTCCTCCTCCTCCGGTTCATAAAATTCTTCTAAAGTATAATCCGGAACCGGGGGAACCGACCGAACCGAGCCCCTGACCGATGGTGCCGGTTCGGCCGGAACCGGAGTTAGCGATTGAACTATCCTTATCGCTTTGGCTATCTCATCAGCAGTCTGAGAAAGAACTTGTGGATCCGAACCAGATGATTTATCCCCCTCTTTTTCTTTTAACCGGAAACAACTCCTCAGAATCGGTTCTCCTTTTGCCCGAAGAAGTTTCGCCCTGCTCAGAGGGCACTCTTTCTGGTTCGGTCGGAACCGAACCGGCTGGCCATCCGGGTCAATGGATTCTCGGCCTTCCCTCAGTCTACCTACTCTTTATCCAGGGTAGCTATGGGAAAACTTTTACAAATTTGGCAGTCTGAATTGAGGTGGTCAAACCCCAGACAATAAACACAGGTGGTGTGGGGGTCAGCCTTAGCAAAGGCTTCCCCACACACACTACAGTGTTGAAACCCAGTGGGCCCGATTTTTTTCTTGGGTTTCTCAGACATGGCCAATACTAACCAAAACTTACCCTTTTTTTCGGCAATCCACCAGGCAAGACATCCTATCGGTTCCTGACCATGTTATGGGTCTTGGAAAAATGTAGAAACTGCTTTTTAGAACCGACACGGACCGGTTTTTTTTTTTTTTTTTTTTACACACCTGATCGTTCAAACCGAACCGATCCAATGTTTACAAGTTCCACACAGAAAACTAATATAGAAAACCTCTCTAGTACTCACGGTACCACAGACAGAGACTTAAACCGACAGGTCAGAAGCAGAAATTCGGTTGAAACCGAGTGAAAAAACGACACTTTAACCGACTTTTTTGAACCGAGCGAAGGAGAAATCTCCGGAGCGACCGTTCAGTGAGGCGGAGTAAAGAATCTGACGGTTGGGGTTCAAACAACAGCAGACAGAGGCTTCAACCAAGCTCGAGCTCAGCGTTCCATGCCTTGCATGGAAAGTTAACGCTTTGTTCTCCGGGGCAGTTCAAAGGTTGGAGATCACTGCAATAGTCAGAATACAGCAAGACTTCATGTTGTTTGAAAGCTTTTTTTCAGCTGTAGACAAGCAGGATGTAACAGCCTGCCAACAGTCTGAAGTAGCTGAGATGGTCTGTTTCTCCCCACAGCAATTTCCCTGGACAGGAATTCTGCCTTCTTACAGGAAACTGCCCCCTGGTACTCAACATAGTGAGCACACAGGGCCAGCTTGTCAGCCTCCGGTCGGGTCTTCCTTCAGCAATGCTCCAACTTCTGACCCTTGATCTTCATCACCTTGAGATCCCCATCAAACCAAGGGGATCTCAAGTGAGAGGATCTGGGTTGTATACACACTGGTGCGATAGCATCTACAGCTTTGGAGACTACCCTATTATAGGTGGCCACCACATCTCCAGTGCCAATCGCACATGCTGCGTCACCCCTAGATAGGTCAGCCAGCACCAGCAGTCCCTCTGAGTGCAAGTCCCTTAAAGGCAGATAGCTGAACATCTCCACAGGGGAAGAACTTTCAGGGGGGACCCCAAACGTGAACTCCATGGTACAATGATCAGACCAAATGACCTGCTCAGCCTTGAGGTTATCAACGTCAAGACCCAGCTGGAACACCACATCAAGTGTGTGGCCATGCTGATGGGTAGCAGAAGCACAGCTTGCGACAGGCCCGATGAATAAATCAACTGGAGGAGGTCGTAACTGAAACGTGAGGATTCGTTGTCGACCCAGGCACTGAAGTCCCCCAGGATTAAACACCTTGGGGACTCCAACACCTGGTCGACGACGAAGTCCGCAACCTCCTGCAGGAACTCTCCCCCAACCCGGGGGTGGGGGGCGGTAAATCAGGAGAATCCTGCAACCTGCTCTCCCAAGCACAGCAATGCACTCAAAAGATCGGGTATTACCAACTGGGTGTACTGAGAAGATCAGGCTGGATCAAAAAACAATAGCCATATCCCCACCCCTGCGATCCTTCCTTGGGCAGTGCACCACGGAGTACTGGGCTGGAATGGTGGCCTCAAAAATTGGGCCTGCATCATCACCCAGCCAGGTCTCTGAAATGCAAGTCAGGTTGACAGAGGAGATCAAGTCCGCAAAAATAGCGGTCTTGTTCTTCATCGACCTGGCACTGCAGAGCACTGCCTGAAGAGGATTAGGGGACGCGGCTGGCCCCCTAGCTACCAGCCCACTTGGTCCAGTGGGAATCCTGGGTACAGAGACCAAACACGTCGTGCCTCTCTCTAGGCTCTGTTTACACCCAGGCCGTCTCCTGGACCAGACAATCTCAATGCTGCTCACAACCTGCTCCCTAGCGGCCCCTGGCCCACAAAACAACTCCTCGCCTCCTAGTGATCCCAACTTCCCTGCAGCAGCAGGAACTGGGAGGTTGGAAAAGGGGCAGAGGTCATGGAGCCGATCGGCAGCATAGATAATACGGGTGGGTCCGTGGGACCAACACATCCTCTACCCGGCTAGTCCAGTCCCACAGGAAGCTTTTTGAGCACCAGTTGCTAAAAATAAGTGCAGTAACACAAATAACTATACACCCCACTCACACAAACACACACGCCATTCACATAGCTCCACATTCCCACAACCAACAACTTACTCAATACCCACCCAACAAATAATTCTCACCACCTAAGGAACCCCCACCGACCAAATAAACTTAGGAATACTAATACACAAAAAAGGCAAAACTACAAATAACAACAATAAAACAATCAACATAACTAGAAACTAAAAAAGTCCATCTGAACTCTCACTTCATAGGACAAAAGCATTAGAAAATGCTTCAAATAAAAGTCCATCTCTCACTTGGGCTAAAATGAGCACTACAGAGTTAAAAATCGGCGCTGAATGACACTAGAAAGGCACTCTCACTGCCTATGGAGGAACAGAAAATTAAAATCAATCCAAGAAAAGTGAAACAGTCAAACCAGAAAGGTGTTATTCCAAATTTGTCTAGTGGAAGGATTCAAGGTTATAGCAGGACTTTCTTTCGGCTCCTTCATTGTGGCTGCACCATCAGATTCGCCCTCCACCCCCTTAATGCAAACCTCTCCTAGCAGCAATTAGGCCGCAAAGGGGAGCAGGCCGAGGTATCAATCGAAACCCCAGAGGAGACCCCCAACAACTTCAGCCACCAGGCAGAGATAAACACACCTAAATTATCCCACACCACAGCCCCAGGGTCACGTCCACCCATCGGTAGACCTCCCCAAGGGACCCAAGAGGCACCAGTAACTACAGCCAGCCCTTCAACTGGCCCAGAGCAAGTGCCTCCCATTGGCAACTAAGCAAAAAAAAAGTCCTCCAAGGACTGGCACAAGGAGCCCCAAATCCTCCGAAAGAAAACAGACCAACCCTCCAAGATTAAACTTCGGGCAACCAACAAAATGCAGTCCCACACAGGTCAAGCATCTGACGCTGTTCCAGAGAGGGCCCCACAAACAAAGCATCTCACTGATGTTGCAGTGTAGTGTCCCCAACTCCAAGATTCCTCATCGGCTTTTCTTCGGTGATCCAGACCACGACCCGGTCAACTCAAACAGACCTCCACAAGGCATCCCACTACGGTTGGCAGGTATGATCTATTTCAAGTAAAAAGGCATAGCAGTGTTAACGAGCAGTGAGAAACACTGCAAGTTTACCGCTTCTAGTTTTATTTCAGAGAAGACAAGCATAGACAGAGGCAGAGGAAATGCAAAGTAAGCACAATACAGCAAAACAGCGAAATCTTAGACGCTTCACTAATAACCCGGAGGATGCAAATTCTGCTCACTACCTCACTCGGAGGGTCCCTAACTGAACTAACTCTTACCAAGTTAAACTACATAAAAGAAAATGTGATAAATAAATATAAAATAAAACAAAATGTAAAACCATAGCACTCTGAAAACTGCTGCTGAATACCTTGGAAAAAACAAAATTACTATGGTGAGTAATTTTTTCTTCTAACCCCAGGAATTCTTTACTATGATTAACTCTAGCAGACTATCTGGATTGAGTGTCCACACTACAGTGCTTTGTAAAGGTATGTACTGCTCTCCAGTAAGGGAATATCCCTGGCAGCTGTTATTGTTGCAGCTGTGCCCCTTGTAGAGTGTGCCCTCAGGCACACTGGGGACTCCTTACCAGCTTTACTGCAGCAGAACTGGATACATGCCACTATCCATCATGCAACTGTCCTTTCTGATGCTGGCTTTCCCTTTCCCACATCCCCATAGGTCAGGAACAGCTGCTCTCCGTCCTGCCTGTGGGCCTTGGTGTGGGTAATATAGTAGCTCAAAGCTCTTTTGACATACAGGCTATGCAGCCTGTGCTCTCCTGAACTAGAATGTTCAGTAGAGAAGACTGACAAAGTGACTGACTGGTTCAGGTGAAAATCAGAGACTAGTTTGGGTAGAAATTTCCTGTTAGTCCTGAGTACCACCTTGTCCCTGTGGAAGGACATGCAGTTCTGTTCTATACACAGGGCCTGTAACTCATTTATCCTTCTGGCTGAGGTAATAGCCACTAAGAATATAGCTTTCCAAGTGACAAACTTCAAATGTGCTATAGCCATAGGCTTGAAAGGGAGGCTCCACTAGCTTAGCAATGCATACACTGATATCCTAAGAAGGCACTGGTTCCCTGTGGGGAGGATACAGGTGAGCTAACCCTTCAACGAACTTTTTTAAAACAGGGTTAGCAGCCAGAGAAATTATCCTTACCCGCCGAAAGATAGGCTGAAACTGATGGCAGGTGGACCTTAAGGGTAGTGGGCTGTGGGCCCAGTGAGTGCAAATGGGTGAGATAGTCCAACAGGACTGGTAATCCTGCTAGAAAAGGTAATATTCCTCTAGAAGTACACCAGATAGAAAATCTCTTCCATTTGGAGGCATAGGTTTTCTTGGTAGAGGGTTTCCTACAACCCCTAAGAACCCCGAGTACACCTTCAGAAAGGTGTAAGCCTGCATATTCTAGGACTTCAAGAGTCATGCCTTGAGTCTGAGAGACCTGAGGTTCGGATACAGGATCATCCCCTGAGAGGAGATCAGAAGATTGTGCCTCTGTGGGAGGTGTATGGGCTGGGCCACTAATAGGGAGAGCAGTAGCGAGTACCATGGCTGCCTGGCCCAGTTTGGGGCTATCAGGATGATGGTAGCTGGTTGAGATCTGAGCTTGATCAGGACCCCGAGCAAGAGTGGAAATGGAGGGACTGCATACAAGCACCTCCCTGACCAGTCCAACACTAGAGCATCCATGGGCACAGTACTTGTCTGTTTAGAGACCATTTGTGCACTGAATGCTCTTCCAGATGTGTCCCCCCACCCTAGGAGGGAGGCATTTTCAAATAGGACCCTTCCCCTGAGGTTGGTTCTGTCTTGCCACCACTGCAGGGACTGCAACAGTGTCCCTGGAACTGGTATCCACTTTGAGAGAGAGTCTCTCCTTTGGCAACAATGTGCCCTGAGGTGAAACTGAATGTCTCTCATTTGAAAACTGCATCCTTGCACTGTTCCTGTTGCTGCAGCTATGTGCCCCAACACCTGCAGGAAGTGCCTTGCTGGCCTTGGTCTGTTGAGACTGAAAGATCCTGCCAGCCGCAGGATATTGTCTACTCTGTCTTGAGGGAGAAATGCCCTCCCTTGCTGGGTATCCAGTTCTGCCCCTATGAAATTCAGTACCTGGGCAGGTTGGAATACAGATTTTCTGGCACTAATTAAGAACCCTAGAGACTCCAGTGTGTCCTGAGTGAGCCCAAGAGCCTCCTTCACCTGTTGTGGTGACTTGCCCACGACTAGCCAGTTGTCCAAGTAGAAGAACACTATGATGCCCTGCCTTAAGTGTGTCACCATTATCGTCAAGCATTGTGAATGCCCTGGGAGCTGAGGTCAAACCGAATGGCAGGGCTGCAAATTGATAATGCCCTGACAGTAGTCTGAACCGGAGGTACTGTATTTTCTGTGAGATTCCTTGATGGGACTGTGGAAGTAGGCATCCTTTAGGTCCACAGATGCCAGCCAGTCTCCTTGCTGAAGAGTAGGAAGGATCATTGCCAAAGTCACCATCCTGAACTTTGGCTTTGCCAGATGCTTGTTTAGAGCTCGTAGATATAGAAGGGGTCGCCACTTCCCATTTTTCTTTAGGGTAAGGAAGTATCTTGAGTAGAACCCTTTCCCCCTCTGGAGGAGTGGAACTGGTTCCACTGCTTTTGTTACCAGAAGGTTGGACACCTCTTTCTCTAAAAGTGCCCCTTCTGTTTTTTTTCCCCATATATACTTTTTTAGGTTTCTATTTTTACTCCCCTCCCCCACCCCCGGGCCACGGTGTACATATGCGTGTATGTGCGTGGAGGCGCATGCACACGCCAGAATCGGGTGGCCCTTCCGCCCCATCCCAGAATTTCGTTGCCGCTCCTGACCACCTGCACTACTCATCGGACCTCCACCCGGTGGGAGCAGGACTACAGCGGAGTGGGCATCCACCTCTATGGAAAAGAGAGCCATAGCTCAATCCCATTCCAACCCCCCCCCCCCAAGCAGACACCCCGGCGGCCTGAGGTGATTCCCGAACCCAGGTCACCAGCGTGGCGTGAGGTAAGGCGCTCAGTCCTCTGCGCCACCGGGCCGGCCTCAAAAGTGCCCCTTCTGTATGGGAATATGGCCTGAAAACCCTTGATCTCAGTTTGGGGAGAGATTTGAAGATGAGGGCTAGGCCCTGACTCACTACCTCCAGAACCACTTGTCTGTGGTGATGGTTTTCCAAGTCTGGAAGTAGTGAGTCAGCCTGCCCCCTACTGGCAATGGGGAGGTGACCCTGACTGACACATCATCAGGGAGTCCACTTTGCCTGGGCTGTAGCCTGTGGGGTCTAATCCCCTTGTCTACAGCCTCTTCTGCCCCCGCTCCTGAAGTAACCTTTTGTTGCTGGCAGGCTGGGGTAGCCAGGGCTTGGAAGAAAGGTCTACCATAGCCTCTACCTCTCTCTCCCCTTCCCTGTGGCCTAATGGAGGTTGAGGCCTCCTCTTTTGCAGTGTTGCTCTTATAGGTGGTCTTGTACTCATCCACCTTTTTCATGTATGCCTCTGTCTTATCCCCGAACACAAAGCTATTTTCCATCGGGAAATCCATGGCCTTAGCCTAGGTATCCTGGGTCAGGTTTATGGCTCTAAGCCAGGCAAACCTTCTCAAGGTTACTGTCAGGGCCATCCACCTGGCTGTGGTATCACTGGCATCTGCAGCCATATGAAATTTATATTTTTTGACTTCCAGACCACATCTGGCTGTCTCAGTTAAATCAGCAGCCAAACCAGGTGGTGCATTGTCTGCCATGGCCATAACAGAATTCCAGAGGATTTTCTGGTATTGGGCTGCATATGCCATGTAGTTGGCCTGTTTGATGGCAAAGATGCGGCTAGATTGCCCTTCTTTGCCATGCTCTCCATCTTTCTTGAATCCTTTTCCGGTGGGTGAAATAACAGGGGCACTCTGGCTCTATCACAAGCTGCTGCTTGCAACACTCCCTCATGATCCGGGTAGGAAAAGAGGAACTCTGCCCCTGACCAGTCAAGTTGGTATTTTTTATCAGCTTTTTTGTCCACTGAGGGTACAGAGTTTGGTGTCCCCAAGATTTTTAACATGTTTCTTTATCACCTTATTAATGGGGAGCAGGAGCCTCTTAGTAGGAGCTAACCCCATCATATCAAGAAACTCTGCCTCTTCCTCATCCTGCACTGTCTTATGTGTGTTGAGGTCAAGGGCTTCCACCGTTTGTTTTCCAAATGTATAATGAGACGAGTAGTCCTCTGGAAACCTAGGATATGACTCAAACATCTGGTCCGGAGAGACCTCCGGTTCAGTTGGTTCATCTTCATCATCTTCCTCCTCATATTCTTCAAAGAAGGGGTCCAGTACCACTGGAACCGAGCACTGAACCACATATGAAACCATGATCAGAACTGATGATGGAACCGATGGAACGGGTGGTAATGGTTCCAGTTGAACTGGCTGCAAACCATGATTTGCTGCAGTCTGCAGGGCTTGTAAGACTCGCAAGACCTGAGCCACTGCTTCTGCTGTCGGTGTCACCGACTTAGGTACCGAGGGCTCCACTGCTTTTCCAGCTGGAGGTTGAGTATGTTTAGTGTCATGTTTTTTCTTAAGCGGAACTGGGTCTTTCACCGGTACCCCAGGCTTCTTAGGCTTAGACGTTTTGCCTTTGTCAGAAGCGGTTGGTTCAGGGTCTTCTTTTTCTTTAGTTTGAACCAGAGTAGGGTTACTCTGATCTGATGGAGAGGTCATCCTGTCCTTAAAACGCTTCAAGCGCTTTTCAACAGTTTTTGTGGGGAAAGTTTTACAGATGTTACAGTCAGCTTGGAAATGTGAAAACCCCAAGCAAAATAAACACAATTCGTGTTTATCAGCCTTTCCAAAAACTTCTCCACACTTAGTACAGTTTTTAAACCAGGTAGGCCCTGTCTTTTTCTTAGGCTTATTGGACATAACCACAGTAAATAGTTATTAAAATATAAAGAAAATAAAGAACTTGGTTTGGTTTCCAACTGAAGTAAAAAAGTAGTAAGAAGGCAACAACGGTTCTCAGAGTGTAGCGGTCAGTTCCTGAACCGAAAATGAACTGCTAACCTGTGAAAAATAAACCAAAGCCCCAAATAAACTAGTAGGATCCCAATTTAAGTTCTATGAATGATTTTATGAAATAAAATATGAAGAAATAAACAAATACAGCCAGTTCCTCAGAACCGAAGAGGAATACTAACTGAGGTAAAATAACCCAAAAAACTAGCACTAACTATAAATATAAAGCAAAGGCAGCAGAATTATAAAGAATAAAAATGGTTTTACTTTTTTTTTTTAATGAAAATAAATTAAACTTAGTCACGCTGAGGAGCAGTCTCTGAGGCGTTTTACTAGGCAGGCGGAGAAGGAAATCTGAGCATTACAGAATGCAGCAGTTGGTAAGGGCAGCAGTTTGAATGGTGACACGAGCCAATAGATGTTCCATCATTTGCATAAGTTCCATTTCTCTCCGAGGCAGTTCAACACAGGAGGCTGACTGCTAGAGTTAATCATATTGAAGAACTTTTGGGGTTAGAAGGGCTGCTGCGCCCACCCAGTCTCCCCATTTTTTTTTTTTTGGCTGCAGACCCTACTTGATCTACTGCGCAATCTCCTCCTCCCCCCTTCCTTCCTTACCCCTACAATTCCCTTGTGCATGTCCTAGGCATTTTTTAACCCCACCACTGTTTTCACCCCCACTACCTCTACTGGAAGGTTATTCCAGGTAGCCACTCCCCTTTCTGTGAGGAAGTACTTCCTCACATCCCTCCTGAATTTACCCCCTCCCACTTCATAGCATGCCCCCTCTTCTAGAGTACCTTTTTTCTCTGAAAAACACTCCCCTCCTGTACCTTATTAACCCCCTTGAGGTATTTAAAGTTCTCTATCATGTCCCCCTCTCCCTCCTCTCCTACAGGATCTGCATATTTAGCTCCCCTAGCCTCTCCTCATATGGCTTCTGATGTAGACCCTGCACCGTTTTGTAACCCTGTTCTGGACTGCCCCCATGCTGTCCAGTGGCGTAGATTATGAGGGGGGAGCAAAGATGTGCAGAGCAATTGGAGCAGGACTTCTGAAGCCCTGAATTTTTTTTTTTTTTTTTATTTATTTTGTATTGGGTTGGGTGCAGGAATCAGGATTCGCAACATGAGTTTCAGGAGGAAGGGAGGAAAGACACGGTAAGAACATGCCTGTGTCAGCTAAGTCTGCAGTCCCCTCCTTTGTACTGCAGTTTTGAAATGTTCCTGCCTGGAATTATGAACACAGTGACTGCAGCCAATCAAGAGAGCATTTTCAGCCCAAAATATTCCCTTGATTGGCTGCAGTCACTGTTACTCTGTTCATTAGCCAATTGAAGCAGCCAATGGTAGTGGGTCAAGCTCACGCCCAAGCGGCAATATTTATTCGAGTGTGCCATTAAGAAGCACGGAGGCTCCATGTTGTTTTTTTATGTGTCTGACTCTGTTTGCGATCTGGGTTGTCAGGACCACATGTGTGTTGCGCCGTGCATCAATGTTCGGCCAGAAGTGTCCAATGGTCTGCAGCAGCTTGATACAGCAATCTGGAAGAGGTGGCAATGAGTGGAAGGCGACAGTGAGTGGAAGTAACAACTCAAGGTAGATTTGTTTTGTGGTCTTGTTGTCTTATGTTTTGTGGTCTTCTTGTCTTGAGTGTTTAGGCGGGTCGGACTCAGTCAGCAGTTAAGTCTGCCCTCTGCCATTTTATTCCAAGCACCACACTTTTATTCCTTTGTAAATGCTTTCACCCCACACACAGTGCCTCCCGTTCTGGTGCCCAACCACAATCGTGTGGCGTAATAAAGGGATGTAGTTGTCATGGAACCAAGGAGTGGTGAGAAGTGGGACACTATACTGTTGAAATGGAATTCGGGAATTGAGAAGTATGCTGCTGGATAAATAAACATACAGTACTATGGGCTGCTTGCTTAGGCTGCTTGATCCAGACAGGACTAACTGAGGAGTGTGATTGGTCCATATTTTGTGATTGTGGAACTATCTGGACTTACAAAACTTAGATATATATAAAAAAGATTTTTTTTTTTGGATATTTTATCTGGTAGTGGAATCCTGTAATCTGGCAACATATATAACTTGTAATCTGTGGTTTGCACTCTGTAATCTATATGTACAGGTGACAGTGGGGTGTAGACCCCCATCACAAGTGATGATGTTTCAATTTAAAGTATAGGATCATGATGATCCAAAAAAGATGTAGAGTATATTACACAGGGAAACATGACAAATGGAATGTGGCAATGTAAAAACAATTGTTTGCTGGTGTAACCCCCCCTACAAATGGGGGTTCCCGAAAAGTCTTCCTCGAGCTTGCCTAAATGATCACTGCCAGGCTGGTGTTCTGCATTTAGCAGTTTAAATGTTATTGTCAAAGAGTGCCTGTGTAGCCTCTATGTACTGTCGTTTTAAGAGCTGCCCAGTTTGCAGTAATAGTAATCTGGAAGGGGGGGAGCTGAGTGTTGTCATGCTTGAGTCCCACCCAGTCTGCCAGAAAATGGCTCCGTTTCTGCCATTTATAATTGTGCAGAGGAAGTTCTGTTGAAGGATGTAACTATTTGCTGATAATAATTCAGCGTGCTAATGATAATGCAGTTTGCTCTAACCTGCCTCTTTGCAGCAAGGACTGTTCTGATTTTCCCCACCATTTTGGTCCCGAACTGCTGAATTGGACCAATCAGTACCTGAGGACTCTGAAATGGAGCCTGGCTGAAAGGACTATGTGGGGTACAGGTTTGGGAATTGTAGTTCCAGACTGTTGGCGCCTTTTTGTAACTGGAGGGGGATCTCTTGCTTGACTGACAGCTGATCTGACCAACCAAACCTTTGGATCTGAGGGAATTCCCTCGAGCTGTCTGCTGGCAAGCCAGATCTAAGTGGGGAGTTGAGAGAGAAACAGCTTGTGAGATTCGAGGAAGCATCTGTGTAGTTTTCGAGTGGGAGAGCTGTGGGAAGGCCTGATTTCCGGCCTGCACGTCTCTTTGCACTGCTCTGAGAAGAAGAGAAAGCAAGAGAGAGAGAGAGTCATTATCAGACTAAATCAGAGTCTGGAGAACCAAGTAAGCCACTGAAGGGTGATCAGGCTTTACCTGAGGAGGACCGAAGATTGTGCTGAATGCGATCAGCCTGCCAGAAATCCCTTTTCCCTCCAATGTTTCTGTGGGGTGCAGAGAACTTAGCGATTGCGACCAGGGAGTGCTGTGCCTGGTTCAGTAAGTTTCCCCTTACATATAAATGTGCTGTGAACTGGGAGGGAGTTACGATTTGGTTCCCCGTGTGATGAACAGTGTTCAACCTGCTGGAAGTTGTATCCAGCGCAAACTGACTGAATCCGCTGTTAGCTCCATGTGGCTGGGCCTTGCCATGAGGGCCCCGCCATCCTACCCTGCTGCACAGAGAAGAGCCATCGACGAGAGACCTGCCGGGGATCAGCCCCCTGCTCCACGCCTGAACAGGAACGACGTTGCGGCAAATCATGTGGGCCCTGCTTCTCCTGCCAATCCAGAGAATTCATCTGCTGTCTCAATCTTCATCCATCCTGTGTCCAGTCTTGGGTATCGTGAGTAACCATCAGGGTAGCTCCCTGCAACTATCTTTTAATCTAAGTGTGTCATCTGATTGTTGTGTTGTTTCTTTCTTCCACGAACTGAGCCATCTGGCTCCAGATTACAAAAGTGTGTTGTGCAAGTTGTTTTTTCCATCACAGGGCTCCTACCAGCTGCAACGCCAGCCTGCCCCGGGCAACGGTCCTGGCTAGCCCACCTTTCCATTCACCTGGGTATCCAGAAGTGTGACTGTGTTAGGGAATCTGACTGCATGCACACCTGTGTGACTGATAGAGAAATTAAGCTAATTAACCTGATTGACCCCCTTCCTTGTTCAAACCCCCTGAATAAACCAGATCTACTTTTTTCTGCATTTCAACCAGTCTGTGGAGCCTGTTTATGCTCGAAGTATTGTACTGTTGCCATTTGCTCTGTCTAACCTTGTTTTACAGGGGGTCCCCAGGGTCGAACTGGAGAAACCAGCCCTGGTGGTAAGTGCAAACCGTTTTGGTACTGGCAAAGCATATCAGGGGTATTCTGAAAGTAATTATAGTGTATTGTGTTGGTCACTAGCAGGGAAAGAGGGGGGTTACAGAGTCCCAGAGGGCTGTGCCCAGGCTAGTTTGATTACTACCATCCCTGACCTCTGGGTGGAGGCACCCGTTTCAGAACTCAGGCCCCTTAACCTGTTACTAGCCCAGCAGGCAGGGGTAATAACCTTGGGATAGCGCCACCTATGGGTTACACTTGAGAGGATCTACCATCTGAAATCCGTGACCTCTTTACTGCTTGCATGGAACATGAGACAGCAGAGAAATTTTAAATACCAAATACAGACAAAATTGTTTTTGTTATAAACAAAAAAAAAAGATAAATAGACCTAAAACGTTGTAGGAAAAATAATCGGGGGGGAGCACTCTTGTTTGCAGCCTACTGTAGTATTAGGGTTTGCAGCAGAACAATCACTGACCCTTTGAACAACAGCCTGTCTGCAGAGGCCTTCTGAGTGCTCCTGTAGCAGTAGGCAGTCTGGTTGGGTGCCTTACAGGTAATTAATTCTGTAGCATTTTATGTGGGGTCTTGTGGTTGGATATGGTAACCAGGGAATTGCAGGTTCAAACCTCACTAGTGCAAGAGACTTGCTGTGTGACCTTGAAAAACTTGCATAATCTCCCACAGTGCTCTGTCCCATCCACAAAGCTACTGCAGTGGAGTAGAAGCAGGACCCCACTGGAAGCTAGATGCTGCATCTCAACTGGGCTCTATTGGGTAAATTGTGACTGAAAAATAAAGTGAGATAGCTAGTGCCAACCCAGTGTGTTTTTTTTTATCCCCTGGCTCTCTGCCCTGGCTGGAAGAGGCAGCCCAGCGGCTGCATCCATTATCCTTCATGCCTATGCTCCAAATAAGGCTGCAGCATAATTTTAATGGTTTATGCCTAAAACACTATTACCATTACTTACTTGTATTTAAACAGGTAATTTTATTTTTACACTGGAAACAATTTGTAAGGGGAAAAAAGATCCAGTCAAGAGCATTTCCTGGGGAATTAATGGCCTGCTGAACTGCTGATGTATTCGGACATTGATGAGTGCCTGAGCCTGACACTGCCTCAGGCACTTAGTTTTACAAGCGGGCCTAAATTATTCCTCAGGGAATGCCCAGGCTCTTGTAGTGTTCTTTGTGGTTTAAAAAATCTATTGTTAGGGACAGAAAATCAGCAGATTTTTGACCAAATTCAGCCTGTGACAAAAAAAATGTTTGTCCCTCACCTACTCAAACAGGGCAACATGGTGACGACTGTAGCCACAGGGAAGTTAATCATTTTGGTAGTGATATCTGCTTGCAACAAGTCAAAGAATGCTTTAAAAGCAGCCAGAACATTTCAAAATGACCCTCAAAATGCACCAGGATGCATTTTAAACCCAATAGCTTCTGTGGGGCCTAGGCAGCCCCCAGACCCCCGGCCTGCTGGTTTAGCCTTTAGCGGAAGGACCAGGACTTTCATCTGTCTTTGCGCCCCTCCCCGTCAAAAAAGCAACCTACGCCCCTGATGCTGTCTATGTCTTTCCTGAGCTGTGGTCTCCAGAGCTGGACACAGTACTCAAGGTGAGGTCTAACCAGCGATCTATACAGGGGCAGCACCACCTCCCTCTTTCTGCTAGCAATACCCCTTCCTATGCACCCCAGCATTCCACTAGCCCTTCTGAATGCCTTGTCACACTGCCTGGCTACCATTATCCAATATAATTAACCCAGGTCTCTTTCCCGCTTGATCTTTGTCAGTATCACTCTGCCCATTTTGTACTCCATTCCTGGGTTTCTATGGTCCAACTGTATTATTTTGCACTTTTTGCATTGAAACCCAGCTGCCATACTCTTGACCACTCTTCCAGTCTTTTCAGATCCCTGCCCATCCTTTACACACACATACACACATACACACACACACACACCCTCCAAATGTCCACTCTCTTGCAGATCTTGGTGTTATCTGCAAAGAGGCAGACCTTTCCTTCCAGTTCCTCCACTATGTCACTTATAAAGACATTGAAGAGGACCAGTCCCAGCACTGATCACTGAGGAACCCAGCTGGTGACCTTCCCTTCCTCGCAGCAAACTCCATTTACCACAACCCTCTGTGTCCTATCCGTTGACCAGTTTCTTACTCAGGTTACCACCTTTTTACCCACTCACAAATTACCCAACTTGCTTACCAGTCTCCTATGTTGAACAGTGTCGAAAACCTTGCTGAAATCCATGTGGGCCATGTCCACCGCTACCCCTTAATCCAACTTCTTTGTCATCCACCAGATTTGTTTGGCATGATCTTCCCCCTGTGAAACCATGCTGCCTTGGGTCCTGTAATCCTCTGGACACAAGATATTCCATAATCCTTTCCTTTAATAATGTTTCGCTTAACCTAACCACCACCAGTGTCAGACTGAGACACCTATAAGTGCTCACCTCTTCCTTGCTACCACTTTTGTGAAGTGGGACTACATCTGCCCTTCTCCAGTCCTCGGGGACCACGCCCATCTCCAGTGATCTGTTAAACAGGTCCATCAGAGGTGCAACCAGTACCTCCCTGAGCTACTTCAGTGCCCTTGGATGTACCCCATCTGGCCCCATAGCTTCATCCACCTTCAGGTTAGAGAGTGCTTTCCAGACTCACTCCACAGAAGATGGACTGGTGTCCATTTCCCTCCCATGAGATCTCCTCGTTCCTTTTTGTGGTCCCTCCCCTTCCCTTCTACTGTGAACATTAAGCAGACAAATTTGTTCAAGATGCTTGCTTTTTCTTGATCCCCCTCCATATAGTCACCATTCCCTCTTTAACCGTATAATCTCTCCTTTTGTCGCTAACATACCTAAAAAATGTCTTGTCCCCTTTTGATATCCCGAGCTATTCCTTCCTCAGTTTGTGCCTTTGTGCTCCTTACTGTTCTGCCTGCCTTCCTTCCTGTTTTCCCTGATACACTTTCCTATCCTCCTCTCTCTGAGTCTCCTTATACCTTCCCTTTACCTTTTCTGCTACCTCTTTCGAGAACCATAATGGTCTCCTCTTCCTTTTGCTTACTTGCTTGACAAAGAGGCTTGTTACCTTCACTATGCCCTCTTTTAATCTGGCCCACTGTTCCTCTATCCACCCACCCCCATAAGATGGAAGTGGTCCTTTAACCAATTTGAAGACTATGATATCTCCCACTGATCTGGTTTCCTCCATGGGGAGCCACTCCAGGTCAGGCAATCTGTCTTCAATTTAAATCCTCTATAACTTCCACCATTTTTGCTGCTCTTCTAATACTTTCTAGCGTATCTGTAGGCATAGTTTTCAACAGTATGCTTTCCCTGCTCTTTAATACCCAAATCCAGAGTAAGGTGTGTCAGTCTTCTCACTGATTAATTCTGCATAGCAAAGATATGCAAAAATAGATCAGTGTGCTATTGATGTAAATGTGGAGGTTAATTATGCATAAATTAAGTGTTCAAGCTTTAATAACTAATTTCTTGCAATTTTGCTTGCATAAGAAAAAAGATAGCAACAATTAAGACAGATACATAAATATTAAAAGTACATTAGAAGAAGTTGAGAATTTTTTAGGCCTGTTTAAAGCTTACAGTGTGGGAGCTGCACACTAGTTAAATAACTGTGCACTCCACTAAACAGAGGCTGTGACCAAGCATACTCTCTCTTCTGTGATTTTCAGTTTGTATTTCAGGAATGCCAGTAGCACTAACTCAGAAATACAAAGGGATCAAGGTAAGCTGCAAGGGCACAGGAGTGAAAGGTAACGTGGACCTAGGATCCATCGCGACATAGACAGTGTCAGTGGCTCAGTAGGTAGCACACTCGCCTCTGAGGCTGGGAGATCAGACGGCTATGGGTCCAGTTCCCACATCTGGCACTTGGGTTAATATCCCAGTACTGACAGCATGAGAGGGGTGCTGCACTTCTGAGGTGCTATCTTTCGGATGAGGTGTTAAACTACGGTCCCATCTGCCTGGATCGGTGGTAGTTCAGGTGGATGTTAAAGATCCCATGGCACTTATCGAAAAGAGTAGGGAAATTTCCCCAGTGTCCCGGCCAAATTTCCCTCATTCACTAAAAATACCACCAACAGCTTAGTCTGGTTCAAGGTCAGTTGGCATTCATCTGTATCCCCCTCCCCCAGGTCGTGCCTGAAAATAGGCAGGATTTGTCTAGTGCACTTACCCGGTCAACAAAAACTAAATAAAAAAAATAAATAAATAAATAAACTCTACTGGGATTTATGCAAATGAACCAATCACACTGAATTTGTAACATGGTCAAAAGTACCATGGTTACATTTTCAATGTATGGCTCAGTTCTGGCAGAGGGTCTGTTACCCAATCACCAAATTTAGTATGGAATCTGGGTGCCCATATGTTATCTGAGATATGGATGCCCATGTGTTCAGACCCCAACTGACTGGCATGCTGCAACAGCCACTCCCCCCCCCCCCCACACTTATGATCGATGCTGCCCTTCCAATATACAGGTTCAATAAACCCTCTCCCCAAAACAGGAGTCCTCCCCCACAAACACATGCATGGGTCCTCAGCACACCCCTATGAACGCAGGCCTTCCAACCCTTCCCAACACCCGAGTCCTCTATCCTCCCCCAAACACGCAGTTCTTTGACCTTTTGCTAGAAGGAATGCTCATATTGTCTGAACACGATGGAACCTTCAGCTGCCTTCTGTCATAGTTTCTGGTAAAGGTTTCAGCATCTTGGCCAGGCCTGTCTATGAGTTACTACTCCTGTAGCTAGCCCCTCACTTAAAAGCCACTGTCATCCATTGATAATTTATGCTGTTGCTTCGAGACATCCATGCTATGCAGGATAATGAGAGGAAAATTCTCCCTACCTTCCTCTGAAAATTTCTTTATGAAGGGTTTCATGAATGGCTACAGATAGTGCCTGTATACAGCAGAACAGCTGAGAAAAATAGCCAACATAAAGGTTAAGGTCAGTTGAATAAGTGTTCTCCCAGGTAGCCAATCTGAGAGATTCCATGTGACAAGGATTTGCACAAGGCCAAAAACTAAATTTCTCTGCAGTATCCACTGAGACTAGTCCTTCAGTTGGGGCTAGACGAAAAGAAATTCATGGCCCTGTTTAGAAACTGCATTTCTCTTCTCGAACTTTTAACCATAATTGATGTCTATGAAGGCTCTTTCCACAATTTGTTATTAAGAGTGGTGAAAGTAAGGTTCACAGGAAAGTGAACCTTGTCTAAGGTGATCTTCCCCAGATGTCCAGAAACTGGAACTCCTCTTTTGTGTCAGATTCCTGAGTAGGGACATCCAGAACCTTAGCCATCCTCCTTACAACAAGAAGGACACGCTTTCAAGAAGAAATATCCCCAGGAGAGCATCAGATATCACCTGCACCTGAAATACCATGTGTGGTATCCAATCTGCCCTGCTCCAAAGGGGTTTTCAGAGTCAGATTCCCAATATTCTATGGCAAGGTCTTCCCAAGTTGCTCCAAGGACTGTGGAGTTCAGAGTTTAGTTAACTAGAGTGGACTGCAGAGATGACACATCCTGTAAGGGCCCCCAGTGGAAAATCCTTCAGCTTGAGGGAACAGAGATGCAGTATTAAGGGTTGCTTTAACCTGCCCTGCCTAGCCAAGTCAAAACAAATACATTTAATTTGTCCCTGGAATAGTACCAGGATGGGTAGAAACCATGGGAAACAGTGATATTAATGATCCGTGGCTTTAATGACCACTGGAGCTTTTGGAACCAGGAGACAAAGACTTTAAAGCTGAACAATCACCAGAAGTGGAAGAAGGTTGCTTTCTCTTGCTTTTTTCCCCACATCCAAGGAACCAGAAGGGGGTTCCCAGCCTCCGGGTCTGATCAGAGTCAAAGTCATGATCCCTGAAACCAGGCTTGGGTCTGTGGAACCAGATTTGGTTTTGCAGGTCTTAAAACCAAAGTCACATTTGGAACCAGCTGAGTGGCTATGGAAGCTGGTGCCAGTACCTAGTGAATGGCATGAGAATAGCAGCATGTCTCAGAATGGGCTCGGCCCTGGACACTGTCTCAATACTTTCCACCTGTTCTAGAATCTGGGGAGTTGCAGTCACCACTAGGTGCCACAGCACACACTTAGCCAGAAGTTCCTAGGAGCTTGTTTCCTCCCCTACAATCTCAGAACCACAAAACTGAGAACCAGAACCTTAGATGTAAGACTTACCTTTTTCATCCTAACAAGAAGGAAACTTGTTGGACTGAACAAGGTTGTTCACCAGGGATTGTTCACCAGGGATTTCTTGTGCATACACTTACAGGCTACACAGTTTTTGATCAGTAAGTGCTCTGGACTTAAGTAGTCCACTTTTACGGCCATTTGCCAAAGGCATAGGGTTTTTTTGTTTTTGTTTTTTCAGTTTACAGGCCTTGCAGGGCTTGAAGCAACCTAAAGGGTTACATTTTGGAGATAACATGGAGCTAGGTCAGGATGAAGTAAAACAAATGACAAGAAACACTGAAAACAGAAGAGGACAGCACAGAGACAAAGTAAATGCAGCTGAACTGGACAAGAAATATCAAAACAAGCAATAACAGTCAAAACGGCATAAAGCACGAACCAAATCAACTGATCAATAGAGGAAAAGAAGGAGCTGATGGTGGGAGGAAGCCAGGCACAAGGCATGGGGAAAGGGCCAGTGAATGTGGCGTGGTTCAAACCTGTTGGCTAATTCAGAGTGTCAGCACTCTGAGCCAAGATTCTGCAATAGTACAGCTCTAGTGGAATATACACTGTTAGAATCATCACTATTGTGGTTTAACGGAGTGTTTCAGTTCAGCAGTCTCACTTATTTTAGCCCTTGTGTGGCTACGTGGTCCTCAAAACAAAAAAACTAAGCGATGGGTTTAAAAATGTAATTGTACCCTTTTTCAATGGTTTATTTTCAAGGTATGTTTCCACTTTCAGCAAAACAAAACATTTCACTCTCTCTCCTATCCCCCCCCCCCAAGAGGTTTACAAGGCACAAATGTCTCTAAACCCTACAAAAAATCCAATCCAGACAGTCTCCACCCAAAGTTTCTATGCATTTCTGCCCCTACTATAGCAACCCCACTCACTCATCTCCTTAACTTCTCCTTCTCTACCAGCTCTGTCCCCCTGGCTTGGAAACTAGCCAAAGTGTTCCCACTACATAAAGGTGGGGACCCCACCTCACCCGACAACTACAGACTCCTATCTCCCCTACCTTCTCTTGCCAAGCTCCAGGAGACCCTTATCTACTCTAGGCTCCTGGAACATCTAACTGCCACTGACAGTCTCTCTCATTACCAATCCGGGCTTTAGGAAACAGCACTCCACATCTCCTCCCTGCTCCGTGTAACTGATGCAATCCATTCAGCCATGTACAAAGACCTTATCACGACAGCCATCTTCGTGGACCTGGCTAAGGCCTTTGACTCTGTCTCTCATACCCTTCTTGTCCAGAAACTTCACTCCTCCAGGCTGGCTCCTGCTGCCACTAACTGATTCAGTTTGCATCTTGAACAAAGGCAGCAATCTGTACTAGTAGGAACCTCCCTCTCCCCCCCCCCCCGTCTTAGCAGGTGTCCCCCAAGGTTCCATACTGGGCCCCATTCTATTCTCGTTATTCATTAATGACCTCCCTCTGTCTGCTCCCTCTCCAAAATCCATGTGTACGACACTGCGTTATCCTTTTCTGGTCCAATTGCCGCAGATGTTACAGCCACCCTTCAGAGCGACTTCAATAAAGTGCAGACTTTAGCTCTATCAAAACCAACTAAAACTAAATTCCAAAAAGACAGTTTCTGTGTTCTTTGGCTCAAGGCAAAAATGGTTCAAAACTCTAAACCCACCTACCTTTACCACCCTCGATGGCTTACCCCTCCAGTCGGTCAATTCGTTCAAATACCTTGGGATCTGGCTGGACTGCAGCAGCGACTTCTCAACCCACATAGATTCCATTTGCTCCAAACTCTGTGTCCTTTATCAGCACAAAGACTGCCTCCTAATGTCTACTCGGCGTGACTTGGTCACCAAAACTATTCCCCCTATTACAGACTGTGCCGATACTGTCTATAACTCTGCTCCTGCAATGTCACTAGCCAGACTGGATATCCTTCTAAATTTGTTTTGCCACCTCCTCCCTTCCCTCACTCACCACTGTACCCTCTACTCCTCCCTCTCCCTTATGCCCTTACCCACAAGGCGCCAGCTGCATAGCCTCTCCCTCATCAGCAAATTCTGGTTTGGGTCTCTACCCTCCTACCTCAGCTCCTGTCTTTCTCCAGTTGGCCCCTCTAAGTACTCCTCTCATTCTAGAGATGCTCGAATGTTCTCCCTCCCACTCCCTCGCTCATGCTCGGGCCAGGCGGCATTTTCTTACAGTCTTCCTCACCGCTGGAATTAACTCCCATGGGTCACTCGCCATGTCTCTACCTGCTCTGCTCTTAAATCCCTGCGCTGTGCCACCCCCAGCTCCATGCACTTGTCCCTCCTCTCATTCCTCCCATCCCCCCAACCCTTCCCCCTCACCTCCCAAAGGCTCAGAATCCTTATCTACCTAATGGACCCCAGTCCCTTTGTTCTGGCATCCTTTCTTTTGTTTGATTTTGCTATATACAACTGTGCCTCCTCTATTACTGCTAAGGTTAAAGTCACCAATCCTTACCTTTATTGCTATCTTCATACTCAATTCTTCGTAACTATTGTATTTGACAGTGTAACTATTGTTTTACTTTGTACATGTTGATGCTATTGTACATACCTGGTATTTTTCATATTATCAATCTGTCCATTTGTAATTAACTGTCTATACTTTTTGATATGTGCCTTTTGTGTTTTTTTCCCCTGTATGTGTATTCCCCCCAGGCCACACCTGGAAATGAGCCTTGGCTCAGTGTGCCTTTCCCAGTTATCAACTTATAAATACATTTCTTGAAACTCTTCCCTCATGGCAAAAAAAAAGTGTTGCTCCATTTAAAACTACATCAACTGGCTCTCCCAGGACACAGCCCCCTGTAAAGACTCATTAGCCAGTATCTGCCTCTCCCAAATGGTTGACCTCCCCACAAGGATTAACTACCATACTGGCAGAAGAACTCCGATTGGATCATTACTGATCAGCATGACAGAATCTCGGGTGTCACAGTCCACCCTGACTCACTTAGTGACCACTCCCCAGTCACCTGCCTTTGGTGCAACAAAGCCGCCAAATTCACCCCTAATACCACCACTAATAGGGTCCTAAGAAAAGGGCAGCTGAGCTTGTTCAAAGCCCACCTAACACAACTTGACTGGTCCCCACTTGACTCGCATCAAGATGTCGACCAGGTGCTAGACCTCTTTATTGATACCTTTAATGCGGTCTGTGATATATGTGCCCCCCATAAAGAAACAAAGGCAGAGGAATCCCAGTAACAGCTGGATCACCCAAACGCTTCTTGATCTCATGGTCATTAGGAGACCACCTATGGCACAAGGTGAAGGTCACAGGCAATCCGGTTGACTCTCAAAACTAAAGGGCTGCCAGGAACAACTGCACCTGTCAGATCAGACTTGCCAAAGCACAATACTACAAAGACGCACTGAGTAAAACATGGGGAGATGGGAAGCAGTTCTGGAATAACCAGAAAGAACTAACAGGAAAGAAAAATAAAGCTTCCCTTTCCACGCTACTAGTCGATGGTAGCATTACTCAGGACCCAAAAACCATAGCAGACACCTTCAACACTGCCTTCTCTGACCTTAGCTCCATTCCCTTCCCCCGACTTCTTTCATGAACAAGGTAGCACCCCAGAAGATTGAGCCTCCAAGCCTAAAGCCCACCCAATCAGAAACCCACCCTTCTATTTTAAACAAATCTCTCCTACTGAAGCCAAAAAATACCTATAACACACCCTTGGAAAAACCAGACTTAGTAGCGACTCCCTTGACTTAAAACTAATTGCCCTATCCCTAGACAAATTTTTACCTGCACTCACAAAAATACTAAACATATCCCTCCATCAAGCCCAATTTCTTAAGAGATGGAAATCCACTGTGGTGACACCAGTGCACAAAAGTGGTGACCGTGCCCTGCACTCGAATTATAGGCAAATATCCATACTGCCCCCACTGCCCAAGGGCCCTGAGCGCATCATCTCGGACCAACTGGTTGACTATCTGCACAAATATAACATCCAATACCCCCAGCAGCATGGGCTTCGAAAGACTCACAGCACCACTATTGCTCTTGTAGAATACATGGACTACATACATGAGGCACATGATACCGGCAAAATAGTTAGGTCAATATTCGTCGACCTAACAAAGCATTTGACACTGTCAACCATAACGTCCTGCCTTGTAAGTTATCAGCACTTGGCCGATCTACTGAGACCATTGGCTGGTTCACGCGCTACTCATCGGACAGAAATCAACAAGTAAAAATAAACAATACCTTATCTGACAGCAGGAACGTGACCACCGGAGTCCAGCAAGGCTCTGTTTTGGGACCCCTCTTATTTAGCCTTTTCCTCAACTCCCTCCTTAGTGCCAGAATTGGCCTGCGCTACAGACACAAACACCGCTTAACGACTGAAGCCCTATCCCTTGCTGTCAATAGCTCTATACTCTCCATCATTAACTATGGGCAAATCGTGTACTGCATGGACACTGTAACTGATCTGAACAGGATAAAAACTGCCCTTAACAAAGCCTGTAGACTGGTTCTAGGTGCAGGTAGCCGTACACACACGCAACCTCGATGCGCAGACAAAGTGGCTAAACCTCCAGGGAAGGATAAAATACCACATCTGCCTATTTGGTTAAAAAAAAAATATATAACTCCTAGGTTTAACCCCCAATTCCATACAACTGCTCTTCAAACCATCCCCAAACTCACACCAGACTAGAGGCAAGACTAAGCAGGCGCTTCACATTCCCCTCTGCCACACAGCTCTAGCCCAGTGGTCCTTCTCCTATAAGTCACCTCAATGGCTAAACGAACTGCCCCCCAGAGTTGCAAACACACCTAAGCTGGACCCTTTCAAATGAGAACTAACACTATACCTGTCCACTCAAAGTCAGTGTGACTGCTCAGTCTAACCTCTTAAATCCCTTAAACTCGCCACCACCACCCCCATTTTCCTCACCCTTGAAAACTCATCTCCCCCCCAACTCCCTTCCTTGTATGCCATCCCAATCAATGCACTTCCTTGACAAATGCCAATATCTGGCTGCTCACCGAACTCTGTATTCATGTACGTATCTGTAATTTCAGGATCTTAAACGCTTGGTTGTAAATGATGTTGTACCGTCAAAATAGTTTTTTCCACTCAAATCATGTCTGTATATGGCTTATTCTGAACTCTGTATGTTGCTCATGTCTCTGTGTACTTGTTCTAATTCATGTAACTGACAAGGAACCTTTGTAAATGAGCTCCCAGCTCCAAGGTTGTTATCTAAGACAATTAATAAAAAAAAATAAAAACAAGGAAGAAATAAAAGCTAGACCAATACTATATTATGTGAATGGACTGTAACTTATGCTGTCCCATGCTGTTCTGTAATTATATTTATGAACAATGAAGCATGAATTATATTATAGAGCACAGGAGCATCCCCAACCATTCACAGCACTTCCTTCAGCTGCGCGTAAGGCACTCTTATTGGCAAGAGAGCACATCACACACTGAGCACTGCAACAGGTTTCTCAATGATCACTCCTGCCACTAACTTTATTAAATTTTTTTTATTTAATAAAGTTAGCGAGCTATAATAATTTTATGGGTCCGGTTAGAAACATAGAATGTGATGGCAGATGAGGGCTGCCGGGCCCACCCAGTCTGCCCATTGTGTTTGGTTTTTTTAATTAATGCCGCAGACCTCACCTGATCTACAGCACGATCTCTACCCCTCCCCTTCCTCTCTCCTGCGGTTTATGGCTATAAGAGGAACCATAAACGTCTATAGAAATGTTAACTGGAACTGGCCTGTTAACACATCGGTAGTGCTACCATTTGCAATGCTAACAACCAAGGTCCAGGAACGAACGAGGGTTGCTGGAGGGGAGAAGGACTGAGCAGAAATAATTTTTTAATTTAATAAAGTTAGTAATCTATAATAACAGTCTCACCTATTGTGCCCTTAGGACCACAGAACTGCTCACCTTCGGTTCTCAGTCCTCTGATCCTAAGAACGTGTGAGGTGACACTCTTATAGCCATAAAAGGTCCTTCAACAGGACCCATAAACTTATACAGAAATGCTAACTGGAGCCGTCCTGTCAGCACAGTGGTGTGACACGGCTGAATAAGGCTCTGACCCATTTGTTGTGTAGAAGGGGTTTAAACCACAAGGGTCTGTTCTACCTCTCCTTTTCTGTCTCTTCTCTGTCTGGTTGTGCAACCAAATTTTCTTGTGAGACTTGGGAACTGATCACTCTGACTGTTTCGCAATTCTCTGCCTCACGTTATCTCTCTGCTTTCACCTGCTGTTCTGTCTTTTCTTCCCTCTTTCATATTGGCAGTTCTGAAAAATATATGTAAAACTGTATGAGAAACTGGGATCCCTTTGTTTAAAACTGTATATAGTTATACTGCTGAAATTATTGCAAAGCTATTTGGAACTCAAGGGGTTAACCTGAGATGCAGTTTTTAAGTCCTTTGCAGAGTTGTAAACAAGAAGTCAGTTCTGGGTCATTATGTTCTTTTTGCTGCACCTGCAAGAACACTAGAAACTGACAAGAACATTCTGTGAAAAAACACGGTCTCCTTAACGAGCTCCCTGCAAAGACTGATTAACTAAAGAGCAGCAATGTTTTGCAAGAGAGAGAGAGAGAGACTGAGATTGGAAATTGAGAAGAAACACTCAGAAGAAGGATTTTGTTTTCTTTGCTTGCACTGACTTTCTAAATAGTTATTCTGAACAATTTTTATTTTTTATTTTGCTGATATTGAGAAAAATAAAACGCTATTTGCGAATTTGTTAACCGCTCCTGGTTTTCCTATGCTTTCTGACCTGTGCCTCAACGACAAACAGCAATGCCACCATTCGCAACACTGACAACCAAGGTTCAGTAACAAGCCAGGGTTGTTGAGGGCCAGCTGGAGGGGGTGGAGGACTAAGCACTCCACTGCATGCCCTCCGTTGGGGAGGAAGGGCTGTACTCCCCACCAGTTCACTACCAACAGGGTACCTATAGGTGAAAATGCAGTGGACTAGTGATGTATGGAGCAAGGGCATTACCTGGCTCTGGTGCACAGTCATGTGGGTGTGTACACATGTGCATATTGGAACCCCTACATGGCAGCATCCCAGTAAGTGGAACTGGTAAACAGGAAAAATCTCGGAACAAGAGTGAAGCCCAGCACTCTCGGGCCCAGCGCATTCGATAGGTCACACTGCATTACACAGGCCAGAGAGGGCAGCTGAACAAGAGAACCTCCAATGTATGGCATCTGGAGGCAGAAGGAAGCACCAGAGAAGGGTTAGGGTGGGGCTGGCAGCTGATGTGGGTAGATAAGGGCAGCACTGGTGAGAAGAGAGGAAAAAAGTGGTGTTTGTTTCACATTGCAAGTCATAGCAGAAAACTGCAAGATTCACAAGGATGTTCAATTGTTAATATAATACTGCAAAGCAAGCAGCTATTACTTGCTATATATAGCCATATGGCACTACAGGTGAAACAATAGAAAAGCAGTATGTGATGAAGTACAGACATCTAAAGTACAGGAGCACTGCTTTAAAGTGCAGTCATCCTTTGTTCTTGAAGTAATTCAAAACATATATTGCTTCTGCCTTCCAAGCTGCACTTTAAAATGGTTGACACTGACTAACTAGTTTCTACCCCTTTAAGGACAGAGTTGGAATTAACAATTCCCTTCCTTACAGTTTTTTAACTGCAGTTCAGAAATGGTTTAAATTCACATTTTACACCATATACTTTGTGTTGATTCTTCTATTTACACGGATTATACTGTATATACAATTAAAGACCTAATACACTGCCTGAAATTAATTGCAAGTTTTAAAAGTAGTTAACAGTTACTTTTCAGATATGAGCTACTGGATATGTTTGTATGTACAGTTACCATGTCCCTTATGGTTATAAAAGTGCATTCTCAACTTCTTTGGGTGAGAGAACTGCAAAGTGCAAAAGAGCAGTTATGGCACACAAAGGACTTCAGAAGAAACTCTTATAACCATAAGAGACACAGGAACTGTACATAAACATATTATAAACCACATTAAACGTCAGTTTAAATAAAATTACATTCTAATTTAAAATCAAACTGTTTTAATTTGCAGAATATTAGACAATCCCCTTTGTTGGAAAAGGACTGTGCCAAACAAACTTAGAACTTCAGAATTTTAGAACTATGTGCATGAGGCATCTTCTTATGGTTATAAGAGTACTGTACCTTGAATGTTTACAAATAATAAGTCCTGATTAGTTAAGAATGATGTCATGATTTATAATCTTCCTCTCCCTTTGCTGGTTAGTAGATATTCTACCTAACAGTACTAGTTGTGATGTCTGGAACAGCAGTCTACCTGGAGGATTACATATCTAGTTCCATTCCCTTTCATACCTGATATCAGTATTGTGGCCTCACTATGATATCACAGACTGACCCAGAAAGAACAGTTACGTACTCACTGTAACAGTCTTTGAGAGAATATCTTTCATCAGGCCACACCTATGGAACAATAAGCCGTCAGGCTGTAGGGCCACATGGAAACATTTGCTAGCAGTTCAGTAGAGGTCTGCCCATGATGACGTCAGACATCGTCTTCCCCATATAAGTGTGAGCATCCCCATACCTCCTCAGTCCCCCTTCCCCCCCAGAGATGATGCTCAGAGGACCTCCCTGTAGGGAACCAGCAGATAAAACTATGGCCTTGCCAGTTAGGTGAGGCAGGAAGAAGACAAGCCCTTATGGAGAAGGAGACAGCACTTGTAGAGCCCTAATGTTTCAAGGGGGATGGAGAGTATGACGCATTACCTGATGAAAGAAATTCTCTCGAAGATCTACAGTTCCAGTAAATACGTAACTGTTCTATCTTCTTTGATGATACGTCTTTCATCAGGCCACACCTATAGAACAAGTACCAAGCAGTATTGACAGAAAAACAGTTTGGGTGGTTGGAGCATACGGACCTAAGAGCACAGCTAGGCCAAAGTCTGCCCTTTTCACTGAGGCAATGTCCAGACTGTAATGTTTAATGAAGGTGTGGATAGTACTCCAGGTGACAACTGCATAAATCTCAGCAGCAGACACATTCCTGAAACAGGCAACAGAAGTGGTTTTGCCTGTAGTTGGCACAGACATGAACCCCAAAAAGTTCCTTACTGTACTTCTTATAACAAAAAATAATACAGCTGGCCAACCATCTGAACAAACACTGTTTAGAAACAGGAAAGCCCTCTTTCCCGAGGTGAAGGAAATAAAATGCTGTGAGGGCTTTCTGCAGACCTTTATATGATGTATATAGTACCTGAGTATTCTATGTATATCTGAAGTATGGAGCAATGGTTCCCCTGGATTGGCATGCTGAGAAAAATAAACTGGCAGGTGGAAGATGTGATTCAAAGTAAATTTAGACCCCGCCTTTGGTAGAAACTTAGCAGTGGTACATAAAGACACCCCGTCTCACATACTGTATGAAGAAGCCAGCAGAAGAAGGCCATTTGGTCTATCAAGTCTGCTCGTATTGTAGGGTCCACAGCTTGAGCTAATGTCCCTGCCGTCCCTCCCCACTCCTCTCACCCTCCCTATCCATGGTCCTTAGCTTCCCCCTATGCCTAGCCCAGCTTCTCTTAAAGCTGCCCACTGTCTTCAACGAGATGACCTCTTCTGGCAGTGCATTCCAAGTGTCCACCATCCTCTCTGTGAAGAAGTGCTTCCTGACCTCCCACCTTCTATCTTAAGACTGTGCCCCCTCGTGTTATGGTTGCCACTCAGCTTAAAGAGATTCTCCTCATCAACCATATTTATCCCTTTCAAGTACTTGAAGGTGCCAGTCATGTCCCCTCTCTCTCTCTCTCTCTCTCTCTCTCTCCTGTCTTTCAGGGAGTACATGTTCAGTGCCCTCAACCTCTCCTCGTATCCCTTGCCCTGCTGACCAGTGATCATCTTTGTAGCCCTTCTCTGGACCTTCTGCAGCAGGTTAATGTCCTTTTTGAGGTGTGGGCACCAGTACTGAACTCCATACTCTAGATGCGGCCTTACCAGTGACCTGTACAAGGACAGTATAACCTCCTCTCTCCTACTACTGATCCCCCTAGCTATGCATCACAGCATCTTATTTGCCTTTGCTGCTGCTTTCTTGCACTGTGTGGAGTGCTTCAGGTCACTAGTGATCATCATTCCCAGGTCCTTCTCCTCCTCTGATGCAGATACTTGGACTCCACCCAGATAGTATTCTGTCCGGGGATTCTTGGCTCCAATATGCATAACTTTGCATTTCTTGGCATTGAAGCCAAGCTGCCAGATCCTGGACCACCTCCCCAGCTTTTCCAGATCTTCCAGTAGGTCCTGTATCCTTTCAGCTGTGTCCACTCTCCCACAGAGCTTGGTGTCATCTGCGAATAGGCACCTTTTGCCCTTAATGCCATCCCCAATGTCATTGATGAAGACATTGAACAACACTAGACCCAGCACTGAGCCCTGTGGGACCCCACTGGATATCTCACTGGTGCCAGATAACTCTCCCCCCATGACCACCCTCTGGGTTCTGTCCCTCAGCCAGTTTTCCACCCATCTGGCCATCTTTTCCCCAACTCTAAGATCCACCAAATTCCTGATCAGCCTTTTGTGGGGCACAGAGTCAAAGAAAATCAAATAAGGAGGCTCACACATTAGAGCCTGAAGTTCTGAAATTCTTCAAGCATAAGTAATAGCAACCAAAAACAATGCTATCCATGACAGAAAGTGTAGGCCGCAAGTCACAGCTGGCTCAAAAGGAGCCAAAGTAATTTTTTCTACCACAAACTTCAGATCCCAAGCCAGGACTGGAATGCAGCTAGCAGGCTTCCAAGTGCAGAATGGCTCTCAAAAACATGTGGGCTACCTCCAGTTGTGCAACCGTATGGTCACCAATAGGCACATGGAAGGCTGAAATTGCAGCCAAGTGCACTTTAATACAACAGTATTGCAGGCCTGTGTCTGATAAGGATAGCAGATACTCTAGCAACTGATTTACTCTAACATCTGATTTACTCTAGCATCTAATTTACTCTAGCAACTGATTTACTGGACAGGTAAAAGGATCCAGTTGATGAGAAGCAGCCCACAAGGCAAACCGCTTCCACTTCAGGGAAAATGTGGCTCTGATGGAAGGCTTTCTGGCAGCCACCAAGATATCAACCACCTTTTGGGACACTCCAAACCTGGCAAAGCTATGTCTTCAGGAGCCATGCATGAATGTGGAGTGATTCGAGGTCTGGTTGGACCAGTGTCCCCTGCTCCAGTGACAGAGACCCTGAAATAATGGCAGGGGTACTGGAGGTTCCACCACCAGCTGTTACAGTAAGGGGAACCAAATCTAATGAAGCCACAACAGGGCAACAAGAATTATAGTTGCCCCCTCCATTTGAAGCTTGATTAGTATTCACGGGATTTGAGTGAAGGGAGAAAAGGCATACAAAAACCTCCCTTTCCAAAAGACAGACAATGTGTCTCACCAAAAAACTCCAGTCCCTGGAGCAAGCGAGCAGAAAAGCTGCAGTTTTGTGTTGTGTGGTGACACAAAAAGGTCCTGCTCTGCACAATCCCACCTGTCAAGTAGGCCTTTGCCGGTCCAGGTGATCAGTTCCCAGTCACGCATTTTGGACTGTGACAGACAGTCTATCTGCCAAGATGGCTTGGACCTCTTGAACATGCACTACTGGTAGTTGAAGACTGTGTTTCAGAGCCCCGTACAAAACTCCCATTGCCTCCCTGCACAGGGGGTAGGAATGAATGCCCCCTTACTTGTTAATGCAATATATCACACTTACGTTGTCCATCAGGATTAACAGAAGACCACAGGATAAAGTAGTCTGGAAGGCCTGTGGGTCATACAGAACAGTGCACATGTGTAGAACATTTACTGGGGATGCTTTCACTTTGGTCCCGGTACCCTGTGCTGACAGGGGCCCCGGGTGCCCAGTTCATACCCTAGGGAGGCAGCTGTAGGAAGAATCTGTCGAGGGGAGGGAATCAGGAAGGGAACCCCCTTCAGTCAAAGGCTGGGTACCACCCACCATCAAAGTACCTTTCTAGCCGGAGATGTGGTTAGAACCTGTTTTTTTTGTTCTAGATTGGCTGAACGTTGGACCCACTGGCCTGTTAGTGTCCCTGGTGGGATTCGCCTATGTATTCTTGCCAGTGATACTGTGGCAATGGCCATACTCTTTAGGTCTAGGAGTCTCAGGAGTGTCCTGGCTGTGACAGACCTACAGTTGTAGACCATCTGGGCCTGTGTTGTCACATGCTCGGGTCTGGCCTATTTCAGAAAGGTTAGGCTGTGTTCAAGACTGCCCCTATGTACTGTATACAATGGTAGAGACTCGGGACTGGCATTGGTACACTGATAGCTATCCCTAGACCATTAAACAAGTGTCTGCTGTGGCTTAGGGTGCGGGAAAACCATTCCTTGAGGTGAACTCTGAGAAGCCCCTCATCAAGGTATAGGAAGATACATACTGTAAAAATAGTTATTTTCATGCAAAGTAATTTTAGAGCACACAGAAATACAACCATAATTGAGTAAATCAAATTTAGCACCGTCATTAGAACCACATTCACTATACTTGAAAAAGTGCTAATTAGCGTAAATTAATTTTAACGCAAATTAGTGCTTCAGCAAAAATAGCAAAAATTATTTGGCAGTGAAAACTGTAATCTTTACAATACACTGAACCTGTAGAGGACTGTTGCCACAAGTGCTAAACATCTGGTAAATACCTATGACACAGAAGACAGGTCAAAGGGTAATGCCCTGTCCTAGAAGGGTTCCCCCGAGGCAGGAATCTTAAAGACTTCCTGTGAGCAGTGCAAAGCACGGATGGTGAGCCAAGGGAGAATCTCCCGGAATGGCAGTGTGGCCCTGGAAACAAGAACCTCAAGATTTCTAGTGAGGTTTGCAATCATTATATGATGAGGGGTATCTTGCTTACTCTGTAGGTAAAGCCAGTTCTTTATTTGCAATAGTGGGAATGGGACTTGCAACATGATCATATTGGTTTACCAAAGGGCAGATCTCTGGGATTCCAGACAGGTCAGAAAGTCATTGTCCATTTTGTGACTAAAAGATATGTCAAAAGAAAACATCGTTCTGGCAGGACAGGCTTTATAACTGTCTGCTATAGTAAAGTATGAATCTCCTCCAGAGTCGCTCGTATGGTGGTCAGGAGGGTAATGAAAATGTCCTTCAGGATGATCTGGAAGGAGCTGAAAAGGTTCCACAGTATGAACACTATCCTTTATTCCTAGTATCCTACACAGTTACTACTTCCCACCAGTCAACATGGAGGAAGAATACCCTACAGCCCAACTGGAAGAAATGACTGGAGTTTTAGAAAGAGGCAGGCAGAGCCTGTTTCTGTATCTACCGCTGCAACACCACCTCAGGACCTTGATTTTGGGAGGTGCCCAGAGAGGCTTCCTGGGGCAGGCAAGGCTTCTGCAGCTCTATCCATACCCTAGCATCTGTCAATGGGGTAGTGACAAGCACTGGGCAGACAAAAAGACAACCTCTGATTGCCCTGTGGCTGGGCATAACTGGGGAGAACACACTGGCTGCAGGGCTCTGCCAAATAAATTTTTTAGGCTAAAAAAGATATGGTAGCAGTACCCTAGTTAGGCATAGGGCCCAAGACAGGTGACAGACACTGCTGTCTGCACCAAACTGCCCAAGATGTTCCTAGGCTGTACTCCCCAAGTGGTTTCTGGGAGTGGAGTAGGTCAGTTAGGCATTTTTGCAAGCCTCAGGGCCAACGGCAAGGGCCTTGGGACCAATAATCAGTTGGTTCCAGGTAGCATGTAAAATATCCTCCAATGAGGTGGGCTTGGTATTCATCTAGTCCCAGGCCCAAGGAAGGTGCAGGTTCTCCCCTAAGTGGTGGAAGGGAAGGTCTGCGCACCTAAGGAAAGTGCCTGTGTTAAGGTCTGCTATGCCACTGTTTCACCAAGGCAAACCAGAAATGCTATATCATGGTGGGTAAAAACAGGGTTCTTTCATGGAGCCTGAAAATGTGTAAAGGGTGGAGGAAGCTGTAGCCTAATGAGAGAGCTCTCCACACCAGTGTGCCCCTCATCTGCAGATGAACAGAAAGAGTCGCTGCCAACAGTACTGAAAATCTGATAATCGGCTGGTGATGTTCTGGGCTTGTGCCAGGGAGTAAAGGCAGGTGGCCGTGCCGTGGCATTGACGGAGGGGGTGTAACAGAGCCCGTTGATGGGTCCCCTCCAGTATGATCCGAATGGAGTGTGACCTGGCCAGGCATCAGCACCCATACTGTCATCCAGGTGAGAAAGAGAAGCCGACTGGGGAGGCATAGGCAACACTGACAGCGATAGTGCCCTGGCCATCACAGTGTGATGGTGGAGAAGCGTCAACAGGAAAGGCAGAGGCACCACTGTCGACAGCCAGCAAAGGATGAGAAAGGAATGTGAAAGTCAACGGGGGAGGCAGAGGTGTCACTGTAACCACAAAAAAATCAGCCCTAACAGTCTGACAAGCACGGCACAAAACCCCAACCTTAGCATGCCATTGACAGTTTGGGGGGGAGGGCAATGCTGAATCAGGTGCCAAGTTTTTTTTTTTGTTTTTTTTTTTTTAACAACGTAAAAATCTCACTTACAGAAGCCGTGTCCCAGGATTGATGGCAGACTGAGAACTGGTCCAGTGACTCGGCTGTCTCTAATGCTGCAGGAACACTCTTGCGTCCTATGTCGGCTTCTGATGAAGAAAAGTGCCTTTTTGATATGGCCGGCTGATGGTGCCCAGGCACCGGAGAAAACTCCCAACAAAAATGGCGGGCTGTCTAGTTGGAGGCCAGATCTCATCATCCTTGGGGCAAAGCCGACAGTGGAGAGTCACCAGAGAGCATCCCATCACCGCAGGCTCATGAAATGGAGAAAAAAGCTTGCTTGCTATTTAAGACATAAAAGCACCAGAAAGCCAATGGAGAAAATGGCAGGAAAATGGAGCAATGTTTCACAGTGGTCCGACAAGCATTTGATCACAGCGAAAAAAGCACTGCGGTGGGATGGGGCTGCCCACACTTATATGGGGAAGGTGACATTAGACACTGTCATGGGAGGCCCCTACTGAACTGCTAGCAAAAGTTTAATGTGTGGCCCTACAGCCTTGATGGCTTACTGTTCCATAGGTGTGGCCTGATGAAAGAGGTGTCCTCGAAGAAGATTAGCAATTCACCTGCTGCCAGACTGGACATTTGTGATGTCACAATAAGTGTGGTCACAATGCTAATAAGGTATGAAGAGGAACTGTACACAAATACTGACCAGAGGTGAGGGGAAACAGTGGGAAAATATTGACCCAAGGAATGAACTATTGCCTGGCAATAGTTATAATGCCCGAAGGCTGAGGGCACTCTGACTACTGGAAGGCAATAATGCATCCCGTGTGGTCTATACTTTCCCACTATATACCAATACATCTCCTGTCAGTATCCGTTTTTATTAAACTTGCCCGAGTTACAACGATAAGAACGGGCAATAAGTGAAAATATTATTTCTCAGTTTATTTATTTGCTTTTGGTAACCAGGTGAGTGCACTAGGCATAGAGATGCCTATTTCCAGGGAGGATACAAGTCAAATACATGAGCAAACAACAATGTGATGCAGCACATTTAATAGGACAGACAATGCCAGGTGGGCAGAAAAAACAGACAATTTGCAAACAGTGAAAGTATAGAGTTATACAAAGTCAAAATACAAGCAAAATACAGCTAGGAGATATTCAAAAATATAGACAAGTGCAAGACAAGTACAGAACTGGCCTGATCAAGTATTATGTCCAAATATACAGCAAGTGCTGTTAACAAGGTCGATAAACATAGTGAGAAAGAGAGGGGAGAGGAGGACAAAGAGAAGGGTGAGAGTAGATGAGTGAATGCAGAGGAAGAGGGGAGTGTAAGTAAGATAAAAGCAACGTGTAAGACAGAGGAAAAATGGATGAGCTGAGGTGGACGGAAACACGTGCAGGGATTAGATGCTAGTAGATGTTCACGGGGACGTTTCTTGAAACCAGCATGTGTAGGTGCAAGGCGAATAGTTTGAGTGATAGAATTCCAATACTTAGGGGCAGCACAAGAGAAAGCTCGTGCACCCATGGTGGTTTTACGTCTAGGGATGTAGAGAGGGGTTTGGTCGTTATACCGGAGACCATAAGAGGGGGTTTGGGAGTAAAGCAAAGAGGCGAGGGACTGAGGGATGCCAGATCTTGTTATACAATCCAGCAGGGAACCACAGGACAGTAGACAGTGAATGGCAGGGCTGGGCCATCTTAGGTCAGCATAGAGCTGACAGTGGTGTTTATACTGTGGGGAAGCGGAGGCGAAGCAGCACATGTTATTATAAGTGGTGTCCCATTTATGGAGGGAGGTCTCGGTGGTGCCTAGGTAGGTGACTGAGCCATAAGCCAGTGCCAGGAGCAGAAGGCCTTGTGCCACAGCAAGCCTAGCTGATGGAGAGAGTGCATAGGTGGTACGGTAGGCTCCCCCCTATTTTTGCATTAACAGATTTGCAAGTGGCAGTGATGTGAAGATCCAGCTCCAGGGATTCATCGAGAAGAACGCCCAGGTATTTGAAGGAACTGGTGCTGACTAACGGGGAACCATCAGCACAGGATATATTGAGGGAGTTATGATTCACTAAGTCTGTCAGGAGAGCCCAGGAGCATGGCATGGGTTTTGCTTACATTAAGAACAAGGTTATTTTTAGTTAGCCAGGTTTGAATGTTTAGGAAGTCCGGTGCAAGGGATCTGTTGATATCCAAGACATTTCTGGCACTGGGGTAGACGACGAGGTCATCAGCATAAAGCAAGGAAGCACAGGTGGGTGCCAGCAACGGGAGGTCATTAATGAAAATAGTGAAGAGCAGAGGACCAAGTATGGAACCCTGGGGAACACCAATATGTATAGACGAACAGTCAGACATGGCTGCATTAAAAGCTATAGCCTGGTTACGATTGGATAAGTAGCTTTTGAACCAGTTCACTGTCTCATCTAAAAAACCCAAGGAACACAGCTTATTAAGGAGAAGATTATGATTAATCAGGTCGAAAGACTTATTTAAATCAATAAAGATTGCACCGGTCAAGAGACCAGATTCCATAGCAGCGTAGATGTCATTGGTAAGTTTTAGAAGGGCAGTTGAGGTACTGTGGCCTTTGCGGAATCCATGCTGGGAACTGGAGAGGAGGTTGTGTTTTTGAAGGTACTCTACGGTTTGGGTCACCACTAGCTTTTCCAGCATTTTACTGAGCACAGAAAGGATAGCAATAGGTCAATAGTTAGACATGTCTTTGGGATCGCCCTTTTTAAGGATAAGAGTTATTCTAGCTATCTTCCATATGTCAGGAACCACACCATGGCATAGTGATAGGTTAAAGATTTTAGTAAGGAAGAGGCTATGAGAAGGGCAGCAGCTTTCAGGAGTCTAGGTTCCAAACCATCAGCACCGGAGCCAGTGGTGTCTGAGATAGCAGGTAGCAGCTTTAGGGCTTCGGCTCTAGTGATGGTCCGGAACCGGAATGTCGGACGAGAGTGCAGGGGTTCAGTATCCACGGGAGTAAGAGTGGGGTGACCAGAAGGGAAGGAGGACGAGTAGCTAGATAAGTCTGAGAAGAAGCAGTTGAAAGAGTTAGCGATGGTCACCGAATTATTACAATGCACGCCATTTAGTATCAAGTCATGAGAGGTGGTCGATTTATTGGTACTAAGGAGAGTTTTGATAACGGACCAGAATTTCTTGGAGTCGCCTGCAGCTTTTATTAACAAGTCTTTACAGAACGAGATTAGCTAGGTGAATGTTCCTCTTGCAGGAGTTTCTCAGGGCCCTATAGCTACTGTAGTCACTCTGAAGCCCAGAGGCCTTAAAACAGCACCAGCTTTTGTCCCTGACCCTAAGTTGGGTAAGAAGATCCTTAGAGAGCCATTCAGTTTGTTTGCCTCAGATACGGCGAGTGACACAGAGGCATGGTGGTCCTGGAGACATCCAAATTTTGTAAGAAAATATTCTAGTGCTGACTGAGCATTAGTGGAGGCAAAGATGGGTGTCCAGTCAATCCTAGAGAGATCATACATAAATTGTGCCCAAATAAAATTGGCCAGATTTCGGAAGGTGATAAGTTTCGGAGGTGGAGATGGTTGTCTAGCAGCATGCCAGATGCAGAAGACTGGGGAGTGGTCTCTAACAGCATCTGCAAGTGTACCTGCTGACACTATACCATCAAGACGGTTCATGAGGACCCAGTCAATCAGAGAACTAGATCTGGGGAGGCCATGACCCTAGTTGGGTCAGTGATTAGTTGGTGGAAGTCATGGCCTTGTACCAAAGTGTGGAGGGAGTGACTAGATTTTCCAGACCAGTTTAGGTTAAGGTCACCCAAAACGAGGACCTATTGCCTGGTTCTGGTTAATTATTGCATGGTTCTAATGATATTGTCAGGTTCTTTGTTTGAAAACAAGCAATCATTCAAAAACCTTGTACAGTATGTCAAGTGACCAACTCTGGTCTAATCAGAGAGATGGCTTTTTTCTAAGGTTTTATAAAACTAGATATGTCAGTCTCCAGGTAAAGTACTGCTTTTCACACCTCATACTGTTGAGTAAAAAAACTTCTAATGAGTAAAAGAAGAAATACTTTGGCAATAAAAAACAACAACTGATGAAAAAACCTTAGTTGAAAAAGTTCAAAGGAAAATTACTAAGAAAATAAGTAACTTGACAAACTTAAACTACACTGATAGGTTAGAATCCTTAGGTTTGTACTCCTTGGACTATAGATCTCTCAGAGGAGAATTATGTTTAGCCTACAGAGCAATAAATGACCCCATCTTGCTTGAAACTATGTGCTTAGTTAAACAAGAAACTGCCAATAATACCCGCTCACATACACTTAAATTAGTTGTTAATAATAAAACTGTTAAAATAAATAAGTATATCACACAAAGACTGACACCTGTATGGAACTCCCTTCCACACTATGTAGTTTCAAGTGACAATATTACACATTTCAAACATAGATTAGATGAATATACGGGCGATAGGAAATTCTTCTACCAACATTAGGACATATGGTGGCGAGTTCAATATGGGCTTGCCCTCGAACTTGTAAAGCAACCTATGAACTGGCTACTTTTAAAAATGAATAACATTTTCTGTCTGCTATTTTTGATGCTACTTTTTTTTCCCCCACAAATATACTTATGGCTCCTTGTGTCCAGGGGTGCCTGATCATCGCTGTTCCTGCTTCTCCGAGCCAGCCACTGCCCCACCTGGGACTCACCTGGTCTGAGGTTCCCATGTGAATACCCCTCTTATGGTGGGGTCAGATGGCCGTCCCCCACCCTCATGTCAATCATCAAGAGCAGACAGATCACGATGAGGTCCCAGGTGCCGGCACAGACTCTAGGCGAGTGGGCAGGGCTATATACAGCCTCCGACATACTTTTCCCGTTTTCTCCCCACCGCTGCTGCAGGACATCAAGGCATATGCATGGAGGTGGAGACACCTGATTTCCCGCAGTCACTACCCTTCGAGTCACCTGTGCTGCACTACCATCAGGGCTTCAACTAGTGGCAGTCTAAGGCTGGGCTGACATCCCTTTCCTCCCCTCCAACGGAGAGGAATGCAGTCCCTCAGACGCTCAATCCTCTCCTACCCTGGACGATCCCCAGCGACCAGAGTCCGTTCCCAAACCCAGGTCACGAGGGTGGCAAAAAGAAAGGCGCCAGTGCCTCAGCCTTCTATGCCACCAGACCAGCTTAACTCTTATGTTTTTTAAGTGATAAAATAATATTCTCACTGTACCTGAAACTGGAATATTCTGTGAGATAGATAACTGCACGTCCCCTGTCCCAGGCGGCATGTCTATTACCAGGTAATCCAAATGTCCCCAGTCCACCTACACAAACAATAAAAAAGATGCATACTGTTTCACAGTTAGGAAATATCTAGGCATACGCTGCTACACAGACACACAGCTGACATTTATTTTTCACTATTACTAGGAATGTTTTTGACCACAGGTGCTCTTTTTCAAAGGTTCCACCTCAAGAAAGTTACAACAGTGACAGACCAGGAGGATAACAGTGAGACATTACAGTGGCTACGAAAAGTGCAGCGCAGCTTACAATGAGTTATTACAGAGGCAACAATGAGTGCAAGTGCAAAATAAAGGTTTACAAAGGATACAGAAATGCAAGGATATAACCAGAGAGCAAACTTTGCCCTACCTATTTCCTATCTCCTTCACCTCTCCTTCTCCTTATCTTGTGTCCCAGACTCTTGGAAGCTGGCTACTATCATTCCCCTTCCCAAAGGGGGGGTCTCTCTTCCCCTAGTAACTTCCAAGCTATCTCTCTCCTTCCCACTTTAGCTAAGCTCCAGGAACACCTTTTCCTTTCCCAACTCAACCTCCTCCTTCACTTCTTTCCAGTTTGGCTGTATCATAGAATCAGAGAAGCTTGATGGCAGAAAAGGACCATACCGGCCCATCTAGTCTGCCCTTTTTTTCCCCCTACACCTCCCCCCTCCCTGCCAGCCCCCTTCCCCCCGATACTCAGCCCCTTATGCTTGTCCCATGTCCTCTTGAATTCTTCCACCGATTTAGCCCCCACCACTCTGGTAGTCTGTTCCAGGGCTCCACCACCCTCTCCATGAAGAAACACCCTCTTACTTTGCTCCTGTATCTTTTTCCTTGCAATCTGAGGCTGTGTCCTCTAGTTTTGACCCCCTCCTTCCTCTTAAGTAAACCCTCTTCTCCCACTTTATTGAGCACCTTTATATATTTAAAAGTTTCAATCATGTTTCCCCTTTCCCTCTTGTCTCCAGTGTGTACAGATCCAGCACCTTACACCTCTGCTCGTATGACTTTCCCTGCATACCCTGCACCATCTTGGTTGCTTTAGGAAGTCTCATTCCATTACCACCTCTCTCCTCCGGCTCACTGATGCCATCCTCACAGGTATGGATCAGGGCTTTGCCACCTCAGCTATTTTCATCGATTTATCCAAAGCTTTCGACACTGTACCCATCCCATTCTCTCTCAGTTTCTTCAGCTGATTAGTTCCACTCCGACCCTGAGGGCAGGTCGCAAGCTGTCCATACTGGAGACATCCTTTCCACCCTACTCCCTGTCAGCTCAGGTGTCCCACAAGGGTCTGTCTTGGGCCCAGTTCTTTTCTCTATTTTTCCAAATGACCTCCCCAAGGCCTGCTCCTCTGTGTCAATACATATGTATGCAGATGATACATTTCTTTTTCCCTCCAGCTCCTCTGCCACTGATCTCCTGAACCAACTCCAACCAGACTTTAACAACATTCAGCATTGGTTCCAAGTTAATCAGTTATTCCTCAATGCCAAGAAAACCATCTCCATGACTTTTGGCACTAGGAAGAGACTTGATAGAGTTCTTCCATTTCCTTCCTTTCGTACCCTTAGTGGTGCAGCTATTGACGATGTTGCCTCCTTCAAATATCTCAGGGTTTGGTTAGATTGTCGTCTAGATTTCTCTGTTCATGTGGATGCTATTCACAAGAAGCTTCACCCCAAAATTGGGGTGCTTTACAGAAATAAGAGAAGCATACTCATTCCTGCTCGCAGAGAAATCTTAAGTAAGACGATTTTGTCCATTTTTGGCTATGGTGATATTGTTTATAGTGCTGCTCCAACGTCTACTTTAGCTTGACTGGATCCTCTCTTTCACTCCTTCTGTCGCTTTGCCCTTGACAAACCCATGCGTACTCAGCACTGTACCTTGTATTCTTCCCTTTCCTTCCCCTCTCCTGATGCCAAGCACTTCACCCACTGTGTGACCTTTATTTCCAAATTTTGGTTTGGCTCTCTCCCCTCGTATCTAACCTCTCTTCATAATGCTTGCTCTCACTCTTTTGCTCTCCCTAAAATGAAATCTACTGCTGGCCAGTCTGCCTTCTTATTTTGTTTCCCTAAACTTTGGGGTTCTCTTCCCCCTTCTATTTGCTTTGCTCCTTCCTTTCCCACTGTTAATGCTCTTCTCCATGAGTTCTCTGCTTACTCCTGCAGTTACTTCTGATATTAGGTTTACTTCTTACCTGCAATTTACCTAATACTTTGTGCCTCAGCACTTCCCCAGTATCAGTCATTCCCCCAGTTTTTATTTTGTTAAGTTTATAACTATTTGTTCTTTTGTTCAGTTTCACACTTTATTGCACTGTAATTTACTTTTGACAATTTATTCGTAGGCATTATTTTCCTGTTTATTTTATGTTATACTTATTCTATTTCGTGTATTTTATATTCTGTAGTTTGGGATCTTATCTTTTCCCCTCCTCCCTCAGGACGCATCTAGAAGACGAGCTGTTACCAGCTCAGTATGTCTTTCATGGTAAAACCTTTGAAATAAATAAACAAACTTATCAACAAGTACAAGCTCCAATCACCAGCCTACAGAATAACCTAAACAGCTCCCCCTTCCCCCGGCACCGATCCATGGTACCTCTGTTCGCACATCTCTAATTCTTGGCGTCTACCACCCCACGCGGCACCAAGCACCCACCCACCGTCACCTTACCAGTATCCTCGGTGCTGCAGGTCCACATACAGCGGCTGGCGCAGCCCTCCTCACACCACCTTGGCTGACCGCCATATGTCCAGGCAGGTAGTGCTCGACTTACTTATAGGGCAGAGTGACGCACGCGGCATCAAAGATACTGGTAAGGTGACTGTAGGGGTGGGTACTCAGTGCCACGGTGGGGGGGCACTAGCCGCCGAGTTAGAGGCGATGACCGGAGGTCCTATGGATCGGTGCCTGGGGAACCACTGGATGCCGGGGGGCAAGTTATACTACGGGCTGACAATTGGGGAGGGACCACTAGCACCAGGAGACTTTTAGCATGGGCTGGCGACTGGAGGAGGAACCACTAGCACCAAGGAAGTTTTTGTCAACATTGGGCTGGCGATCGGATGCAGGGTGTGACACTAGCACCAAGGAAGCATTATTTCAACATTGGGCTAGCAATCAAGGGGTTGGGGGGGACCACTTACACTAGGGAAGTGTTATTTAAACATCAGGCTGGGGATCGGGGGGGCCACTAGCACCAGGGGCAGCTACATATGTCGGACTGGGGAAGGGGAGGCAGTGCCATGCTAACCTGCCTCCGCTACCAATGCGAATGGGCCCATAACGGGCATGCAAATGGCCCCTTAGTACCTTGCACGCCCAATGGACTCATTTGTAGGAGTTCCTTTGAAAACAGCAGATAGTGCTCTAGTGCTATCCACTCTTGAGGCCCACTTCAAAAGCCACGTCCGGGCAATGTTACTTGATCTGGCGCTGTACCGACATGGCCCAATATTCAGTCAGATAGCGCCAGTGTCCTATCCAACTGAATCTAGCATCCTCAGACCCCCCCAGGCAATTGCTAAGTGCAGCACAAATCTTTGCATTCTGCTCTGCGCTTTTCTGAATGTCGGGCCCCTGATCTTTTCTTTTTGGGTCCTGCTGCCCCCCTGGAGCCAAGTACAGTCACACAGCAGGTTCACAGAGTACATGTTTAAGTCCTGCAGCCTCTCCTCATATGCCTTGTCCCCTGGTCCATGGACGGTCTTGGTTATCCTGCACTGTACTGCTTCCACCTTATTGTTGTCTCTACTCAGATGAGGACACCAGAGCCTAGGGCAGTATTCCAGGTGTGGCTGCACCAGTGACCTGTACAATGGGAGGATCACTTCCCAACTTCTACTTCTTATCCTCATCCTTATGCAACCCAGTATCCTGTTTGCCTTGCCAACAGCTCTATTACAATGTTCTGCTCTTTTCAGACTCTTCGATATCATGATATCTAGGTTGATTTCCTTTGTGGTGCATTCCAGCGCAAGTCCTCCCATTTCGTATTGTAGTCTTGGGTTCTTTTTCCCCAATGTGCATCACTTTACATTTTTTAGCACTGAAGCCCAGCTGCCAGATCTTTGACCAGCTCTCCAACCTACCCAAAGTTCCCTTGTCCTTTCCTCCATGTCCACCCTTGCACAGATCTTTGTGTCAACTGTGAAGTTGCAGAGCTTGCCCTTGACACCTTCCCCTATGCCACAAATGAATTCACTGAAAAGGACTGGGCTCAGCACCAGCCTCTGAGGTATTCTGCTTGTTACTTCCCTTACTTATGAAAACACCCATTATTTATTTATTTTTTTTATGTATTTTACAATTTTTGGCCAGGAAAGACACTAAGCCAGAGCTTGTTTCCAGGCACGTCCTGGAAACACAGGGAAGTTAAGTGACTTGTTCATGGTCACAAAGCATGCAAGTGGTAACTGTGAGATTCAAACCCAGTTCTCCAAGTTTGCAGCTCAGCGCTCTTAATCACTGGGCTATACTGCCTCCTTAAATGGTATCATGTTTAGGAATTCAAAACCTGATCTCCTGGTTCATAGTAGAGTGCCCTAACCACTAGGCTACATTAACAAATGTCCTTTGTGTTCTTTACCTCAACCAGCTCTCCACCCAAGTTGCCAATTATTCCCCTATCCTGAAGTCCTTTATCTTTTTGACTAGCCTCATGTGGGGGACTGAATCAAAGGCCTTGTTGAAATCAAAGTATACCCCTATCTGCTGCCCTGGTTACCCAGTAAAAGAGGTCAACAAGATTTGTATGTCATTGAACTGTACAGTAACTTTCACTTTGTCTGTAATGTATACTGTAAAAGACTACAGCAGACCTGAAATCTTGAAGGATGTTGTATAACAATGCGGGTCTTAAAAAAATGTGATTTGTGTTACTGCACTCTGGCACCGAGAAGCTCTAGGGGGTCATGTTTATGTCCATGGCTCAGTGTGTCAGCCTTAGACTGCCCTTTCTATGCTAGTTTGAGGATCTATGTGTCTGTCTGAGGGTCCTTGTGTGACCAGAGGTCTGTATGCATCTGTCCAAGAGTCTGTATGAGTCTGTCACTCTTAGGGGTTATGTATGGACTGTATGACTGGGTGGACCTCTGGTCTTTTTCTGCCGTCATCGTCTATGTTTCTATGTATGTTTGTGTGAGGGTCCGTGTGGTCACTCTGGTGCATCAATCTAGGATTCATGAATGTCCCTCCGAGACATGGTATTTCTCCAAGGGTTCGTGTTTGTCCATCCAGCAGTCCATGTGTGTTTGCCTGAGGCTCTGTATACATGTCAGACTGATCCTCTCTATTTGACATCACAGTCTGTGTATCTTTTATCACTTATCCATGTATGTCTCTCTAAGGGAGCACGTATGTATGTCATGATGCAGCATTACAGCCCACAGACACAAACTTGGAAGCAGCAGTGTGTGTGACACGTGCATGACAGAGAGGGAGCTAGGGATGAGTGAGTAGGTTCAAATATATTTTCCCAGAGATCTGGAATGAAATGAAAACCTGGTAACAGCAGCCTGAGCATATTAGCCTACTAAGCCAGTACACCACCACAACATTGGCTTCACGCTTTATTTAGTTCATCGGCTGTAGGTAGCATCTTCAGATGCACACAATTCCCTAATTTAACCCTAAACTCTAAAAAGCATTTCTGCAGATTTCGTTGGGTGCTTAGACAAACCCCCTACAACATACTCAAATCCCCCAGTTGCCTTTGTTGCCCCCAACTTTTTTATGGATAGTTGTATCCCTGACTAGCAAAGGTTTAGTTCAAGAATTATGGTTGTATGCATTGAACAATCTAAATTCTTAACATTTTATACCTTTGAATCAATTGCTTCAAAGTATGTGCGGTGGTGAACAATTGGGTTGTAGAGTCAATCATTATTACCTGTAGCCACTTGTACGCATCTGTATAACATAGGCATATTACACTGAGTTCCACTGACGTGCCTAATACGTCCTATACAGTAGTCCCATTACTGAAAAGGACCATTATCTACTGCTCACGATTTTCGCCATCCCACAGGCCTCCAGTTAGCTTTAGGAAATTCTATACTTGAGCCCCACTGTCTATTGATAATATGTTGTACGTATAGAATAAACATATTTTTCTTGCACGCATTCCCTTACTGTGTACCTTCTGAATTAGGTCCCTCTAGTTATATAATATTGCACGACTGCCCCAGCCCACAAAGGCACATGTGGGGATGGAAAAAATAGAGCACCTTTTATTTAGCACTCCCTTGTAGCCGAAGCATAATTATTCTCCATCCATGTATTGCAAAGGGCAGGGGGCTTGATATTCCATACTTGACACCGCTTGGGACAAAATACTAATTTTCTGAATTAATCCACTCTACAGGAGGATGCGACACAGGTCTGAAGAAGCAGACTGACTCAGCCAGACACAATGGAAAACATAGGTTAAGCAAGTTTTGCCTTCTCTCATACATGTAACTGTAGACGTTCAAGACATACACTATAATCCTTCTATATCAAAATGCTTAGAGTTAACAACTTGAGGGCTATTACCAAAGGGACTGAATACACTACTTAGGCTGTTTGAAACAGATTACCAGTCAGCTTTTGCAGTTAGATTTGGAAGGCACAGGGTGTCATACTCCAGGAGGCACTTAAGCATAAATAGTTGAACAAAAAGGTCCAAAACTAATGGAATAAGCTGCAGACCATGTTTCTTGAGTCAGAAGCCACTTGAGAGCATGGGCGTATAGCAGGTCATGCCCCCCACCCCAACCCCTGAGCAGTCCAAATCCAGATTTGAAGGCATCACATAGACTGCAGTTAGGGTTTCCTCCTTTTCTACCCCTCCCCATCCCATGATGTGAAGGAACTGCCATTTGGAACAATATGCATGCACAGCGCACTGTGAGGGAGGGAAGCAAGCTCCCTGGCCCTACTGCAGGTGACCCTGTGGTGCTGGAATCCAGCTTCAGCCCTCCACAGGTGGAGAGCACTGCCTCTCAGCAGCTGCTCCAGCTAATACCTACCACAGTACTGCTCCCCGAGGCCATTCCTGATCTCCAGTCCCCAGCATGGTAGCGCAACGCATCACAGCTGAGCCACTGGGACCCTCACAAAGCTCATTCTCAATGTCATTCAAAACAACTGGATCAGAGTCACAGAAAGATACTGAATAAATACAGATCCAACAGCATTAGTATAACAACATATTAACAAAACCAGTAACAAGGGAAAGTATTTTTCCAGTATCATACATGATTTCATACATGAGGCTGGGCAACTGTAATTAGAACAGCTTAGGATTAAAAACCAAGCTTTATTTCACAGCTTAGCTCTCCTACCCCTAGACTGCAGAGCCTTCAAAGGAAAATTTATCTCAAAACAGACACTAGGGTATTTTCTTTTGCCTTACCATTTTCAAATTTTCTTTTTTGAATGTTTTATTAATCTGCCTTTAGTATCTGGTAGGCAAAAAGTCAAGGTGTCTGGAGAAAAAATGTGAATATAAAATATTACACTACAAATCTGCTACAAATGCAGATTTTAAAAGCTAAGGGTCACTTTTGAAAAGTCTTCCATGGTAGCATAAATTTAAAACTGAGCAGACCAAGAAATATATGTCCATCTACAATGGTCTGGTGTTATTTATTTTCATTAGGCAAGGCAATGCAATTTTATTGATATGGACCCCTATTCATAGGGTTCAGGGCACCTCATAAAGAACAGCACATCTGGAGAGAGAAAAAAAAAACTAATAATAATAAAAAAAAGTTACTGGTTAAGATAATAGTCAAACCCCATAAAAATAAGTTCCCAAGATGTCCTAAGTTACAAGTTCGGTCAGCAACACATGCTTGGGGGAAAAGAAAAATGCTACCCCTTCTTAAAGGTAATAGGAAACAAGTTTTATACCAGTAAACGCCATCCAGTTTTCCTTTCCATGTCAGTCATGCATTCTGTTATGCTTTGACCATTTTTGGAAAATTAATAACCTAGCAATGAAGTGCCCTCAAACCTACACTGTTCGTCTCACCTCAGCTGCTACCACCCTTTCATTTCATATTTCCAGGACGTTCCACAACATCCACTGCACCTTTCCATGTTATTTATCTGAATGGCCTGGAATGGTGTAACTGAAGACACAGAATGTTCAGAAAGTATGATAACAGAAAACAGTAGCTACCTACTGAGGAGATAGAAATTCAAGGTAGCTACAAAGGGGGAAAAAATTAATTAAACAAAACTGTTTAAAAGATATCATGTTTTGTCACACAATAGTCGAGAAAGCGTAGGGGCACACTCCATAGACTTCTATGGACCCGGTATTTAAACTACTTTTTTAAATGGGCACAGTGGAGGGCTTCAAGAAGGGGTGGGACAGGTATAAGGGGAAACTGAAGCCAAAGAAGACCCTCTCGGGGGCTGAGGAGGCGGGAAAGCGAGCACCCACTAGGTGGCTGGCTAACGAGCAGACATTACAGACCATTAGGCCTATTCTGCTGGCTTTTAGCATGTTAGTATGTAAATACTTTAGTGGGCCGAATCCAGCAAATCAAGGCCAGCACTCAACTAACTAAGCCCCTGTTAGATCAGTACTGGCTGGGATTTGTTGGAATCGGGCCATTAAAAAATTTAAAAAGTAGTTTAAAAACCGGACCCACGTCAGTTTATTGAGTGCGCCCCCATGCTCTCCCGACTATTGCATCATAAAACGTGAGCATGTGGGGGCAGGACTCCAAACTGGGACATGGAAGGGATCAGGTTCTCAGCCCCACAGAGCCTAAATATGATCCATACTCTTCCAAAAACCCTAAAATAATAAAAACATTATTTCTAAGCATCACTGAACTCCAGGACAGGTAAGGGTCCTTGGTGCGAAAAGGATGTCCCTATGTGTTCCAGAAACAGAAAGGGCTATATGGAACTCTCCTCCCAAACACTATCTACTCATGTTACGCTAGGATCTGAAAAGTTCTGTGGAATGAATGATGAGACAACTGTTCTGGGTCTGCCTGGATCAGATCATCCAGATAAGGGTGAATATAGTGTCCCTCATGGTAAAGAAAAGCTAACACGACCACTGGGACTTTCGTAAACACCCTCAGGGCACAGCTAACCCCATGGGAGAGCCTGGAACTGAAAGTGTTGATCTTGGATGGTAAATCTAAGAAATTTCTGGTGCAACTGCCAAATGGGAATGTGCAGATATGAATCCAAGAGGTCTATCCAGACCAGAAAGTCACCCGGATGAAGTGCCACAATGATTGGTCTCTGAATCCATCCTGAACCAGATGTGTCTCAAAAACTGGATCAGGCAGGAGAGATCCAGGATCAGATGTAATCCAACTGATTTCTTGGTCTATCCAAATGACATGGAGTAGAACCCATGTTCCTTTTCCACGAGAGGAACTAAAATCTCTGACCCATGCCAAGCTGAGGATCCAATGTCTTGCCTCCTGCTTGACGTTTCCTGCAATTTGTGAAGTCCGGGGATGGAATGAAAAGCCCTCTAGAGGGCACAAAAAACTCCGTTGTATAACCCTGGGAAATTATCTCCAGCACCCAACCATATGACCTGGTCTCACATCACCTGTCGTAAAACCTCTGGAGCTACCCAACCAGAGTTTGTTGACAAGGATGGGAGTGCAAACCCTCAGGCAGAGTATCCGCCTTCACCGGTGGCTCCCCAAAGCATTTACAGGAGAAGATGCCTCTATTCTGCTGGGCCCCGAAGCCTGAAAATGCATCTCTACTGCACTGGTTCCTAAATCCTTGAAAGAAATGAAAACCGCCATGAGAGTTGCAGCCCTGGCCAAAACCCTGACCTTTGAAACCACTACTGAAGATTTTTTGACTCTCAGAACTTGGCAGGGAACTTTTCTTATCCTTAAGGATCTTTTCTAACGGTGGGCCAAACAACATCCAGCCTATGAAGAGGCCACTACCCAAGTGAGACATGGAGGCGTGGTCTACTGACCAGTATCTCAGCCAAACCAATCTAAGGGCTGCCACAGTGGCAGCACAACCTCTCACTGACATACAAAGTAGATCTACCATGGAACTACCTAAAAAGGAGGCTTCCATACTGTACTACAGTCAGGAGATCCCGACTGGAGAATCCTCAGGGACCTTATCCACTACTGCTATCGACAATTCACCACAGTGCTCGGGCTACTTACAAAAAGGTCCAGATGACACACAAACCAAAACCTGAAGCCAAATACACATGCTTGCAGGCTGTTTCCAGATTATCATTAGGTTCTGAAAGGGCAGCTACACCTTTCACCAGAAAAACGACTTGTTTAATCACAGAAGAGATGGCTGCATTGGTGATGGGGGAGCCTACCATTTTATAATCAGTCAAGAAAGAGGTAGTGCTTCATCCATGACTTAGTAAAATGCTTCTTCTTGTCCACATCATCTGATTCTTCTTTAACTAGCTCTGCAAAATGTTCTACTTCAAGGACGCATTTCGGTGCACTTCTTGTTGGAGACAGAATGAGATTAACTTTAAGCATAGTTGTGCACTGGATCTCCGTTAGTTACAGAATCTTTCTGGTCTCCTTGACCAGGAAAGAAATAACCTATGAACTGAATAAAGATAGGATCGAGGAAGACTGAGGTTCCTCCATACATTCAATTTCCTCTTCAACATCTTCAGAATCCTGAGGGTCCTCTGGATTATAACTGCCTTGGGAGCCTTCCAGATTGTCTGCTGGGGGGGCCCTAGCGCAGACAGGTCTAGGGATGAATGTAGATCAGGAAGAGCACTCTTTCTGCCAAAGTTCTGTTAAGGATCTCTTGCTACATCTGGCCATGTCTGTCTCGATTCCCTGATTCCCTGAAGGGAAGGGTCTGCATGAGTAAGGTTTAAGAGGTGGGATAATCGTCTTAGTGCTGGACATTTGATCACCTTGTAAAGGAGTTTACTGAGATTAAAAAAAAAAAGAGGGATCTGTGTGACTCTGTACGCCACTGCCAAACTTAAAACCAAATACAGTATACCTAGGCTACCACAAGTACTGGGACTAGGTGACATGAATTCAGCATTTGTCCTGCTAGGGCATCACTTCTGCACACCTCAATCATTCTTACATACTTGAATCAATCTTTTTGTGCACCTGCATCAAATTTTGTACACTTGTGGCAACTGCACAGCTGCATCAATGTTTGTGTACCTGTGACACTTTTTGCACACTTGCATCAATTTTGCGGACTTGTGGCAAACTTTCTGAACAATGTATCAATTTCATCAAAAATGACACAACCTCCCTCCTTGAAAATGATGCAACCCATGACACAATCAGTGTTACACTGCCATGTCAACAATCAGAAGGAGAAAACTTATCCAAAAACAGAACAAACCTTAAAAAGGTCAACAGCCCTTTGGAGAGGTGTTGAAACACTCAGGGTGTGAAAAAGAGTACTCTGAGTAAGCCTACGTGACTGAAAAAAACTTCTAGCAGGCAATACAGAGGAGTGTGTGAAAACTTCTGAGAGAAAAACTTTTTAAAAAGGCTTTCTCAGGCAACAGGTTCAATTCACCCCAGAACAGCAAGACCTCTTACACAACACCCTTTGAGGAATTCAGGCAGAATGGCAAAACACACAGCCTCCACCAGGAAGAGGAGATTAAAGCAGGAACCAATTAAGCAAATAAACAGGCACGATTTAAATTGAGAAACTCTGGCTAGTAAAACAAACAGGATTCTCTGCTGAGAGTTACTACAGTGGGAAAAAATAATAAACATTTTGATGAAAGTCTTGAAATAGGAGAGCTCCTAGCTATGCTGACAGTCCCATTAACCAACAAAGACTGAGAATTCAAAGCCAACTGCCTCAGACTGCAAAGGAGCCAGGGTTATATGATTATGTCACAGCTTTGGAGCGTGTTAGCCCCTAGTTGGTGGGCATGTGCAACAAAGCAATAAAAGAATGCCCAGTGAAAACGTGGAAGGACACAGAAAGCAGTATTACAAGCAACTACAAATTCATACAAATTTCCTATATCCTTCAAACAAGAGTTGGTTGTGCCAACAAAGCTTTTCCTGTGATTACACTGTGTATATTTTACACACATACATAGATACATAGACTGTGTTGGCAGAAAAAGTCCCAGTATTCCATTCAGTCTGCCCATTTCTCTGCCTAGCCCTTTGCTTTTCCTAATGCCAGACTATATTTAAATGTTCAATAGCATTAGTGGCTGATCATAACCCACTTGCCCAAGTATCCTTCTCGTCCTTAGGAGTCTCACTTTTTAAGCAATAAGGCACAACGTGGCATTGCTTGTACTAGGGTTACCCCCATGGTCAGGGGTGTAGTAAGGCATGAGGTGAAGTCAAGTGCATTTGGCCCCTGATCATAGGATAAACCTAGTACAACCAACATCCCCAGAACGCCTTACTGTTTATATAAAATGTACATTTACCTGAATAAAAAAAAATTAAAATAATAAAAAGTACATATTTATTTTCATACTGGAAAAAAGATATAATAGTTCCTCCGCCTGTCTGATGCCATATGGTTTGCTATACTTCCTGATGCATGCCTGGGAATAATGGTTACCCCTAAGAGACTGAGCTCTCTTCGGCAGTAGTTATGCAAAATAAAAAATTTGTTCTCCTTACATTTGTGTAACTGTGTTTTAGTTTATCTGCTTCAGTTCAGTGGAAAAGTAACTGATTGAGGAAGGCAGCACTGCAATGTGGGAAGAGGTCCATTCATGCACAGGTTGTAGCAGCAGTTTCTACTGGTTAATCTGAATTACCAGTACTGTATTTTGCTTATGTGGGTAGTTAAGGTGAGGGAGACAGAGAGGGATCGTGGGGATAAATGGATCAGTACAAGCAGTTAGGATGGGTGGGCAGAGCTGGCAGATAGGTGGGAGAATGAGTGAAGAACAACAGCCATTTATTGAAAAAAATTGTATTTTTCATTTAAAAAACGAAGACAAAGAAGTTTGTAAACTGTGTGGGTGTGGTCACTGTAAATGAGCAGCAGATTACAGTGCTCCATTAGAATGCCAACAGTATCTGTAGCAGTGAAGAAACAGCAGTCTTTGAGACCTGCAGCACTTTCTTCACTACTGCAGATGGAGATGCGCTGCCCTCAAAAGCCAAAACAGAAAGCAGATAAGTATCTACAGAAAAGCAAGTCATCAGGCAGGCGACACTGCTAGACAGCGAGCAAGGAATAGTGCAGACAGCCAGTGGATTCTGATGGACAATGAGGGACTGTAATGGGGAGCATCACAGAACAACATGGTAAAATAAAATATTACAGAGGATTGGTGAACTGTCTGTGGTGGGATGGATAAAATGGCTGACATGTCAAAACATAGCAATCCACACTAGCACACAGATATGGAATGTAATAAGCACTGGTTAGCAGGGACTTGTTTTTAGCCACTGGTGGTGCTCTATGAAGGCAATGGCTAGAATCAAATCTTAGTCAATCAGGATGCAGGGATTTCCATGCCCATTTTATATTCCCATATATATGTCCCACCCCTGTTATAAACCTGTCACAGTCTTGGCTTCAACTACTTCTCTGGGCAGTCTATTCCATCTGGCCACCACCAGTTCAATGAAAAATGTTCTCATGTCCTTCCTGAATCCCACCCCCAGCTGTTTCGATCCATGCCCTCTAGTCGCAGCACCCTTGTTACTCATGAACAAGTCCTTACAATCGAACCTGCCGATGCCTCTCAAGAACTTTTATGTCTCAGTCATATCCCACTTTCCCTCCTGGCCTCTAGTGTGTACATGTTAAGGTCTACCAACTTTTCCTCATACTCCCTCCACAGCTGCCCATGGATCATCTATGTGGCCCAGCCTCTGTATGGTCTCTATGTGGACTCTGTCTTTCATGATGTGGGGACTCCAAAACTGGGTGCAGTACTCCAGGTGCAACCTTATCAGGGACCTGTACAGGGGCAACAGCACCTCCTTCTTCCTACAGTCAAATCCCCTTCCTAGACATTGCCACAGCCTGTTTGCCTTTCCATATTCTTAGCTGCACGGAGCAGTGGACTAGAGACTGTCACTTATGATGCCCCCCAAGTCTCTCTCTTTCTGTCCTCAGCTGTCTGCACCACCCTGACCCCAAATCCAGTAGTCCATTCTAGGGTTCTTTCTACCAGTGTGCATCACTTTGCACTTTTTTAGCTGAATTTTAGTTGCCATAATCTGAATCACTTTTGCAATTTTTCCAGGTCTTTAGACTTCTCTAACTCCTTACACAATGTTAACTTTGATGCAGCTCTTACTGTCATCAGCAAAGAGGCATACTTTATTCTGGGTTTGTCTCCTACATCAGAAATTAAGATACTGAAGAGCACTGGTTCCAGAAATGAACCTGGTGGTTCCATTACTGAACTTGCTGTACCCCACTTTTGGCTCCCCTGGGCTCTGAGTGCACTCCGATGATGACTATCCTCTGCACCCTGACCACAGCTAGTTCCTTATCCATCTGGTCAACCTGTTCCCTATCCCCCAATTCACCCAAGTTTCTATTAGCCTTCTGTGTGGAACAGAATTGAACGCCTTGCTAAAGCTGAAGTACAACACATCCATCGCTCAGCCTCTGTCAATCATCTTTGTGGTCCAATTACAGAAGTCAATCTGGTTATTTTGGCCAAGATCTACTGTTAAAAACCCTTGCTGCCTCTGTCCTGCAACCCAACTGCTTCAAGAGTTTCACTATTGGTTCATTAATGATGGTTTCCAACAGCTTCCAACAATCAAAGTCAGACAGACAGTCTATAATTTCCTGGGTCATCCTTGTCCCCACTTTTGTGAAGTGGAACCATATTAGCAACCCTCCAGTCTGTTGAAACAACTCTTGCCTCCATGGAGTAATTAAACAGATTTGTCAATGGCACTGCCCCACCCCCTTCAGCATCCTCTGGTGCAACCCATCAGGACCAGGTGCTTTGTAAATCTTCAAGGTTTTTAGGACCTTGAACATCCTTTCTTCCGAGACTGGTTCTAACACTAATCCTCTCACCGCCTCTCTCTTTGACATGAACTCCACATGCTGGTAGTGGCCTCCCACTCCACGGTGAATGCTGAACAAAAGTAATCACTCAATATATCAACCTTCCTCTCCATCCTCCTTCACCAAGGTCCTTTTTTTTTTTTTTTTAATCAAAAAATACCCTCATTAGTTTTCCTTTTTTCCCCGCAATACACCTAAAGAAAGGTTTTCTCCCCCCTACAGACCACCTCTGCTATTCTCAGCTCCTCCCTGCTTTACTTTAATTATTATTTTTCCAGCCTCTGTCAGCCTTTTCAGATAACCATCCTGGTTGGTCTCACTCTATCCCCACCTGTATTTTTGGAGGGCTACTCTTTTTGTGCTTACTGCTTCTTCCACTCCTCTGAAAAACCAAATCAACTTTTTTTATTAACAACTCTCATAGAGAAAACCAGTACATCACTCGCATCTCGTCCTGGAAACATCAAAAGGACATTAACTGTCCTTTAGTTCAAGAACAGAATATTTTGGGGATGTTTGATTTTTAAGTCTGTTTCATTAAGTCCATTGTTTTCTTTGTCTGATTTGATCTCAGTTCGTAAGGTTCCATCTATGCTGAGGTCAGCTAATGGCTTGTTGCTAGAAGTTTTCATATGGAAGCAAAAACCTGGATCCCGTGCTTTTTTCAGCACCACAATTTTGGAATTCCTTACCATTGTCTATACATATGGCTAACTACTGTGTGTTTTAAAACTTTGCTTAAACAATTTTTATTGACGAAATCCATTTGTAAATGTATTAAGTAACTGTGGTACTATGTAGTATTGTATTGTATTGATATTGTGATCATCTAAGACAGACCTGAAAAAGGGCTTTCTGTCCAGTGTCCCTACCCGGTTAACAAATGATTAAATAAAAAAAATTAATAAATTACAGACAGACAAGTACAAACCGTTCCACTGTTATACAGTAACACTGTATCTCCAGGCAATTGCTAAAATCTGGAGGGTTGAAAGAACATTTTTGACATACAAGCCTTAAATCTAAAATTTTACATTGCCTGCGGAACTGTAGCCCATGAGCATGTGACAATGGATCTTAAATAAATGTCCATAAAGTCTCCTACAAATAGCTGTGCCCTAAATTGGGCGACTGGGTACCACATATATAACTCAAGGTCTCTCCCATCTTGGTGGAAATTCCCTTCCCCCACTAAATAAAATATTGGCACAAGTTTAAATTCACAATTCAGCACCACTAAAGCTGAAAGTGTCCCTGCAGTGAGTGGCTGGAGACATATCCCCACTCCCCCATATCAAAAAACACAATAATTAGCAACCCCACTAAACAGTGTAACCATTAACAGGTGAAAACATGCCAATCAGCAATGCATAAATAGAATAATCTGAGCAGTCTCTGTGACTAAGAATAAGTACAGATGGGTGCACCGTAAAAACCTCAAGTGCCACCTTTTCCCTTGGCTTGGTCATTTTGTTCTTCGTACCTGTTATGATGAAATTCCATGTTGGCTGCCCATTTACCAGCATCAGGGTGCCTGTAAAAATGTAGACTTTATCCTGGTGCATCAGATGGAGTTTTGCAGGGAACAGAATGGTGTGGGAAATATTTAGCTCTCTGAGTTTCACCTGAACCCTGTCAAACTTCTTTCTCTATTGTCTAGTCGCATAAGAGACATCAAGAAATAGATTAACAGTTTTCCCTCTATACTGAAAAAACTTTGCCCTTTCATCAGGTTGAGAATCTGGTCCCAAGTCCCCATGCTGTCCATGACCACCAATTGGGCTCTAGGGGCTTTATCAGTTGTTCTGCCACGATGTCATACTCTATATACCTTCACAATATCACGCCCATATTTAAAGGTGGGGACCGCTCCTCTACTAACAATTACCGCCCTATCTCCATACTTCCTCCCCTCTCCAAGGCCTTAGAGAGGAGTGTTTCTGATCAGCTCACTGAGCACCTCAATAAATATAACCTTCTCTGCAAACAACATGGTTTCCATAAAAGGGCATACTTCGACTACTGCCCTGCTTGAACATCCCACATCCATACTGCAGCTTGATAAAGAGGCCACATCACAGTCACGATCTTCATAGACCTCACAAAGGCCTTTGATACCATTCATCATTCTCTTCAAACCTCCTTGATCAACCTAGGTCTCTCTCAGGAAGCCGTGGGATGGTTCTCTGACTACCTCGCGAACCGAACCCTTCATGTCAAAATTGGCAATGCCCTATCTATCAAATCTCCTGTCCTCTCAGGTGTCCCACAAGGGTCCATCTTGGGTCCCCTTTTATTCAGCCTCTTCCTTAACTCCCTCCCCGCATCCTGACCCTCCAACCTATTACTATATGCAGATGATGCTGTCATCTTCTCCTCCAGCTCAGACCCCCTTCAACTCCACCAGTCCCCCTTCAACTCTTATGTTATGCTTTTCGCACATCTGCAGAATGCCAGGACGGGGTTTTTCCCTCAAATACAAACGGCAACCCTGACTCCCTTGGAACTTGTGGATTCCTTTAAATATCTGGGCATCACCTTGGACACTGGCCTTACCTATCATGAGCATATTTACCAACTATCTAAGGCCCTAAATATTAGGCTAGGGCTTTTGCATCGTTTCAAACATTGCCTTACCCCTGATGCCCTTAGGCTTGCTGTCTCCTCCTCGGTACTCTCTCTCCTTGCCTATGGCTTACTTATTTTTGGAGGGGCAAGCACCTCAGCCCTTGGTAGACTTCGACTTGTCCTAAACAAGGCCTGTCGGCTGGTATTGGGGTGTGATAAACTCACCCATACCTGTTCGCTATACAAGGACACCAACTGGCTTAACCTTGACAACAGAATCAGATTCCACACCTGTATTCTGGCCCCCCAAAAAAATGCCTTAGGCCTCTCCCCCTCAGCACTTGCCCCTTTAATCACCCCGGACTCCAAAGTTAAACACACCCGTAGCTCAGACACCCATCTCTTCTCTAGTCCTTCATGTCGTACCGCTCAATTCCAAAGATCCTTCTGCTATAGGGCCCCCTTGTGGATGAACAACCTACCCTCCTCCTTGGTTTATGAACAAAGAATTGGTCAATTTAAAAACTCACCTTACGTCACCTCCTGTCCCACAAGCGACTGCGATTGTACCTGAACCTGGCCCTCCCGCCTTCCCACCACGACAACGGCCCCCGGCCCGCCTCCTGCTCATAGCTCTTAGTTCTAGTCTCCCTGGGATTGCTATGCATCCTGTTTTTTAACTGTCTTAAACTGCTCTAGTTCCTGAATGTTAGCCTAACTATTCCTGTAACAAACTGAACCTTTACCCTGTAACAATTATTGCAATGTTTATCTGTAACTATTCTATGTGACGTGGAACCTTTGTAAAGGAGTCTTTGACTCAAAGGTACTTTTCCAAATTCTGAAATAAACAAAAAATAAACAAACAACTCACCAGTCCGCTATATTTTCCTGACCCTCAAATTCCTTAAAGCCGTTCCTTAAGCCATTCTTTAACAAAAAGCACGGGATAATCTCCTTTTGTCCCTTCTGGAGGGCCATTAAGTCGGTTTGCACTCTGAATTTGATTTTCCAACAGTTCAAGTTTATTGTTAGTGTGCTGGCTCTCTCTCACCCTGCTGAGAGTCCCAACCCTACATTTGTCTGTCTGACACTTCAACCCCTCCACATCCCCCTTGAACTGTTCCACCTGTGTCTCCATTGCCATTAGTCTCTTGGATGAACCATCTAGTTTAATGTTCACTGAGGAGACGAAGGACAGAAGCATTTTCATTTTGAGACCAAGTGATGGCAAAGTTTCTTCGCCGCCATCACCTTCTGATGGTCCAGGTTGGGACGATCTTGTGGCAGGCCCGACCACTGCCAGCTTTCCAGGATCTTTATAGCCATCACCAATTCATCAACGACTTGCTCAGCTTCAAACTGGTGAGTTTGAAAAAGTTCAAGATACGAGTTAGATCACCAAAATATATGTTTTAAAAAGATATCCGGTGCAGAGCTGTGAAACATGTGTTCATGCTGCTCAGGTTCCACAGCGTCCCCCCCCAGATCATCTTTTTGTGCTTTTTGTTCTTTCCAACCCGTCTCATGCACAAATAAAACAAACAGGGGACAAGCTACCCTTGCATATCATCAGGAAAAAAAAACTGGTCGAAGGCATACTGGGAATAGGCAAAGTACAGTCACAAATGGTAATACAAAATGCACACAAACAACGGCATAGTACCAAACAACTTTTTCAGTTGGATTTATGATTTCATATATCTAAGCAGAAGCAGTCCTGTCACAACACCCCCTCATCCCAGCCTAGAAACATTTATGGCCTGAATCATCACAATCCCAGTCCTGGGACACCTCCCAGCTTATTTGGTCCTCACTGTGCCAAGACCATTCATCAGTATAAAAAGAGGAGACAGAAAAGAGAAAAGATGGGGACCGATGAGAGAAGGGGGAACAGATAAGCTCCCCCCAAGGCTGCTAAGAAATAAAAAGAAGTATGAAACAGTAGGACATGACTCCTAGACTTCAAGAGTGCTTATTTTATTAAAATTGGTGTAATGTCAAGTGAGGACTTGACTAAGCTTAGGGCAAATATGAGAGTGGAGGAGAAACAGGCCATAATTAAGATGGGGTCCATGAAGATACAAAAATCAGTTTCAAACAGAAAAGTAAAATAAATAAATGCAAAAAAACCACTATGGTTTATGGGAGAAGTTAGAAGGGAAGTAAGAGAAAATAAATCTTCATTTAACAAATTTACGAAGACACAGAGGGAAATGGACAGGCTAGAATATCAGGAGAAGCTTAAAACAGCTAACAGAACGGTTAGAAAGGCCACGGCTCAACGTTGAGAATAGCAGAGGGGGTCAAGGAAGGAGATAAAATCTGTAGGGAGGCAGTATAGTGCAGTGGTCTAAGGCTCTGAGCTGCAAATCTGGTCACAATTAGCAGACCAGACCTGGGTTTGAATCCCACAGCTTCCACTTGCATACTGTGTGACCCTGAGCAAGTCACTTAACTTCCCTGTGCTCCCAGGTTGCACCTGTAAAAAAGCTTTCAGCTTAGTGTCTCTCACCTGGTTAAATAACTGAAGAAAAAAAAAGAACAATAAAGGAGTGCATAATTGAACTGAAATCAAAGTAACAATGGTACTAAATGTGCCATATAAGGTTTGTAAAGTATAAAATAATTAAAAGTATTAAAATACGATATACTGTGTGCTTACCTAGATTCAAACCACTAATCCTCTTCTTACTTGGCGAATACACATTCAGTGTGCCACTGAGCTGCAGGGACAGGAACTGCACTTCCTATGGTACAGAGGTTATATCATAACCTGGAAAACAGGCATCTGGGGTCTAATCCCAACAGGCAATTTTCCTTCACAAAATGTTATTCTTAGCTAAATTTACTTCTCATATAATTTACTATTCCATTCCACACTACCATAAATTTCTCTGAAATCTCTGCTTCATGATTTCTATATTCACTCCTGTACTTGCTTGTAATATTGGGGTGGACTTCTGTCACCCGCCTTCCATCCTACACTGAGAATAGCACAACCCTTCTCCCTGACTCAATCACTGCTCCCTGCTCCTCATATTATTGTTTTGTTGCTCACTGTTTTATGTTCTTTTGCTTATTCTGCAATATACTTATTTTATTCTTAAAGTGTTTTCTTGTGATTTATTTTGTTATACTTATTTCCAATACTTCTGCTGGGAATTCTGTATGTTCATAAAATCTGGATTGTTACCCATTATAAAATGCATCTAGGGGATCTGTATAGAGTTAAATTCCCACCCCCATTGTTCAGTGTAAATGTAAGACGTACCATCTTATAAATTTGGCTTGACTATAGTTCTTCTGTGGTTGGCACAACTGGGGTTAACCACTTTCCGGTTATCGATTTCTTTCAAGTTGCTATCAGTAGGCCTAACATATATCTGCTCATGGGGAGCCAAACATCCCCAGGATACTGGAGAAGTAAACAAAATATCTGAGTCAGTGGTAACTCCTGGCCCAAGATCTCTGCACCTTCATGCTCCACTGCCCCAAGAAATGACTGAAGAAGCCAGCACTACCATGTAATACATGCATGACTGAGTGTAACGTTATTCAATACAACCCCTCCAATAACTGTCTTCTCTGTAGGGCGTAAAGTGCATGGTAATCACCAGAGTTCTGAAACGGATTGAATGCTTCGGCATATAGTTGTGCCAAATGTGAGAAGACAAAAATCTTAAATGTGCCAGACAGGCTCTACTCCGCTCTTTATTCCTTACTGCAATATTAGCCTCTGCAGCCCACTGTTTTGCTGCTGCCTTAGCATTCTTGCTGTGTTAGCTGTAGGGCTTTATAAATTCAAGCTGTAAGATGTACTTTTCTTGCAAAAAGTAAAAACTGGATAAACACTACTACAGTCAGAGCTGGCATGTCTTGTTATTACAGATACCTGATTATCTGAACAGGGAAGCTCTGAAACTGATTTTTTTGCCATGTTCAATTACTGCTTTAATATGAAAACCTCTGTATCTGAATCCGAATCCTGTGTTTAGAGTACAGAAACCATTATTCCCATTCATTTGGATCTGGATCATCTGGTGCAAGTGTTAATGTGTGTGTTAATGGCAGTCTTCTTAATCCCCTCTGGCACATTAAAGATGGTAGAAAATGACTTTTAGATAGTTAATTGCCCTGCCCGTTTCCTTTCCATGCCAGTTATATATTCTGATATGATTCAACCAGTTTTTGTTAAATAAAAAAACTAGCTTTGGGGTTCCCTCAGCTCTACCCAGAGTTCCACTGCCCCAAGAGCTACTGCTCCTGCTTTTCATATTCCTAAAACATTCCATGCCATCAGTGATGTCATTCCATGCTATTCACCTGAGTGGCCAGGAATGGTGTGCCTAATGTCGTATAATGTTCAGACAGTTTGAAAACACAGAACAGCCACTGCTGAGAAAAAAATTATTCACATTAGTTACAGAGGCAAAAAAATGATTACTAATGTAACAAAAAAGGTCAACATACAGCAGAATATTGGACAAACACTAAGAGGAAAACAGGAGGGCATCTTGAGTTGTCAAATGAAAAACAGTTTCCTATCACCTCCTGCCATTCCTCTTACTCCAGCAGTAACTCAGCTTAGGCAGTTTACTGGCTCTGTCAGCTCTCAAAGTGCTGTCCTAAAAATGGCCCCCTCCCACTCAGCAGCAACTCCGACCCACATAAGCTATGAAACTTGACTGAAAAATATATTGCTAGCCTCTGCTAACGAGAAAACTACTGTTTGGTTGTGAACTGATATAAACTGATTCTCTGCTCCTATCTGGAGCAATACTCCTCACAGAAACATGAACACTATGCTCTTGACACACAAAAAATGTGCATATGCTAAAGGAGCAGACATTTATAAGCAAAAAATACAGGTTACTCACCTGTAACAGGAGTTCTAGGAATGGTATATGTTGTTCATCCACACTGTCTGGCAGGTATCCTTGCCGCTTTAAATCTTGCCGGAAGGTCTTCAAGCTGGCTTCTCCCACCCACCCGGGTGGTAAAACTCTCGGCTCCGGCCCATGACGCCAGATCTGGCCCGCTGGAAGCTCAGGTTGTCGTGGCCGGGGAGGGTGTGGTCGTGTGGATGAACAACATATACCATTCCTAGAACTCCTGTTACAGGTGAGTAAATACAGGTTACTCACCTGTAACAGGAGTTCTAGGAATGGTATATGTTGTTCATCCACACTTATTGGCAGGTTCCTTGCCGCTTTAAATCTTGCCGGAAGGTCTTCAAGCTGGCTCCTCCCACCCACCCGGGTGGTAAAACTCTCGGCTCCGCCCCATGACGCCAGATCTGGCCCGCTGGAAGCTCAGGTTGTGCGTCGAAGCCGGGGAGGTCGGGTGGGTCGTGTGGATGAACAACATATACCATTCCTAGAACTCCTGTTACAGGTGAGTAACCTGTATTTCTAGGGACATGGATATGTTGTTCATCCACACTTATTGGCAGACTCCTAGCAGTTCTCCGGGAGGAGGGAGGCAAGGCGCACACCCCCTACTTAGGAAATAAAGACTGGAGAACCGAGGCCCCAAAACCAGCATCCCGGCGTGACTCAAGGTCGATGTGGTAATGGGTAATAAAGGTGCGTGCTGACTTCCAGGTAGCAGCCCTGCAGATTTCCTGGATAGGGACGTCCCTGGAAGCAGCCACCGATGCAGCAGTATGACGGGTAGAATGAGCTCTTATCCCTCTGGGAGGCTCCATGCCCGCCAACTTATAGCAGCGATCTATGCAGGAGGTGACCCACCTGCCTATCGTCCGCTTGGCTGCAGGTCTGCCAGATGCGGCTTCAGCGTAGGTGACAAACAGCTGGCGAACCTCTCCCGAATTTCAGCCGTGCGCTCCTTATAATAAGCGAGCGCCCTTCTAGGGTCCAGAGTATGGAGCCTATACTCGACCTCCGAGGTGTGATTGGGGTAGAACACCGGCAGAGTCAGCACCTGGTTAAGGTGAAACTCCGACACCACCTTCGGAAGGAATTTCGGTTGGGGGCGCAGGACAACCTTGTCCCTGTGGAAGACCAGGTAAGGAGACTCGATGCAAAGCGCCTGGAGCTCTCCCATCCTTCTGGCTGACGTGATAGCCACCAAGAAGGCGGTCTTCCATGACAGGTGAGAGAGTTCACACCTGTGCATTGGTTCGAATGGCTTGCCCATGAGCTTTGCCAGTACCAGCAGTAGATCCCACGGAGGTGGAGGTTCTCGCACCGGAGGGGAAATGTGATCAAGGCCTTTGAAAAAGCGCCAGACCACTTTCTCCTGCGCCACCGACTGCTTCCCGGCCCGCGCCCGGTAAGCAGAGATGGCTGCCAGGTGCACCTTTAGAGTCGTCGACCTAAGCCCTTGACTAGAAAGGGACCATAAATAGTCCAAAATGCTTGCCACAGAACAGGAGGAAGGGTCCAAGCCCTGTTCTGACACCAAATGGAGAATCTCTTCCATTTGAAGGCGAGTATTTCTGGTCGACTCCTCACGGACGCCTCAACAACATTGAGGACCTCGTCGCGGAAAGACCCAAGGCCTGGAACTCTAGCCGCTCAGGAACCAGGCCGTCAAGTGCAGGATTGAAGGTCCGGATGGAACACCTTCCCCTGATTGACTGAGAGCAGGTCCGGGCGAGCTGGAAGCTGCCTCGGGAGCCTGGAGCTGAGGCTGAGGAGATCTGGGTACCAGAACTGGCGGGGCCAGTCTGGGGCTATCAGGATCACCTGCGCCTTGTCCCTCCTTGCTTGAGAAGCACCTTGTGAATCAAGGGAAATGGGGGAAAGGCGTAGAAGAGGCCCGGGGTCCACAGCCTCGAGAAGGCATCCCCCTGCAGCGAGCCCTGCTGAGGGGGGCGGGCATGAAACAGCCTCAGCTTCGTGTCTCCCTGGAGGCAAACAGGTCCACCTGAGGTGTGCCCCAGTGGGAGAACAGATCTTGTACTACCTCCGGCAGGAGAGACCACTCGTGAGATGCAGCCCCTATCCGGCTCAGGGCATCGGCCAGGGTGTTGGAGGCTCCCGCCACATGAATGGCTAGGAGATCCGCCTCCAGGCTGCGCACGAGTGACCAAATGCGGAGAACTTCCTTGCATAGAAGCATGGAGCGCGTCCCGCCCTGGCGGTTTAGGTAGTACATGGTCGTGGTATTGTCCGTCTGGACTCGGACCACTTGACCCCGGAGAAACGGAGCAAAGGCGGTGAGAGCTAGGCGGACCGCCCGGAGCTCCAGCAGGTTGATGTGGCATTGGGACTCCCGCGGGGACCAGAGGCCATGCACTCAGTGTTCCCCCAGATGGGCACCCCAACCCATCAGAGAGGCATCGGTCGATAGAGAGACCGTCGGCTCGGGGCGGACAAACGGGATGCCCTCCTGCAGATGGAATGGAACGGTCCACCACTGGAGAGCGTTCCACATCTCCTGGGTCACTATCACTAGCTGGTCCAAAGGATCGCAGCATTGTGACCACTGGCTGGCCAGTCCCCACTGAAGGGGGCGCATGTGCCAGCGGGCCCAACGGACCACGCTGGTACAGGCCGCCATGAGACCCAGAAGGCGCAGGAAGTCCCGGGCAGGGCGCGATTGCCCAACCAGAAATGATTGGGCAAAGGAGGTAAGAACCTCGGCCCTGTCCGCCGGGAGCCGTGCTCTGGCTCGAAGAGAGTCGAGCTCTGCCCCGATGAACAGGATCACCTGCTTCGGCTCGAGTTCCGACTTGGCCTCGTTGATGAGAAGGCCAACTTGAGAGCAAACCTGGAGGGCCAGATCTCTGGACCACTCCACCTCCCGTCTGGAGGAGGCTGCTATCAGCCAATCGTCCAGGTAAGGGTACACCCGGACCCCTCGGCGCCGCAGGAATGCTGTCACCACTGCCATGCATTTGGTGAAGACCCTGGGAGCTGGAGATAAGCCGAAGGGCATGGCTTGGAACTCGAAGAGGGATCCCTCCGCTCGAAAGCGGAGAAATCTCTGATGTGACGGACGGATAGGGACGTGAAAGAACGCGTCCTGTAGGTCCAGAGAGCAGAACCACACGCCGTGTTCCAGAGATGGTATTATCTGCGCCAGAGTGACCATCCTGAAGGTTCGAGACCTTAGGAACTTGTTCAGGTCGTGTAGGTCGAGAATGGGGCGCCAGCCCCCCGTCCGTTTCGGAACCAGGAAATACCTGGACACAAACCGGGTCTGAAGGGGGTCCTCCACCTCCGTGATCACCTCCTTGGAGGAGGAGAGCGATGTCGGCTCGCGAGCCGCCAGTGAGGCTGCGGACCCCGAGGCCCCGAGGTGCGGCGGCTCTGAAGGCGGGGCCTGCTCGAATTCCAGAGGTAGGCTTTTCCACCACCTCCAGTACCCACCTGTCCGTGGTAACAGCGGACCAGGCGGAAAGAAGTCTCTGAGCCGTCCCCAGGGGAACCAGGGTGAGGTGACAGGGATGGGGGCGACACCCCTCAGCCCGTCACTGGGCAGGCTTGGAGGAGGGACCGGCCGAGGGACCTCCTGGGCCTTTACCTCCCTGCTTCCTGTTGGAGGAAGCCGACGGCTTGGGCTTGGGATACCAAGGTCGAGCCTGCTGGCCCTGACGTTGCTGGGCCGGCGCACGGGCGCAGAAGGACGAAAGGGCTTAGGCTGTGGCTTGCGGCCTTTGTCCTTCTGAGCGGAAGAGACCGAGTCCAAGGTAGCATTGGACTTCGATCCTCTGCAGGTGACCTTCCACCCCAGGGCGAAGAGGTCAGTCCCAAAAGAGGAACATCCGCCAACTTGTGCTGGGTATCCGAGTAAAGGTGGATATCCTCAGCCAAGCCCGACGACGCATAGCCACTGCGGCCGCCACAGACCTGGCACATGAGTCCCGATGTCTACGCAGTCTGGAGCTGCTGTTTGGCCACTGCCCTGCCCTGGTCCCGCACCTGCCTGACCGTAGTCTGCAGATCTGCGGGAAGATGAGGGACAACCTCATCCAGGGAGCCCAACAGGGCGTGAGAAAAATGTGCCATGAGGACGGCCGAACTGGCCTGACGAAGGCCGAGAGAGGACGCAGCATAGACTTTTCGCCCGGCATAATCCAATTTCTTGGATTCCTTGTCGGGAGGTTTGTCCACATCCCTGGCGTTCCCGGCATGCCAGAAAACGCTGTCGGTAACCAACCCCTCGGCCGAGGGGTGTTCCGAAAAACCGGACAGGGAACCGGTAGGGACCGATACTTCCTGGCCATCCTGCTGGATGAACAAAAACAAGGCCCTGTGTCAGCATGTGGGCTGAAAACAAAAAGGTAATACTGTATTAAGCAACGTAATACTCTGTAATATAATCAAATAATGAAAATGTATCTGCTAACTGTATTATACTGTAATGATTAACTTATTCTGTATTATACTGTATATTCTATGTTTATTTTGTATTATACTGTATTTGATTTTATTATCCCTTTGTTGTATTTGTTTTCCCCATCCCGGGTCACACCTGGAAATGAGCTTCAGCTCAGTGTGCCTTTCGGTCACCAAATTTGAAATAAATAAAAAAAATACCCCTACAAATAGAAAATATTGTTAGATTCGATATTTGACCATATGTCTTCTTCAGAAATTTTCTAAATATATATATATATGTATTTGTGTGTGTGTGTATATATATATTTATATATATATACATATATATATATATATATATATATATAAAATACAAAATCACACATGCCCCCACAATGCAAAGCATCATGGGCTACATATGCAAATCACCACAGAATGTTTTGCTGGTCCAACTTTAAACAGAATTGCAAGGTGCCAAAAGGCCTCTCACACAGTTTGCAAAGAGTACTAACAGAGACATGAACCGTGTTTCATCCTACCAGGACTCATCAGTATGCCTCGTCTGTTTGACACCCCAGTGGAATGGTCCAGCTACCCTTAAGGCAGTGTGCCTTGGATATGTGTGGTGAACCCATTAAAATAAAAAATATTTAAAGACAAAAGATCCTCTGTCATAAACACTGAGGCAAGGGTTACCCAAAGGGCATTTGGCTGGGAAGCCAAGTTTCAAGAAAATACAAAATCACACATGCCTCCACAATGCAAAGCATCATGGGCTACATATGCAAATCACCATGAATGTTTTGCTGGTCCAACTTTAAGCAGAATTGCATGGTGCCAAAAGGCCTCTCACACAGTTTGCAAAGGGTGCTAACAGAAGACATAGACACGTGTTTCGTCCTACCAGGACTCATCAGTATGCCTCGTCTGTTTGACACCCCAGTGGAATGGACCAGCTACCCTTAAAGGCAAACTGTGTGAGAGGCCTTTTGGCACCATGCAATTCTGCTTAAAGTTGGACCAGCAAAATATTCTGTGGTGATTTGCATATGAGCCCATGATGCTTTGCATTATGGGGGCATGTGATTTGTATTTCTTGAAACTTGGCTTCCCAGCCAAATGCCGAGGTAACCCTTGCCTCAGTGTTTGCGCACAGAGGATCTTTTCTCTTTAAATAGTTTTTATTTTAATGGGTTCACCACAATATATCCAGGCACACTGCCTTAAGGGTAGCTGGTCCATTCCACTGGGGTGTCAAACAGACGAGGCATACTGATGAGTCCTGGTAGGATGAAACACATGTCTATGTCTTCTGTTAGCACCCTTTGTGAACTGTGTGAGAGGCCTTTTGGCACCATGCAATTCTGCTTAAAGTTGGACCAGCAAAACATTCTGTGGTGATTTGCATATGTGGCCCATGATGCTTTGCATTGTGGGGGCATGTGTGATTTTGTATTTTCTTGAAACTTGGCTTCCCAGCCAAATGCCCTTCGAGGTAACCCTTGCCTCAGTGTTTGCGCACAGAGGATCTTTGTCTTTTATATATATATATATATATATATAAAATGTATTTGTGTGTGTGTGTATATATATATATATATATATATACACATATATATATAATGTATTTGTGTATATATATATATATATATATATATATATATATATATATATATATATCTTATAAGTGCAGTAGCATCCCAATAGTATGTAGGGTTCAACTGCCACTTCTATGTTAAACTCAAAATGTTGCACTTTAATGACTTCGCAACTGTTCAAGTGATGCACATGAAATTTGACATTCAACATCAGGGAACAAAAATCTCTTGATATGGCAAGTGTAGTTCTGGTTGGATGTGTGGGTGCAGAGATGTGGAATGTCAAAAAATGTGAAAATTACCTTTTTTGTAAAATTCTTTGTTATGCAGCTGTGCATAAACAATGCAGAATTTTAGTCTGAATTTTTTAGGGTGCAAAGGTCCTGGGTCACAGATGTTCATTTTGAAGATTTGGTGAAAAAATATTAATCTGTTCCAAAGTTATTAAATTTCAGTTTCTTATTATTTCCAATGGGACCAGTTAGATGTCCCACTTAAAAAAGGATTCTACTGTATATCGGAAATGCAGAATCCTTTTTTGCAAACATGATATCCTTTGCCACAAATGCAGAATCTTTTTCCATGCTGCCACCATTTGTTTTCAGTTAGTGTTGACAACAACATTAAATAACTAAAAAAATACATGGCTTTAGTAGACACCAACAGTTGTCTTTACCTCATCAGGCACAATAGAATCTGATTCTGGGGTTTGTTTCTTGATAACTTACTTATAACTGTGTTTTTTAACATGCCGAATTCCTTTTATGCAAATTGTGAAAAAGGAATCGTGAAACAGGATCCTTTTTTGAAATTTCTGAAAAAGGATTTTTCTTTTTCCACAAAGGGATTCTTTTTCATAATTTGTGAAAAAAGAGATTTTAAGACAGTGGTTTCTTTATCACTCCACAGTTACCAAACAGTTTGTGATTTTGGTCTGAAATTTTTGGGTACAAAGGACTTGCCTCACAGATGTGCCTTTGCTGGTTTAGTGAGACCATATTACTTTGGTCTGGAGTTTTGCTGGTTTAAAGTTTGCTTAATTTCCAACAGGATAACATTTGCGATATGTCTGGTTTACACAGTTGTTTCTTTGTTACTCCGCTATGAAGAAGCGTTTTGCAATTTTATACTCGGAAATTTTCAAGAGGTACAAAGGGCTTGCCCTACCGATGTGCCTCAGATGGTTTCATGAAAATATATTAATTTGGTGTAGAATTACACAGGTTCCAAATGTTGCTGTGTTTTCTATAGGACAACATTGTAATGTGAGGTGTTTCTTTGGGGCTGCACACTATAGAATGTGAGGGCTCTGCACTCATACAGGCAAATAAGGATACTACCACACTATCTCAAAAATTATGCATGGATGGGAGCACAGGGCCCATAGGGTTCTGTGCTCCCACATGCAAATACGGATACCATTATGGACTGATGTGTTCCCACAGGAAACTAGGGATACAATTACAATAGCTCAAAAATGATGGATGGATGGCACCGTGCACTCACACACACACATATAAATACCATTATGGAGTGATAGGAGTGCAGGCTTTATGAACATACCATCCTTGTTCTCCTGGATCTCTCTGTGACATTGGACACCCTGGACCATAAAGTGCTACTGGATCACCTGTGGAACTGGTGTGGACTAACAGGCAATGTCATCAGCTGGTTTAGGTCCTACCTCATGGGTAGAGTGCAGAGGGTGAAGATGGGGTTATTCTCATCTAGCCCGATGCCTCTATGCTGGGGAGTTCTGCAAGGGTCAGTCCTGTCTCCTCTGTTGTTCATGGTGTACATGTTGCCCTTAGGAGATGTTATCAGGTGGTATGGGCTGGGTTTTCATTGCTATGTTGATGATACCTGGCTGTACTTATCCTGTGAACCTGCAAACCAGATGGTGGCCTCTGTGCTTAACACTTGCCTGGCCGAAATCCAGAGCTGGATGGCTCAAAATTGGCTATGACACAATATGGACAAGACAGAGCTATTGGTGGTGGATTCTGGTCATCAGCGAGATGGAGGAGGACTGGGGAATGATCCTGGTTTAAGACTTGGAGATGTTCCCTTGGTCCCCTCTATTTGGGTTAGGGATCTGGGCGTGGTCCTTGATGATGGTCTGACACTGGATGCTCAGGTGTCAGTTGTCAATCAAAGTGGCTTCTACCATCTTAGGAACATTGCCCAGATCTGGGCCCTGATACCAGCTGATAACCTTGCCACCCTCATACATGCTTTCGTCATACCAAGGTTGGATTACTGCAATGCTCTTTACCTGGGGCCATCTGGAGGCAGTCTCCACCATCTGCAACTGGTGCACAATGTGGTGGCCAGAATGTTAACAGGTGTATTGAGATATGATCATATTATGCCTGTCCTCCATGGACTGCACTGGCTGCCGATAAGGTGGAGGGTTGCCTTCAAGGTCGGATTACTGACCTACAAAACCTTGATGGTTGGGGACCAAACTACCTGAAAGACCTCCTGGTTCCTCACTGCCCAGCTGGTGCTCTCCATTCCTCTAAGGGATGCCTCCTGGTGGTTTCCAGGGCTAGTTTGCGGCAGTTAGAAGACCATGCTTTCTCCGTCGCCACACCAGTCCTGTGGAACTCTCTGCCAATTTATTTGAGGGAGGCACCCTCGGTGGAAACCTTTAAAAAAGGCTAAAAACATTCTTGTTTAATCAAGCATGCAATTTATATAACATATAACTACTGAAAGTTTTATATTCTACTGGCTGTCGTGTTTTATATGGTAGATAGATTTACTATGATGTTGCTTTATGCTCTGCAATGTGATTGTTGGAAGTTCTTCTGCTGATGTTGTTTTTAAGAAATTGTACAGTGCTCTGAGCCTCCAGGGAGTGGAGCAATATAAATAAAGTATTTATCTATCTATGAATGGATGGTAGTGCAGGACCTGGAGAACCCTGTGCTCCACACATAATTCGCATAGCATTATGGAGTGATGGGAGCACAGAACCCAGAGGACCCTGTGCTTCCACAGGAAATAAGGATACAATTATAATCTCTCAAAAATTATGGATGGATGGGAGTGTAGGGCCCTCCAGGCCCTGCGTTCCCACAAGCAAAATAAGGCTATGATTATACTATCTCAAAAAATAAGGGAAATTCTTTGCAACAAACTTCACTAATGCATCAGTTAGGGTTGCAGCAACAAAAGTTGAGAAATGTGGTGTTAGGGTTTCCAACCCTAACACCGCACCTCCACCCTGCATGCAGCAACAGGCATGGGGGGTGCCTTAGGGCTGTCAACCCTAACGCTCACCCCATTCTCCTGTACTATACACTTCTAAGCTTATTTACTCATGGAATGGGGTGAGCATTAAGGTTGACAACCACAAGGCACCTGCATGCCTGTTGTTGCATGCAGGGTGGGGGAGGGGTGTTACGGTTGGAATGCCTAAAACTACATTTCCAAACTTTTGTCACTGCAACCCTGACTGATACATTAACAAAGCTTTTGCAAAGAATATATACATATATATTTAGGACTGAACAGTCACATCTATGTTAAACTCAAAATGCTGCATTTTAATAAGTTTGCAACAGTTCAACTGATTTGCATGAAATGTTGCATGTGCCATCAGGGACCAAATATCTCTAAATGTGCCAAGTTCTGTTCTAATTGGATGCATGGGTGCAGAGATATGGAGTGTTACAAATTGTATAATTTACATTTTTTTTGCCATTTATTTGTCATGCCGCAGCACAGAAACAGTTTGGAATGGCCGGCCCGTCGGCGCAGCAGTTGGATTTCCGCTTGCGATGCCGGCGACCCAGGTTCAGAAACGGACCCGGATCGTCGGAGGGCCGGTCGGGGGGAGTAGGATTGAGCATCCGATGGGCAGCTCTCCTACTCCGGGGGGAGGGTGTGGGCAGTCTTCGGTGCGCTGGGGACCCCTGGTGGAGACCAGGAGTTCCACGCAGCCGATACTCAGCATGGAAGGAGGCGGGGCCGACGCTGGCATCATTGCACGACCCCGCCTCCCTTGGGAGAAAACCGAAAAAGGAGGAGGAGCTGCCCGCCGTCATGGATGAAGCTCGCCGCGGCTTCAATGTGCTTCCAGGCCAGGCCCCCGACCTAGCTCCAGTGCCCGCGGCATATATGAAGGGGGTGCTGCGGGCCCCACCGTGGGGGGGGGGTAAGCCACATTGGGGTGGGCGATCTGGAAAAGCAGAGCTGCTGCCCGTGACCGGTGGAAGGATAGGCGGCAGGTGCTCGGAGGAGTAAAAGTTAAATATAAAAAAAAAAAAAAAAAGAAACAGTTTGGAATTTTGGACTGAAATTGTCAGGGTAGATAGGACTTGCCTCATAGATATGCCTTTCACCAGTTTGGTGAAAAATATTAATCCATTCAAAGTTATTAAATTTAAAAATTTCCCATTATTTTCAATGGGAACAGTTAGGTGTCGTGCTCGAAAAAGGATTATTTGTCGCAAATGGGTAACTCTTTTTCACAAACGGGTGATCCTGTGTTGCAGACGGGATATATTTTTTTGTGCCACCACCATTTTGTTTTCAACTAGGCAAGGGAAACAAAATTAAATACAATTTTAAAAATAATGTGTTCAGTAGAAACCAACACATGCTCTAGTAATCAGGACCCATTTCACCCAATTCTGGTGTCAGTTTTTGGAAAAATGAGTTGGAAATGTGTTTTTTCAACATTTTGAAATTTTGATTTGTGTCTTTCTTTGTGCTTGGGAATCCTTTTTTGCAAATTGCGAAAAAAGAACAGGAAAAAGAATCCTGTTTCGTCAGTTGTGAAAAATAAACACAAAAAAGATCCTGTTTCATGAATTGTGAATAAAGAACAAGAAAAAAAGGATCCTGTTTCACAAATTTGCAAAAAAACAACATGTAAAAGGCTTATAACACAGCCGTTTTGTCACTCCACAGTGAAGAAACACTTTGGAATTTTGGTGTGAAATTTTTAGGGTAAAAGGGCTTGCCACAGATGTACCTTTGCTTGTTTTGTGAAAACATTAATTTTGTCTACAATGTCTGGGTTTGAAATTTTGCTTCATTTCCCATAGAATAACATTGTAATGTGAAGTATTTATTTGTCACTCCGCAGCACTGAAATGGTTTGGAATTTTGGTAAGAAAATGTCAGGGTAGAAAGGATCTGCCTCGTAGATGTGCCTTTTGCTGGTTTGGTGAAAAGATATTAATCAGGTCCAGAGTTCTAAGGATTTAAAAATTCTGGTTCTAAGCATGCTTAGTAGCACTCTCAGTTAGATGTAAGGCTTGAAAAAGGATCCTTTTTTGCAAATGAATAATCCTTTTTTGCCAAAAGGATATAATTATTAAGAGATTGGAGCACAGGGCCCTCTGGGACCTGCGCTCCCACAGGAAATTAGGATGACAACATACATATGTATGGATGGACAGGAATGCAGGGCCCAGAGGGTCCTGCACTCCCACATGCAAATAAGGATACAATTGTGGAGGGTTTGGAGTGCAGGTTCCTCTGGGCCCTGTGCTCCCACAGAAAATAAGGATACCATTATTCTATCTCAAAAGGTAAGGACATTCTTGGCAAAAATACTTTGTTAGTGCACTAGTTAGGGTTGGTTAAAGTGACAAAAGTAGGGAAATGTGTGGTTAGGGTTTCCAATCCTAACCCTTACACCCCCACCCTGCAGGCAGCAATAGGGGTAGGGTGTGCCTTGGGGTTCTCAACTCTAATGCTTATCCCATTCTCATATACTGTACCCAGCTTATTTACTCATGGAATGGGGTGAGCATTAGGTTGATAACCCCAAGGCACCCTCATGCCTGTTGCTGCGTGCAGGAGTGAGAAATGTTAGGGTTGGAAACCCTAAAACTGCATTTCCTAACATTTGTCACTGCAACCCTGACTGATGCATTAATGAAGCTTTTCAAAGAATATATATATATATATATATATATATATATAGAAGACAATGGGGATGATCTAGGAGAAAAAGTGGCATTAGGCAAGGTATGACTAGAAGCTGGGAAAAAAACATTGATGATGGGGATGGAGAGGCATAGTAAGAGTTAATTAGCTGAGGAGTGTACCAGTAAACAAAAATGGATGTGCACACATGGCTGGAATGCCCATGTGTGTATTCCAACAGACACACACACACGCTGGGTGGAAGTGTATGCAGGCATACCAACACATGCAAATTTACCATGCATGCATGAAAGTAAAGATGTGATTGGGGGGGTTAAAAAGGACAGACTACAGTGGTACACCATAAGGTGGCTGAATGCTATTATTAGAAATTAAGTCTGCCATTTAAACCACAGGGTTGCAGGGAGCCAAAGCCAATGATAAACTTGGTTTCTTTGTTTTTCCTTTGGTCAGAATCCCAGAAACCCAGCTGAAGGATGTAAACAGAAAGATCATTAACATTATGGTACCTGGAGGTAAAATGGGATACAATGGGTCTATCAATGTCTCTGTTCCTGACTGCTCTGTAATGTTCCTTGAACTGGTCAGCCAGGAATCTACCAATTTCTCCAATGTAGATAGTTGCACACTTACTACAAAGAATAACATTTTTTAGCTGAAAAAAGTACATTAGCTGCATTTTAAACAGTGCTTTATCCAGAAGTGGTCTGGCACTCATATCTGGTCCTACCACTACATAAACAGGCAGCTGCACTAGTGGCTATAAGTGCAGAGCAGAGGCAATGTGCAAGAAGAGGCAAGTGCATCTGTCTGTCTTCCAAAGATTTCGAGACAAGATGCCACCTTTCAAGCTTCCTATATAAATAACAAGCTGTAAGTAACCCCCTGACCAAACAATGGATTGAACTAAGGATTTTTTTGAGATATTGTGTAAAAAGGGGTCAACTCCAATGTGGTGCATGTCATACATATATGTCAGTTATCTCATGAACCTAATGAAAATTTTACTTGCTCTAAATGCACACAATTTAAGCATCATACAAATGAACGTGTAGCTATAAAACATGAGCTACATAATAATACAGAGATAAATGACTTATCCTAACTACTAAGCATGAAACATTACATCAAGCTGCCTCTGTCCCCTAACATGCTGAAATCTCTATAGTTAATATGGCAGGGTTACATCAAGCTTCCTAAATCTTTTACACATGCTGGCATCTCCCCAATATTAACAAGCTGATTCTGCTGCTTTGAAAATAACTATACATGATTTCATGAACCTGTATCCCCAATTTGTGACCTATATATGCTTTGTGACTTTTAACTTTTATACCTAGATTCTTGTGTACCATTGTATCTGTTAGCATTGTTAGTATCTAGTAATGGCAACCTGCTAAGAGTGTCAAATTTGTAGCTGTGTTATCAACATGGAACCTTTGTAAATGAGCTGCCACAGCTCAAAGGTGTTATCCGAACCAACTAATAAATAAATAAAACTGAACACTTTGTTATCATTATTGACATAGCAAATCCCCTAACCACTGTTTGATGTACAGATGGCAGAAGGAGAACAAGGGAAGAAAACAGCACAAACTCAACACCAAATAAATATGAAAATTGCCCCAAAAGGGGAAGAGATGATCTTGATCTAAGTAACAATGTATGTTATGTTGTAAGTAAGCAAAAAGTAAAGGTCATAGAGAATAAGCCACAAAACTACTGGGAATGTTGTTTTATCAAATAGATTCACTTTCCTGGAGGCAACAGAAATGGGCTTGGGCATTAGCTACTTGGAAATGGATAGTACTCAAGTTCCAGCAACTAGCCAGCCCCCACCACTTCACTAAAAACTTGTAGTAGGGTATTCAATAATTAGATTCATGGATTCATATGTGGGACAGAATGACAAATTAAATATAACAGTTAATTGTCTCCCTTGGCTAGAATCAAGGATATTAAGGTCAGAACATAGAGAAAGCAATTGACAGACTTAGCTCTACTCCTTCTATCTTTCTACATGTTGATACCAATGACATAAGAAGGAAACATGAAAAAGACATGTGTCTTGACCTGACTGACATAGGGGAACACTCAACTGGTAAGGGGTGTAAGGTGGCAATATCTGATATTGTTCCAGTGCCACGAGCCTGCAGGGAAAATAACAATACCATACAGAGGATCACTACAAGGCTAGGAAACTGGTTGCTGAATTTAACATCAAATTCATTGACACATGGCAACAGTTCCATAATCATCATATTTTCAATCATAGCAGACTTCATTTGAGCAACAAGAAGCAAGAAGACTAGATGAGGTCATTGGCACTACACTTAGAGACATCTTTAAACTGAAGAAACCTCAGGGGGGAATAAGGACATGTAAGTCTGACAGCATAAAACCAAATAATAAAAAACTAAGAAACAGGACAGCAATAAATATCTGGAGAGAAGTGACAATTAATGCAAGAAGCATTGCCAAAAAATGGATGAACTGACAGCACTAACAACAGATAATTATTTATCACTTATTGCCATCACAGAAACTTGGTGGAATAAAGATACATTATGGGGCAGATGAATAAGTGGTTAAAAACTATACTACAGGGATAGGAAAGGAAGAAGGGGCAGGGATGTTGCAATGTACCTGAAGGATGGAATAAATGCAGTATATATCACTGGAAAAATTAAAATGAAACACCACAAACAATACAGAAACTATCTGGATTAAAATTATAAACACTAAAAACATCAAGGGTTGGATATTCAAACTGCCCAGAAAGTGCGAATAGCAGGAACAAGCACAAGTCCATTGGCCCATCGCAATAAACTCGATATTCAAAAAAGGAGCAAGCCAAATTGCGCCAATAGCTAACGTCGGAATATCGCACAACCTGCACCATAGCGCAACTAGGAAGGGGAAGCTGAACAGATACGATGCGCTATGGTGCAACAAGGGCTGCCCAGCTGAGCAGCCCAGAGGTGCCATAGTGCAAGTAGGGAGCCCCCCAGCAGCAGAGCAATGTAACTGCACAACCAGGGAGGTAGGTAGGGGCCCACCACCCATGCCACAGATGGGCACAGGAACACACAACAGAACTGACAATGTGCCCCCACACCCCAAGCACAGCACAACTGGGGGAGGGCTGGAATATTCACCGGCCCATGGGGACAAGCAAACAAAGCACAGCTGGGCCATGGTGCCCCAGCACACCCACTGGCAAGCTGAGACTGCCACACAAGGAGGCGGATCACCCGTGCCACCAGCCCCCAGTGCACAGCACACCCTGCACTGTGACCCGCAGACACCCCCATGAGCAGTGACCACCACTGCAGGAAACCCCATGCATACCACCACCCCACTATCACACTGCAACCTCATGTACCACAGAACCATACAAGCCAGCCCCACCATGAGCACCCAGCAGTGGGTGGCAGCACGCAATGCAACAATGGCAGACACAGTGCCAACATGCACAATCCCCTGAGGCACAGCTGAGAGACTGACCATGCATCAGCACAAGAGGTACCCCACACGGGAAAGGGCATGCCCCTGACACCACCACCATTGAACATCACCCTGCACAGTAGACAAGTGACACATCCCAACCCACCACTAGCCACAGCAGCCAGCACAGACACCCACAGTGGTGCGTGGAAGCATGCATCACACCGGATGCAACACAGTGCAGGGGCAAACACATACCCATACCCACAGGGACAATAACACAGGGACGCAGTAGTGTGGCAACCAAGCCCCCAGTGTGGGCCCATGAAAACTGAGCACACACAGCCTGCAGTCCTCTATGGCACAGGGGTGACACCCACCCACCCTGTGAATGCACTGTGGTCCCGTACGCCACCATCATATGCCTGGAGCACAAGTCACAGACAGTGGTGCACAGCCCCTGCAACACACACAAGCCACAGCATGGAGGTGGGACATCAACTGTGGAGGCCACAGTGTCACCCGAGGTAAACATGCACCACACCAGTGACAGGAGACAACCCAGCATTGTGACGGTTACAGTGGATGACCTGCATGGACAGCCACCACTGACAAGGCAGCAGACCTTGCAGGCCACAGACATGCAAGGGTGTCAGCTGCACAGGCCAAGAACGGGTTGACAGGGGCACAATGGACACAGAGCATGCACCATGGGCCACTGCACACAGTAATGCAATGCACAGGGAACAACACACACACACCACAGACACCGACTGATAGCCACTCCCACACCATAGACACTTCCCCACGCACACACACACACACATACCCATGACTGAACCACCCCAGATGCCATGCACACCACTGCAGCTGAGCACCTATAGCCAGCTGCAAATCAGAGACCACTACAGTATTCATATCAAAATATTTCTATTGCAATATATAAAACACAACTATATACAGAAAACTATGTACAACTGGGAGGGAGGGACAGAAACAAGGTGGGGTGGGTAAGGGGCAGGGGTGAACATATGGGAGAGGGAAGGCGGGGTGTGAGGGTTGGTCAAAAGGGGGAAGGTGTAGGTAGGTGCATGTGGACATTAGCGGCCGGCCTGGTCCTCCTCCGCTTGGGGCTGTCATCTGGCCCGTCCCCTCCTCCTGACCCCATGCTGGTGTATGTCCCTCAGGATGTTCAGGGACTCCCGTGCCACCTGCAGCAGCTCTTGCACAGCCTGCTGGATCCACAGGAGTAGCCGTTCACCTAGGATGAGGAATCAGAGTCAATATGTGTGACTGTCCATCCCCCTGCAGCCCACCCATTATGCATGGCATACAGCCATGTGCCATGCTCCTGCGATGGTGTGCACCCACCCACAGTGACCGTGTCCACAAGACATGCCCAACCAGGCAGCAACAGCCATGTGGACCACTGCACACACCCACCGCCCATGTCCTGCACAGCACAACCAAGGCCATACAGTAATGTGGCTATGCGGTGTGCAGGCAGTGCCACAGCCATGTGCCCAGTGCATGCATGGACCACCATTGACGCACTCCCAGACATGCAGTGCCACTGGACAGTGCTGACTGTCACAAGTCACGTGCATGGCAGTGGTGTCCATGGATGGTGGCCATGCCCTGCTTCCCACCCTGTTACACAGCATGCAATAGTAATCATGGTGTCATGGCACTCACCCTCATTGGGCCGTTGTTGTCGGTGGTGGTGGTCCCCGACACACCTGTGTGCTGCGTCCTCCTCCCTCTGCTGCCGCTGCCCCATCTGCCGCTACTCGTCCACGCCTGTGGGAGAAAAAAGGAGAGAAAAACATCAGTACAATCCCAAATCAAAGTCCCCCTGCCCCAATGTGTGTGCCCACCCACCCCGCCAGATCCACCCACCCCATACCCTGTAAACACTGCCACAGCCAACCCTAGACTGTTCCTCCCCTATGTGCTGGACACATAAGACAGTTTTACCCATATGGTTAATACAAGTGTGTAGACGTATCACCCACCTGGATGAGGCACCATGCCCCTCCTGGCATGCGACCGCAGATGGGCAAGTAGCTCTGGCTCCCACCTCCTGAGGTCCCCATAATGGTGCCTGCACTGGTCTGATGTCCACCTGCATCCAGTGGCCGCCTCCAGATCAGTGGCCACCTCCTGCCAGACCTGGGTCCTGTCCCTGTCCAGTGCCTCATCTCCAAACAGTGGGCCATAGTGTGGCTCTACAATGGCCACAAGGTTGGCCAGCTCAATGGCACTCCATTGTGGGGCTCTCCTGTGTGCCATCTCAACCGCTATAGTAGGCAATATGGTGCTCTGCAGCACGGTAACCACCTGGAAATTCTGATGCGGTACAAGCCACCATTCCCTGTCGCCTGTTACCAAACAGGGCGATAGAGGTGCAGCCATGCTGGACGTAGGGTGCCAAGGCGGCAAAGGTCGGGCACATGGTCATGGGTCTCTGGCGCAAGGCCACGCACAGCGCCATTGGACGTGTATGTGTCTAGCGTGATTGGTTGCCTGTGTGCCAGCACCACAGCGAACTAACTTGCAGTTGTGCCACAGCGCCATGTAGTGACCCTCGCCATAGCGCCACTGGCACAATGGTGGCCATGCCCTGCATTGCCTACTGTGCACAGCACGTCATCAGTGCGGCAGATGCTGTGTAAGCTACCTGGGCATGCGCAGTGAGATGTACTATGCATGCCACAGAACTGCACCATTGGCTCAGCACATTCAACACAATTGCGAAAAGCGCAACCGTGCGATATTCAGCCGTCATATGCTAATCATCCGATCAGCCATTCAATGGCACAGCAGCGTGATTTGCATCTAATTAAAGTTGCTCCTCACCTAATTTGCATGGATTGCGCTATATAGATGCGACAATGTTCTGCAGTGGCCATATTCGGTTACTGCAGTTTATTGGTGAGTTGCATGCTGTGTGGGGGTCTGGACTGTGGTATCAGGGACTTGCTTTGTACTGCACAGTCACAGGTAACCACTGTCATCCTTACAGGCTGAATAATGACCGAGCGAGGTCTGGGTGAGGAGGACTACGATGGTGGGCGGAAGAGGAGGCCCAATTTCACCAAGGCCGAGATGGAGGCACTCTTGAGGCCTACCTTGATCAGGAGCCACTGCTCAGTGGACAGCAGGGCACCCCACAGGCCCATGTTGCTGCATGGGTGGAGGTGGCATGTGCCATCAACCTGCATGGCAGCCACCAGCGCTTCATGCAGGAGTGTAAGAAGAAGATGGGTACTGACAGGAGAAGGGTGAAGGAGAAGGTGGCTGCCATCAGGGCGACATGTGCTGCAACAGGCAGGGGCCAGCCAGAGGTGGTGCAGCTGACACCAGCAGAGGACAGGCTTGCTGCAAGCAGGCAGTGCAGTGCCATAGAGGGTGTTCCAGGAGGTGGCTTCCAGACAAGTGGTAGCCCATCACTGCATGGTAAGTCATGGTCTGTCGGGGGGGCAGGGTAGATCATATGCAGTAATGTGACCTTACTTTCTGTTACAGATCCTGCGCATCTGCAGGGGTCAGCGGTGGAGGGCCTGTCCACTGCGGACAGTCATCTGGAGTTGGAGGAGGGACCATCCATCTCCACAGGTATACATCGAGCATTGCAACAGTGGGTCCGCCTGGCTGTCCACACTGATGTCATTGAGACAGGTGTGGGGGAGGCCCTTCCTGTGTCTCAGCGTTCTGGCATCCAAGGATGCCATCACACTGTGGCTGTGGCAGAGACCTGCACCAATGATGAAGACACGACCATCATGGGCAGTGACATGTGTGTGCCACGGAATGGACACACAGCAGGCCAGCTCATGTCCATGGACCTGGCTGGTTCTGACATGTGTGCCAGTGTGTCAGCACAGTCCCAGGCTGTGCCTGTCAGCACCAGTGGGGCAGCACTGGTGGCTGGTCAGGACAGTGTGACTGTTGCGGCCACAGCGGTGGAACAACTGATCCCTTGGGCACAGCAGGCGGAGGGGCGGCAGCAGCAGTCACCCACTGGGACTGGGTGTTCAGGGTTCAGTGGTGGCATCTGTGCACCACCTGTGGACTTGCCCATACCTGGTCCTGGTAAGCAGCGCCCACCCTCAAGGGGTGCTGAACATCAGGCCCTTGCATACCCTGAGGGACGGGATGCGGTGGCAGACGACCTCTTTGATGAGCACACCCGCCTACTGCAGGCATCAGTACAGCAGCAGATGCAGCTTGCAACATCGTGGAGGCACTGTGTGTGGCTCTGGAGTGGGCCGAGGTGACACAGCAGGGACACCGATGGGACCCTGTCACGGATTGACCATTTGTGGGAGGATGTGACCACTCGCCATTGACAGGCAAACACAGGCGTTCATCACTGTCATGGCCACAATGGGCACACAGTCAGGTGCCCATGCGTCGCTCACGCCACGCAGTTCGCTATCCACTCCCCATTCCCAGCATCATGCGACACCCACCCTGTCGATGCTGGGTTCAGCTGTGGGCATCCCGAGCACTCCTGGTGCAGGTATGTTCGTGTGCTGCAGACCCTGTGCAGGCATGATGCGGCGTTCGACGCGAGTGGAACCCTGGTGGACCATCAGTGCCACCCCATGAGGCCCATGTCAGCCTGCCAGTGCTGCTGGAGTCGTGGTGGGGCCGCCCATGCATCTGAGGTGGAAGTGGCACTGTGCCACAAGACGAACCTGTCTCCCAGCACGGGCACTGTCTGGTGCTGCCCTGTGTACATGTGTGTTTGGTGGGCAGTGCAGGGTGGGTGCCTCGGCCCTGCACGCGACACACGCGGTCCACCTGCACACCCTCCCGCTGCTGTCCACAGAATGCGGTGCATGGTGATGCCTGCATTGTGCTGTACACCAAAGTGCGATGGTGCCAGCATCTGACACATGTGCATGGACAGTCGGTGGATGTAGCGTGCCTGTGGACGTATGTGTTGCTAGTGTTTCGTTCCAGCTCAGTTTTGCACCTGACCCTGTGCACTTTTGTGCCTATTGTGTGTCTGTGTGTGTTGTCCGTCTATGTGGGCGTGTTACTGTTCACCCTCCCTGGTTGTATTGTGCTTCAGGCCATCTGCCACATCCCTTGCCAGCATGCACCCATGGTGTGTTTCCAACGCGCAGGCGTGGGTTGTGCCCCAGCCACTGGTGATTGCACATGGCACCATGACTTACCTGTGTTGGCTGAAGTGCTCCTCGTGATGGAGTCCCATTGCAGCTGTGCCAGCACGGATCTGTCAGGGGTCCCATCAGCCAAGGGGCTGCCCATCCCCCATCACCGGTGTCACCATCATCCCATCGCTGTCCCTCTTCAACCTGTCTGGCTATCCCACAGTCTTTGGCCATGTTGTGCAGGATGCAACAGGCGTAGGATATTGCACAGGCCTTTGAGGGGAGCTATACTGAGGGCACCGCCAGAGGTGCCCAGGCAATGAAACGCACCTTCAGCTCCCAAACACCCACTCAATGATCGTGTGGTGGCATGTGCCTCATTGAAGCATTGCTGCGATGGGGTCATGGGTGTGAGCAGCCAGGGATGGAGTGGGTATCCACTGTCACCTGTGTGAAGATAGTGGAGGTTGATGTCTTGTTCAGCCTCAGACTGCCCCAAGCCCCTGTGGGCTACACCCATGGCACCCAGCCATAGATACATAGATACATAGACAGTGTCGGCAGATAAGAGGCCTATGGCCCACCTAGTCTGCCCATTTGAGCTTGTAAGTTCAGTTTGTTTTCCTAGAAGTCTGTTTCCCTTACCCCTGCCCTCTAGAATTCCTTTATGTCTATCCCATGCATTCTTAAATCCTGTGATTGTTTCAGACCCCCACCACTTCCTCTCTGGCAGGTGTTCCACTTATCCACCACCGTTCTGTGAAGAAATTCTTTCTCATGTTTCCTCTGAATCGTCCTCCCTCCAACTTCATCCATACCCCCTAGTCCTGAAACATCTTTTCGCTAAAAATAGTGTTTTCCTGCACCTATTCCTCCCTGTAAGATACTTGTATCTCTATCACATATCCCCTCTCTCTCTCTCCTCCAGGAGTACATGTTCAGTTCCTTCAACCTGTCTTCATAGGAACTTGTAGTGCAACCCATGCACCATCTTTGTTGCCCTCACCAGACACCTTCTCTACCCTGTCTGTGTCCCTACGTGGGTATGGTCTACAGAACTATGTACACTGTGCCTCCAAGGTGGGGCCCCACCCCTGAGTGTCTTGTATGGCAGATTATGACCTCCTTTTCCATGCTGGTGCATTGCCCCTGCCTATACATCCCAGCATCCTATTTGCTTTACCTGCTGCCTTGTCACACTGTTTCCCTACCTTGAGGTCATCAGAGATGATTACCCCAAGATCCCTTTCCTGCTTGGTGCATGCTATATCCTCACCCCCAACTGATATATTGTGCCAGGGTTTTGTGCCCATATGCATTATCTTGCACTTCTTTGCATTGAATTTCAACTGCCAAACCCTTGACCATTCTTCAAGTTTCTGCAGGTCCCTTCTCATTCTGTCTACACCCTCTGGTGTGTCTACTCTGTTACAGAGCTTTGTGTCATCAGCGAACAGTGAAATTCTGCCTTCTAGATCCTGTGCAATGTCACTGATGAAGATGTTGAATAGGACCGGTCCCAGCACTGATCCCTGTGGTACCCCACTGGTCACTCTTCCCTCTGTGGAGTGACAGCCATTTGCCACCACCCTCTGTGTCCTGCCACCCAGCCAGTTACCTACCCACCACACTACTGTCCTGCCCACACCCATATTCCCCAGTTTGTGTAATAGTCTTCTATGTGGCACAATGTCAAAGGCCTTGCTGAAGTCCAAATAGGCCATGTCCACTGCCCTCCCTGATCCACCTCCCTAGTCACCCAGTCAAAAAATTCAATGAGGTTGGTCTGACATGACCTCCCCCTGGTGAAACCATGCTGCCTTGGGTCCTGTAGTCCATTGACAACCAGATGTTCCACCAATCTCTCCTTCAGTAGTGCTTCCATGATCTTTCCCACTACCGAGGTGAGGCTGACTGGTCTGTAGTTCCCTGCTTCCTCTTTGTCCACTTTTGTATAAGGGGACTACATCTGCTGTCCTCCAGTCTTTGGGTACCTCCTCTGTTTCCAGTGATTGGCTGAACAGGATAGCCAGAGGTTCAGCCACCACCTCTCTTAGTTCTTTAAGGACCCTGGGGTGCACCCCATCTGGCCCCATTGCTTTATCAGCTCTTATTACTTCCAGTTCCTTCAGGACCCTTTCTCGTGTAAAGGGACTTGTGTCCATTTCTGCACCATTCTCACCCCTTGTACTCCCTTCAGACCCATTACCCCCCTCTTCCTTAGTAAAGACTGAGCAGAAATACCTGCTCAATATGTCAGCTTTATTGTTGTCATCCTCCATGTGGTTCCCATCCTCCCCCTTCAGTCTCACTATCCCTCCCTTTGTCTTTCTTTTTTCACTTATGTACCTGTAAAAGGTTTTGTCCCCTTTACCCACTGATTTTGCAATGTGTTCTTCTGTCTGAGCTTTAGGCTTCTCTTACTGACTTCCTGCCTCCCTTTGTTTCTCCTGTACTTCTCCTATCCCCTTCTGCCTGTGTCTTTTGTATTGCCTGAATGCAATCTTTTGGCTTTCACTTTCTGCTACCTCTTTTGGAAACCATAATGGTCTCCTCTTCCTTTTCCTCTTGCTAACCTGCTTAATGCATAATTCTGTTGTTCTTATAATCCCCATTTTAAATACTGCCCACTGTTCCTCAACCCCTGATTCCTGTCCCATTCCCTTAATGCCTCTTTCAAGTATCTCCCCATTTCTCAAAGTCTGCCCCCTAAAATCCAGGATACGTGTTTTTGTGTGGTTTGGTTCTGCTCTTTCTGTGATTTCAAACCACAATGACTGGTGGTCACTGTTACCCAGGTGCTCCCCACTGTTACCCCCATCACACTGTCCCTGTTTGTGAGCACAAGGTCCAGTATTGCCTTCTGCCGAGTTGGTTCCATGACCAGTTGCTTGAGGAAGGCACCCTGAAGGGAGTCCAGGATAAATCTGCTCCTAGTTGCTGCTGCTGCTGGGATGCTCCAGTCCACGTCTGGTATATTGAAGTCTCCAACCAGTACTACCTCACCCTTGTCTGCCATCCCCCCCCCTTGCCCATGATATGTCAGTTCTACATACACACTCACCCACTAGATGACCTGTGGGGATGTCCCCACTCTCGAATCAGTGGCACAGTGCCGACTGGTGCCAGATGAAGGAATCATGTGCTCCCCCAGGGTGCGTGGCACAGACATTGATGATGCACCCACTGGCATCACACACCACCTGGCAGTTGACACTGGCATATCCCTTACGATTCATGTAGGCAGCCCCATCAGGGCCAGGTGGTATGCGTATGGCCACATGGGTGCAGTCTATCACCCCTAGCACGCCAGGCATATGTGCTACCCTGTGGAACTTCTGTATGTTTGCTGTGTGCTCCGGCCGCAGTGCTGGGGAAATGGATGTACTCCGCAGCATGTGGCAGCAGTGCGCTGAGGAATTGGGTGAGGATGCGTGATGTGGCCAACTGTGTTATGCCTGTGGTGTCATCTGTTGGTCTCTGGAAGGTACCCGTGGTGAGCAAGCACATGCAGGCTGTTACCTTTGTCTCCACTGACAGAGCATGACTCTGTCGTGTGGGTGCCTGCATCACATCACTGCACAGCTCACAGAGCCACCTCAGTATTGCCCTGTTCAGGTGGTACTGGCCCACAATCTCAATATCTGTGTACAGCTCACAGCTGGTGCAGGCTCTGTACTACCTGTTGGGGGCATACCACTGACGGGCCCTTCCATGGCCATGTCCCCCTGCAGCATGCCTTCTCAACCCCCTCATTACGGCATCCATGTGGAAGGTGGCACTGTCCATGTCCCTGGCTTGCATCCCCCCCAGCAGCTGTTGCTTTGTTCTCCCCGCTGTCCTGACTGCTACCTCCCCTGCACTGGGTACACCTACTGGCCTCTGCTTTCTGTGGCCCCACACACCTTCCCTTGCCCCTCTTGTATGGTGTAGTTTCCCTGGCCTGCCCTCTTTTGTGCTGTTTTCCTGTGCCTGTCTCTGCCTCTGTCTCATGTGGCTTCCCTGTAGCGTTCTTGCGCCTCTTCCTTGCTCCTTTTTATTTTGGCTCATTTCCGCTATGGCGCAACTTCCGCCTGCTCCACTGTTGTGCATTGCACAAGTCTTTGAACATCGCACTGCGCCCTTTATGCATGGTTCCTCCCCCTTCAGTTGCACATGTCTTCATTATCATTGCACTGTTGCTCAGCGTGTTTTCAGTGGCGCAACTGCCTCCTGCTGAATATCGCAGAATGGCACATTTTCTGACTTGCACTGGCGTGACCCTATTGCGCATTGCGCAACCCTTTTGAATATCCAGCCCAATGAGTATAGTTATAGGGGTATGTTATAGACCACCAGATGCCTCAAGTGGATATACAAAGGATTTATGGGTAGAAATGGAGACAGCTTGTGAACAGAATGAAACAATTGTTCTTTGGAGATTTTAATATAAAATATATAAACTGGGGGAAAAAAACATAGGGAAGCAATTAATTGACCTGAGCAAATGCAACTGTTCCAAAATGTATTTACTCTGATGAGAGAAATAATATATTAGATATTATATTGCAACACCTGGAATAAAAGTTACAAAATGTATGGCAGAAGTACCATTAAATAACAGTGATCAAAGCAAAATCATGTTTAATATATCAACAACACATAGTAACAACAGTGGGGTAACAGTAATTTTCCAGTATAATAAGGCAGGTATGCAACAGGTAGAAAATGCTATTATTACCATCAAGTGAGGAGAACTATTGGAAAATAAGTTAGTAAATTAAATATGACTAGTATTTAAAGCTATACTCATGAATGTATGTAACAATTACATACCGACATTTTAAAAAAAATAAGATAGAAAGGGGTTTGGGCCAAAGTGGCTCTCACACAAAATAAAAAGACATAAACAATAAGAATAAATCATATAAAGACCATCTAAAACCATATACAGCAGAATCATGGCTAAAATTTAAAACCCTTAGAAGGAAATCTAAGAATGAAATAAAACAGGTACAATGGAAAATGAAACTATCATTAGCCGTTAATGCCAAAAAGGGGAGCAGCAAAATATTCTATAGCTATATTAATTCATAAAAGAACTTGGAATGTGGTGTGGGACCAATTGAACATAATAGCTTTATAGTAAATAAACCATCAGTAATTGTTGAAATCCTATATGAATATTTCTGTTTAGTCTATGAAAAAGAAAACATGTGTCTCTACCCACTGTCAGTATAGATATGGCAGAAAGGTTAAGTATATCCAAAGAAACTATAAGGGAGAAAATCAAAACTTTAAAAATGATACCTCACCAGGCCCATATAATATTTCTACCAACATGCTGAAAATGATGATAAACTATATTACAGTTCCACTCCAAAAAATTGTTTAGGCTTTGCTGGATACAGGAGATACTATGTATGATCAAGAACTTGCAGATGTAACCCCCATACATAAGAAAGGTAGAAAAATTCAGGTATCAAACTGCAGACCTATTAGTCTAACACCAGTACCTTGTAAAAATCTAGAGAGTAATATCACAGGCACTTTACAGTCAATTATACACAACATAGATCAATGCAAAAGAACAAGTAAATTCTATACAATCTGATCTGAATGAAATTACAGACTGAGTGAAAACTTAGAAAATGCATTTTAACATAGATGAATGCAAGGTAATGCATACAGGAACCATTGACCCAAAATCTATATATACCTTAGACTCTAGGAAAAAGATCTAGGCATAGTGATATCATCTGACCTAAAACAAGAAAAACAATGTAATGAAATTAATAGTAGAACAAACAGAATGATGGTGACAATTTAAAAAAAATTACATCTGGGCATCAGCAGATAATTTTCCCATTATACTCGTATGTGAGGCCGCATCTGGATTCTGCAACACAGTTCTGGAACCCATATAGACAAAAAAGACATACATTTAGAAAGAGTACCATGGAGGGCAACAAAATGTATGTAATACTTAAGAAATAAATCTTATGAGGAAAGACTGTGTTCTTTAAATCTAATGTCACTTGCAACAAGGTGTATGCATGGAGATCTCTGACTTACATACAATATTATGCAAGACCTATACTTATTGAATGAACTAAATATCAGTTTTAAGTCTGACAAAAAGGTGCTAAAAGTCATCCACTACAAATCATTTTCATACTTTAAGCTATAAATTTTACTACACCCAACTAATAATTAACCCATGGAATGCACTACTAGTTGAAATAACTATAAGTAAAACCAAAACAGAATTTACGACAAAACTAGACACATACATCCTAAGTGGAAATAAAATTGTATATTATAATACTTAAGAGAAGCCACCAATGGGCATCAATGCCTTTTTATCTCCGACTATCCACAGTATATTACACTGCTGGAAATGCATGAGAACTCCTTGGTAATGTGAAAAACCCCTGTGGGACCTTAAATTTCAGTGGCACTATAAATAAATTTGCAGGAACAACAGCAGGTTCTGTAACAAGCTTTAGTATATGGTAGGAAGGAAGTTTTAGGAGTATGAGGCTGATACATACCAGGAGATTCCAAAGGTTGGGTGGTCTGCAGTAGGAGGCAATTGGTGACTCTGTAAAGGAAGCTTTGATATTAAGGTGCAGAATAGGAGAGTTCCTGTAAAGAGAAGGGGTCTTAGAGTGGAAGGCAAGCACCAGTGCAATGCGATGTTTGTTGCTACGTTAGACTGTCCCTCCCACTTGAGGACTCCTCAGCTCATTCACTCCTATTATGCCTTTCTATCCCCATCATCAATGTCTTGTTTTCCAGATTCTATTCTTAACTTGCCTATTATCACTTTTTCTCCTAGATACTCCCCCTATTTTCTTTCCTCACATACTGTATATGACCCTTATTTTACCTTACCTCTCCATTGACTTTGCTTTTTTGTCTTTTAGATAATACCTGATGAAGAGGCACTGCAGCCTCAAAAGCTTGTATCTTATTTATTTATTTTATTTGAATTTTGGTAACTGGGTAAGCCTGCTGAGACAATTACAGTCCCTTTTCAAGGGCAACCCAGGAAGTGCATTACATTGACAAATACACTGCAGGCACAGTGGTCACATTTACATCATTCACAGATTTACAAATTACATCATTTACAGGTACACTTACAAATTACATTTACATATACACAAGAGGTTCAGAGAGCATGGATATTTACACATAGAGTTTGGGAAGCAGGAGCAAGCATAATCGGAAGCAGGAGCAAAGTGAAGAGGCAGAGAGGTGGAGCAATAGGGAGGATTGAAACTTTGTGAGAGAGGAGCAGGATAAGGTAGAGTGTGGTAAGGCATTCCAGCGGACACCACCGAGAAGGCAAATGATCTCTGGGTGATAGCAAATCATGGTTTGGGCATTATGAGAAGGAGGAGGGAGGCAAACCTTAGAGCACACGGTGGTTGCCAGAGCTGAATAAGTTCATCCAGGAAAGGAGGGGTGTAACAGTGGACCAATCTGTATACTAGACTCAGGGTGACATACTGGAGTTTAGATTCATACAATAGCTAGCCCGGGAAGGAGAGGACATTACAGTGGTAGTAATGGGCATTGACCCCCAAGGCAAACCTTCCCACCCTATGATAAGCCTGTTTGAGGTGAGATAAGATGGCTGTGCTGGTTGTGAGTAGTAGCGAGGTGCCATAAGTAAGCAGGGGAAGGAGGGTGGTGGACTCAATCTTGCAATGTTTATTTACCCTAATACAGGTATCTTATCTATCATATAAATAATTTTATTTCTTTGGTTTTGTCATTGCTTTGTGTGGGCTATCACACAATATTTTTCATTCAAGTCATCAGCTTTAAAGAACAAACTGTTCCTCTTGCCTTTTAATGGGTCTTGAACTACAGTATAGCTCTTCCCTTATTCTTGATTTCAAGGACTGAAAAAACAAATTGTGGGGTGCATACATAAGTGCTGGTAAGGTATGCAGTTACTATATATGCACTGGATTCTGATCATCTGCATTTGGGGGAAGAAACACGTGATCTGTACATACTGCCTTTTTGGAGAAATTTGTTCTAACCTACATTTTGTTAAGGTCATTGTGATTGGTTGGCATCCATGGCACTCCAGACATTACCTCATGGGTTTTAGCCCACCTGATAGCTAGTGATGCACATGACCCAGATCAAATTTCTACCATATCCAGGTCCCAGAAACCCCTGCTCTCCAGTTTCGTATCGTGCATCTGATCAGGCAAGAAGCACACCAGGAATCCCTGTCTGCTCCTAGAAGGTGAGACCTTGAATCAAGGATTTATATCACTAAGCTGTTCTCTTCAGGCTAATTCAGAAAGCAGGTACAACAGTTTTTCTTTGGGGCTTTGCATATTAGATTTTCCTGGATTTTACCAGGAGCAGTAACCTAAGCTAGCCCCCTGCCTTAGCGTTAGCCACATCAGGTGATTCCTAGCAAGATGTGGATCATAGTAGGCATATCTGAAGGAAGTGGAACTCCTTGTGTTTTTCTTTCTGGCAGGTTATTCCCTAAAATGCTGCTGGTTGTGTCCTGCTAGCCGTTTATTATGTGCAACGATTTCAGTCTTGTGATGGCCCCATGGGCTAGGGCCCCTCTCGGCCCAAGTTAGCAGATCCTCCAGTTGCCCCTGTGCCCTCCTCTCAAGCAACGACCGCCGCAACAGCGCCTCCCATGCCTGGGTGGACTATCGCTCTGTTTTCCACCCGTTTCTACTGTTCCTGGCCTCAGCGAGGCCGCGGGAGGACCAACGGCCTGTTCCGGCCAAGCGCCAACCACGTGGAGCCTCTCTGGCTCCGTCGCTCCCCCCTCAGCAAGCCGCCCCCTCCTCCCATCGCCTCCGCGGATGCAGGAGGCGCCTAGCTCCTGTTCCCCTCGCACCGCGTGGCGGAACCAGCCGTGGGCACTCGCTCCCACGGGAAGCATGGTCGAGCAGCAGCAGGGGGGGCCTACTCCATAGGCCTGTTGGGCCTACTGCAGCCCGGCCAAACCTCCCCCCCTAGCCGCCTCAGGTCTTCCAGCTGGCTCTGCACTCCCAGGCCTAGCAGCTAGGCCGCTGCGGTCTGAGGGAACTCCGTCCTCGTGACTTGTCTGGGCAGGGGGGGATTCTTCTAGCCTTCTCTCGACCCCCCCTATACTGAGCTGCTACTCCTGGAGGGTGTAGGGAGAGCCTCCTCGTGCCCCACCCCAGCAGGACTTCCAGGCATTCTCGGTGGCGCAACCATTCTGCCACGCTCCCTACCTGGTTCCATCCCCCCGAACTCTCGCGAGGGGTGTGGAAGCGTGATCCACCTTGCTCTTTGGCCTCTTGCGGTGAAGAGAAAGGTCTGTGGATGATCATCCCCGTTTTCCTGGGGGTCCCCCCCTTGGGTCCCTCCCATAGCGACCCTCTGGTGGCCCCCACTCCTCTCAAGCCTCCTGCTCCTGTTGCTTCACCCGGGGCTTCAATCCTAGCCCTACCACTTGGGTCCCTCCCATAGCGACCCAAGTAGGTAGCCTGATTCACCTGGACCCCATTCCCGGTCGCCACGGCTCCCTCCCATAGCGAGCCATGGCACCAGACCGCTGACCGTCAGCCCTTCTTTCTGGCCTTTGTTGCGGGGGTCCTCACATAGCACCCCTCAACCTCAGGCAGTCTTCTGGAGAGGTAAGGGCCATCTGTCCCAGTCACTTGGTTAAGGCACTAGCCTCCTAACCCAGGGATTGTGGGTGCAATGTTTGGAAAAAAAAGGAAAAGGGGTGAAACCGAGGGGCACCATACCAGCTCCGTTTCTAAGTATACCTTCTCTCCTTCCAGATGGTGAAAGCAAAGAAATGCTCCTCATGCAGCGCCACCTCCTCCCCAAACTCAGGCCCCTCTCGCAGCCTGCCTCCTGGACGGCCGATTCCTCCTGGAGCCGAACCCGCCCCTGGCCCCCAACAACCCCGGACCCAGCAACTCTACGTGGATGGACCCGGGCTCCCTTCTGATCCAGAACCAGCAGGCCGCGGTTGCCATGATGGAGAGCCAACAGAACTTTATGCTCAAAATCATGGAGAAACTGGAATCCCTCACCCAAAACAGGGCAAAGCCACCGAACTCAGAATCCGACAAGGCGGGGGGCAACCAGAGGAGCTTCCAAACCCTGAGGACACCCTTCCGGACACCCCGCGTGACAGCGCGCATGAGGACGGGGAGAGGGATGATGCAGGGGAAGAGGATGAGGCGGACTCGGATGCAGAAGATATGGAGCTGCAAATGACACCTTCTCTGACTTCAAAGTTATGCTCATTTGACACGACCCCGGGGCTCATGAAGATCATCAAGGCCACCATGGGTTTCGACACCGAAGAAAGCAGGCCCGAGTCGAAGCTCGACCCAACGATTCAGCTGAGGCCTTCAACCACAGAGACTTTTCCCGTATGCCCGGCAATCGAGGACATCTTCAGTACAGAATGGCAATCCCCCGAACTGGGCAGGATGTCGAATCGCAAGAATCTGGACAGAATGTACCCGGTCCAAGGGGAAAAATCAGATGCCTGGTGCAAGGCCCCCACCATCAACCCCCAAGTGGCGGCCCTCAGCAAAAAGACCGTACTTCCATGCGGCACAATAGCCCTCAAGGACCCTACGGACAAAAAGGTCGAAGACATGCTCAAGAGGGCATTTGAGATTGAGGGCACCGCTGCTAAGGCGACCACCACAGCCATCTATACGACCCGGGCACAGATCCGCTGGCTCGAGGAGCTCCAGGAGCAGGCCATCCCTAAGTCCAGGGAGGCAGAACTGTTGGAGTGCACCTTGGATGCAGCCAAATACCTAGCTGATATGGCGGTAGACACCCTGCGTCTTCAGGCAAGGGCCACCGCCATCACCAACCGTGCTCGTAGGGCACTGTGGCTGAAACTGTGGGACGCAGACCATGAGTCAAAGACATTGTTACAAAACTTACCACTACGGGAAAACATGTTTTCGGGGAGGGGCTGCAGGATTATTTGAAGCAAAAGGAGGAGGGCAGAGACCTCCTCAAGAATAAGTCCAAGTTCTCCTATCTACCCTCCTCGAGGCGGAGGTTTCGAGGGGGGAACAAACCATACCAACCCCGCAGAGATACACATCAACAGGGCCACTCCTTTTGAGGTAGAGGCTCCTCCCCCGGCTTCCGTGGCCCGTACCTTCAGAACTATCAGCCCTCATCATTCAGACCCTGGGGCCAAAGAACTGGAGGTCGAGGTAGAGGTTTCAAGGGAAAGCAACAGTGACTGCCCCCTCCCAAAAGCGCGAGGCCAGGACCTGTACCCACCAGTGGGACAAAGGCTAACTCTCTTCGCCCACCGCTGGATCAACACGACATCGAACAGATAGGTCCAAGACGTGGTAATCAAGGGGTACTCCATAGAGCTATCCCACGCCCATATTCCACACAAGTTCGTCTCCTCCCCCATAGCCAGGAGAAGGGCGTCCCCACATCAGGTCCAACAAATCTTGTCAGAACTAATTCGGAACAAGGCCATTCAGCCCGTGACAGTACCAGAGCAGAGGCTGGGGATTTACTCCATATTCTTCCTGGTACCCAAAAATCGGGGAACTCAGGCCCATCCTAGACCTGAAACATTTGAACCGCATGTAATCTCCCACCGATTCAAAATGGAGACCATCCGATCCACCCTACGATGCCTCGGGTAGGTGACTTCCTGCCGCTCTATAGACCTAAAGGACGCCACCTCATATCCCATCATCCGGAAACACAGGCAATTCCTCCGCCCACATCCTAGGTCACCACTTCCAGTACCAGGCTTTGCCATTCGCCTGTCGTCAGCCCGAGAGTCTTCACCAAGGTCTCCATAACCCTGGTGGCCAGACTCAGGAACAGGGACTGGACATCATCCGCTATCTGGATGACTGGCTCATCCGCACAGTCCGAAAACCAGGCACGGATACAACGGAATTGCCATGCAGGCACTCAAGACCACGGTTGGGTGGTAAATCGAGAAAAGAGCCACCAGCCCCACTCAACAGATCGAGCATCTGGGAGCGCTCATCAACTCAGCCCAGGGGTGGGCAAAACCATCCCCCGTGAGAGTTCTCAACTTGATGGAGCTGGCACGCCAGATGAAGGCCCGCCGCCACACAACAATGGGAAGGATAGCTCAGTTGTTGGGCTGTATGGCCTCATGCATAGACCTCGTGCCCTGGGCCAGGTGGCACATGCGTCCGCTCCAAACTTATGTCCTATCGCGTGGGGCACCGAGCGAACACAATCTACAGTGCGTGGTACCACTACCCCATGCAGTGAGATCCCCTTGGCATGGTGGACGATGGAGGGGAATCTGACCAGGGGAGTCCCTCTGGAGCCCCCTCACCCAGTCGCCATAGAAACGGATGCGAGTCTCTCTGGTTGGGGAGCTTGCCTGGGAGACACAACGGCACAGGGCCTATGGTCACCAGTGGAGGCAAAGCTCTCCATCAACATCCTGGAGATGAGAGCCGTGTCCCATGTCCTGAAGGCGTTCAAGCACCAAATACTTGGTCAGTCGGTTCTGATCCGTTCCGACAATCGGGTAACGGTGGCCTACATAGCAAAGCAAGGCGGGACCAGGAGCAGGGCCATGATGAGGGAGACAACGGCAGTCTTCAACTGGGCCCAGGCCAACCTCACCCATCTGGGCACAGTTCACCTTGCAGGGAAGCTGAACGTCCACGCAGACTGGCTCAGCAGACAACAGGTACACCCGGGGGAATGGCAATTACACCCGGCCCTATTCCAGATGATCCAGGTGACATGGGGGCCCATGTCCATGGATCTCATGGCATCACGGGAGAACGCTCAGGTCAGGGAGTACTACTCGCGGTTCAGGGACAGCCTCTCCCAGGGAACAGACGCCCTGTCGCAAACCTGGAGGTGGAGGAACTCCTACGTCTTCCCACCACTTCCCCTGATCCCCCAGGTCCTAGCCAAGATACGGGAGTCAGGCCACACGGTTATCCTGGTGGCCCCTTACTGGCCGTGCAGGGCATGGTTCGCAGCAGTCCGAGAGATGTCGCTAGCCAGCTTCAGGATACCCTACCGCTCGGACATGCTCTTGCAGGGGCCAGTGCTCCACCCGACCCGCGGACCCTGAAACTCACGGCCTGTCTCCTGAGAGGAGGAGACTGAGGCAATGGGGTATCATGAGTCGGTCATCAGCACCCTACTTCAGTCCAGACGGGCTTCCACCACTCCACTATACTGGGAGGCAAATGGGCCATCTTCACTCGGTGGTGCCGGGAACAGGGCAAAGTTCCTGAGCAGACCGACATGGCCACCATCCTCCTATTCCTCCAACAGGGAGTGGACAAGGGGCTGGTGCACTCTTCCCTCAGGGTGCAACTGTCAGCCATAGGGGCGGCCATAGGCCTCATTGACGGATACTCCCCAGGAGCTCATCCAGACACCATATGCTTCCTAAGGGCAGTAGAGATCCTCCGACCGAGGACTCGACCGACCATCGCCCCGTGGGACCTCCCAATGGTCCTTGAGTCCCTCAAATCAGCTCCTTACGAACCCCTTCGAGAGACGGACCTGTTCTGGGTTGGCCTCAAGACATGCTTCTTGGTGGCAATCTGCTCGGCTAGGAGGATCGGAGAACTTGGGGTCCATCCTCGCAGAACCCTACACAGTGTTCACCCCACTAAGGGTCAGTCTGAGAACAGTCCCAGCCTTTCAGCCAAAGGTCTCCACCAGTTTTCACAGAGAGCAACCCATCGAGCTGCCCACTTTCCCAAGAGGGCCCCGCAGAATATTCCAAGCGATGCCCCACATCACCTCGATGTGGGATCAGTCTCTCTGTGTACTTAGCCAGAACCTGTCCCATTCGCAAGACAGAGAGGCTGTTCGTCATCTCGAAGGGGCAGAGGCAGGGTAAGCCGCCTCCAAAACCACCATCGCTGGGTGGCTAAGACGCGTCATCCAGAACGCCTACGCAGCAAACCGGATGACTCCACCCCAGGGGATCAAGGCTCACTCCACCAGAGCGGTCGCCACTTCCTGGGCGGAGAGAGCCAGCGTATCCTCAGAGGACATTTGTAGGGCAGCCACATGGAGCTCCCTACACACGTTCGCCAGACACTACAGGCTGGAACAATTACAGGCCATACGGCCCACCTTCGCCACCCAGGTCCTGGAGGCAGCATCCTCAACCACTCACTCTTAGCCCACTCTATTTCCAACCTGGGGTACTCACTGCTTCTTATCTACCCATGAGGTAATGTCTGGAGTGCCATGGATGCCAACCAGTCACAATGGGTGTTTACTCACCTGGTAAAGGTGATTGTGTTGGTTGGCATCCATGGCACTCCAAGGCCCTCCCTCAGAGTGCTCAGAGTGACCGGTTCCGGACTAGGGGATCCTCACCCGCGTTAGGCTCACAGGGGAACAGACAGCTTGATTGTTTCTAATGATAAATGACCAGTTGGACCCTCGGGTTTGAGACGAGACTGTAAATAATAGAGGAATAAAGAACAGGCCCCAGGGCCATCGCTACTATGTCGGGTCTGTTTTCCTCTGTGTCTCCTATCATCTCTTAGTACTTTCTTGGCTGTATCTGCACTGTATGTTTTTTTCTCGTGTACTAATTAACCTTATTTCAGCTATGGAAGATTCGAACTGGAGAGCAGGGGTTTCTGGGACCTGGATATGCTAGAAATTTGATCTGGGTCATGTGCATCACTAGCCTATCAGGTGGGCTAAAACCCATGAGGTAATGTCTGGAGTGCCATGGATGCCAACCAACACAATCACCTTTACCAGGTGAGTAAACACCCATTTCAATCAGTGCTGGATTTTTGTGTTTGTGCTTGACGAGGGTTATTTCATTACTTGACATGATGACAGTAATCTGAAGACCGTATAGGTATTTGACTCTAAAGCTGACTCCTGCTCAGTTTTAAAACACTGAAAATTTTCTTGATTTTAGTGGGCAAATCTGAGCTGTCCCTCATTTGAGGGACGCTGCCTTGAAAGTTCTGCAATAGTGATACTGTGAGCAAATCACTAGCAAAATCATCAGACAGAGGGGTAGCAACCAGACAGAGATTTAAAAGAGTTTATGAAATGCTTGCCAGTTTGAGGCTCAGCTATATTTTTTAGTTTTTACAGGGTAACTACAAATAACAATTTAAATTGTACTTTTCTGTTGGAATCAGACATAATTTTCTGACTGAAATCAGAGTGGGTCTTATCAGGCAGCTTCCTTCTGTTTCTGGGACTTATAGTCTTGTCCACATTGCCAGCTGCTGCCTTCAGCTAGTTCTGGTGTTTTCTGCCTTTTAAGAGACTGCACAGTTCATATATGCCCAGCTGTGTTTGCTTAGCCTGACTAATTCTGTCCCTGCATAATGTGAAGATGGCATGCCATGTTATATTTAAAGAGCTTCTGACACCTCAAGGAAAGCCTTGAAAACATTATATTTAGGTACGGTCCAGCTTGTATTCCATATATCTTCTATAGATTTCTCTCACCATAATTTATTACTGAGGAAATTTGCATGAATGCATGATCTTTTGTCTGTTAGAATTCATCTGCCACTACTCCCAACTTGAAATCATAATCCTCTGTTGTGACATTACAGTCTGTTACCATGGGAGTAAAAGTGATAACACAAGTACTGTATTATGACCTCATTTAGGGCATAAGCAACAGGAATGCTTGAACTCTTCAGGCGTGAAGATCCTGTTTTCATGTAGATGACCACAGCAATAAATAATGGGAAGGAGGAATACAGGGCTAATGTGAACCATAAGCTGAACTGAGGCTAAGTATTATGTTTTAAAGTTCTCTTGAAGGCATCAGCTGCTTTTTAAGGAATAATGCATAACAGAGTGTGTGTGTCGTGCTGGGGCAATGGCATGCCTAGTGTATTTGGGCACGAGACTTCAGGCAGAGTGCATTCAACACTCGAATAGTGATGTTATGCCCATGACACACTCCCTTGAGTGCATTATTGCTCTGTGATATATGAATGTGTCATATAATAATATCAAAAACTATTATAAAAAATTCCCTAATAGTGTCATTCAATTCCCATAATACTATTGTTCAGAGCTCATAATACTATCGTTTGAGCTCAGCAAGTCTTGCTCCACTGAAAGAGTGTATGCCACGGAAAAAACTGAACTGTATAATGGCAAAAACGGGCACCACACACTGCCAGATTAACATGCAAAGCGTTATTATTGCATTGTTAAAAACATATCGTCAATACCATCAGGATGCTCACAAACCCGACCGGTTTTGCAAGTGTGTCATCAGTGGGAAGGGAACAATGTGTAGAGGAAGCCATTTATGTGACTGTCTTAAAGACATACAAACATATATTAAGTGTATAACATCACTAGTGCAAAGTGCAAAACTGCAACCCACTCTTGTTAAAAACAATCAGTGTTACCAGATGTACAACATATCAAATGTCTACCATAAATAATAATATAGTGGCACATAATGAAGTATCCAAGGGCTTATAAAGTAGCGAGCATCCAATTCATAGAGGTGTTGGAGGTCCGTAGCAGGTTTGATTCCTCTACAAACTACAAAAAATAAAGAAGAGATTAGATATATAAAAATACCTCTGAGAAATAGCAATACTAAGAACATTTTCTTTTAAAAGGGTCACAGTGTCAAACCTGTTATTAAGATTAGGGTGCTCAACAACCCTAAAGTGAATATTCAGTAAGATTTTTGGTTTTGAGGATCAGCTGTTCAAGGTCACTACACGATGGACTCAAGCTCACCATTTTGATACCACAGAATCTGAGCTGTGGGATCTGCCCTCATTTTTGCCTGATGCAATGCTGTGATAATGCAATTGTTGTGCCCTCTCTAGCTATACAGTACTTCTCAAATGTTCCTCTATCCTGAGTTTGAAGGCATGTGGTTTGCCACATAAATGCCCCAAATTCACGCTTGCTACATAGATCACATAATTGATGAAAGATTGTCTACCAAACGTAGCTTGCGCTTTCACAGTAGTGAATGTCTTATGCCCTCATAATAGAGGGTAGAAGTTACAGTTCCACAAATAAAACAGCCACATGGCAATAGTGGCAGCCAAGTGTTGCTATCGGTCTGGTACTTTGGCTGAAAACTGTGAACCAACCTCTCCTGAAGGTTTGGTCCATGTTTATACACCATGGAGGGAACATTTTAGATGGCCTCATTAAGGAAGGGGTCAGATTGGAGGATAGTCCAATTATTTTTGATAATCCTTTCTATTGCTCTGAACTGTCTTGTGCAGGTAGTGACATAATTCATTCTATCAGGCCTCTTTCCTTTCCAAAACGGAAAACAAGGTACTCCTATCTGTCCATTCTGCATTTCTCTGTGCCTCCTCTACAACAATGTGGCTGTATTCTCTGTCTTGGACCCTTCCCCCCACCCAATTCCTGTCCTTAGTACATCTCCCTCCTCACTATTATTTCTTCTCACATGTAGAAGTTGGGTTTTAGGGCTAGTATCCACCAGGTGTCAAGGGTGGCAGCTTGATGCATGTAGAAAGGAATACTTAGTGGTAGTTTGTCGGAATAAGTCTGCCCTAACTGGACCATCATCTCATTTCATTACTTATAGGTCAAAGAATTATACCTTCTGTGAGTCCGCTTTCATAGTGAACCTCAAGTTCAAATGTGTACCCTCCAGGTTCTTAATGAACTCTACCAGCTCCCTCTCACTGCCACACCACACCACACCATAAAAATGTTGTCTATATAGCATCACCAAAGGTCAATCCTATGGTAAAACTGATTGATCTGGCAATTACAGACATTTTATTTCTCCCAAGTAAATGTTAACGTAGTTGGTGGCAAAGGTGGCCCCCATAGCTGTACCTTTAATCTGGAAGAAAAATTCACCCTGGAACAGAAAACAGTTTGATGTTAGCACAAAATTAGAACATTTAACCTTCAGTTGTTCAGCTGTAGTGTCATCCTGTTGTAAACTATCACATCAAGTGCATTAAGTCCACCCTAATGGGGTATATTACTACAAAGTGGTTTGATATCTATAGATACAAGCAGCCAATCAGGTTTGAGCTGCAGGCCCCTAGGACACCCAACATGTCCATAGTATCCCTAACATAGGAGGGATGTTTTTGAACATACCCTGTGATGTGGGCATCCATGAACTGAGGCAAGGGATCAGTAACAGAACCAATCCCAGCCACTAGTGGGTGTCCTGGGGATCCTCCAGTCATGTATTAATTTTGGGCAGAACATAAATTGTCAACTGCACAGGGTGTGGGACAGACAATAAGTCTCCCGTGTCCAGAGAGATAACCTTTGTTCAAATGCAGACTTCAGAAAGTTATCAATCATCTCCTTGAATCCTTCCATTAGGTCTAGACCAGGTTTCCTGATAGAAGACCTCATTGCCCAGTTCAGTGGTGGTTCTCTTACATAGTTGTCTGTACTCATCACAACGACTGAGCCTTCTTTGTCTGCCAGCTTGATGGTGGATGCATTATTCAATTCTATTCTCTTAAGGGCCTCTGCTTCCTCAGTGGAAATATTCACAAAATCCAGTCTTATGTTGTTCTGCATCAAATTCATAAAATCAGTTTCATACTGTAAGCGCTTCCAAGGACATGCCTGGTATCACAATATGGCGGTACAAATGTGGGAAGGTGGATGGAACACAGATTTCCTCACATTTATTGCAGTGTCCACATTATTGGTATCCTGTGCTTGTTGAGATGTCTCAGACTGAGATTGTGGATTCACTTATGTAGTGCCACAACACATATTTTCCTTAGCAAAGTGTACATTGAGATTAAGGTTCCTAGTGAATCTACGCAGGTCCGCAAACAGATCAAATGACTTAGAGTCAGCTGCTGTGACAAATACATAGTAACACATTAACATAGTAGTTGATGGCAGATAAGGACCACTAGGCCCACCTAGTCTGCCCATATTCCCTCTCCATCAATGGCCACTGACCCTGCTTAGTCATTGGCTATCACTGCTCTTCACCCCATCTAGGTTCCCTTATGTCTATCTCATGCATGTTTGAATCCCCCACTGTGTTGCACCCACCACTTTCTGGAGTAGGTTATTCTGAGCATCCGCCACCTCTCTGTGAAGAAAACTTCCTCACATTTCCCTTATCCTGCCTCTCCAATCTCATATTGTGTCCCTCATCCTTGTACAACTCTTGACTAAAAGATGTCACCCACCTGCACTTTGTTCAAGCCTTTAAGATACTTGAAGGTCTCTATCATATCCCCTGTTTCCTCCTTTCCTCAAGTGTATACGTATTGAGGTCTTTAATCTGTCCTCATATGCTTTCTGATGCAAGCCCTTCACTATCTTGGTCACCCCTTCTCTGGTTTACCTCCACCCTGTCTATGTCTTTGTGAAGATCGTCCTCCAGAACTGTAACTGTATTCCAGATGAGGCCTCACTAGCATTTTGTACAATGACATCACCACCTCCCTTCTTCTGCTAGTGATACCCTTTCCTATGCACCCCAACGTCCCAACAGCCCTCCCCACAGCCTTGTTACACTGTTTGGCCACCTTTAGGTCATCTGAGATGATTATTCTTAAACCCCTCACTTCCCTGGTGACTGTCAGCAGCCCCCTCCCATCCTGTAGCTCTCTGCAGGGTTTCTTCACCCCAGGTGCATGATCCTGCACTTCTTTGCATTAATCTTTAATTGTCACAACTCTGACCACTCTTCCAGCCTTCTCAGATCCCTCCTCATTACTGCAACCCCCTCTGGTGTGTCTACTCTGTTGCAGATCTTGGAATCATCCGCGAATAGGCAAACCTTCCCCTCCAGCTCTTCAGCAATGTCACTGATGAAAACGTTAACAAGGGCTGACCCCAGTACCGATCCCTGAGGTACCCAACTGGTCACCCTCCTTGCCTCAGATTTTATCCAGTTTGCTACCACCCTCTGCTTCCTGTCCCTCAACCAGTTGCTAACCCAGTTTTCCACTTTGTGGCCCACCCCCAGGCTACCTAGCTTGTTCACCAGTCTTCTGTGGGGTACGGTATTGAAGGTCATACTGAAATCAAGGTAGGTGATATCCAACGCTCCTCTTTGATCCACCTCCTTCATCACCCAGTCAAAAGAGTACCTTCTGCTGGCCTGGTGGCGCTGAGGTTCAGATGCTGGATGCCACACCTTGTGCCACACCAGCGATCCGAGTTTGGGAATGAGCGAGGGTGTCCGAGGGTCACGTAGGGGAGGCCAGCGGATGGATTGAGCAGCTGTTAGGCAGCTTTCTCCTCCAGTGAGGACCCAGCCATGCCCGCTGCAGGGCTGGGTCCCCACTTGGGAGGCCCGGAGGTAGTACAGTCGGGAGCGACTAAGAATAGGAAGGGTGCATCAGGGAGCTACATGTGTGCATCTTCACAGGCATGTGAGCAACTGCGGTGAGGGTCCGAGAGAAAAACAAGCATAAAATGGAGCTGGCTGGCTCCATGATGGCCCCGCAGTGCCCCCCCAGAGTCTAGATGTTGGTCTCGATGGGGGGGTAGACTCCCTTCACCCTCAGGGGGGTGGTGGCAACCCATGGGGGATTACCGGAGGGAGGTCTCTGAGACTGAGCCTCTGGGGCTCTTAGCCCATGTACCTCATCCCCAAGTAGGTGGGAGGTGGTGATGGGGGTCAAAAAGCTAGATTAAAAAAAAAAAGAGTCCCTTCTGGAGAACTGATAGTTTGCTATCCAAATGTAGTGCACTGGAGATATTAGTAACATTGCTGGACTACTTCACCCCCTTTTGGCATGGTTGCCATTTTGAAATGGTGTCTTCTACTGTGCCCCCTTCTCCATGTGAGTTTTTCTTTGTTGAAACTGCACCACTCCCTCGCTCTTCTGCAACATCACTGTGGATTGTTGTTCCACTGTGTCTAAAAAATCTTCCCGTACTTCATTCTCTGAGTCACTTGTACAAGTGTAATATCTAAGTGAGACACCCTTCTTAAGGCTGGAGTCAGGAGTGTTAAAGGTACAACCAAGGTGTTTGTTGTTCTGAACTTTGTTCCACGAGAACACATCTATCATTAAGATAATCCTGTCTGTCTCAGTCAAATTCTTTTGAGCTTGACATTTTTTATTCTATTGTCCTGTCTCTGGACAACATCCTTCAATCTTTTCTCATGGGCTTTGAAATCAGGATTATCACTAAATTTTAGTACTTCTGCTTCTTTAGATTTTAATTCATCATGTATCCCTGGTTGCTCTGCAAGATAGTGTCAGATTGTACAGAGCACTAGTTGAACCGATGCTGACTAAAGTACTGTATTCTGTCAGAAATAAAAGGATTTCTCTCCTGGCCATATCCTGGCAACGTCATTATTCTTAATCCCCTGAAACCCGGTTTACTTTTATGTAAGCTTCCAAACTGGTGCGGTTCCATAAGTGTCTCTGTGCTTTCATGGTAACTCACTCCGGAGATAGAAAGGCTTCTTTAATATCATGGATCTCTTCTGACTCAGTGCTGGGGCCTGCCACTACACCAGTCACTTCTGAATCAGTTTCAGTCAGCCTGTCAGCAAATAAGTCCAACACTCCAGCAGCGTTGAAAACACCTCAGAAAGCAACCCCGACACATTTTCCTGTTTCAGATCAGCCAGTAATACTGATGACATTACAAAGTAGAAAAGGGAGGAAACCAATGTAAATAACTGTGGACTGCAAGCAATGGCTGATACAAAACAACTATGGAAAAGAACTCATTTCCCAGCTGCCCAAATACTCTTGGTCAGCACGATCCAGCTTCTACTGCTACTGTCAGTAAAAGCCAGCTCACCGTTGATGAGAAATCCACCAAAATGGCTCTGTCTAAGAAAAGTGATGCTAATGAACAGAGATTGAAATTCATACAAGCTTAAGAAAACCTAAATACACTGAAAAAAACCAACAACCTGACTTTCGTCTGCTGTCAAATTTTCTTACATTGAACAGTGAGTCCAGACAAATTGAGACGATCTTGGTGTCCGAGTTAAACAGCCTACTTGAAATTTCATATTTTCTATGTAAACCCCTTCCCCTTCACCCTCGTCTAGGGGTATAACTTAACATCGCAGATGGTCTGGGGGGGGGGGTATAATAGCGCGATGCTGCTTGGGTACTCCCTACTCCTGTTTTACTTAAAAACAATAAACACAAATTAAAAAACAAACACAAATACCTTGCAATTGCAAAAATGGTTCTGTCCTCAAACAGGCATTTAGAAATCCCTCGAGCAAACAGACAAACAAACAAACTGACTGTAAAAATAAGAAGAAAATAAATCTAACTGTAATGCATGTAGGTAAATCAAAATTTACTAAAGGTAGTGAGCACAAACACAAGCTTAAAACTCCAACCCAAGAATACCCCAGCACATCAGTCTGCATTACGTCTTTGCCCCCGACCTCCCTTTACTTGCATACACTGTAGTTTGGATTCATTTTTCATCCCAGTTTCCTCGAGTGCATTCTGTTGTTTGTATTGTTGGGCTCACTGCCTTAGTCTGCACTGGGATCCAGTTAAATGGCACACAGTTATTTTACATGAGTCCCAAGTACACAGGATCCTCCCTTGCAGTGCAGGGTACAGTGTAATAGCTCTCAGCAGTTCAGCTCAGTCAGTCAGACATTTTGCCTGTACTCCCGTTCTCACTCTCTCTCTCTATCCGGTATCTGCAATGGCAGTGGCATCTGTGATGGGAAGGCATGGTTGTCCTCTGATCGATCAGACCACTGCGTCTCCACACCAACCCATGTGTCTAGGCCTTCAAACCCTCAAACCCTCAGGGTGGTAACAGACAGTTACCGGGCTTGGTGATAAGCTAGCAGTCCCCAGCAAGCCACTTCTCTCTCTTTCTCACCTCTTCTCCATGCTGACAATACTAACATCAAGCAGTGTGCTGACTAGCAGACAATATATATACAAACAGAAGACAGAAAGAAATAAGTGCCTCAGCTGAGACTTGAAAATGCAATGTAAGTAATGATGTAAGTAAAATTTGGTATATTTGCTCACTGGCTGGGCGCTACATTGGCTCGCTATTGTTGTTAGGGCACTGGAATTGTTGTAGCACTAATGTAGCTCACGCATGATGATGTAGATGACATTATGACATGGCTTATTAATTATGGCCGATATTGACAGTAATCCGCCTGGGGCATGGGAGAGGACTACAACAAATGCAACACCGAGCCAGTGCACCATCAAGTAAGACAGGAAAATGGCTGTCCTATCTTTGAAGTCTTCATTTCCATGTGCACTCTCGATCTCACCTCAAACTGGATTCACCCTGAATGCTGACCACTGGCACAGGCTTTCCAAACTGCAACCTCCTGTCTCTTCTGAGCCCCAAAGCCCCTCGATCCCGAGCAGTATGATGGACACCTTCTGGAATTGTAGCTTATGAAATAAATTAGACACGGGGGGGGGTGTTCTTTCATTTCATTTGCTCCACCTTCTGACTTAAATAAAGCAAGAATCACTGCCAAGTTTCTTCCCAACCAGCTTCTTTATTTTAGCTCCTGCACCCCGCATGATTCCAGAGTGCAGGGGTCCCATCTTTCAATGGATAAATAAAGCAGCTCCATGGGGCTATCCAAACTTCTTACACTTTACCCTGGCTGGACATTTTGAGCAGCATAAATGGTTTACAGGCAGTACAAGCAGGGTTTCTTCACTCTGAACTCTTGGATGATTTACCCAAGGAACCTCCCTAACTTGGAAAAGACCCACAGGTTCCTGGCTTACTGGTGCTGGTAAGCCAAATCTCTATCTCTTTCCCTATTCTGGGTTACCTATTTTCCTCCATCTCTGTCTGGTTTGGCACTGGTTGACTGCCCTATCTCCAGCACAGGAAAGCATGCTGCTTCCCCACCTGGCCCCTGGACCTTGGCCCAAATCTTAAGGGGTACCAGGATTTTTTTCTCTCCGACCCAGGCCTTGTAACCCAGTCTCTTTTGCTTCACAGGGAACCTAAACCTGCTGGTACTCCCAAACTCACAGCACCCATCCACACACCTTCAGCTCAGCTCTCTCTCTCTCTTTCTCTCTCTCTCTACTGGTGCAGCGGCCCTCAAACCCAGTCCTGCTCCAGTGCCTGAGCTACCTTAATCAGGCTACCCTGCCACGGGAGGACCTTGAGCCCTGCCACTTCCCAAGCCTTCCGAGTAGCTCACTACTCACAACTGGCACCCAAACTCCTTTTCTGCACTCCAAGATGACCATTCAGGAGTGTCCAGCCTCAGGCCCACATCTCTGGCAACACATCTTGGGCTTGTGGTAAGCTCCTGACAGAGATCACCCCCAAGGTCTGTCCTAAGACCTGTGACCCGCCCGGCCCTTTAGATGCCGATGCCCCAGGACCTGCCCCTCTGCGCAGGTCCTATAAAATGGGTGAAGGGCCCCTTGGCTCCCTCAACATCTCAGGCCACCCTGCCACACAGGATACAGGAGAGAACTGCTGCCACCGCCCCCCCCGTGGAGACCCTGCCACTGTCCCCACAGCCCTGGCAGCGTGAGCCACTGCTTCACAGGATCTCTAAGGGCTGCTGCCTATTCTGGCATCCTACTACCACCTGCACCTCCCTTCTCCCTATGACACAGGCAACCTGGCTGACCATCCTCTCCACAGAGCTTCCTGCCCAACTCCGTGATGCCACGTCACTGCAGAGGCCCTCCCTAGCTGCCATTGTTGGGGGGGTTCCAGCACAGGCCCACCCAGACCACCGAGCTCCCTTTCTTGCTGCTTACTCTGCTCCTCCAGCCACCCCCCTCCAGCCCCAGGTCTAATGCCGGGCTGGAAAAGGCCTCAAAACTTCCTGTCTCCTGCCTTCTATATCTTCCCTAACCTGCCATTTGCTGCCCAGTGCATCCAGCAGGTATTTACTGTCAGAGCACTAATAAATTCCCTAGCTCTGAGTGGGGTGAGAATAGGAGGAAAGGGTTCTTTAGTGGAGCATAAGCCCCTCTTGCAAGGGGGCTTACATCTACTCTTGAAACAAGAGCTCAGAATCTCAGCGCAAGCACCATTCCAGGCGCTACTGGCGGTGTGACCGCCACCTCAGAGAACACAGTTAGCCTGCCTGTATTTTCCAAGGAACTGAAATACTTTTTAAGCAAACAATAGATGCTCTCACTGCCAAGCAGAAATATTTAAAGAAATTAGGCTTGGGCAACCACCCTAGAGAAGCAGAACAACTAACTGCTTCTGACATAAATCTTGTGTATTCCAGTGGGACACTTTGCTGCCATTCACCCAAGCTCTTCTCTTTGCGTTGTTTTTTAACATAGACATGTACTTTGCTTTATGAACAAGTGAGCAATATTACTTAAAGTTAGGTTACCTAAAACTTAGAACAGACAGTGAAGGCAATGAATAACATGTGTATCATGAACACCAGACCAAAACTAGATCTGGCACCAACTTGCAACACATCTGAAGTGTCCCTCCTAGAATGTATAGCAGTACTGCAAATCCCAATCATGACCCCATTACCGCTTACCAGAAATACGCTAAACAAAGGCCCTACAAACGCACATGCCAGATTCCCCATTCTAGCTGACTCCAAATATGAAGTACGCAATATGACATAACAGGGTGTGGCTAGTAGTGTGATCACCACATGCCCACGGGCGTAATAAGGCATGAGACCACAGGCCAATTGCCTTATTGCTCCTGGAAGTGTGGTGAGCGCACTACTACCCACACCCTGGAATGTCTTATTGCACTTACCATAGGGCAATTGGTAATAAAATAAAATAACAGACACAAAAAAATGAATTTTAAACATCAGACTAGTTCACTTTTTGGTCAAATATTATTGTGCTGAAGAAAATAGTCCCAACAACACTTTGTATCGCTGTTTTCCTCACATTCAGTTGGAGGCGGTACATTTATGTTACTTTGTGTTTGTGTCCCATTTCCAACAGCATTACGGCTATCTCTGTTAACAACTTCTATTTCTTTCGCTGCACTGTCATCCTTGTTCAAACCAACGGCTTCTTTGTCATTCTGTTCAATGGACACCTGGCTCAATGTGACGTCAGAAATGCAACTGACACTTTCTCTAGTGACTGGTTTGTCAATTTCAGTCAACAGGACTGCCAGACCAGCAGTGTCAGCTTCACAGTGTGGATATTTTTAACCCTGGGCAGCTTCTACATTCACATTCAACATTTCCTCACTATGGGGCTGCTTTATGGATCCTGCAGTGGTGGTGGTGGTGCGATCAGTACTGACAGAGACAGCACTTTCACTTTCAAAGTGCTCAGTGGCACTCACTGAAGCCAGGTTGGCAGCTCTGAAGGATTTTGAATTGGGAAACAAACACGTTTTTCCTGAGTTATGTGGGTGGAGGATTGCCATCCAGTAAACAAAGTATGAAGGATCTCTTATGATGCAGATAGAAACTGACAGTAGGACATTGGGCATTCCTGCTCAGTTTACCAGACACAAAGAATGGTGACTATTTCAAACTAGAATGGAACTGGGGGGTGGGGCACAGTGATTTCTAAGTTTGTGATTAGACACAGTGAAAGGCTCTAATTTTATGTCCGTTGGTAGTAGTACCATCTAGCAAGAGCCAGCAGCTAATCAAAAAAGAGCTTTATTCACTGCCATATGATAAGTTAAAACCACCAGTCCATGGTACCATTCTATGACAACTGAGAAAAATAAAATCCATGGGCACCATGAAGCTGTTAAAATAATCTGCCGGACTTCCACCTGAAAAATGAATCATGAATCATTCGATATGAAGAATGTCCATACAAATGTTCATAGATTCTGATGTTCCCCCCACAGAACTAGCACTAGAGGTGGGCAAAGTCAACAAACTTCACTCCGTGGAATATTTTGTGTATTGCATTCAATAAGCGAAGTGCAATATGAGAAATTTGCCAAATTCACTAAGGCCAGATCAAATGCGAAGTGTGGAATTTCATCCCCAAAATTCCACACTTTCCACAAACTTTTACAAGGTGTCTAACGGACCCCTCCCCCGCCCAGACACAGTTGCAACAGTCACCTCCCACTCCACAGACACCCACCGATTGTCAGCCAGTTGGCCACATGTAAAATATGAATATTTTTAATTAAATTCCCATTCTCTGGTGTCGAGTGACCCCCACCCCATCCAGACTACTGCCACCACCACACACTCCCCTCAGTCCACCCCAAACGTTCACCAGCACAGCCCTCCACTCACCTCCACGGCCGACAGCTCGACAGAGTTCTAATGAAAAGCGTGTGTTTGCATAACCATGTGCTCAGTCATTGATAGCTCACAGTCTTTGGGCAGCTTTTCTGGGGGCTAGAGACTGGGAAGGGGTTGCTCCAGTCCCTGGTGGGGGGATGGGACAACAGCATTGCCCCCATCCCTCCCCCCCCGGTGGTGACCGGAGCAGCCCCTTTCCATTATCTAGCCCTCTGAAAAGCTGCCCAAAAGACCATGAGCTGTCAATGAATGAGCTCATGCTCTGTTGGGCTGCCGGCCGTGGAGCTGAGTGTAGGACTGTACCGGTGGCCCATTTGGGGTGGACTGGGGGGTGCAGGTCTTGTGGCACTGGTCTGGATGGTGTGGACTGGGTGAGGGGTCCACTAGACACCAAGGAATGGGAAATTAATTTAAAAAAATATATATTATTACATGTAGACTGTGGCCAACCAGCCAATGATCACTGGGGTGGGGTGTGGGGTGGGAGGGTGATTGTTGTAACTGTGTCTGGTTGGGGGTCCACTAGACACCAGGAATGGGGAATTAAAAACATAAATATTTTTATATGTGGCCAACTGGCGCGTGTGTGTGTGTGTGTGTGTGTGTGTGTGTGTGTGTGTGTGTGGGGTGGGAGTGGGGCAGGAGGGTAATTGTTGTAACTGTGTCAAAGGGGGTCCACTAGACACGACGGATAGATCAGGAGTGGTGTTGGGGGAGTTCCTGTTTGTGACCTCTGCTTGCTTTGGGTTTTTTAAGTGCAATTCGCACTTAAAAAACACAAAAACATGGCAAGGCCACAAATGGCTAATTTTGGGTAATTTTCAAAAATTACACAAAGTGCTCCTCGGGATGAATTTGCCGACTTCCAGGCATATTCGCCCACAAACTAAAATTTCACTGCATCTGTATCTAGTTGATCAGTTGATCAGCAACTACAGTACCTTATCAGAAAAAAAAAAAAAACTCTAGCTTTTTCATTGATTTTGCTCAACCTTTGACATCCAGAAACACACAACTTCCTCTAGCAGCACAAGAACTTCCTGTTTCCGATCACTAAAGCAGTAAACGTTTGACAGCTGTTGTTTGAGGCTTCTTCTTGTTTGAGACTTGTTTCTGTTTAAAGTTCAATTTCTGGAGTTAGAATTTACTGCCCTGAATCATTGGGTTAGTGAAAGAAAAACCTACTAACATATTGGCAAGTATGCCATTTTTATAGTATTGTTTCACAGCAAAGAAAACTCCTTGGATCCATAGATTACAAAAAATAACAAGCATGGAACACTGTATTTCTTGGCCAAAATACTATCTTGCTCTCGAGGTTTACATAACCCAAGAACCTCTTGATTGTATTATAGCCTAGTACACAGTCCCCTATTTATTATTCTATCTATAAGTTGGTTCGTTTTAATACAGAATTAAATAATTTTGTAGTTGCTATCACAGTGTTTCTGAAAGTCTGGTGAGATCTTTCATACAATCAAGATCCTCACTGTGGAGGCAGTGATGTGCTGGGATAACATTGCTGTTGAAGGTGGCCACTGACCAGTCAGGAATGCAGGATTTTGCTTGCCCTATATAATTATCAATTAATAAATGCTGCTGTAGAAGAGGTGGATTTTCTTCTATACAAAGACACCTTTGTGTTAAGGATGACTGCCACCTCTTTTGGGTATCCTCACTGGCACTTCCTCCGCCTCATTTTCACTTGTATTTACTACTGTGTGTCTTTTTTAACTGTCTCTCATGGCTGCCTACAATCCTTGCTGTTTCTGGGCCTACCTCCCTTCCCACTCAACATCTTCTCCTCAGTTCTTTCTGTAACCAAGCATCTTCTGTGTAACTTTCATTTAGCTACTATAACACGGGGAAAAGGTCCCCATCAGAATCCCTATCCCCTTCCCCTCATTTGAACAAGGGAAGATGACACTCAACATCACACTTGTTGATGGTCTCCTTCTTTTGCTAAAACTGCAAGTATGTAGTCCTGGACAATTCTGGTGGTTAAAGAGGAGTACATTGTGGCCAGTGTGTCTTATTGTTGGTGCACCTCAGTCTGGCAGTGGAGGTGGAGGATGTTAGTGCCAGTGGTCCCTGTGTGGCAAGCAGCATCTTATCTCATTCTTCAGTACATGCTTGATTGTTTTCCCCGCTTCAAGTGGTTTCACTGCCCCCAGCTCCAGTTCCCAATAACAAGAATGACTCATATGTTTGCTTAACCAGGAGCAATGCAGCATCTACATTTAGCAGGCATTCTGGAGCACTCCCTCAGGACAGTCCTGTTACGATGAATGCAGGTGTCACTAATGGGAAACAAACACAGCTCATAAAACATAGCCTTAAATAATACATAGAAACATAGAATGTGACAGCAGATGGGAACCTCTCGATCTATCTAGTCTGCCGGCTTTCTACCCCCCTCCCCATAGGACTTACTTTATGTCCTAATGACAGCCATGTGCTGCTCCATGTAGTTTTGAATCCCCTACCATTTTAGCCTCTACCATGTCCTGGGGCAAACTGTTAAAGAGTTCCACCACCCTTTTGTACAAAGTACTTCATCATGTTCCCCTGAATATTCCCACCTTCAGCCTCATGTTGTGCCCCTGGTTCAGGTGCAGTCTTTGGTCTGAAAGAGGTCCTGCACCTGTACTCCGTTTAGTCCCTCGAGGTACTTGAAAGTTTCTATCCTATCCTCCCTCTCTCTCCTTTGCTCGAGTGAGTGCAAGTTAAGTGCACTCATTCTCTCCACATATGATCTGTAGTGCTGTCCCTGTATCATCTTTCTAGCCCTTCTCTGCATCTGTCTATATCTTTTCTGAGATGTGGCCTCCAGAACTGGACACAGTTCTCCAACTGGGGTCTCACCAGAGACCTATACATTGGCAGTACCACCTCCCTCTTTCTGCTCGTAATGCCCCTCCCGATGCACCCCAGCATAGCGCTAACCTTCAGTGTCACCTTTCTGCACTATTTTGCCACCTTCACATCTTCTGATATAATGATACTCAGATCCCTTTCTTGTTTGGACACTGCCAGTCCATCCCCTCCCCCAAGGTACTACTCACTTGTTGGGCTGCCTTTCCCTATGTGCATGACTTTACACTTTTTTGCATTGAATTTCAGTTACCATGTTTGGGACCATGCTTCCAACTTCTCTAGGTCCTGTTCCATTTTCTTCACCCCCTCTGGGGTATCTACCTTATTGCAAATCTTGATGTCATCTGCGAATAGACACACCTTTCCCTGCAACCTGAAAATATTGAAGAGAAGAGGTCACAGCACCTACCCCTGGGGCACTCCGCTGATTACCTCTCTCTTCTCAGAAAAGGAGCCATTAACCTGCACCCTCTGTGTCCTCCCACTCAGCCAGTTTCTTTCCCAGTTTATCACTTCCTGCCCTACTCCCATGCTTTCCAGCTTATTTATCAGCCACCTGTGCTGGACAGAGTCAAAAGCTTTACTGAAGTCCAGGTAGACTACATCCACGATGCCCCCCTTGTCCACTGTCCTAGTCACCCAGTTGAAGAAGTCAATCAAGTTTGTTTGGCAGGATCTGCCTGCTGTGAAGCCGTGCTACTTTGTGTCCAGCTGCGCATTTTAATTTGATAGTTGCAAAATAGTGAACATTACAATATGATAAAGTGATGGTATTCGCTATGGAGAGCTGCAATGTCCAAATAAAATCCCACAGTCAATGAGCTGAAATCAATGTCACACAAACAAGATTTGCATAAAGTATGTCAGTTAAGGCTCAGTCCCTACCGGAAGAGGAGTTGATAGCATTTGGTTGAAGAATAAAGACAGAAACACCAGCATCCCACCTTATGGTGCTTGCAGCATAGGTGGCCCATACTAACACAGTCTGTGATGCTTTTCCTCAGGCCTCAGAATAGGATGACTTTCAAAATGCATACTTCCTTCCGTTCCACCACTTTGTATCCCCAGGGTCATCCTCTAGTATAGTGTATATGCTTTCATTTATCATGGCTGTGAGCTGAACATTATCCTTAAAGGCATGGCAGCCTGCTTGGTTACCTTCATCCCCTGGACTACGGAGACCATCTGAAGAGAACTGCCATTTGGTTTGACGAGACCTTTGAACAGTGGCCATTTGTGACATGACAGTCATCTGCCTTGGAGCCTTCACCATTTCAGAGACCCATGTATGCCTTGGGAACCTGGGAATCTGCTGTGGCTGTGGCTATTAGCAGATAGATCCTGCTGTGGTAGTGCCCTGATCCCCAGTGAAACTGCCAGTTACATTTGGGATGGCCCATTATCCATCTTCAGGAGGGAGACTGAGTACACTTCCTTATCTTGGCTGAAAGAACCAGACCCCAACACTGAATTCTCCCTTTCATAGAAACATATGTTGGCAGATGGGGACTGCATGATCCATGTAGTCTGCCCATGGCTTCAACCCCGCCTCCCTTATGTTGTTACATTCTTGAGGATTCCTTTATGCCTGTCCCATGCCCTTTTAAATTCCCCTACCGTTTTTGCTCCTACGACTCCCTTGGGCAGTTTGTTCCATGGTTCCACCACCTGATCTGTGAAGAAGTGCTTTCTCACATTACCCCTAATTCTGCTACCCTTGAGTCACATATCATGTCCTCTAGTCCTAGAATAGCTGTTTACCAGAAAAGGTCCTTTGCCTGGACCTTGTTGATACCCTTCAGGTATTTGAATACCTCTATCATACCCCTTCAATCCCTACGCTGTTCCAGGGAGTAGAAATTGAGTTTCCTCAGCCTTGCCTCTTCACGGCTCTCTATGCATACCCAGCACCATCTTCGTGTCCTTCTCTGTACTGTCTCCAATCAATTTACGCCTTTCCTGAGGTGTGGTCTCCAGAATTAGATGCATACTCATGGTGAGGCCTCACCAGTGATCTGTATGGTGCCATGTTCACCTCCTGTTTCCTGCTTGTGATTCCCTCCTATGCATCCCAACATGCCGCTTAGCCTTCAGTGATGTCTTATCACACTGTTTGTTCACTCTTAAGTCGTCAGAATCGATAACCCCTAAATCGCGCTCATGCTTAGTGATCATTAGCTGTTCCCCTCCCATTAAGTATAATCTACCTGGGTTATGTTTTCCCAGGTGCATGACCTTACATTTGTTTGCGTTGAACTTCAACTGCCAATTTCTTGACCACTCCTCTAGTTTCCTCAGATTGGCCTCCATTTTTTGTGCTCCATCAGGTGTATCCACCCTGTTGCAGATCTTTGTGTCATATGCAAACAGGCACACCTTCCCTTCCAGCTCATCTGCAATGTTGCAGATGAATATATTGAAGAGGACTGGTCCCAGCACCGATCCCTGTGGCACTCTGCTAGTCACCATACCCTCCCTTGACAGAGTATCCTTCACTAATATCCTCTGAGACCTCCCATTTAGCCAATTTTTAATCCAGCATGTTATTTTACGGCCAGCTCCAGTGTGTTCTAGTTTACTGACCAAGCTCCTGTGTGGAACGGAGTCAAAGGCCTTGCTGAAGTTCAGACCAACCACATCAACCACACCCCCTTGTTCCTTTGCCCTAGTGATCAAGATGAAAAAATCAACCAGGTGTGTCTGCATGACCTCCCCGCAGTGAAGCCATCTTGCCTTGGGTCTAATTGATTACTTGCTTCTAAACATGCTAGTATCCTCTCCTTTAGCAGGGATTCAAGCAGCTTTCCTACTACTGAGGTGAGGCTAACCCAGCGATAGTTCCCTGGATACTCTTTACTCACACTCTTGTGAAAAGGGTGCCACTGTAGCCCTTTTCCAGTCCTCTGGAACATCCTCACTCTCCAATGACATGTTGTAGAGCTTTGCTGGAGGTGCCACAAGTTCCTTACCAAGCTCTTTTAGAATTCTTGGGTGTATCTTCTCCGGCCCCATTACTTTTTCTACGTTCAACTTGTCCTTCCAGTACTCTCTTCTCCGTGAAGGGACTTGTGTCAGCTCCTCCTGGGAGGCTATCCTTATTGTGTAGGGTAGGTCTATTTCCATTTTCTTCCTGCCTGAAGGCCGAGCAGAAGTACCCATTTAGTACCTCTGCCTTTTCCCCCTTCATCTTCCATAAGATGCCCATCCTTTGCAATTCTAATGATACCTCCTGTGTACTTTCTCTTTTCCCTTATGTATCTATAAAAGTTTTGTCTCCTTCTTGCTCCCTGTGCTATCTTTTCTTTATTTGAGCTTTTGCAATCCTTATTGCTCTCCTGCTTCTCTCAGTCATTCTTGGTAGTTTCACTTTTGTCAGTGTTTTTATTGCAGGCCTGGAGCCAAGCCTTAAGGAAGAGTCACCACCAAGTGCTCCCACTCCAAGTATGGTACTGGTTCCAATGTGTTGCTGATGTGAAAAATTTTGCTTTACTTACTGTTAACTGTAGTATAGTAGATTGTATCAGAATAATTTTGCTTAATTGTAGGCTGACATCTTCTGTTACAACATATCCCAGAATCCCCTGCACATGACATCAGAGCAGTAGGCAACAGTGAGAAGATTCAATTGCCCGTACTGCACCTTTGCATTTACATATGCTCTGGTCTTTTGTTTGTGGGTCCCACTTTCCTCTGTGGTCTATGTACTGTCACAAAGGACTGTACCTAGCTCCTGGAGAAAATCAGTCCCAGAAAACATCTGATCGGAGATTATAAAAGCTCTAACATGCACGGCAGGCTATTGACTCTCTCACTGCAGTGTACTGCTCTGACGTCAGCTGCAGGGGATTCTGGGATTTGTAGTAAAAGATGTCAGTCTACAACTAAGCAAAATTAGTCTGATATAATCTACTATACTACAGTAAACAGTAAGTAAACCAAAATGTTTTTGCCTGCAAAGTGCCTATTGAGCCATCCCCACACTTGAGTGTGGGGGTCCTTTGTGCTGACTGGTACCCTTTAAGGTGGCTCCCCAACATAAAGTAGGCTATAGCTGTGTTGTACACTTGCAGTGCTTTACTAATGGATTACCAGTGTAATCCAGTAGTAGAGTAAATGGTTGCACAATTGTACTTAACCTTGAAACAGGAGAGCTGAACATCTATACAGGAAAATTAGCTGTTGAAAAGGTACCCTGGCTTGGGCTAGTACAGAGATGGGTTGGTTGCCAGAAAATGTACTAGCATGTTGGCAGGAAGTACATCAATAAAAACCCAGTAACAGGAAAGACTACTAGATATATAGTGTATTTGCCTGCAGTTAGTGTAGAGATTTATTTTATTTGGGGGGGGCATCAGTACCATAATGGTAGTAGGTTGACAGGTAGTATAGTAAAAATAAATACAAAAAGGAAATTGCTAGGTGCCAGCTTGTTGAAACAGCAAAGTCTAAAAAATGAAAACAAAACATGGTGTCTCTCTTTTTTTTTTTTTTCTTATTCTTTTTGACTGCTCACCTGGCCTTCCATCAGGTACTCTGCCATTCACCAGATACCATCCCTGGGAGGTAGCTACTCACTTCAAGCTTTCTCCTATCAAGTTCACCATCGTCCATGCTTCACACCTTGGATCCCTGTAGGCAAGGTCCCTTTCCAGAATGGCCAGGGCCTACTTGGGAGAGACACACATCCAGTGCGTGGAGGTGGGGGAGCCCAAGCTTTCCTCTGGTCTGTCAGGCATGAGTGTCAATTGGCTATGTCATCTTGCTGTAGCCATCAAGGGATTTTATCTCTGATTAAGTCCTGCCCACCTCCTTCCATAATGAGCACACCTGGGCATGGGGTGGGAGTGGGGGCTGGCAGCATGGTCACCCATGTCACCAGCAACAACAGCTGCACCAGCAAGCCTCCTCCCTCTTAGGTGTTATGCCAGGAGCAGCACTTCATGCCCTCCCTGTCAGTTTCTGCTTCTGCCATACTAGACTCTGGGTGCAAACCCATATTAACGGCATGGAAGGTAGCCCAATGCTGCCCACCCACCACAGAGCTGGCCCAACCAAAGTGCCCCATGATGGTGAAGTAAGTTCCAATTGTCAATAAAGTGACTCCTTTTAACAAAAAACAAAACAAAAAAAACACAGCTGTGGAATGGAGGTGAAAAAGTCTCCCCCACATCTGACAATCCCATCATGTTTTGATGGCTATCTCCATCTTCCTGGTGTGCCATTAAAGGAGATTCCCTTGCAGGCAGCTAATGAAGGGATTCAGTGGGGCCACCAGCGCCTCTAATAAATGCAGAGTAACAGTGAAGGATGTTAAGGAATCCGGAACAGGAGAGACTAACACAGATGTGAAAAAATATTTTAAGTGAGTTAATCCCTCTCTCCACCCCATGTGCATAAGGAGGGGTCAGAAGAATAATGCAGTAGTTGGGTGAAGAGTTTTCTATTGAGAGGCTGGCACAAATAGGAAGAAACCCTTCCCTTTATTACTGCTCAGACAAAAGTCTGAAAGCAGACATATTGGGATTGGGTTTGGGGTAGGTAAGATCTGTGTTTGTGTCCCGCCACAGGTTGCTACACTTTGCAGCACACAGTTAAAGGTAACACCTTTGTGAAGCAGCCAGTCAGACGTAAACACTGAGTGTGTGTGTGTGTGTGTGTGTGTGTGTTGGGGGGAGGGGGGAGCTGTACCCTGAAACTGCAGTCCTTTGCCTTCTAGACCTATCGGTGACTGTAATATAGCCAGCAGTATACTGCCCACCCAGCAATGGATGATCACAGTTTAAAGTATTTTGGTGGGATTCACCACTTCGCTATCTAAGTTTGTTTTCTGGAATAAAGTCCAGTCCTGACAAAGTAATGAAACACAGCCCCCTTCTTTTATTTGCAGGTGCCTGCAGTAGCAAGGTCAGTTTTCACTATGCAAAATAGTGTCCTGAAACCAATTCAGAAATTCTGTTGTCTACCATATGTATCAGCAAGGAAACAGTCTAGGAGAGGCCCATAACCTGGAATATAATCATGGCTTCTAGCAAATTCTTCTCATTCAGCTCAATGTGGCCAATTTGAATACGGTTAAACACAGAGTATTTTGACTCATGTATATGTGTTATGGGAGGGAGCAATTTAAAGTAATCCATGCAGAAATGAAAACATCCTCTCTGCAGGCTGTTGCCACCAAGAGACCTCTGGAACATTCTTTAACTTCAGCACTCTCCAGATGTTGCATTCAATACTAACTCAATAGATACCAAACAAGCATTCTTTCCTAAAGGCGCACACTCATTACGAGAACATGTATAGTATAACTGCTTTGATGGTCCCCTTGCCGATGATGTAACCTCCCCATGGCACCCTAATCCCACATCACACTCCTCAGCATTGTTTCCTGGCTGGCCCCAGTTCCTGTCGGCTGGGTGTCTAAAAGAAAATGTAGTCATCTCCCCACCCCTCGGCACCCCCTACCCCTACATTGTTTCTTAGTCAATCCCAGCTCTCACCAGCCATGTTCTTAATAAAATCTTGTTATAAAACCAAAGTATGAAAAGGGAAAATGTGATTGGTTGAACCACATCATGTGGTCATGTGACAACATTTGTCTTACTGCACAGCTGGCCGTATATCAAATTACTTAAACTTACAAAAAAAGTCTTGTTCAGACATTTCTCTACTTAAACCAGCCAGTTTATAAGCAGAGTGACCCACTCCATAGTGTGTGGTAAGAGATTTCTCACTGCACTTCCCAGGTGATAGAAAACACTGGGTTATGCTCATATCTCACAATCCAGCTGGGGTGTGCAGTATGATATGTCTGTTTACACAGCCTGTTGTGGGTTATTGGTTAGTTACCCACCCCATAGCACCTTACAAGCCATCCTCCATTCCTAAGTGTGGGCTGGCTGGTGCATCAGCCAAGTGGGGCTTAGGAATTAGTATAAAGCAAAACACAATTTATGAGCAAATAAGTTTCAGTTTTGCTATATATGAGCACACAAATGTACAAAAAGCCAGCAGAGATGACCACTTGGTCTATTGTGTCTGCTCGGCAAATGATGTCAGGTCCATGGCTTATGCCTAAAACCCTGCCCTGCCACCTCACATCATCCCTTTCTTCCCAATCTACTCTTCCATGGTCCCTTGGTTTCCCTATTTGTTTGTCCCAAACCCCCTAAAAGGCTCCCACCATCTTTACTGAGACCATCTCTTCTGGCAGCGCATTCCATGCAGCCACCACACTCTCAATAAAAATGCTTCCTAACATCCCTCCTAACCTCTCCCCAATTAACTTCAAGCTGTGCTCCTCATGGTTCTGTTGTCACTCATTTTAAAGAGATCATCTCTTTCCACTATGTTAATCCCTCCATTATTTGAAGGTCTCTATCATATCCCCCCTCCCTCTCCTCTCCTCCAGGAGTACATCAGCAGGGCTCCCAGCCCTCCTTGTAGGACCTATTCTGCTGGCCCATGATCATCTTAGTTGCTCTCATTTGGATCCACTCCAGCATTCTGATGTCTTTCTTGTGGTATGGATGCCAACTCTTACCCCATATTCTAAATGTGGTTTTAACAGTGACCTGTGCAATGGCAAAATGACCTCGCTACACTTACTACTGAATCCCCTTGCTATACATCCCAGCATCCTGTTTGTCTTTGCTGTTGCCTTTTTGCATTGTGCATTCCTTGGTGTGGCTTGGTTGATGTATACCAGCCAGCACATGCGTAAGAACCAGGGAGAGGGGTACTTGCAGCATATTTCAAGCAAAAGTGAGTACTCCATTTAATGATGGATAATTACACTGGCGTAGGTTGCTGAAGGGTGGGGACAACTTGATTTTATAAAACTCCTTGACTGGCAACAGCTGGGGACTATTTCATTCTGCCATGGAAATTCCGCAGAATGGAATCTCTCAATTTTGCTCTGCAGTATCCCCCACTCAGCTGTAGGGATAGGACTGAAAGTTAGCTACCTTGTGCTGAAAGGACTGTCATACACCCATGCTCTGCATGCTAAATTTGGTTCCATGTCATAATAGCAATTGCAAAATAGTGATCGCTGTTGTGGTGAGTGCATATTGCGAAAGAATTGACAATATACACTTCAAGGTGACCAACATCGGTTTTAAAAAGTGTTTTCTTGCGGGGGCCTGCACCCTCCCCCTGCACCCCCCTCATGGGGGGGCTTTGTCTCCCGCACCCCCTAATTAAGATTCTCGACTCCAGGGGGGTGCATGTCGGGGAGGGTGCAAAATCGGATGTCGGCAAAATTTAAGTGCTGCAGCTTGCAGCTGCGGCAAATTGTACTCGCTCCTGGTCCCAAACTCTAGTACCTGTTGTGCCAGAGCTAGCCACCCACACCACCACACCACATGGCTAGCTTGGTGTCAGCAGGTACACCAGTCCCCTAAAACTCCTTCCCTGTCCCTCCCCTTCCCCTCGCTATTCCCACCTTCCATTCGCCTTTCCCCACGGTCACTTTCCCATACACTTGCTATTGTGCAGGGTAGCCCAGATTAATAGCACCCAAAATGAGTCACTGTTTTTGTAGTCACTCATGTTGGGTCACTATTATCACTGGATACCCAAAATTTACTGTAAACATACACTGAGACTATGGCCTAAATCACTTGCCAATCTAATATATATCCACACATGAATATTAGAAATGCTGGCACCCAAGTGCAGTATTAGGGGGCTGTTGTACTCTTGGAGGGTGCCCTCATTCAGATAAGATGTTAAATTGAGGTCCCTTCTGCCCCTCTATGGTGCTGTCCTGGTGGGTGTCCAGGTGTAAGTAAAAGAATCCAATGCCCTTTTCACAAGAGTAGAGGATTTTCCCCCAGTGTCCTAGCCAGCATTTCCCTTCCTACAAAACTGGTTCACGCAATTGTCCAAGCCTGTGTGTGGATGCCGATGTGTTGCATTGCTGTCACTACATGCTACTGTCATTTCACTATCAGTTCCTCATCACTGTGTATGAAAAATGCTAAATTCTTTTATTCTTTTTCCTATTGCATTTACTCCCCACTGAATTACATTCTTGTGACCAGCTGCTGCAACAATACATATAACTATTACAGCCATACATCTCTAAGCCAGTACTTGTTTTATACATTCTTTTACCCACTGTCTGTTGCGGATGTTACCCTTCCACTGCCAGATGACCTCCTAGCCCCATTCACTACCTATCTCTGTTATTTAATGGGTCCTAGGGGCTCCACAGAGAGCATTTGCTTGGATGAGGACACTTCTTCTGATGTGGGCTCCCTCACGAAAGCCAGTGGCCAAGACCTGCCTTGGGCTTGTTGGGTATAGGTCCAGATTCTGGGTGGTTTCTGCACTCAGGTGAGCAGAGTTGCTGGGTGCAAACCCAGAGGTTGCTATTCCCCATACACAAACCAATTCCAAAATAGGATAGGGGCATTAAGCCTGTGTCCTTTGGCTTTGGCCGATGAGTACTTTAAATATTTACTTTAATTAAAAAGTTTAAAAAGTTTATAATTGACTGAAGTGATCCTGCCTGTCTCTTTAAAAGCTTGAATGTGCATCCTATTTTGGAATCTGTTGGGTACAGGGACTGGTGGACAGTCTGGAGCAGTGGGACCTGAGATTTTCAGCATCATTCTGCTGAACATCAGGGTTTTTCTATACTTAGTTCCTGTTGCTGGGACACAGCTGGCTATGGCTCCTAGGTGCATGTGTGCATGTATGTGCATGGTCAGGCATCAGAACCAGGCTGTGTGTCCCCCCCCCCATGTCACTCTCCAGCTGCACCCTCACCTGTGGTCACCCTGGTGGTGGTGTAGTAGATAGTGCAACCCTCCCCCTCCTGGAGGAACGAAGCATCCATTGGGATGCTCAGTCCTCCTCCCCTCCCGCCACTGATCTCCGATAACTCAAGCTTGTTTCTTAACCCAGGTTGTGGGCGCTAACAGAGTGTTTATGGGTCAGCTCCAAACAAGTACTTTTACAACTACTGAGACACAGGTAAAGCTGAAACCATAAAGAAACAGCTTTGCTCTAATTAGCATCTGGGGGGACTCTCTCAGCTTAAGTCCTACTCATAGGAAGCACCCTACCATATGGGACCCACCTGGGTTAGTTCAAGTAATCAGCCTTTGAAATCTTAATTTTGATGTTTACTTATTTTATCTACTGTGGCCCATTGAAATAAAGCTTAAGGCACAACACTGAGCTGGGCAAAATCTCTAAACTGGCATCATAATACCATGTTACTCCCACGAACAGGTTAAAGAGCAGCTCTGCACTGCAGTGTGTACTTTCACAAACATAATGCTTTAGCTAGTTGTATTCATTGGAGGATATATGTTTTAATTTTTAGTATTCCACGAACATAAATAACACATCTTGAAGTGAGTAAGAAATGCATTTGATCATCCCTTAGTGACCCTCATAGTGCCTTTGCTAGGTAGGTAGGCAAATGTTTATTTGATCAGCATAAGTAGGCCTTTTCAAGAAATACAAAGACTATTACACATAAAATGCATAAATAAGCCCTCTTAGCCCAGAAGCAGTATAAGAGCATCATTTAGAAAACAAAGGAAGACAACATCATAGATAATACAACGGCTCCTTAAAAATGACTCCACACTTGATCAAAATAGAATCTCATTTAGAACTCTCCTAGACAAATAAAGTACCATGAAATAAGTAAATCCAGTACAATATGTGACAGAACAGATTATAGTTGACATGATAGAAGATATGAGTATGGTAACAATATATTAAAGATATGTTTTTGTTTAAGACTGCGTACTGTTTCCTATGACAGGAGGCTGTGATGTCACAAACTGCAATTATGAGATCGGTTGGGGACAGTCAAGAGTCCTTTTGAGGGTCACCCCAATGGCCCAGCAGCAGTGTATTGCACTGCCGTGCAGGCGGCCAGCGTTTGGCAATGAACTTGGGTTGCCGTGTCGGGAGGCAGGCCAGGATGAGGAAGCAGTATGCCTCAGTCAGAGAGGGGGTTGGTGGCAGGGCTAGGGAGCTTGCTTGCATTGCAGCGCACTGTATGCATGCAAGGCCAAAAAGGGCACTGCCCACACCTCAGGGAGGAGAGAGATGCGGGAGGACACCGGAAGTAGAACCCCCGCTGTCTGAATGACGATTAAATGCCTGAATGGGGTATATTCCTGAATGCAGGGTATATCTCTGGGTGACGGCAGTGGAGGCAAGAAATATTTATATGAAAAAAAGTCCCTTTGAAAGGCACAGTGAAATATGTACTGTGTTGTCTGAAATATTTAGTAGACCAACAACAGGCAAAAGTACAAAAACTAGAAACCATTACATAGTGGGAGATTTAATAGCCTGCAATGCATGTCAGAGCTTTTATAAGCTCAGATCAGATGTTTGTTTGCCCAGATGTTCAACTAAAACAGAAACCAAATGCAAGCACCACAAAAGTGAGGTGGGTGTAACATCCATAATTAATATTTTTGGGGGACATCCCTAAGATACCTTGTTGTACTTATTATGACTCTGCCTGTTTGGTTGCAATTTATATGATGAAGCCTGGCAGTATACCAGGTGAAATGTTAGTTTGTCTTTAAGTCACTTCTGACGTACTTGTGCATGACTGCATTTGCTATATAAAAACGGAATTACTACATTTTGACAATGTTGTTCTGATTATTGCTGTATGGGTGCTATATTTTTCTATGCTTTTGCTCATGACATGTATTAAAGCACCATACATGTCCTGGTGCTCCTTAAGCTGTGCTTTTTTTCTGTTTTGGTTGCAATTATGCATTTGTGGATTTATTTATTTATTTATTTATTTTACTCAGTTTACATTGACAGACAGATATTTGAATATAAAGGAGGGCTTTTAATAGATTACATCTCTTTCATAACAGGGTGTAATACCGTATGTAAAACTCAGGCTCAAACACCTGTTATGAAAGAGATGTGATCTATTCTGTAAAGAGAAGTTATTTTTTCCTTTGTATATATGGTAATAACATGCATGAGGTGCCTGTAATGTACCGATTTTCTGCAGCAGGTGGCCCAGGTCTATCAGGAAATTAAGAAAATGTGACCCTAATCACAGGAAAATGAATAGGAGATTCCCAAGAAAAAATCCTTCCACTGAAAAAGAGGAAATTCAATGTGTCAGTGTATGCCTCTGCTCCTTTCCTCAGAAGATACCAAGATACTGTACCAAGATCTTGCTGTTATTTAAGCCTATTTGACTATGTTGTACAGTATGTAGGATCTGCAAATCAAGGGAACCTTGGAGGTAGGGAAGGGTGAGGTGGGGTAAAGTCAAGATAAAGTAGGATCTGCTGTGTTATAATAGGTAGGGAAAATGGGCAGACTAGGTGGCCAACTGGTCCTTATCTGCTGTCAATATCTATGCTTCTTTGTTTCTATGTAAGGCCTTATATAGAATAGAAGTCACATTTGTGGATCAGTCTACCTCAGCAAGATGGCAAATGCAATTCTAAAACCAATTATATGTCATTACTGACAATCCATATTTTTACAAGTTTATTTTACCTCCTCCAAAGGGGGTCTGGGCACTCCCAGGGGGAACTCCTTCACCTGACTCTGCTCCTGTCCAGAGTAACCATTCTAACCTTCCTAGACTGACCAGGTACTGAACCTCCTCGAAACCTCCACAGCCTCTTCCTTTCTCCACAGCAAGGGCTCAGTTCTTCCTCTCTTCCAAACTAAGGCAGTGGATCTTATGCAGGTGGGGATGGATACCTTCTTCAGAGTCAGGATGACTCCCTGGGATGCAGTTATCATATCTTTTGGGCCACCTCTTGTTTCACTTGAGGTTCCTCACCGCTTGGAAATTAGGCTGAGATGAGGAACGCCAATACACATTTTCTTTCATGGAATTTATTTACCAAGGATAGCCCAACTGAGATGCAACGTCTTATTTCCAGTGGGGTCCTGCTTTCACCTATTTTCACAGCTGGGTGGACTGGAGTCCTGAGAGAGTAAGGGAACAGTCAGCACTAAGAGCCCCATACCCAAGTGTGGGGCTGGTTCTGATTTGCACTTCCTGTTTACTGCAGTATAGTAGCTTGTACCAGTTGATTCTGCTGACATCCAAGCTGATATTTTGCTGTAACCAGAAATCCCAGAATCCCCTGCAGCTGACAGCAGACCAGAGCTGTAGCAGTGGCAGATTCAGTAGCCTGCAATACATGTTAGAGCTTTTATAAGCTCAGATCAGGTTTGCTGGTCCTGCTGTTCTCCCAGGACTAAGTACAGTCCTCTGTGATTGTACTTAGTCCCATGAGAACCATGGGACCAGCAAACAAAACACTCTCACCATGATCACATAGTGAGTATTTGGCTCTAGTGGATTTGAACCTGTTATCTCCTGGTTCCTAATTTGGTTCTCTAACCACTAGACCACACTGCCTCATTTTGATGGAGTGCCACACACAAACCCATGTCCTGGCTGCTCAGCTGCTTGTGACTCCCTAGACCAGCAGGGGGCACTAAATTTCTCAAATGCTGGCCCCACACCCTCCCTGGTGGAAGACGGAACAGCCTGTGAGATGCTTGATCTCCTTCTCCTGTCCCAATATCAGCAGATCCAGGACCAGCACATAATTCCCAGGTCACTAATTTGGTGTGCGGATGCACTGCCAGTCGACCAGTGGACAAGCCTGAAATCCTTATTTCTAAAACAATACTGGTTTCAATACATGACACCGCCACAACAACTTGTTTTCGATTTTAATTCCAGCTTTCTTGATTGCCATATTACCTATGTGTATGCTGTAGTTGTGCTGTCTTCTCATATACATCTCATGCTTATGTGCTGAACTACTTATTACTCTGCATTTGATTGTTCAGGGCTCAGAGATCTGAATGTAATGTGCTTCACAAATACACTTTCCATTTGTTTATAATTCAGTTGAACAATGTTTTATTACTGCTTCTGCCATGCTAGCTAAGCCATAGAAAAACTAGCTTGCTTAACAGAACAATGTCAGGACCTCACCCACATTTAAAACAGAAATGACTGCAGGGCTTCCGAGAATAGATTTGTTTTTGTTAATTTCTAATCTTGCACCCCACACACACACATAAAGTTGGGTCTTTGAACTCAATATGTGCTCAAGCCCATCCAGCAGGTGTATGCCGACTAGATCAGTATTCTGTGACTTAGCTGTGATTCTGTGAGCAATCACTTGACAGTTCATAGCATGCCACTCCACTTGAGTGGCAAGAGAAAAAGAAACAATTTAATGTCTTCTGCAGCTCAGAAGCCTTGCAGGTGTGTGTGTGTGCGTGCGTGCGTGGGGGAGGCATTAAAAGGCCTTCAAGCTACTATGGTTCCTTTTCATGCACTGAATTAGCTTCTTATCTGTTTAAGTCATATGAGAAATGTTAAGCCTGACAATCTGAGATTCTCTGTCTTACTTTTCTGGGATGTACACCATGTCTGACAGCCTGCAGCTATTCTTTTCTTTTTCAGAGAATTGCAGTGTTGAAGCATGATAGGCAGCACTAGGACCAAAGTCCGTAATTATCCACATGAGGGCAGATATGGCATGGTAGGCTGCAGTGCAGGCTTCACTTCAGCTTCTCCAGTGTTCTTAACCCAGACCTCAATGAACCTCTTGCTGTATAGTAGGTTAGAGGGTAGTCAGAGTCAAAGTCCATTTGAACCTTGGCTTCTTATACAACAGCAGTACCTATTTGTGGGAACTGTGAATGCGACCTTTAATTTTGGGCACCTGTCCATTAGGAAATGAACTGAGAACTGGGACCACCATAAATCCTTCTATATACAGTATGTATTGATATTTTCTGCAGCAGGGTTTGTGCCTCACCCAGAGTCCAACCTGACTCTTTATGTAACACTTTCTCCTCTTCAGCATCTCTCTCCTCCTCTGGTGAACATATGATCTTAGGGGACTTCAACATTAAAGGATTTCTCCACTTTGACAATTAACCATTTAGAAAATTGAACCCTAAATGTCACGCCACTCATCACTGAGCCTACATGCCTCAGCCCCCACTCCCTAATCAACTGTGTCCTCTCCTCTAACCCCCACTGTATTGTCAACATTGGTACCCTACCAAATGCTTTCAGTGACCACTACATAGCCTATGGTGTCCAAAAGTCCATGGCACCACATCTCTCCCAACATTTGTCTGGTCAAGATTGTTCAGGTCCTTAAACCTGTACTCTCTCCTAGACAACCTCTGGAACACTGACTAGTCCCTATTCTGCATCCACTGACAAAGATGAGGCTCTCTCCCTTTCAGTCCAAATTCACCATCTGGTACAAGCATGTCCCTCTTAAGAGGTCATCCACCAGAGGATTCCACATTCCCTGGGTCACAGCAGAGAACCTCAACCTTAGCAAGGTCTGTGAGTCTGCCTGATACCTCCATGAGGCCCAAGACTCCCCTGAATACTTGTCGAGGTACAAGTGGTTGAGAAATTCCTGCACTAAGGCCTCCAGTGAGGCCAAATCCAATTACTTCTGTGCCAAACTCCAAAATAACCTAAATGTCCCAGATGTTCTGGAAGGTGCTTTGCTCTCTCTTTGATGGTCCCTCCCAATCATCCTTCCTGGTACTCCACAAAGGAGGACTGCTCATCTCCAGGCCCAGTGAAACTGACTTCTATGTGGTCTCTATTTGTGGTCTCTATTGCTACCAGGTTACCACTACCCCTATTGTTAGGACTGTTGTGGTATACAGGTCACCAGCACAAAAGAAAGAGACACAAAGTGAGTTGTGAGATGAGATTAACAGGATGGCGGAACTTGGGGAGGTATTAATATTGGAGGATTTCAGTCTGTCAGATGTAGACTAGAGCAACCCAACAGCAGTACGCACAAGCAGCCAGGTCCTGATTGAAAAGATGCAGAAGGCACTCCTAAGCCAGAGGGTCATGGATCCCACTGGGAAGGGGCCATAAATGCTAGTCCCAACAAACAAGGACAGAACAGGAGAGGAAGCAGTGATGGAATCCCTGGTTCAAATGATCACAGAACTGTGTGAGCTGAGGTCACGCTTAAAGTCAAAATGGTTCACTCCAGGACTGAGGTCCTGGACTTCAGAAGTGCAAATTATGGGAGTACAAGAGATATGTTGGTGAATAAACTATGGGAAGTGCAGGAGGCAGTAGGAGTATCCAGAAAATTGGATTTTATTAAAAGGGGAGTTCTGGCAGTAACAGATCTCTGCAAAAATGGTGGGGAAGGGTAAGAGAGGAAAGAAACCACTATGGTTCTCAAAGTGCACTGCAGAGGCAATAAGGGAAAGAAGGAAGGGATTTATTAGGCATAAAAGGAGTCAAACAGAGGATGGTGGTGGCATACCAGGAAAAGATGAAAGAGGCAAACAGGGCAGTGAGACAGGCAAAAACAGAGGAAGAATTAAGACTAGTGGATGTGGTTAAGGAGAGTGACAAGGCATTTGTGCAGTATAAACAAGAGCAATGCAAAACCAAGGAGAAAGCTAATAGCCCAAAGAAGGGGAGGAATGGGTAGAGGATAAGAAGGGTAAGGCAAATCTATTGGCTGATTATTTCTGTTTAGTATTCACGGTGGAGGAGAGGGGCCCTCTGTCAGACTGCAGCATGGCAGCCAGTACAGTAATGCTGGCAGGTGTCCAACAGTGGTTTATGACAAAGGAGAGCACTCTAAAGGAACGTTATGCACTGAATGTGAATAAATCAATAGGCCAAGCTGGGATACACCGAAGGACATGAAGGGAAATTGGGAAGGACCTGTCAGGTCCACGATATCTTCAACTGCTCTTGGAGATAGAAGTGCCGAGGACTGGAGGATAGCGAACATGGTCCCTACATTAAACAGGAGTCCAAGGAGTCAAGCAACTATAGACAAGTCAGTCTGATGTCTATTGTAGGAAATTACCAGAGTTTATAAATAAGGAAAGAATACTTGCGTTCCTGGTGGTTAGCAGCCTGCAGGATTCCATACAGCATGGATATACCAGTAGGAGGTTGTGCCAAATGAACCTGATTGAATTCTCCAACGGAGTGAGATCCTTTGTGAGAGTGAGTGAGAGAAAGGTCCCTTTCCTGCTTAGTGACTGACAGTACCTGCCCCCATCCTATACTCAGTTCCTGGGTTCCTATGCCCTAAGTGCATTTTCACTTTTTGGTGTTGAACCCGAACTGCCATGTTTTTGACCACTCCTCGAGTTTGCCAAGATACTCATTCATTCTTTCCACCCCTCGATTGTCCATCCCATTACAGAGTTTGGTATCATCTGCAAAAGTCATATCTTCCCTTCCAGTTCATTTGCAATGTCACTTATAAAGACACTGAAGAGGACCAGTCCCAGTACTGAACCCTGTGGCACCCTGCTGTTCGCTCTTCCATCCTTAGAGTGAGTATCCATTAAATACCACCCTCTCACCTATCCATTAACCAGTTTAAAACCTAACTCACCACTTTGGGTCCCACCCCAGGCTGCTCAGTTTCTTAATCTGTCTCCTGTGCAGCAGTGTCAAAGGCCTTTTTAGAGTACAGATAGGTCACATCCACTGTCCTCCCCAGATTCCTCCCCATATCTATTTTTCTGATCACTCAGTCAAAGAAATTAATCAGGTACATCTGACGTGACCACCTCCCATGCATCCATGCTGTCTTTGGTCTTTTAGAACATTTGGTTCAAGATACTCTACCAACCATTTCTTTAACAGTGTTTCCACTAATTTCTCCACCACTGAGATGAGGATCACCGGCCTATAATTGCTAGCCTCTTCCCTCCTACCGCTCTTATGTAGAGGGACCACATTCATTCTCCTCTAGTCATCCAGAACCACATCCAATTCCAGTGAGCTGTTGAATAAACCATCAGTGGGGCAGCCAGCACCTCTCTCAGTTCTTTTAGTGCCGTTGGATGTATCCTGTCTGGTCCCAACAGCCTTGTCCACTTTCAGAGTTGCAAGTCCCTTCAGGACTCTTTACCCTGAAAATAGACTTGAGTCTGCCTCCCTCCCTCCCTCCCCCTCCCCTTGTTTCTACTGCTCCCTGGTGGTCTGTCCCCCACTCCCTCAACTGTGAAGACTGAGCTGTTTTGGATGTCTGCTTTTTCTTGGTCCCCTTCTACGGAGTCCGTCTCTGCCATCCTCCTTATCCTCACTATCCCTCTCCTTGCTTTCCTCTTCTCACTTATGTACCTGAAGAAAGTCTTATCACCTTTTTCTAACCCTTTAGCTAACATTTCCTGTGTTGTTTAATGTAAAAAAGGCAGTGTAATGCACATAGAGACCAAGTACCCAAGACTGGTGCAGTGGAAGAATGTGGTGGTAGTGATGAGCACATTAGAGAAGCAGGATCTGGGGTATTACCAGGATGCCAATAGAAATTCCTGGGCCCAGGACACACCTTAGGACTGGGCCTCCCTTAGCCTCACATCCCTGTTACAGGTCCCCCTATGGGCTCCCTGAGTTACTGGGTCCGGGACAGTTGTCCCCCTCGTCCCCTGTCTGCTCCCCTGGGTGTTACCACGGAGCGCATGCATGCTTCAGCACAAAATATTAGGGCTATGACTGTGAGCAAGACAAACTGGATGCTGGAGTGCATAGGAGAGGGATCTCTAACAGAAGGAGAGCGTTAAGACAGCCTCTGTATAGATTCCTGGTTTTCACTCACTTGAAGTATTGTGTGCAATTTTGGAGCCCATACATGAGGAAGGGCAGGGACAGATTAGAGAGGGGGCAGAGACAAGTCACCAAAATGACACGGGGCAATAGGGTAGGTCCTATGAGAAGGGCTTGGAGGATCCAAACATGTACATGCAGAAGGACAGGAAAAAGAGAGGTTACATTATTGAGAAGTTCATGTACCTTCATGGAATTAACAAGGTGGATAATAGCGAGCTGTTCACCATGAGTGGTAACACAGGCACCAGGGGTGACTCCCTGAAACTGGCAGGGAAAGGGAGGTTCAAGAAGGATGTCAGGAATTACTTTTTTACAGAGTGGAGATACACTGGAACAAGCTTCCAGAGAAGGTTATTGGGGCTGAAACAATGGGAGAGTTCAATAGGGATGGGACAGGCACATGGGCACTTTGGAATAGTGTGTAAGGGGCTGTCTGGGGCAGTAGGGAGGACTGTCAAGGGTACAGTTCCAAAATTAAACAGGCTTGGGCAGACATGATGGCCTGCTAGGTCTTTATTTGCTGTTATTTTCTGTGTTTTTATGTTATGGTGTCAAATAAGGTTAAGGGGGCCTGAGTTGTTAAACTTCTGTTGGGATTTGTGATCCAAGGTTGACAAGTTGCGTAGTGCCTAAGTGGGCTAGGTGACCAGTGTAGTATTGACCCCTGGGAAAGAACACAATCCCATTGTGGCTCAGCACATTCTACCCACTCATAAAAACATAGAATCTGATGGCAGATAAGGACCACACGGCCCACCTAGTCTGCCCATTTCCCTACTCAGTGTTGACAGCCCAGATCCTGTTTGGTCTGCGGCATGCCTTCTCTGCCCATCTCCAGGGTACCCTTATGTCTATCCCATGCACTCTTAAACCCCTGTATTGTTTTATCCCCCACCACCTCCACCGGAAGGCTGTTCCACAGATCCACCACCCTTTCTGTGAAAAAGTACTTCCTGACATTCCCCCTGAGCCTTCCTCCCTCCAGCCTCGTATCATGTCCCCATGTCCTCGTGCAATGCTTCCTCAGAAATATGCTTCCCTCCTGTACCCTGTTTATACCCCTAAGGTACTTGGATGTCGTTATCATATCCCCCCCCAATTAATTGAATGTCAGTATCATATTCCCCTCTCTCTCTCTCTCTCTCTCTCTCTCCACTTCCAGTGACTAGATAGTAAGATCCCAGAGTCTTTCCTCATATGGCTTCTGGTGCAGCCCATGTACCATTTTCATCACCCTTCTCTGGACTGCCTCCATCCTGTCTATGTCCTTCCTAAGTTGCGGTCTCCAGAACGGTGAGGCCATACCAGTGATCTGTACAGTGGCAAAACCACCTTTCTTTCTGCTGGTTATGCCCCTACCTATGCATCCCATCATTCTCTTTGCCTTCCTCACTGCTTTTTCACACTGTTTGGTCGCTTTTAGGTCCTCTGATATGATGATCCCCAGGTCTCTCTCTTGCTTTGTGGTGGCAAGAACCCCCCCAAAATCCTGTACTACTCTTTTGGATTCCTGTGACCAAGGTGCATTATTTTGCACTTTTAGCATTGAAACTCAACTGCCATACACCTGACCATTCTTCCAATAAGCTTAGATCGCTTTCTCATTCTTTCCGCCCTTCCAGTGTGTCAACTCTGTTGCAGATCTTGGTGTCATCTGCAAACAGGCATACCTTTCCTCAGGCGCACTGTAATGTCGCTAATGAAGACATTGAACAGGACTGGTCCAAGCACTGATCCCTGTGGCACCCCGCTGATCACCTTCCCGTCTTCTAATTTCATGCCATTTACTACCACCCTCTGAGTCCTGTCCCTTAACCAGTTCTCAACCCATTTTACTACCCTAGGGCCCACTACCAGGCTTCTCCATTTAGCAATCTCCCATGTGGGGACGTCAAACACCCACCACTGTGATCTTTATCATGCCCTATCCTTCCCCTCTCTTGCAGATAGGCGGCTCTCCCACTGTGTTAAATTCACACCAAGCACTGGCTGGGTGAGCTCCTCCTACCTCACCTCCTCCTTATAACACCCCACACCCTCGCATTCTCTTAGATCAACTAACTCTCTCACCCTGGTAGTCCCCCACAGATCCACCCAAATAGGCCAATCTGGTTTCTCTCACCACCTCCCAAAATCTGGAATTCCCCCCCCTCAGATCTGCCACTCATCCTCTGCCTACTCCATCAGCTCTGCCCTCAATAATTACCTTGCTCCCTACCTGTTCCTGCCATGTCCTCCCTAAGTTTCTCCTCTAAGCCCTGGACAAATCCCACCCCTCTACCATCACCTTCATTTTACCCTGTGTACACCCACCCAAATTCCTAGCTCTTCTCCCTTTCCCAAATTGCTCCCTTACTGGTCTCCCTTGATTGCTCACAGAATATAAGGGGCCCTGAATGGTCTCCATGGGCCCCTCCTCTCCCCCAAAGGGCTTGTATCTCTCATCTATTCCTTCCCACCATCCTGAAAGGGTCTCTCTGGGACACTCCCTTATCCCTTCTCTCTGGCCAGTGCAGTACAGGACTCTTACATCCTGACATGGTCTCCAGGGACACAACTCTTCCCCTCCCACACACCTCACCACTGCCTCTCTTTTCCTCCTTTACTTTCACATAAGCACTTGTTACTTATTAACCAAACACTTATTATTATCCACTGTTTTACCTATCATGTGCAACACTGTTGTAACACTGTTTGTAACATCTATCTTGCAACTATATGTTATTGTTGAACTTATAACTTGAATGTTTAATGTCCCATTCCTAATGTACCCCACCCCCAGGTCATTATCTGGGAGATGAGCGACTTGTCGCCAGAGTGCCTTCCTGGTGAAACATTTAAATAAATAAATAAATGAATTCAGAATTCCCTGGGCATCATGCATCATCCTGCCTGAGTTGGGGTCTTTAAGTTGTAATACACATGATGTCTTTTTGTGGGCTCTTAGTTGATGAGGTAGTATTCTAATACCCGTAGATCTGCCCTCATAATAATTGTGTTTAAGGTTAAGTAAGGCTTGTTGTATTTTGGAATCAATTAATGCTTGCAGATCTGCCTTGACCTTTTATTTTGTGAGTTATTTCTTTGCCATTAGGTAGGTATAGTTGTTGCAATGTTTGGGTTCCTGTGTTAGCTGTACATATTGATGGTCGTTAGTGTTTTCTTCGAGGAGGCTATGATTTCTCCTGATTACCACCTCCATAATATCCCATAAAACTGGAGCAGTAATTTCTGGGAGGCATTCTCTTCCAGGACTTAATTAATTTTGTCCTCCACATGGGAACAACATTGTTCATCATGTAATAATGAGGTATTAAATCTCCACAAGTAAGATTTGCGGGTTTACCTAGATTAACCTTCAGTACTAGTGGAGAATGATAGTAGTGTGGTTCCAACTGTTAGGTCTTGGACATTGGCAAAGTGTTCATGTGGTATAAAAATAATCTATTCTGGAGTAGCTCCGTGTCGAGCAGAGTAGTAAGTGTAGGCTCTAGAGTCAGGATAAAACTGTCTCCAGATATCTACCAGTCCCAGGTGTAGAAGCTTCAATCAAAGATACCTTTGAGCTGCAGACTGTTGGCATTTTATAGGACAAGATGCATCCAGGTCAGGGGACAGCATGATATTAAAGTGGCCTCTTACCTTGATGTTTGCAACACTGTCCCTGTTAGCAAGTACCATCACAAGTGGGTTCACTGACTAGTTGCCTGAAGAATGCCCCCTGCAGGGAGTCCAGGATGTCTCTGCTTCTAGCTGAAACCACAGCTGGGAGGTTCCAATTGACATCTGGCAGATTGAAGTCCCCCACCAGCAGCAGCTCTCCTCTCTTTTCTGCCATCTTGCCAATAACTTCCACCAGTATCTTATCTAACTTCTCCCCCTGTACTGGAGGTCTGTAGATCTTGCCAGTGCAAATAGGGGCTCCATTTCCCATCTTTAGAGTGACTCAGAGTACTTCTGCTTGCCTCTGTATTCCCAGTATCTCCATTGCTTTTATGTCTTCCCTCACATAAAGCACCACACCCCCTCATTTCATTCCCACTCTGTCCCTCCTGAACAGAGTATAGCTTGGTATAGACATATCCTAGTCATGGTTTTCAGTGCACCATGACTCAGTAATAACCACAATATCCGGTCAGGCCTCTGTCATTATAACTCTAGGTCCAAAATCTTATTTCCTAGATCTTCAGAATTCACACACATGGCCTAGATTTTTTACCACTCTGCTTGGTATCCCCTTCTTTCCTTTTGCCCTCTCCTTCCCCTCTCCTTTTATTGCTTCTGTTCCCATCCCTTTCATTTCTACCACCCTGCTTCCTTTATTAATTTCCACCCTGGGGATTCTATTCCCTCGGGTTTTCATTACTTTGTACTTCAGCCTGTAGGGAGGGCAGTTACTGCCTCCCTGATTTTTTCCACAACCCCTATTGGCTACTTCACATGTTCATCAGAGTAACATCTAAACTGTCCATCGAGGACTACAGTTTCCTCCCAGATGGATGCAGGCCATCACCCTGAAAAGGCCCTTATCTCCAGGTGGCTCCCCAGTCCCCAATGTAGCTGAACCCCTCTTCCTGCATCATTCCATCAACCATGAGTTGAAGATCTTGGTGTGCAGATCCCTCTCCTCCTCCTGTCATAGACAGGCAGCATATCAAGCAAAAGCCACTGAGCATGCTACCTGTTTAAAACCCTCCCAGCTCCTTAAACTCCCCTGCACTATCCCATCCCTGTCGCTAGACAGAGCATTAATCCCAGGTGGACAATGCCATCCAGCTCTGCTCCCTGTCCTGCTGCCTAACTCTCTGGTTCTGCTCCCCATCCTTCCAGGCCATGGCGACATGTAGCACCTAACCTCCTCTCCTCCTCTTTCCTATTCCCAAATCTAGCCCCACACAATTGAGACCCCTCCAGAGTTGCTTCTTCCTCCTCTGTGGTCCTCTTCCTCCCTCCTTGGGGTTTCTGCTACAGAAAACCACCACATCCTCCTCAGCCACTACCATTGAGGTTCCCTCTTCCCTACTGCCCCACCTTGCCAGAGTGGTGTAGGAACTGCATAGTGGTGCTGGTTGAGGAGTGTGCTTCTGACCCACCACCACCCACACCCTTCGAAAGCCCACCATAGTGAAGCCATTCCTCCTCACTGGTATGATCTGGGTTAACAGTGTCAGACTTGGTGGCCCCTGGGTAGGAGAAGAGGTCCCCCAAATCCTAGCTAAGTTGGCCTGAAGTCTAGTGACCTTCCTCAACCCAGGGAGGTGCATGCAGATGGGGTAGCACTGTAGTCTCCGGAAGGTCTCTCTGAAAACTGCTGCCCCGCATCCACTGCATTGCACCACTCCTAGCATTCCCAGCTTCTATAATCCCTGTGTTACCTGGAAATACATATGTACCCTTAAACCTAATATGGTGTTCCTAGCTTTCCCTTTTTTTGTTTGTTGCTACTTGTGTTTTCTCATACCTGGTGTAAATCCCTTTATACTGTCACTGTAGATAGGGTTTGCTCCTATTCAGTTTTAGGCAATCTTTACTTTCCACCCTTCCTAGCTTCCCTTTTTGAGTGTTGCTACTTGTGTTCCCCAGTACCTAGTGTAATTCCCTTATACTGTTACCCTAGATAGTGTGTTGCTCCTATTTCCAGTATAGGCCTTTTACCTTCCAATCTTCCCCAGCCGTGAAATGCAACAACAGGACTGTCTCACCTTAGTCAACCCGCAGAGTCCCCCACTTCCCTGCCCATGCCCAATACACCAATCGTATGCCTGTTCCCTCCTTCACTGTTCCACCCAATGCCTGCCAACATCTAAGATGGCAATCTTAAACATGTTCCATGCCTTCGCTGTTCCACTCAATGCCTGCCAATGGCTAAGATGCCAGTCTCACACCTGTTCCACTCCTTCACTGTTCCACTCAACATCTGCTGATGCATAAGATGCTAATCTTACACCTGTTCAACTCTTTTGCTGTTCCACTCACTCACTGGGACATGAACGTGTGTGTGTGTGGGTGGGGAGACACATTAGGGGTGGCTGCCTTTTATCTTTCCTGTGCAGCCCCCTTAAGAAGGCACTTCCTGTTGGACTATCGTGTCCCTGATTGGTCCTCTGGCTGCCAAGTCACCCTGTCACAACGAGCTCATCAGAAATTTGACTCAGTTCCACCTCCAATTATCAATTCGCTGAGGCCCCAAGCCAAACAATTATCACCCTTCCCCCAAACTACAGGGCTAAACACAGTCCTTATAATGTGGCCCTTAAATGTGGGCTACTATGGCTGGTCTCAAATTTACCCTTCACTTAATAATAACAACATAAGTTCAAACAAGTTTCACCAGAGCTTAACCCGCCACAGTTGTCTCTACAAAACACAAGCCTTTTTGTCCCTCCTGTAACAAATGCAGGCAAACTCTGCTTAATATATTCTACTGGAATATACTGTTGCATTACAATTTCTTGCCCATTACATTCACTCTACTTGCCAGTTCAATGTCATCAGCAAATTTCAGTAGTCTAATTATGACCCCTCCTCCTGGTCATTAATAAATACGTTAATGAGCAACAGACACAGCAGTAAACCTTGTTTTATGGTTTATTTATTTATATAATTTTTTTTTGACAGCAAAAGGATGGCTAGGCAGTACTGCTGGTATTTTAGTGAATGGGGGAAATTTGGCCAGGACACTGGGGGAAATTCCCATACTCTTCTTGAGAAGTGCCATAGGATCTTCAACATCCACCTGAACAACCACCAGAAAAGGCTTAAATTGCCACTATGGTGATTGCCTGTGTTTCTTTACTAGCATATATGCAGACACATTCTGCAACGATTGTAGTGTTAGTCGCAGGTGTGCATGTTGCCACTGAGGTCACACACTTCACTGTGCATACAGCAACATTTGTCTAGTTATGAGTGCTGCTGCAAGGATTGCATTGGGCCGAAGCCAGCCATTCAAATAGTGTTTATTGTTTACTTAAATTTTGTTAACTGGGTGGGCTCACTGAGACATAATGTCCCTTTTTCAGGGTGATCCAGAGTTATTTACAGTCAATAGGAATACAAATTTATAGCCATGCACTAGTTTATATACAGCATGTAGACAAGTTAATAACAACAGTTAATGTGACACTGAGAACAGCCGTACTCCTGTTGCCAGTCCTGTTGAGCCAGAGACTGTGCCTATATTGCCAGACTGCCAGTGGCTCCACTAGAGATTGGTGGACAAATTTGGCTTCCTGTGTCTTTAACATATTACAGGCAGGGTAAATGGAAGCATGTGTATAATACATATTATGGGATATGGGTCTGAGCAGGCAAACCCAAGTACCTTTTAAGGATATGAACATTATGAGTGATTCCTCAATGATCCTTGCTTATTGGATACCACTGCATCTTGACAAAGTGTATTAGTCCCATGAAACAGTAACTGATGCAATTGCTTTTAAGTGGAATTGACATAAATAAAGTGATTAATAGCACTAACATTACCTAGGAGTGGAGGTCTCAAGTTTGTTCTTTTTCTGCGTGCTGTTTTGCTTCATGAGACTCCTCCTCCAACTAATACTATGATAGCCCCATTATAGGGCAGCAGCATCAAGAGACCGACCCTCCTCTTTTTGCAGCCTGCCAGTGACAAATCCTACCCATAGGTGTGTTAAATCCAATTAGCTCTCTCATCTTGATAGAAGAAGAAGAGAATGAGAAGAAGAATTAGCATCTGTGTAGCACTTTTCATACATATTGTACTCTGAAGCACTTTATAAGCAATGAGAGACAGGTAGTGACGTGACTGCAAATGTGAAGCAGCAACCATTTCACACAGCAACACCCCCTCAAAGCCTTAGACTATTACATGAATCAGTCTTATGGGAAGGGGAAGTATGGCTTGCAGTGGGGAGGAAGAAACCCCCTGATGGTGATTGTTGCTGTTGCTGTTGTTGTTGTTCTACCCATAGAATGAACTGCTATGGGTAAGGCTGGTTCTTCCGATGGTAAGGATGCAGTGGTGAAACTCACCACAAGAGGAGGCAGGAGACTAACTCAGAAGAATGGAATGTAGAATACTTTATTCCACTGGTTTCCTTTTCCCCATTATTGCCAGGAAACCCTAATAACCCACTACTCTTTCAACCTGCATGGATCTATGACAGTCGGCGAACAATTTTGTTTGTCGACCAACGTTACAATGACTCCTTTATGTTGACCACATTTGCAGTCAGCATAAACAGAGTCACTTCAGACTGTGTTTTCTTTGGGGCTTTTGCCCTGAACCCTCCATGCAGGAGACTCTTCCCCACACCCCGCTACTAAATTAATCAACTCTGAGTCAATGTTGCTTCAGGGAGGGTGCAATAACCTAAGCAGTGCGGGGTCCCATGCTGACACTACAGCAACCTGGGCGCTGTTGTCGCTTCTAGTGTTGGTCACGTGAAGTTGTCGCCATAGCGTTAGCATACCAACCTGCTCAAATCCAGCCCTCATAGACTACATCCTAAACTACTCTATATCTCCGCCTCCTGCCATAGCATATCCTCTGACCCACCTACTCAACTTCTTCTTCACCCTCAGTACTGTCCTCAGTCCTGGAAGTTGGCCAATGTTCTTCCACTCCATAAAGGAGGGACCCTTCCTCCAGGTAATTTCTGGTCAATTTCATTCCTCCATTCCTTGCTAAGCTGCTGGAAAGCTTGTCTACACTAGACCCTTCAATTTCCTATCCTCCTCCTCCGAGTTCCTCTCCCCATTCCAGTCTGGCTTCCTAAAGCCTCGCTCCGCCATCTTCTCCTGCTGCGTGCAACTGACTATCATCTCAGGGATGGATCAGGGTCACATCACAGCTGCCATTTTCATCGACATAGTTAAGGTCTTTGACTCGGCATCCTAGCCACTCCTGTTGGACAAAGATGAGTTCTACTGGCATCTCAGTTACTGCTGTCAGCTAGTTCCATTCTTACCTCTCAGGCCATCTACAGTCAGTACAGGTTTGAGCATCCTGTCGCCTCCCTTCCCATCAGGCAGGGGTACCACAGGGCTCCATTCTGGGGCCCATCCTGTTCTCCATATTTCTTAGTGACCTCTCCATGGCTTGTGTCAGCTCACATATCTACATGTATGCAGATGACACAGTCATCTACAACTCAGTTCCTCCACTACTGCTGTGGAAGTTCAGCTCCAGCAAGACTTCCACAATGTCCTGCACTGGTTCCAATCAAACCAGCTCAAGTCAACAAAAACAAACAACTGTGTTCATGACCTTTAGTAGCCAAAAAACTAGCCAGAATCCTAACTCTGCCTATCTTCTCCACCTTGGATGGCACCCCTCTAGAAGTAGTTCAATCCTTCATATTCTTTGGTGTGTGGTTGGGCAACAGATTTGGCTTCTCTGCCCACATTGACATCACGCTCAAGCTCCACCTAAACCTGCTGCCTTGTACTGCAATAAAGACAGTCTTTCTCTGCAAGTATGCCTAGAGCTTGTCACTAAAATAGTGCCCCCAGTTTTGACTGTGCGGATGTGGTCTATGGTACCATTCCCTCCACCTGCCTGGCCAGACTGGATACCTTCTGCAACTCCTTCTATTGCTTTATTACCAACTCCCACACTCATACCATTGCTCACTCTACTCCTCCTTATCCATTCTTCCCCTCCCCTCCCCTCCTGTTGCCAGAACCACTGTGCCTCATTCATATCCAAATACTAGTTTGGGTCACTGCCCTCATATCTCTCCTCACTCCTTTCCCCAACCCTCTCTGCCTCCTGCTCCCTCCTCTCCAGAGATTTTTACATCTTCACCATTCCTCACACCTGCTCCTCTGCTGGTCAGTCAGCCTTTTCCTATCATCTTACTAAACTCTGGAACCAACTCCTCTGCCTCCCCTGCTTCTCTTAGGTACCAGCTGAAACTACTTCACTCTGCCCTGCTCTTGTTTTCCCCCTACCTGACTACTTCCCTTGCAGTTGTCTCCTACTCCAGTGTAGGTAAGGTTGAAATTCCTTGATTTTGTTGCTAGCTCAATTTTGTAGTTACTCCTATTTTAAATCATGTTCTCTGATTGTACTTTATTGTAACTGTGAACTGCGTCAGTGCTATGTTATTTTGCATCCCCTCTTCCCTTCCCCTGTGTCGCTCCTGGAAATGAGCCTTGAATCAGTGTGCTTTTCCCAGTCACCAGTTTTCAAATAAATAAATAAAAGTAAGCTAAGAGATACAAGGAGGATGGAGGAAGGCAATACAATCACTGCAATAACCAACACTGTAAATATTGTGCATACTGTAACGCTTACATCAATACTCTGTTAATACTTGGACTCCAGAAATATTTCAGTCTGTATAAATACTAAGACTCTATACATCTTTAACACTATGTCAACACTTAAAACTTTATAAACAATTAACACTGTACTTGGCAATCAGAAAGACACTGAAAGGTAACAGCCATTGCAAAGACATAAATGGGGGTGTGGTGCCACCAAATGGGGCTTGATGAGCATGTAGGAAGAAACCACTGATGCATTGGCTGATTCGTTGCACATGGAGCATGAAGAAAGGAGGAAAGGCAAATGATCTCTGGGTTCACTCAGAACCATGTAAACAGGGAACACTTGCACAGAACCTGAAGAAATGCTTGACTTCCAAGCTACTGCAGAGCCTGAGAAATGGCAAGAAACACTGCAAACTTGAAGGAATGCTGAGCTTCGGAGCTGCTGTATGGGGTCTGGGAAATGAAGAAACCTCTGAAGAAAAACTCGACCTCTGAGTCACTGTGAATCTAGAGGAATGAAGAACCACTGAAGAACTGAAGCTGTGCTGAACCTCCAAGCTGCTGTGGACCCTGGGGAAGAGCAGGCGTACCTCTGTGGACATGCTATATAACCTGAAGAAATGTTGAATCACAGAGTTGCTGCAGATCTCAGGAAAGGAAGATGAAGCTCTATGGAACCTGTGGAACGAAAGAACCCCAGCCCATTTTATGACCAAAAGCCCTGACTACTAAACTGGTGCAGTTCATAAACTGACTTATAGTGGTGACAAGGGGAAAAAAGTTCTGTAGTTTGAATGTTCTGCAGTTTCAGGTGCAGAATGGGCCACACTATCACATACAATACCTAAACCACTTTCTCAGTCTTTGAGGCATGCAACGTGGCTGGTGTAGTGCATTTACATGGCACAGTCTCTGTAAATGCAATGGCTGCTGGATCATGCAATCTGAATTAAAAATTTGTGGTTTAAACAATAAAGGCACAGTCCCTTGAACAGTAAGCAATTAACATAGACACTGTAACTTTTAAAATGGATTTGGCTGTAATTGCTTTGAATGCTGTAGTAATCTCTACCAGGCAGTTACCAAAGGGCATTACTTGTAAATCCATTAGGCAGACTTTAAAACAGGCAGTTCAATAGACGTTTCACTTTAAATCCCAAAGACATGCTAAAACAGGCAGTTCAGTGAGGCTGTATCACTTTATATCCCTTAGGAAGCGTGATATTAGGTAGTTCAGTGGTGCATTTTGCTGATAAGGGCATAGACAGTCTCAAACATGCAGTTCGGTGGGGCACCAACAATTAGAATAGGATAAAATATCAGGCAGTTCAAGTATTTCATTAGCAGTACTGTCTCTTTAAATCATGCACTCACTTGTGGGCAATACTCAGTGCTTCACGTTAGCAAACATACATATTCATAAACCCCTCTGGTTGCTGTGGGAACTGCTATAGTTAGGAGGAGCCCCCTGATGAAGACCGGAAGGTTGAAGCACTGGGGCAGCCAGTCAGCATCTTCAATAGCAAAATACATGCTTTAAACAGTTTTAATATTTGTGGCTATCAGTTCTTCAAGTGCCCCATTTTTTTCTTTTTGTATGCTTCTGGGTTGGCTACCATAGGTGGTACTGGCTGACTATTTTCCAGGGCACGCTGTTTTGCTGTGACCTTGCTTAGGAGGAGCCCCCCCCATCTGTGGGATCAGCCTTTTTAATAAATGACATCAAACTGGCAAGCTAGCCCAGCCTCTTGTCTGTGGGGCCAGTTGTGGTAATGCTGCTGTCTGGGCCATTCTGCTAAGCCCTGCTTAGCTGTCCCTTACTAAATGAACCCTCCCTGCTGGGATGGACTTCAGCCCTTGGGCCTAATGCACCCACTTTGGGCAGAGTATCAGAGTAACACTGAACGTGGCAATCAGAAAGAAATTTGGAAGCAACAACCATTGCAAAGAGATAAATGAGAGTGTGGCACCACAAGATGGAGAGCGTTGAGGTATACATGAAAAAAACACTAAAGTGCTGAATGGCTTGTTGCACGTCAAGTGTGAAGAAAGGGGGAAAGGCAAATGATTTCTGGGTTCACTCACAACCATGAAAAGAAGGACAACTTGCACAGAAGCTAAAGAAATTCTGGACTTCTGAGCTACTACAGAGTCAGGAAATGGCAAGAAACCCTGCAAACTTGAAGGAATGTTGAGCTTCTGAGCTGCTGTGGGACCCAGGAAGGAAGAAACCTCTGAAGAAACTCAAGAAATGCTGGACCTCTGAGCTGCTGTGGATGATGGGGAATGAAGAAGAGCTAAACCTCTGAGCTGCCGTGGACCCCAGTGAAGGACGATGAACCTCTGTGGAAATTCTGTGGAACCTGAAGAAATGTTGAATCTCCAAACCACAGTGGATTCCAGGAAATAAAGATGAACCTCTGTGGAACCTGTGGAAGGAAGAACCCCAAACCACTGTGAATCCCAGGAAATAAAGATGAATTTCTGTGGAACCTGTGGAAGGAAGAACCTCAGCCCACTTTACATCTGAAAGCCTTAACTTCTGAACCGGTGAGGTTCCTAAGCTGACTAATACTGATGACAAAGGGGAAAAAACATTCCCTAGCTTGCATGTTCTGCAGTTCCAGGTGTGGGCCTGTTACCTATGATAACTAAACCCCTTTCTTAGTCTCAGTGGCATGCAACATGGCTGGTTTCCTGCATTCATCTGGTGCATTCTCAGGTAAATGCAATGACTGCTGGATCATGTAATTTGAGTTAATGATTTGTGGTTTAAAACAATTGAAAGGCTTAGGCTGTGGTTCAGTGGGCTGAAACAACCAGCCACGCCCCCTACCTGAGCTATTTAACACCATCCTTCTTGCTTCATTCAGAAACATTTTTTCTTTGTTGCAGCCAGATGCTCTACCTCTCCCTCCCTTTCTTCAGCATTTGTCCCCTTGTGCTTTGGACCCTGCTTGGTTTATGTTGGACTTTTACTTGTTTGTGCTAGTTTCTGCTTGGTTTGGGCTTCTCCTCCTCTCCTAGGTCTGTATTTTGCTTCTTCTCTGGCCGCAGTTTGTGCTTCTTTCTCTCTCTATGGTTTGTGTCTGCTCCCTCCTGCTTCTGCTTGCATTTCCTTTCATTTTACTTCTTTTTGGGCTTTTCTAGTTTTCTAGCCTCCTGTGTCCCAATTACTTGTGTAACCCCCCCCCCATTAGGGCTTACCTGTGTTGCCCCAGTGCTCCCCAATTTCCCTGTTCTCCTGATGCTGGCTGAGTCCCTGCTGGCTTCCTTGAGTCTTTGTCCAGCCCCAGGTATTATAGAAAAGGTTTAAGGGGTCGGAGGAGCCAAAACACGGAGCTGCACATGCGCAGTAGCACCTGGAGTCCCGGCCTGTTTCTTGCCGCGATAGTGGCATTGTAAATATTTTCCTGGGTGCCCTGACCCCCCTGAGTAGCCAGTCGGGGGTTGGACACTTGAAGGAGATGGCTGGGAAGTGGCTGCTGACCTTTGTTTTCAAGCACCAAGAGCACGATGGTAATGGGGGAATTTGAATATTCAAGAAGTTCACGAATATTAATGAGGCCATCCACTACTTCTGGGGGCTACAAACAATGGAGCTAGCAACCGGCTGTAGGAGGGCTGGGCAATAATTTTGCAGTCACTTGAAAGGGGACATATGTGGCTGCAAGACTAGAAGGCAATCATGTTTGAAATATAAATACTGTGGCTTCAGGAACTGTTAATAGCTGGGGCTTCCCTTAGACTGTGTGGGACTGAATGGGAGCTGCCATGTTTCTAGTACTTTGACCCCTCAAGAATCAATTAAAGATTTATTTTTAAAAAGCGCTATTCACAGAGGTATCAAAGCGCTTGTACAAGACTTAGAAAACAGATTAAGACAACGATAAATAGATAAAATACAGAACAGTATCACAAACTTCATTCAAATTCTGAAAAAGAAAGATTAAAAAGATGCATTTTCAGTGCAGCTTTGAAACTCTTCATGATCAGGCACTCCCTTATCTGACAAGGTAGAGAGTTCCACAGTGCCGGGGCTGCAAATGCAAATGCACGGGCCCCAGAGGTCTTCAAATGAACCCTGGGAACCTCTAGCAATCCCTCATCAGCAGTGTGGAGTGGGCAGAGGGGGCTGTAGGGACAAAGAAGCTCTTGCAGATATCACGGTCTCTGTCCATGTAGGGCTTTATAGGTCAGCAAACTGATCTTGAAGGTGATCTGCCACTGAATAGGCAGCCAGTGTAGACCGTGGAGCATAGGTGTGACATGGCTAGAATGAGAAAGACCAGTCAACAGTCTGGCCACCACATTCTGCAAGCGGCGGATATCAACCCCCAGTAGCCCTAGGTACAGGGAGTTGCAGTAGTCAAGGTGGGTGGTCACAAAGGTGTGGACCAACGTTGGAAGGTCATCAGGTGGAACCAGATGGTTAATCTGGGCAATATTCCTCAGATAGTAAAAAGAGGTCTTGACAATGGATGACACCTGAGATTTAACCCTTTGACTGCCAACAGAATTAGAATGTATAGGAATTCTGGACTGATATATCAGTCCTTTGCACAGCAAGGGTTAAGTGTCAATCCATTGTCCAAAGTAGTGCCCAGGTTTCACACCCAGAGGCCATCAGCTGGCTACCTCCAAGCCAAAGTCTGGAAGGTTGCCAGCCAAAAGCCCCTCCACCCGACGACCCGGGTCCACAACCAGAACCCTGGTTTTGTCTGGATTCAACCTCAACCAGCTGGAACTAATCCAATCCTGGATCTCGGAGAGACAGTTGTTGAAGACCAAGATGGCATCATCTTGCTTGGGCACAAAGGACATGTATAGCTGACTATCATCTGCATACAGTGAAAACTCAGCCCATACTGCCTTACAATGTCTCCCAACGGCAGCATGTACACCGTGAACAACATGCATGATAAAACAGAGCCCTGCGGCACCCCACATGACAGGCAGAAGGTGCCAGAGGACTAAATCCCTGACACCACTCTCTGAAACCTGCCCATGAGGAAAGACTAGAACCATCTGAGGACTGTACCAATAGCACACCATGGTCCACGGTGTCAAACGCTGCAGAGAGATAAAGAAGAACCAATAGTTTAATAGTTTGTATTTTTTATGTATGTGTTTTAAATAATGTATGTATGTAGAGTGCAATTATGTTTGTTTGTATTAGTTTTGTTTGTATTAGTCATGTTAAATGTCAATTGTTAATTGGTAATTGTATTAGAATCTACATGCAGGACTTTGTTGTAAACGGGACTTTGTCCTAACAAATGAATTTCCTGTGAAAAAATAAACTTTTAATCAATCAACATGGAATGGCTATTCTGATCTCTCACTGTCAGGAGATCATTGAGTACCTGAACTAGGGCCATCTCAGTACTATGTCTCTTCTGAAATCCGGACTGAAGATATTGTGGATGGTAAGATGATCCTCCAGCTGCTGCGTGACCACCTTCTCAATAACTTTACCCACAAAGGGAAGGTTAGAGACAGGCCTGTAGCTAGCGAGACAGTCCAAGTCCAGAAAAGATTTCTGAAGAGTGGTATAACAACCGCCTCCTTCAGGGTGTCTGGAAACACACCTGTCTCTAAAGAGCTGCAGACAATCTCAGCTAGGAATGGGCCAATGGCCTCAACACACCCCACCAGCAGGCACATTGGACCCAGGTCCAAACTACAGTAGGTCGTCTGCATACTCTGGATGATCCTCACAATATCGCCGATCTTCAACTGGTCAAAGTCTGACCAGACATACCGAGGCACTGTAATCTCCCACTGACCACCACTGCCCTTATTGGAATGGGTTGCACAGATCGTAGACCTACTGTTGGCAACCTTATCTGCAAAGAATCGAGCAACCTCATCACACCTCTCTTGTGAAAATGCTCTCCAAGGCTGCCGACAGGCTGGATTGCACAGTCTGTCCACAGTTCGGAAGAGCTGAATTAGTCAGTTCTGTGAAGCAGCGATCTCCCTAGACAGGAACTCTGCCTTCTTATGGGAGATGGCCAATTGATAGTCCTTATAATGGACCATCAATTTAAGCCTGTCGGCTTCTAGGCCCATCTTCCGCCAACCCCGTTCCATCCTTTGTCTCACTCTCCTCAACTCCCTCAAGGTCCCATCGAACCAAGGGGACCAAGTGTGATGGTTGAGGGGCCGACCAGCCAGTTAGGAAGCTGGGCACCCAAAACTGTAACAGAGGGCTTATGGGAGGAGGAGTGAACTATTTTCTGGCACCAAGAGACCTCCCCAATCAATAACTAAAGAGGGCTTATAAAATTGATTGATAATGCTGGGCAGCAAATCAAAGAGCGGAAATCCCAGGAGAAATCCCAGAGACTTGGGGCAGTTTGTTCGGTCTTTTCTGGGCTCTAATCTAAGTCAAGAAGGCTCAGTGCTGGGAGAAGTAATATTTTTAAGGCCTTACACAGGACTTAAACCAGAGTTGACTTGTGGAATAAAGGAGATGACGTCTTGCTGTTTTAGAGGACTGTGCTGTTGTGGCAAGTGGTCCACACATCTTATTGAAGTTTGCTGTATCTGGAGGAGATTTCTGCTGCAGCTATCCTGCACCAGTTGGCACTGGAGACAGACTGTTTTGCTGGGAAGTAGCCTTGCTGGAAACTGGGTGCAAGCCAGAGTAAAAGTGGAAGCTAATTTGAAGCAGAGAGACTGTTTGAGAGCTGTGTGCCAACCAGAATGAAAGGTGGTTACCATTTTAACCAGAGAGGCTGAAAGGAAATAGGTGAGTAGGTGTCCTATGCTCCAGGAACCTGTGGTTGATGTTGTATTCCAGGTGTGGAAAAGAACTGTTGAAATGGACTGTGGAACTGGTTGCCAAACGGCACTGGCAATTTAGAGAATCTGTGAAATTGTCTGGCTGCACATTGGAACAGAGTTTTCCTGCTGAAAGAATGAGTGATGCTAAGAATTTCCCAGCTGCATTTTCAGAGCACGGTAGGGAACTTGCTAACCCCTACCAAGTGGGGTCTTCTGGCTACAGGGGGTCACCGACACGTGCTGAGGTGCTAGGGCACCTGTGACCTGGAGGGAGCTGGGCTGTGGAGCCATTCCCAGGTCTGGGCTTCCTGTAGTTGGTAGGCCTTGTGTAGAAGCTCTGCAATGGGCCTGAATAGGCTGAAGGTGACAAGCGGCCAGATTTTCAATCAAGGGGACAAGCGGTCAGACCTTCAGTCAACCTCAAGTCTTCAGGATAATTTCTGCTGCCCATTTGACTGCCCTCCTTTGAACTGAGACCCCCCATGAATTTGGACTGGTAGAAGCCCTCTGCACCAGGAACTCATCAGACCTTCAGGAATGTGAGTACCTAGGGCTTGCTCTGACAATCAAGGGGAGTGTTTGTTTAATTGCTACAACCAGTTACATTATTTCCAGGGCCCCAACAGCTGGCCAACTCGTGGTACTGAGCAGGCCTGCAATTTTCTGGGTACTCAAAAGAGACAGAGGGTAACATTGGTACCACTGGGGGTGGGCATTCTGGAGTGTTCTGGCCTATGGGCCTCTATGTTGTTAACTGCTCTGAGCAAATTCTTTAACTGTCTTTCCTTCCGCAGCTATCCAGGTTCCAGGTACTCCAATCCTAACCCTTCCCCCAATAAAGCTGTGTTTTGTTATTTGGAAATTGCTGTGTGAAGGGTGTTTTGTGGGAATTAACAATATGGTGTATGTGGTATATGGTATTGAGACACTGTTTGGCATCCAGTGTGTGGGGCGGTTGGAAGGGGAGGTGGGTAGGTACAGCATCCCAGGAGGTTGGCACCAGCTACACACCTGGCCCACCGCAACTTACTCTGGGTGGAGGCACTGCACTGTTTTACTAACTTCTTTGGGATAGAAACCCTGAACATCATTGTAGCAGAACCCAGACCCCTTAGCCTGTATGCAGGTCAACAGGCAGATGTAGTAACCCATTGGCTTACAGCGCCTGGGCTACACTTGTGTGTGCTTTCCAAGCTTGCATACTGCTGCTCCTTACAGTTAGCATTCTCCATTTACTTTTCTCATACTTTAGCAATCTCTCAGTTTACCTGCATTTGTCCTGTATGTGCTTTTCAGTTCCCCAATGTGTGTGCAATACCACACAGCCATACCCATCCACCCCCACCCCGATACCACCACCATGGCCAACACTGGATGGCCACCCCATGTGCAGGACACATGCAACCGTGATACCCGTATGGATGTTAACAGTGTATGGATGGGGCACCTACCTGGCCATGGCACCGTGCCCCTCCTGGCACATCCCCGCAGGTGGGCAAGCATGTCCTGGTCCCTGCGCCTGAGGTCCCCGTACCTGTGGCAACACTGCTCAGCCATGCGCCCGATTCCCGTGGCCTCCTCCAGCGCATCCTCCACCTCCTGTCAAACTGCACTCCTGGCCCTGTCCAGGGGTGCATCACCATATAGTGCCCCAGCATGGGGCTCTACAATGGCCACCAAATTGGCCAATTCAACCTGGCTCCACATAGCAGCCCTTCTCCATGCCATCTCAACAGATAGTTGGAGTCAAAATGGCACTCGGCAGCGTGGTCCGCCATGTGCAGATGCTGCACGGTACAGCACTGCCGTTCCCTATTGCACTGTCACCAAACAGCACGATAGTGGTGCACCCATGCTGGACGCATGGTGCGTAGGGGGCAAAGATCGGACACAGGATCAAGGGTCTCTCGCGCATGGACAGCCAGAGCGCGATTGGAACCCAATGTGTGTAGGACGATTGGGTGCCTGTGTGCCACCTCCTGTAGCGGCCTACAGCGCTGTGGCCCCAGTGTGCCCACGGCACCCCAGTGCCACAGTGCCATATATGTGAACAGTGCAGTAGCGCCACTGGCATAATGGTGGCTGTGCCCTGCATTGCCTCCCACACACAGCATGTCAGCAGCGTGGCAGGCATCTGCGTCTTCACCCCGGGAATGCACAGTTCGGTGTGTACTGCGCATGTCACAGAACTGCGCCCTTGGCTGAGCACGCTCAACACAATTGCACAAAGCGCAACAGCGTGATGTTCAGCCGGCATATGCAAATCAGCTAATCAGCCATTCAATGGCGCAGACACTGCATTTGCATCCACTTAAAAATGCGCCTCACCTCATTTGCATGTGTTGCGCTATAAAAATGTGACATTGGGCTGCACTGGCCATAGTCGGTTACTGCAGTCTATTGTGGTGAGTTGCATGCTGTTTGGGAGTGTGGACTGTGGTGGGTGGGACATGCATGGGACTGCACAGTCAGAGGTAACACCTGTCATTCTCACAGGATGAATAATGACCGATCATGAGGTGGAGGAAGAGGAACAGAGATGTGGGTGGAAGAGGAGGCTTAACTTCACTGAGACAGAAACTGATGCCCTGTTTGAGGCCTACCTCGACCAGGAGCCACTGCTCAGCGGACACCAGGGAACACCACAGGCCTGTGCTGCTGCATGGGAAGAGGTGGCGCGTGCTGTCAACCTGCATGGCAGCCACCAGCGGTCTGTGCAGGAGTGCAAAAAGAAGATGGGCATGGACAGGTGGAGGATTAAGGAGAATGTGGCTGCCATCAGGGCTGCATGGTCTGCGACTGGTGGGGGACAGCCGGACGTGCAACACCTGACCCCACAAGAAGAGCGGGTTGCTGGCAGCAAGCAGTGTTGTGCCATCGAGGGTGTTCCAGGTGGTGGATTCCAGACGGGTGGTAGCCCATCACTGCATGGTAGGTCCTGGTCTGTCAATGGGGGGGCAGGGTAAGGCAGGTACATTAATGCTACTGTTTTTCCCTTACAGCTCCTGAGCATCTACATGGGTCAGCGGTGGTGGGCTTGTCCACTGAGGGTGGTAGTATGGAGATAGAGGAGGGCCTGTCCACCTCCATAGGCATATGAAGGTCAGGGTGACAGTGGGCCCACCTGGACATCCGGACTGATGTTGGTGGAGCAGGTGCGGAGGAGGCCCTGCCCATGTCCCAGCATGCCAGTGTCCATGGATGCCAGCATGCTGAGACTCAGGCTGGTGCCGGATCCATCACATATGATGATGGAGCTAACTTCATGGGCAGTGATACGTGTGGGCTACAGAATGGCCACACAGCAGGTGACATCATGGGCATGGCAGTGGGTGGTGCTGCTGTGGAGGCCTGCATGACATCACAGTCCCAGCCTGTGCCTGTCTGCACCAGTGGGGCAGCACTGGTGTGTGTCCAGGACAATGGGGCTGTTGCGGCCACTGCGGTGGCACCGTTGAGAACTGGAGAGTGGCAGCTGAAGGGACAGTGTCAGCAGTTGGCCAATGGCCATGGGGGTACAGTGTCAGGGGGTGGTGTCAGTGCACCACCTGTGGACATGCCCAGGCCTGGCCCTGGTGTGCAGCGCCCACCCTCAAGGGGTGCTGACCATCAGGGCCACGAACACCATGAGGGACAGCATGCTGATCAGGCAGATGACCTCTTAGATGAGCACACCTGCATACTCCAAGCATCAGTTAATCAGCAGGTGTGGCTTGTGACGGCGGTGGATGCACTCAGTGCAGCTCTGCACCAGGCAGAGGAGCGGTGCAGCAGAGACACCGCTCTGCTCCTGGCAGGGATGGACCGGATGCGGGAGGATGTGACCGCTGCCATTGACAGGAAGACACAGGCAATCACAGCTGTCATGGCCACAATGGGCACACAGTTATTTGCCCATGCATCACAGACACCACGCAGTGCAATGTTCACCCCGCGTTCCTGGCATCGTGCAACACCCTCCTTGTCGACACCGGATTCAACTGTGGGCATCCCGAGCACGCCTGGTGCAGGCATGTTCAGTGTGCTGCAGACCCCTGCACGAGCATGGTTGTGTTCATGCAGTGGAACCCCTGGGGGACCGTTGGTGCCATCCCATGAGGCCAGTGGTCAGCCTGTCACTGCTGGGGGTCTCGGTGGGGCTGCCCATGCATCCGTGGTGGCCGTGGCACTGTGGCGCGTGACTGACCTGTCTCCCAGCATAGCTACTGTCTGATGCTGCCCAGTGTGCATTGTGTTGTTCAGCGTGCAATGCACGGGTGGGGTATCTAGCCCTGCACGCATGCACACGTTCCATCTGCACACCTTCCTAGCTGCTGTCCACTGTGGTGTGTGCATGATGATGCCTGCGTTGCACTGTCTGCCACTGTGCAATGGTGCCCAGCGTCTGACATATGCACAATGACAGGCACTGGGTGTGGTGGTCTGTGGACGTGTGTGTGGCTAGGGGTGGCGGTCAGGGTCAGCGTGCAGCCTACCCTTTGTGCATATCTTGTGAGGTGTGTGTGTGTGTGTGCGTGTGTGTGTGTGTGAGACTGCGTGCCGTGTTAGACCTTGCCCATCCCTGATGGTGTGTGCGGTTCCATGCTCGGCCAATTCCCTTAACGACATGTACCTCTGGTGTTTGTCCATGCATGTTTGTGGGTTGTGCCTTTGCCACTGGTGGTTGCATTTGGCCCCGTGACTTACCTGGGTTGGTTGAAGTGCTCCTCTGTGATGGTGTCCCGGTGCAGCTGTGCCATCTAGATCAGTCGGGAGTCCCTTCGACCAATGGGGGGCTGTCCATCACCATCTTCACCAGCGTCCTCATCATTCCCATCACTGTCCCCCTCTTCGACCTGTACGGCTATCCCACAGTCATTGGCCATGTCATGCAGAATGCAACAGGCCAGGAATAGCCCACAGGCCTTTGAGGGGCTGTACTGTAGGGCACTGCCAGATGTGTCCAGGAAACGGAAATGTGCCTTCAGCATCCCGAACACCCGCTTGATGACATTGCATGTGGTGGCATGTGTCTCATTGTAGCATTGCTGTGATGGGGTCACGGGCTGCTGGTATGGTGTGAGCAGCCTGGGACAGAGTGGGTATCTACTGTCACCTGTGTGTAGAGGGTGGAAGTTAGTTTGGTGATCAGCGTCACCCTGCCTTGGGCCATCTAGGCCAATACCCATGTCACCTCTGACCATGCCCATCCCAAGCTCCATGTCTTTCTGCGTGCTTTGCATACTCACCCACTAGGTGGCCAGTGGGGATGTCCCTACTCTTGAACCTGTGGCACAATGCTGACTGGTGCCAGATGAAGGCATCATGTGCTCCCCCAGGGTGCGTGGCACAGACATTGATTATGCGCCCCCTGGCATCGCACACCACCTGGCAGTTGATGCTTGCATACCCCTTCTGATTCATGTATGCGGCCCCTTCGGGGTCAGGTGGTGTGCGGATGGCCACATGGGTGCAGTCTATTGCCCTGAGCATGCCAGGCATACGTGCTACCCTGTGGCACGCCTGTATGTTTGCTGTGTGCTCCACCGGTGTGCTGGGGAAATGGATGTACTCTGCAGCATGTGGCAGCAGTGCGCTGAGGAACTGGGTGAGGTGGCATGATGCGGCCGACTGGGTTATGCCTGTCATGTCCTCTGGTGGTCTCTTGAAGGTACCCGTGGTGAGCAGGCACATGCAAGCTGTCACTTTGATCTCCACTGACAGAGCATGGCTCCGTCGTGTGGGTGCCTGTATCACATCACTGCACAGCTCACAGAACCGCCTCAGAATTGCCCAGTTCAGGTGGTACTGGCCCACGTTCTCAGTATCAGTGTACAGTTCGAAGCTGGTGTGGGCTCGGTACTGCCTGTTGGGGGCATACCACTGACGGGCCCTTCCATGGCCGCTCCCCCCTGCTGCCTGCCTTCTCACCCCCCTCATAACTGCCTCCATCTGGATGGTGGCACCTGCCATGTCCCTGGCTTGTGTCCCCCCCGGCAGCTGTTTCTGTGTCCCCCTGCTGTCCTTGCTGCTACTTCCCCTGCATCGGGAGCACCTTCCTGTAGTGGCCTCAGTGCTGTGTGGCACTTCCCCCTTTTGCACTGCACTGTGGCAGTGGCTCCCCACACCTTCCCTGTTCCTGGGGGTTCCAGGTGCTCTGTCTCTGCCCTGCCCTGTCCTGCTCTCAGTGTGTGTTGCCTGTGTGGCTGCCTATGGTTCAGCAACATGTGCCTTCCCTGTAGCGTTCTTGCACCTCTCTCTTGTTCCTTTTTATTTTGGCTCATTTCCGCTATCACGCAACTTCCGCTTGCTCCCAATTGCACATGGCGCATGTTGTTGAATATCGCACTGCACCATTTATGCATGGTTCCTCCCCCTTCAGTTGGGCATGCATTCATTATCATTGCACTCTTGCGCAGTGTGATTTGGGGGGCGCATCTGCCTCCTGCTGAATATCACAGAATGGTGCATTTTCGGACTTACGCTGGCGCATCCCTATTGCGCATGGTGCAACCCTTTTGAATATCTGGGCCACTGTGAATATATGCACTGGACTATCTAATTTACTATGTTGGACTAACTAATTTACTACATTGGCTAATAATGTACAATAATGAGAATTCTGAATCGCACAATAATTTGACTTTCCTAATGGAACTGGTTGTCATGCATTCCCTGGAGTTTATGGCAATTGCAGTTTTTGCTCTGTTTCTCAGACTCATGTGGGGGGTTGAAGATTGCTTAGATTGACCTACGTGGAGGTTTAGTCTTCTTTGTGCTTGATGAAAAAGTATGTATGACGTATGTGAGGGTCCACAAATACTTCACAGTTGAATTTATGCTCTCTTTCATATATCGGAGGCATGCCAACCATGACCATTAATTACTATGGCATAGGGTCTGCCCTGTGGCTGACAGTCTCATGTTACACCCACCAAGTCTGCATCTTGAGCATGTGAAACTCATGGCAGGATCTTTCTTATTTGGCCCATAGTGGGAATGTACTCACTCTGGGCAGAGCTTTAGCCATGCAGATGTATTGATGACACCTCTTGATGTAGAATTTCAGACTTCAGCTGTGAGAGGTGGGGCTCCTAAGCCCAAGGTGCTCCTTTGGCTAGCCAAGCAGGTTCAGTGGCACCGTCTAAGTTTATCACCCTACGACCACCTCAGGTTCACCTGGTCTGTTCTTAGGTTCCTGTAGGTTGGCTGAGTGCCTCAGCAGTCATTGCTCTCCTCCTCTCTCCTTGGGGGACAGTACTCTTGTGTGGGAATACCCCGTTGTTGCAGAGTGCATTCACAACCCTTCACGGTATTCCTGTTAGAGGGATAGAGTGAGAGCCTTCCTCCAAATTGGAATATTTTCCACCTCCCCTGAATTGGGTTTCTAAATTGCAGCAGCGGAGCCATCACTAAATAAAATATCCCAAGCCTGGAGGGAAGGCAACCTCAGCCTTGGATCTCCAGAGGTTTCCTCCTCAGAGGGTTTTTTTCCTCTCCTCCATGCCAAAGATCATAATACCAAGTTCGTTTTTAGTAGCATATTCCCTTGGTTACTTAGGTAGGTCTCCACTGTTGGATGGAGATGGATGATGGCCTCCTTTGCCATTCTGTCTCTCCTTAGGAAGTCATGCCCTCTCTCTATCTAATTGTTTAGACCTTCATGAAGATCACCATCTGGTACTCATCTCCTGCTGACCTACATGAAGGTCCTAAATACATAATACCTACTCCTCACCTTCTGTAATTCTTTCTGCTCTACACTCTTTTTGTGGCTCCTTTCTAAGGTACCTTTAGCCTAAGGGAATTCTTCCTGTGGCACCTCTGGGGTGGAACCCTACTCCAGAGTTCCTTGCTTTTGGCATCCCTACAGGGTGGTATTGCCCAAGGAACAGAGAGGCAAATGTCCACAAAGATTTATTCAATAAGTTATTTCAACAAGTTGCACAAGCACAACACTAGACTAAGCTGCATAAGCACATTGAATAAAGGCACAGTACCTTGAACAATAAGCAAATAACATAAGCACTGTCACTTTAAAATGGATTTGACTATAACTGCTTTGAATGCTGTAGCCAGTTTCTACCAGGCAGTTACCAAAGGGCATTACTTGTAAACTCATTAGGCAGACTAACAGGCAGTTCAATAGTCATTTCAACTTAAATCCAAAACACAGGTTAAAACAGGCAGTTTAGTTAAGCTGTATCACTTTAAATTCCTTAGGAAGCTTAAAATTAGGTAGTTCAGTGTTTTATTTTACTATTGAGGTCATAGACAGTCTCAAACAAGGAGTTTGGTGGGGCACCATCAACGAGAATGGGTAAAATAGGAGGTAGTTCAGATCATTTAATATCAGTGCTGTCTCTTTAAATTAGGGATGCATGGATGCCTAAATTATACCATATATCGGATTCCAGATAATTAGTAATGATATCCGATCAGGTCAGATTTTTATCAGGTTGGATAGTTGTACAGGAAAAAATACTAAAGACGATTACCAATAACACACAAGCACAGCAGCCATTGGCACCAGCAAGTTCAGTGCGGCAGTATATTGTTTTACAAAGCAATTATCAGACCAGTATTTTTTAATGAAGCATTAGAGACTGTGTTTTACAGGGGAGAGATATGGTGCCCATTAAAACTTGCATTCACTCTGTTGTGCCCGTTTTGGAGTTTTGGCTCCCCTCCGACACTCACTCCCTTCCCGTTTGCTCCTCCATGTACCTAAGCTGTGCACCAGACTGTAGCAAAGCTGACCCCACTCCCACTCTGCTCCACTCCCACCTGGTCATCCGAATTAACTGGCTCACTCCCTCCTTGGCCAACTGTTTTGTTCCATGTTATTTTTAAAATATCTCCATGAATAAAATACTTTCAGGTTTCAGTAGGCACCAATCTCTTCCTCGTGCAGTGCTGAATCAAGCCAGAGAAACAAGTCTTTCACATGTAGATGAGCTGCAGTACTTTCTCACTCTCGGCCACACCAGCAGTGTTATCAGCAGATTTGAGACGTTCTACTGCAAGAAAACAAAAAACAGCAACTACCCAACCCAATTTATAGTGGAGTATCCGATTGGGCCGGATATAATCAGAAATTGAAAATTCCAACCAGTTCAATAGATCAGCTCAGGTATTCGTGCATCCTTACTTTAAATCATGCAGTCAGTCTTTAGCTCACTTGTAGGCAATGTTTGGTGTTTAACATTAGTATACATCCACATTCATAAACCCTTCTGATTGCTATGGGGAACTGCAATGGATAGAAGGGGCTCCTCACCCATTATGTGAGATCTTCCTTTTTAATTCATTACTTCAGACTGGAAAACTAGTACAGCCTCTTGGCTGTGGGGTCAGTCACAGCAATACTGCAGTCAGGGACCATCTGCTAAGCCCTTCTGGGCTGTCCCATATTAGCTGAGCCCTCCATGCTGGGATGGCCTTAGGCCTATAGGCCTATCACACCCCCTTTGGGTGAAGTATTTAGGGCAGCTTGCACACCCCCCTCATGGCTTTGGCTGGATTGTCTGGCTGTCTGTGCCTGCTAGGCACTAATCTCATGCCAAAGTCTTCATTTATTAATAAGCCAGGTGAACAGCACCTACCCACTGGTGCTGCCTCTGACTCACTGCTCTGACCTGGGGTGTTGCTGTAGTGGTTGAAAAGGATGCAGTACTGTTGAGAAGCCTGAGTGGTCTGGTGGGTTGGTGGCCTGACTGGCCCTGACTGGAGCTGCTGTGCTGTGGCTGAGGAGGTACAGTCGCTAAGGCCTAGATACATGCCATGCTCTGTGGAGGCCCTGACCCACTATCTCTCACCATCATGGCCTGACCGCTACTTTCTCTCGCTGCAGTCTTACTGTGGTACTGCTGCTGCTCACTGCCACAGCTCTACTCTCACTTTAGTGCAAACCATGCTTTCTGCTCTGACTCTCACCACTACAGCCTACTTCACTCACCACTGTGGCCAACTGCTGTCGATAAGGGACTGTTGAAATTTAAAAAAAAGAAACATAAATGTTGCGACAGTGCTCACACTGCAGCTGCCAACTCTGAGGAGACCAGAATGCTGGACTCAGCTGATGTCTGCTGCCTCATTAAGAGAACCACCTGCTTTTCTTGCTGACACAGCACTTGACTGCCAACACTGCTGAGGGGACAATCACTGACCAGACTTACTGTACCAGGGGGATCTGCTGACTGCTGCTAGTGCTACTGACTCATGGAACAGGAAGAGGAGGAGAACAGGCTGCTTCAGTCAGGAGGTAAGTCTTCTCAGTCCTTCTCCCTCTCTTCCTCAGGTATACCACCCTGACAGTTACATGTCAATGTCGACCAACACTACAGCAACAACAGCACCAGGTCACTGTAGTGTCAGTGCTGGCCCCCACTGTTATCTGGGGTCTTGCACCCCTCTCCTAATCAGCTCTGACTCAGAATTGATTATATATTAAGTGGGGGGCACAGCTCCCACTTGGGGTTTTGAAGGCAAAGCCCCCTGAAGAAAACATGGTAGGCAATGTCTAGCTTTGTGCTGACTGCAAATGCAAGCCACACCAGGGAGATGCCTCCATCCATCTGGGATGGAATGGCAGTCCTGGGTAGAAAGTTTAAATGCTATTTTAATGAGCATTTAAACTAGCCAAGGAGAGAGGCTGAAAAACTGAAGGAGGCAGAGATTGCCCCTTCCCCTCTGAGACTAGTGCAACAAGGAAGGTTAAATTAGGGAGAGGAAATTCCCCAGGGTTGATGGAAGCAAAGAGAAGGACAAGGCAGGCAAGTTTGAAGGAGGAACTTCAGTTGGAAGAGAGGGGAGGGAAAGGCAGGAAGACAACATAACAGGGAAGGGCAAAACTGGGGTAACAGGGGGCCAAGGGAGAGGGAGAGGGAAGGAAGGGAGGCAGGCTAGAGAGAGAGAGAGAGAGAATGGAGAGCCATGTGTGCCAACACAAGCAGTCCGGGAAACAAAATTCCTGACCTTGAGGCAACCATTGAGGAGACAGACCTGGATCTGGTGGCCATAATGGAATCATGGTACATGGATAACCACAGCTGGGAAGTAGCCATCCCAGGCTACACCATGTTCTGTAAGGGCAGGGCAGGGAAAAAAGGCAGAGAGATTTTTTTTTTATGTGAAGGACAGTATAAGGACCACTGAGATACAAGGGCAACAGGACAACAATGAAGGGCTGGAGGTACTATGGGTCAACCTAGAGATGGAGTCTGGGGCTATATTCACATGGGGAAGACTTAGACAGAGCCCTGGTGGGAAGCCATTAGGAAAATTGCCAGCAAGGGGAAGTTTTGATTATGGGGACTTTAATCTGTCAGATGTAGATTGGGGCATTCTTGCTACAGCTACATTAAGAGGCAGGGCCATCCTTGACTCCAAACAAGGGGTATTTCTAAGGCAGCTGGTTTTGTAACCCACTAGGGATGGGGCAGTGCTGGACCTGGTACTTACAAACAGAAACAGCATTGCTGATATCACAGTGGGTAGTCCCCTGGGTACAAGTGATCACCGTACTGTGTGGTTTAGCAAATGGATAGGACAGGAAAAAACACACACTAAGACAAGGTTTCTGTATTTTAAGAGGACAGAATTTAAAGAAATGAGAAACTGCCTCAAAGAATGACTCAAAGGGGGAGGAAGGCAAAAGGGGAGTGGAGGCTCAATGGAGAAAAATTAAGAAAGGTATAACCCAGCAATGGCATGCTGTTTGAAGGATGTGAGCAAGGGAAAGAGGAGGAAGAGTCCACTTGATTCTCTAAGGAGGTAGAAAATGCAACAAAGGAGAAGAAAACAGCATTTAGAAAGTACAAAGAGACCCATAAGGATGGAGACAGGGAGGAATATCTGGCAAAACAAAGGGAGGCAAGAAGGAGAATGAGGGGAGCTAAAGCACTAACAAAGGAGAGTATGGATAAGGAGGTCAAAAAGGGAACAAAATGTTCTTCGGGTATATGGGGAAAAGAGGAAGACAAGAAGAGAGATAACGAAAATCAGGAGGGCGGGGAGATATGCACAGAGGAAGATCATTAAGTGAGGTGAAGGGGTGGAGCAAGATGGCCACCATGCAGAACTGCTGAAGGCAACGCTCTAAGCCGGGAGCCACCTCTTGAAGAGTGATATAAAAAACGTGTACATATGGTAGGGATAAGACACCTTCTATGCTTTTCCTCATATAAAGTGAAGAAAATGGATTAAAGCTGGAAAAGGAAAAAAAAAGTAAGTAAAAAGAACCGCTGAATCACTGAGTGTTTACATTGGAGGTAAGCTTCCCCCGCCAAGACAGTAATGTCTAAAAGATATCCAAGAGTGCAAGTAGCAAAGGAGCTGATTAAATCTGAAAAAACACATGTGGTTAAGGTACAATCTGCAGAAAATAATACTAGGCTCACCAGGCATACTGTATTGAAGGGTATTGCTCTAGCTACGATTAATCTGGATCTCGGTCGAGGGTTAGAAAAGCAGACTCTGCCATCAAAATCACAAATAAATGAGTCAACTGATTCACAGGCAGATGCTCTCCCAGATGCTAAAAGTGGAAACAGTGGGAATAATAACATGCAATGCAGGGATTAGTAGAAGGAGCTTGTGGTTTGTCTGAAGCCCAACAGGAAGTGCATAAGTTAGCTTCAAACTTGCCGATGCCAGGGGTGCAAAACTCCCGAGGGCTAGAACACTCGATGGACAAAAAAAAAGAATAATAAAAGTATCAAACTTCAATTTGCTCTGCAGATGACCCTTTGATTTTATTTCAGGACAAATCTTTTCTTTTGTAACAGCGGAGCATGCCAGAAATCTGACACTTAGTTGCTATGGCAACAAACCAAAAAGAAGAAAAAAAACACAGAGAGCCAGGATATGAATCCAACTCTTACACAGGATAAAAGAAAATCTAATCAAAGGTGCTAAGCACAAAGAATCATTTGCTTTAGGTAAAGAAAATAAACATTGCAATCGACAAAAGACAAGCAACATATATTTAACAAACAAGGAAATTATACATGATATACAGGTGCAACAAGCAAATGGACAGATGGAATCTGAATCTAAAATAAGCCCTGAAATGAACACAGTTGATACACCTGCACAAAGCCCGTTTAACTTGCAAGAGCAGAAACAAACTCAAATACTGACATCTGAAGCAAGTTCAAAATCTAGAACATCAAGCACAGTATTGGATTCTGAAACACCAAGGGGTCAGAGTAAAGAGGCAAACACTGAAGAAAATAAACACCAAAATAAAGAAAAAAAATCAAACACACAAAGAGGACAAGCGGCAAGAAGAAGCTGTATCCAGAAATGAATCAAATGTAGATCCTATGCAGGAACAGCACCCATTACAAAATACTCCCCAGGCATCACTACAAGACGCATTAATTGCAGAAGTCAGGCAAGGTTTTGCAAAAATAAACACATCTATTAAAAGGATGAATGACTCTATCTTAGACTTAACAGAAAAAAAATTGATGACCTAACAAAAAGAACAGCAGAATTAGAGATAATACTAAGTAGAACTGAATCTAAGATCAAACCAATGCAAATGAAGATCCAAGATCACAACAAAGAATTAGAAACCCTAAGATCGAAAGTGGAAGAACTTGAAACAAGAGCAAGACAAGACAACTTAAAACTAGGGGGGATTCCAGAAAACACAGAAGGTTCTAATCCAATCAAGTACTTTGAAAAATTACTCACAGAAGCACTCAAAGACCATACCCTTACAAAAAATGTTGAGCTGAATAGAGCTTATAGAGTAGTACATAACCCTAACTACAGGGGGACACAACCTTGATTTGTATATGTTAAAGTTCATCATTTTCAAGACAAGGAGGTGCTACTGAGAAAAACTCAGCTTGAAAGGGGATTACAGGTCAAAGACCTCTCAGTTCAAGTTTTCCCCAACTGTCCCCCAGAGACCCTGGGAAAAAGAAAAGCATTTGCAGCAGCTAAAAATTTACTAAATCAATTCGACATCAGATACATGATGATTCCACCTGCTAAATTAAAAGTTACCTTGCAAGGGACAGTCCGAATTTTTTCATCATCATTAGAGGACGAGCGAGCAATATGAGCAGCACTCTTTATGGACTCAGGTGGTACACTACCATCCTCTAATAACAAAGAGCAGTCAGCATAAGACACTCTGAATAAAAGCTCTTTCAGTACAAAACAACATCGTGGGAAAGAAAAATAAAGATGATGGGAGGAGGGATAACAGTGATAACAGTGGAAATGTGATAAAGGGAATATATATATATATATATATATATAAAATATATATATATATATATATATATATATATATTCATGGCAAAAAATTTGTTTAATGCATCAGTTAGGGTTGTTCCACAGTGACAAAAGTGAGGAAATTCGGTGTTAGGGTCGAAAACCCTAACTCCGCATTCCCCCAACCCCACAACTCCACACACACACACACACACACACACACACACACACACACACACACGCACACACACACATGCAAGTAGGGGGCAGGACCAAGGCAACATGACCAATCACAGACAACCAGCAGCAGATGACCGAAATAACATACAACTGTCTAAACGTACTACAAGACACATCCATCATCATGGGCCAACAAGTGTGCTAGTTCTGCTGCCATCAAAGTGACTTCATCCTATGCATTCATATTGCCCATCAGTTGTTACTGTATTACACTATACATTTTTTATATCTAATACATTTTGTATATCTTTTCAATGACAGTGTGTTGATAATCATCACTGTAATAACATGCCAATATCTGCCAGTAGTCTTATGTCCCTTTCTTGACTGTTAATGCCTCCTGATGTTACCCCAGAATAAGACAATCATGTGTCAGTATACTATTTTCTGCACAGCACTACTGTACAATCATCTTACACTGTAGACTGTAAGATCTGTGTGGAACTCTCAGACCTGATAACTCACATGGTAACACTATACAATAGCTCAGTTGTGAAAACTTTGTCATTTTAAACAGCAAATTGTGTCCCTATCCTATTTCATATACTGCTGCTACAACAGTATTCAAAGCATCAATGTTCAGATGTCTGTCTTCATGAGCACATAGTAGCAGAGATCAGTTTAAGATACTTTCATGTGTCTAACTACGCAGTGATCTTACCATGACATAAGAAAAAATTGGATCAGTACAGTATTATCTATCAGTCATTATCCACTATTATTTGAAACTTAATTGCTCTATATGACACTGTATCACCCAAACTATTCTATGTTACTAGTTCGGTCTTTTTACCTTGCTGTGACTCTGTAACTGCAAACACATGTTTATGTTTGTATACACATTCCTACCTATGTAGTAACAGTGGTGACCAAACACAACATTTTACCACCTCTATATCTATGAATGAATCATATTAGACAGGATTTTCACCAGGGTTTCACGTCTGTAAATGACTCCTAACATCACCCCAACAGTAGCAAATAATGATTGAACAAGTGTGCATTGAACAATACATGTTACTGAAAGGGTCCCATACTGTCTTTTTCTTTCTGTATATGTCCACATTACATAACGCACAATGTAATAGATGCTTTTTTCTATGCTTATAACTCATCATATCATCACAGCATGAACAAACAATGTGTATCATACGAAATGTATGTACAACAGTATTGTTGTGACATGTGAGCCTATGAAGATGTGCACAACACTCTGTACACCCATGACTGCTCAAATGCAACAGTTGTTGTCCCATAGAAACATAGAAAGATAGAATTTGATGGTAGATAAGGACCGCTTGGCCCACCTAGTCTACCATTTTCCTACCTAACAGATAAGCTGCAGATCCTAGTTAACCAACAGCTTACTTCCTCCTACAGCCCCACTAAGACTGCCTTATGTCTATCCCATGCATTCTTTAATTCCCCCACTGTTCTTGACTCCACGACCTCCTCAGAAAGGCTGTTTCATGCATCCACAACCCTCTCCATGAAAAAATACTTCCTCACATTACCTCTGAGCCGTCCCCCCTCTATCTTCAAATTGTGCCCCCTTGTTCTTGCACATCTCTTTTTCTGAAAGATGCTACCCTCTTGGACTTTGTTGATTCCCTTGAGGTACTTGAAAGTTTCTATCATGTCCCCTCTCTCCCTTCTTTCCTCAAGGGTATACATATTAAGCTCCTTTAGTCTTTCTTCGTATGTCTTCTGGTGCAGACCTTGCACCATTTCAGTTGCCCTCCTCTGGACAGCCTCCACTCTGTCTATGTCTTTGCAGAGATTGGTCTCAGAACTTCACACAGTACTCCAGGTGGGGTCTCACCAACTGTCTGTACAGAGGGATAACAACTTCCTGTTTTCTACTATTGATGCCTCTCCTATGCATCCCAGTATCCCCCCTTGCCTTCCTTACTGCCTTCTCACATTGCTTGCCCCCCTTTAGGTCATCTGATATAATTACCCCCAGGTCCCTTTCCATTTTTATGGTTGTCAGTATCTCACCCCCAATTGTGTACTCTTCCCCTGGGTTTTTGTTTCCCAGGTGCATTACCTTGCACTTCTTTGCATTGAATCTAAGCTGCCATACATTTGACCATTCCTCCAACCTTGACAAGTCCCTTCTCATCCTTTCCACTCCATCTTTTGTATCAACCCTATTGCAGATCTGTGTGTCATCTGCAAAGAGACATACATTTCTTTCCAGTTCCTCTGCAATGTCACTTATAAAGACATTAAAAAGAACCGGTCCCAGTACTGAACCCTGCAGTACCCCACTAGTAACCCTCCTTTCTTCACTGTGGACTCCATTTACTACTACCCTTTGTGTTCTGTTGTCTAGCCAATGTTTTATCCAGGCTACCATCTTGGGACCCACTCCAAGGCTGGCTAACTTGTGTATTAATCTTTTGTGTGGGACTGTATCAAACGCCTTGCTAAAATCTATGTAGACCATGTCCACAGCCCCTCCCTGTTCTACTACTTTGGTCACCCAGTCAAAGAAATCTATTAGATTCATCTGACACGACTTTCCCATCATGAATCCATGCTGCCTTGGGTCCTGTGCTCCACTGGCCTCTAGGTACTCAACAATTCTTTCCTTCAGAGTGATTCCATCATTTTCCCTACCACTGAGGTCAAACTAACTGGTCTGTAGTTTCCTGCCTCTGTCCTGGTCCCACTTTTGTGAAGAGGAATCACATCTGCCCTCCTCCAGTCCTCAGGTACCACCTTCCTCCTCCATGATTTGTTAAAGAGAATAGTCAGTGGTGTCACTAGTTCTACCTTAGTTCTTTTAGAATTCTTGGGTGAATCCCATCAGGCCCCATTGCTTTGTCCACCTTCAATTTTATTAGTTCTTTCAGAACCCTTTCTTCTGTAAATGGACTGGTATCAACCCCCGTCTTCAGAGTGTTTCTCTTGTTTGGTTTAGGTACCTCCCCTCCTCTTCCTTTGTAAATACTGAGCAGAAATATTCGTTCAGTATCCCTGCTTTTTCAATGTCACCCTCTACCCACATTCCCTCCCCTTTATTAAGCCTCAGTATCCCTCCTTTGGTCTTTCTTCACTCCCTAATGTACCTATAAAAGGTCTTATCCCCCTTCTTAACAGAGTTGGCTATCCTTTCCTCAGTTTGGGCCTTTGCTATTCTGACTGCCTTCCCAGCCTCTTTCTGCTTTAACTGATAAAGTTCTCTGTCCTGCTCCTTCTGTGTTTCCTTATATTTCCTGAATGCTATCCTTTTCTCCTTAACCTTCCCTGCCACCTCTTTTGAGAACCATAGCATTTTTTTCCTTCGTTGTGTTTTGTTGATTTGCTTTACACAAAGGCTTGTTGCCTCTGTGATGGCTGTTTTGATTACTCCCCATTGTTCCTCCACCCCTCCTTCTTGCCTGTTTGCTAGTGCTTTTCTGAGGCACTCTCTCATTTTCCCAAAGTCAGCCCTCCTAAAGTCCAATACTCTTGCTTTTGTATGGCTTGATTGTATGGCTATGTTTATCGTGAACCACACTGTTTAATGGTCACTTGTTCCCAGATGGCTACCCACTTCTAAATCTGAGATTCTTTCTCTGTCTACATTTGAGAGTACCAGGTCTAAGATTGCTCCCTCCTGAGTGTGTTCCAATATGAGCTGTCTGAGGCATGCCCCTTGTAGGGCATCAAGAATGACCCTGTTCTTGGATGTACCTGCAGCAGAGATGCTCCAGTTAACATCTGGCATATTCAGGTCCCCCATCAACAATATATCCCCTTTTTCTGCCATCCTAAGGATGCCTTCTGTCATTTCCTTGTCCATTCCCTCCCCCTGAGATGGGGGTCTGTATACAACCCCCATGCAGATTGTGGTGCCATTTCCTGTCTCCAGGGTGACCCAGAGTGCCTTATCTGCTCCCTGTTTACTCTTTAGTTCTGTTGCTTTGATCCCTTCCTTTACATAGAGAGCTACTCCTTCTCCTCTTTTACCCTCCCTGTCCCTCCTATAGATTGTGTATCCTGGTATGTTGACATCCCAGTCATGGTTCTCTGTGTACCATGTTTCTGTGACTACCACGATATCCAGGCAACCCTCTTCCATCAAGGCCACTAGTTCAGGGAGCTTGTTACACAGACCACGGGCATTGGTACTCATCACCCTCCACTTTTTGATGGCCTTATCCCTTTTAGCCCCATTCCTGTCCTTACTGCCTTTGCCTTTTTTTACATTTACCTCTGTCCTGCTCCCTAATGACTTCTCTACCTTGGTGTTTACCTCACTAATTACCATGTTTTGTGGGGAAGGCTGGGATTTCCCTGCTCCTTTTCAGTGCCTCCCCCCTTGGCTAGTTTAAATGCTTGCCAATGAAGCATTTAAACCTCTCACCTAGGATCCTGGTTCCCCCTGGACAGATGCAGACCATCACACCAGTATAGGTCTGCATCCCTCCAGGTGGCTCCCCAGTCCCCAATGAAGCCAAAACCCTGAGCTCCACACCAGTTTTTCAACCATTCATTGAATTCCCTGGTGAGAAGTACCCTAGCATCACCCTTGCCATAGAGAGGCAGCACCTCCAAGAAGGTTACCATATGTGCTACTTGTTTAAGGCCCCTTCCCAACTCTACAAGCTCCTCTTGTACTGTTCTGATCCCATTCCTAGCCAGTTCATTTGTCCCTAGGTGGACAATGACATCCAGCTCCCTCCCTTGTGTAGCTGCTCTCACGATCCTGAGGATTCACTTCCTGTCTCTCCAAGCCATGGCACCAGGCAGGCACCTTACCTCCCTCTCCCCTTCCTCACCCATTTCTACTCCCTAATTATTGAGTCCCCCACCAGGAATTGTTTCCTTCCCCTGTGGAGTCCCATGCCACCCTCCTGTGGGTCTCCTTTGTGAAGGTTCCCAGCATCCTCCTTGGTCTCCACTGCAGGTGCCTCCCTAGAGGAACCACTATCCACCAGAAGAGTGTATGAATTGTGGGAGGTACACCTGGAGGGATGCAACTCTGTTCCACCACCCTCTCCCTCCCTGAGCCCACCCTGGTCCAGCTGCTCCTCTTTCTTGGCAACCTCTGAGGTAGTGGCATTGGCCCTGGTGGTCCTTGGGTGGGGGAGGAGGTTTCATGAATCCTAGCCAGGTCAGCCTGGAGATGGGCAACTTCCTCCCTCAGACCAGAGAGGTGCCTGCAAATAGGGCAGCATCGCAGCCTCCAGAATGTCTCCCAGAACACTGCCGCCCCACAGCCATTGCACTGCACCACTCCTATCATGTCTTATTTTGTGTCCCCTCTCCTGTTTCTCTGTATGCTTACTCTCTCTTCTCCTTACAACTCTCACCCTTCCTGTTCTGGGACAGCAACTTCCTATATTCTTCAGTAGCCTCCTTCTTCCTTGCTCAGTGTCAGACCACCAGCAGCTGGGGGGGGGAGAGTGAGCTACTTTTTTCCTTTAGGGTTGACAAAACCAATGTTTCTCTATGATCCTTCTCTTCCTACTGCCAAACAGGATGTTTCTGTTCTCAGTCAAATCCAGTGGCTAGAAAAGTAGAACTGGCTTAGGGAGGGTGGGTGGAGGGGTGAGATGGAGGGCAATTAGTAAGAATAAAGGCTAGCAACAGGAAGTTGTAATTTGAGTCACTTGCTTTTATATTGTCTAAGCCACACCCCCAATTAAGCTCTCTCTCCCCTCCTACTGATTTAGCAAAGTAAGTTGACACAGTACCCTTTCCAGCACAGAACACACACTGACTTTCTTTCTTTTCTTTTTTTAAACTCTAAATAAGACTTCTTCTACTTCTAATAAAATATCTGTCTGCTTAATCTCAACAGTCACAGACTCCTGTTGAGATAGAAGTGTTAAATTAATAAGAAAATGGTAGCTTCTTTTAGTTAGCTGCTTTCTGCTCTACAAGCAAAGCTAGCAATCAACCATGATGATAGATGTGTCTTGTAGTACTTTTAGACAGTTGTATGTTATTTCTATCACCTGCTGCTGGTTGTCTGTGATCGGTCATGTTGCCTTGGTCCTGCCCCCTACTTGCATATGTGTTTGTGTGTGTGTGTGTGTGGAGCTGGGGGGATGCGGGGGAGAATGTGGAGTTAGGGTTTTCAACCCTAACACCGAATTTCCTCACTTTTGTCACTGTGGAACAACCCTAACTGATGCATTAAATGGAGTTTTTTTGCCATGAATTTCCTGTCTTTTTGAGAAATCATTATGTCATACTGTATTGTATATGTTGTTGAGAACATGCCTCGCTTTTCACAACACAGACTCACCAAGATATAGATATCTTTGTCTGAATACATAGTTGTCTAATAGTATTCATACAGCAATAGTTCATGTACTACACCTTTGACATGAAAATCAAATGATTCATCTATAGCAGGGGTTCTCAAATGGTGAGGCCAGCCTCCCTGGGGAGGCCCCAACCTGTTCCAGGGGAGGCTCAAGCAAGTCTGAAAAAGTACTGTATTTAAATTTTGAGTTTTATGTATTTTGTGTGACGAGGTGAAGCAAACTGAAAGAGGATAATAGTAGGTGAATTTAATGTATTTATTTACTAATAGGTGACAAGGGAAGGTGAATGAGCCAAGGCTCATTTCAGGTATAACTGGGGAAGGGTAGGGAGTCAATACATTTCAAAAGGTAACTGCAAAATAGTCAGGAAATATACAATAAGCAATAGTGCAAACAAATATGAACAATAAGCTAATAATGAGTGGTGGGAATTGATCTATTTGTAGCCTGATGGCAGAACAGCCCAAATACAAGGGTTAAACATAGAAGTGCTAAAAGCAATAGCAGGAAGGAACAAAGTAATTTCTGAGAAGTTGCTTAGAAGCAGGGAAGGACAGGGAGAGGCAAAGTATGTAGGAAGGTTATTTTGTATAGAGAGGAAACAGAGAAAGTAGTCTGACTCATGAAGGTACTGCAACAAGGGGTAACAATAGTTGAATAAAAATAGCGGAGCAAGTAGACTGGCATGTAAGGGGAGGGGTGGTTACATTTATTTGTTTTATTTATTTGTTATTCAGATAATGCTTTTGAGCACAGGAGCTCTTTTTCAAAGATTCCACGTCAGTATAAGACAAAGAACTGAATGTGAGCCAAGTACTCAAACGGGTTTCAATTTAGTCATGGTGTACTGCGCAAAGTACAGCATGTTATTTTTCTTTGGGGAGGCCCAAGATTATTTCAGTTTTTGAGGGGAGGCTCAAAATCTTTTCCATGGATTTGGGGAGGCTCACTGTGACAAAGTCTGAGAACTATTGATCTATAGAATAGGAGATTAATATGTTTACCACACTGGCCAATAGCACATTAACAGTGCAAAGTAGGGAATCTGCACCGATACACATCATAGATTATGTTTAGATGCACCAATATACCAATAGCAATATACATATTATCACTGTTACTGTATGCTTAATAAAAGACACAACACAGGTAGATAAGACTCTAAAAGATTTATTGCCCAATAAAAATTGTAAAAAGGCCAATTAAAAATCCAGTTGGTGCACAAAATCAGTCTCACAAAACAATCATTCAAATGTTTTGCACCAATGTTTGAAATATATGTAAACACAGTATCACAGATAGTAAATGGAGTGCGATGTGACAGTAGTATACAATACATAAACACAGGTATTACGGTACCCTCTGCACACTGTACACATATCAAACACTAATCATGTTGTTGTTATTGTGTGACTGATAGTGTGAATGTTCCTGATTGAAATGAAAAACCAGATGTCAACTGTTAAAGTAATAGCAGCACAAACAGACAATGCTTTCTAAAAATATATACACCTGTAACTTACTGTTAAACATTTAATTCTAGTATATTTTATGTGTACACATATACATATATCTATATATACACACATATATATATACATGTTAAGACATATCGCTATGTTACTGCATTTGGAAAATTCCCACCCGACCCCTCAATAGAGGCGATCAAAAAATATTATCAGGAACACCAACAACTTAGTTGTTATCAGTGAAAGTGTCTGATGTACAATTGGCAACTATTATAAATGTACATTTAATTCACTTATCACACAAATTAATCAAATGGCACATGGTAACAGTTACTGTATACATCACTAAAAATGATCAAATCAATAATCACATTACTAATGAACTAATGCAGCACCTACATCTGTAACATCTTGTACTTACATAAAAGAAATTGTGTAAGAGAATGCTATGAATATAACATTTAATTATATTTGAATCAGTAAATGTAACCTGTAGATAATAAAAAATATGTACTACTACACTTAACCTTGCTATCAATTATGGCTATATGAAAATACAATACACTATATATGTGCAAGTACACATCTATGTCATATTAATAAATATATTAACATAACATTTAAAACTTATGAATACAGTACTTCAAAACAGTCAAATATTATTAATTTTGAAATAGATCAACTTACATGGCAGTTAACACAACATCACAGTACAAACTATTACCAAGTAATGTCTTTATAATCATATATACAGATATACAATACAGATGTACGGCAACAAAACAGGGATAGTAATACACTTGCGACACAAAATGGTGGTATTTAGTGAAGATGCAAGCAGATAAAAAAAAAGGAACCTGATGTTACTCAACATGTGACAGAGTGATGTGAATTTTAGAGTATTGTACTGTTAAGTTCAGGTCATCAGACCACGTGAAAAAAAGAGAGTTAAATACTGCTGGCACTGAACTGGAACAAACACCAAGATATCTTTTACTCATAAAAGATCCTAATAATGTAATCATATAGACAAATTGTTACAAACAGATATGTTACACAGTTTTCTTTATGCACATGGACAAGCATTGTGCCTTAGTAGAGGCACACAGTTGGCAACTGTGCCAACTACTACTTGTTATGTCAGCATACAACATACTCATAAGAAAAGACAATGACAGAAGAGGATGACCAGATAGAAATATCTCTTTTGACACTTAAAAGTCTTTCTTAGACTTGTAAGTGTGTTTTTTTTCTATTGACTGTGAAGACAGCTGGCACCGATTGAAGACCACTGCAACTATTTTCACTATGTCACTGATCAACACAACAATCTTATATGTCACATTGAGTAAGCATATGCTGTTAAACCATATGATATGTTACCAGTGTAGTCATGAATCTACATCTGTAAGAAAAAATATGATAATGTACCAGAAGTCACTCTGTAACAAAATGGACAGCAAAGTATGTCACGTGTTGTGTGACTATTCCTCTGACACATGAAGATTGTCATAATTCTTCAATATCATTATGTATGCATTTTTAACTGTCGCGGTAGTCTCTGTTTGAAAAGAGCTTGTTGAGTCATCGCACTCAACCCAGCCAGTTCTGTACCTCAACAAACAAGTGTAATGTCCAGAATGTACAGACTGGCCATAGTGGTAGATCACAGCATGAGTGTCAAACACTGCTTGGTTAAATACAATTCTAGCAGCTGTGAAATCAGCGATAGGTGTGTCAACTCTGAGCCCATTAGAGTCAAATCTGTGCAATACAAGCATAAGATATTGAGATGAAGTCCTGAGACATATGGACTGAGTACATGTATCTCCACACCTTACACACAAGTGACCACTTTCAGCATTTGTAAACAGCTGTCAGAACTTGACACTTTTAATCTGAGGCACAAACAGAGAAATCCAAAGCATGTCTTCTGTGGTTTCTCGCTCTGAATGACCATATAAAACACATACATATTTGGTAACATATGACACAGTGAAATAGTGACGCATTGGAATCCCCTCTTCATCCAAGCTGTTTATGATTGCCATCATGAACTCGCTGGCATCCTGCTGCATGTTAGCAGCAAATGTACTACATCCATCATATGTACCCAACACCTGTCGTAGAGGTGTAAGTGACTGTACATTGTTAGACTGATCAGAAGCCATGCTGACAACCTGCTTCAATGACTTTGATAAGGGAGTCTCTTGTGAAGCAGATATTGCCTGCACAAAGTGTGGCATGTGGAGAAAGACTTGCATAGCTGAATTAGCATAGCAGTTTATTCTAGTACTGTCATCAAACACTGGAACAACAGCCATACCAAGTGACTTCTGACTGACATCCGGTTCTACATCTGTATTTAACATTGTAACCTTCTTAGCACTCTGCACAGTTGAATCAGTTGTAGAAGCTCATTTTCTTTTGTTGCCAGATGTAGCTGTGACTGTGGGATATGAGACAATCACACACGTAGGTAGTGGTATTAAAGACATCTGTGGCTGATATAGATTTTGTAATCTGTTGAATTCAACAATATATTGCTTGTCAGTACGTATCTTCTGAGGTGCAAGTGTTATGATGTGCAACCCAGAAAGACTACGGACGCATGAAAGTGAGACGTAGCTCATGCTGTCTTTGAAAATGTCTGTCCCTATGTCCACCATTGCTGAATCCAAACTCAAGCCCTGAGACTTGTGAATTGAAACAGCAAAAGCAACACATATTGGGAACTGTTTCCTATTCACATAGATATCCTTAAATACCTGGAACTTAACACAGGTACGATCAATCTGCACAGGCTGTGCCATGTTGTCAAAGTGGACAAGTGTCTCAATAAATGTTTTATGAACATTGTAAATTAAGTCAATGATGTTACCCATGGCACCATTTACCTTGCCACACTCCACATCAAGATTGCTGCATAGCATGACACATGCATTCTTATAAACTGTAAGAACAGCTTCCAGTGCCAGCTGTGCGTGAAACATCTGACTTCAGTTCAGAGAGTCGTTCAGTTATCTTCGCTACCAGCTTCCAACTTAGAATGACACCATCAACTGTATCAACAGCATGCAGTGTGAGAATTTCTTGCTTCTCTCTCTGCAACATGACACTGTTGAACTCAGCACATTTCTGCTGCCATGGCATAAGACACACAATGCGTGTGCCTCTGGAGTACACATCACTGAAGACATCACATGCTGTTTCTATGGATGTAGTATCCATTCTGATTCTTCAACCATGTAACATTGAAACATGTTCTGGTGACAGAGAACCTGTACGAGCTTGATCCAACAGTGCCTTGTAAGCCAGATCACCACTTTGTCACATGTTGTGATACAGCTCGACATAGGTAAATAACTTCCACAGGTTAAAACCTCCAATGCAGCCTAGTGTATTCTTAGCCTGCTTGACAGTCAGAGCAGCAAAGACATGTTCCGCATTAACTGGTGAAAGCTGTAAAAGGTCTCCAAATACAACAATGCTTTTACCACCAAATGCATCTCCATAGTCAGTCCCCAAGATCTCCTGTAGACGTAGGTGTATACAAGCAAGCATTAAATTGGAGACCATGCTAATCTCATCAATGATGAGTAACTTCTTCTTAGTAAACATAGAATGAAGATGAGATACAACCTCAAATGACAGCTTACGATACTCTCCTGCTTTGCCATGCTCCACTGGCAACATGAAGAGATGGTGTAACATAATTCCACCAATGTTGTATGCAGCCAGTCCAGTGGGAATACTAACAGCAACAGACATTGATGACCCTATCAGGTTCTGTATTTCTGCTGTTATGGCCTCTATAAGGAAACTCTTCCCTGTGCCAGCTGAGCCACTAACAAACAACAGCAGTGGCTTGTAGTCAAGACAGTCACATTTCTTGTATTCATGTAGTATCATGCCAGACAGCATCAGTGACCTCAGAGTGAGCCACACGTTGCTGCTCATTGAGTCTCTCTCTCAACTCAGCTGGGTCAACACTGCAGTGTGTGCCATGTTCCATAGCACTCTCCACTTCCGACATGAGTACTTCTGGGGCATTCAGAGGCAGAGGTTCTCCAAGGATACCTTGTCCTTCTGGATCAAGATTGTCCTGTGAACTGATCGGAGTGTCCTCTTCAAGTTGTTTCTGAGCCTTTTCAAGTTGCTCCTTCTCAGTGTCTAGCCTCTATATATGTGTCTGAGTATTCACTTTGAATGTCTCATAACTGTGATTGAATTTTTCCTCAAATGTATCACAGTCACCTTTTAATTCAGATTCATTCCTCCAGGGTCTAAATAGAAATAGGAGAGCAAAGTAGTAATGCTCTCTGCTCTCATATGTGCCTAGATGTAACTTACAGTGGTCAATGAGCCAAGGCTTATGTCTCTTAACAAGACTGCTGTCCACTCCTTTGACCTTGTAAATGTCATGTGTACAATCAGGTGAGACATCTGTCTTGAAGTCATCCCACTTAGCCACCTCAAATAAACACATTTGATCCATGTCTTCATGTCTACAAGGGTAGTAAATGTCAATGAGGTTATTCTTCAAGATATGTCTTGAAGAGGGTCTCTTGAGAGCCAGTTCCTCAATCTCAGCATGAGGAATAAGTACACATTTTTGCTTCTCTTTGTAGTTTACACTGAGAGAGCACACAGCATCAGATTTGCCTTACAAATGTGTACCAATCAAGCGATCGCCGGCCTCTTAAGCACCACATTCTCTGTGTGATAGGGTCTTCAACCCCAGTGACCACAACTGAGATGTCAGTGACTTGCTTGAATTGGCAATATCTTCCCAAAGATCTTGCAAGCTAGTCTGTTCATGTTTAGTTATGTACGAAGTCATGTACCGAACCAGAGCCAATGAGTTGTCAGCCACAAACTGAACATCTATGTTTGCTTGCCACATTAGAAGAACAGTAGGGTTATAGTCATTGATGTACACCTCATTCTCTTCTCTGGGTAACACATAAACCCTCTTGGTTGATTTTGCCTTCAAGTGGTGTGGCATAGCTGAAAACAGTTAATTCATGGAACCATCCTGACAGACACATCTGGGGAATCCAAAACGGCATCTTGTGTACCAATCAGATTTGTTCTTCACTACCCGGCGGCAGTATTTCACACAAATATGGTGTTGAAACTTCTGCACCAACTTCCACAGTGTAGGACTGTCATACTTGTCCGGAATGCGGCAAGTGATGTATTGCTTAATGAATGCTAGCACTTGTGCTGCTTCATGTTCACCTATGCATGGGGCATCCTTGATCCACAGTAACATGTGAATATGAGGAGTGCCTCGTGCCTGATACTCTGTCCTCCAGAAGTAATGCTCCACAATACCAAGAGGTGGATTTTTCTTTGACAAAATGAAAGTCAGAATATCATGGAATCGCTTGTGGAAATGCCTTGTCACAGACACAGGGTCAAGTGAGCACATTTCTCTGACAGTCATTGATAAAATGCCCTCTACATCACAATTTTCCCACTTCAACAGTTCTATGACCTCATCCCAGCCATACGCGGCACAACTGAGTGTGACAAACCATGTGGCTGCACCATACTCTCACAGCATGGTCATCACCTCAGTGTGTCTGTGATACCAGTATTCTTTGATGCCACGTAGACTTGACAGAATGGAAGACAAATTCACCTACACATTTTCATCCTTCTGCTTTAATTTGTCCAGGAATTGTGCAGCTGTTATTCCATCAAGTGGAGTTGTGAGATGAATAGTGTGTGCAATAGACGCAGACAGTATGCTAAGCTCACTCTCCCACAGGAGATGAAACAGGTACTGTATGTTGCATCTGAATTTGCAATCCTTACTGAGTTCATGACTAATACAGTACTCAGCACCCTGTACACACACTTCTCTTTCATCTAGACATCCACCTGACCCTTTTGGAAATAAATCTGGGAAACAGCGTGCTTCCAATGTTGCCTCCCAAATGCTGACAGGCACACCTTCCACCTGTTTCATTTGATAAAGATCAGTGTTGTCCCCTACTGGATCTCTGCCATGCAGTAGGTGAATTGTGTACTGTTCATACACATTATCATTTGTCTCACATTGACCTTCTCAATCATTGGTTTTGTGTTTTCCAACACATCATGTTTAACAGACACACTACAGTACAAGTCACATTAAACTGTTCTTCCAATGAGGTTGCTTTAGCATTTCTGACTGAGTTGCATAAGTGTTGCTGGATCTAGCACAAAACCTTGCAAAAACTGTTTCTTTAAAGTTAAATGCAGCTTCACATTGCACTGTGACTGGACTGCAAATGCATTCCAAATGAGTTGCAAAAACATTTTACATTCATTGCTCTTCAGCTGGTTAAGCATTGACAAATAATTCAATATGAGTTGCCAATGCATTGCCAACTTCAAAAAACAATGCTAAACCAACTCTTTGGTGGAACAGTTTAATGTGACTTGTACTGTTGTCATGCGATCAATATCAAGGTCTGCATAAAAGGGATTGTTGCTCTTTAAATAAATAAGAGCAAGCTTCACCTTCTCTACATTGACAACATCCTGCCAAATGACCTTTGACTTTGTTGGAACACCGTTGACAAGAATCACCAAAGTGTTCTCAATGGAGATTGCCTCCACATTTTCCTGTAGGGGAAGTGGAAGATACATGACGGAACCCATAAGAGATCTAATGAGTTCTTTTTGTGGAATGTTCCATGTCTTTGTGTTCAGATGTAGAATAGTTTGAAATGGTTTCATAGTCTGAATAAGAATCCATTCAAACATATTCAATGTGGCAGTCTCAGCTGGTGTAACATGTGCCTCCATATTGCTCAAGACTGACCTTGGCGGCAGAATGTTAGCCTTCACTTTGGAGAAACAGTGCTTGCACATCACAATGATTGGGTCTAACTGAAAGTCACACTTTAACAGCAGAAATGCTGACAGTTGAAACCACATGTTGTTGTACGGTGACAAGGTTTCCAGGTTCACTGTGACCGTTTGTTTTTCGTAACAGAGCCGATCACATGACACAATACAGAGTCAAATTTCTCTCTCTTTGCCAACTCAGATTTGGCAATTGATTTCCCAAACTGCTTGAGAATATCAGTTTCTAAGACAGAGGCAGAATTTCCATCAGCAATTGATGACTGATCAATCACAGTATCTGTCACACTGCTGACCCATCGCAGCTGTTTCAGAAATGTCATGGCACCATGCATGTCACCAGACTGTAGTAACTTATTCAGACGAGTATACTGAGCAGCAACTCATCAAACCTCATAGACCCTGTACACAAAGTTTCGCATTACTGATTGATGCACTCCCAGCATCTGCATGTGGTGAAAGACACTGTCGCAAACACCACTATCTAGACATGCAAGCGAGTGACCCATAAGTCCATTATGTGGATGGATCTCACAAAGACCTATACTCTCAAACAGTTTATGTCTGTCCTTATGATAAGTAATGACAAACAGATTGATAAAATGCTCAACTTTGTCAAATGACAATTGCCTTCACTTGCAAGTCACATCACACGTTCATGAGAGACAGTGATGCTACGAGGCTGAGTAGTTGCCTCACACTCAACATCTGACTCCACTGTAGTATCATCACACAGTCAGCACATTACAGAGTTTACCAGACTCATCAATGCAGAAGTTGCTGTCCTTTTTCTGTGAGTAATATGACTCCTCCCAGAAATATGCCTCAAGTGCTGTGTGCAGACAGCAACCTGTGAAAACATCACAGAAATTGTGCAGGCTCAAGACAGGATACCATTGTAGCCTCATCTTAATGTCATACACAACTTTCCTGAACTGCTCAAGTACATGTGACATCTTATGCCACAAATGTTGAAGAGCAAATACTGCTCTATTAACAAATGTACGTACTTTGAGACTCAATTTCATCAAAGAGAGATGACTCTTAATTTGTTTGTGCTCACGTCTCATCACAGCAACAATAAGTCTGTCAATCTTAACTTTAGAAGCTAGTGATTGAAAATACTTTTGCTTCCTCAGATAACCATCAGCAGCTACGAATTTATGCCACTGCTTAGTATGTTTATTTATGCTTGCCTTTGCAACATTAGTGTTTCGTCTCACAGATTTCCACAACTGTTGCTCAGCTACACATTTTCTCCTTGCAGTTGAGCAAGTATGTACTTTTTCTGTGGAGCGAGCAACCTGTGAAGTCACTCCTTGAGTGGAATGCTCAATTGTTTTACATCTTGAACTGGCATCACTAGGTTTTGGACCACTCTTAAGCAACAGTGAACTACTACGATACCTTTTCCGTCTCTGCATAGAGCTCCATCTCTGTTTAGAGGGCATCTTTCTTGTCTGGAAATTCATAACAGTCTGCAACAATCTTACAGAAGTATCAGACACCTGTATAATAAAAACAGAAAAGCAAATATTTAGTGTTGCTCTGTTTTTTTTACTAACATAACATAGTGACACACACTGCCCATGTGTCATATTAGAAGAATAAATAGTAGTCTTTAAAAAATATTGCAGACATTATTACTCAAATAACTGAACACCACTACACCAATATACAATGTTTTCAAACGTCAGAGAACATAAGCTCACTTATGATATGAGAATATATATGTAAAATTGTCAAAAGTGAAGTACTGGCACAATGTAAAGCATACACGGTATTTTTTTCCCAATAAATGCTATTTTTAACAATATTTTAAAAAATAGTGTTGAATGTTCGACAGTGTCACAAAATATGGTGTCAAGAGCATGAAAGTGTCGAATAATAGTGTCACAAGCATGAAAGTGTCACAAAATAAAATGCAAAAACACTCCCTTTAAGGCTCAGCCAATCCGACATTGCTTCTTATTTGACTGGCAGATGCTACCACCAATGCAACGTCACATAGGTCAGGCCATGTCAGGAAACCAATCACAAGTGCTGAAGAGTGGAGAAGAAGGATATAGCAGCCATCTTAGAAAAAAGGCCAGATCATGCTTTACACAGTGTAAGTACATCACATTTTATTAACAATTTTCTAGCATTATAAAACTGTTAGCAGCAGAAAATAGCATTAAACAACATTTTACTGCTCTATTTGACTATGACAATTTAAATAACCTATTTTGCTGTAAAAGAAGTTATTACTGTTTAAAGTCAGTGTCAATCAGTACTTACTAGCACAAATAGAGCTGCAAATGGAGGCAGAAAGCAAGCAGCACATGTATCATAACACAAGAGGCAACCAATCACATGCCTCTGTGTAGCTGTGATTGTTTGAAGTAGCCTATAAAAATGCAGTATTTTCCCACTAAGAAATCTTCCAGCATTTCTGGTTGACAGCAGCTACAGCCATTCAGTGTAGTAATAGTGTGTACATCCACTGTATTGGTTAGCCGTGAGAAATCATTAACCAATAACTTTTAAAATCACTGTGTTTTGGAACAGCCCACCAAAGCAATCTTGAAGCAGAGAGGGAAATTTTAGTTCCACATTCAGATGTGACTAGACACTGCAGGAGAAACACTGATTTTTTTGGTAACTCTCTGTCCACTTCTCAGTATAAAATCTAAGAATGGCAGAAAACAGCAAATGGACTGTGTGGGTCATTGGCAGCAGTATAGTAAGGCGTGCTTCAGAGTATGCTCAGAGGAGTGATTTTGGCAAAGACCTGAAGCTTCCAAATTGCTCTGTTAAGTGGTTTGGCAGGGTGGCATGAAGTGGGAGCATCTCATGCCAACAATGCAGAGACTTCTGAGGACTCAAGCTCAGCCAGACATACTGCTGATTCATCTCGGAGGCAATGATTTGGGCACCAAACAATGGGTAGATTTAGTGTCAGAAGCAAAATTGGACCTTGCTTCTATTATGTCTATGTTACCTGCCTGTAAGATCATTTTTTCTGATATTACAGAGTGTAGGGTCTGGCAAGCAGAACAGCACATGTACCTGCTTGACAGAGCATGAAGAAAGGTTAGCATACAAATATCTGGATATCTGTGCATGTCTGGGATGCACACCATACGTCACCCTGAAATTAAGTATTGTAATAATTGGCTATACCTACCAGATGGTGTGCACTTCTCACATGCTGGTAATTGCCTTTTCCTGGGTGACCTTCAAGATGGAATCCTCACGGTCCTCTAAAAATATCAGCCCATTAAAGCAAATATCATTAACAAAAAAGGCTTTTTTAAGGGCCCAAAAACTTGGTCAAAAATAGAAAAGCTGCATACATAACACAAACAACACAAACACATGCTATCTCACTTTCACACCACTACACAAATTGAGATGCATGGACATGTTCAGAGTATGACATGCATTAAGTTCTTGGTAACAGGATGTAGTATTAATATCTCGCTATGTGGTTTCAGTATACATATAAGGCACAGTTAAACATGACATAGCGGAGACAGTACTGTGTTGTTAATCTCATATTACTTAACAATCAGTGTAGCCACATAGCAATACTTCTTGTAATAACTATAGAATAACAAAAATTTAGCTGTATGTGCATCAGTAGTCTAAAATGAGACCAGAGCACAAAATACACATGTGACAATATATCACAGTAACATATTGTTGTGTCTCTATTATTACAGCTTTAAACAACAAGCATTCAATATGAGACTCTGGAGTTTGAGGGAGGTGTGCTGCCTGCTGGAGGCAGCCCAGGCCAGAGAAAATGCAAAAGTCCTGATGAGAAGCACCAACAGGAAGCTGGATATGATGTGGAGGTGCATACACAGATTCCTCCATATGGTTTTAAAATAAAAAACAAAAATCTGGCAATGTGCAAGAGGAAGTGGAAGCTGTTGTGCCAGAGGTTCTACATTTTAAAGAACAGAGAGGAGATACTGAGGCTGATAAGTGCTAGTACTACCTCGCACATGAAATGGGAGGCTGCTGGAAAGCCTGCAGCGAGAGCACTAACACACCATGAGTAAACAAACTATTTGTTACTCAGCATAGCATATTCTAAACAGGAATCACTAAGAAGCTGACTGTTGTGTTGCATAAGATAACACCTCAGGTAGTTAGGTCTGAGACCACAGGCTGAGCACACACCTTCAAGAGCTGTTAGTGCCACAATGCAATGTTTTCTTGTAATACAGAGTGTTAAAATTATGTGCATTTGTGTATAACTGCAATCACAGTGATGTTCCATTGATGTACATTGCCTCACTCCTAGAATGGATCTGCATTTAGTGCAGTGCCTGATCTTTTATTGGGGGGGGCGGAGGTTATTGCATGGCTGACACCATGAACTCCTAACTCTCCTAACTTATATCTTCCTGAAATCAGGGTGATATTCTATTGACGTCCATAGCCTTAGTTTTACAATCAGTCTACACTCAGGATGCAGTACCTCTTCTGGGAGGGGAGGGGGTGCATTGTGTGGCTGGCGCTGTGCAACTCCTAACTGTCTTAACTCATGTGATTCTGCAGTAAAAAAGTTGGACTGTTGATGTCTATGGACTTTCTTTTCCCAAGACTCTCTACTCACAATGCACTACCTGGCCTGGGCTGGGAGGGTAGCATTGACTTGCTCCACCATGCAACTTCTAACTGTCCCAACTAGTCAGTCCAGTGCAATCATAGGCGGCACCATTAATATTCATTACCTTTCTTTTCTGTGAGTCTCTCTCCAGGATACAGTAGCTTCTCATGGGGGGTGTGGGGGCAAGCACTGAGTGGCTGACACTGTACAAGTTGTAACTGCCCCAACTATGTGTGTTTCTGAAATCATGCAGCTGTACTGTTTATATGCATTGCCTTTGTTTTACTCTGGTGGTCACCCAGGATGCACTGCCTGTTGGTGGGGCCCATTGCCTAGCTGACACCAAGGAACTCCTAACTATCCCAACTGGTGTGTTACTGTAATTATGGAGCTGTACCATTTATATCCATAGCCTTTGTTTCCCTGTGACTCTCCACTCAGGATGCAGTACCTGCTCCAGGGGGAGGGGGGCAGTGCCTATCTGACACAATGCAACTCATTACTGTCCCAACTAGTGTGTTACTGCAGTCATGGAGCTGTACAATTTCTATCCATAACGGTAATTTTCCTGTGGCTCTCCACTGAGGATGCAGTACCTGAGCTACAGGCTGGTAGATTACCTGTCTGACGCCAAGCAATTCCTAACTGTTCTAACTTGTGTGCCCCCTGCAACCACAAAGGTGAACTGTCAATGCCATTGACTATCTTTTTATTGTGACTGTCCAGTCACGATGCACTACCTGGCCTGCAGTGTGGGGGGGCAGTGACTAGGTGACACCATGCAACTCCTAACTGTCCAAACTAGTCTGTTACTGCAATCATGGACTTGTACCATTTATATTCATAACCTTTCTTTCCTGTGAGTCTCGTCTCAGGATGCAGTACCTGTTTGGGGGGGGTAACTATCACAACCAGTGTGTTACTGCAATCATGTACCTGAAACATTTATATCCATTACTTTGTTTTTGTGACTCTTCAATCAGTATACAGCACCTCATCTGGGGGTATCTTAAGTGGCAGACAACACTACCATAGTTCAAAGAAATCTGTTTGAAATAAGTGAAGACACACACCACACTTGATGAATATCATTATTATCTTTCATTCACAGGTCATCAGAGTCGCTCCCCACCATGCAGTGAGGTAGTACCAGCCCAAGCTGAGGCTGTGGAGGCCAAACACTTGGACTCAGACAGTGTTATCATTGTTGAGTCAGAAGGTAAGAAAATCCTAAGAAAAATGATTTTAAATAGTTACTATCAGTACTTGCTGTTCATCAGGTTCTTGCTGCTCTGCAACCACTCAGATTCTGTTACATTGCTGTGTAATTCAGTAGTTTTGTTCTGACTCTACACTCACAAGGCAGAACCTCTTTGTGTATCATCAGAGTACATACCCTTACTGACCCCATAGAAGTCCTAATTGTACAAGCATATGTACCTCTGTAATCACCAAGGTGTTCTGTGACTGCTAATGTCAGTAGTGTTCTTGTGGTTCTCCGCTCAAGACACATCTGTTCAGTGTATAAGTAAGGACTAATACCTGACAGGGTGGTCATTACTGGGAAATAACGGACTGCACATGGGCTTATTGAGGCATGGCACCACAAACAGAGGGCCTTATAGCCCTTGCAAGTTCTGGTATTATCCCATAATGCTTATCGTGCTTAGAAAATGGCCTGTCAGAGAATGTAACTCTGTGAAGCGGCACTTGAACTAACAGTTATTTTTAGCTGGACATCTATTGCAAAAATAAATACCCAGCTTGCAACCTCTGTCACCAAATCAGGTATAAGAATTCATTGTTGCCATTCTGTAATAGTTCATACTCTGGATGGTACCAGGGAACTTCTAACTGTGTAAATGTCTGTGTCGGTCATGTCCATCACAGAAGTTTTGTTGCAGCAGTACAATCAGCCCAGACTGCCAGTTTCCTTTTAACACCATTGCCTACTTCAGAACATCCAACTACTAAGTCTCCTAAGTCAGTCACATTACCTTACTAAGATCATGTGACTGCAAACTACATTCATTTCTGAACACCTCATATTACCGTAGTGTTCCATAGATGTACATGACCTGATTTTCCATATACATCATTAGCTGGTTTTATCTGTACAACTCCTCAGTGCCCTAATTAAGGAAAGAGCATGACAGGCTGTGAGTGATGTTGAGTTTACCTCGCGTGCTGTGGTTCAGTCACGAGACAACAGTTCAAGTGACCAAACATCCAGACATCAGTAAATATCACCGTCACCCACATCCTACAGTGGTTCATTGCGCTTATACAATGTGTCCTAACATTTTTGAATAGAAAATAAAGAAAAAGATAATTTTTTCAAATTAATGTTATTTATTAACTTTATCCTTATGATACAATCAATACTCTTGTTGTATCATTGTCAGTTCTCTACAGTAGTTATGATATTAAATCAGTCCCCCTCCTACACCATCCCTACAGACAGCCATGTGCCTCCCCCCACATTTCTCGAGTCCTCCAGATAGCCGTACTGCAAACGCCGCTCTACTTGCACTATCGCTGTATACCAGCCTTCTCACAAATCACCAGCAGGAATCTGAAAACATAGTTTGTGTGTAACATAAGTAAAAATCATCCTCCTATATTGTACACATCTCAATAACAGTCATAAGTAATATATATTCATGCCTCTATTATAGTACTGTTTATGTATGAAAGAATTAGCATATTATTTTATTAACCACTGATAAAATCTCACAACTACATGTTGTGAGGGAGGCACATGACTAACTGTGGTACATTGTACCATGCCAGAATTATAACATAGATACTGTAGTAAGACAATAACAGCATTGATTACCATGTACATATTCAGATGATCTATATTAAACAATCTATTTATGGATTTTCTAGTGGTCAGGGAGACTGCAGCAACACCACAGACACAGGTGAAGCAGGAGCCTGGCACCAGTGCTGAACGTAAGTCTAGTAACAGAAACACATACAGATGTCATTGACTGCTGACAACAGTATTAGTACATGTAATATCCTAGTCTATGTTAACTCAATCAGTAAAGCTGAACAGTAGATGTGCATGGCTTAACTGTTGCTGTGCTTTATGTATCATGGAACACCATCTGGTTCTGCAGTGAGCAGCATGCACTGGCTCATTGACACCACACATCTCCTCAGTAAGCTAACTTGTCTGTGACTCCAATCAAAGAGCTCCACCATTTATTTCCATAGCCTTTGTCTTCCTGGCCCTAACCACTCAGGAAGCAATACCTGGTCTCTGGGGTTACATTTTCTGGCTGACTCTGTAAAACCCTAGCTATCAAACTTGTGTACACCTGCAATCACAGAAGTGTATCAGTGATGTACATAGCTTTAGATTAGCTGTGACTATGCACTCTGCATGCAGTATCTGATCTGTTGAGGTTGGAAGCAATTCCATGACTGACAACATGAAACTACAAACATTTATACCTGTTATGTCACTGCAAATAGAGAGCCATTATGTTGATGTCCATGGACTTTGTTTTGCTGCAGCTCTCCACTCACAATGCAACACCTCGCCTGGGGGGGCACCTCCTAGCTGACACCATACAACTCATAACTGTCCCAACTAGTATGTTACTGCAATCATGCAGCTGTACCATTTATATCCATAGCCTTTGTTTTCCTGTGAGTCTCCACTGAGGATGCAGTACCTGCTCTGGGTGGGGGCAGCATTGCCTGGCTGGTGCAGTGCAACTCTAACTGTCCCAACTACTGTGTTACTGCAATCATGGAGCTGTACCATTTATATCCAATAGCCTTTTTTTCCTGTGAGTCTCCACTCAGGATGCAGTACCTGCTCTGGGGGCATTGCCTAGCTGATACTGTGCGACTCTAACTGTCCTAACGTGTGTGTCCCTGCAACCACAGAGGTGTACCATTGATGTCTATGTACTTTCTTTTCCTGTGACTCTCTGCTCAGGATGCATTACCTGGCCTGAGGGGGCATTGCCTAGCTAACACCGTGCAACTCCTTACTGTCCCAACTAGTGTGTTACTGTAATCATGGAGCTATACTGTTTATATTCATAACCTTTTTTCCTGTGAGTCTCCACTCAGGATGCAGTACCTGCTTTGTGTTGTATGGGGAGGCATTCCCTAGCTGACAACATGCAACTCCACAGTGTCCCAACTTGTGTGTTCCTGCAAGCATGGTGCTGTACCATAGATTTCCATGGACTTCCTTATCCTTTGACTCTACATTCAGAATGCACTACCTCGCCTGGGGGGGGCATTGCCTAGCTGACACCATACAACTCCTAACTCTCCCAACTAGTATGGTACTGCAATCATGGAGCTGTACTATTTATATACATGCGTTTGTTTCACTGTGAGTGTCCATTCACAATGCAGTACCTGCTCGGTGTGGGGGGGAGGAGGAGCATTGCTTGGCTGATGCCGTGCAACTCCTAATTGTCCTAACTTGTGTGGACCTGTAATCAGGGAGGAATACCGTAAATGTTCATGCCCTCAAGTTTGCTCTGCCTCTCCACTCAGGATGTAGTACCTGTTCTAGGGTGGGGTGGCATTACCTGACTCAGGCCTTGAAAGTCCTAACTGTCCTGACTTGTGTGCAGTTCCAATCAGGCAGCTATAGCATTGATGTCCATGCCCCCAGGTTTGCTGTATCTCTACAGTCAGGATGCAGTACCTGGTCTGTGGGTGGGGATGAACAATGCCTTGCTGAGGACGCACAACTCCTAACTATCCTAATAATGTGTGCACCTGCAATCAATGAGATGTTCCATTCACCTACATTTACCCAATGTACCTTTCACTCTGTTCTCAAGATGCTACCTCTCCACAGGGTAGAAGAGACTAAACAGGGTCATTGCCTGACTGGCGACAGACAACTACTCAGCAGCATAACTTTGTTCTATCTTAACCGAAAATACATATCTACAACCATTGTAAAAATATCAGCCCCAGAAAGCACATCTCATGAGATTAAGTACAACCAGCAAAGAACATTTGTCACTGTTACATGTTAATAGTTATTTTTTTCTCTTTACAGATCTGCTACATAAAAAATGCTGCACTGTGCACTGTCACTGTGTTCATAGACTCGAGCACAAGGTTGACTCTCTAAAAGAAGAAATGGCAGGCCTGCGGGAGGGAGAGACTAAAATACTGTCCCTCCTGACAGCACAGCAGGCAACAGTCAACCTTTTGCTCTAGCCTGTGGGCACAGCGGCAGGTAGCAGTGTACATACCAGCACTGCTTCACCTGCGAACATCTCATCCAGTCTCCCTGACCAGTGATGGATGGCCTCCACAGCCATTTCCGGTATCTCCCTCACCCTGGTGCAACAGCTTCCACTCCCAGTGCGCCTCTACATCTATCCAGCTTCCTGCCTGGGCTGCCTCAATCAAGCAACACCTCCCTCTCACAGTACCTGATTTTGTAAATAGGTAAATTTCAAGCATTTTTAGAAAAGTAGAAAAAATTACCAATAAAGCGTTTTATAATGAATTTTTTATACGTTACAAATACATATTTTTTTAAATTCAGAATTATCAAACAAGTTTAACAAATAAGTATTGATTTTAAGAGCTAAATGTATATTTCTTTTCTAATTTATGTTACATGGAAAGTTTTAAATATTTTTTGTTACAATCGTTTTCTAAATATACATTTTAAAATGCATATTGTTTATTACAAGATCTCTATTTTTGTATTGTAAAGCACAAAAGACTAATAATATTTAATGTTTTTTTATTGTTATACAATAAGTGCTCAAAAGAGTAAATAAATATTTTCTTTAAAAAGTTTTTCTTCTACAATTTTGAACACGTAAGTATTTTGCACAGCTATTGGCATGATGACTTTGTTTGCATGACATAGGAAACCATTAACAAGAAATTTTTCCATCTGTCAGTTTCACAATGAGTCTCAAGTCATGGCATAGTACCTGGTGTAGGGGCAGGATGCAATTACCTGGCTAACACCATTACACTCCTAAGTATACTGATTTTTCTGTTGCTGCAATCAACAAGATCTGATATTGATATACATGCCTTTAGTTTAACAATGTGTGTCCACTCAGCGTACAGTACCCGATTAGGTGAGGAAATTGCCAATGCCATGCACCCTTAACTATTCTAACTTGTGTGTTTCTGCAATAAAAGTGGTGTACTGTTTATCTTCATGCCCTCACTTTTATCATGGGTCTCCACTCAGGATACAGTGTCTGATCTGAAGTGGGGGGATTGCCTGGCTGATGCTGTGCAACTCCTAACTCTCCTAACTTGTGTGTTCCTACAACCAGGGAGGTACACCATCGATGTCCATAGACTTTCTTTTCCTATCACTCTCTGCTCAGGATATACTACCTGGTCTCAGGGAACGGCATTGCCTGGCTGATGCCATGCAACTCCTAACTGTCCCAACTTGTGTGTTACTGCAATCATGGAGCTGTACCATTAATATCCATAACCTTTGTTTTCCTCTGAGTCTACACCCAGGATGCAGTACCTGCTGTGCGGTGGGGGGGCATTGCCTGGCTGATGCCACACAAATCCTAACTGTCCTAACTTGTGTCCTCCAGCAAACAGGGATGTATACTGTTAATGTCCATAGCCTTTGTTTCCTGTGGATCTCCACTCAGGATACAGTACCAGCTGTGTGTGTCTGTGGGGGGGGCACTGCCTGGCTGACGTCATGCAACTCCTAACTTTCCTAATTTGTATGTCCCTGCAACCACAGAGGTACACTATTGATGTCTATGGACTTTCTTTTCCTGTGACTTTCCACTGAAGATGCACTACCTTGCCTGGGTGGGCATTGCCTACCTGACACTGTACAACTCCTAACTGTCCCAACTAGTGTGTAACTGCAATCATAGAGCTGTACCATTTATATCCATAACCTTTCTTTTGCTGTGGCTCTCCACTCAGTATGCAGTACCTGATTTGGGGTGGGGGAAGCATTGCCTAGCTGATACTGTGCAACTCCTAACTGTAATAACTTGTGTGCCCCTGCAACCACAAAGGTGCACCATAGATGTCTATGGACTTTCTTTTCCTGTGATTCTCCACTCAGGATGCAATGCCAGGCCTGGGAGAGGATGGGGGCATTGCCTAGCTGACACCACACAACTCCTAACTGTCCCAACTAGTGTGTTACTACAATCATGGAACTGTACCATTTATATCCATAACCTTTCTTTTGCTGTGGGTCTTCACTCAGGATACAGTACCTGATCTGGGGGGGACATTGCCTGGCTGATGACATGCAACTTCTAACTGTCATAACTTGTGTGCCCCTGCAGCCACAAAGGTGTACCATTGATGTCTATAGACTTTCTTTTCCTCTAACTCTCCACTCAGTATGCACTGCCTGGCCTGGGAGGCAGCGGTGGGCATTGCCTAGCTGACACCATACAACTCATAACTGTCCCAACTAGTGTGTTACTGCAATCACAGAGCTATACCATTTATATCCATAACCTTTCTTTTCCTGTGGGTCTCCACTCAGGATACAGTACCTGATCTTGGGGGGGCATTGCCTAGCTGATGCAGTGTAACTCTTAACTGTCCTAACTTGTGTGCCCATGCAACCACAAGGTGCACCGTTGATATCTATGAACTTTCTTTTCCTGTGACTCTCCATTCAGGATGCACTACCTGGCCTGGGGAGGCAGGGAGGAGGGCTGTTTAGCAAAGCCATACAACTCCTAATTGTCCTAACTTGTGTCCCCTGCAGCCACAGAGCTGCACCATTAATCTATGGACTTTCTTTTCCTGTGACTGTGAGTGTACTGGTGGTGGTGAGAAGGACATTCTGTGGCTGAAGCCATGCAATTCCTAACTGTCCTAACTTGTCTACCCTGCAACCAGAAAGGAACACTGTTGAAATCTATCAGTTTTCTTTACTAGCACTGTCCACTCAGAAGGCACTACCGGACCTGAAAGGGGGGGGCTGGGGAAGTCCCTAGCTGACACCATTTAACTTCCAACTATTCAAAGTAGTGTGTTACTGCAATCATGGACCTGTACCAATGTTAATGGAATGTGGTGGTGAGAGCATGGGCCCTTCGGGCCCCGTGCTCCCACCACATGATATTTTGTCACATAGTAATGGTGACTACAATGCAAAGTCAAACAGAAGTGGAAACGCAAATGGTTACAGTAATGCACATGCAAGCGCAAATGAAAACGCAAAGGATAACGGACACGGTAGTGTACACGGGAAGGGTAATGCAAATGAGTACAGAAATGCAAGTGGAAATGATAAGGGTAGCAGTAACAAAAGCACACACCCTGGTTGTCCCCAAAAACTGTATAGAGAAACACAGTGAAAACAAAAAAATGTATGCATAATAATGGACCTCGAAGCTTAAAACGAGCAGTTGTAATACTAAAATGGTAATATCTCAGTAACCGTATGACGTAGAAAAAAAATTAAACGTTCACATGATTCATGAGTTTCCTGGCTAGGTTTTTATTGGCTATGCATTGTTGTGACAAAAATTCCGTATCTCGCACTGTTTCCGAGATACAAGCCCCGAAAGGCATGGCGGACGCCATGATGTTAGTCTATGGGAAAAAAGTCAACTTCAGAGTACTGTAACCTTGCTTCCATGCAATATTTTGTCACCAAACCACCAAAAGGCACATCTGTGAGATGTTGGCTGCCTTCCTTCCAAATTTCAGCCCAAAAGACCAAACTGTTTTTTTGAAGCAGGGTGGCAAAGAATTCCTGTCATTTTGGCCATAGTCTAGAAAAGTAGTGTCGTGATTTGTGACACTTTTGCAAAATTTGTGAAAGTGTCGCAAGTTCACTACTACTCTACTTTTCCCAGAAATTTGAAAAACATATTTCTGGGATGTTTAACCCCAAAATAAAGATATGGCTAGCATCCTCAGGGCTTGAATAGGTAAACACAAAAATAATTATGTCCCTAGATGGTCCCAATTTTAAATGCCAAGCATTTCTGTGATCAGTAACTAAAAACAAAATGGAGGATTTGTGACACTACTAGTGCCATTTGCAACACTAAAAAGTGCATTTGTGACACTTTCAAACTTTTGTTAACTTTTCCCTTTGACTTATAATGGGAATTTGTTTTTGAATAACTTTTGAACCGTTTAATATTTTTCATGAAATCTTCAAAAGGCACATCGAGGACCCTGCCACACATTCCATGAAGTTTTGGACCAGTTGCCTAAACCATGCAACCTGTAGATGCAAGCAAAGAATACAAAAAAAAGTAATTGCCCGCTACGAATGTCATAATAACTCCATAGGTGTATGTCCAACAAGTACAAAAGTTGGCATATCCCAAGATCTATGGCTATGCCCCATGCCTGCCAAGTTTCAGGCAAATCCATTGAATGGTGACAAAGTTATTAAGGTGCATAGTTTCACCATTTAACCTTAAATGGGGTACTCAACCCTAACTTTGGTAGCACTACCATGCTACCATAATATATATGTTTGAAATATATTTTTGCTGTATTTTTCAAAATTAAAGTTGTTGTTCTTTCAATGTTATGTCCTTAATTAAAATCAAAACTACTTATTTGTGCATACATATTATTGCAGTTTCTACATGTTTTGCATTTTCAGTAACCATATTGTGAGGGGAAGGAGGGTTATGGGCAGACTGGATGGGCCATAGGGTCCTTTTATGCCACCAGTCTATGATTCTATGATATATTTTGAATCTATCCAACATATATATTCTGAGTTACTTACAGTATACATTTCCTTTTTTGGTTTCCCTTGTAAGATGCTAAATATATATATATATATATTAGAGGCAAAAAACTCCGTTTAATGCATCAGTTAGGGTTGTTCCACAGTGACAAAAGTGAGGAAATTCGATGTTGGGTTGAAACCCCTTTGCACCCCTCAGCCCACCCCAACTGGAATCAGGGTGCGCATTGGGATAGATCCTACCCTGTCACCCCATCAGAAAGAAGCTGAGGAATAGGAGAATGGGGTGACAGTTAGGGACCGATGATTCCTAATGCGCACCCCGATTCCAGTTGGGGTGGGCTGAGGGGTGCAAAGGGGTTTCAAACCAAACATCGAATTTCCTCGCTTTGTCGCCAGGAACAACCATAACTGATGCATTAAACAGAGTTTTTGCCTATAATTTCCTTCTTTTGAAATGATAATGAAAATAGTGAATGTAATGCGGTGGTGGAGCTGGGGCCCTGCGCCAAATCGTAATGCGCATGGTGATGCAAAGCAAAACAGAAGAGAAACAGTACTGTAGACAGAAATGTTAAAAGCAATGCAAACACAACCGCAAATGAAACCGCAAAGGGTAACACACATGGTGGCGTAAAGTGAACAGTAAGTGAAACGGATACGGGACACCATAAGCAAGCAGTAATGGTAACAGTAATGTAAGCGCACAGGCTGGTTTTCCCCAAAAGCTGTATAGAGAAAGACAGTGATTACAAAGAATGTATGCAAGATAATGACTCTCGGAACACAAAAATGAGGACTTGGAATAGTAAATTGCTTATATCTCAGTAACCGTCCGACATAGAAAAAAATTTAAAAGTCATATGAATTATCACTTTCCTGGCTAGTTTTAATAAGGGGGCTAAGAATTTTTGACAAAAAGTCCATATCTTGCACCGTTTTTGAGAGAGAGGCCCTGAAAGGCGCAGCGAACGCCATAATGTTATCATATGGAAAAAAAGCAGAAGTTCGGACTGCCATAACTTTGCCTCCCTGTAATATTTTTTCACCAAACCACTGAAAGGCACATCTGTGGGATGTTGGCTGTGTTCCCTGAAAATTTCAGCCCAAAAGACCAAACCGTTATTTTGCAGCAGGGCACCAAACGATTGCTGCAATGCGTTGTACGCCGTAATGTTATCCTATGGGAAAAAGCGTCAACTTTGGAGTACTGTAACTTTGCCGCCATGTAATATTTTTTCAAAGAAACCCTGAAAGGCACATCTGTGAGATGTCAGCTGCGTTCCCTCTAAATTTCAGCCAAAAAAACTCCAAACCGTTCTTTTGCAGTGGGGTGCCAAAGAATTATTGTTATTTTGGGCATAGTGTCGCAAAGTAGTGTCGTGATTTGCGAAAGCTTTCGCAAAAATTTGCGACACTTTCATGAGTGCGACACTACTTCATGAAAGTATGTTTTCCAGAAATCTGAAAAACATATTTCTGGGGTGTTTTACCCCAAAATAAAGACATGGCTAGCATCCTCAGGGCTCGACTAGGTGAATACAAAAATAATTAGGTTGCTAGAGGGTCTCAATTTTAAATGCCAAGCATTTTTCTGATCACTAACTGAAAACAAAATGGTGGATTTACGACAATAAAAGGGCCATTTGCGACAGTAAAAAGTGCATTTGCAACACTGTTGAACTTTTTGTTAACTTTTCCCATTGACTTATAATGGGAAATTGTTTTTTGAATAACTTTTGAACCGTTTAATATTTGTTCACAAAATTTTCAAAAGGCACATTGGGAACCCTGGCCGCATGTTCCCTGAAGATTTTGGGCCAGTTGCGCAAACTGTGTGACCTGTAGGTGCGACTGTAGAATTCAGAAAAAGTAAATGCTCCATGCAGATCATGCTAATAACTCCGCACCTGTGTATCTGACTGACACAAAACTTGGCCAATCCCAAGGCATATGGGTCTTGATCAAGTATTCAAATTTCAGGCAAATCCGTCAAACAGTTACAAAGTTATTAAGGTGCAAAATTTTTGGTTTAACATGTAAATGGCTCCTCAACCCTAACTATAGTGGCACTACCGTGCCACTATAATATATATATAAATACAAAGTCACACATGCCCTACAATGCAAAGCATCATGGGCTGCATATGCAAATCACCACAGAATGTTATGCTGGTCCAACTTTAAGCAGAATTGCATGGTGCCAAAAGGCCTCTCACACAGTTTGCAAAGGGTGCTAACAGAAGACATAGACACGTGTTTCGTCCTACCAGGACTCATCAGTATGCCTCATCTGTTTGACACCCCAGTGGAATGGATATATATGTATACAAAAAATATATTAATAACATAGTTTTAAATGATACCCATATGGAAAATAACTATATTGTATTTTGTTAATATCTAGATTATATTTGAATATACCTAACTACATCACGTATTTCTGATATCTGTGCATTTTCCCAGTTATTTTATTTATTTATTTAGTTTTGTTAACGGGTAGGTGCACTAACCATAAAATGACTATTTCAGGCACGACCGGGAGAGTACAACAAAAGGAGAACAGTTGAATAACAGCAACATGGGTACAATTGTACAAATAGAGGAACAGTACAGCAGTGCTACAAAAATACAATGGGTAGAAACAACAAAAAATAATGGCAAGCATTATACAGATAATGGCAGTAAGATATATAATAAGTGCAGAAACCATGCACCCGACCTGTGGAGTGAAAGGGTTAATAAGATAGTAAGGTTATATATAGAGAGAAATGTGAGGAATGTTCACACATAACAAGAAAGACTTACAGAAGGAAGGTCAGGGGTGGTAATTGGCAAAACAACAGTGGATGGTCAGTAACAAGGTTCAAGAAGGAAGAGAGCTAGTAGTCAAGAAGTTATTTACAAAGAGAAGGAAAAATATGGGGAGGGGAAGAGGAGACAGTCTTGGAGCTGGATTAGAGCAGGGGTGACATTACTGGTAAGTCTCAGGAGCTTCAGGTTGGGTCAAAGCATGTACAAGCATCAGCTGAGGATAGATAACGACGATATTCACTTTTAAATCCAAAGTGAGACTGAGACAGCTGGAGGTTGAGTGGAAGAGCATTCCATAGCCTGGGAGCAGAGAATTGGAAGGCCCCTGTGCCTTTAATCGTCTGACATCTCAGAACATAGAGCAAGGATTTGTCAGCTGATCACAGGCCATGGGAGGATGGTTGAGGGACCAGCAACGCCGCCAGCTGGGACGGGTTTTTTTACCAGATGATCGAGTTCATTAGTGATCCAAGGTAGTATTGTCTACTGGCAGAGGGTGAGAGCCAATTCAGATCCTTATAAAGAAGGCAGTGATGTTTGAGTCGAGGCGACGAAGAGGCAAATCGGCATATATTGTTATAAGTTATGTCCCATTTTAGTAGGGATGTTTTATGTGCAGAGGTAAGAATAGAGGCACCATAAGTAAGGGTTGGGAGCAGAATACCTCAGGCAATTGCTAATTTGGCCGAGGGTGTAAGCATGTAGCTCGTTTTGTAAGCTACTCCTAGTTTCGAGTTTACAGCTTTGCATGAGGACTGAATGTGAGGGTTAAAATCCAGGGACTGGTCCAGGAGGATCCCAAGGTACTTGAAGGAAGTAACATTTTCAAGTGGAAATCCTCCTGGTGAAGAACCTCCAGCAAACTAGAACAGTCTTAATCTTCGGTGCAGAACCTAGAAGCATGGCTTTCATTTTCTTTTCATTTAGTACAAGCTTACGGTCTAGTAGCCAGTCTAAGACCTTATTGAAGTCTGAAGTAAGTGATGTGTTTATGCAGGCAATACTAGAAGAACTAGTGTAGATGATCAGGTCATCATCGTAGAGAATAGCTGAGCAGGATTCCAGGACCTCAGCTGCATTGTTGATAAAAATTGACAACAGAAGGGGCCCAAGGATAGAGCCCTGGGGACCCCAAGGTTGATAGTAGGCGTGTTGGACAGGAGGAGTTAAATTTGGCAGCTTGCGACCTGTTTGACAGGTAGCTACAGAACCAGTCCACAACAGGGGTAGAGAAATGGAATTTATGGAGAGTGGAGAGAAGCAGGGGATGGTCAACAAGGTCAAAAGCCTTAGTGAGGTCAATGAAGATGGCACCTGTGAGTTTTCCAGAGTCTATGTTGGACAGAATGTCAGTAGTTAGTTGAAGAAGAGCCGTGGTGGTGATATGACCTTTTCTGAAACCATGCTGAGTGTCTGAGAGGAGATTGTAGCATGTAAGGTAGTCAGTGGTCTGTGATGCAACTATTTTCTCTAGGATCTTGTTAAGGACAGAGAGAATTGCTATAGGTCTGTAATTGGCCATGTCCTTTGGGTCACCTTTTTTAAAGACAGGCGTTACTCTTGCAGATTTCCATAGGTCTGGCACAGTGCTATGGATAAGGGATAAAGTGTAGATTCTGGCAATCGGAGAGGCAATGAGTGGAGCAGCTAGCTTAAGAAGATGAGGTTCCAGTGAGTCAGAACCAGAGCTGGTATTGGCAGATATGGATCTCAGTAATTTCAGAACTTCCGCTCTTGATATAGCCTTGAAATAGAATGGTGGCGCTGGAGGATCATCATACGATAGGTAAGTATGGTTATCTGATGGTAGTGTGGTAGGTAGATTGGAGTGCGATCCACTAGGTTGTAAAGCCAAGGTATAGTATGAAAGATCAGAGAAAAGATTGTTAAAACTGTTTGAGATGGTCCTAGGGTCATTACAATGTGCCCCATTTATGATCATTTCATCAGGAGTGACCAACTGCGAGGTACAGAGAAATGTTTTGACATGGGCCCAAAATTTCCTCGGGTCGCAGGCTGAGCTTTGTAGAAGGTCCTTGCAGTATTTGCTTTTAGCAACTCTAACTTGTCTCTTACATCTGTTCCTTAGTTCATGATAGACAATAAGATCTGACTGTAGGCCAATTTGTTTGTAGCGAATCCAAAGCTTGTCCCTCTGGCACAGATTAGCAAGGAGGTCTTTATGAAGCCACCTCGTCTGTTTTCCTCTGACCTTCCTAGTAGTCTTGGGGGCATGTTTATATTGAATGGTAAGAAATTCATTTATGAATATCTGTAGAGCAACCTCCACATCCTTTGTTTGATAGATACCTGCCCAATCGATATTGGAGACATCATAGAGAAATGCATCCTGGTCAATATGAGCTAGATTTGTAAACGTGATTAGTCTTGATGGAGGAGATGGAGGCGCAACCATGGATAGGATACAAAAAGTGGGTGAGTGGTCTGTTAGTGCATCTGCAAGGATTCCTGCTTTTGACACATGTTCCATACGGTTAACCATCACCCAGTCTAGGAGTGTACCCATTTGATGGGATGACGTGGCTCTAGTTGCTTCAGAGATCAACTGGTGAAAATTATAACTAAGCATGAGTGATTGCAAGGATATTTGAGCTGACCCTAACCAATTGAGGTTATGATCACCTAGTATGACAGCCTCATTATGATTTACAGTCTGGGAGGTGATGTCAAGGAGTTCTTGAAGACCTACTATTCCCCCAGCAGGTGGATTATAGGCACAGATAATATGAAGCTTCTTTTCCCCCAATACAATAGTTGCCTGTATGAATTCACACACTGTGGGAGAGGCAGATGCCAGGACAATAGAGATGTTGAGGTGGTTTTTGAAGAATAGGGCAACTCCACCTCCACGCTTGGATGAGGATCTATCCCGCTGGAACAGGGAGTAGTTAGGCAAGGAGCATACTTCATCAGATATTCCAGGTTTTAGCCAAGTTTCTGTGAGACAGAGTACATCAGGATTGTAGAGTTTCACCCAGGCCTCGAGTTCCACATGGTGACAGGTAAGACTTCTGATATTGATATGAGCAATTAATAATCCTTTCTTGGACATGCCAGATAACTCATTTGGGGAAAAGAAACAGGTAGGTGGACCTGGATTTAGTCTGATGTCCCCAGATAGCAGAATAATGATCATGGCTAGGAACCAAAGCCTTGCACAGTGGCAGGTTAGGGTGAAAGCACATCTCCATGGCAGCTTCCTCCTGGCATGTAGAGGGTAATCGATGCTGCCTCTAACAAGGAGGATAGGGTTAGGTTGCAGATCAGGCTTTGTCTCTGCAATCAAGTTAGAGAAAATATAGTTGCAGTAAGCCTCTGAGGAGTCTTTTGCCATTTGGTTACATGGGAGAGCCCATGTGGCAGTGTCCAGGTTGAGTAAAAGGACAAATGACAAGAGTGCCCACAGCAGACTATACTTCACCATAATGTTACTATTTGACTTGTGTAGGAAGGCTAGCGGTATACTGAGACAGAAGATTAGCTCTTAGGGATAAAGAGATAGTGTGTGTAAAATTAAGACAGCCAAGGGTGACCGTGTTCCACCGTTTTAACCCTTGGCCAAAATTAGAGATAGAGCAAAAACAACGAAGTGTTTCCTGCTAGTGTAGCAATTATTTAGAAGAAGTGGATCAGAAAAGCAGAAAGTAAAGCCCCACAAAGGTTAATTGGGAAAGCAGACCAGCTGGAGGCTCTACTTGTGGTAAAGATTACAGTGAGGAAATGAAGACCTATTCAAGATATGTTAGATGGCACCCTAGTGGCGGAATTTTATAAGGAACCAATGGGAGACTAGACAGATAGCAGTAGTGTTCAGCAAGAGTCAATGCAAAGCAGGGGCACAAAGCCCAGGGCTGATAATCCGACAGAGAAAAGGCAGGGCCAAACAGTGGCCGAGCAGAGAGCAGCAGTCCAATTAGAGGAGGGTGGTAGCAGGTGGCCACCTATCAAACCCACACAGTGCTAGCCCGGACACTTAACCAGATTTGAAGGTGTCCTGTTCATCAGGAGGATAGAGGTGCGGGCAGCTGGCAGGATTAGCCACGCCGCTCACTGGGAGCACGATCACGCACAGTGGATCTATTTTAAGATATAAAATGTAGGTTAAGATAGGATGTTATTAGCTAGGGCAGGGGGTACCAAGGCAACTTGAAAATACTCGGGGCAGCAAGAGAGGAAGCCCAGGTATGGAACTGCACAGTAGATAGCAGAGCAGGAACTAAACAATGCTGATAGGCAAGCAGAAGGTGAAAATAGGAAGATGTCTTTAAAGACAAGACAGAACAAGTGTTAGGGCCTAATAGCTGCAATCTGTATCTTTAAGAGGAGTTGCAACATTAGAGAGAGGGGAGGATGAACATTGCTAGGGGTGGTGCCGAGGGAGGAGAGTATTTAATAAAGGCTGGAGGTGGGGATGGGAGGGTGGGCGTAAAAATTCAAGCAGCAAGGAGACAGAAGGACAGAAAGTGAAAGAGAAATTGAATTATTTGCAGGGCAAAGCTTACAGCTGTGACCCAAATGGAATCTGGTCTAAACAGAAAAAACTGTATCACTTTAAACTTACTTTCTGATCCAGGGTAGCTTACCACTGGACCTTAAAACAAAGAGAGCTGTAATATTTTACAATCTACAAACCTGCAGCCTAAATGAACTTGCACTTCAAACTACCCTTAGAGTGCAAAATTGCTGTAAACAGGCTTAGGTTCGCATTTAAGTTAGGATTTACAAGACAATTTGGAGAGACTTAACAAGTACCACAATCAGAATATAACATTTATACTTTAGATATTTGCAGAATTCAGTGAGGTATGTCTTATACTTGGCATTGATATTCTAAATGTATATGTTTTGTTATACTGTCAAAGAAAATAGTTTGTTTTACTTTTTAATGTTTTTATTAACTCCATAATGAACAATCATTATAGTTTTATGCAAGCATAATTTTACCCTGGAATTTCTACAAAAAAGTGTATGTTAGCAAACATATATTTTCAATGTATTAGAGATTTATATTCTGAGATATTTTTCACATATGTTAAAATAGGTTCAGCCTGATAAACATCTGGAAAGTATCTGTACTATATGTATTATATATACTGATAATACATTTGAAATATATATTTCACATAGCAAATAAATATGTTTTATAATTTATACATATGACTGGAATATATATTACATATACATTTAGAATGTTCTATTTCTACATAAAAAATAAAATGTAAAACCAAGGTCAAAAGTAGCAATACATGTACTGTAGTTAAAGTCAGACCTCCCCACAGGACTGGCATTTTGTGCTGTTCTCGTGCTTTTTCAAGAAAAGTATGGAAATATTTGTGCTGTGGGAAGATCTATTTTTCACTATTGCTACTTTTGGCTTTAATTAACAATTTGTTTTTACCTTACAAATAAATTTTGTGACGGAAAATCCAAGAAGTACCTTCTGGAGCTTCTGCTGTCAGTAAAATATGAATCTTGTTTGCTTGCAAGATAAAGTATGTGTAGAATATATGCAGAATATATTTTTGTATATACAGTATATCAAATATATTTTTGCAAATGCTTGCTATGGTACTGTGTGCAGATTTGCATAACTAATTTGCATATTTCAAAAGTACAGTTTATCAATCAAAAGCATGGCAATTTCTATTTTTAAAATTATTTTGAATTGACAGCATTAGCTTACACACCAGAGGGAAGGGTAAAAAGCAAAAAATAAGTACATGTTGGAACTCTACTGACATAAAAAGGAACTAAACGGATGGTATAAATACCAATTTGAGTCTTACAAAATAATGAGATCAAGAGGTAAGTTCTATGTAAGTATAAATATGTAATCTGTAAATCTGTAGTAATGGTGCATTATTAAATGCTGTGTTCTATACTGTAGTTATCTAAGTGTTTGCTAATAAGAGGAATTCCTAATACACAGTTGTGGATATGCAGCATCAAGATTAATCTATTGTTTGGGTATTTTAAGATTTTTTTACAATACATATATTTAAAAAACTACTTTAGAAATATGTCAACTATATAAAAAGTTTATCTATTAAATATTCAAACTATATACACAGATATATAAAATATATATCATCGCTTCTAATGAAGATATGGAAACACATTTATGATATAGCTGATATATATCTGTTACATATATTCTGCAGATAAATACACGTTTATAAATATATCTAAAATATATTTCTTTTCTATATTGAAGAATAAAAATTCACAGAATATTAACAAGAAATTTCTATAATATATGCCAAAAATAGTATCTAAGATATATCTGAAATATATGCATCAGATATATCTCAAATATTACAAAACCATCCAGTTTGAGATATAATGCATATATTTGGAAACTATAAACATATATTTATGGATGAAATTCAAAACTATTTCAAATATATTTTACAACATATATTCAAAATATATTTATTTTCCATATGAGAGGTTACTTATGCTAGCAGGGGACATAGAACAGAAACCAAGACCAATGGCTGACACTGTTGACACCTACAGATTATTTTTGACTGTACAAAGATGTCTTAAAACTATTCACTTTAATGCTAGAAGTATTGCCTCTAAGTTACATGAAATAGAGGTCTGGGTTAATTACTATAGGCCAGATATTCTAGCAATATCTGAAAAATGGCTTCGCCTTGCAGTTTCTGACAATGAATTGGCCTTACCAGAATACCAAGTTTACAGAAAGGACAGGGAGAAAGGCAAAGGGGAAGGGGTTATGTTTCATATAAAAAATTCATTGTCAGCAGTACCCCTTACTCACGCTGAGTTAAGTCATCATTGCCTTGAGTATTTAGGGCTAGAAGTCAGCTTGGGAACATTTATAAAGTTACACATTTATTGTATTTATAACCCTCCCAAAAATAATAATCTGGGGTTTCAGGGCTTTATTGAATTAGTGACTACCTATGGCAAAAGGGAATTACTGGTTGTAGGTGATTTTAACTTGAACTGGATGGGCAAAGACAGTTTTAAATATAAGACTGAGTTCCTGGATTCAGTTTGCAGCAATTAATGACTAATCCCACTCACCTTAACTTAAAATCTAACAGGCACACTTTACTAGACTGGCTTTTAACCAATAGAAAGGAGCACATTGTTGCCAGTGGTCTAATACCACATTCTATTAGCGACCACCATCCAACTTTTGGAATCTGGAAAGGAGAATGAATGCAAAGCCATGCCCTAGATATATTGTAATTAGGAATTACAATAAATTAGATTTTACCAAATTTTTAAGTAGGTTATCTAATGTAGATTGGTCTTATCTGAAAGCTATTCCGGATGTAGATTGCTCACTGGACTACTTCATTAAAGTTTTCATGGAGATAGTAGATAAATATTTACCAGTGATTAAGAAGAGAGTCAGTTGGAGGAAAACCAAATGGCTAAACAAAAATCTAAGTTGATGAAAGATAGGGATTCTGCCTGGCTAAAATTCAAAAAAAGTAATACAGCCTTTGACTTAAATGAATACAGGAAAACAATGAACAATTGTAAAACGGAAATTAGAGCAACCAAAATTAATTTCTTTAAGCAACAACAAATGGAAATGTTGTCCAACTCAAAAACTTCTGGGGTTCTATCAGATCCCTATTAACCCCACCTAATGATGCTAGCAGTAGTATGCTAAAAGACGGAGTTGTGTTGACTGACCCTATCTTAATTGCTGATGAATTTAACTCACAATTCACAAATCTGGATAAACATCAGAAAGGGCAGCAAGGGACAAACCACTGCTGATCAGGAAGATAAAGTAATTAGGCTGGGTTTTCACTTAAAAATTGTTAAAAGCTCTCTCTTGGGTAGAGGATACAAACATGCTTTTCAATTAGCACAAACTATTCATTGGTTTAGATTAAGGGATGAGCAGACTCACCAATGGGTCCATATGGAGGCAGCCACATGCAGAGTACCCTTGCAGCCTTGCTCTGTTTGCCACAATAGGTAAAAGCCCCCCCATCATCCTACCATCTACCCCACTACAAGAAACTGGAGGTGGGCCCACAGAAGGCTTCACACCAGCGCAATCCCATAAAATATGCCCCTATTTGGCACAACCCACTAATTTTGATTGGCCGGGAGCAAATACACTGGCCAACATGGGAGAAATTTGGAACACTCCTCCTAAAGGATCTCCTGGACCCAAAGACTGATAAACTTCCAACATTTCAGAGCCTCCAAATGAAATGGGACCTTCCAACTAAGGATTTTTGGAGATACTTGCAGATAAGGGAAGCTATCAAGGCAATACCTAGCAACTTAGGTGCCCATAAGACAGATTCACTGATAGGCCGGTGGTTAGAGTTAAAAAAGGGAGCAGCAAGTGTGATACATTCTACCTTTAGAGATTCCCTCCCAACCCAATCTGAGGAGTGGAAACATAAATGAGAAAAAACCCTGGGGATAAACATCATTGATGAACAGTGGGCCCAAGCCTGGTGCTCTGCACACAGTATACTCCAAGATGTCAGAAGTCAGCTCATACAAAACAAAGTGCTCCTGCCAGACTAACGGGGCATGACAAATGCTGGAGATGCCAGAATCCAAGAGGGGACCTACTTCACAGTCTATGGACCTGCCCAAAGATACAGCCCCTCTGGCAACAGATAAGTCAGTTCTGCACCCAGGTGATGGGTAGACAGATAGATCACACAGCTTCACTTATGTTACTGGACATTAACCCGGCTATACCACACTTGACAAAGGTGGAGCAAAGAGGGTGGCAACCCTTGCTTTGCAGACAAAAGAGCCTCACTATGCAGATGGCACAGCACCACAGTACCCTCCTCACCAAAATCCTTGATCACTTAACAGCATTGCTTGGTTAGACAGATTGTACCACTCTAGGACCAATCAACTTTCTAGATTCCATGAAGGCTGAGCAAAGTACCTAGCCTTTGTCACCCTCCCACTGACATAGGGTGAACCCCCTTCTGAATCAGTGATTGGACCAATGAGAAATCAACATGGATGGGAACACAGCCCCTTGAGCTCTCCCTCATCTCTGCACTTGGGGAAGTCCAAATGGGCAGGTCCCTAGGACCTCCCCACACTCTCCTCTTTACCACTCCAGGCAACTCCACATGGGTGAAGTTACCACCTCAGGGATAATCAGAGCTACGAAAGTTAATAAGCATGTCTGACAGAATATAAAAGTTGATTAAGATGTTATGTTAAATGTTATTATATGTATATATTTGTAGATTCTTGGTGATCTTTATGTTCTATCCTAAGGAATAAGAGTGCCTGTACTCACAAAACAGCTAATGGTCCTCCAATATCCCCCTCCTTTGGAATAACCAGGATGTCATGACTGAAAACCACAACAGGCCCCAGGTATACCACTGAGCTCTGGACCTATCATGTAAGTACCATGCATGGTCTGATTGACAGACTCCATTTAGCTCAAGGGTGGGGGGAGGACATGACACCCATAGTGCCTTACCTAATCATCAAATTCACTGGTACTGGATACATAACTTCCAGCTGATCAGCAGGGTATAGGTCACCCAACAGGACCTATGTGGATTCAGGCAAATAACTGTTACAACCTTCCATACCAGTGTCACAAGCAGTTAACCAGGACATGTATGGGTGCTCTAGAAGGACATAACTGAATGCTCTATATGTACACTAAGGCCCAGATCTTCAAAAGGTTGCACATGGTGCAACAGTATTTTCATACACAACCCACTGATGCTCCCCAACACGATATTCAAAAGGGAAAAGTGCGCTGCACAAATCCCGATGCGCCGGAGTGCATCAGTAATGTATGCAGGCACAGGTGGGGGGGTGTGCCCATGCATAACCTTCACAGCCCGATATTCACCCCGGGATGTGCAGAGTCATGCATGTGCAACCCCCACCTGCGCCTGCACAAAGTTAAGACAAAAAAAAAAGGAACAAGTTATGGCCATTCACAGGTGAGCTGCCACATTGCAGGGTGCAACATGGCAGCTGCCACCTGTGGGTGACCATCTGAGTTCCTGCCGCACCTGGAGGCACCCCCATGACCCATTACGGGCATCCGTGTAGTGAAATCCCCCCCTCCTATATCCCTGGTGGTCCAGTGGTCCTCTATGTGCATGATTGCGGGCATTTGTGTAGACGAATAAGCCTCCTCTCCTATATCCTTGGTGGTCCAGTGGACCTCTATGTGCCCGATCACGGGCATCGGTATAGTACCCCCACACGTCCAATATCCCTGGTGGTCCAGTGGACCGATTGCTGCCCGATCGCAGGCATCTGTAACTCATAAAATACCCCTACTACCCTGGTGGTCTAATGTAACCCCCTCCCCACCTGCCCACTGAGCCCCACTGCCCCGCCCTCCCGTCAGCTGGCGGGTGGCAGCACCCAACCCACCTGCCACCCACCGCCCGCCGACTGACAGCCTCGGTAGAGCTGCCGCCCAGTGGTTCAACATGCGCAGTGCCAATGGGCATTCAGTCACGTCACAGATCCAGATATGTGAACGAATTCATTCACATATCTGGACTGAGCAGGTACGGTAGTTGCACGCCCATTGGCTCATGCTGTGAACCAATGGGCGTGCAGCCCTACTGAGCTGTCAGTTGGCAGGCAGTGGGGCAGCAGGTGGGTGGGGTGCTGCCGGCTGACGGGGGGAGCAGGGCAGTGGGGCTGAGTGGGCAGGTGGGGAGGGGGGTACACTAGACCACCAGGGTAGTAGGGGTATTTTATGAGTTACAGATGCCCGCGATCGGGCAGTGATCGGTCCACTGGACCACCAGGGATATTGGACATCGGGGGTACTACAATCGATGCCCACCATGCAACATAGAGGTCCACTGGACCACCAGGGATATAGGAGGGGGTTTCTTTACACAAATGCTGCGATCTGGCTGCAGGGGCATCGGTCACTGACAGCTGCTGCCTGGCAGGGCGTCAGGCACAAGTCATCGGGGATAGGCACACCTGCATGCTAATGGCATGCAAATGGGGCCATAATGAGATGCAAATGGCCCCCTGTGCACCTTGCATAAATTATGGCTCCATTTGCATGTCCCCTTTTGAATATGGCAGGTGCTGTACATGGCGCAATGGCACTTGCGCTAGTGCATCTCCATGCTCCACTCCGGCCACTTGCGCTGGCGCAGTGCCACTGCGCTATGCACAGTGGGGGTGGCCAGGGTGTGATAATCAAGGCTGCTGCACCATAGCGCAGCTCCGTTGAATATCGCCCAGGCCACACCCCTGCAAAACAAAGTTGAGCTGCACCCAGGCTTGTGCCACAGCCTGGTGCAGTTTGAATATCCGGGCCTAAATGTATACTCTAACTCTTCTGTACACAGAAAAAAAGTGTTGACCATGCGTTATTGACTGCTAATTGTATGCTTGTTTTTGCTTTTGTGTTGTACTAAAAACTCAATACAAATCATTAACTATAAAAAAATAACTGTTAAAGCGCTAAGTACTAAAACTGCTTAAAAGTTAAAATTGATAAGGCACCTAGCTATGATGAACGTCCACTCAACTTTTGGTACTTGGATCATCTAAAATTGCTTACCCCCATAGCTTAATATTCAGCTTGTCATTTCAAACAGGACAAATACCCAATCTGTGGAAAAAGTCTTATCTAATACCCATTCACAAAACAGGGTCTCTGTCAGAATTCAGTAACTTTCGACCTATATCATTTTTGTCAGCACTTTCAAAAATACAGGAAAAAATAGTATACTCTCAGTTAAACGATTATGTCAGGACCCATGACTTAATCTCCCATAACCAACATGGCTTTGGGGGGGATATATCACTGAGACTGCCTTGGCTGGGTTCACAGAAACTGTCCATAGGGCTACCAAAACCATTAGCCTTACAGGAGTAGTGTTCATTGATCTAACCAAGGCATTTGATTTAGTGGATCATACCATCTTATTGAAACATCTTGGGCGTGTGGGACTTGGAACCCACGCTATCAATTGGTTCAGGGAGTAACTTGACAATAGGTTCCAGTGTGTTAAATTTAATGTTTTTTTGTCTACATTCTGCAGGATTCAGTGTGGAGTCCCTCAGGGCTCCATACTGGGCCCTTTACTGTTTACTCTCTTTATTGACCCTGTCTCACCAGTACCACACAATTGCAACTTAATACTCTATGCAGACTACGCAGCATTGGTGTCTCATAGTACATCTGTTCTAGAAGTCAGTTCTGCACTAAGCAGTGAGTTTATTAAAATTCAAAGATTGGTTTTGTCAGAACAATCTGGTCCTAAACAAAATAAAAACTAAAGCCATGTTGTTTGGATCTGATGTTAAAATAAACAAGCATTTGTCAATGCCAAATGTTTCCTCGCATGGTTTATGTGGCAGGTGTGTATTGTGTTAGTTGAACTTCGGTGGAGGAAAAGCCTGTCTGAACTATGTTTTGACAAGCTGTCATACTTTGGGCAGCAGTTGAATATAGAAGCTCGGGTAATAAGAAGGCTATGTTGAAAATGGGGGGTGCATCACTGGGCTGGTGTTGCTGAGGGTTGAGGTGTTGGACACCACACCTCGACCACACCAGTGACCCTGTTCATGAGTGAGCACAGGCCACTGGGGGTCAGCGGGGGAGAAGAAGGATTGAGCATCCCAGGGACAGCTCTCCTTCTCTGGGGAGAGGGGCGATCAGTTCTTTGTGCATGCCTGGCTCCTAGCAGTGGCTGGGGGCTGGCACACTGACACTGCAGACAGCAGGTTAGAGGTGGAGTAGATACCTGACAGGGTGAACGCACAAGAGCATGTGCAGCACTGTCACCAGCATCCTTGCACACTCCTCCCCTGAAGGGGAGAAACCAGGAGGAAAGAGGCTCATGGTGGATGATGGAGGGAGCTTGCAGGTCCCACCCCTGAGTAGTCACAGCACTAACCCCTGTACTAGATCCAGTCGTAGTGGGGGCGGGTGGGCCCCCTGCCTACCCCACTAGTTGGTAAGCCCTGGGGGTCGCTGGTCAGCGCCAGCTGGTAGATGTCATGGGTGGGCTGGGGCTCTCTCCAGATAGAGAGAGGGTCATAGAGCAGGAGTGCAAATAATTAAAAAAATGTGGGTACAAATATTCAAGATTTCCACAGTTACTAGCATGTGTACCAAAATTGCAACAAGTGGGCATAATTTTGCCTGGCGGGAGAAAAGCCTGCCTGAACTATGTTTTCACAAGCTGTAATATTTAGGACAGTATTTGAATACAGAAGCTTGGGTAATAAAAGGCGATGTTGAAAATGTGGGGTGCATCAACGGCCTAGTGTCACTGAGGGTTGAGGCGCTGGATGCCACACTCATGCCATGCTGGTGATCCATGTTTGGGAGTGAGCACAGGCTGCTGGGGGTCAGCAGGGGAGTAGAAAGATCGAGCATCACAGGGACAGCTCTCCTTTTCCGGGGAGAGGGGTGACCAGTTGTTGGTGCATGCCTGGCCCCAAACAGTGGCTGAGGGCTGGCAGACCGATGCTGCAGACATCGGGCCAGAGTTGGGGCAGACGTCTGATGGGGTGCATGCATGGGAACGTGCACGGCACCATCACTGGCATCCTTGCACACTCCGCCCCTGAAGTGGAGAAACCAGGAGGAAAAAAGCTGATATAGATGATGGAGGGAGCTCACAGGTCCCACCCCCGAATAGTCATGGTGCCGACCACTGTACTGGATCCGGTCTTGGTGGGGGTAAGCCCTGGGAGAAGCTGATTGGCTTCAGTAGGTAGAGAGGGCCATGGAGCAGGAGTACAAATAATTAAAAAAAAAATGTGGGGTGCAAATATTGAAGATTTCCATGGTTACTAGCATGTACGAAAGTACAACAAAGTAGGCATAAGTTTGTCATTTTTCATATTTTGACCCTAAATGTTGAACATAGTCTTCTTTATCACCACATCTCATGAACCCTGTAGGTGAAAATTTTCAAATCCATGGGAAAATAGCCTTCCACGCCACAGGTGCAAAAACACATTATTGGCAGGATGTGAAAAATGACAGCTGTACTGGTCATGAGGTGGTGTGATAATCACTTACCTTCCTTGTGCTCCCAGGTCACACCTGTAAACAAGCTTTCAGCATAGTGTGTATTTCCTGGTAAAAAAAAAAAGGCTATATTGAAAATTTGGAGTTAAAATATTGAAAATGACCAAAGTTACATGCGTGCATAAAAAATTTTGAACAACCGGGTGTAACTCGACCATTTTTTGGAGTTGTTTCACAAAGTTTTCAAGATGGCTTTTTTGAGACCCCACCTCATGAAGAGTGCCACTGTCATTTTGTTCGCTTATCCCGACAGGTGATTTCACAGTGTGACCACGTCATTCTGCATCACAGGTGCGAAAACACATTTTGGGCAGGATGTGAAAAATGACAGCTATACTGTTCATAAGGAGGTGTGAAAAAATGGCAATGTTGAAAATCTGGAATGAAAATATAAAAAATTGGTGAAGTTAGGAGCATGCGTAGAAACTGCACAATGCACACTCGTAATGCAGTCATTTGTTGGAATGTTTTCACCAAATTTTCAACATGGGGTTTTTGGGACCCCACCTCATGAACAGTGGCACTGTTGTTTTGTATGGTCCTGAAAGGTGATTCCATGCAGTGACCATGAAATCACCTTTCTGGACCGAGTAACAAAATGACAGTGACAGTGCTCATGAGGTGGGGTCCTAAAAACCCCATGTTGAAAATTTGGGGCCAAAATTCTTAAAAATGATTGAGATATCAACCTAAGTTGAAAACCCCATTGACTGCCATTGTACAGCGCTTACCTTTGATTCTTCAATTTGCTGGTCGGCTTTGAAGAGTGCAGACATGTCCCAGTCCTCAGAAGATGACAGCGGTGACCGCTGGAGATAAGTATGGGGTGAGAGGGATAGGGGAGGTGGGTGCTCAGTGGGAGGATGGGGATGGGGAGGGGACTGGGGAGACGATGAGGGACCATTTTCTTTTTACAGGTTAAAAAAGAGGTCAGGGAAGGTTTTCTTTATTTATAGGTACAAAAAATAAATTTGGCACATTGGGTTGGGCTCCCAGTGAGCCACATGAGTTCATGGGGTACATGATGCTGGCATGGGATTGGGCACCTCAAGGTTGGCATGGGAACGGGGAACAGAGGTGCAGGTTGGACAGCACATAGTGGGATGGAGTGGGAGGGTCTGACTAGATGCTCAGGGCTGGGATGGGAGCGATGAGGACAGCAACAGTGAGGAGGCAGCAGGAGGGTTTCATGAAAGATGCTGGGCCGGTGGAGAATGGAGGGTGCGGGGTGGACTGCAGCAGTGGGAGGCAGAGGGAGGGTTTGTAGAGCTGCAATGCCAGCTATGCAAATGAGAGGAATGAAATGCACTCTCTCATTGATGTGCTTCATTTCTCTCAAGTGCGGCTGGCTCCCCGCTGTGAAATTCCGACAGCCGTCACACTTGGCTTCAGTGGTCATTGGTGTGTCAGGGTCAAGCCCAGTGTACAGTGCTGTGTATTGGACTAATCCCTGACACACCTCTCAAATGCAGTACTGTCCCAAGGTGTTTCTTGTGCAAGTGCAAGAAAAACAAAAATACTCAAGTGACTTTACAGTTTGTTCACGAGGAGTCCAATTGAGACTGTAGATTTGTTTAAATATCTAGGTATTACTTTGGACCCATCCTAAAATTCAATGTTCATATGGACAAAGTCACATCCAAAATATATGCAAAGATAGGAACATTATACCGATTATGACATTTCTTAACAAAAGAAACATGTCTTGCTATTGCTCAATAAAATCTCCTCCAGATATTGAACTATGCATCATTGGTTAGATACTGCTCCTGCTTGTACTGTATCTAGAAAAGAAACATTACTACAAAAATTGGAAAGTTTGCACTCTTGACTCCTTATTGCACACACACTACCAAATATTAAATCAACTCAATTGGTTTTCTGTACAGAATAATTGCAGGTTTACAGTGTCCCATTTTACATTAAAAATAATAAATATTGGAATTCCAGTCACTTTACGAAATTCACTTAAAAAATATTCTTCCATTTATGAATCACGATCATCTACAAAGTCTCAGTTGGTCTTGCCCTACATACGATCAAACGCAGGCAAGAGAACTTTTACCTACTGTGCTGCTTCTGTCTGAAACACTTTACCTCTCAATGTTAAGCAATCTACATCTGTTAATACCTTCAACATGGTAGCTTTTAATCATTCTAGAAGTCTGAATGAATGTGTATGTAAATGAATGTACTGTATTGTATTACTGTCATTTCTGTAGTTTTTTATATTGTTAAAATATATATATATATTTGTATGTTGCACCTTTACTTGACTTCAGGTTGTACCTGAAAACGGAATGTAAATTCCAGAGTACTTACCTGCAATTTCAAAATAAATCAAATGAAATGAAAGTCCTAGTCTGTATTGTGTGAAAATGCAAATGTGAATTCAGCTGGGAGGAAAATGGTTTAAAAAGTTCCTGTGTGCCGTTTGGAGTTGTTGGAATGATCCTGGATAGTATCAGTTGGACTTTATTGCATTATAAAATGCCTCTACTGTCATCCTTAGAATGGGTTTTTATTTATTTAAAAGTTATGAAGCTGCAGGATAAGTTCCATAAGCGCAAGACTCGTTTACAAAACATCCTAAGTCAGTGTAAATCTATATCAGTTATTAACATACATAATTACACAAATGCTTAGGCAAAACTTACAACAAATAATCAAGAATAAGTTATTCATGAAAACAATTACAGATAGGTTGTTCCTGTGAAAGCATTTTCTTTAGGTTTTCTTTAAAAATGTAGTGTCTGAGAATTACATAATTCAGACGTGAGTTTATCCCGAATAGCAGGGAGGCCAAAAGAAAAACAATTTTTCCCAAATTGAGTTTGATATCTAGGTAGGAGTAAGCCCCAATTAGGAACTTCCCTAGGATTATGTCTTTGAATAGAAACCAGTAATCTATTCAAAAGATAGGCTGGAGTTTGATGGTTTGCTGTTTTATTTTTATTTATTTATTTAGCTTTTGTTGACCGGGTAAGTGCACTAGACAATTCCTGCCTATTTTCAGGCACGACCCGGGGAAGGGGGGATACAGATGAATGCCAACTGACCTTGAACCAGATTAAGCTGTGGTAGAATTTTTAGTGAATGAGGGAAATTTGGCCAGGACACCGGGGAAATTCCCTTACTCTTTTCGAGAAGTGCCATGGAATCTTTAACATCCACCTGAACTACCACAAATCCAGGCAGATGGGACCTCGGTTTAACGTCTCATCCGAAAGACGGCACCTCAACAGTGCAGCACCCCTCTCATGCTGCACTACAGTGTCAGTACTGGGATATTAACCCAAGTGCCAGACGTGGGAACTGAACCCACAGCCCTCTGATCTCCCGGCCTACTGAAAATAAACTTTATCTATTAAAGAAAGATGTGTAACACGAGTTCTGATAAATAGAGTCACTATAATCCAGTAATAGAAGAACTGGATGAGTTATAGATTGCTATAATGTGAGACACAGGGAGATTTTTCAGCCTGCCCTTGGGGAGATATAAATGATCTCATGAGCATCACTTAATAAAGGATCCTGTTGTTGAAATTTAATCCAGTCTTGTGCATTGAACTTTGTTTGGAAAAGTGTTCTGTGTGCTAACCCCCTTGCCTTGAAGCCTGTATGCCCTGACGTGTCCTGGAGTAGTGGGAAGTCACCAGCAGCTCAGAGGTCAAGTAAGTGAGCTAGTTTTGGTGTTTGCTCTCCTCCCTGTTTTATCCCCATCTGCAACATACCCATAGATGTGGGGGAGTGAGGGCTTACATTGGGGGCCTCATCCAGGATTTGTTGTTGGTATTCCAAGGCTCAGGGCATTTTCAGAAGTATCAGATGCCAGTTGGAACTGTTTTACAAAAACGTAATGTGTAGTGCTGATTTTTTTAAGATGGCGATGTCTGCGTGGTTGAATTTGCACCATTCAGCACTGTGAAAGAACATCAGGGCTTAAGAGGAACTCTGAACATGTGAACTGTGGCATAGTTATGAAATCTGAGGGATGTGTGGATGAGGCACTTGAGGGAGCCATGTGCTAGGATATGAATATGCAAATGCAGTGTCAATTCCTGAAGCTGAGTGGAGCAAAATTTCAAAGTGGGGTGTGAACTCTCTTCTCTCCTGCATTGGGATGGCCATGTGCTGCAAAAGACTGTTGTAGTAAAATGTAGAGAAGGCAAGAACTTGTGCCCATTGCAGGATTGTTTTATAGCAAAAGACTTTTCATTTTAAACAGTTTGATAGAACAGCAGTGTCTATACCCACTGCATGAGTGCAAAACAATTTTGGGACCTGATCCTGTGCTCCTGTGGGAGTGAAGACTCCTCAGCACTGAAACAATATTTCCTGAATCACTGTAAGTATTGATCTTGTATTTGAACTGATCAGTTAACCAGCACAACTCAGGAATTTAAAGAGGTTTTGAAGAGTAGTACAGCACGATTTATGGTGTGTAGAATGTGGGGGGAAAGGGCAGGCTAGGACTGTGTATCAACCTTGGGCAGTCAAAGGTATAGACATCATGTAGTAATCTCCTGCTATTCATTTCTGTGTTACCACTGGGGAAACTTTATTTTGCTTTCTACCAATGTTTCAGTGTGATGCCTAAAGGACACCCTCCAGAGGGTGTTGAAAACCTGCAGTGAACCTTCTGTTCTCCAGCTCCTGATGACAGTATTTCTGCAACATATGCCTACCAGCAAAGGGGTAGCCTCCTGGGCTATTTGAAGACCTACAGTTCCAGCTGTTGGAGTTCCTGTTATATTTTTCAACGTTTTCAAGTTCATATTACAGTTTTCAATGTTCTCAAGCTCCTGAACTGTGCCACCTCCTTTTCAGTTCATGCATTAAAAGAGGGATCTCCTGGGCCCTTGAAAACTTTTCAAAGATCCAGCTATGATCAAGCATACCCAGGAGGAAGAGGATAGCTGCTTCACCTATTCAGAGTGTCCTCACAAGGCTATGTGCCAGGGTATGAAGTGGGAGCGAGAGTGTTGAGGACACTGCTGGTGCACCAGCTGGTGATGTACATTTTATTTTTTTCTATGGATGATTGTTCTGGCAGTTATATACCCTCTGATACGATCTCTGCAGGTACATTTTACCAAAAGTGGTCATTACCTTTAGATGGACTATTGGGAACACTTTATATATTATCTTGTGACACCTCGTGCAGCTTTGCTTGGCCTTCCATCCCAACATTCTGGATGACTGCCTGGCACGATTGAAATTGGGGAGATCGGAGAAAAGGAACCCTCCGGCGAAGTCCAAGGAGGCTAGGTGGGTGGTTTCCGCACTGTGGGCTCCACCGAGCAACTGGAACGCATGCAGGTATTCGAGGAAGAAGTGGCTCATGCAGCTGACTCTCAGAGCTTCTTCATTCCGCTCAACCTAGGCTCCACCTTCTCAGGCTCCTTCCAGGAGTTGTGCCAGTCTCTCCCCACCTGGGGAGAGACACCTGCAGGCTCGCACTCCTCCTAATCCTGTAAGCGGGAGAAGGAACCGAGCAAGTCTTGGTCTCGGTAAAGACGCTCTTGGGACCAAGAGGGTCTCAGTCCAGGAGCATGCAGTCTCGACCTCGGTTGAGATCGCTTCTTCAGCCACTGGCTATTCGGACCTTTGATCAGGCCAGACGACCGAAGATCCAGCTGATGAGGTCGGAATTGTTATCGACCTCATTGACCCTCTGTTGCCGGCTCTGGTCAATGACTCCTTGGAAGGACTCCAGTACTTGTCTTCCCCGACGAGGAGACCCAGCCTGCTGGTGGTCCTATCAGGGACCCGGTTCCAGACCCCCAGAAGTCACCAATTCTGCCGGTGTCTCCGGAGCAACCGAGTTGGCCCGCCTGATCTTGGTTGAAGTCTAAACCCCCTCAACTGACAGGCCGAGGAAGAGCCATATCTTCGCTCTAAGAAGATGTGACTCCATCGGTCGTCCTCATCCTCCTCGGAAGAGGAGGAGGCTCCAGCAGAAACTCCATTAGTGTTACAAGGACCGATGTGGCAACAGCTGATCTTGTCCGGGCACGAAGTCGACTCTGGCTCCTTCCCGGCCATTACTTGGCTTTGCCTCCTAGGTCGAGCCGACCCCGCTGGAACCAAAATCTTCGGTTATCCTGCCTGCAGAGCCAGCAAACCCACTTCTTCGGCCTAAACCGGCTTCTCCACCCATAGTGGGAATCGCGGCCTAAGCAGCCCATGGGAGGGGCTCCTTCGAAAGAAGACAGACCAAACACCGGGCTTCCCCGGCGTTTATTGATCACAGTCACCCCTGACCGCCCTTGGCATTTTGAGGGTGGTTTGTGTGGCAAGCCGCTGTATCCCGACTCCTCAGACTTGGACGTCTCCAGGCTTCACTCTCATCCTGGGTATGATGAGTCGTCCGTTGGCCTAGGGATGGAGGAAGATCCTTCCTCCTTCCAAGGGATCCTTTGCCTCATCTCTGAGTCCACAGGGATGCCCCTGGAACCCATCCAGAACAAGGTGGAGTACCCTCTTACAGACATCCTTAAGAGAGGGGATACCCTGATGGAGGCCTTTCCAGTGGTCTTGGCCTTTGTTGGTCCGGCACTCGAACTTTGGCAACATCCTGCCTCTTGTCCAACTCCATCTGCCCACATGGCCCGCAAGTATGCAGTGTCTGTGGGGTCCCTTGTGGGGTTCATAGAGCACCCTTCGGCTGAGAGCCTGGTGACCACCTCTGTGTTCAGGCATACTGGCAGTTCTGCCGATACTGACCAACCTTCCGACAAAGAGTCCAAACTTTTGGACCCTTTGGCAAGGAAGGTCCTTGCGGCTTCCTCCTTGGGCCTTGGTCAGGCAAGTTTGGCCGTCATCATGGCACACTTCTCTCATGCCCGTCTTGGGTCATTAGACAAAGTCCTCCCACATCTCCCCATGGAGATGCAGACCGAGGTCAAGCAGGTCCGAGACCAGGGCCGAGCTGTTGCCAAACAGCAACTCCAAGCGAGCCCTGGACATTGGGAATTCTTGTGCCTACTCGATGACCAATGCAGTTGCCTCTCGCTGCAGGGCCTGGCTGAGGTTCTCCTCCTTCCCAGCAGATACTCAGCACAAATTAGGTGATGTGCCCTTCCTTGGGACCGACTTGTTTGGCCCAGGAGTGGCCAGTCACCTTCAGTGCGTAGAGCAGTCCAGTGCCACCTTGGACTCTACTTCTGCCAAGGGTTCTTCGGGCAAGAACCAGTAGAAGAAGAAGCCCTTTTGGCATTCTTCTCCTGTGGCTCAGCAGTCCTCCTTCCAAGGGGGACAGCAGCACCAGCATCAACAGCAGGCTCAAGCTTGGCGCCCTTGGCCCAAGCCTGGACCCGAACAGGCCCGTAAAGGAGGCCGCAGCTCAGGTTCTGGAGCCTCCTCCTCCTCCTCCAAGTCTGCTCAGTGAGGGGTTGGGGTCTGCCACCCCTACTCCCGTTATGACAGCTCTGGGTCCACCCGTGGGGGGCCGGCTCCAGTCCACCACTTCCTTTCTGCCTAGTCCGCTGTCACCTTGGACAGGTGGGTTCTTGAAGTGGTTGGTCAAGGACTGCTCTAGAGTTTGAACTGTACCCTCCCAGCGAGGCCCTCGGGAGAGCAGTTCCACTCACACCCAGTTGGCTCTTGAGGCGGCGTTGCTCAGCTCCTCCTCAAGGAGGCAGTACCTCCAGTGGCAGATCCTCCAGCAGACCTAGGCTTTGTCTCCAGGTACTTCCCTGGTGCCCAAGCGGATGGGGGCTGGCGCCCCATTCTAGATCTCCACGACCTGAATCAGTATCTCAGGTCTTGCACCTTTGGATGGTCCTCTGTCCCAGATCATTTCCATCCTTGGAGCAAAACATGGTTTTGTTCACTGGATCTGCAGGACACATTCTTTCATGTCACAATCCTTCCCTCACATCAGCGGTCCCTCTGCTTGGGGTTGTGAGGGACCCTATTCCGAGTTCTGAACCATGCCGTTTGGCCTGTCATCGGCCCCACGAGTGTTCATCAACTGCATTGCAGTGGTGGCCACCATCTATGGTGTGGGGATCAAATTCACCCCACCTCGATGACTAGCCTCTGGCAGGTCACTCCCTACAGGAGGTGGAGAGCCATGGATCTGGCCCTCAGACCTGCTCCCAACTCAGCCTCCTAATCAATGATGCCAAGTTGGAACTCGTGCCTTCTCAGGTGATGGGCTTTTATTGGGGCAGAGATCGACTCTTGTCAAGCCAGAGCTTGGCTCCCAGCAGACAGGGTGAAGGTTCTTTCCTCCTTTGCCCAATCATTTCTGGCTGGGCAGTTGCACCCTGCCTGGGACATTCTGCGCCTTCTGGGTTACTTGGGTGTGTCCACCTCAGTGGTCTGTTGAGCCTGGTGGCACATGCGCCCCCTCCAGTGGAAGCTGGCCGCCCAGTGGACTCAGCACCATGGTCAGTTTGACCAGCTGATCACTGTAACCCAGAAGATGTGGGACACTCTCCAATGGTGGACCGCCCCAGACCAGTTGCAGGAAGGGATCCCATTTGTACACTCAGAGCCGACAGTCGTCCTCACGACCGATGCCTCTCTCATGGGCTGGGGAGCCCACATGGGGGACAAAAGGGACTACGGCCTTTGGATGCCCGAGGAGTCCCTATGCCACATCAACCTGCTGGAGCTCAGAGCAGTTAGACTGGCATTGTCAGCTTTCGCTCCTCAGCTCTGGGGTCAAGTGGTTCAAGTCCAGACGGACAATACCATGACCATGTACTACCTCAACAAAAGGGGCGATATGCACTCTTGTTTGCTGTGCAAGGAGGTGCTCCACATCTGGACCCTCGTGAGCTAATTGAGGTGGATCCATAGCCATCTATGTGGCAGGAGCCTCATACCATCTGGCGGATGCTCTCAGCTGCTTAGACCAGACATCCCACAGTGGTCTCTCCATCCAGAGGTAGCTTACAGCCTGTTCTCCCATTGGGGCAAACCAATGGTGGACCTGTTTTCCTCCAGGGAAAACACCAAGCTAAGGCTGTTTCATGTCCGCCCCCCTCAGCAGGGCTCACTGCAGGGGGATGCCTTCTCGAAGGCCGTGGACCCCAGGCCTCCTCTACGCATTCCCTCCATTTCTTTTGATCCACAAGGTGCTTCTCAAGGTGAGGCGGGACAAGGCGAAGGTGATCCTGGTAGTCCCAGATTGGCCATGCCAGTTCTGGTATCCAGATCTCCTCAGCCTCAGCTGCAGGCCCCTGGAGCGGCTTTGTACATGCCCGGACCTGATATCACTCAATCAGGGGAAGGTATTCCATCCAGACCTTCAATCCCTGCACCTCACAGTCTTGTACCTGAGCAGCTAGAGTTCCAGGCTTTGGGCCTCTCCGAACATGTCTACACTGTGGTGGTGGCATCTAGACAGGAATTGACCAGGAAATGTTATGCCTTGAAATGGAAGTGGCTTTCCATTTGGTGTCAGGACAAGGGCCTGGACCCTCTGTGCTGCCCCATGGCTAACATTCTCGACTGCCTTTGGTCTCTCTCTCTCTCTCTCTCTCTCTCCAAAGAGGGTCTACAGTCATCGACCCTTAGGGTGCATCTGGCAGCCATCTCTCCTTACCGGGCGTGGGCTGGTCAGCTGACGTTGGTGCAGGAGACAGTGGTCGGGTGCTTTTTCAAAGGGTGTGTGAACCTCCACCTCCGTGGGATCTACTGCTGGTACTGGCAAAGCTCATGGGCAAGCCATTCGAACCCCTGCAGAGTGTGAGTTGTTACACTTATCGTGGAAGGCGGCCTTCTTGGTGGCTATCACGTCAGCCAGAAGAACAGGGGAGCTCCAGGTGCTTTCGGTGGACTCCCCTTATCTGGTCTTCCACAGGGACAAAGTTGTCTTGTGCCCTCACCCGAAATTCCTTCCGAGGTGGTGTCAGAGTTTCATCTTAACCAGGTGTTGACTCTGCGGTATACTGCCTAATTACACCTCGGAAGCTGAGTACAGGCTCCATATTTTGGACCTGAGATGTGCTCTCTCCTATTATAAGGAGGCGGATGGTGGAAAATTGGGAGAGGTTCACCAGCTGTTTGTCGCCCTACGCTGAAGCCGCTTCTGGCAGACCTGCAGCAAAGCAGACTATTGCAAGATGGATCACATCATGCATAGGTCTGTTCTGTGAGTTGGCAGGCAAGGAGCCTCCCAGAAGAATAAGCGCTCTTATTTCTACCTGCCATACTACTGCATCGGTGGCTGCTTCCAGGGACATCCCTATCCAGGAAATCTGTCGGGCTGCTGCCTGGAAGTCAGCAAACACCTTCATTACCCACTACCACATCGACCTTGAGTCACGCCGGGATGCTGGTTTTGGGGCCTCGGTTCTCCAATCTCTGTTCACTAAGTAGGGGGCGTGCACCTTGCCTCCCTCCTCCCGGAGAACTGCTAGGAGTCTGCCAAAGAGTGTGGATGAACAACATATCCACTATCCTAGAAAAATAGGTTACTCACCAGTAACAGTAGTTCTAGGAGTGGTATATGTTGTTCATCCACACACACCCACCCGACCTCCCCGGCTGTGGACGCACACAACCTGGCTTCCAGTGGGCTAAGATCTGGTGTCATGGGATGGAGCCAAGGTATATACCACCCGGGTGGGTGGGAGGAGCCAGCTTGAAGACTTCTGGTGAACCTTAAAGGGGAAAGGGACATGCCAAAGAGTGTGGATGAACAACATATACCACGCCTAGAACTACTGTTACAGGTGAGTAACCTGTTTTTATTATCTGCAGAAAAAGCTACTTGATTCCAGATGAATGCAGATGTTTGCAGTTTATTTTCTAAATGAATGTAATTTTCAGTTTTGGTCCACTTTTTCTTATCATAAGTAACACAGTAACTTAATTTTTTAGATGTAAAGATATCTTTTTACTTGGTATTACTTGGTAGTAGTACACAGTGAAGGCCATATGCCCATTTTGTTTGTCTCCACTCCCAGTGGGCATCTGTTTCCTTAGTGTTCACCCAATTCAGATGTTTGTCCAGTCCTGTTTTAAAAATTAATAAGGATTGAATTAACTATATCACTTGGTAGTTTGTTCCATGTTGATACTGCCCTTACAATAAATAAATTGTTCCCTTTGTTGATATTTGCCCTTGGAATTATTAATTGCTTATTATGTGATCTGAGAGACTGAGTTCTGGTGTTATATTGTAACCCACACATGGATGTTAATTCTGGGTCCTGGAAGATTTTGAATAACTGTAACAAATCCCCTCTAGCCCTTCTATCCTCTAGGTTGACTAAACCAATTTCATTAACTCTATATGTATATGATAATCTTTTAAGGTATGTAATTATTTTGTGGTTCTTCATTGAACTCTCTCTGCAATGTCAATATCTCTTTTGAGATATTGGTTCCAAATAGGTATGCATAATCTATATGGGGCAGATATAAGCCCTATATATTGACATAATACTTTGTTAGCTGTGAGAGACAAAGGCTCTCTGGACACCCTTCAAATTCTGTTTGCTGTTTGGGTTGTTCTGTGCGGTGATCCTGAGAAGTTAGTCTATTATTAATAATGACACCCAGATCTAGTTCTTTCTCCACTGCCTGGAGATGTTTCCATTTAATATCTAGGGTACCATGGATTTTTTCATCCAGAATGCAAGACCATACATTTCTTCTGGTTAAGGATCATCCTATTCCTTTTGGCCCAGATGTCTATCTTGTTTAAATCTTCCATTAGGGTAAGTATATGGTGTGTTTACCTCTCCCCCCAACTTAATGTCATCAGCGAACTTGGATATGTGATTTATAGTACATTTGTCCATGTCCCCAATAAAGATGCCGAACAGGACAGGTCCCAAAACAGATACCTGAGAAACCCTGCTAGTGACACAACACTCCTTAGAAAGATGTCCGTTGAGTCCCACTTGTACTCTGTCACTAAGCCAATTTTTTATCCATTTTATGAGATTATAATCTATCCTCATATTAACTAGTTTTACTAGGAGTTCATGATACGGCACTGTTTCGAATGCCTTCCTGAAGTCTTACAATATAACATCAGCTGGTATATTCTGGTCTAGACTTAAACTGATATTGTTATAAAAGTTATTAGGTTTGTCATACAGGATCTACCGCTTTTAAACCCACGCTGGTAGATATCTCCAAGACCTTTAGTTTGCAGTTGTAATTCCAGTTTTTATTTAATTATTCTCTCAAGGACCTTACTACTGATGGATGGAAGTAAGGCTTTTAGCCCTATAATTGGAGACTTGACCCTTATTACCCTTTTATGTTTGCTTGCATGTACTACACAAGAAACATATTATGGTTAGTAGAGCATTACAGAGCCGTGGCAGTGTTGTAGCTAATGCAGGGGATGCTTTAATGCGCATCCTCAGCCACCAATCAACAAGGAAGCTGCTGATGATGGCAGTTTCAGAGCAAAGTTGGACTTGAAAGAAATCTGCCACCACAATCACGGACAGTTTGTCACTGCAGTGGCAGATCTCCCCTTCACCGGCAGCCATTCCAGCCATGCGCATTACGGTACATAAATGCACATGGCTGCACTACGAGCAACTCGTTTGCTCAGTGTGTCCTTCCTGGTGAACATGTCTTTTGCTGACAACGGGATGCCCAATCCCAGTGTCGGTATGCCTCCCCAAGCCCGAACATATCTTTTGCTGACAATGGGTGCTCAATTTGTCTGTGGCCCCCTAACCCACTATTGTGGCACACTGGGAGCCCACCCTAGTGTGCCAAAGTAATCTTTATATTTTCTGACATGGGATGCCCACTCTCGGTGTCGGATGCGCCCCCACATCCCCTTTTTTTCAGCCGAGCTCGGAGTGCCCAATCCCTGGGTCGGCATTGATCCTCACTCCTCCACTAGTCTGGCACACTGGAAGCCCACCCCAGAGTGCCAAAATTTAGTTTTCATACTATTTCACCTGTAAAAAAGAAAACTGTCCCCCGAGGTCTTTTGTTTTGAAACCCAAAGAAAAAGAAAATGGTCCCTGGTTCTCGCCACCCCTTCCCTCATTCCGACCTTCCCTCTGCGCACTCTACCCTCCCTTACCCCTTACTCATACTTACTGGAGGTCCAGCACTATGATCTTCTGTTGACTGGGAACACATCTGCACTCTTCAAAAGCCGACTGCAAACTGAAGAAAATCACGGTAAGCCCTATAATGGCAATCAGTGGGGGTTTCAACTGAGGTTGATATCTGAGCCATTTTTGGGAGTTTTGGTCCCAGATTTTTAACATGGGGTTCTTGGGAACCAGCCTCATGAACACTGGCACTGTCATTTCATTTCTCAGTTCGGAAATGTGATTTTGCGGTTGCTGCGGAATCACTTTTTGGGACTGATTACGAAATGACAGTGCCACTATCCATCAGGTGGGTTCCCAAAAACCTATGTTGCAAGTTTGTGAAAAACTCAAAAAATGACTGCATTTGTGCGTGTGTTGTGCAGTTTGTATTCACACTTATAACTTCATAAATGTTTAATATTTTCACTCCAAATTTCCAACATTGCCAGTTTTCACACCCCTTATGAACAGTACAGCTGTCATTTTACGCATTCTTCCTGAAATGTGTTTTTGCACCTGTGGCATGAGAATGGCGTGGTTGCCGTGCAAAATCAACATTTGGAGCAGATTAATGAAATCCCAGTGCCACTGTTCTGAGGGAGTCTCAAAGACCATGTTGAAAATTTGGTGAAAACATTCAAAAAACAACTGTGTTACAAGCGTGCATTGCACAGTTTCTACACACACTGTAACTTCGCCACTTTTCATATTTTCACTCCAGATTTTCAACATTGCCATTTCTTCACACCTCCTCATGACCAGTATAGCTGTCCACTTCATATCCTGCCCAAAATGTGTTTTCACCTGTGGCACCGAATGGCACACTTGCTGTGTGGAATCACCTTTTGAGATTAGTAATGAAATTATAGTGCCACTGTTCATGAGGTGGGGTCAAAAAGCCCATGCTGAAAATGTGGAATGAAAATACCAACAAGCAGCCAGGCATTAGGGTTTCCAACCATAGCGCCCCACCCTGTACAGACTGACAGGCATTGGGGTATGTGGCTGGGGTTGTCGACGTAATGCTCACATCCACCCCACCCCCACTCCCACCCTGTAGCCACTGACAGGCATTGAGGGTTGCCTGGGGTCTTCAGCTCTAACGTTCACCCCATTCTCCTATACTGCACCCATCTCAGCTTATTTCCTTATGGAATGGGGTGAGTGTAAGGCCAGAATCCCAAGGCACACTGTGACACCTGTCAGTGTCTGCAGGGGTGGGGTGAGATGATGGTGTGAACATTATAACTTGTGACAAAGAGGCACACCCTAACGCCTGTCGGTCTCTCTGAGGGGTTAACATTAATTCAGTACTGCATTGCCATTCCTACTATGCAACTCTCTAACTCCTGCAGTTGCAATGCCAATACCAGCAAGCAAACATTTGGCATTGACAAATGCTTGTTATATATAGTGATAATTATAGCCCTTTTTCTGATCTGTGGGCACACTACCCATTTCCATGGTTTTATTGAACAAAATGAACAGGGGAATGGAAACAACAGATGCCATCTGCTTTAAGAAATTTGACTGGATGTCATCTGGGCCTGCAGTAGAATTGTCATTAATTAGATGCATACCTCACTTCGTGTAATTATATGATTATTTATTGACTGGAGGATAAATACATCCTGGGACATATCTTTTATACCAAATATTGACCAGGAATAATTATTGAAAATGTTAGTTGCCATCTCATCAACGTTTACTAGGCTACCATTGTTAATTAGTGGTCCTATTGTCTTTTGAGTATTTTTGCATTTATTCACATATGCAAAGAGAGTGTTTTGGTTGTCTTTAGTATGAGCAATGCGACACTCAATTTTTTGTTTCTCCTTCTTCATCATAGCCTTCGGAGTTCTTAATTCATGTCTATAGCTTTTCCTTGCGGAATTAGTCTGCTCTTTTTTAAGCTTTATGAAGGTCTTTTCCTTGCATTTAATTTTTTTTTAATAGCCTTAGTAAACCGTAAGAGTAAATTCCCTTTTTTGTTAAATTTCTTCTTAACTGGGACATATTTGTTTTCTAATTCTAAAATGGTGTCCTTTTTGAGATAGCAGCTTTTGTTGACTAATAGATATAACATCGTCTAGGTCCAGTTTATTGATGCAAGGCTACTTCTTATATTACTGAGAAAGCTGGAAATGTAACAACAAAAAGTTTGGAATGTAAATATTCCGGATCTACCGTATGAATAATAAATTAAATTTGAGCTGAGTACAGATCCTGCATTTGGTTGTTTCATTGTTAGTTAAGGGTTGGGAATTGAACTCCTCACACCTGTTTCTTTATTTTTAACAGGACCAATCTGCTTCAGGTTTATTTTTTACACAAAATATAGACCCTCCTCTGCCCATCATGGCCTTGCCACCCACCCCACTCAGTCCTTTAAGCCCCACAAGTCACCCTTGTATATAAATGGTAGTATTATAAAAAAATCAAATATAGGATGAAGATCCTCATCTTCTGACTTTCTCTGCCTGGCCCAAATGCTAGTCCTAAGCATGACAGTAGGGGTTCAGTGCCAAAAAGTGCAAGATCATGCACCTAGGGCATAGGAACCCAGGCATTGAGTATAGGATGGGGGGATACTGACAGTCACTGAACAGGAAAGGGACCTTGGGGTTATCCCATCTGATGACTTCATGGTGGCAGGGCAGTTTGACAGAGTAGTGGGTAGGGCTAGTGGGATTCTGGGGTGTGTAGAGAGGTATATATCCAGCAGGAAGAGGAGGTGTATTGACACTGTATCATTCACTGATGAGACTCCATCTGGAGTACTGTGTCCAGTTTTGGATGCCACACCTCAGAAAAGACATAGGGTGGAGGCAGTTCAGAGGAGGGCAACTAAAATGGTGCTAGGGTTACAAGAGAAGCCCTGAACAGGAGGCAGGAGTAAAGTCTCTTTCAAATGTGAAGGAGCACCAGGACCACGGGGCATGGGATTAACTGGGGTGGTAGGGGAGTTTAAGAAAGATGTGAGGAAATATTTCTTCACTAAAGGGGTGGTAAATGCCTGGAACAAACTGCCCGTAGAAGTGGTGGAGGCAAAAACAGGTGGGGCCTTAAGCATGCGTGGGATAGACTTAGGGATGTATTAGAAAATAGTCAGGGAGGAGAGAGAGGGTCGCTGAAGACCGATTAGGGTCTGTGGAGATAGAGTAAACAGGGACCATCTGGGCAGACTGGGTGGGCCAAACAGTCCTTTTCTGCCAGCAAATTCTGTTTCTATTTTCCGTGAGCAAGCTTCTGCAAAGCACTACTTAGGTGAGATACTGACATTCAGACTGGGCAGTAAGAGTGAGAGGATTAGGATTTGTCCCTTGGGTTGAAAGTTTCATAGTGCTTTGCTACTGTTACTACCTAGGTGACTTTTGGCACTTAAAGGACTTGGTGGGGAGGGTGCCAGGGCTAGGATTGTTGTTGAAAGACTATATTTTTTGTACAGTAGGATGGGACTCAGGAGACTGAAATGCTGGAGGAGTCTTAGGGAATCATATAAGCACCATAGTGGGAAGTGGAGGGGAGGGAGAGATGTTGTTGCCTTTAGGCTGGAGTGGGGCAAGGAAGAAAAACCTAAATGGATCTCAAGGCACATTGTGGTGGGAGGGAAGAGAACTACTGCCATTCGGGAGGAGGAGGAGGAGGTGAAAACTACTGTAGCCCAAAGACCTTTTGAGTGGGGGGGGGAGGTTAAAACCACACTGCATCCCAATGCAGTTTATGGAGGGGAAGAAGAGGTGCTGTTTCCATTTGGTGTGGGCGGGGGACTGTATTAAATCTCAAAGTACTTTAAAGTGGGAAGGGAGAAGCTATGCTCATTGGGGGTGGAAGGTGAAAACCACTAAGTATTTCAAAGCACTTTACAGTGGGGAAAGAAGATGCTGCCATTAGGCAGGGGGCTCGCTGGGCCACAGTTTTAGCCAAATGGAGTAAACATTTCAAAACCTGCTCCTTGCTCCACAATTTTAGCTCCAAAATATGACAGTCAAGGTTTTTGCTTGTGGCCTTATACCTAGAATATTTTTATCAAATCCTAACACAGTGAAAAGAAACATAAAGTGTCAGCGCATGCAAAACCACATAAGCGAAAGCACTTAGGTATTGGAAAACATTTACAGGTACAACCTCTTCCATGAAAATTTACTGTTCAAAATATTATTGTATCTGGCTAGTACTAACATACTAACATACTATTTGCCAGCAGATTAGGCCTTATGGTCTATCAAGTCTGCTCGAACCTAGATCCTTAGTTGGGTGCGAGACCTCCATCCCTTGTGCTCCAGAAACCCCTATCATCCATCCCATCCCGGGACAGGCCATCATCTGATACATCCACTTTCTGTGTCTGTCCCACCCTCTCTTAAAGCTCTCCACTGTGGATCTCTGAACCAGCTCACCAGGCAGAGCATTCAAGGGTCCACCACCCTCTCAGTGAAAAACCTCCTCCTCTTTTCCCCCCTCACCCTTCCACCTTCCAACTTCAAACCATGCCCTCTGGTGATGCCTCCCTGCTTTAGTCTAAAGATCCCCTCCATGTTTACCCTATTTATTCCCTTGAGGTACTTGAAGACCTCAATCATGTCCCCCCTGTCTCTCCTCTCCTCCAATGAAAACAGGCAGAGCTCTTCAAGTCTGTCCTCGTAAGTCAAATCCCCAAGCCCTCGTATCATCTTTGTTGCCCTCCTCTGTACCCTCTCCAGGAGCTGTATGTCCCTCTTCAAGTGTGGTCTCCAGTACTGTACACAGTACTCAAGGTGTGGTCTAACCAGTCCATTGTACAGCGGTAGAATCACTTCCTTGCTCCTAGAGGTGATCCCCCTTGCGATGCATCCCAACATCCTGTTTGCCTTGCTAGCTGCTCTCCTGCACTGCTCAGTGTTATTCATACATGTATCCACCATGACCCCTAGGTCTTTTTCCCCTGTTGAGGCTTCCAGCACCTCCCCTCCCAGGGTGTACCTGTGTTTAGGGTTTCCCGACCAAGATGCAACACCTTGCACTTGGTGATATTGAAATTTAATTTCCATGTGTGAGCCCAGCTTTCCAGGGTGTCCAGGTCCCTTGCAGGGCCAACCTCCCCTCTTCTCCCTCAACTACTGCTCCCATCTTGGAGTCATCATGAAGAGACTCATTTCACACCCTATACCATCCTGATGTCTGATATGTATGCATTAAACAGGATTGGACCCAGGACCGAGCCCTGTGGTACCCCACTACCAACCTCTGTAGGGTTCGAGAGCTCCCCACAGACCACTACTCTCTGAGTCGTCCAGCTATCCAGTTTTCAATCCATCTGACCATCAAAGGCCTACTCTAACCCATCAGTTTCTCCACCAGACCATTGTGGGGACAGAGTCAAGCATTGCTGAAGTCAAGAATAATACATCCACAGGCTTACCTCTGTCCAGTTCTGATGTTACCCATTCATAGAACTCCACAAGGTTGGTTTGACATGATCTACCGGCACAAACCCATGCTGCCGACTATCCAGACCTCCCACCTCCTCCAAGTAAACCCCCAATCGTTCCTTTAGTATACTCTCCATTAATTTTCCCACCACGAGGTTAAACAGTGGGTCTATAGTTTCCTAGTACTTCCTTGACCCCCTTTATGGATTGGTACCACATGTGCCTCTGCCAATCCTAAAGTCCCTCCCTGTCTCAAGTGACCTGTTGAAAAGCTCCGCCAGGGGTGCAGCCAGTATGTCCGCCAATTCCCATAGTACTCTCGGATAAATGCCATCCGGCCCAGGAGATTTGTCTTTCTTTAGGGCCTTGAGGGCAAACCACACCCTTTTGGTGGGGATGGCATCATCCGTCCCCTCCACCTTACTGGTCTTTTTATCCTTATCCAGATGTGACACCCCTGGGGTACCTTTCCCTCCCTTTTGCTCTATTTCTGTTGCTCCCCTGATCCCTCCCTGCAGCTTCTTCCCTTTGTGCCTTGCTTTGAGATATCATCCCTCCCTAGTGAACACAGAGGCAAAGTACTCGTTAAATACCTCTGCCTGGTCCCTCGCCTCTTCCACCCACCCTCCTTCTGATCTCAATCTGCTGAGATGGCCCTTAGTTTTTCTCCGCTCCCCAATGTACCGGAAGAACCCCTTTTCCCCTCCATGTGTCCCCTGTGCCAGCCGTTGCTCTTTACTGGACTTTGCTCCCCTCACCATACGGGTGACTTTTCTAGATGCAAGCTGGTACATTTCCTTATCCCTATCCCCTCTTGTTGTTTTATATTTTTGTAAACGCCTTCTTTTCTCTGACTGCTACCTGGACCTCACTGGACCACCAGCATGGTTTATGTGACCTTGCTCCCTTACGTTTCAACTTAGCGCAGATCCTGACTGCCTCATGAAGTCCCGGTTTTATGACCTCCCATCTCCTTTCCACACTTGTTGTTGAAGTAATCCCCTTCAAGTGATCCTTGAGAATATTTCCCATGCCCATAAAGTCTGCCCCCCTGAAGTCCACTGCCAGTGTCCTAGATCTCACCCCCACTCCCCCAATGCTTATTTGAAACCAGACAGTATTGTGGTCACTCCCAGTCAGGGGTCCTGTACAACCATGTCCCTTACCAGATCCCCATCTGCCAGAACCACATCAGGACATGCCCCTCCCTTGTGGGCTCCATCACATGCTGTGTGGAGACACATCCTGGAAGCCATCCAGCAGCCTCTGCTCCTTGGCCACCTTAGAGGACATGGTTCCCCAGTTTGTACCTGGTATATTAAGGTCCCCCATCAACACCACTCCTTCCCCTTTTGGACCAGACTGGGCAATGATGTTGTCCAGCAAACCATCCTCTAGAACATCACTCATCCCGGGGGCCTATATGCTACTCCCAGCTTGACCTTATCTCCTGCCTGGGATCGTGAGGTGACCCATAAGGCCTCCACGTTTCCCTCTGCCTCTTCTACCATAGCAATTTCTATGTGATCTCTAATGAACATAGCCACTCCACCCCCTCTGCCCTCCTTTCTATCCTTCCTAAGCATAGTGTACCCCCGTACATTTAGGTCCCAGTCATGGGTTTTGTTGGCCCACGTTTCCGTGACTGCCGACATCCCCCCCCCTCGAACAGCATGGCCTGGAACTCTGGCAACTTGTTTCCCAAGCTCCTGGCATTTACTAACACTAACCCCAACCCCTTATCCCTGATCCTTTTGTCGAACCCCACCCAGATTCCTTATACTTCCATCCTCCCCTGCTCCTCCTGAAACCTCCACCTCCAGTCTGTTTCCCCCTCCCCCTTGGGCTGAAGGCTACTCCCCTCATCTGGAGGGAGGGCTTCTGGTCAGCCCTTCCCTTATCCCTTCCCCCCCTTAGTAGATCCATAAAATGTTATACCTTGAACTATTTATGCTGGCTTGACTCTCTTCCACAGCAATCACATTTTTGCATGAAAAAAAAATTAAAATTACATTCTGACTTTTCAGCAGGTTTACATATGTTGATGTAAATGACAATTAGTTTATTTATTTAAAATTTGGCGACCAGAAAAGGCACACACAACCAAAATGTATTTTCAGGTATGCCCAGAGGGAGAGGGAACTGGGATACTTACAAAAAGAACCGTCATCTATAGTGGCAGCAAACATTATGCATGGTGCTATTGTTCATAATAAGATAGTGTGATGAATAACGCATTGTCAAATAAAGAGCAAACAGTAACACTTAGCAATTATATCCGTAAAACATTACACAAGGTCCAGTTGTGCATGAGGCAGTGTGTAGTAAATGTACAGTGTAGTTTCATAAGATGCATTATGCACATAATAGTGCAAACTAATACCTTTATGGGCCCTTATGTTTCAGTAAAGGTGAATTACTGCATAGAAACTTGTTTCAAAACATGACTGGCATGTTGTAATAAGTGGACCACTATAATTTGTTTCCAACAAGACAAAAATGACATAGAAGTGAATGGCAAAGAAAGTGCACTTTAAGACATGTTCTTGTTCGGAGTGGTTTTACTGGGGTCCTTTTTCAGTGTTTGGGCAGGCTGCACTTGTACAAATGGACTGTTAAACATGGACCCTGAACAACTATCCTGTTTACATTTCCATGATTAACTCATCATTTAGAATGAGAATAATTAATACAATCGTACATTTGATTTCAAAATCAGTTTTGAGTATTGTGTCGTGTCAGGCTACAAGAACGGTTTCTGCAGCTTTACAAGTTAGCATTAAGAGGCAGACAGTGACCGCAGGCACCTGAGTGGAAGCCTTGACAGTTTGATAAATTAGGAATGACACTTGCCAAAATGGCTGTCCTTCCCTCAGCCTGCCAGTGGAGCATTTACACTCTGTTAATTGAATTGGCAATTTGTGTAACAGTACCTGCCCCTGAGCTTTTGTAATGCCGGAGCTGCCATTTAGCTCTGCTAATCCAGAACTTGGGAATAAGGACGAAAAAGCTTCACTGAAATTGTTGCAGATTTAAAAACAGTCTGGGACCTTGTTGCCAATTTCCCATTAAATGAGAAATAAATTAACAAAAGCAGTAATGTAGTCTTATAAAACAGGAAAGTTAAATTGACTTTCCAGCAGTATTCTTGATTTTGAAAGTGGTACAGCTGTAAGAATCAGATTGCTCACCAAAATGCTTCATATGATAGACAGTATCGAGTTTGTACTATTGTGAGAATCATTCTGCTTTTATTATTGCATACCCAAATTGTTTCATACGATAGACAGTAATGGGTTGGTATTATTGTGAGAATCAGTCTGCCTTTTTTATTATATTTACCCGAGCTTGTTTCACATGATGGAAATAATGGGGTGGTACTACAGTATTTTGAGGCTAAGATCACCCTTCTTATTATGTATACCCAAAATGTTTCATAAGATAGACAGCAATGGGTTGTTAATATTATGAGAATTAGACTGCTCTTTTTATTATGTATACCCCAGATTCTTTTCTATAATAGGTAACATAGAAACATAGAAGTTGTCAGCAGATAAAGACCCCTTTGGCCCATCCAGTCTGCCCATTTTCCCTGCCTACTGTGCCACCACAACCCTTGTACAATCTCCGGTTGTCCCCAGTCTATAAGTTCCTTCCAAGGTCCCCCTTGTATCTGTCCCATGCATGCTTGAATCCTGGGACTGTTTTGGCACCTACCACCTTCACTGGGAGGCCGTTTCAGGCTTCCACCACCCTCTCTGTGAAGAAATATTTCCTCACATTGCCTCTGAGCCCCCCCAGATTCATAGTGTGACCCCCTTGTCCTTGAGTCTGTCTTTCTGCAGAAAATGCTACCTTCCTGTACCTTATCAATACCTGTTATATATTTGAATGTTTCTATCATATCCCCCTTTCCCTTCTTTCCTCCTGCGAGTACATATTCAGTTCTCTTAGTCTCTCCTCGTAAGGCTTTTGATGCAGTCCCTGCACCATTTTGGTTGCTCACCTCTGTACCGCCTCCACCCTATCCCTGTCCTTCTGGATGTGGGACCTCCAGTACTGGACACAGTACTCGAGGTGTGGTCTTACCAGTGACCTATACAAGGGCAACACTGCCTCCTTCTTCTTCCTACTGGTGATACCCCTTCCTATGCACCCCAGCATTCTACTAGCCTTTCCTACTGCCTTTTCACTCTACTTGGCTACCTTCAGGTTATCAGAAATGATTACCCCCAGATCCCTTTCCTGTTTGGTGGTTTCCAGTACCTCTTCTGCCAATTGGTATGTAGCCCCCTGGTTTCTGTGCCCCAAGTGCATAATTTTGCATTTTTTAGCATTGAAACCCAGCTGACAAACACCTGACCATTCTTCTGTCTTCAGCAAATCATTCCTCATCCCCCAACCCCCAACACAGTGTGTCCACCCTGTTACAGATTTTTGTGTCATCCACGAGCAGGCAGACTTTCCCTTCTAGCCGTTCTGCAATGTCGCTGATAAAGACATTGAAGAGGACCGGGCCTAGTACTGACCCCTGAGACACCCTGCTTGTCACCCTGCCTTCTCCTGAGTGGACTCCTCATTTACCACCACCCTCTGAATCCTGCCGTGCAACCAACTTCTTACCCAGTTTACTACATTCTGTCCCACTCCTGGACAGGCCGGCTTATTCACCAGTCTTCTGTGTGGAATGATGTTGAAGACCTTCCTGAAATCCAGGTATGCCACATCTACCGCTCCACCCTGATTCACTTCCCTGGTCACCCAGTCAAAGAACTTGATCAGGTTTGTCTGACAAGACTTCCCCGCTGTGAAACCATGTTACCTTTGATCCAGCAAGCCACTTGTTTCAAAGTATTTCACTGTCCTTTCCTTCAACAGTGATTCCATAACCTTGTCCACTACTGAAGTCAGGTTGGCAGGTCTGTAATTTCCTGCCTCCTCCCTATTCCCACTTTTGTGAAGTGGGACCACATCCACCCTTCTCCAGTCCCTCAGAACCACCCCTGTATCCAGCGATAAGGTGAACAAAACTGCCAGTGGTGCTGCCAGCACCTCACGGAGCTCCTTCAGTGTCCTAGGGTGAACCCCATGTGGTCCCATTGCCTTGTAAACGTTTGATTTTGCTAATACTCTGAGGACTTCCTCCTCTGCGAAAGGACTAGTGTCCACCTCCCTACCAACTCTGCCACTGTTCATTATCTTTGACCCGTCACCTACCCCTTCTATTGTAAATACAGAACAAAAGTATCTGTTCAATATGTTCGCCTTCCCTTAATTCCCTTTCTCACAGACCCCCCCCTCGCCGTTTATCCTTGTTATCCCCCCATTGATCATTTTCTTCTCGCTACTATATCTAAAGAAGGTTTTATCCCCTTTTTTATTGACTGGGCAGTATTCTTCTCTGTTTGTTCCTTTGCTCTCCTCAATGCCTTCCCTACCTCCCTTTGTTTCTCCTGGTAAATTGACCTATCCTCCTCTTTCTGTGCCTTTTTGTATTTTTTAAATGTTAGTTTTTTCGCTCTTACTGTTTCTGTTAGCTCTCTAGAGAACCATAATGGTCTTTCTTTTCCTCCTGCCCTTGCAGACCTGCCTGACACAGAGATTCATAGCTCTTTCGATGCCCTCTTTAATTTTTGCCCGCTGATCCTTGACTCCACCTAGCATCCCTATTCCTGCCAGTGAGGCATTCTTCCATTGTCTTGAAATCGGCCCTCCTGAAGTCCATGATCCTCGTCCTTGTGTGTTGGTGCAAACCCAGGTAGTCATGGGTTGGTAATACTGTGAGAACCAGACTGCCCTTTCTATTACACATTTACACCCCAGGTAGTTTCACATAGTAAACCACAGTGGAGTGGTATTAATGTGAGAATCACACTGTCCCTTATATATGCTGTATACCCAAAATTGTTTTATATAATGAGTAGTAATGGGTTGTTACTTTTGTGAGAATTTGACTGTCCTTTTGATTACATGTATTTACCCAATCTTATTTTATATGATAGGGAGCGATGGGTTGTTACTACTGTAAGAACTGGACTGCCCTTGGCATACCTCCCACCCTCTCTGTCACTCCACCTGTGGTTACCTAGGTGGCAGTAATGCACCACAGCCAGTAGTCCTCCCTCCCCAGAGGACGAGAGCTTCCTCTGGGATGCTGCATCCTCCTTCCCTCAGCTAGCACCTAATGACTCAGGCTTTCTTCTGAACCCAGGTCGCTGCCATCGTGAGAGGTAGCAGTGATGCTGCACCAATGGGCCATCTTCTTATGTAATAGTCTGAACTTTTAGCTGGTCACAGCTGTGATCTGGAAGAAAAGTGAAATTTCATTTAAACTTTTTTCAGGTGGATCTTCTATTTCTCGCCTCCCCATCCACAGTGGAGAGCTCTGATTTCCAGCGCAAGGAAGCGACTACAACAGTAACAGGTCCTGCATCTGAGCTGAGTTTACTCCTTCTGAGTATCATCCAGCCATTTAGAACCACAGGCTTCCCTCTTGCTCTTGGCGCATTAAAGTGTCTTTGTCAGTTGAGAAGATCGAGAAGTGGCAGGGCTAGCAGCAGCATAGTGTTCCCAGTATAAGAATGAGCTGAAGCTGTCTGAACTTTTAAAAGTTCTTGCAGGTCCAAAAGGCATAGCGATGGTCTCAGCAGCTCATTAGGAGTTGAGCATCAAGCAGAGTGAGAAAATCCAAAAGCCATGGAGGCCTGTTGAAGGGTTATATACACTAGAGCCCCTGGTTAAGGGGCAATTAAATTGAAATCCCCCTATCTAGGATCTGTTAAAATAAAGCAGTTTCTCTTAGCAGGTTGCTTAGAAATTTAAACCTGATCAAGCACACATGATAGTCACAGAGAGGCTTTGGTTTTGAAGGAAGCTACTTACCCATTCTTCAGACTTTGAGGAAGTGTTCAGCTGCAGTGACCCCCTGAGATGGGATGAGGAGCTGGAGGAAGTGGGGAAACATAGTGGCACATTCCCCTGAAATATGACCAAAAGTCAGAGATATGCAGAACAATCTTCTACAGATTTGGTGGGAGCCACAGATGTGATGGTAGATAGAGGGTGGGAGACAGTCTGCAGACCTTTAGTTGGAGAATTCTGAATCATATGTCAACACAGTTTACTTAATTAGATTCAAGATTTAAGTACATTTACACATATCTCTTTAATCAGCATTGTACAGGTAAACAACCCCCCCCCCCCCACAATGCAAAGCATCATGGGATATATATGGAGAGCACCATGAAAATTTTTAAGCACACTGATGAGTCCTGTGTAGAACAAAACACTTGCCCGTGTCATCTGTTTTCACCCTTTGCAGATTGTGTGAGATGCCCTTTGGCACCATACATTCCTGTTTAAAGCAGAACCAGCCTAAATGTTCATGGTGATTTGCATATACATCCCATGATACTTTACATTACGGGGGGTATGTGTGATTTTGTATTTTGTGGAAACCTGTCTCTGTTGCTAGTGCCCTTTTTGGGTAACTCTTACCTCACTGCTTTTGTGCTGAAATTCTTTATATACTGTGCAGGTAGAGACTCTTGACACTTTTGTGGCTAAAAATATGTATGCATTGCTATGTGGATATTTTCCCCCCTACAGTAAACCATGGCAAAGCACACATTAAAGGCACACTGGATCTAGTGCAGTTCTATAACACACGTGCACAATATATGACGATTCCATAAAAGATATCACATTATCCAAGAATTTGCTAATACTTACTAGATATTTAATTAAAATAAATGTTATCTTCCAGGACACCTGGAAATGAGAAGATGAATCCATACAGGCTTCTCTGGTTAAAGATTTTCAAATAAATAAATAAATACATTGCCATTATTTTATATAGCTGAAAGTTCTTCAAATGACAGAAACAAAAAAAAAATCTTTGTAAATCAGTGCCAGGCATGCTTTATAAACCTTAAAACATATTTTGTGGTAGGTAGAAACAGTAGAAGCAGTATCATACAATATTGGGCTGGACAGGTGATGTGAGAAGCTAGAAGTAGCATGGTGGCACTCATCAAATGAATGCTGTAGGCACTGGCAGTAATCCATTGACTTTTGCGGCAGAGGTCTCAGTTCAATTCCCATCTGTGCTGTTTGGACTCTGTGTTCAACCTGGATTGTTGCATAGTGGGTTGCCAAATCTGAGCCGCATAGCTCTAAGGTCATTTTCCAGGTAATTGGGAGGTAGTTGCCCTGAGGTTTAGAGAAATACCTTACAGCAGACATGTTACAGTTTTGTAAAATTGTGGTGCTGGGTAAAGTGTTTATGAAAGACCCTGCTACAGAACTGTAAGCTGTTTGTTTATAGGCCAGGGATAATACAGGGATGTGCTCTGTGGGCTTCCCATTACTGATCAGTCAGTGCCCTCTAAACCTAACCCAGGGAGACCATGCTTTCCATAAGGAGAGAGTGGACTATTCGGTCACCATGCTTATTGGGTCCAATATTTTGACAGCAAAGAGAACATGATATACTAAACACTGTATAAAGTATGTTAAGGTTTTGTTAAGTGGGCCCCTCACTGCTAAGAGCAGAGCTGAAGCCATGAGCTCATCCTGACTTTTTAAGGGGTGTCACTTTTGTCAAGTGAATACCATTTCCCCAGAAAAATGCAAAGTGTTCCATTTTAAAACAGTTCGAGTTCTGAAGCTGCTCAGTGGTGCTTCCACTCTCATAAAAGTGCATATTTAGTGACAGAAGGTGAAAGCACCCACCACCATCCTCTTCTAAGATGCAGGTGTGATAATGGTGCCATTACATCTTCTGCTTTTGGATTCAAAGTCAAAAATGACAGTCCTCTGTTGAGCTGCAGCTTTACTCCAGATGATGTAAACTTTCTTTTAATTGATAGCAGTCACTGGATTAGGCAAGCTCAGGGTCTCAGTAAAGTTAATTTTAAATGTTTATTGTGCAAACACACCCCAAGTATTGTGAGTAACAAACAGCAAGTGGAGTGACTGACCCACTGATGGCCTCACATAACGTTTTGCCCCAGTGTGCGCTTCTTCAGAAGTGACCTTTGAACAAGCACCCGTGGCACAAAATGTAAGTAAAGCTGCAGCTTATTTTGAATCTAGATCCAGTCCCACCTGCATCTTAGAAGTGGGTCATGGTGAGTGCTTTCACCTTTTGTTACTGTGTTTCATTCTACGACTCAGGTAAGGCTAAACTATTTACTGTTTGCTCTTAAGGCTGTAGGGGTTGCCACTTCACTACATAGCTATATCCAGTAACAAGTGAGGCTACTGAAGATATTCAGGGTGCTTGACATGGGACTCAAACTCATATTTCCAGCGGTGAAAGGTTGCTAGCTTATCTATCTTCACTATCATCCTACCCCTCAACTTCTCAGTGGTGGCAACATGTTTATTGCTAGAGTAGTTGAGGACATTTTGGCATGTATTCGTGGAAAGGGGTCCACCTGAGTCAGCAGTAGTCTCTGTGGAAAATATCTGACTTGCAGGGAAAACAAAGAAAATGTAACATCAATAGAATATGTAGAACAAAAACCGTTAGCATATAAAGCAGTCAGCAAGTGAGATATAATTCAGATCAGAAATATTAATAGCAGTAATTAATGTGTTTTTATTTTTACTTGAGTAAGCAGAAAACAGTTTTTCTAAACTTAGCTTTTAACTAATGGAGTCTGGGCTTTCATCAAGCTGCTTACTGATGCTAATGAAACATACCAAAGGCTTGGAGCCAGAAGGTTATTAGGCAATCTGGTCTTAAAGTCACAAATATCGAAGTGCTTGTTTGTTTTGATTATAGGAGACAGTCTAATGATTGATGCAGAATTATGTTGTAATGTAAATACAGTGCTCTGTCGGTTATCCACTCATTTTGGTGCTAGAAATATTGGTGGATAATAGAGGGTAGCAGATAATCAGACTAGTAAAAACACGCTGGTCAGTTCAGTTAAAATGTTGGTTGTTCTTAATTTGTATGGCATGTATATTATCTGTAAAATCATATATGCAAATGAAAAATCTCACGGTATCATTGCACTGCATTATGCAATGGCCTGTGATACACCTTAGCTTCATGAGGCTGCAGCGCTTTTGTTTTATTTGAAAATATATGTTCAGTTACACGTCACCTGTTTTATCAGCTTGTTTCCAGCAAGGATTTTACAAGTAGCAGAGTTTTTCATTTAGTCACTGCATGTGACCACAGGTGGCAATGAAGCTGGAGATGTATGGAGCAAGGGGCCAGTGCCAGTTGGTGCCATGCACATACACGTGCTTGTGCTTGCATTCCTGCACACTGGCATGCTGTGGGCAGGGGGAGCGAAACAAGGAAATAGTCAGCATGTCAGGATGAAGCCAGCAACCCTTCGAGGCGCCACACACCTAGCACCCTATCCGCTGCCTCCAGTCTAGTCACCTCCTCCGATCCCTACTGCTATACTGATATTCGCTTCTCCTTTTGCACATTGCACTTGGGCTCCTCCCTTCACTCCCTTTTCTTTTTCTTTAGCATAGCAACTCTCCAAACAACCTCTTCTTTGCTGACAACTGACTGGTTTCCGTTGGGCACTGTAAATTGTCTGCTTTCCTGTGACCTGTCCTGTGTTTGATACATAATCCTGTTTGTTTACCTTTGTATTTCTGCAATCCTTTGTATAGTTTCACCTATCTGTTGTACTAAAATGTCCTGACGTGGAACCTACATAAAGAGCTCTGAGCTCAAATGGTTTTCTGAGTACTGAAATTAATAAATAAATAAATATGGGGGAGTGATGCAGAATAAATAACAACTTGGCAGACTTGATGCAACAGGTAAAACAACAACAGTGGTAATAATCATGCCTACCCCCCAACACACAACAGTTAGCCCACCTCCCCACTGGTACCAGTGTCCCCCTAAAGTCCGTTTGGGTACCCGGGTAGGGATGTTGCAGGCCCGGACAGTACATCTGGGTGGCCAGTGTTGGTGCACTTGGTAAAACAGGAATGTGATTTGGAATAAACATTATTTAAACTCCTCAGGTCAGGGCAGGCCCTGTGTTAACTCGTGGTTCTGAGGCACAGTCTCTCAGGGTCTGGATCACAGTTGCAGGTTCGGTCTGTCAAGTCGGGTGTCTCAAGCTGTGAAACAGGTCAGCAGTTTACTTGGCTGGAGCAGGATTCTGGCAGCTTATCACCTTCTAGGCCACTTCTTCAAGGATGCTGGATCTGGCCATCACTGGGGACCAGGGCCCACATCTACCCCACGTCCAGGCATTTAACTCCCTGGGGCAGGCGATGGGTAATGTCTGGCTGTGGCACTGCCTGGTTGATTCTCCAGAACATTCCTGACAGATAGTGATTCCTATTCTGGAGCTCAGGAATTACAGTCTTTTCTCTTTGCAGCTAGCAGATTTTAATGCCTCAGAAACAAACCCAGCTCACCCCTTTGGGCTAGGGGTATTTCAAACAATTTCTATAGGCGGTTCCACACTGCATGCCTAGACCACAAACAGCTTATCTTGCTTTAGCTGCATTTCCAATGCAGTGGGAATTTTCTGGAGTGTCTCTGCACTCTTGGCTGTTTGACCCAGGCGGCACTTCAGACATTTGGCAGAATACAGTCCAACCCTCCTCACAGGCTGAAGGGCTTCTCTGCATGCTGCAGAGTTTTAGCTACAAACAACTCTTAAAACATTCGCTCTGGCTTTCGTGCTGATAGAAAGATTTAGGCAAGTCTCTTGGAATTCAGGTGTGGAAGCCTTAGGCCGACTTCCAAACATTTCCGTTGGTTCATTCTGCACTCCCCTGCTTCACTCAGAGTGCCTCCGGCAGAACTGCCTCGAGCTGAATCTTCCCCCAATGTCTGAGGAGAAAGAATGCAGCATCCCACTGGCTGATGCAGCTGTCTGTTTATAAAGTGAATACGTGTAAGATTCACTGAAACCTGACTGGCTGATACTAAAGGCGCAGAACATTGTCCAGCCCCTCCCAGGAGCCATAGCAGTAGTCCTTAGAGCACCTCAAATATTGATTGGATAACAAAGGGTTAGGGTTACCAAATGGCATCCATATAAACAGTTTACATGCGGTCCCAAGTTTAAGTCCTATTGCAGGCAAACAAAGTAGTTTTAACAAATACTGTCCTACAGCCCAACAGCTGCCTCTTTGCCCTGTTATCCAGTTGTGGAATAGGATCTGAAAAGTCTTTCTTTGTCTGTCGCTAGTGCCATAGCACTAAGTCCACAAGGGCAGGCAGAGAAAGACTTTTTCAGATCCCATTCCACAACTGGATAACAGGGCAGAAATACCCATTCACTGAGCAGCTTTGGCTGTTCTTAAAGTAACAGTACACATAAGCATTTAACATTTATTCAGCGTTCACCTTCTTTTACCCCAAGTGTATCTCCAGACCTTTCACTTGTACTCTGGGATCCCAGAGGTTGGAACATGCAGGAGACACTTATCTCAAGCTACAAGGGCAGATTTATCATGGGAGCCCTAGGGTTAACATGATGTGCGATCAGGCTGCCAGCTTGCATGTTCAAACAGGAGCCAGCTCAAACATGTGCACACTGAGCTGTGCGGCTGTTTACTGCTTGCCCCGTGCTAGCTGCGCTGTACTGCTGGATGGCGTTTTTTTAACTATTTATACACAGCTTCTCCAGGCCCACAGCAAAGCAGGTACACCAGGGCTGACGGGAGCAATAAAAGGGCACCACGGGACCCAGGACTGGTGAGATCAGACACTGGGAGGCAGACCAGGTAAGCCCCACCTTTTTGGGTGGGGGGTTACATAAGCTGTGGGAGAACTCAGGCAGGTTAGGTTCAGGAGAAGGTGGGTGACAGGGTGGATGGGTCAGCTTGAAGGGAGGGGGGTCAGCTGGCCAGGGAGAATAAATGGGGTACTTTACACCTTTGGCACCCACCTGTTAATTCAGTCTTGGTGGCAACAGGACATTTTTTGATAGACTGCTTTATCACAGGATGTTAAGTGGTTAAGGATGAATAGAATGTTCACTCCTGACCTGGCAGATAAAGGAGGGTGATTAACATTAAGGGAAATGATAATGTGCGTGGTTTGACTGTAGTAGATGGTGGATGCTGAGGGTGGCAGATAATCGAGGAATTAGCATGGAGGATGATTGGTACAAGGGATATAGCTGGTAGATACTGAAGGTGGTGGATAATTAAGGGGCGATTGGTACAAGGGATATAACTGCTAGATACTGAAGGTGGTGGATAATTAAGGGGCAAATAATTAAAGGAGCACTGTAATAGAAACTTGATATAGTAAAGGGATGTTTGCACTCTGGTTACTGCAGTGCAAGTGTGGAAGTGTAGACACTTACCCGATCATGGTAAGTCATTCACTTAGCCTCTCCCTGAACCGTAGCAGACTAGAGAACGCATTCTGGAGCAGACAGTGTAAGCAGCTGTGTAGACAGGCTGCAGTGCTTGCTCCTGTGTGTAGGAGACAGTTGATAGTCACCTGCACATGAAAACTCAGCTGCTTAGGCACTGTGCCTTGCTCCCACTGGTTTCAGGAGGCCAGCTATATTTCATGTTTCTTGGTGCATCTGTGTCCCTTTCATTCAGGCAGACCGCATATTCAGACACAAACTGCTGGGTTCAGCAGTGCCCACGTAACCATCTCTGCTTTAATGTGACTCATACACCAACAGCCGCCCTTTGAACTCATGGCTCCTCTCAGTGTGACTAGCATCGGTGCTGAGAAGGGTCATGTAGATGCGTCAGTGATGTGAAGCAAAGGAGTGAAGCAGAACTGGAGTGGACTACAAGTAAAGATGCAGTGCCCATGTAAACATGGCTAGCGACTCAGATAATGAAAATGTTTACTATACAGTACAAATTTCAGCAGTTCTCAGTTAAAGTTGTGAATGCCATATTGAAACACTAATGGTGGCAATTCTGTACATTTGTATTTTAAATGTAGTGAATGCTACTGGAAAGATCCTGTAATACTGTATTTGATGTTTCTTTATGGCACAACAAGTGGTATTGTACTTTTCATTAAGATACATAGATACAGAGGAGGTGATGGCAGATAAGGACCATGTGGCCCAGCTAGTCTGCCCTTTTCCCTACCTAATGCAATACCGCAGACCCTAGTTGATCTGCCACTTACCCTCTCTTCCCTATTGTAGAGTATTCTTATGTCTATCCATGCATTCTTGAATTCCCGTACCATTTTGCCCATCACCTCCATGAGGAGGCTTTTCAAGCATCCATTGTTACTCTTTCTATGAAAAAGTACTTCCTCATGTTGCCCCTGAGCCTACCCCTCTTCTACCTTCATATCATGACCACTTGTTCTTGTACACCTTCTTTTCTGAAGGATGCTACCTTCCTGTACCTTGTTTATACCCCTGTTGTACCTGAATGTCTTCATCATATCCCCCCCCCCCACCTCACCTCCAGGGAATACATATTGAGGTCCTCTAGTCTTTCCTCATGTGACTTTTGGTGCAGTCCTTGCACCATTTTAGTTTCCCTTCTCTGGACTGTCTCTATTTTGTCTATGTCCTTCTGGAGATGCTGCCACCAGAACTGGAGACAGTTCTCCAAATGAGGTCTCACTAGGGATCTGTACAGTGGCATAACCACCTCCTTTTTTCTGCTGGTGATACCTCTCCCTATGGACACAACAGAAAATATAAATGTGAGCCAGTAATCACACACCTCATGAATGTGTTGCGAGGCATGGGGCTCTTGTGTGAGTACCTTTAAATACATGAGAGGAAGAGGAAGAGAGAGAGAGAGAGAGAGAGAGATGATGTTGATCATAATTACACATCCCAGAAATGTCTTACTGCACTTATGAAATGAGTGCAAACTACATAATGTCATCAAAATCTGATCATAAAAATCATTGTAGAGAAACAAATTGTTTTCTATTTCTATAACAAAAGTAGTCCTTCATACCACATTACTTCCATGCATCATTGAAATCATCTTTAACAAATTTGTCTGGCCTTATTTGATGTTTTTTTAGGGTTCTTTGACCTGTGCTGAAGTTGGATGGCAGGAGATGTGAGCAGTGTTAGTCCTAATATGATGTCGTTGTAAATGAGCTATGTTTAGCTAGCAATGTAGCATCAATCCTGGTTATATTTTAACCAAATGGAACCGAAGTGGAAGTCCAATGATGTAGTCGAACTCTTGCTAGTGTTAAGCATAGTGAGAATGACAAGTGACAGCGCACTGGAAAAAAATGGTAGCGGCAGTGTTAATTAAGCACAGTGAGAATGACAAGTGACAGCACACTGGAGGAAAAATGGTAGTGACGTTGTTGAAAGCTATCTGGTGAAGCATGGTGAGAGTGAGGAGCCAGTGTGACAATGTGTGGTGAAATAAATAGCACAAATCAGTATTATAAAAAGATTCGTGCTGGAGCTGCTGTGTAGTGGCGTTTGAGGTTCAGATTTTTGTCTGCTGAAACAGATTTGTCCTTTTAGGTAAATTCACTGTGCACTACTACCAAATGCATCATCTAAACTGACAAACTTTAACCATAAGAAGAGAAAGGACACAGTTATTAGAAACATAGGATCGCCAGACAGAAGAAGGCAAAAAGCCAATCGAGTCTCATTTCTCAGCAGTAGTACCCTTTAATGATTATTGATGATTTACAGAATATTAAAATTTGAACCAATTCATCCTCTGAAACACATGCTGGTGTTGAATAATGATATGGTTGCACGGTACATCTTGAGAGAAACAGGATCTCTGGGACACCCAAAAATCGTGCAGGAGATTTGGTGCCATGAAGCAGAGGTCTAGTGCTGCAGCACAATGGAATCAAATCTTGACAGAAGCTAAAGTAAATGCATTACACAAATTTAAAACAAGCAGTGGTAGGTGTAGAGACAAATAATTCTTGTAATTATTTTTAAAGTCATACTTGTATTTAAAGTAACTGAAAATTGAAACTGGTTTCTTAGCAGTTTTATTGAGTACATTTCTAGTCATATTGTTATTTATGTATTAGAAACTTAGTATTAGTAACAGAGGAAAACTCTAGAAAACATGACCTCATTGTCCTAATCGGTATCAACCAGTATAAAAATACATTGCTAACATTATCAAAATGTGACTGCCATTTGACTTTTCTCAGGCTTAGGGAGCGAACAGATATTTTAATGTGATTTCGTTGGGAACTGCAAACCATGTAATTAGGATGGAATAATTACATTGGTTGGAATGGTTCTCAGGTAATTAGAAGCCTAGATATTTTTTTTTACCCATTTTATTCCTGTGTTTATGAAACACTGTACTTTTATAATGCAGTGTTAAAGCATTCTTGCACTTTGAATACTATCATTTGAATGATTTTATTTAATTTTAGTCAGGGTGTTGTAGCTTGATGTCTACTGATTAATTACACAATAAGGCATGACCAGGGGTAATGTTAATGGTCTGGTAATCACCCTCTAGGGGTGTAATGTGGCATGAGGCATAGCCGAGTGCCACATGCCCCTAGAGGGTGATTTACTGGTCATTAACATAACCCCAGGGAGTGCCTTATTGCTATTATAATAAAAATGTTTTTAAAATAGTGTTAAACCTTGTTCAGCATATGATTATGCTCTACATGTATGTTAATAAAAGATTAACATAAGGCTGTTAGAATGTTTACAGCCAATCAGAAAGCTCCATTTCTCAGACCTTTTTTTATAATAACCACATACCCTATCATAGGTTATTGCGCTTATAACATGGGGTTACTCTAGTGTGATAAAACGACAGGGAAGTTATATAAAATGATGAAAAACTAAAGATTTTATGAAGTATCCTTCCCCCACACAAAGTAATACCACTGTTTCAATGCCACTCAAATATATTGCACATAGACGACAGGGACACTGTTTGGAGAGAAAAACATTTTAACATTTATTGACACAACATCACACTGACTGCCATAACATAACATAACATAACATAACATAACATAACATAACATAACATAACATAACATAACATAACATAACATAACATAACATAACATAACATAACATAACATAACACATCCCTCTGTGCAGTGCAGTAAGGAAAACATACCTCTTTGTTCCCCGAACTACACACACAAGACTGATGTGAAGAATGGCGTGATAAGCAGCTATGGAGATTCTGTGGTACTACTGGTAAACATTAAGGCACGGCAAGTAAGGAAACCAGCAAACAAATAAACATATTCCTGACAGCTGTGGTCACATGATCTGCCCAATGCTCATACTGGTAAACATTAAGAAACAGCAATTAAGTAGAGAGGTGGCGAGGACTGCATTAAGACTATCTGGCTGACTACAGGGCTGCGAGTCTTGTTACTTGAAAACAGTAAGGGATGGCCATGAACTAAACAGTTTGTTGAGCTAGGGTATGGTGCAGGGGAAAAAACAGTGTCATAGGATGTATGGTGAAAGGAGTAGATACCACTGTTACTGCTACACATTAAGCAACAGGGAACATAAGCTAAACATTCGTGAACAAACACCGATTCTAATTGAAAGCAAGAGGATTGCACCACTTTCCTTGTCCCGTGTCTCTCTGTTGCTGTTTGCTGTCAGTGTGGGTGGGGGTGGGGGCTCTCTCGGAGCTTCACTCCACAGGCAGCACTGGAGAGAGGTGACATTGCAGATGCAGTGTGGAAAACTTTTCCGCTCTCTCAGCTAACACTATTTCTGTTGTCTTGCACAGTGGCAGAGCCGATAGAGACAGAGACATGCACTGACAGATAACACTGCTGCAAGTTTCACGCACACTGTGTCGGTGTCGTCTCTCTCTCTCTCTCTCTCTCTCTCTGAGGAGGGCTCCGTGCACTATGACCACGGCGGAAACAGACTTTTGGCAGGGCTCCCTGTATATCAGCACCAGCTCTATTGTCACCCTCTCTCTCTCTCTCTCTCTCTCCGACTCTCACAGGGATGGGGAATACCACATAGTCTTTCTGCAGGGCCTTCAGGAGGGATACTGTGGATCGGCGGGGGAGGGGCACTGCTCTTGCAACTCAGGAATTCTGATAGCCACTCCCTCTTGCAGTACAAACTCAACAAACCATCCAATATACACTGACCCTAAATAAACTGGCAGCTCCTGACCAGTCTGGTAATTATTTATTTATTTAAAATTGGTGACGGAAAGGCACACTGAGCCAAGGCTCCGTTTCCAGGTGCGACCCGGGTACAAGGTGTACTAAGTGGAAGGCAGAGACATGCAAGCAAGAAACAAGTTTCTGCCGGACAATACAGTGCAAGGACATTTCATAGTATTAGGTAGTGCAGTAACAATTTGGAACAGCCAGTGGGAAAAACGTCATGACATTTCATTTCTAAACAGTTGCTTATGCTGTATAGTTACAAGTGCATATATATACATATTTACAGTAGTGGTTAGTCCAGAAAGTGGTCTAGCAAAGAGAGGGTGCCGCGTGGGGGAGGTTGGGCAGTTTGAGCTGGCATCAGGAGTAATAGTTGACTTGGTGTGGCTAACTGGGGTAATACTGGGCCTGAGAGAGGAGGATTTGCTGCAGCTCGCAGGGAGTAGGGGAGAAGCCTGAGTAGCTGTTTAAAGGCTGATAAGAGGGGCCTGTTGGGAGGTTGGATGGAAGGTTGTTCTTAAGGATTGTTCTAAAGGAGTGGGAGCCGGTGGGAAAAGGCAGCTTGCCCAGAGGGCGGGGGGGTGAGAGGTGGAAGGTGTGGCGTGTCTGTGATAGAGTGAGTAGCCTGGGGATATGGCTTGGGAGAGGCAGGAGGAGAGGTGGGAAGGGGAGCCAAGCCAATATTTAACTATGAGAAAAGCGCTGTGGGCGGTCTGCCTGTCTGAAGGCGTTAGGGATAGGGTGGAGTATAGGAGGCAGTGATGGGTGAGATGGGGAGGCAGTGGCGGGCAGAATGAATGAGTTGAACAGGACGTCAAGTTTAGAAAGGGAGGAGTTAGGGGCTGTGCAAAAATGATGTCCGTGGTCCAGCACTGGTAGGATGGTTTTGTGAACTAGTTCACACCAGGTGAATGGGGAGCCTGGCTTTGTGGTGGTACAGGATGGCGAGTTTGGGCGGAGTTTGGTACAGATGGCATCAACATGGGTAGCGAGTTGAGGTTGGTGTTCAGCCAGACTCCCAAGTACTTGAAAGTGGATACTGATTCGAGGAACTTCATCAAGGTGGAGATCAGAGGTGGGGCAGGTAGGAGGCAAGCTTTTGTCTGGTACCAAAACCATAGAGACTGTTTTTAGTATTAAGTTTTAGCTCGTTTTCTGGAGCCAGGCTTGTACTTGGTGGAAATCGCTTTGGAGATTTGGGTGTACATTGTCATGGGAGGACCTGTTGCATAGATAATGGTGTCATCAAGCGTACAGGTGCCGTTTAGGAGAGACAGGCAGAGGGAGGTCATTTATGAATAGGAAAGAGGATGGGGCCAAGGATGGAGCCTTGGGGATGCCTGAGAGGATGGGTGGGGGAGGAGTCACCTATTTGTACTTGCTGTTTCCTATTTTGGAGATAGGAGTGGAACCAGTTTATGGCAGGTGGAGCAGCAGAGGGTGGGAGACTGAATCAAAGGCTTTTGCCAGGTCGATGAAGATGGCAGTGGTGGTTTGCCCCATGTCCATGGCTGAGAGGCTGGTGTCAGTTACACTTAGTAAGGTGGTGGTAGTGGAATGAGATTTTCTGAAACCTGATTGAAAGAGGGAGAGGGAGCTGTTTGTTGAGAGGAAAGGGGGCAATTTGGATAGCATGAGGGATTCTTGGATTTTGGTGAGGGAAGGGAGGAGAGAGATGGGTCTGTAGTTTCCCAGAAGGGAGGGGTCACCACCTTTATGGAGAGGAAGGATTTTGGTGAGTTTCCAGGTGGAGGGGACAGTGGCTGTGGTGAGTGAGAGGTTTAGTATGTGAGTTAGAGGTGTGGCTATGGCCGGGGCGGAGATGCAGAGCAGCCTTGGATGCAGGCCATCTGGGCTGGTTTTGAACTGGTTCAGGGAGGTGAGGTAGTGTAGACTTCCAGGGGTGTGAAAGGTGGAAAGTGAAAGCCATGGCGTTGGGGGGTTGTGGAGGTGGGTGGAGGAGGGGGTGAGTCGGGCAGGGCAGAGGAGATGAAGAAAGAGTTGAAGAGATTGGATACAGAGGCAGGGTCGGAGATGACTTTGCTGTCGATGTTGAGGCTAAGACTAGCTTGTTTGGCAGGTGGGTTTATGAGAGAGTTTATCACCTTCCAGAAGGATGCCAGGGAGGCTTGGTGCATGGCCAGTTGAGCCTTAAAGTAATGGGCCTTAGACTGATGGATTGCTTTGGTGCAGTTGTTTTTGAGAGATTTGTAGGATAGGAGGTCACAGGAGGCGAGGGAGGTTTTTTAACACCTCCAGACCTTGTCTCTGGTGCGACACAAGGTGATGAGGTTGGCTGTGACCCAGGGGTGGTGGTATTTTTTTTAATCTGGATTTCCTGAGAGGAGTGTGATGGTCCCAAGTATTTAGGAAAATATTGCAGAAATGGGAAAGAGCAATGTCAACATCGTGAGCAGCAAAGACTGGGAGCCAGTCCGCATCTGACAGGTTCGCTGTGAGGCGGATTCATCAAGGAGATGTAAGGGCAGGTTACAATGAATTTGGGACTGGAGTGCGGTGACGGATTTCACAGTACAGTAGGTGGTTGCTTAGAGCATCAGAAAGTGTGCCTGAGGCAGTGATCCTGTGGGGGTGAGTGGTTGGGTTCCAGTCCAGAAGGGTGTGTTTTTGTGATCGGTGGTTTAGTCGGATGGGTTCCTGGATTAGCTGGGAGAGATTTAGGGCTTTGATCCTCAGGGCTACAGGTTTGGTGGAGGGGAGAGCCAGTCTAGGTTGAAGTCACCTAGAAGAATGAGTTTGCCCTTTGAGGTGGTTGATTAGATGGTTGAGATGGCCATGATGAGGGAGTCGACCAGCGTGTCTACACAACTGCAGGTCTTAGATACGGATACAGTTCATTGATTGATTTGGGGTTGGACAAAGCAGACATCCATCACGGGGTTGGGAAAAGCAGACATCGGAGTTGCAGTGACAGGCAATTTCAATGGCTGCCGCTCTGTTTCAGTTTCATTGAGGAAGCAACAAGTCCTGATTCTTGAAGGATCTTGCCACGTGGACAGTTCACAGCAACTGTGTATATACCAGTGATTAATGCACAGTCACCTGATGCTACTACACTAATTGGATCTCTCTTTTTCCCAACCCCATGTTATAAGGAACCTTATAATAAGGGTAGACAGTTCTTTATGTCCACATACAGGTCATCAGTCTGTTATGTCACAGCCTAAATTATACTCCACAGTAACATCTTGTGTAATAGTTTCTGTGTTTTCACTGCTGTTCTTATAAAGTATCTGTAAAGAACCATTGTAGAGGCTGAGCTCTCTCTCCAACTTGCTGTGCTTGAAACAAGATTGCTCAGTGCTTAATGCTTTATGATAAATTTATGCAAAGCATTGTGTATGCAGCATCAGTTGTTACTCTGGATTCCATCTTACCCATTTTAAAGGTCTTTAAAGGGGATCTGCAGTGATTGTCTTAGGTTTCTCAAGGAAGGGAAAATTAAATGCCACCAGCTGTAAAACCTCCCTTACCAGTAGCAAGAGCAGAATGTTCACCAGTGACTGAGTGGCTCAGAACTGACTGTCTGGTGTCATCTTTGTGGGGATAGCTCAGTGAGAGGAGCGTAGTGTAGAAAAGGTGGGAGGCCTTGTGGCACCAGGAGGAGTTGCCTTTGCTTTGAGTCTTCAAATGGTTGGTCCACCTGAGGGAAGTGTCAGAGAGGGGAAAAAACAGCACATGCACTTGAGGAATTGAACAGGTCCTGGGATTTGGGGTAATTATGATAGATTATAAATATATATATAGGGAGTATGTAGTGGTACCACTGGGGGGATCCTCAGGCCCCCTACAGACATTTAGCACCAGAGATAATAGATGAGACTCTGGCTGGAAGAAAATCTGTCAAGGTAGGAGACTCATCTACAGTATGGATCAGGTGACGCTAGGGTGTGAGATCCTCAGCACAGCTGCAGCTGTTTAGCTCCATGGAGGAGATGGCCTGAGAGGGCATGGCAGTCAGCGTAACCGGGTAGCACATATGTCTGTGAATGGTTTCCTGCTGAGCAGATCCTGGCTTACACTAGGAAAGGGACGTGCCGATAGGGGGCCATGCAAGTAAGTACCCGACCCCTCGATTACTTAGCCTGCTAGTGTGGAGGTGAAACACTAGGACCTGGGGCTCATGCCTTCATGGCAAGACACTAATGTCTAAAAGGAGAAATAGAAATGGAAGCATAATAGCTAAAACAACAGTTTTGCCTATTGCAAATCCCCATTAGGAAGGCAGGAGGTGGGAGCAGTTTGGTAAATCAGAAAAACAATATCCTTAGGTTATTCTGGAAACTTGCACATAACAAAGGAATGGGGATGGCTGAGGTACAAGAATGTGAACAACAGTAATAGTAATGGCAAAGTGGTTACATATGAACAGTTCAGACAATAAAAGGTTATCATGCATCTCAGCAGGAATCTGTAATATTGGACAGACCAAAACAGCATATAGACAGGGGCAGGACCTGGATAAGTGACCCCAGGGACATGGATAATCTCAGTAAAACGTGCCATAAGACTCGGCATCTGTGGCGTCTTTGATGAGCAGCAAGAAGCTCTTGGTTTGTGCCAATGATGCTCCAACCGGGCAAGGTTAAAGCAATAAGGAGTTTTTAAGGAACCTTCTGGTGAGCATAAAGATACTCCTTAGACATGGGGGTCCCTGAGTCATGCCACCCTCTCTCCAGGCAAGGGAGAGAAACAGAGGTTACACAGCATAACTGGAAGGAGGAGTTTTATTTCTTCTGACTCTGTGTCAGCGAGAAATTTATGGGCAGTAGAGCTTTTTCAGTTGGACAGGCTGTTTTCCCTTAGCAGAGGAAATTTCACAGTTCTGGCACTTTGACACATCACTAACTGTTAGAGAACATGTAGTCAATGTTTACTGCTGGTCCCTGAGTGTTAAACAGCCCTCTGCTGCTTTTATTACACCATTAATTGCACTTAATGTAGCCACATTTCTGGTACGCTTGGCTAAGCTCTGAAAATTAAGTACAGGGCACTTTGTTATAAAATTCACTGTAATGAGCTCTGGTGGGACAGGGCCTGTTAAGTTTGAAATTACCTCAGGCCATTTTCGAAGGACTGCTTAAAATACTTCATGTCCTTAAAAGTTTGGAACCGAAGAATCCCTAAGGATACTGAATTACAGTTATTCTGAGATTAAATCAGTTTTATAATGTATGCCAAATAAAACGTTTTCTTAATTCCTTTAAAATTAAAATAATTAGATAAAAGTCTGTCTTAGGAGTGTGATTATCAAATCCTTTATTAAATCATTTATTGCAAAAAAGAAAAATTTTGGGAACTTCAAGATTTATTAAATTTCAGTTATACTGTTTAGCACAGTGGATTTATGTACCTCTGCTTGATCTTTGAGTTCAAACCAGCCCTGGGTGCAAAATGCCACCAGTGAACTGAGTTAAACTACTGTACTCCCGGCCCAGTTTTCATTTTTTCCTTCTTAGGTTTTACAGTATTGGACTGGACTACTTGTATACCTGAAATTTCAAGCCTCTCATCCTCAGGTGTACTCCTCCCCATCTTTCAGACTCAGCAAATTCTTGCATATGTAATCTATTCTCTTATTGAACTGTGTTTTCTGGTCATTTTAGGTAAATACAAAATGCAAACGTAGAGGCCAGTATAGTAAAAATAAGCGGAATGCTAATAAAAGTGTGTCACCCCAGGGCCTCCCTCCATTCATTTTCCAGGTGGGCCCCCAATACAATGTTTCCAAGAGGACCGCTGTGCTAAAGTTTGACCATGGGATTTCTCCCTGCCAGCACACACATTGGTTCAACCCTATGGACATGGTAACCCCACCCTCACCTAGCTGCCATTGCTGCTTATTCCTTCATGGCTTCTTCAGCCCCACCAATGTCAGGGCCTTGAAAGAGGTCCGTCCCCCCCCCCCAAAACAATCAGGATGTGATCTGGTGCATGCGGGAAAGCTCCCTGGTGGGGGTAGAGGGAGTCTTAGTGTACCATGTCTGTCATGATGATGATGGTGGCCACCGGTGTTTTTCCCTTCTTTCTTTTTATTCTGTTTGTGCTCATGGCATCCACCTGACCCTTGGCTGCATGTCAAGCCTGTGCCACACCTCAATCCCATTACCTGCCTCTCCCTCTCCCGGGACTCACCTTGCTCTCAGGATACTCCCTGTGGCTTACCACCCAAGGCAGGGCCCTTAGACTGGGCCAGGTCTCTTGGAAATACCATATCCAGTCATACGGGGAGCGCCAAGGTCAGCGAGTGTGCAGTCTGAAGGTGTCACAGGGCTGTCATACTGAGGTGACCTCCATTTTTCTCCCATGAGGATGCATTATTCTAGGACATCATGTCATGCGTGCCTCTGACAGTATTGGAGAAGTCCTCCCTTCCCTTACAGTCCCCATTACACTTTCTCCTGTGGTCACCCAGGGACTGGCATAGCAGAGGGTATCTGTCACCATTCCTACCTCCTTCCCCATAGGAAAGAAACATCCACAGGGATGCTCGACTTTCCTCTCCCTAGTCAGTTCCCAACAACCCAGGCTCACTTCCTAACATGGGTCTCCAGTATCGTGAGCAGTAGCGCTACCACTGTGCCAACAGGCTGGCTTTCCGTTTTTTTCCCTCTGCCCTCCCACCACCCTCCACCCACATGGTGATGCTGTACAGCCTGTCACTGGCCTCACTGCAAGCAGCTTTCCCTGAGTGGAACTGGCTCCCTGGTCATGTCACTGGGGTCTCTGCTCTTCTGCCCTCAGCATGGACATCCATGCATTCCAGATCTGCTTCAGAACCTGAATCCCCAACTTGACAGAGCATCGTGGCCCTCTCTTGCTAAAGAAATTCAAAATAAGGGCATTCATATCAGGAACTGTATGGTACTTTAGCAGCATTTCATGGAGTCAGCGATGGAAGACATGGGGACTAAAGGCTTGCGTTTAAAATCAGTTATGCATTTAAAAAAACAAGGAAATTGCTAATTTGCAGCAGTGTTAGGTTTATGTAAAATATTTTGAGGGAATGTGTCAGACTCCCCACCTTGTGTGGCAGAATGGTGGTGAAGGTAAACAATTCCTTGTTCTCCTACATAGCAGACTTCTTTCCCATTATGCATGAACTATGAAACTTGTCTTTCATACAGTAAGAATGTTTAAAGCAGCAGCGCAGTGAAATTAAGCAAGCAATTTGACCCTGCCCTTTTTTCACTATGAAAGATTCCAGGCATCTTCAGTTTAATTTGGTGATAACATTTTCTAGCTCCGCCAAAATTTCAGTATTTTATTAAAGTTTTCATGCAGTTTTTTTCTCCAGAAAAAAAGGTGACCATCACATTTGGCTTTGAAATACCATAGTATTCTTGGTAAAGGTTCGGATCAAGAAAAATAAAACAAGTGGTGTGCAGCATAGGAAGTACCTATTAACTGTGGCTCAAACTAACTTTCTGTGAAAAACATTTTTCGTTGCACTGCTACTTTATTAAAGCACATTATCTTGTTTAAAATATAGGTGGAAAGGAATAATGGCAGAAACTACAAGAAATCATGTGAGGTACCCACAATTCACTACTCCAGTAGACAGAGAGATGCAGAATACATGTGAAAAGATGCTGCAACTTAAGACTCGGAGAACCTTGCTGCTTAATCATCAAATGGCCCTCTGTCTCCTGAAGCATGCCTACTTTACGGAAATTGCTTTGAATGACCACCCAGAATTATATAGTTTCTTCCCAAATTTCATCCACTGTCTAGTAAAGATACTAACCATTCTGTACTTGTGCATTTGAATACTGGCACACATTTTCAAAAGAGATGGGCAGCGCATCTCTGGAGCAAACGTCAATGAGACGCCCATCTGAAAAGATGCTCCAAACTCTCATATTCAAAGGAGGGAGATGGGGCGCCCCAATTAAGATGGGCCACTGCCCAAAGTTAATATATGCGGCCCAAGTTGAGAGGGCGTGCCCATGAATATACGGACATACGAATGTGCCAGCAGAAACAGACCACCCAGTCTATCTAAGTCTGCTCAAGTGTGCAGCCAACACTCCTAGTTTGCAGCTGCTCCACGCCCTGCCCTTTGTCATTCCATTGCCACCCCCCATCTCCCCCACCCTCACTCTCCCCTGTTCCCTGTCCCCTGTCCCATGCCCTTTTGAAGCTGTTCACAGATTTACACGATACCACCCATTCTGGTAGGGCATTCCATTTTGCTACCACCCTCTCTGTGAAATAGTGTCTCCTCATTTCCTTCCTAAATCTTCCCCCCTCTATTCTTAGCCCATGCCCCCTGGTGACCCCTCCCCTTAACTTAAAGACCCCACCTGCCCCATCCTTATTGATTCCCCTCAGATACTTGAATGTCTCTATTATGTCCTCCCTGTCCCTGCTATCCTCCAGGGTGTACATATTCAGGTCTCCCAGCCTGCTGTCATAGACTCTCCCCTGTATTCCACATATCATCTTTGTTGCCCTCCTCTGCACCCTCTCCAGTAGCCTGATATCACACTTTAGGTATGGCCTCCAAAACTGCACACAATACTCTAAGTGCGGCCTTACCAGCGACCTGTAGAGGGGCAAGATCACCTCTCTTCACCTGGATAAACCCCCCTCGCTATGCACCCCAACATTTTGTTCACTTTTGCAGCTGCTCTCCTGCACTGGGCAGTGTTGTTCATGGTCCCTATTATCATTACCCCTAGGTCCTTCTCCTCCTCAGTGATCCCCAGCTCAACCCCCCACCCCAGCCAGTATTCTCTCCTTGGGTTCTTCACCCCAAAGTGCATAACCTTTACACTTCTTTGCATTGAACCCCAGCTGCCATCTCTCTGACCACTCCTCTAGCTTGCGTAGGTCCCCCTGCAGCTACTTCCATCCCTGCTCTCCATCTACCACAGATCCGATTTTGGTGTTGTCAGCGAACAGACTATGTTGCTCACCGCCCCATGTGCAATGTCTGATATGAAGAGCCCAAACAATACTGGCCCCAACACAGAGTCCTGTGGCACCCACTCATCACTGACCTTGGAGTTGAGCTCTCCTTTCATCACCACCACCCATTGCAGCCTGCCACTCAGCCAGCTTGTAATCCAGTTCATCATTTTGCCCCTACCCTACACCAGTTAGGGTCTCCCAAGCCACCCATGAGTCACTGAATCAAAGGCCTTGCTGAACTCCAAGTAAAGAACATCCACTGCATGACCCTTATCCAGCTCACCTATCACCCAGTCATAATATTGTATGAGGTTGGTTTGACAAGACTTCCTTGATACAAACCCATGCTGCCTCAAATCCTGGAGGCCACTGTCCTCCAGGTGCAACACCAGTCTTTCTTTTAGTATCGTTTCCATAAGTTTGCCTACTATGGAGGTGAGAGTTACTGGATGATAATTACCTGGTTCATCCCTTGGCCCACTCTTGTGTAATGGTACTACATGTACCATCCTCCAGTCTAATGGTGTATAGATCCGCCAGTGGCTCCGCTAACACCTCCGCCATCTCCCTCAGCACCCTGGGGTGGATACCATCCAGCCCGGGTGCCTTGTTTACCTTTAGTGCCCTCAGTCCCTCTAGGACTCTACTTGCCTCAATTCTTCCATCTGTCACCTCTCTCCCCGTCCCCACCCTCCTAACCCATGCTGGTAGTGGTGCCCACCTTTCTTCCATGAACACTGAGCAAAGTTCATTCAGTGCTTCTGCCTGCTCCTCCCCCTTTTCCATCCACTCCTCATCCCTTTTTATCCTCAGTATTGTCTTCTTGCACTTCCTTTTTTCCCTGATGTATCTGAAAAAGTCTCCCCACCCCCCAATTAATTCCCTGTGCTAATCTCAGCTCCCTCTGGGCCTTGGCTTCTCTCACTTTTCTAGTCACCTCCCTGGACCATCTTGCATATTCCTTCCTGTCCACTTCCTTCCCTGTCCTCCTAAACCTCTGGTGCACCACTTGTTTTTCCCTCACCACCTCCACAACCTCGCTGTTCAACCACCATGGTTTTCTTGCTCTGCTCCTCTTACTCTGTGCCTTGGTGCAGGCTTCTGTTGCCTCTGTAACCCCCATTTAATAATATCCCATTTCTGCTCCATGTCCAACTCCTGCCTTATGCCCTCCAGTTTCCCTTTCAGTACTTCCTGCATCCTCCCAAAGTCCACCCCCCTGAAGTTTACTACCCGAGTAACTGATTTCTCTGGCTCCCTGCACATCGTGATATTAAACCCCACCGTTTGGTGATCGCTGTTGGCTAGTGGGTACTCTATCTTTATTTCCCTCTCTGCCTCCCCATTCGACAATACCAGATCTAAAGTGTTCTTTAGCCTAGTAGGTACATTAACCAACTGTACCAGGAGGCCCTCCTGGATCGCGTCCAGGAGCACTTTCTCCCTAGCACTGGAGGTGACCGGAATACTCCAGTCAACCCCCGGCAAGTTGAAATCCCCCACAATGACCACCTTCTCTTTTCTACATTCCTTTTTGATTTGTCCCGCTAACTTCCTGTCAAGCTCCTCAGACTGGGACGGCGGCCTGTATAGCACCCCAAACCTCACTTTCCTACTCCTTGAGTCTAGGAGCTGCAGCCAGATTGCCTCTGTTCTCCTTTCTTCTCCCTCATCCCTTGTGCATTTGATCCTGTCCCTCACAGACTGCCACCCCACCCCTCCCCTCCTTGTGGTCCTTTCTGTATAATTTGTATCATGAGATTGTCAGATCCCAGTCCTGGTGCCCAGTTGCCCATGTTTCTGTGACAGCTGCAATATCCACCCTCCACCTTGCTAAGAGTGCCTGTAGTTCAACGGATTTGTTTCCTAGGCTTCTTGCATTCAATGAGACCACCCTCCATAATGCCCCCTTCCCTTCACTAGCCTCCATCTCCTCCCTTCTACTCCTTCCTTTTTTGGCTGCCCCGAGTCCTTCCCTGCTAGCCTGGGGGTAGGCTGTGACTCCACTCTATCAGATACCCACCTACCTGCTGTCCACTTGCCACCCCACCATCTAGTTTAAATCCACCCTTGTTGCAATATACCTCCCCAGTCCTTGCTTTAATTCCTCCTTCCCCTCCCCACTGCAGCCTATCTATTGCAAACAGGTTGTTATTATCCCAAATACTGCCCCAGCCGCCCACAACCCCATATCCCTTAGTTCGACACCATTCTACTAACCATGTGTTCAACTCTCTAATCCTCTCCTTTCTCACTGTGCTTGCGCAGGGTACTGGGAGCACTTCAGAGAAGACCACAGACTTCCCAGTCTCCTCGCACAACCTTCCCACATCCTCAGTCCTCTTCTTTGTTACCTCCACCATTTCCCCTGCTAGGTCATTTGTCCTCACATGTACCATGATGTGTGGTTTCCTCCTACCCCTCTTTATGCACCTTAGGATTGCCTGTTCTGCCATGTCTGCCTTTGATCCTGGTATGGACTCCACCCATATCCAACTGTGCCTCTTCCCCTTGCTGCCCCATCTGATCCCCTTGAGTATGGAGTCCCCCAACACCAGTACACCCCCCTCCTCTTTCCTTGTGCCTATCGCCACCCCCCCCACTCAGGTTCTCATTTTGGGCGACTCAAGATTGTGTTTTTATCATGTGCCCCAGTGTCTCCCCTGCCCTCCCAATTAAGCCCCTCCTCCTCCTGTTTGACTGCCAACGTCCCTCTCCCCCTCACCTCTCCGAGTATTATCCTTCCCCCTGCCACACCATGCACAATCTCTCAAATAGTAATGCCCCCACTCCTTCTTCTTTGTGAGTGCTATCCCTTGTGCAGTCACCTCCTGCATCCTCCTTCCCATGTGTTGCTAGTAAAGTAAACATGTTCCCTATCCCCTTTGCCTTACTATGTGTTTTCTCCTCCCTCCTGCCTACTGCTGCTTCTCTTTTTCTAGGTCCTACTAGAGTCCACCCTTCGTCAGTTGGCTTCCTGTCTAATTTGCCCCTTCCCCCTCCCTTGACCCGCTGTTCCTTCTCTGTGGTGCCCCCACAATACTCTCAGATGTCAGCCCTCCTACTGACGCAAACCTCCCCTCATCCTTCAACCTCCCCAGCTCCCTGCTAAGCCATTGAACTTCTTTCTCGAGCCTCCTTAGCCTGTGGCATATTGAGCACCTTCCCAGCCTCCACTTTATATTATCCGCATTGCTGCCCCACAAACATTGCACCCAACAATCCTACCTATGGTCCACACTACCTATACTGCCTCTCCACACTAACTATCCCTACAGAAAGTAGAATTAACTAATCCTAGCCTAGCCTCTAACAGATATTTTACCTGATATATTCCAGTTGAAGGCCCTCCACAATATCCACCTATCACAGTAATCAGCAATTCATTGTGGATGCTGTACTCCTATTTGAGACCTACCTATGTTTTTTCCCTGCCCCATGGCTGCATTATTGGATAGAACTGCATGAGCTGCACCTGCAGACCCTTCCTCCAATTGCAGGGCAGGTGTTCCCTATAAATGAGCTGTGCTCTAGGGAGGAGGGGTGGGGAGGGTGGGATTAGGCCCACACCCGACTCTCACGAGAGTGTATCAGTCCTGTGTCTGCCCCTCACTGCACCTCCAAGCACTGCAACCTCCCCTGGAGGAAGGTCCCACACACAAACACAAACACTGTATTAAGCAAGTCAACACTCCTGCCCTAAAGTCCACAGACTGATAAAGAATTTAAAGCTTATCCAGCAACTAAAATCCTTTCCCCAGCTGCTCAGCAAAAGCAGGTTCAGACAACCTCTGCCAGACCCCAAGCGTTTCTGCAGTACTGCTATGTGAGAAGCCCTGGTATTTAAGCCCCAGTGAGCTGTAAATTGATCCTGGCTGAGAAGGACAGAAACTTCCAGAACGTTGCTCACAATGCCTGCAGAAAAGTAAATGAATATCCAGCTTCCACTATGGATCCCCCACACCACACAAACACTGTCTTAAATAAGTCAGCACTCCTGCCCTAAAGTTCACAGACTGATAAAGAATTTAAAGCTTATCCAGCAACTAAAATCCTTTCCCCAACTGCTCAGCAAAAACAGGTTCAGACAATCTCTGCCAGACCCCAACTGTTTCTGCAGTATATCCCGCACAATGGGATATTCAGAAGTGCAGGAGATGAGCCGCGCAAAGTTAGGCATGGACAAAGCATGCCTAACTGCCGGCCACCCACAGGCAGGCTGCAGTACTGCAAACAGCACACCTGCCGCCCCTGCCGCCCCCCAGCCCTGTTGTCCACTGCTCATGTATGTCCAAAGCACCCCTGTGCTATTTGAGTGGAACAGCCCACCCAGCCCCGATCCCAATGCCAAGGTCTCGTACAAAAAGCCCAGTGCCATAGTAGTGTACCCCCAACCGGTTCCATACCCTGGTGCCCCTAAACAAACAACAGAGCCCCCTGTCCTATAGTGTATGGTAACCCCCTCCCACCTGATTCCCATCCAAGCAGCATACAACGGCCTGCATACCTCTCCACTGTCCCTGAATGTCAGGAACATCCCTGCTGTTGCCCCAAAGTGACACTCTGTCCCACCAAAAAACTTGTGTTACCATGACCAAACAGTGGGGACTGTAAGCACATGATAATATCAAACAGTACAGTAACAGACGTATTATGCCTTGGTAAATCCATTGTACACAAGGCCCCTCAGTTCACCAGCTTCCTGAGTGGATATCACCAATCGTGAGGATGTGTCTCTGAATGTGGTCCTTTGTCCCTGATATATGGAAGCTTTTCCCTGATATATGTGGCAGGAGGTTGAGGGGTATGACTGCCAGCCACACATGGACCATACTGTACCATCCCCCCACCCCAATACCCTGATCCCCATTCAAACGGGAATCCCACCCATGTATATCCCGTACTGCATGTACTCCCCCACCCCATCATCGGCCCATGATCCTGTGTTGCAAATTATCCCCATAACCAAACATTTTCCATAGTGTAGGCATTCCCCGCACATCCATGCCGGTATGCACAGTATCCTCCGCCATCATCTCTCTGAGCCAGCCACCAACTGTTGAGTCTAGATCTGACCTTTCATACAACAGATGCACTCATTGGTGGAGTGCATCTGTTGTACAGGGATTTACCTTGACAGATCAGTCGGTGGCTGGATGTGGAGGTGAGCAGAGGGCTGTGCCAGTTGCCAGCTGGTGGGTGGTGCGGGAGGGTCATGTACCAGGTGGTGGGGCCACTACACTGTGGAAAAGTGAAAACGGGACCGTGTGCTATGGAGGGGGTGTTTGGACCTGGGCTGCTGGTAATGAATTCTCGGTTGAGGTTCGGGGCAGGGGACGGGGTGGGGGGACCCACACTAAGCGACCTGGGGGGGTTCCTTGTGGTTCTGCTGTCTGGGCTGCGGGGTGGTGCAAGCTGGCTGGTGCAAATTATTGGTCAGTTTTGCGCCTTGCATGCCGGATGGCCTCATTTGCACATGCAGGCTGAATATTGAAAATTTTGGACTGGCGCATCTGGAGATGCGTCGCGCATCCCTATTCCCAGTATTCAGCCCATCCCCCAGGATGTGCTGGTGCATTGTTGGCCATCCCCATTTGCGCTGGCAGCACAGGTTGCTATATTCACACAGGATCAGATCGCGCATCTGGTTTGAATATAGCATTTTTTTGTGCCGGTCCATTTATTTGGGTGGTGCATCTAGATGCGCCGCACATCTCCAGCCTTTTGAATATTCTGGCCACTGTATATTAACAATGGCAAGAAAATTTCCTGAACTTGGTCAGTGTGTCCCTGGCACAGTGAGGCTACCCCAATTCCCAGCACGACCTCACTGTATCAACTCCAGGCACATATATGACCTGATTACATGAAGACTGCATGTACAGATCACTGCTCACATTCGTGTCAGAACCAGTTTCTGCTATCATACACTGAGTGACACTTTTGTCTTCAGCAGTGTATCACGTCAGCCAGAACCAAATGGAGAAAAGACACACACACAAGACATTTAAGGAATAACTCCGTCCCCGCCCATGCTGCACAAACCGCTGTTTTTTTATTTCACATTGAAAGAAACTACTGCACCGAGCACCCAAACAGCATCTGCATGCACTGTAATGAAGTGCGCGGGCATCACTCACTGCTGGACCATTTCTTCAAGAAGCCGCAAGCAGTGGCTCCTCATTCACTCCTGCTACCTCTTTCGGCTCACAAAAAAAGGAAAAAACAAACACACTTTACCGATCCCTTGGTAGGCAGCAGGACCGGAACAGCCAGCATGTTTCTAGCAGTATACCGATCACACTCAGTATAGTGCAGAAGTGCAGGGCAGATGAGATTGTGACTCACCCAGTCGCCTTCACTTAATTGTGTTTCTCTCACTCCCAGTCTCCTTGCAGCTGCCACCAGTGAAACTTGACCCAGATTATCTGCCACAGACTAGGACACCATCACATCCTAACAGGAACACAGAGGAAAGACTGGGGCCAGCCCATTGCAGAGACAGACCAACTCATTTATCAGCAGCACCACCTGCTGGCTAAACAGGTCTATTTTTTCCTACATATACCTCCACTTTGATAAATTAACTGAAAATCAGTTCAAAAAATGCTTTTTTTAATGTTTTCCTTTTTTTTTTTTTTTTACCTGAACGAGCTACTGTATAATAGCAATAATGCACTCCAGGGTGTGGATTGTGCTGGAAAAACCTCACTTTTGGGGCGTTGGCTGCACTTGGCCTGCAGTCTCGTGCCCAAACACCCCAGGCTTGAAGTTATCCCAGAACAATCCACATCCTGTCGTGCATTATTGATTAATTCTGTGTCTTGTAGTTTGCAAATACGTTTTGAGTGTCCCAATGCATGAAACATAGAGCTAGGCATAATTTTAATACGTAGCTTTGCACAGTGTTTGAAAAATACACTATGTTTTTGCAAAACCCCATGTACTTCCAAAAGTGGATTTCACTAAAGTATTCCATTTCAAAGTGTGACTTAAGCTGGCCCTGTGGCAAAGCTCAATCCAGCTCTCTCCACGAGGCAGGTGGGTTCCTAGATACACTGTGGGGCAGCATGCACAGATATGTGTGGAAGGGTTGAGGCTGCTCATGCAGTGGCACCTCCTATTGATTGCAGGGAGCCTTGGTCTTACAGGTGACCACATGATGCTGGTTCTTCTTCTACAGGACAGCACAATCATGTTGTACAATGCATGCATCACAGGGAGATTGGAGGCACTAAAGTGAGTAAATCCCTACTGGCTATAAATGACAACACCCCCACACACACACCTGCACTAGGTCCTGCCGATGCACCTCCCCCTTCTGCACCAATGGACATAGTTTTCCACTGGGCAAGCCCTGTCCTGGGGGTCCTGCTGGAGGGGTAAACTGGAACTGATCAGTAGGAGATCTCAGTAGGCAGAATGGCTCATGGAGACCAGGAGGTTTAGCAAGAGCAGGAGTGGCCTCATTAAGCTGAATGGCTGGTGGGGGGGGTGTAGGAAACCACAGTAAAAACACTGGGGTACATGCCCCCAAGGTACAACAGTACTAACAGTAGGATCCTTCAGGCACCCTGCCCTCCCAGTTACACCATCTGAGGGGTTCCATGCCTATAAAGACTACTAATGTTACTACATTTTTGCATGAGGAGTCTTATGCAGGAGAGCATTTGACTAGTATACAAAATATTTAAAAGAACAGTACATGATGACCCAGCACCAGAAAGTCAAGCAATAGCTCACTTTTGACCATTTTAACTTCTAAATGTGTGCAGATTCAAAACTGAAAATGTAAAAGTGCAGACAGTTTGCATTTTGACCAATTTTAGTACACCTTTCATTAAAACAGTGTATTTTTAGCAAGGCACAGCATGGAAAAATGTGAACTTTAAACACAGTACAAAACAAGCATTTGTCAATGCCGAATGTTTGCTTGCTGGTATTAGCATGGAAATGCAGAAGTTAGAGGGATGCAGAATAGGAATGGCAGTGAAGTATTGAACTTCACGCCAACCCCTCCAGCCTGCAGAGACGGACAGGCATTGGGGTATGCGTTTGGGTTGTCGCCATAACGTTCATGCCATTTCATTTCACCCCTATCCTGCGAACCAGTACTAAGAGGTGTGCCTTAGGGTGTGGCTTTACAGTCACCCCATTCTATAAGGACATACACTGAAATGGGTGCAGTATAGGGGAATGGGGTGAACTCTGGGGCCAAAGAGTCCAAGGCATACCTTGATGCCTGTCACTGGCTGCAGGGTGGTGGGGTGGGGGTGGAATGGCATGAGCATTACAGTCGGCAATCTAAAGGCACCCCCTGATGCCTGTTAGTCTGTACAGGGTGGGACGTTATGGTTAGAAACCCTAATGCCCCAGGCGTTTGTTGGTATTTGCACTACAGATTTTCAACATGGCATTTTTGTGACCCCCTCCTTATGAAAGCATTTGGGACCTCTTCTCATGAACTTTGGCACTGTGATTTTGTTAATGTGTCCCGAACTTTGAGTTCCTACAGCGACCGTGCCATTCTGCGCCAGATGTACAAAAACACAGCTCAGGCAGGATGTGAAGAATGACAGCTGTACCATTCATAGGGAGGTGTGAAGAGATGACAATGTTGAAAATCTGTAGTGAAAATATTAAAAATACTCAAACATCCGGGCTTGCTTGGAAACTGCAGCGCACGCGCGTAACAGTCATTTAGTGGAATTTGTTCACCAATTTTCAACATAGGCATTTTGTGACCTCTGCTCATGAGCAGTGTCACTATGATTTTCCTAATCTGTCCCAAACATTGATTTCCACAGTGACTGCGCAGTTCTGCACCAGATGTGTAAATGCATATTTCGGGCAGGATATGAAAAATGACAGCTGTGCTGTTCATAAGAAGGTGTGAAAAAATGCCAGTGTTGAAAATCTGGAGTGAAAATATTACAAATGTGCGAAATTACAAGGGTGCGTGGAAACTGCGCAACATATGCTTTAATCTGTCCTGAACACTGACTTCCCACAGTGACTACGCTATTGTGTGCTGGAAGTGTGAAAACACATTTCAGCCAGGATGTGAAAAATGACAGCTGTACCGTTCATAAGGAGGTGTGAAAAAATGCCAATGTTGAAAATCTGGGGTGCATGGAAACTGCACAACACACGCTTATAACACAGTCATTTTGCGGACATTGTCACAAATTTTCAACATAGGCATTTTAGGACCTCTGCTCATGAACAGTGTCAGTGTGATTTTCTTAATGTGTTCGAATGCTGATTTCCCAGCAACCACGCTATTCTGTGCTGGAAGTACAAAAACACATTTCGGTCAGGATGTGAAAAATGAAATCTGTACTTTTCATAAGGAGGTGCTGAAGAATGCCAATGTTGAAAATCTGGAGTGAAAATATTACAAATTCGCAAAGTTACGAGCGTTCGTGGCAACTGCGCAACGTTCGGTGGTAAAACTTTTTGAGAGCCCATCTCATGAACAGTGGCACTGTCATTTTGTTAATTGGTCCCGAAAGATGATTCTCTGCAGTGACTGCGAAATCACCTTTCGGGACCAAATAACGCCATGACAGTGACTGCATTCATGAGGAGGGGGTTACAGTAACCCCATGTTGAAAATTTTGTGCCAAAATTCCCCAAAATGCTTGAGATATGTACCAAAGTTGAAAAAAAAATACATCTATGCCATACAGTTTATCAGCATTTCTTCAGTTCACGGTCGGCTTTGAAGAGTGCAGACGTGTTCCCGGTCCACTGAAGATCATTGCGCCAGGCTCTGGAGGTAAGTATTGGGTGTGGGGGTGTGGGGAGGTAGAGTATGCAGAGGGTGGGCATGGGTTGGGGAGGGGCACGGAGACTTGAGGACCGCTTTTCTTGTTACGGGTGAAAAAAAGAAAACACAGACAACATGGGTTGTTTTTCTTTTTACAGGTGTATTTGGCACATTAGGTGGGCTCCCAGTGTGCCACTGGCATTTGTGGGGAGGGGGATCATAGCTGACAGGGATTGGGCCCCCGGTTGGCACAGAAATGGACGGGGGGGGGCGCATGATACCGAGGGGGATTGGGCACTCCCTCTGCACAGGCAAAACATGACTGTGGGGCCATTATGCTGACGAGGATTGGGCTCCCCCATCGGCAAATTAAACTGGGAAGGGAGGACTGAAGCTGAGGGGGATTGGGCCCCCATCAGCAAAGAAAGCCTGTTTTGGGGCACATGATGCCGAGGGAGTTGGGCACCGGCCGCAACAAATGGGAGCATTATGCTGGCGGGGAGTGGGCTCCCCAGTTGGCAAATGAACTGGGTCAGGGGCATGCTGATAGGGGGATTGGCCACCCCCGTCGGCTTTCATGGGGCTGTGAGGTGGCGGCAAGCCACCATCATGTTTACAAAAAATGGTACACTAGGCAAGGTACCGCCCTGCAATGATGGGTCGCTCCCTCATTGCAGCAGAATGGCTGATGCTGCAATGATGAGGCGGACCCTCATTGCAGCAGCGAAATAGTTTCAACATGGTGGCACTTTTGGAAACCAATGTCATCAGCATAGTGTGCCTGCATTGGTCCACCAGAGCCAAGCCCCCAAATGCAGTGCCGCTGTTGGCTGCCACAGTGCCGCACCTCCACAACCTGCTTCTTTCCTAAGCTGCCGCATAATGTTTCTTGCGCATGCGTGAAGCAAACATAAAAATGAGCTAAATGGGAACTTTGCAGAATTTTGGAGCAATTAGACAAAAGAGAAATAAAAAATGCTGCACATTCTCACTTACATTAGGTATAATTTCAAAGCATATCTGCAGTAATGCTTACTAGAAGGTGGCATCATACTTGATTCAGCAGAGAAACAAATGTCTATCTGCAGTGTGCTGAATTGTTTAGTTAGTGCCTTGTTGCTGCACAGTATGTTCATAGGCGATAGGAATTGCAGTTTTGCACAACCAAGCATTTTGATATTGCATGCACATACCTGAGCTATTCAGATAGGTGGGCTATGCAGTTTACTTCACATCTGCACATCTGTTCACAACTCCTGGATTATCAGATTTTGCATTGTTTCATAGTACCATCTAGTTCATATCTTGAGAACCTCTTGTACTGGGGTTGCTGTGGTGTCAGCAATCGTGCCTGCCCGGCCCCAGGATGAGAAGTACTGCTATTGACTGCACTACTTCCCAGCGATGGTTGCCCATTCGTGCATCCCAAACTTGCTTCCGAATCTGGGTCACTGGCATGACAGCATGCTGGACCAGCGAGTTGCCCCATGCAGCCTTTACGCTTTAACATGATCCTACTGTTCTGTGTATTGAAATTGCCACAGATGCACCTTCGTTGATGAATACATGTCATTTTATGTGTATGTATGTTCTGATATGTTGAAAAATCAATAAAAACTTTTAATTACAAAAAAAGAAAAAAGAAATTGCCACAGATGTTTGTGTTAAACGTGGCCTTTGAAGTCTGTCAGACTTGCAGTACTTTTATGGTCTTGGAGCATGCATTTGACTTCTATGAAACTCTCTTCCATCTGAGTTTCCATCAGCTCACTCAGTGAATGCCTTCAAGGGAGCTTTAAAAAAATATTTTTTTTTGAACTAGCCAGCTGCTTTTGCCTTCCTATTTATTGTTTTATTTATGCTGTGTATTCATGTATCATTCATTATTGTTTTGTTCTTCCTGTAAGGTACGAGCCATTTGGAGAGGGCGCCATAGAAATAAAAGTTGCCCTGCCTTGCCCTCAGTGTGTGGCTCAGGAAACGCACGTCTCTCTGGAGCCACGCTGCGTCTGCACATTGTGAGATAGGTGTATTGGCTGGTGTCTGGACTATTTGTGCTACAGCATTTGGAACTGTATGCATACTTTTGCCCAAGTTCATACACAGTTGAAGGAAGATGTAGCAGTAGCTCTGTGCCTTCAGGGCGCCCATTTGAGTGCTTTTTAGGAAGATAGCATATCATTTCCCACTTGGTAGCATGTGGCAGAGTTCATATATGGTGAAGAATGGAACTTCTGTGATGTCTGATATGAGATGATATGTTCATACATAATCTTTCCCCTTTAGACCTATTTGTGCCATGGGCAACCACCATGTGATATCATCAACACAAATAATACCGAACATGGTTACATTTCTCATCCTCTCAGCTGTGAAGCTTTTTACAGAGTTCCTGTGTCATTTACATGCAACAATCTTTCAGACAGACTCAGCCCTAGGAGGCGAGGAAAGGCCTCTTAATACACCAGGAGTACTCATCAATTTTGGGTATAGATGAACTGACGTGGTAATGGGAGAGGAGCTTTGTATTGTTCAAAACCTTACTATACTGACCCTGGCCATCCTGAATTAGAACACAGTATTGTTTCTTTGTTCCTCTGTTCTCGCTCTACTCTGTGTTCCTTTATTCTTTTACCTTGGTAAGTATACAAAAGTAAACATAAATATATTAGTGATCAAACTTGTTATTCAAGAAATGAATAGTAAGTAGCGTGGTTTAAAACATTAAAATGTGTTGTGTTCATATTGATTCATTATTACTAGATGTGGTAGCCAAGTTGCTGGGGCAAAAGATGTGCACTTAGCAGTTCTGTTACTGAAAATACATTTTTATTTTATTTATTTAGCCTTGTGGTAACCAGGTAAGGCCCACTAGGCACAAGTGCCTGTTTTCAGGGGCGACCTGGGAGCACTCAGGGTTAAATGATTTGCTCAGAGTCACACAGTACAGTCATATAGTACTGTAGTAATCTAAGATTGGAAGGGATATCATGGCTGCCACCTCACCCTCCCATCTTCACAAGCAGTAATGAAATAACTGTGTTAAACACACATATACTAGTTTACAGGTACTCTCTACCACTCTACTACCCAGGGCTCCCTATTATTCTCTTGGTAAGCAGAAGTCTGTGTAGGCTTACCTTGAGGGTCTCTTCTGACTTCATATCCACTGGCTTCACTGGCACATTGTTCCATAAGTGCACCACTCTGAGAGAAAAGAGCATCCTAACGTTATCCCTGAATTTACCACAGCTAAGGTGTATCTCTGTGTCCTGCTGGCGGACACCAGACCATACATCCCAACCTACTCAGTCATGCAGCTACCCATGAACATGCAGAAGACAGAGGTCATATCCCATCTCAGCCTGCTTTTCTGCAGGGTGAACATGTTAAAGGTCTCCAGCCTCTCTTTGTAGCTTTTGCCCTCCATACCCTTGCTCATTTTGATGACTTTGTATTGCACCCTCTCGACAGCTTCAATGTCCTTTTTGTATTGAGGAGCCCAGAACTGCACACACTACTTCAAATGGTACCTGACAAGGCATTTTTTTAATCACACATTTTTCAGATGGTGTAATCAGTTTGTAAAAATGCAAACTACAGGAGAGATACTGTTTGCCATGCTGGTGCCCACAGGTTTGTGTCCTGCCTGGATCCACCATGTCTGGTCAACAGAGGAGAAGACTGGGGCCCTTGTGGACACTTTTCTCATCTGCAGTGGTAGAAAACACTCAAACTGCTCCTCAAAAAGTTGCTTCATTTATTTATTTTTTATTTTATTTAGTAGAAATCAAAATTGCTTCAGGAGGTGCTTCGCTGTAGGCACAAATTGATGTCTGTTGATGATGTACAGTGGCATCCCCCAGGATGAAACCCAATTCTGCAGCATTTTGCAGCACTCTGTAGAATGCTGCAGCAGACCTACAGAATAAAACAATGTAATTTCAATAGCAATTAGTCCCTTTTGTAATTCAGGAAAATGTGACACTGCCAGGATGAAGTGAATGCCATTTTCCTGCATGACAAAAGGGACTAATTGCCATTGAAATTACATTGCTTTATTCAGTGGGTCTGCTGCAGCATACTGCAGAGTGCTTTAAAAGTGGGGTTTGTCCTGGGGGACGCCATTGTAAGCGAAATAAGCTGCTAAATGCTGGAGGAGGAAACCTTGGCCTTAACCAAGTGCTCCTTTATTCTGTCCTTGATAATGGTCTCCAGGACCTTGCCCAGCACTGCTGTCAGGCTGGCCATTCTGCAGTTGTCCAGTTACAGCCTGGCCCCTTCATTGAAGATGAGGATCACATGTGACCATTTTGCACTCCTCTGGCACCATATGACAAGTCCTTCTGCCAACTATTTATTTGGCTCCAGCTTTAATCCTGGGGTGTATCCTGTCATCCTTATGGGACTTAAGGGACTTGAGCTTGCTGGCAGATAGTCAGCTACAGGATTCAGGATAAGGTCACATAAAGAGAAAAAAGGTAGTAAAGATCAGGTAGGTTAAGCCCTGGCTTCTCCTGCACTTCAGGGGTGCTTTCCTCGGTCCTGATCTTGGTGCCCCACCTCTGGTTGATGCTACTGGATTTAGTGGGACGCTAGCTGTGAAGCATGTGACTGAACCTTGCCTTGGGAGATCCACAGAAACCAGAGAAAGAGCAATGTTTGAATAGCAATGAGCTACAGAGAAAGATTACCAGAGCTGGGAGTGTTGTAAGGAGGGCTTTGTACTGGTGAGGGAGGATAAACAGAATTTAAAAAAAAACATAAACTGTGAGAGACTATGGAGTTTAGATAATCATGCATTGTGCTTTCCCTTTAGACTATCTAGATCTGAATCTCAGCCTAGGTCACATTTTATCTATCTATCTATCTATCTATCTATCTATCTATCTATCTATCTATCTATCTAATCTGTGTGTCTGTTAACTGGGTGAGTACACTGGACCAGAAACATATTTTTATGTACAATCGGGGCCAAACAGGCACAAGAAGAAGGGAGGAGAAGACGCACTGTGGGTAAATTTGGAGACAGGCAATGGCACCACAATACGCGCAGGGGTTGTATACAGACCCCCTTCTCAGGGGGAGGAAATGGACAGGGAAATGATAGAAAGTATACTTAGAATGGCAGAAAAAGGGGAGATATTGCTGATGGGTGATCTGAATATGCCAGATGTTAACTGGAGTGCAGTTGCAGCTGCCACTTCGAAGAGTGCAGTTATTCTAGATGCCCTACAGGGGCATGCCTTAGACAACTAGTACTGGAGCCCACTCGAGAGGAGCAATATTAGACTTGATTCTCTCAAATGGAGATGGTGAGAGGATTACAGATGTAGAAGTGGGTAGCCATCTGGGAACTAGCGACCATCGAACAGTATGGTTCACAATAAACACAGCAATAGAGTCAAGCCATACAAAAGACAAAAGTACTGGACTTTAGGAGGGCTGACTTTGCAAAATGGGTGAGTGCCTAAGGAATGCACTAGCAAATGGGCAGGAAGGAGGGTGGAAGAACAATGGGGAATAATAAAACTGCCATCACAGAGGTAACGAGCCTTTGTGTGAAGCAAATAAACAAAACAAGACGATGTAAGAAACCACTATGGTTCTCAAAGGAAGTGGCAGTGAAGGTTCAAGAGAAAAGAAAGCATTCAGGAAGTACAAGGAACGCAGAAGGAGCAGGACAGAGAACTGTATCAGTTAAAGCAAAAGGAGGCTGGGAAGGCAGTCAGAACAGCAAAGGCCCAAACCGAGAAAAAGATAGCCAACTCAGTTAAGAAGGGGATAAACCTTTATAGGTACATCAGGGGCGAAGGAAGACCAAGGGAGGGATAGTGAGGCTAAGGAGGGTGGGCAGAGGGAGACTGTGAAAAGGCAGAGATACTAAACAAATATTTTTGCTCAGTATTTACAAAGGAAGAGGGGAGGTACATAAAACAAACAGTAGTAACACTCTGGATACAGAAGTTGATACCGCCCATTTACAGAACAAAGGGTTCTGAAAGAACTCTTAAAACTGAAGGTGGACAAAGCAATGGGGCCTGATGGGATTCATCCCAGAATTCTGAAGAACTAAGGGTAGAACTAGTGACACCACTGACTACCCTTTTAACAAATCATGGGAGGATGGGTGGTACCGAGGACTGGAGGAGGGCAGATGTGATTCCCCTTCACAAAAGTGGGAGCAAGGCAGAAGCAGGAAACTATAGACCTGTTAGTTTAACCTCAGTGATAGGGAAAATGATGGAATCACTCTAAAGGAAAGAATTGTCGAGTATCTAGAGGCCAGAGGGGCACAGGACCCTAGGCAGCATGGATTCACAGCGGGAAGGTCATGCCAGACGAATCTGATAGATTTCTTTGACTGGGTGACCAAAGTAGTAGATCAGGGAGGGCTGTGGACATGGCCTACCTAGACTTTAGCAAGGCATTTGACACAGTCCCACACAAAGATTAATATGCAAGTTAGCCAGCCTGGGAGTGGGTCCCAAGATGACAGCCTGGGTAAAGAATTGGCTGGAGAATAGGACACAGAGAGTAATAGTAAATGGAGTCCACTCAGAAGAAAGGAGGGTTACTAGTGGGGTACCCAGAGGTTCAGTATTAGGACGGTCCTCTTCAATGTCTTTATAAGCGACATTGCAGAAGGACTGGAAGGAAAAGTATGTCTCTTTGCAGATGACACTAAGATCTGCAACAGAGTTGATGCACAGGGTGGGGTGGAAAGGATGAGAAAGGACTTGGCAAGGTTAGAGGAATGGTCAAATGTATGGCAGCTTAGATTCAATGCTAAGAAGTGCAAGGTAATGCACCTGGGAAACAAAACCCAGGAAGAGTACACAATGGGGGTGAGATACTAACAACAACAAAAATGGAAAGGGACCTGGGGTAGTCATATCAGATGACCTAAGACGGGCAAGCAATGTGAGAGGGCAGCAAGGAGGGTTGGGGATACTGGGATGCATAGGGAGAGGCATCACCAGTAGAAAACAGGAAGTTATTATCCCTCTGTACAGACAGCTGGTGAGACCCCATCTGAGTATTGTGTGCAGTTCTGGAGACCCAATCTCCACGAAAGACATAGACAGGATGGAAGCTGTCCAGAGGAGGGCACTAAAATGGTGCAGGGTCTGCACCGAAGACATATGAAGAGAGACTTAAGGAGCTTAATATGTATAGCCTCGAGAAAACAAGGGAGAGGGGGACATGATAGAAACGCTCAAGTACCTCAAGGGAATCAACAAAGTCCAAGAGGGTAGCATCTTTCAAAAAGAGGTGTGCAAGAACAAGAGGGCACAATTTGAAAATAGAGGCGGCTCAGAGGTAATTTAAGGAGTATTTTTTTACAGAGAGGTTGTGGATGCATGGGCAGCCTTCGAAGGAGGTTGTGGAGTCAAAATCAGTGGTGGAATTCAAGCATGCATGGGATAGTCATAAGGCAGTTCTGGGGGATGGGGGTAGGAAGAAGTAGGCTGCTGGTTAACTAGGATCTGCAGCTTATCCAGTAGGTAGGGAAATGGGCAGACTGGGTGGGCCAAGCGGTCCTTATCTGCCGTCAAATTCTATGTTTCTATGTTTCTAAGAACACGGTTTAATATTTTAGAGGTAGGCACACGTACTGTACGTAGTGCAATACAACTTGAACAAACACTTTGGGAGATTAGGTGGTCCCTGAGTTGTGATTTTAACTGGGAATGTCCAAAGGAGAGGTGCAATGAGCTAAGGAGGTTTTTTCAGTATCTAGGGGTGGATATGGAGAAGGCTCTAGAGCCTTCTTCATTGTTCTTGCAGTGGGACTTGCCAGAAGGTGTTGGTCAGAGGGCCTTGCATTCCTGTGAAGGAGCATCATATAGAGGAGTTCAGACAGGAGAGGAACTTATGTATCATGGGGAGGAAAACCGCACTGTGTTCGCTTTCCACTGCAGAATTACTACAAATAGACCGAGATTAAGGCTTATGTTCAATTTAAGCCGTAGTCACAGTCTATTTATAACAATGTGTCTATGAGTGGAGTAAATGAGTGCATGGCTTTCCTGCTCCTGATTTTGAAATTCAACTGCCACACCCAGACCCTCTGTACAGGCTTTCCCTGCTCCATGGAGATTTATTAATTAAGCGTTCAAGGAAACGAGTTTCATGGTCTTGGCACAAAATCAGATTCTAGTTTAAAACTGTGTTTATTCGTATGCTGAACAATATAACTGAATATGGCACAATTTAGTACAGTCGGTAGTCTTCATTCAGAATGAAGCTCTGCCTTGAGTTAACATGGATAACCGGCTGTACTCACAGCTCAAGTGAACTATGTCCCTGAGGATCAACACTGAGGAACTTTAAGGGAGACGAGCTGTTAAAACTTGCATGGCCATCTTCCCACACACTGGCTTCAGTTTCCAGTGTCAGCAAACTTGCTGCCTTTTATCTGCAAGAAATTCATCACTCAAAAGTTTTTAAATTAAGAAAAAATAAACTTCATTAATATTCCCCCAGAATCTCAGTGTTACAATTGAAATGGTTAATGAGGAGAAATAGTTATGTTTTTTAGAAGCTGAATACTTTGTGGCTAGAAGGAGGTTCAGTTATACTGTTGGTAATCATTCTGTCAGCAGTGATAAAGTACTAGCGATTTTACCAGCAATGACTTGCCTCCAAACCAAGAGGGGATGTTCTCAGTATCTGCAGCAGCCGTTAGACATTTTGAATATGCAGATGTTGGAAGCATGGGGTATGAGGGAGCCTTGTAAAAGTTCTAATTGTAAATAGTAATTTTGTTAGTACAGTAGTATAAGTAGAAAGTACCTTTCGCCATGTATCATTATTTTATATGTCAAACTTCGTTTACAACTAGTGGCAATAACAAGAAAAGCCAGTCTGCAAGTCCGCATTCATGCACACATTTACAGAATGAGATGACTTCCTGACATTGCTCCAGCAGGGCATGTCGTCTACTGAGCTGGAGGGACCATCTTCTTCAGGTTCTAAAGTTGATATGATCCTGAGCTTCTTTCGAGTCAAGGCTACCATTCATATCAAACTGTGTGCTTAAGTTATACCTAATGTGAACAGCTATGCTCTGCAAACTGATTTAGGTCAGCAACTTCTTCTCACTCAGGGCCAGGTATGTCATTTAAACCCAGGCCTACAAGGCAAATGCCAGTGGGTTTTGCACCGTGCATTCTAGTTCTGTGTTCTTATTTTTATTTCAGACTGCCATGTGGCTCTTTTGCTCTGTACTGTTAGCATTCCTTGACTAAATCCTCATAGCCGAAATGCATATTTCACTGAGCATGGTTTCCATAGTATCCTTGCTTGTAACTGACCACATTTAGAAGCGTTTCACTAAATTCTTGCTACTGATTTGTAAATTGGAATGTGAATTATACCCCACCAGCTTGAGTCTCAACTGGAAGCAAGTATTATCTAAAACTTTTATGAGATAACTGACATTGAAGCACATTTTTATTGGCAATCCTTTGTGGTTAAATACATTAAGGCTCACGTGGAACAATCACCTGTACTTTTTGGAGTTTATCCAGAGAATGTCACATGCAATTTTTTTTTTTTTGCAGCTATTGGAGCGCAGCGGAGGAGAAGTCCCAGTGCCCTGGCTGTTGAGATTTTCGAATCACATTTGGGCAGTCACATTCTACAGGTAAGTAATGAATTTACAAGTGCAAGTCAAGATGCCTATAAATCAGCCAGCTTCCCTTTGAATTAGAAATATGCAACGTTCATTCAGTTTCCATCAAATCTTATAAATTAGCTTGTTCCCTTTTCAATGAGCAATTGAAATCTGGATACAGCTCAAGTTCTTTATTTGCAGTTATGCACAAATTGATGAACAGGCAATCTGTTCACATGACCTTTAGGTAATTAACAGTTATATTTTATTTACAAGGCATGGGAAATATACTTTCTTATCAAATGCTTTACTGTATGTTTGACAAGACAGGTTCCAAACTAGTAAAAGCTCCAATTGGTACTGAAGGATATAGTCTAGCTTTTTGTAAACCCTATCCTTTAAAGGGGAGCAGTCTGCACTAATAACTCGATACCCAAATGTGTAGCAGGTTGAAAGTTATACTTTGTACCCCAACGTTTTCTTCTTACTGTTTACTGCAGTATATTAGATTGTATCTGACTGATCCTGCTGACTTCCATTCAACATTTCCTGTACCAAGAATCCCAGAATCCACTGCAGCTGACATCATGCTGGGCTGCAGCTGTGATAAATCGGTATCCACTGTTAATATCATGGGAATAACATGGGCGCAAAATATTGCAGCTCAGTTTGACATGTGTATTACAGTGACAGGGGCATTACATCGTTACGGGTGGTTCCACCTACCCCTGTCTCTGTATGTGTGGGCAGGAGGGAAGCAGTAGTGGGAAGGGATAAGGAGCAGGAGTTGCAATGCCGGGATGAGTCACGCCCATGGCGGAGAGGCAAGGCATCCGGCTTCTCGCAGCAGAGGAGACGTGGGGGCCAGGATTTGGTTCCCCATCTCCCAAACCTGACTGTTAGTTTTTTTTTTATTTGCAGACATTTCCTCAGACAACTTTCTCCCTGTCCCCGAGGTCCACACCCACTCAGAGTTGATTATAAAAGTTCCGCAGGTACGGGGGCAAAAATAAATCCTGGCATTATTTTGTTTTGTTTTATGTGTTGTTGTGGTGTTTGAGTAGTTGGTGATTTTTCCAACTTTGCAATTGACTGCCGATGTAATGGTTGCAGCGTATTTTGCCGCAATGTTTTTGTTGGCGATGTTATCACCTAGAACCGGAAAATTCATCAGCCTAAAGTACATGTTATGAGTTTTTATATGCTCTGATCTTTGTTTGTTGGTCCCACTGTCCTCCCAGGGTTAAGTACAGTCACAGAGGACACTGCAGGATATTAAATCTCTCATGGCTGCAGCCTAGCTGTGACATCAGCTGCAGGGGATTCAGGGATTTCTGTTTATGGCAAATGTCAGCTTGTGAGTCAGCACGATCAGCCAACTAATATCATGCTGTAGTAAACAGTAAGTAAAAAGCATTCTATTTTGCACACGGATTGTAAATTGGGACCAGTCCCACACTTGGATGTAGGTCTTAATGCTGACACTGTCTTCCTTTAATACACAGCTCTACTCATAAGTTGTTGAAAATGAAAACCTTTTCTAAATATTTCATGAATGTTGGTAAAAGGGAGAGTGTATTTCAAAAGTGGAAGTTGCCAACATGAAAAAGAGATTTATAGTTACCATCAATATGGTACTGAATGTCTGTTGAGGTGTGGCCTTTTCAAGGAGGGACTTATTCTCCACAAATTGTCCCCATTAATCTTCAGCCTAATTGATTGTGGAAAGTTTTAGGGTGACATTTAAAAGGGCATGGTCTGCTGGTGATTGATACAGGCAAAATTAACTATTAATGGATGCAAACCAGTCATTACTTGTGGGGATCACCAGCTAATATTAGATAGATTAGTCTGTGCATTATAGTACTTCGTAGAGGACTCTCTTGTCGAAAATGTTGGCATTTAATAGCTGATCTAAACATGTAGTAAAGTAGCATCAGCTACCCCCTTCATCCAGCAAACAGTAGCCATTTATATCTAATTTGAGTTCTAAAAGGGAACATTTTACAGTTTTCTTGGGAAAATGATAACCCCTCAACAGAACTGCTACACTCATAGAACAGTCTTGATCCATCTGTGTTTTACATACAGTACCTGTGTCATTTTATACATTATAATTTCTCAATGGAATGGTCAGTGCTGTTATATCTGACTAATGTGATGTTTAATTCTGGTATTACTGAATATTACTGTATATCCTTGGAGTGTTAATGATGTATTATCTACTCTAAGGCAAGGGGTAAACACTATCGAATATCACAGGCTGCTCATTAAATCTATGGGCTCTTAGATGCAGACTGTATTAATGGCCCAAAGAGACCACTGACTGTTTTACTTTATAACTGTAGAAGTGGGTATGCCACCCATAATTATTTATTTATTGCTTTGGATATTTGGTAAGGCCCACTGGGAATATGCATGTTGATAGGGGCTACCTGGGACATGGTACACAATACAATACATTTGATAAGACAGCATATAGAGCAAAGGTAACAATTCAGATACAATGATTTTGGAGCAATTACATTACAATGGGTTAATTTGTGACAGTCAAAAGTAACCTGCTCAAGTAGGTAATCTCTCAGCATACTTTTGAAAGTCCATGAAGTCTTTGCTTGTCATATGCACATTGGTAATGAGTTCCATACCTTAAGTCTACGATTCTGAATGATCGTTGTCCTGTATGGGTTTTACAGATGGGGATGAGCAAGACCTTATTCACTGTGGATCTCATGTCTCACGGTCTTTGATGCTTTAAGCATTTAGGTGGGTCAGACGCTGTGATCTTAAAACAGTGTTACACAGCAGAAGTTGTAGTTTTACCTCTAGGATGAGCCATTTTTGATCAGCATAGATAGTGTAGTGGTGTATCCTTTTGTCAGCACTGAGGGCATAGTGGCCAGTTCTGTTATATACAATAGAACCCTTAACCTGGCCTACTCCTTTTCAGCTTGCGTGGTAAATAAAACAAGTCAGTAATCTAATAATGAGTGAGATTATGCCAGCAGTTGCCAAAGGAGTTTCATTTGTTTGGGACTCCTAAATCCTGTATAACAAGCCAACCTTTCTGTGACCTTCCCTAATCCCTATTATGTAGTATAGGGTTTTATATAACTCTAAAAATTGATTAGCGTTTTGTTCATAAAAGTGTTAAATGTTTGTGAAAATGCATAGCTCTTGCCTCACTGTGTTTAACAAACACAGCACTTCTAGAAAATCTATATAAATACTTTCTGTACAATTAGTATCATCCCAAGAAAAAAACTGCTAATCAATTATTTAAAACCCTGTGGTATAGATGGTCCTGATAAGTGCAGCAATGGTCCAGCCACATCCCCAGCTATTTAAAGTTGTTACTGATGTCCAGTTTAGTTCTTTCAAGGGTTAGGATGTCAAAGGTTTTGTTTAGTGCGTGGACTCTGGCTGTTGAGTCAGATCTTAGCCGCCTAGATTACAGTGAGTTAGGTCTCTGGAACTGGCCAAGGCCTGGGGACGTTTACAGCATACTGATAGCAGTGGGGACAGAAACATGCTTTGGCATGAGAAATGAAGTGAAATCACCCACCCTTCAAATTTAATTCTAAATTTTTTTATGTAAAGCCCCCATTCTCACCCATCCTCAATATATAATATGTCATCAACCACAAGTCCCTCTCCTGCTGACTCCATGCAACTTCTCCTGAGATCAAGAACTGTTCCATTTCTGAGATGCTACTCCACTTCAGTTAACCTAGCATGACAGTTTTTGGTCAGTTCCTGAATCTGGGTCCCAGCGTTCTGTTGCCACACCTATGGGCTGCCCTTTGTTTTCTGTTGCGAAGTGGTGACTGAAAAAATACCTCGAATTTTGAAAGAATGCTGAATCTTTGAATTGTGTCTGTGCATATGTAAGCTGGTAGGCAGATTCTATAAGTACGGTAATTAGTGTGAAACAAGCTGATTAGAAATCACAAGACTGAATGTGGGAATACGGAAACTGAGCAAGTTAATCTGCATATGCAAATTAGCTTAATTGATATTACTTTCCTCTACAGGGATTTTTCATTACTAACTAGAGTGCTACATTGTTCATCTCATATTGAACAATTTAGTGGCTAATGAGACCTGTTTGCACGCATTTGCATATGATAAATGAGTTCAATTGCAATTAAATGCTTTCTTTAATAACTTGAAAAGTAAATGCTTAACTTTCGTGAGGGTGCCCTATTCCTAAATTTAAGAATAAATGTTAAAGGAACTGAGAGTTTCTTTTTCTGCAGATCAAGGTTTGTGTTCTTACTGTACGTAGGGCTTGATTCAGAAACTACTTACTGTATTACAGTGGCACTACAGTTAGGGTTGCGTAGGCATTGCTGTCGTAAAACACTTTTTTGTTTGTTTGCTGCTTGTAACTCGACTGTCACTTAAGCTAGGGACTTACCAGTTAGTATGCATACCCCTTGTTACGAGATCTGCAAACCTGTCAAATGTGGTATAAATCAGTTCACTAGTTTTTAAATTGGAGGGGGGTTGAAATCATAAAATTTATCAGTTTTAAGATGCCCTTTTGCTCTCCAAAATAAAAGTGAAAAAAAAAAATATTTGAAACCTGAAACTTTAAAGATTCATTAGATCCTGTCCTAAAGGGTTCCTTTTGTACTTTTGGAAACAAAAAAGTTACAAACTGCTGGACATGCATGTATTGTGCATTTTTTTCAGTTTTTCATAAGGTGTTTCATAAGGCATTTTCCCATGCCTGTAAATCCATTTAGCAATTACAGGTGTGTGAGCACTGCATGGCAGGCAACAAAGAAAAGGCATTTATTCCCCATTCTTAATGAACTTCACTTAAGTTAAAATCTGTGCCTTACCTCTGCCCTGCAGTAATTTAATCAGTTGTTTAGTTCTTAAGTAGGCCTTGTTTTTTTTCTTAATAATATTGTGCAGTTTTTGTGGTCTGTTCGCACACAACTGTGCTCCAGGTATGTAAACAGTTTCATTAGTCCCCCTAGTATGGCAGCCTGCCCACTGTGCCACTTACCTTTTAGAACTTCCTGTATGTGAAGCAGCAGCTTGATCCCATCACTGATGCTGGGAAATGCCATACTGTACTAGAGGAATAATGCATGACAGGGTGTGTGTCATGCTGGGATAACGCCACGCCTGGGGGGGGTTGGGCACGAGGCCGCAGGCCGAGAGCATCCAGTGCCCCAGGCGCATGCTATCCCAGCACCCACACACCCCTGGAGTACATTATTCCTATTATACAATGTCTTGTTGTTATATATAAAGTAAAAAATAATTTTAAAGAATGTTTTTATTAGTATGGAAAAATATTTTTGTTTCTTAAGAGGAGATGCAAAACAGAGATCCAAACAATCCTGGTCATCCATACAATCCTCCATTAGTTCACAGTGCTGAGACTAGACCTGTGGCATTATGCTGGGATAATGCCATGGGTCCAGCCCCAAACTGACCAATCACAGTTCAAGATTCTTTCTTGCCATTGTATAATTAAGCAATAATGCACGACAGGGTGTGGTATATCATGGGATATCGTCACACCTCAGGTGGTTGGGCATGAGGCCGCAGGCCGAGTGTGTCCAATGACCCGAGAAGTGACGATATCCCATGATATACCACACCCTGGAGTGCATTATTGCTATTATGAACTGAATTCCATACATGTGTGCATAAAATATTTAAAAAAATGTTTCCACATTGTTTTAATAATACATTTTCTAATGTGTAGGGATACAATTATAGAATATAGTCCCTTTGGTTTTTGCTGTGGGCAATAGGTAGTGTTCTTGTAATGTTTTGGTAGTAGCATGAGAAACCAGGCTGTGTGTGCTTGAATTACTTTTTCTCATTTGTTTTTTTTAAATCTGTAGTTGCTTTTTGGGAGACTGAGAAGGTTTTGCATCAGTTAGTAGGAGTTCCACCGGCAACACAGTGCGGTCCTGCATGCTGCAAAATTACTTTTTTTAAACAATTATTATCCTACCATTAAAATCAGTGTCTGACTTCACCCTGATGCCCAAAAACTACTTTATTTATTGAAACAAGGGTTATTTTCGATGGGAACTGTTTTTTCAAAACTAAAGCCGTGATTGTGAGCATGCGTATCAGCGTTTGCCACAGAGGCGCATGCTAGGAGTCACGGCTTTACTTTTTGAATAGCAGTTTCAGATACAAAAAATCCTCCTTTCAATGAATAAACTAGTTTTTCGACATCAATTTAATTTACCTTACACAGTGATTATGTCCAGGTGATGGCTGTTAAAGATGAGCAGCTTGACTACAGGAAAACATTTCAGAGTGAACTGTATGTATGGACACGATATGCCAAAGGGTGTAGACAGAATGAGGAGGGACCTGCAGAAGCTTGATAAAATGGTCAAGGGTTTGGGAGTTGAAATTTAATGCAAAAAAGTGTAAAATAATGCATATGGGGCACAAAAACCCTGGAACAACATATCAGTTTGGGGGTGAGGATATAGCATGCACTAAGCAGGAAAGGAACCTTGGGGTTCTCATCTCTGATGACCTCAAGGTAGGGAAACAGTGTGACAAGTAAAGCAAATAGGATGCTGGGATGCATAGGCAGGGGCATCACCAGCAGGAAAAGGGAGGTCATAATTCCACTATACAAGACACTAGTGAGGCCCTACTTGGAGTACAGAGTCCAGTTCTGGGGACCTTACCTAAGTAAGGACATAGACAGTGTGGAGAAGGTTCAGAGGAGGCCAACAACGATGGTACATGATTGCATCACAAGTCCTATGAGGACAGGCTGAAGGACTTGAATATGTACTCCTGGAGGAGAGAAGGGAGAGAGGATATGAAGAGAAATACAAGTACCTTATGGGAGGAACAGGGTGCAGGAAAACACTATTTTCAGTGAAAAGATGTTCCAGGACTTGAGGGCAAGGGATGAAGTTGGAGGGAGGGTGATTCAGAGGTAATGTGAGGAAGAATTTCTTCACAGAAAGGGTGGTGGACAAGTAGAACACCCTGCCAGAGGAAATGGTGGGGCTGAAACAATCACAGGATTTAAGAACACATGGGAAAGACATAATGGAATCCTGGAGGTCAGGGGTAAGGGGCAACAGACCTCTAGAAAAACTTAAAGTGATCTTACGAGCTCAAATGGGCAAACTGGGTGGGCCATAGGCCCTTATCTGCCAACAGTATCTATGTATCTGTGTACCGCATTCCTAATTCCAACACCAGGTGCCCACCCACAGTGTCAGGTAACAGTTACAACCGCCATCCCACTCCTAATTGCAACACCAAGAGCCCATCCACAGTGTCAGGTAACTTTTACACCCCCAATTACACTCCTAATTGCAACACCAGGAGCCCATCCACAGTGTCAGGTAACTTTTGCACCCCCTATTCCACTCCTACTTCAAGCACCAGGTGCCCACCCACAGTGTCAGGAAACATTTACAACCCCCACCCCACTCCGAATTTCAACAGCAGGTGCCCACCCACAGTGTCAGGCAACTTTTACACCCCCAATTACACTCCTAATTGCAACACCAGGAGCCCATCCACAGTGTCAGGTAACTTTTACACCCCCCATTCCACTCCTAATTCCAGCACCAGGTGCCCACCCACAGTGTCAGGAAACATTTACAACCCCCACCCCACTTCTGATTTCAACACTGGGAGCCAGTCCAGTATCAGGTAACATTTACACCCCCAACCCCACTCCTAATTTCAACAGCAGGTGCCCACCAACAGTATCAGGTAACTTTTGCAGCCCCTACTCCACTCCTAGTTGTAACACTGGGGTCTATCCACAGTGTCGGGTAACTTTACAGCCCCTACCACACTTAATTGTAACACCAGGAGTCCATCTACAGTGTCAGGTAACTTTTGCAACCCCATCTCACTCCTACTTTTTAACATCAGGACCCCATTCACAGAGTCAGGTAACTTTACAACCCCACCCCATTCTAATTGCAACACTAGGTGCCCAACCACAGTGACAGGTAACCTTACAACTCCACCCCACTCCTAATTCCAACACTAGGTGCCCACCTACAGTGTCAGGGTAACTTTTACACCCCCATTCCACTCCAAATTCCAACACCAGGTGCCCACCCACAGTGTCAGGTAACTTTTACAACCTCCACCCCACTCCTAATTTCAACACCAGGAGCCCATCCACAGTATCAGGTAACCTTTACACCCCCACTCCACTCCTAATTCCAGCACCAGGTGCCCACCCACAGTGTTAGGCAACATTTACAGCCCCCACCCCACTCCTGATTACAGCACCAGGTGCCATTCCACAGTGTCGGGTAACTTTTACACCTCCCATTCCACTCCTAATTCCAACACCAGGTGCCCACCCACAGTGTCAGATAACTTTCAGAAACCCCAGCCTACTCCTGGTTTCAACACCGGGTGCCCATCCAGTCTCGGGTAACTTTTACAGCCCCTACCCCACTCCTAATTCTAACACTGGGAGTCCATCCACAGTGTCAGGTAACTTTTACAACCTCCACCCCACTCCTAATTTCAACACCAGGAGCCCATCCACAGTGTCAGGTAACTTTTACACCCCTCATTCCACTCCTAATTTCAATACCAGGTGCCCACCCACAGTGTCAGGCAACATTTACAGCCCCGGCCCCACTCCTGATTACAGCACCAGGTGCCATTCCACAGTGTCAGGTAACTTTTACACCCCACATTCCACTCCTAATTCCAACACCAGGTGCCCACACACAGTGTCAGGTAAGTTTCACAACCCCTGCCCTACTCCTGGTTTCAACACCGGGAGCCCATCCACAGTGTCAGGTAACTTTTACAACCTCCACCCCACTCCTAATTGCAACACCAGGAGCCCATCCACAGTGTCAGGTAACTTTCACAACCCCCACCCTACTCCTTGTTTCAACACTGGGTGCCCAAACCTGTACACACAGTTTCGGGTAACTTTTACAGCCCCTGCCCTACTCCTAATCCTAACACTGGGAGTCCATCCACAGTGTCAGGTAACTTTTACAACCCCCACCCTACTCCTAGTTGCATCACCTGGGGCAGGATTTTCCATCTGCAGTGCACGACTTGCATCCTGCCCTGCATCACAGGACTTAGGTTTCGCCGGTGCGCCAAACCACATTGCTGCAACTACACCCGATTTTCCATTCCTGAGCGTACTTGCGACACGTTCCATGATTTACAGGAGCTTGCGCCACATGTCTGGCACAGGCTCCATGTCAGAGACCCCAGGGGTGGCACAGGCTAGACCACAAATATGTGGTCTAAGGACTGACGGTTGGTGCAAGGGATAAAAAATCCTGATTGCCGAAAGGGGACTGCTGCAAGCTCTGTACACCATATGGTCGGCTCACCAGGAGCTTGCGGTAGTCTTCACTGTTTCAAAATCCAGCCCCTGGAGTCCATCCACAGTGTCAGATAACTTTACAACCCCACCCCACCCTAATTTCAACACCAGGAGCCCATCCACAGTCTCAAGTAACTTTTACAGCCCCTACCCCACTCCTAATTTCAACACAGGAGCCCATCCACAGTCTCAAGTAACTTTTACAGCCCTACCCACTCCTAACTGTAACACCAGGAGTCCATCCACAGTGTCAAGTAACTTTTACACCCCCCCATCCTACTCCTAATTGCAACAGCAGGTGCCCACTCACAGTGTCATGTAACTTTTACAGCTCCCACCCCACTCCTAATTACAACACCAGGTGCGTATACACATTGTCAGGTAACTTTTACAACCCCCACCCAATTCCTAACTGCAACACCAGGTGCCCACCTGCAGTGTCAGGTAACATATGCAACCCCCATCCCACTCCTAATTGCAACAGCAGGTGCCCACCACAGTGTCAGGTAACTTTTACAACCCCCACCCACTCCTAATTTCAACACCAGGAGCCTGTCCACAGTGTTGCAAAAGACACCTCCCTGCTACTCAATGCAACATCAGGAGTCCATTCCTGTTGTTTCAACAGAGACACCCTCACCCCGTCACTAACTGTGACACTGGAAGTCCATCGTAAATGCTTCAAAGCAGACCTTCTTGCCACTTATCCTGCCATTAGTTAAAAAAAAAGTTTTAACACCCCCCCCACACACACATAACACACACACACCATGCCCCTCTCTGTACAACTTATTTTGGAAATGAGACTATGTCCCCAATGCTGAAAAGCCCTCCCACCCAAAAAAAATAAGTTCACCCTCCTGAGACAGAAGCTGGCACAAAAACCCTCCACTCACCTGCTTGCTGGCCACTGTCTGAATAACAGTATCACGAAGTGTGATCTGCTGTATGAAACAGACACACACTGCATAAATTGCCCTTTTTGATGATGTAATTCAGACAGTGACTAAGGACGTGAGTGGAGGGTTTGTGCCAGAAGATGCCTGTTGGGGTGTGTGGGGCTGAGTAGGGTCACCTGATATGAGGGACAGTTTGGGACAGCATGGGGGGGGGTCCACTGAATGCAACAGACTGCTTGGCTTGGAGCAGGGTGAAGGAGGGGGTGACACTGGATGCCAGGGACTGCTTGGCTTGGGGCAGGGTGACAGAGGGGTTGACACTGCATGCCAGTGACTGTTTCACATAAAGTAGGTTTAGGGAGTACAGTAGGTTCCACTGGAATCCAGTAACTGCTTCACTTGGGGCAGGATATGGGAGCAGTTGTCAGTGAAAACCAGGCACTGCTTGGTTCGGAGCAGGGTGAAAGAGGGGGGTGACACTACATGCCAGTGACTGGTTTGCATGAAGCAGGATGAGGAGAGGATTCACTGAATGCCAGTGTCTGCTTCACTTGGGGCAGGATGAGGGAGCAGGTGTCAGTAGATACCAGAGACTACTTGGCTCGGGGCATGGTGATAGAAGGGTGACACTTCTGGCCAGTGACTGCTTCATGTGAGGCAGGATGGGGAGGGGAGTTTCACCGAATACTAGTGACTGCTTGTCTGTGGCAAGGTTAAGGAGGGGGTGCCAGGGACTGTATGGCATGGAGCAAAGATAGACATTAATTGTATAAAATATATGCATTTGTTAGGGATAAGGAAGAAGCACAAAGCCACAAAAGAAAATAAATGTGAATTTAGGGTTAAAAGTCATCGGAATCTTCATAATTGTGCAGTGTTCATCAGGAGCTGAAAAACTTCTTAAAGCAGAATTGTCATTACCCCATATTTGGTACCTTCTTTAAAAGGATTGGAGTGGGAGTAAATTTCCCTGCTTTGATAGAGTAATGCCAGCGATGCTTCCAGCAGTCATTCAAACTCCAAGGAACACTATGCACTAACCAACATTCAGGAGGCTTTTTACCCTAACGTCACATTTTTATTTGCGTGTGGCTTTGTACAAAAACCCTCACTAATGTCGAAACAGTTATATATCTTTTTATATATTTGAGTAATTTGGCTGTACAAAGGTTTCATTTTTATAATTAAAGGGGGTTTTGATAAAGTGATGCGTACTAGCCATGTTAGCCATAAAAATGAGCAGCAGGATGAAAAAACTGAAAAATAATCCCATTTTACATAAGTTATCCATGAATACAAGAAGCCCAGAACAAATCATGTTGTTGTCATAAGGCCATTGTAAGTTAAATCTGCTAGAAACACGAATGAATTAAGGCATGGCTGTCCTCTTACTAGTACCCCAAGGGCATGTGTATATCATAGCACATTTCCTAAATAGTACCCTAAGGGCACACCGAAGTGATGTCATTGACCCTTAACAGTGCCCTTAGGCAAGTATTTACATTAGAAAGCACCTTTGGGGATAATGGAATATGGGGAAGGATACTGTATTTTTTATACTAGTACATAGACACATAGAATTTGCTGGCAGATAAGGACCGCTTGGCCCACCTAGTCTGCCCATTTTTCCCTGCCTATAGTATCACCCCAGATCCTACTTGATCTTGGTCACCACTTTAGTCAATAAAAGGATGGTGTACTCTGGATAAGTGTGAATGTATACCTTGACAAGGGAACCAGAGGTGGCTACCACGCAGTGTGTGCTCCATTTGAAACAAGTCATCCTCAGTCTGCAACAAATATAATACTGCTTTTACAGAAATGTTTGCAGTACGTTTTGCAGTATTTTGTGGTATTTTGATGCTACAGATGCAGCGTATTAGTGCTATAGCCATGGCATATTTACATTTATACCCCACCAGTGGAAACAAAATTGAGACGAGAACAAGTGATAGCTTTGTATATAACCTCAAGAAATAGCCTGTTGTTAGTGTTGTCATTGCTGATATCTTGGAGGTTAGCTACATTACAGTGAATATTGAACCAATCAGAGAGTAGCTTTCAGTATGCTGCTGACATCACAATAGTACTGCACAGTACTAAAGCCAGTGTTAGAAATCAAAGTGAAGCAGTTTAAATCTTCAAACAGCAGATTTATAAGACATATAACTAGTTGAATGTTGTATAAATTGAATGTGCAATAGTCTAACTCAAAATAAAATACTTAGTATAGCATCACTTGTAGCGGCCAGACTTTTCACTTGTGGCTCTGTCACTCATTAGTTAGGATCCTGTCCCCTTACACCTGAACATAAATTGCACACTCTGAGTTGGGCCATTGTATATTCCACACATATTCATTTGTTGAAGCTTTTTAATATACTGCATACATTATATGCTTGACTATGCCTACACTTTACTTAATAAATCACTCATGCCTGTTTTTTTTTTTTTGTTTTGTTTTCTGCATGGCAGTAGTGCAGAATCAAAATCAGCATTTAAGGAGCAAAAACAAGTAAAAATCGCAGAAAAGTCATACAGCAAGGAAAATGCACAGAAATGCAGTTTAGTGAGAAAATTAGAGGGCATTCATGTTATTCAGTGCTACTCCCATACTGTTCCACATCATATGATATGTAAATAGCTGTCACAGAAACCAAATTGGTGAGGGAAAAAAATGTACAATTAAGCTGTAAATAATGAAAAATAATGGTGCAGAATTTTACAGTATTGTGCAGAATTTTAGTAAGTATTAAGCTGGTAAGTTTAAAAAAATGGCACCATAAACTAGCATGTATAATTATTGAGTGAAAAGATAATTGTGTCAAATTTAGTGTTGATACTTGTATAAAACGCACCGTCCTAGTAATCTAGCTATCTCAATAGCATAACGCCAGCATGGCATAAACGTTTTCCTGTCTTTAGGGCATCAGTTTGCAAATTATTCTCAAAGGCAACATACTGTAATGGTTACTACTGTTTCCTCACATGGTGAAATGAGGGCCTTACTATGGGAGTGAGATAAGTTATGGTAAATTACCCAACACATATGCCATCTTTAGTACTTTCTGCACTTAAAATTCTGCATCAAAAATAGCTGCTGAATAAAAGGCAAATACTTGCCCATTAGCTGCATACGTTTTTTAGCATTTTCCTAGTCACTTCCATCTTAAAAACCCACTTCTTTCTGAATCAAGCTTTTAGCTACTTCAGGTACAGACTTTTACTGAATTGTATTTATATTTCATTTATTTATTTATTTTTCATTTCAATGTTTTATCCCCCTGGCCTCCTGCACTCAAACTCCTTTGGGAGTCACCAAGGCATCTCATAAGCTATTGTCCCCCCCCTCCCCATACCTGTGCTCCAGTGCAGTGCCTTCCTTCTTCCCCCATGGAGCTGTGGTTTACCCTCCAGGCAGGGATGAGCCCCCCACAGAACTTCTGATACTTCGTTTGGAAGTCAGGGCTGTGAGACAAGCAGAGGAGATCTGGGATGATACATCATCCTGGGGTGCAGGGGCCATTTTTCATAAGTTTATGCCCGCCCCACGAACACAGCATGCAGAGGGATCAAAGGGTTGTAGACATATGCAGAGACATAGTATCACTCCCAGATCTAGCCAGCATTCATCCCTCCCCTGGCATCTACTCTAGCTGCACTACCACTTGTGGTCACCCAGATGACAGTATGGCAGCAGGGATGGCAACCCTCCCTCCCCGGAAGAGGAGAGCATCCTATGGGACGCTCAGTCCTCCTATCTTGGCTGGTCCCCAATGACACACAGCTTGCTCCAGACATTTATAAATATGCTTTTTTAGATATTTTATTTATGCTTTCAGTCCTTGTTGTACATGCTGTGCTTTGCACTCCTGCACTGTATCCCTTGTACCTTTGCCAGCTGCCTCTGCCACTTCCACTGGCACATGCTGTGGACACCATTCTAACCCTTTCAGAAGCCACCTCCATGCTGGGCACACCACAGGGTCCCCCCACATGACAGGGCCCTGACAAACCGGGATTGTCACATTGTTTGTCCATAGGAGGTGGGAGGAGATGAGCTGCAGTATGGGTACAGTGACATAGGGCTGTGGCCTCTGACATCATATTAGTGATGTGTGCAGTTTTCACCTGTGCATGGGCCCACCCACTTCTCTCTTTCTTACTTGCCTACACAATGCCTGCTCTCTGAGGGAAAGTTACATGCTCATCCTTGCCATCAAGGCCCACAGTCAGGCTCACCAGAAGAAGTTCTCAAGCAGCGGTATGGGTAGTCCCCCTTCAGAGTCCAGGCAGTGTGACAAGGTAGTTGGGGAGGCTAGTGGTTTGCTGGGGTGCATAGGTAGGGGTGTCACCAGCAGGAAGGGGGAGGTGGTGTTGCCCACATATAGAGCACTAGTAAGATCCCACCTTGAGTACTGTGTCTAGTTCTGGAGACCACATCTCAGGAAAGACGGACAGAGTGGAAGCAGTCCAGAAGAGGGCTACCAAAATGGTACAGGGTCTGCATCACAAGCCGTATAAGGAGAGGCTAAAGGAGCTCAATATGTATATCCTGGAGGAGAGGAGGGATGGGGGATATGATAGAGACCTTAAATACCTCATGGGGTTAATAAGGTACAGGTGTGGAGTTTGGTGCTCTAGAACAAGGGGACATGCTATGAAGCTGGAGGGAGGTAGATACGGGAGAGATGTGAGGAAGTACTTCTTCACAGAAAGGGTGGTGGATTCCTGGAACAGCCTTCCAGCAGAGGTGGTGGGGGCGAAAACAGTGGTGGAGTTCAAAATGCCTGGTGTAGGCACAATGGACTCATTAGGTTGGGGGGGGGCAAAAGACAGTGCCATAGATCAAGTAGGTTCTGCAGCAAAAATTGGGACAGACTGGGTGGACCCAGCAGCCCTTGCCTGCCATCACTTTCTGTGTTTCTAATGCTGCCTTGTAACATGGTAAATATATTGAGTAGCAGTATAAAGAAAGTAATTGGCTGAAACACATCAGATGACACAGGTTGAGGACGGCATTTCTCAATAATGCCGTCCTGAAGATGAATACCTTACTGTTCCACGATACAGAAAAAAGCAGTATCGGACATGTAAGCTGTTATTGTGAGAGGAGACAATTGTGTGTCCCACCCACCCAACCAAATGCCCACAACTGTTGCACATGAAATTGTTCCTCGACAGAAAGAGAAAGCATAACAGCAGTAAGAGAAGTACAATTGTGTGTAAATAAATGAAGCAAAGTAAAGTGATGTTTAGCATTACAGGGGGAAAAGATATATCAGAGTGGGTAGATATAAAGTTTGGAATGAACAGTTCTGCAACGAGTGTAGATGCAGTAGATAGCAAAGCAGTAGCGGGAGATGTAGAAAAGGAGCAGAGCAAAAGTGGTGTATTTCTGAAAAGAACACAGAAAAAGAAACATCTCAATATATCAGTGTCTCCAAATGTACAAGTGGTTGAGAAAGAAAAAGAACGAAGAAAGTCGAGCAGCATGCACATTTCTCAGAGAAAGAGCTTGGTGACCTTGAGCGTAATAAAGTGAGGGAAACACCCATAAAACCGTCCTGGGCATGTCATGTGTTTTCTGACTGGCTGACTGTAAATCGCTGTTCTTTTAGTGTTGCAAAAGTGCATTAAAAACATAAACAGTGAAAATTGTCTGACATGTGTATTATTGAAAGTGGGAAAAATGATAGCAGCACACATTCCCGTAAACCATGTTTACAAGAGCATTAAGCCACTCTGAAGGTGGCATCTAATGGGGAATTGATGCATGGTTGGGCGTGTGTAGGCACACACCAGTCCCAACCATGCATTAATTCCCCATTAGATGCCACCTTCATCGTGGCTTAATGCTAACTAGTCAGCACGTCTGTGACTCCACAGGCAAGTGGTGATAGTCATGCCCATGGCATGAACCCTGGTGTCCTGCATGGAAGCAAGATACCCTCTGCTGGCACCACCTGGCCAAGCATTAACCATGCTTTCACAATTGGGGCATATCTTTTAGAACATGGTAATGTAAGTTTAGTAGGTGATGTTTTGCCTTCTACTGAATAAAGTTGCTGAAGTAAGGGTTCGAGGTAGTCATGCTGATTGGTAATTGAATCTCTTCTATTAAGTTTAGTCTGTTGTATATAAATGGGTCAGTTTACAGTAATGATGTTTATATGGGTCAAGATGGCCACCACAGATACTGCTCTGATTGGACAAAAAAGCTCACATTTCATTCCTATATGTGGCAACAAATACAAGGAACTGGATCTGCTTCACTTCCAAAGGCAATGCACAACTGATTTAGCTATGCTATCAGTACACCTATCAATGCAGTATTTCTTCTACCTGTTCAACTGCCAACAACCCATAACCCCGCCAAATACAACTGGCAGTTTAGGGCAGGCAGTAAAGTAAATTAAGTCCCTCCCATACCTCACAACCCTTTGTAAACTGAAATGTAGGACACTGACACTCAAAATATGGGGAAATGTGGAAATGTGGGTGGAATGAGTTGCATCATTCATAATGTGGGACAGTTGAGAAGTTTGCTCACCCCTCAAAAAAAATAACCAAAGCGAAAACACTCAGTTTTACCTTTAACACAGTAAGCCCTGTCCACCTCAAAAAGAACATAAAATAAAAAAACTCAGCTGTGCCACTAGCAAAGTAAAGTCGGTCCACACCCAAAAAAGAACCTGAAACAGATAACTCAGTTGGCCATACTGGCAAAATGAATTCATTCCGCCTCCCCCCAAAAAAACTGTATCAAAAACTCTGTTCTACCACATTATAACAAAAAGAATTGCAACTAATGTTTTGTCTTCTAAAGGAAACAGTCTTGCATTTCCATAGACTTCAAGACCACCAACTAGCAAAACACCCACACTCATGTACTGTTAATAGCCATTCTCCATTAATACTCATTCTCAGATTTTCAAGTGTCCGTTTCAAGGTAACTAATCATTAATTACATGTAACAGGGTAATTACACTGTAGTTACATACTTTGTTGCATGCAACTACTTGCAGTTGCAATGCAGTTACAGTGTAGTTAACTGATGCTTAAAATGTAAGCAAAGAAATGTGACTACAAACTCAGAGAGACATTTAAAGAGTTAAGATCTAAGCACTTCTAAGTTCTAGTGCTGAGAAGCACTCAGCTTGAGGCTTCATATCTCACAATGAACTCATACAATGTCGTGAGTTAATTGCTAATACATGATCTGTCTGCCTATCATCTATCTATCTATCTATCTATCTATCTAACTATCTATCTATCTATCTATCTATCTATCTATCTATCTATCTATCTGTCTATCATCCATCTATATTATTCATTCTATCTATCTATCTATCTATCTATCTATTTATCTATCTATCTATCTATCTATCATCCATCTATATTATTCTATCTATCTATCTATCTATCTATCTATCTATCATCCATCTATATTATTCTATCCATCTATCTATCTATCTATCATCCATCTATATTATTCTATCTATCTATCTATCTATCTATCTATCTATCTATCTATCTATCTATCTATCTATCTATCATCCATCTATATTATTCTTTCTATCTATCTATCTATCTATCTATCTATCTATCTAGCCATCTATCTATCTGCTTATCTATCCTGAGATGACTGACACCAGAGTTCAGCATTACATAGCCAAACATAGGTAACACTTTTACAATACATGAAACCTGAGTTTAATCACTTGATAAACTCAGAATGTACTTTAAACGTTCTTTTTCTGTCATCATGTTGTCATGTTACTGTATGAAAAGATATCTCATGAGCACAGTTTTTCAACAGTACAATGTGAGGCAAAGATCTATCAATGTCTGTTCTAATTTATTTTCCCAGTATAGTCCAACTGAGGAGCAGCATCTCATTTGCAGTGGGGTTTTGCTTCACTTTAATTGTATAGTGGTGAAACAGAAGCACTCAGAGGTCAAATAACTCACTACATATCACACAGAGAACTATTGGCCTTAGTGGTATGCAAACCTTTGATCTCCTATTGCACTTAGGGTACATGTTAAAACATTTGCTGATGTAGTTTGTTTACTGCTGTGAAATTTGAAAGCATTTTGTATGGCCAAAACAATGTTTACCCAAAAATTGTACATACATTGCAGGAATGTGTAATAGGTAAAAATTCTAGTATCTCAACTTGATACCCTGGTCTGGTATTCCTCTGCCTACTAAAGTATTTAAAAATTTGCTAACACAACCAAATTGCATGTGTAAATATTCTGTATGGGCTAATACTCTAACCACTAAGTTTACAATATTTCTAGAGATATCCATATGAAATTGATTCACTGGAGTATATTATAGCTACAATAAACATGTAAAATAGATTTCCAAAGACCCAAGTAATATATTTTTTTATTTAAAAAGTCCAAAAGGTGATCTTGGAAAAAAGTCACTTGTGTTTTGAATCTGAAAACTCCAGTCAGTTTGAACTGTTCATAAACTGTACATTAATTCTAAATTAAGAATATGTGTCAGAAATATAATGCAAAATACTGCCTAATAAAAATACTGTTTTATCTAATACTGTAGCTACAAGACATTTTTAATGTATTTTGAACTCTGCTCCTCCCCCAATTTAGTCACGTCCTCAATCTTTCAATTCCTGTAGCTTAATTGGCAGTGAAGAAACCAGATATCTGTCTTTCTGTTTGTCCATCCATCCATCCATTCATCTTCCATCTTTCCAGTGCTTTCCTCCTAAAATGAGCTCTGCTACAAGGACTTCATTAATAAACTAAATGTTTGGTAATGCCCATTTCTTTCAATGGATTTTAATGGTTAACATCCACTCTTTATAATGATTATTTTCTACTTGCAATACAATTTTGGGGAAAATATAGGTGTAATTTACCTTTTTTGTCAATGTTTCCATGGGGCTTTAGGCACCAAAAAAAAAATGCAATTGTTCTACTTTTTGCTATATTTTTAATTCCTTTATCCATCATTGACACCCAGTAGTTTTTATTGTTACTTTTATCTTGTGTTTTTTACTGAACAGAGTATTTAATATGTGATTTTTTTCAAGGAGCTTGTATGAACCGACATGAAAGGCTTAAAACTATTATTTATAGAGCACCAGTTGAGATATAAACGGGGAAGATGAAAAGTGCTATATTTGTAGCCAACCTCAAGATATCATGGTACAGTAGCTTGTTGTCAGTGTTGTCATAATCGAGATCTTGAAGGTTAGTTTCATCACAATGATGTACAGACCAATCAGATATCTGCTTTCACAATTATGATGACATCACAATTGCCTAAAGCAACACTCACACCGGCAGTTCCAATCAAAAAGGAAATGTTAAATCTTCGAACAAACAGCAGGTTTAAAAGCTATAACAAATAAACTGATGCATACAATGAGGACACAGTGGTCTGACTCAAAATACACAGTTTATCATCACTTTTAAGGGGGTGGGACTTTCATAACTCACTTGTGGTTCTGTCACTTAAAGCAGCAGTACTACCAAATCAGGAAGTGGTCTATCAAATTTCTGCTTTTTGGCTGTAAACATGCGGCCAAAGTTCCAGTTTCCATACTTGTAAAGACTTTTTTTCAGTCATCTTTAGGTTTTGAGATATTTGCAATTTATTTGCATTGTTGTGGTGCCACAATAAATATGGCGGCTGTCTAATTTTCAGCTGCGCTTTTCCTTCAGGTCACATCACATTTTTTGATTACAGCAGTGGGACCCTCTGCTGACCATTCCTGATATCCCTGCAAGTCAAACAGATGTGCAGTTGGCAGCAGAGGGGGTTCCAGTGCAACATGCTTGGTGGCAGAACTGTAAAAAAAGGCAGAGGATAACTGAGCAAATAACTCAGTGATAGTGCAGTGCTGGTGGGGCAGAGTACCAGGTATATGATCAGCAGAGCACAGGGAATAAACTGTCAAAAAAGCGCAATTTGTTTTCCACAGTACTGCTGCTTTAAGTCTTGGTTCTGACCTAAGCAGATAAAATGCATATTTTGAGCTAAGCCATTGCATATCCCCTATAGTTATTTATTTATTTTTATTTCAAAAGTTTCACCAGAAAAGGCATACTGAGCTGGGAGCTTGTTTCCAGATACATTCTGGGAGAAGGGAAGTTGTACAAGTGGGGCTTTGGAACACAGAGTACAAATACAAAGCATTTTTGGTACCTTTATGGAGCAGAGTGGAAATAGCAATCAATCATCAAATACATTGGAATAGTACTATGCAAGACAAAAGAACTTGATACAGGGAAACAGTGGGCAATGCAAACATAGCGCAGTCAAAAAACACAAGATAAAAGTAACAAACATATGTTGAAAACAATTACAGAGCAGCAGATTCAACAATCTTAATAAATACTTGAGAGATGCAAGTAAAGTGCATAATGACCAGAGTCAGAACATAAGAGCCTAATTACAGATGTTACCTAAATTGGAAACAAGTCATATAAGAGCAGGTGGGATTAGGAGCAATTGCAGGAGGGGGAAGTCAGACTTCTGAGGTGGTTTGAAAGGACCCAGAGAAAAGGGAATTGGTGAATGGTTGGGGGGAGGGAGTTCCATATTTTAGGGAAGCGGTGGCTGAACGTGGCTTTGCCAATAGTCGTGAAGATTGAAGGGGCTGCTTGGGTTTGAACATTTGATCTTCGGAGGGTATGGCAGTGGGAGGGTGGGAGAGGGAGGTCAAGAGGTAGGAGGGTAGGGAACCGAACCAGAATTTGCCCATGAAACTGGTGCAGTGGGCATGGCGTCCGTCCATGAGAGATGGGAAGGAGAGAGATTTATGCATAGTACAGTGATGAGTGTGAGCGGGACAGTCAAGAGCTTAGTGACAGAAAGAGTTGAAGACAGTGTGCAGTCTGGTAAGAATTGTGACAGGGGCAGTGCTGTAGACAGTGTCTCCATAGTCAAAGATTGAGAGGATCATTCTCTGGATGATGGCACGGCATGCTGGAAGTGGGATATAGTCACAGTTCCTGAAAAGTGTCCCTAGCTTGGGGTGCAGCTTTTTGACTAGCGCATCCATGTGGACAGAGAAGGTTAGATGCTGGTCAAGCCAAATACCAAGATACCTAATGGTGAAAATGGTCTCCAAAGGGGAGCCGTCTAGGGTGCGGAAAGTAAGAAGGGAAAGGAGCCTAGAGAGTCTCTGCCTTGTGCCAAAGGACATTGAGACTGTCTTTTTGGCATTGAGGAAAAGCTGGTTAGTGCACAGCCAGAGCTGAACTTGATCAATGTCGAGCTGGAGTCTGTGCACCAGAGCATCAATGGAGGGACATGCTGTGAAGAGAACCGTGTCATCCGTGTACATGTGAACAGATGCAGATGAACATATGGAGAGGAGATCATTGAGGAAAGTGGAGAAAAGTAGAAGGCATAGCACAGATCCTTGTGAGACCCCAGTGGATATAGGCAAGGGAGGGCAGAGAGCGTCACCAATTTTGACTGCCTGGGATCTACCCATGAGGTAGGAATGGAACCAGCCAATGGCCGAGTCAGAGAGGCCTACAACCTGGAGTTTGGCTAATAATAGGAGGTGGGAGACAGTGTTGAATGGCTTGGCTAGATTGACGTAAATATTGGAGGTGAAAAGGCTGTGTTCCATACCATTGTGGATGGATTCGGTGAGTCTGGGAAAGGAGGTGGTGGTGGAGTGGTTCTTGTGGAATCCAGACTGGTAGGGGGAGAAGAAGGAGGAGGAGTCCAGAAAGGGAGAAAGCTGTGCCTGGGCAGTTTGTTCCTGTAGTTTGTAGAAGACAGGGAGGAGAGAGATGGGCTGGTAGTTGTTGGTAGCAGATGGGTCACTGCCTTTTGGAAGAGGGATAACCATGGCAGTCTTCCAGTCAGTGGGGATGGAGATTACAGGAGCAGAGAGATAGAGGAGTTTGCTAACCAGGCCATCTGGACTGTTGCCCTTAGAAGGGTTAAGAGCAAGAAGGGCATTGGTGGTGGAGGATGGAGTTACTGGAGAAAAGGAAAATAAGCGAAAGGAAGGAGATGACTGCCTTGTGGGATGGCAGGTGTGAAAGGGAGGGGAGGAAGGTGGGAGGGAAGAGAGGAGAGGGGAAGTGCAGGTGGTAAAAAAGGAATTAAACTCCGATGTGACAGAGGAGTGGTTAGAGATCAGGGTATTGCCCACTTTGAAGACAGGCAAGGGAGGTTCAGTAAGAGGGGAGAAGAGATTGTGGACAACCTTCCAAAATTTAGATTGGTGGCCAATATTGGCATTAAAGTTGGATGTAAAATACTCTGCTTTAGCAAGTCTTACTGCACTGGTACAGATGTTTCAGAGGTAGTGATATCTCTGGAAGGCCATGGGTGATGGATTACATTTATTTTCCAACCAGGCCATATCACAAGCTTGCAGGCAAGCTATGAGTTTAGCCATGATCCAGGGAAGGTGGTTTCCCCTTACACGTGTCTAGCACTGGGGGGTGAGACGGTCCCATATTTCTAGGAATTTGGCTTTGAAGTAAGTTAATGAGGTGTCAATAGAGGAGGCCAATGAGATAGGGGAACCAATCAGTGCAACTTAGATCACAGTGCAGGGGAGTGAGGTCCACAGATTTGAAGGAGCATATAATCAGTGTTTTGAGGGAGTCTTTAGGTTGGTGAATCCTGCATACACAAAAGGTAAAGTGATGATATTTACAACAGTTATATTGAATGCCAGTGTTTTCTAGTTCATGTACTTTCTCCAGATTACTGATCCACTAAATATGTCTGATAAGGAAGTACTTGTTTCATCAGATCTTTCAAATAATAAAAGACTATCTCCAAATGATGTTACTGTTGCTGTGTTTGTGTGACATCACAAGTCATAGCAGGTACTATGATGTCATATACTAAGCAGTATGAGGTCACTTGGGGGCTAGTGCTACACAGTTATTGCACAAGATGCCCTTATATATCAATATCCTTGGGAAACCAGTAAAAGAAAATGCTAAACCCTCACCCTCTCACCATCTGTGGTGTAAGGTGTTGGCAGAGGCCTGTTGATACATCCATTCCTACCCACCTACTTTCAACAACAGCCCCTTCACACCCAGTTCTCAAGACCCATTTCCAAATTTTTCTCAGCCCCCAACCTGTTCATGTAAGGGTGGGCACCCTGGTACCAACTGTGATAGATGGCCGTTGGCAGTAGTGGTAGTGCTAGCTGATAGGGTTTGTTGATCCCACACAGGTTGCCTCACTGCAGCAGCACATCACATCCTCTGCCATTACTGTCAGCCCTATGTCCAGACCATCTAAACCTACTGGCTACTAGTACCTCTGAATCCTTTGATTGGCCCCAGAGACTGCTGAATATGCAGGCCTTCTTCCTATAACTCAGATTGGAGAATTAGTAGAATTTAGAGGTGGCTTGTGTGAACAGGGGTGGAGGGGAGGGTAAAGAACTGCTAGTAGGAAGAGGGAAGGCTAACTTGATTGGCCTTATTGATAACGTACAGTATGTTAAATTATTGGTGCTCTTGAGCAAGGTTTTCAAACAGGTGGACAGTATGTGGATGCAAATATATGTTGCGCCAGTGTCTGCATCCTCAGAAATGTGCCTTAGTAGCCTGCTGCTATTTTTAATAGAAGTCAGTTTGCAACAAAAAGTCACGGTCTGTGGTACATGGAATGACAGAAATATGGGTTGTGTGTCTTTCTTTTTTTTGTTATGCTGCAGTTGAGATTTTTGGTGCAGAATCTGGATACTACTAGGTCATCTAATTGTCTAACAGTGTGAATGCATTTCCATTTTGAAAATCTGGCTTGTGTGGCTAAATCCTTTCTGGCATGCAATGTTTACATTGAAATCCTTTTTAAAACCAGCTAATCCAAATCCTCATTCACACTACACCGTTATGCAAGACAAGTTTACATGCACATGCGTAAACCTGCATCTTACAGCAAATGCATACAGCTGCATTAAAGAAATATTTGAACAAAGCAGACTACAGTATTTCATACTGTGCCATTTCATCTCGTAGCGAGTGTTTGAAGAAAAATGACAGATCTCGGCGCTGTTTGTTGACCATTTTGTAGTCTCCTGCTGGGTGTTGTCATTTTCGAAGCCAGTGGGCTGTATTGAATCAGACAGAAGCAATAGGTCATTAACAGAAATGGAAGGCTGTCTGCAACATGTAGATTTAAAAGAAGAAATCTGTTTTTCCTGCTGTTTCAACAAAATCTTATACATCAGGAGTTCTGTTTAGTCTGGCACCTCTGAATCAATATGCAGGTTCTTCAGTTTTAACAAGGAGATCTAACAAACCCGCTATAGCTCAAATAGTTGGATTAGTACTGCAGATGGCATATAATGTTTACATTTTAAAGTTTTTGGAGGGATGGTACTGATTGTAATCAAACTCTTAAATATGTTGCCTTATCAAACTTTTGCCCATTTACGCCCTTTGCAGTTGCCTTAATTTAAAGCAATGGCAGTTTAGTTGTCAATAGTACTCGTACTATTGAATACAATGTGATACAAAAATAGATTATTAAGTCATTACTATTCATTTGACCAATCAGTGTTAAAGATTCCCTTGTCAGAGAATATGCCTCCTAACTATAAGAAGTCATGTCAGAGTTTATAAAAACTGGAATGTCCCATTTTTAAAGGCACGAGGCATTTGTTTGTATTTTATTTTCAATTTGTTTTCTTCATTTTGAAACTGGTTTAAAAATTGATAAATAATATATTTTAAAACATTCTCTTTATTTGATTTTTTATTTCGCTTACATATAACACAGTATTTGGCGCATAAGCAGTATATATAAAACACACAAAAAGGGAAATTATAAATAAAATCCCAATCGAAGACTGATACAGTAAGTTTTGTCCCTGAAGAGGAGATCCAGTCAGTTAAGTATTTGTTTTTGTAATCAAAGTTTATTAAGATTTTTTTCCATAAACAACAATCACAGCCATTTCACATACTCAATGTCAGCAGGACATAGTTCAAAAATGAAAGAAAAGAGACATACAAAACAGACAATTTCACTAAAAAATTGCATGTAACTTTAACAAACTGTGTGGGATGTTAAAAATAAAAGGAAAGCACCTTTGGAACAGTCTGGAATTGCTTTTTACAACTCAGTTTCCCAACAATTGGACCATATTTCATTATTATATCTGATTATCTATGCTGAATTGGATCTAGTCAGCCACTTGATCTGCGGAGGGATTATGTTCCCTCATCTAGGAGTTTGCAGCAGGCATTGTGCTCACAAAGCTTCTGCAAGTCTCCAGCCTGTCAGCGCAGTGGTAGTGCTACCACTCACAACACCGTAACCGAGTTCAGGAACAAGCCTAGGTCACTGGTGGTCTGCCAGGGGAGGAGGATTGAGCGTAGCACAGCTCCTCTCCTCTGGGGAGGGAAGGTTCCATGCTCCACCGCAGTACTGTCCCCTGGGTGCCCACGGGTGGCAGTAGTATGACTGTAGATGGAAGGAAGGGAGGGAAGTACATTGTGATGCCAACATGCAGATACCCACACAGTGAGCACGCACACGCCTTGATGTCCTGCATGTTACATCCCTAGGGGACAGTAATGGGAAACATACCACGACCCCAGCACCTCTGCAACAGAAACAGTCCCCGATACATCCAGGTTCCCTGGCCTTGCCAGCACAAGCCACACCTGACACAACAAGATGTCCAGGGGATAGCCCCCACCCCAACCCCCACCTAAGGGGTGAAACCAAGGCTTTGTGAAGGCTCCATGGAGGTAGGTGGCCATGACTGGTGGGTCAGAGGGATCAGGAAGTGCTTGGTGGTCCTGAGCCATAGAGGACTGGTGTGTAAAGGGCATAAAGTATAAGTTAAAAAAAAATCTGCAAGGGCATCTAAAAGTTCTCTATCCTCCATGTCTGCCATATCAGTTGAGTATTTTATATCTCAATTAAGAAAATAATAAAGAATAAAGAATGTGTGCAGCATCACAAGTCTTATCATTTGTTAAAATAAATTATATCAGCCAGATCAAGTTGAATGCCTTAGCACGGTCCTCTTCGCCTGAGCAGACAGGTATCTAAGGCAGAGAAAAGAATAATTAAAAAATTAAGATGGCAGTAAACTTATTTAGAATGTTTCTAATTAGTAAAGTTCAAGCAAACACTGTATTGATTCAGATTATTTTATATTAAAGTGCATTAAGAAAAACATTTTAGAATGTGCCAGGAAGATCCATTTCCATCACATCTGCTTCTTCTGTTCACCTTCATGGCTCCCTCAACGAGTTTTATGTTGGCTCGGCGCTTGCCAGCCAACATACTGCGATATTAACAGATTTGGAGGCTCAGTCACTGTTAGGCGAATGCAGGCACGCATCAGTAGGCAGCGCCCCTCATTCCCCAATAAGCCAGCATGCAGGCGCCACACCAGGAGTACATAGTCGGTGAGCACATCTAAGGAAAGGTCCACTGCAATGAGAGCAAAGCTTGTTATATGCAGTGGCACCTCGACGATGCCTTTCCTGGTGAAACATTAGAGTAAACTTAATTTGGCACACTGCCTGCCACAATGCCGAGCGCCGGGGGTGCCCAATCCCCTGTTGGCATGCCCTGACCGGTTTATGTGCCGGCAGAATCCTACTCCCCGTCAGCATAATGCACCCCCCCCAATTGTTATGTGCCGAAGGGGGAGCCCAATCCCCCTTGGCTCTTGCCCCCCTCGGTATGATGCCGACAGGGGTGCTCAATCCCCTGTCAGCTAGCCCCTCCCAAACACTCAGCTGGCACGCTGGTAGCCCACCCCAGCGTGCCAAATGCCCCTTAAAAAAAAAAATCCTGCGATGTTTTTTTTTTTTTAGCTGTAAAAGAAGAAGACGGTCCCTCGCGGTCTGTCCAGCTCCCTGCCCCAACCTGCACCCACCCTCTGCGCACCCTGCCTCCCCACACCCCCCTCACCCCATTCTTACCTCTGGAGTTCGGCGCGACGCTCTTCGGTGGACCGGGAACACGTCTGCACTCTTCAAAGCTGACCGCGAACTGAAGAAATGCTGGTAAGCTGTATAATGGCATAAATAGGGGTTTTTCAACTTTGGTGCATATCTCAGGCAATTTTGGAATTTTTGCACCAAATTTTCAACATGGGGTTATTGGGGCCCCTCCTCATGAATTCAGTCACTGTCATGGCGCTATTCGGTCCCAAAAGGTGATTTCCACGGTCACTGCAGAATCACTTCGGGACAAATAAAAAACAACAGTACCACTGTTCATGTGGGGCTCTCAAAGTCTATGTTGCAAATTTGGTAAAAAATCCCAAATGCATGTTTTGACGAGAGTGCGTTGGTATGTTTCCACGCACGCTCATAGCTTTGTGAATTTGTAATATTTTCACTCCAGATTTTAAAAATTGGCATTTTCCCACACCTGCTTATGAACAGTACATCTGTCATTTTACATATCCTGGCCGAAATGTGTTTTCGCACGTCCAGTGCAGAATAAGCAGCGATTGCTGTCTTGAAATCAGTTTCGGGACAGTTTCAGAAAATAGACGGTGACACAGTTCATGAGCAGAGGTCTAAAATGCCTATGTTGAATATTTGGTGATGAAAGTCCATAAAATGACTGTGATATAGCGTGCAGTGCACAGTTTCTACGCACCCTTGTAACTCGAAATTTGCAATATTTTCATGCCAGGTTTTCAACACTGCCATTTTTTCACACCCCTTATGAACAGTACAGTTGTCATTTTTCACAGCCTGCCCAAAATGTGTTTCTGCACCTATGGTGCACAATGGCATGGTCACTGTGGGAAATCAACTTTTGGGACAGATTAACAAAATCACAGGGCCACTGTTCATGAGGGGAGGTCCCAAAATGCCTATGTTGAAAAGGTGGCTAAAAAAATCCTCCAAATAATTGGGTTACGGACATGTGTTGGGCAGTTTCTATGCATGCTCATGGCTTCACCAATTTTTCATATTTTCACTCCAGATTTTCAACGTTGCCATTTTTTTATGCCTCCTCATGAACAATACAGCTGTCATTTTCCACATCCTGCCCAAAATGTGTTTTCGTCCCTGTGTCGCCAAATGTCATAGCTGCTGTGCAAAACCACCTTTCAGCTAACAAGCTGATTGTGCCGCTCTTCATGAGGTGGGGTCACAAAAAAGCCTATGTTGAAAATCTGGAGTGAAAATACCAACAAACGCCTACAAAGTTAGGGTTTACAACTGTAAAACCCCACCCTGTAGAGACTACCAGGTGTCAGAGGTGTCACTTGGGATCACTGGCTGTAATGCTCATGCCATTCCACCCCCACCCTGCAGCCAGTGACATGCATTGAGGTGTGCCTTGGAGTGTTTGGCCCTAAAGTTCACCCCATTCTCCTATACTGCACCCATCTCAGCGTATTTCCTTATGAAATGGGGTAAGTATAAGGCCCAAAGACCCCAAAGCACACCACGACACTTGTCAGTGTCTACAGGGTAGGGTGAGGCCCATTCCCCTGTACTGCACCCATCTCAGTGTATTTCTTTATGGAATGGAGTAAGTATAAGGCTCAAAGACCCCCAAAGCACACCACAACACTTGTCAGTGTCTACAGGGTAGGGTGAGGTAAAATGGCATGAGCGTTATAGCTGACGCCCCAAAGGCACACCCCAGTGCCTGACAGTCTCTGCAGGGTGGGGGTGGTGTTGGCATCAGTTCCATACTTCACTGCCATTCCTATTATGCATCTCTAACTCCTGCACTACTAATGCCAATGCCAGCGAGACAACATTTTGCATTGACAAATGCTTGTTTTTCTTAGTTTACTCTGCGGAAACCTGTTCAGATTCTTAGAAAATGGATCACATTTATTTGTAACCCCAATTAGCTAACCCACAGTATGGAAATCCTACATTCTAATTCTATATTGGAAATACATTTTTCCATATTATCAGAAAGGATTGTGAAATAAAGTACTGAAAATCAACAATGAACATTAACAATTATATCAATTTTTGGAAAATTGCTCTTCTCATGCTCATAGTCAGTGCAGAACATTATGTTAACTTTTAAATCAATACACATGGTACCACAAAGTAAGAATTTACATAGATAAATATACAATCTTTCTTAAAGTAATCCCCCCCTCCCTGTCTAGGGGTATCCAGGTATTAAGTTGTTGGGAGGGTGGCACTTGACAAACACAAGCAACACAGTCTTAGGCATCTGAAGTAAAACTAACTTGTTACCTGGGTTCTTGGATCTTAGTGACTGGGAGTCACAAACCGGGCAAGCTGGCTTCATTCTTACACAGATCTCTTTCAGCAAACAGCATACACTACTAACACACACTACCACTAGCAAAGCCACACAGTCACTCGTAATCATTCTTCAGGCGTAAAAGTTTCAGTCTCCCTACATGCATTCTCTAAGTAAACTTGAACTGCATTCTCTAAATAAACTGTAAATTCACTATATTCCTAAAGGGGCATGCTCTAATTTAACGTCCTTCAGGTATACCTACATTTAATAAACATTATAGTCTACTAAAACATTTCTTTCTTTTCAAACACATTGTTCAGTTAGTAACTGTTTAACACAGCATGATTAACAGCACTAGATAAAGTGGATCTTTACTCAAAATATAAACAGTTAAAGTTCATGGCACTTGCTGACATAGTACTACCCAAACCCTGTGAAGGAAAGAAGTGCTAGATTTATTTTGAGAGTCAACATAACTTAATAATATTTTGGGTCAGGCTTAGTGATGGCTTCACCAGTGGAGTCTCTGGAGATAAAGTACCATTTGATTCGCAGTCCATTCTCTTTTGCACTAACATAAATGTTTTAATGAGAGTAACACCAGTCCAAATCGAAAAATCATACTTTCTCCTGGCTCTATGGAAGAGTTATTTCTCATTGATTGTGGAAGCTCATAGCCTGAGTTCTCGTGAGCCTTATCCTCATTGTAGAAATTACAGACTTTTGGAACATCCATGCCTCTCGGTTCTCTGCAATGATGTCCCACGTACTTTCCGTCAAATACGGGTAATCACTCGCACAATACTCTTGCTTAACATGCTCTATCATCTAACACTCTGCATGGGACCACTGAATGTCACTTAGCCGTCTTGATTCTGCAGCGGTACCTTTCTGCAGCCAGAGGCTAAACTTGTAATCCAACGCATTAGGGTGTCTAGGGCTTATGGACTACATGCATTTACGCCTTCATTTACACAGATCTGGCAGCCGCCAGGGGATATCATATAGTCCATCAGTTGGCAAGTTATATGTTTGTGGAATATCCCTCATGATACATGAATCAATAAATGAAAACACTTTGGGCTTAGGACCAGGGACAGTGGCCATAATACTGTCCTCAGAATCAGAAGAGCATATCTCTAATGGTGGAATATTTTCTGCATCCTGGGGATCTAGGATAGAATAAGTAGAAGAATAGGTAGAGTAAGTACTCACAGATGCCTCCAGACCTGATTCCTGCGATTCCACCACCTTGGAGGGGTTACCAGGGCAAGTAGGCTGAGTTATGCTTGGAGACTAGGCCCCTTCAAAGTCTCACCTGCTGCTACTGGGAGACATGGAATCCACCTGCATGGAAATGTTGGGCGGATGTCTGTTGCAATTCCTGAATTCTCCCCTTCTAGATCCTGCAGTACTCACTTCATCTCCTCCCATGCCAGTGCTCCTGCTAAGGAATCTAGTCTTCTCTAGCGACAGGAGCACCTGCCTAGCCCCAGTTCTCCAAATAGGGCACTATGACATCGTTTGGATAAGGTACAGCTCCATCTGCACAAGCCAGACACATGGGCAAATGCTCCAGTCTCTCATCTACAGCATGGCACACCACACAACTGTCCATAGTGGAACTGTTTTCCATCACATCCCAGATCCACAACAACACTGACAATGGAATAGTCATAGTTCATTCTCTGGTTGCTCCCTGCATTGTGCTGCTCTCCACTGCTCTACACAACCATGAACAACACCCAAGTCCCATTTGGTTAACAAAATGGCAATGGCTGCTAGCTGAGGAATCTCACACCACAGTCTCATAGCCCCAACAGCCAATCACAGATAAGCATTTGCATAACTAAAAGTTTAGTCACGTTCCAAGTCCATGTGCCACTTTCAGGAGCAAGGCAGTCCGGCAGACAAAATAGCACCTCCACTGATATTGTGCATTAAGGCCTACAGTTTTGGTTTTAGAGCCCCTACAGATTTTTGCATGCACCCAGGCATAACTTGCTCCCCAAAATTTAATTCATTCAAATCCCAGACGAACCCCCACGTTGTAATCCCCCCTCCCCATCTAGGGGTATCCAGGTGTTAAGCTGTTGGGAGGGAGGCACTTGACAAACACAAGCAACACAGTCCTAGGCATCTGAAGTTAAACTAACTTGTTACCTGGGTTCTTGGATCTTAATGACTGGGAGACACAAACCGGGGGAAGCTGGCTTCATTCTTATGCAGATCCCTTCACCTGTAGGAGCAATGTTCGTTAGGAAAACAGGCATGCACAGTCATTTTGAGTAAGTTCATTTTCCACTCTGGAATCAAAATGCAAAATGATTTAATTAAACATGAAAAACAGTAACAGCTACTCTGTGGAGCAGGGGGTATTAAATGGTGGGTTTCTTTCCTCAGACACAGCTGGGACATCTACTACAACAGTCACTTATGCAGATCTCCCTTCAGCTGAAAAGGCTAGAATTCCTGGCAACATTAGCTAGGGCCTCTAAAGCCTCAAAGTGAGGTAGCTAACACTGAAACAAATCACCAACTCATGTCACAGTCCTTTCTCTTTCTCTCTACAGCAATTACATTCCTTTCCTTTGCTCTCTCTGCAGCAATTACATTCCTTTCCTTTGCTCTATCTTCAGGCTGTTCCATTCCTATACCTTCTCTCTGGCTTATGACAGCACAAGACGTTCTACTGTCCCAAACCTTCACACTTTCTTCAATTCACTTCCACTGCCTTATCTTATGCCTTCTCTACCTGGGGCTATTCCTTAATGGAACATACTTTTCTTTCCCTTCTAGATCTTAGGTTTCATACTTTCCAACTGATGTTCTTAAGCAAGAACTGAACCACCAGAACCCTTTAAGACATCCAATCGCTGATGCCTCAGCTGGTGGCTGGGCCTTAGTCTGGGGTTGTGGGAGCCCTGGACCTGATCCTAGTCCTAACCAGCATGCTCTTCTCATGCAGCGATTCCAACCTCTGAGCTGACTCATCAGGGGGACTTCTGTCAGTGCCACACAGTATATCCAACAGACTGCCACCCCGATGGGGTCCCAAACATTACTCCCCCAAATGGACTTTTCCCTCCTCCATAAGCAGCTCACACCATGGGTTCCAACTCTGTGGCAGCTTCCGACCTGAGGAATAGGGGTAACACTGCCACTATTACACCATCAACTGCTCGGGCTGTCACTTCCAAGCTCGCCTCAGGCCCTATTTGCCATTGCTGGCCCTCCCACAGTAAATAATTCCAACCCAACAGCTGAACCACCCATGGGCAATCTTTCCTTCGTTTTGGGCTTTTAGGCTCTATCGGTGCTTTCCCTACCAAGGTGCCGAAGTTCACTTGGTGGGCCTCCATTTTCATTTCTTCTTCCCAGGCTCTGGCTCCCAAATGCACCAGCAGGCCCCGACTGCTATGCTCCATTGCTCCCCTTTAATACTCCTGAATCATCACCTTTACATCACGGGTCTTAAAGGGTGGTGGGCGAGGACAGCAAGCGGACCACCCTGGCCCTGCCACGGCCCTCCGGCCAAACTTGCAGGCCAAAAGCCCCAGCTCTTCTCTCCCCGGCTCTCTCTTTCTATCTTTCTTGGCACCAAATTCCCCTCTATTTATACCCTCCGGGGAGGGGCCCCACCTACAGTCAGCAGGCAGCACCACATCCCAGACTCAGCAGCTCCACAGCTGTTTATCTCTTACTAGCTACCCCCTAGCAACCAAAAATTAACCAGTAAGCACCAAGATGGTGATTACCTTGAAATTAAAATAACAGGAAGAATGCATGGCATATACAAAAGCAATATATAGAAATATAAGTACTCAATGGGTGTGATATTCAGAAGAGTTGCATGGTGCAGCACAGGTGCACCATCGCAGCCTGATGCACCAGTGCGATATTCAAAGGAAAGTGCATGGCACAAATCCCGATGTGCGGGATGCATCAGTAATGTGTCACGGTGCAAGTAGGGGGCATGCCCATGCATACTCTGCACATCCGATATTCAGCCGGGATGTGCTGAGCAGATGCAGAAACAATCTCACCTGCGCCGCCACCTGACAAAGCCAAAAATAACAGGAGCAACAGCTGGCCACCCACGGTGAGCTGCCGTGTGCAGGGTGCAACACGGCAGCTGCCAGCTGTGGGTGGCAACCCAAGCTCCGGTGGCACCATCCGTCTTGGTAAAGCCCCTCCACCCGATCGTGGGCACAGGTTACAAGAATAATATTCCAACATCCTTGGTGGTCCAGTGGACTGCTTCCAGCCTGATCGCAGGCAGAAGTATAAATGAAGGGATTAATTCCCATCACTGGTGGTCCAGTGGACCGCTCACAGCCCAATTGTGGAAGATGTATAAAAAACAGATTAAATCCCATCCCTGGTGGTCCAGCGGTACCCACCCTCCCTGAGCCCCACCACCCCGCTTCACCCCCGGTCCGCGGGGGGTGGCAGCTCCCCACCCGCAATCCGCCCCTACCACTGACCGTGGGGGAGCAGGGTGGCGCGGCTCAGTGGGAGGGTGGGAAGGGGGGTACCACTGGACCACCAGGGATGGGATTTAATCTGTTTTTTATACATCTTCCGCAATCTTACTGCGAGCGGTCCACTGGACCACCAGGGATGGGAATTAATCCCTTCAGTCATACTTCTGCCTGCGATCGGGCACTGGGGCACTTTGCTGCTTGTACAGGGGGCATCGGTCCCTGACGACTGCAGCCTGACATGGCGCCAGGTGCAAGTCGCCGGGGATCAGCGCACCTACATGCAAATGGGGTTATGATGACATGCAAATGGCCCCACGCACTTTACATAAGCATTATGGCCCCATTTGCATGTCCACAGCTGAATATCGTGGTTGATGCACCTAGCGCATGGCACTTGCGCTTAGCGCATCCCCTGCCCTCTCTGGCCACTTGGCACTGCTGCAGTGCCACTGCACCATGCGCTATGTGGGTGGCCATGGAGCGATATTCAGTGGTGCTGAGCCATGGCACAGCACCATTAAATATCACCCTGTCTGTGCTCTGGCACATCCCGGTTGTGCTGCGCCCGGAAACGCTCACAGCCTGGCGCAGTCTGAATATCCACCCAATATATACAAATACAGGAAGTTGAAAAAACATACAAAAACAACTCGGATGTATATCAGTGCATGGAAAAGTAAAAAAAAAAATGTTAACATTAACATTCTCCTCCGTAGCATCAAGAAACCCTATTTGCCTGCAAAATAAGATACATTTCTTAAATGTAATATGTCGCTAGAAAGGATCCATCATTTTCTTTACAAAATGTAAGGATCAAGGTGTTCATCATTTAGGGTCTCCGAGACCAGAAGGGACTTGGACAGGGCCCACAGTGGAAGTAAGGGGTGTGGGCGAGATACAGATCCTGAATGGTGTTAAATACAAAACTGATCCACCAATTCAATACATGGCTGGAAAACTATCTAATGGGAAACTTTCAGTGGAGGTCACTTTGAAGAAAGGTTGGAATCACCTATGGGACAGGAGCACTAGAAATCAAGTTATAAAATGTTCACAGTCACTGCAGTGGCTTTTGGTACCACTTATCAACCAAATAGTGTACTGTTGTTTCCATAAATGTAATTGTTAGACAGAGCAGCTAGGATGCTTGAAAACAATGTAGAATTTAAAGAGCCCCTGACAGCAATAGGAAAACTTTGGAAAAAAGTAAGATTTATGTTCAACTTCTTCCCATTTTCTTTATTACTTCATGTTTTTTCAGTAATTAACTCCCCCTTTTCTTTATCACTGAAAACAATTGCATGCATACAATATCCCTGTCCCCTAGACTATATCTACTCTGGCTGCTTCTCTACATATTACATCACAATCCCTGTTTATGACATTATAATTATCTCCATCAACATATTTTGATGTCACAAACAGAAGTCAGGTGTAGGCAGGCAGCCAGAGCTGAAAGGGCAGAGATACTGTATTCATGCAAATATCCTTAATAATAAGGAAATAAGGGTGAGTATTATGGAATAAAATACAAAATATAAGCTTCATTTATGCCTAAATATTACATTTTGCAAAGTTGTCTCAACTGTGGTAGGAGTTCTTTAAGGGGACTGGCTTTTTAGGGTCTGGGAGAAAGTAGGCCAAAGGGGACTAGAACAGAACACAGAATGGGAACAATGACTCACACTGGCGAGACTCGGGGGCCTTGACAGGGTCAAACACCAGTACAAGCGCAACAATGGGATACATATGTTTAAAGCTATTTAAGGGTCTTCTTCCAGTTGAAGTTATATTGAACATTAATAGAATCACATGGGAACCAGAGGGTCCTCTAATCCTTAATAGAAAACCACATTGAAAAATGTCATATTCGCTGCAATGGATTCTGTTTTTTCTTTAGCACAAAATTCTGTATTCCCCAAATGTAATACATTGCTGCTAAGGGCATCTAATTTGCTTTGTGGGGATTGAGGGTCTATCATTTTGCGATCTGGAAGATAAGGGTTTGGAAAGGACAATACCAGATGAGGTGGTGAGATACAGGTGCTTAACTGTGCCGAAAGCCAAGTTCTGCTCACAAATGTAATACATTCCAGACATGCTAGCTACTGGGACTAATTCCAGTGAAAGGTTCATTGACAAAAGGAGGAAGCACTTAGGAGCCCGGGGGTAGGGGGCCAAACTGGATGTCTCAAATTAGTCCTCACTGTGTAGTTGCCATGTCACTGTAATGGCCTTGTAAATGCCTAATTTGTATATTATTTTGGTAATGAGTACCACCAATAGAAAGTATAGTTTCTAGTAATTAAATGGCACATGGCATATGTGTTCTAACTTATAATAATGTGGTGTGGTGGATGCTGGAATGTGGAGTGCACAGGTATCACAATGCAGTTTTCAAGTGCTTAAAGAAAAATACCTGTTAGCCAAACAAGCCCATTCCCCAATGGATAAAACCCCAATTTTTAGTACCTTCATCCTCTATTTAACTTCTGAAACTCCTTCGATATAGAAACAGTGGGCACCCTACATGGCATCATTTCAAGTATGGAGCGCAGCTCACTTGTATGCATTCTGTACAAGTGAGCCACGCAGAGCCATGCTACATACTCAAAGTGGTGCCACACAGCCATTGTTTACATACGTTAAATACAGCCCTTAATTTTCTTTTTTCTTGCAAAACCTCAAATTTGGGAGTAGGGGTTATCCATCGGGGTGGGTGATGGGGTGAGCGTGTCTGGCTAACATGAGCTTCCTTCAAGCAGATAGGTACTTTATATTGAAGAACAGACATTTTTACCAGGTGAAGCACACTTAGCCAAGGCTTGTTCCCACATGTGACCTGGTGGCAAAGGCCAAAATAATACAGAGAAGGTTCAGCTCCTGTATAGTTAAAGTTCACTTTATTGTAGCTTCCACCATGGGGATCAACGTTTCATGACAATGACACTTCACCAGGATTGTTGCTTTCTGGTAAAAGAAACAAAAAATATATAAGACTATGCTCAAACTTTATGGCCATGATTTTAAAAGAGCCTTTAGAGTGACACAAGTTGTGTCACTCCCAGGGTTGCAGCAAACCCCAGGTGCATCAGGGACCCTGCACTTGATTTTATAAAAAGCAGGGTCTCGGTGCCAAACTCCCCAGGTTTGCCACATGTCTCTAGCTGCGCCAAACAGCTGGTACATCTGCAGACATTGCTGCAGGGATCCGTCCCCCCACCGTCTGGAGAAATACTAGAGGGGCCAGGATGGTGAAGGGGGAAGAAACATCATGCCAGGAAAGTGCCAGGGACATAAGGGACGCAGGAGGTGGCAGTGGGGGTGTCGGGGGACAGCTGTGCATTAGCCACAGTAATGTTGCACCTGGTGGGGTGCGTTTCCAGTGTGCAGCAATATGTACAATAAACATAACTTCCCTGGTGGTCTAGTGCCTGATCCCCAATCTCCCCAAGTATACTGATTTAACCTCCCTGGTGGTCTAGTGGCCCCAATCCCCAGTCTCCCCAAGTAAAATTATATAATGTTCCTGGTGGTCTAGCAGCCCTTGATCCACGATCTCCCCAGTAACAATGTGATAACTGTCCCTGGTGGTCTAGTGGCCTACCCACCTCCCCACCTCATCAGGTAGTGCCCCACCACCCGCTTCTCCCCCACCCAAATCGGAGCCAGTGAGCAACACTGCCTCCTCTCCCACAACCATGGCTGGCCTGGTAGGCTCTCAATAAGTGCATACTGTTTACAGTGTGCGCTCATTGAATGACAGCAGCTGTCAATCAATGAGTGCAAAATGTATACAGTATGCACTGTGAAGCTCAATCGATGGCCAGCCATATTGATGAGAGGAGGGGTGTGCTGGTCGCCGGCTGCAGTGCGGGGTGGTGGACACTACCTTATGGGGTGTGGGGGGCCACTCAAACCACCAGAGGGGTATCTCAGTCATCAGGTAACATCGTTGGAACCTTCGCCGTTGGTAAAGAGGAATCCACACGGAAGATTTTCAGCAGTATAAATGAGGCTGCCCACACTGTCGATGTCCATCAACATCGTCAACCCTATAAAGGCGTGAGCGGCCCCGCTCCCTCCTCATTTATTTCCCACAATCTACTCGCTTGCTTGGGTCTCTGAGGAAGCTCCGTTGCAGTATTTGTGCCTTTTTACGCCACTACAGATTTTGCAACATTATCTTTTAGAATCTCTTTTTTAAAGAGATTCCTTCAATTTGTTTATGCCAAGATTTAATCTGTCTTCTCTCTTCTGTCGCTGTGTAAAGAAGATTGCCTCCACAGACGAACACTTTTTCTGTGTCTGCTGTCTTGGGCCTGACCACGATGTTTCTGACTGTGAGCTCTGCCAGAAGTTTAACCAAACAACACTCAGGTGATGCAGAAAGGCTCTCAAATATTTCCTGCTGGATCCACAGGTAGCCAGATCCAGTAATGGGTCTTCTGGGGTCCTGGCCTCCCAGTCACCGATTGGCTCTTCGAGCTCCCAGGCCTCCAAGGCCCGAGACAAATCCTCAGGCAAAGTCACAAAAAGAGACAGAGATCACGACCGCTCCCCACTGGTGTCATCTCATTCCCGTCAGCCTCTCTTTCTTCTGGGGATCTTCATTGGCTGCGGCTGCACCAAGGAAGAAATCTACTGTCCAGGTCTCTCTGTCCACCAGACCTATACCAACATCACCTCTGCCCGATTCTCTGGGTGGCTGGCCGTCGACCTCTGGGTTATCGGCCCTTCCCTCATCGACAGCGAGCTCATTGTCAACAACTCTCCCATCGAGGCCTGCCCCTTCTCCCTCCAGGGCAACAGGCTCCTCGAGTTCACAGGGCATATCAAGTGGGTCATCAACACAGGTGCCATTGACCCCCCTCCATTGATGAACACCGTCGACATGAATCACATCCTGACCAAATTCACTTCAGTGATTGTCCGGGCACTTAAGTCTTCCTCGTTGACGCCTTCTCATCGGCCCCAGGAAGCTCCCCGTGGGCTGTTGTCAATGCATCTAATGCCAGACCCAGATGTCGAAGAGGTTGACGTTGAGGAGGAATACCACCCAGACCTCATTCTTCCTGAAGATGAGGAGGAGGAAGAAGAGGAAGAGCTCCTACTCTTTGACAGATCTGCAGCCTCCTTTGTCAGTGAGGACTCAGTGAAACATACCCCCAGGACTCCTCCTGAGGACCCCACATTTTTCAGTGTGATGAAGCAGCTGTCCTCAGCCATGGGCTTCCACACTGAGGAAGAGGATGCCACCAGAAAAGAACTGGTGGATTTCCTGGAGATTCCTGAATCTCTCCCAAAGATCATTCCTCCAGTGCTGCCAGTTTTGAATAATGCAGCCACGGCAGCCTGGCACAGACCAGACATGGTGCCAGTTATGCCCCGCAGGGTGGACAACTTTTATCACACCGTCCCAGGGCCTGCCTTGTTATGCTTCCCAGCCCGAGACAGACTCAGTGGTCATTAAGGCAGCTCATGACAGATCTAAGGTGCCTAAGCACCTTTGTTCCTTCCCTCAGACAAAGAGTCTCATAGAACTGACCTCTTGGGTAAAAGGGTTTATGCCTTCTCTACTCAGATTTGAGGATTGCAAACTATCACATTGTGTAAAATACCAGAATGAAGTTGGAAGATGGGCAAGGCTTCCATGAGAACTCTTCGAGATGGCACTCTAGAAGCAAGAACTGCTCCAGTGCCTTCAAGCTGCTGAGGATGTTAGTAGACATCCTCTCAGAGCCCTGTATGACATGCTGACACAGTTGCTAGGGCAGCTGCCAGAGGCATATGCCTCCACAGACACTCCTGGCTCAAGAGTTTCTGGGTTCATGGCTGATGTGCAGCAAAAAGTGCTTAATGCTCCCTTCAATGGCACCAAGCTGTTTGGCCCTGATGTCCAGGACATCATTAATGATCTGCAAGCTTGGGGCAGGGCCCCTTAAGTCTGTTAACTCCCCTCTACCACACCCAAACAAAGGGCAGAGGACGGCCTTCTTTTTGTGAAATGATCAAAAGGCCCGGGGCAACTCCTAACGATCTGCAAGCTTCGGGCAGGGCCCCTTAAATCTGTCCACTCCCTCTACCACACCCAACCAAAGGGTAGAGGATTCTCTTCTTTTCATAAAATAATCAATCGGTCCAGGACAGCTCCTTATGATCTGCAAGCTTCGGGCAGGGCCCCTTAAGTCTGTCCACTCCTTCTGCCACACCCAACCAAAGGGTAGAGGACAGTCTTCTTTTCGTGAAACGATCAATATGCCTGGGACAGCTCTTCATCCCCAGGGAAAAAGCAGAGCCCAGGCTTCCTTACCCGCCCCCTCTGGTGCTGGTGTGGTGGCCAGGCACCCCAGTAGTGAGGGATCAGTCCCTGTGGCTGGCTCCACCTCTGCTTGACTCCTTACTGGACCACCCTCCTCTTGTCCCAGACCAGGAGGCGGTTGTCGGAGGTGAGTTCTCCCTCCATCTGAATCAATGGAGAACCATAACTTCGGATGCATCGATTCTGCAGATCATAGAAAGGGGTAATAGAAACATAGAAGTTGATGGCAGAAGGAGACTGCTAGGTCCATCTAGTCTGCCCATTTATTTTAGACCTATTTTGACACTCTAGTTGCCCTTTGTAGTCAGGGATCCCTTGTGTCTATCCCATGCTGTCACATCTTGGAGCTCATCGAGCAGCCTCCAGAAACCCCACCTCCACTCTCATGCTGTCCCCTGGCTCACCTGTCTATCTTCCAGGAGGAAGTACAGTCCCTTCTCCGCAAGCAGGCCATTGAGCCAATGCCCAGGCTCCAGAGAAACAAGGGATTTTACTCCAGGTTTTTCCTGGTCCTCAAAAAGATCTGAGACCTGAGGTCTATTTTAGACCCTAAAGGACCTTGATCTGTATGTCCAGTACAAAAAGTTCTGGATGGTAATTTTGCCAGGCCAGTTTCCACTTCTCAAGACAGGGACTGGCTCAGTTCACTGGACATGCAGGGACGCTTACCTGCATATCTGTCTCCTCCTCACAAGAAGTTTCTCCGTTTAGCCTTTCAGGGCAAGCATTATCACTTCAAAGTGCTGCCCTTTGGCTTGTCCTCTGTGCCACATGTCTTTACCAAGTGCTTAGCATCGGTCACCACAGCTCTTAGAAGGGAGGGACTGTATGTCTTCCTTTATCTGGACAATTGGCTCCGGAAAGCCCCATTCAAAAAACAACTTCTGCTAACTCTGGAGTGAACTCTCCAGCTTTTACACTGCCTGGGCATCACTGTTAATCTGCCCACGGTGGTTTTGACACCATCCCAAAGGTTGCAGTATATAGGGGCAGTTCTGGACTTGGTACAGGGGAAGGCCTTCCTGCCCCCAAAACAGGGCAGAGTGCCTCATAGCTCATGCTCAGGAAGTCTCCCAGAGTTGATACATTCCTGCCAGGGTATACCTCAAATTGCTCGGTCGGATGGCAGCTGCCATATTCACTGTTCCACTGGTCAGACTTCATATGCGTATCCTCCAGTGGAACCTCCAGGTACAGTGGGACAAGTGCATGGACAAGTTAGACCAACCAGTCCTGGTCTCTTCCCCAGTACACAAGGTACTGCAGTGATGGATGGACACCTTGAATCTGCTTCAAGGCATCCCATTCCACATCTCCTCCCCACATCAGATCCTAACCACAGATGCCTCAGGTCTGAGCTGGGGAGCACACCTGGGTCCCTTCCAAACCCAGGGTTCTTGGTCCCAGTGGGAAGCTTCACTGCATACCAATGTCCTGGAAATGAGAGCAGTGCTCTACGCCATGCAGGCCTTTCAGGAACACATTGTTCCAGGTCAACTGCTGGTGCAGTCGGACAATCTAAGCACAGTATATTACATCAACAAGCAGGGCAGGGGAGACTCATTTGTACCCCCTTTGCAGGGAGGCCATGAGAGTGTAGTACTGGGCATTGGATCACAGTCTGACACTCTCCCGAGTCCATGTGCCAGACGTGTTAAACACTCTGGCATACAGTTTCAGCAGGACTCAGTCTAGCATGTATGAATGGGGCTTCTCTCATCCATCTTGAAGACTTGTTTGAGAGATGGGATCATCCAGAGTTGGACCTTTTGCATCCCCACTCAATGCAACACTGCCCAATTTCTGCTCGCTAGATCCAGGGCCTGGAGTTTTCTGGTGAGAAGCATTGTCCCTCTCCTGGAACAGGAGGTTTCTTTACACATTCCCTCTGTTTCCTCTGATTCAGAGGGTGCTAATCAAATTGCAGATGGAAGGGGCCAGCATGATCCTCGGCAACCAGCAGCGGCCAGCGCCGCACACCGGCCACACCTCCAGCCTGCCTGGCTCTCAAGCCCTCAGCACCGGCAATGACCCGGACAAAGGTACGGCTCCCATTGAATAGCATTACATGCCGCTGATTGCCCGGAGTATGCTGGGCGGTAGCTATTGGCTGCATGTACTTCAGCTCCTGCCTGATTGGCCCACACTAAAATCAGCTCTTCTGCCCTCCAGGACTGAAACCTACGGCTCTGTATGGTGGCTGTACAGTAATTTTAGCTGCGCCTTTACTTGGGGGGGATTTTCTTTGAAAGTGTTGATGCTCATACCTTAGCCAACCTGCATGGCTGTATTACTTTTGTAACTGCTATTTGTATTACTCCTGTTGTACTGTTCTTAGCTTACATGTACAGTCAGTGTATTAAATGTAGTAGGTGCAGGTTATTTTTACGCTGCCTGTGTACTCTGTGCCTAAGATTGCATTGCTAGTTGTAGGTGCTGGGGTTTATGGCTAATACTTGCTCCAGGACTTAGACTGTTCCTTCCTCTCTCTCCCTAACTGTTACTTCCTTTCCCCAGCACTCCGCTGACTCTAAGGCGGTTATTCTCTTTTCTTTTCTGGTGCCTAAAAGTTGAAACCCAAAAGCAGTTACTGCTGGCCCCTCCTCTAATCCTCCCGCTCCTCCTGTCTGAATCTTAATTTCTGTCCACTTTACTCCTCTGCTGCATTTCCTTTGTCTGCCTTATTCTCACCCCGACCTGCTATTCCCCTCTAAAGACCTGCAATTTAGTGAAACAATAACCTGTCCATCGCACCCTGACCTATCCCCCCCCCCGATTCTCAGCCACTTTTGTTGCTAGCCTTATTTAGTCTGCTTTTCTCTCCTTTCCCTAGGCTCTGCCCAGATTTGGGCTTGGAAGCGCCTTTCGGCAACCAGCAGCGGGCAGTGCCGCACACCGGCCGCACCTCCAGCACGCCCGGCTCTCAAGCCCTCAGCACTGGCAACGACCTGGACAAAGGTACAGCTCCCATTGAATAGCATTACACGCTGCTTATTGGCCCGGAGTATCCTAAGGCAGCAGCTATTGGCAGCATGTACTTTAGCTCATGCCTAACTGGCCTGCACTAAAATCCAGCTCTTCTGCCCTCTGGGACTGAAACCTATGGCTCTGTCACGGCTGTACAGTAATTTTAAGCTGCGCCTTTACTTGGGTGATTTTTTTGGCCCTCACGCCCATCCCCACCTCCGTCCTTTATTAAATACACCTTCTCCCGCCTGTGCTTGGTGGGCTTGAAGGCTGCCTGGGGTCTCCTGATTGGTGCATACCCTTGGCTGAACTACTCAGCTCTTTGAGTCTGTTGCCTTTGACCATGTGTTAAACTTACCTTGCACCATCATGAAGGGTAATATTCTCCTACTCTGTCACTTAGTTGGCCTGTCCCTTTTAATCCTCAACTGTAGTACCATCCAGAAGCAAACTCCTGCACACTACACAAACTCATGTCTCATTGCTCCCCCCATTTACTCAAAACTGGCCTGCAACTTTTCTTATGGCACTGCACCTTTTTCTAACCACCTTCCACCACTGCAACCTGCAGTCTTGTTTCAGCACTCTTCATCCTTCAATGCCAGGGTGCTCCTCCTTGCAACCTTGGGGTGCCTTAGACCTAAACCTGCTGAGTCATCGACCCACTCCTCCTGTACTCCCAGGAAGGGGCAGGCTAGGACATTGGAATCGCTACTGTATTATGTTAAAGAAATCTTACTTATCCTCTTAATATTCTCGGGAGACATTGAGACATTGAGCTCAACCCTGGCCCACCTACTTCTATTTATGCTCCCTCGGAAATGGCAAATCTTAAGGGCTTGAAAATCCTTCATGTTAATGTCTGTAGCCCTTTAAGAAAAATTGACTTAATCCAAACCTGGCTGAACCATTCGTCCCCTGATGTTCTTGTTATCACTGAGTCCTGACTTAAAACTTCCACTCAGGATACTGAAATTAATTTCCCTTCTAATAAAATATGCAGAACGGACAGACAGGCCAGAGGGGCGGAGTTGCAATCTACCTAACTACAGGATAAGTACAGTGCCTCTATTACTATCTCCACTTCAGAACCTAATGAGAGTCTTTCCATTAAGATACATATCTCCCCCTTCTCAATCAGTTGAAATGATTGGATGTTACAGGCCCCCTTCAGCTGGTCTAAAGATCTTCAGCATCTCAGCACCCTACTTGATTCTTTATCCCCAGAGGTCATAGTAGTGGGCAACCTAAACCTTGACTGATACTCTTCCTGTTCAAAACCCCTTAAGGACTTGTGTGATGATTTTGGGCTCCACCAACTCATTACAGAACCCACCCGACCTAACACAAAAACCCTGCCAACAGCTCCCTACTAGATATCATTCTAGTAAACAAAGCACATCTGTTCTCCCATGTGTGTGTCTTTCCTAGTGATCTCAGTGATCACTGCATTATTGCATGCATAAGGTCCCTACCAAAATCTATCACGTCCTCCAGATACATCTTCAAAGGTGCCGCTGGTACCTTGACATTCCGCCTTCCTCACTGACTTGTAACATGCTAACTGGCAAGAATTCTTTCTTGCACCTTCAGTGTCGAAACCTATAATATATTCCATAACATTCTAATGGACACTATCAACTGGCATGCCCCAATAAAAAAAATCCAAACTAAGAAAATCTCCTACCCTTGGTTCTCAACCAGCCTTAAGAAGGCTCTTCTACATAGGGATGCCCTGTGGAAAAAGGCAATGAAGACTAAGCTTCCAGCTGACTGGACTGCCTTCAGAGCAGCCAGAAATCAGTGCACAAAGCTTACAAGGGTTGCTAAGTCCAGTTACTATAATAACAAACTAGATGCGTCTACCCACTGCTCCTTCTCATTTTGGAAGACCCTTAAAGAGGTCGAGGGTTGCAGGGCTTCCAACTCCTCCCCATCAAAATCTCCACCAGCAGTGTCACATACACAGACAAACATGACATACTTAACACGTTTAACAATCACTTTGCCTCAGCAGGCCTGGCTTTTGACTCCTCCCTGCCAATGCTCTGTAAACAACTATGGTCAGGACAAAGCTTTCCACGCCACACAACGGCTGTACCTCCCTTCTCCTTCAGCCCAGTCTCCCTGAAGCAGGTAGATGACGCGCTTTTCAAGTTAGATACTAGAAAAAGTGCTGGCGCAGACCTCATAGATCTGTATTTTCTAAAAATCAGCTCTCATATTCTAGCCATCCCCATAACCCACATCTTCAGTTTGTCCCTCACGCAGGGTACCCTTCCTGAGAACTGGAAAACTGCCCATGTCATCCCCCTGTTCAAATCGGGGGATCCTGCCAACCTAAATAATTACAGGCCTATCTCTCTGCTTCCCATCCTGTCCAAAATACTGGAAAAACTAGTTAACCAACAGATCAGAGACCATCTATACTTACACAGCCTACTCACCCCTTTACAGTCAGGTTTCAGACCCCAACACAGTACTGTCTCTGCTCTTGCCAAAGTTACCAATGACTGGCTGAATGCCTTGGATGACAAACTCTACGTGGGTGCTTTGTTTTTGGATTTAAGCAAGACTTTCAACATAGTGGACCATTCTCTTCTCTTGGATATCCTCCGCAACATTGGCCTTGACTATGTCTCTCTCAAATGGTTCGACAGTTACCTCATTGGCTGCTTACAGCAGGTTAAAGCAGAAGGAGTCCTCTCCCCTCTAAAAATCCTTCCTAGAGGTGTACCCCAAGGCTCTATCCTGGGCCCCCTTCTTTTTGCAATCTATATCAATAATATACACATTGATATTCAACTAGCTGATATTCATCTATTCGCCGATGATACCATCTTATACATCTCCAGACCTACCACTGATAAAACTTGCTCTGACCTTGAACTCAAGTTCAGTCACCTCCAGAATGACCTCTTGCACCTAGAACTACTTCTTAATGCAAAAAAAATGAAGGTTATGCTCTTCTCACCTTATTCCAAATCTTCCCCGTCTACTTTGGTGGGTACACAAATTCCTATTACCACCCTCCTCAATGAACCCCTTGAATCTGTACAAAAATTCAAATGCCTGGGGATGTGAATTGACCACAAATTGACCTTTTTTGATCACATATAGGAACTATCCAAAAAACATAAACAGAGGCTTGGCATATTCTTCCGCATCAAGCATTTACTAACCTTGGAAGCGAGAACTAAAATCGTACAATCTACCTTCCTCCCCCTACTCGACTATGGGGACTTCCTTTATAGACAAGGGACTAGCACAGCTTTAAAAAAGTTTGACATTCTATACCATCATGCCCTACGCTTCATTTCTGGAGCTCCTTTTACTATTCATCACTTTTCCTTATATGCCCTAGTTGGCTGGACCTCCCTCAGTCTAAGACGATACAGAAATGCAGCAACCTGGACTTCCCGGGCTATTATTAAGAAACTGTCCCTATACATCTCTGACTGCCTGCCTATTTGTTCTCCTGGCCTATATGCGCTAAGAAGCTCATTCTATGTCTCCCTAGTTATTCCTAAAGTTAAAACTCGTTTTGGCAAAGCTTCTTTAAGCTACTCCCTTCCCCCTGTGGAACAAGCTGCAAAAAACCCTACTCATATCCACTCCTCTTACCATGACTACTTTCAAAACTTTAATTGCCAGGGCTACCACAAAAATCTGCAAGTGTGTGTTCTAAACCCTAGTGCTACACTTCTTCCCTCTTTCCCACCTCTATTTCTCTTCTTCCTACATTAGCTCCATATCCTCATGTAATATCCCTTTTCTCCTCCCATGTACGTGCTCCCTATGTCTAACTCCTACTGTAGGTGTACTCTACTATAATTTACCTCTGTTTTCACATGTCTTACTACTTTCCTAGTAGGCACCTGCCATATCTAGTGATCTGTGTTCTTGCCTTACTATTGTAGGAAGCTACACTGTATAAACTGAACTGTACACCAAGTTAGATGCCATGTTGGCTTATACTGTATGGACTGTACTGTATATACTGTATATTATGTAAATTGCTATGCTCTTGCTGTCTTAAAAATTATCTTATTATGCCGAATACCCTTCTTGTCCTAATGTTAACCTTACAACTACTCCCAGGTCCATCTTGTAAATGAATTCTGCTCAACGATGTTTCGCTTGGCTAAATAAAGACTGATTGATTGATCCTGGCAGCTCCGTTCTGGCCTTGACAGATTTTGTTCCCTCTACTTCAGCAGATGGTGGAAGAGCCTCTGGTCCCTCTTCTTCTCTGCAGGAATCTGCTGATCCAGGCTCAGGGGACACTAGTCCATCCCAACCTCAGATCCCTCTATCTGCATGCCTGGCTCCTGAGAACATAGCTATCACCAGATTTGGGGTCTCTAATAGGGTGGTGGATATTCTAGTGGCCGCCTGGAAGCCTTCCACTTGAGCCACATATGCCATGAAGTGGAAGAAGTTTGCCATCTGGGCTGCCAAACATAGCTTAGAGTCTTTCACCTGCTCTGTGAACCATATCCTGGACTACCTGATCTCACTCTCTGACATAGATCTCTCGTACTCTTCCCTCAAGGTCCACCTTTCAGCTATTTCTGCATTTCTTGAGCCCATAGATGACTACACGATTGCTCGGCTGGATGTCTCCCTTACCTTTCTAAGGGGCATTCTGCATCTTAAACCCCCAATCCATTCTCCTGTCCCGGCTTGGGACTTGTTGTTTTGGAAAAACTGACCCAGTCTCCTTCTGAGCTAGTCGCAACTTTTGATTTACGCTTTCTCTCTTGGAAAGCATTGTTTTAGTTGCAATAACCTGCCTCAAAGAATTTCAGAGCTTCAGACCCTCTGGTGCGAGGAGCCTTATTTGATTCTTCACAAAGACAGGGTTTCTGTGCAGAAATCATAAGTTTCTACCCAAGGTGGTTTTAGAGTTTACACTCAATCAGTCTATTCACCTTCCTGTTTATTTTCCTGAGCGTGCCAATCCGGAGAAGCACTGCTCCATACGTTAGATGTGCACAGAACTTTGAAGTACTACCTACTTAGGACAAAGGAGTCTAGAAAGTCAAAGCAGTTGTTTATTTCCTGTGCCCTGGGTAGAGAGGGTGTTTCAGTTTCTAAGCAATGTTTATCCAAATGATTGGCTAATTGCAATGTGATCTATTACAAGTTCGGCAACGAATTGCCTGATGCTATCAAAACTCATTTCACCAGAGGAATGGCTAACTTGGTGACTTGTTTCCGAAGGGTCTCAGCCGCTGACATTTGTGCAGCTGCCACTTGGAGTACAGTCCATACTTTTACCAAGCACTACAGTCTGGACATTGCCTCAGGAGCCTGTGCAGGTTTTGACAGGGCTGTTACAGGGACTTCTGTCTTAAGTTTATGGAGAGCCCTCCTCCCAGGCTGTCTGTTATGCACTTGTAACTGTTTGGGACTCATTCCTATGGTGTTACCTGATGACTGAGATACCACTGAAGAAGATAGAACAGTTATGTAAGGACTTACCATAACAGTAGATCTTTGATGGGATCTCAGACATCACCATCTCACTTCTTGGGGCTGTCTAGGAACTGGCTGGCTGGTGTATCCAGCCTTTCATTTAGGTCTGGGCACCTCTCTCTCTCCCCTCAGTCCCCTATGGCAAGTGCCTAGCTCACTTAAGCTCGGGGAGAAAGAACTGAGGAGGGAGCAGGGCTGCCCATGCCCCAGTTGTACTGCTGAAAATCTTCCATATGGATTCCCCTTTACTGACAGCGAAGGTTCCTATGGTGTTACCTGATGACTGAGATCCCCTGAAGATCTACTGTTATGGTAAGTTCTTACGTAACTGTTCTTCATCACATTGTTATTGGTGGAGATCAGGGATCGGGGTCCGCTAGACTACCAGGGATGTTATATCATTTTACTTGGGGAAGACTGATGCTAGACCACAGAGGAGGTTAAATCAGTATACTTGGGGGAGATTGGGGATCAGGGGGGCACTAGACCACCAGAGAAGTTATGTTTATTGTACATATTGTTGCACACTGGAAATGCACCCTGCTGGGTGCAACATCACTGCGGCTGATGCACAGCGGTTCCCTGACACCCCCACTGCACCTCCATGCACCCTGAGTGTACATCTGTTACCCCTGTAATACCCCATCCCTCTGGCGCAAGCCATGTAGACCACCTCTTTGCTGGCCTAGAAGTGGTGCCCTGCTTGCATCCATGGTGGGGATTGTAAAATCCCAAAAAGGGGATGTTGCAGCCCTGCCGTAAGCGCAAAGCCCCTTGTGACCTGGCGCACTAGGGTTGTTTGACGCAACCCTGGTGCAAGAGGGCTTTGCTCAGCAGTGTCTAGATCTGATGCTGGCTGCATTGTAAAATCACGTTTGGTGCAAGATGAGACTTAAGTCACCTCTTGTGTCAAACTGTTTGACGTAAACCACTTGTGTCGCTCTGATGGCTTTTAAAATTGGGCCCTATATGTTAATCCATTTCTTATCAAACCAGTGTCTCACAACCACCAACAGATACAAAAAATTATCAAACATCAAATGTTTTTAACTGCACAAGATAGTCAATTAATTTTTTATCAAGCTTGTATGTTCAACGTATTATCTACAGTCATCTTTAATCACTATAAGTCATTCTTTCCTTGGCTTAGCACAAACTACTATTGTTTTCTTTAATATAACAGACAACCCTCCACCATGTTTTTTGTGTTATACACGTTACAATTATCATCTCTATACACTCCTTTTGAAGCTTTATACTATAATTTAGCACAATAACCATATGTCCAAGCAGACTTTAAGTGCACCATCTTAACTTTTACTAAGTCCATATTTCAGAATAACACCTTGCAGGACAGCGGAAAAAACTGATTTCTTTTATGTATTATAATGTTCCAAATCATGCCTGTTATTTTTACCTCAGTAGTTTTTCTCTAAAACTTACTGATTAACTATCTGGCCTATGTTGCAAATATAACATAATACTATAAATACATTTGTTCTAGTTGCAAAAAATCATTGCTTCTTAATAATCCAAATACTCTGCTCAGAGTATTTTCACATTCTCTATTTCAAAGGGATTCTCATGTATACCGTATATAATCAATCAGCCTTCCTGACCTTCCGGGTGTCTACTCTGTTATTTTAACTGCCACAGTATTTTCTATAAGTGAGAAATAGTAGGGGAGAACATTCAGAAATGATCCTGGTCCTGCTTTCTTTGAATTCTAAGTGTACTCTAAATATTATTGCTATTTGAGACATAGAACCTGAGCAATCTAGTCTGTGTTAGCATGTGAGTTTCTTATTTATTCAAAGAGGCACCATTACCTCTTCTTTTTATACCATTTATATTACTTCGTGCAATAGTGCAGCAAGTTTTGTCAAAAGTAATTTTACCTTTATGACTGTATGGGCATCCTGACTTGAGAAATTATTACCTTCCATTATTCACCCAGACCAAATGAGGTTTATTACAAGTCGGAATACCATGGATAATATCCATCGCACCCTCCTTATTGTAGAGTACCTATGAACCAGGCAGATCCCGGTGGCCTTTCTCAGTCTTGACGCTGAGAAGGTATTTGATAGGGTCTCTTGGCCCTTTTTGTGGGATACTCTGAAATGTTTCCAATTCCCTGACCCCTTTTTAAAATGGCTACAAAACATATACTTCCACCCACGAGTCTATATCACGGTCAATGGGGCATTGACAACACCTGAAGATTTATCATGAGGGACATGTCAAGGTTGCCCACTTTTCCCGCTCCTATTCGCCCTGTATATTGAACCCCTTGCAGCTGCCTTATGGCAAAACCCATTTATTGAGGGGGTTGTCATGGGTCAACTGGACTATCGGGTTTCCTTATTTGTGGATGATGTCCTACTTGCAATATTGTCCCCAGAGACGTTGGTCCTGGCTGTGTGGGATACATTGAGTAAACCTGAGGGAAGTCCTCACCTTTAATTTTAAGCCACCGGCAGATCTTAAACAAAAATATCCCTTGAGATGGTCCCGCACTATAATAAAATACTTAGGCATCTACATTCCCAACGATATAAACAATACAGGCCTAGTTAATTTCAAGCCTATAACCAAGATAATTCAGGACATTCTAGCATGGTGGGGCAGGCTCCCTCTTCCTTTTAATCAGAGAATAGAAGTAATAAGGATGAATATATTCCCTCACTTACTTTATTTGTTTCAAAATGTCCCGGTCTTCCCGTGTAGCTCGTACCTGACCTCATGGTTGAGGATGATCTCTAGTTTTATCTGGTGAGGCCAGAGGCCCCATGTTCACCTCTCCCTTCTTCAGCTCTCTCCAGCAAGACAAGGGGATAATCTTCCTAATTTGGAATGGTATGCCAGGGCGGCAGTACTTAGAAGTATATTTTATGGCAGTTACCATCATACAACCCTCCATGGAAAATGTTTGAATGTACCTTAATGATCTGCATGGTATGGACCTTATTCTTTTTTCCCCAGAGAAATCTCCTTCACTGGGAATTTCTCTAAATTTATGGGTAATACTCTGCGGATGTGGTATCATTAAAACACCATGAAAAATTCAAAACATTTTTATTATTGTAAACTTCTGTTTGCGGGTGATTTCCTGCCAGCTCAGATGGACGTCACCTTCAAACTCTGGAGACACCAGGGCTTGAGATTTTATTTTCAACTACTTGATAAAACTGGGGTTGTCCCCTTTGAGTCTCTCCAACAAACTTGTGATTTAGCATGCAGAGAACAATATAGGTACCAACAAGTTAGGACGTACCTCTGTCATAAACAAAGGCAACTCACAAAGCTCCCAGAACCTAAACCTTTATTACTACGTATTTTAATGGATACTCTGGAGGACAAACCCTGGAGCCACTTGATATGGAATCCTTTGGGACACTCTGGGTAACTCCATACAAACAACATTAGAGAGCTGGAATATGGAAATGGGCCTGGATATCACATATGAGTCCTGAGTGAAATTTGCCCTCCTTGCAGTTAAAATTACTCTGTCCAATACCTGGAGGGAGTTTGCCTGCAAATGTCGATATCGGTATGTCCGGGCCCCAGCACTCTTGGTAAAATTTCTACTTCTTTCCTATGGGGTGTGCTGGAGGGGCTGTGGACATAACCCAGCCAATTATAGCCATGTTTTTTGGCTTTGTCCCTTGCTAGCGGCATTCTGGCAATCCAGCCAGGGGGAATTGGATGAGCATTTGGGGGAGCACATTGAGCTTATGGCAAGTCTGGTTCTCCTTTCGATTCTCCCACATCACCGTCCAGCTTGACATAGGACATTGCTCCTAGTGTATTTACTGGCAGCCAAAGAGCCATGACTCGAAGGTGGAGGTCGCCTAGACTCTCCACTCTCTTGTAATGGTGATGGTGCTCTTAGACATATACAACTTGGAACGCCTGATGGTGACGTTGCATGATAAAAAGGCCCAGTTTACTCAGAGATGGCAAAGATGGGACTGATACATGGTTCAGGTGGACTCAGACTTTGTTCTGTGAAGTTGGGGGAGGGGGAGGGAGGGACCCACTGCATGGGGCAAGGGACTTGGTGGGGGGCATGAACAAAGAAAAAGTCTGGCTTTATTTCATGATATTTATGGAAACTTGAAACTATTCTGTGGAAGTGTCTTGCTTATATCAGATGGATGGTAAAGAATGAATGACTTTTTATTATAATGGTAATCCCTATGTCATTGTCTTTAATTGCAATTGATTTGTTCCTGTATTATTGACATAGACTGTTTCATATGTGCTATACTACATATGATGACTGTATTTGGTGCTTCATTCAATAAAATGATAATTAAAAAAAAAAAAAGTAATTTTACTTTGCTGGTGTCCAGTTCTAACCTTTCCGGGCTGGCCAGCGTATACAGCTCAGAAGTAGTCAACCACTCGTGACGGTTGACTTCTATACCATAATAACTCTAACTGGGGCTCTGGATTTGCATTAAAATCTGTTGTCAAGGTAGCCACATTGCTAGGAAGCTGCATACGCCAGTGGTGTAAAACGGACTTAATGAATTTTTATATTTCAGCTCTATAGTTTGGGCAGTGGAAGAAAGAAACAGTGAATTGCTAAATGGGAGACCTGGTGGATTTACAAACTCAGGACATCTGAAAAGGAAGGAGTGAATGAAGAATTAGACCGGACTGTGTTTTTTGAATAAACCTCCTCTGTAAGGACACATAGAACCTGTCTCTCTCCAGGTTTATCGGCAGTGGCTGACTGGGCTGGCTGACTTATTGCTGTCAGAAGTGGCCGGCTGCTTGAAAGGGCTGAGTTCTATACCATAATAACTCTATTAGGGGCTCCGTATTTGTGCCAGAATCTGTTATCAAGGTAGCTGCCTTGCCAGGAAGTTGTGCATGGTTAGAGATGCAAAAACGAGATTTAATTTTTTTATATATTTCAGCCCCATAGTTTCGGCAGTGAAAAAAAGAAACAGTCAGCTGCTAAAATGGGAGGCCTGGTGGATTAATAAACTCAGGACATCTGAAACAGGGAAGGGAATGAATGAAGGATTAGACTGTACTGTATTTTTTACATAACCTCCTCTCTAAGCACACACACACACACACACACACATATATATATATATATATATATATATATATATATATATATAATATATAAATATAAAAATAGCAAATCTAGGTAGGAATCACTTTTTCCACAGGGGCCTGAGTTGTAGAATTCCTTACCACAAATTTTTAGACCAACTAATAACAAGGTTTGAACATGGGAAATAAAAACATGGTATAAAAAAAGAAGCCTTCCTTAGAACCCTGAGAGAGCTTAGCTGAGTAAGTATAAGACTGTATTGAAAGTGAAAGGGTAATGTCCGAATAGTTTTATACTAAATGTTTGAATAACTTACCTGAATATGTTTCATTATATTCGCTGCTAATGTATTGTAACTTATTGTGTATTGTACTGTTTATATTGTCTATATTTAATAATGAATCATATATACTGTATGTACGTATTGTTTATATTGTCTATATGTAGTAACTAGTCACATTGCACAAAGGATCTCATTGGAAATGAGCTTGTCTCAATTGAGCTATCCCATTCTTTCACTGTAAAATGAAATGAATAAAAGTTTTACTACGACTACTACTACATAAAATGTGGCTCCTCCCCCAGGTTTATCGGCACTGTCTTTCTGTCATGCTGCAAGCCTGTGCTTCTTTTTGTATTAGTGAGAATACAACTTTTTCTACCAGGAGTGAATTCCCTATAAGGTTTCTAATAGAAGTAGTATGTGTAATTTAGTTTCAATCAATCAATCAATCAATCAGACTTTATTTTTCAAGCGCAATTCCATGGAGATCAAAGTGCTGTACATAAAATCCATATAAACAGATAAATAGATAAAATGATAGTTTAAAACTTAATCCTTAATAAACGAATGACAGCGGGCTAACATTTTGTAGGTATTACAGCAGGAATAGCCTACTTGTATTAGTCTTCATTATCTTTATAGCTTAATTCTGTATGTGCCCATTAACCACAATTCCAAGCAGAGTCTGTCATTATATAAAGGACTCTAAATTCAGAAATCCTTTATCAGCTCTCCCATGCCTCAGGATTAGTCTCATATAATAGGTCATGGTATTTAATAACAGAATCAAAAAGGTGTAGGGTTTATGTGTAAATAGAAGTGTAGGGGCATTACTAAAATAATAGTTACAGTTTTAGAGGACCGAACAGTTAAAAATTCACAAATAACTACGAGGCAGACAAGTTAGTCAGAGACAGTGGCAGGACTGGAACCTGTGACTCTAGAGAAGATATACTTTGGTGTATGATTATAGGACCACAACAATAGAGACACACACCTAACTGACCATTAAAAACACTCAAGAAATTTGAATGGGATAGGATAGGAAGGAACCTATTATATTAATGCTTTAAGCCTCACTTAAAAGTGGAACGTCAACAATGAAATAGTCCTTGTTCTAGGCATTGGTGCTAGTGCTGCTAAACATGGCTAGGGTATAATAATACAGAATACATCAGCTGTTTGGTTATACATAAAAAAGCAGATTAGGGAAGAAGAAATATTTCAGATACAGTGTATTATATATAGGAGCTTGCAGTAATAAGAAATATTTAAAATCTACTCCGCAATCAAGGTAGTAAGTGGCCATGTCAGAACTCAAACTAGTGGCACAGGTATTTTTCTGGACGTAAGCATTTTTAAATATAAAGTCTGTGGACTGCATAAGTAGTGTCTTTACATCATATTCCTTACTGAAATTAATTTTGAACCTAAATATGGGCAAGATAGTATTCTTAGATATATATTCACCTAGCTGGAACCATACAGCCAAAATATAAAAAATTTGTAAGTCCCATTTTGACACCACTGAGTGTACGACACTTCCTAGCAAAGCAGCTACTTTGACAACAGATTTTGGCACGACACTAGCACCCCAATAGAGTTACAGTATTATGGTATAGAAGTCAGCCCTGCCAAGCGGCCAACCGCTTCTGACAGCAATAAGTCGGCCAGCCAGAATGAGTTAGAAATTGGACCCCAGCAAGGTAAAATTACTTTTGACAAAACTTACTGCACTGTCGCATGAAGTAATATTAAGGGTATAAGTAGAAGAGGTGATGGTGCCTCTTTGAATAAATAAAACTCACATATTAACACAGACTAAATCAAGCTCAAGTTCTATGTTTCAAATAGCAATAATATGTACAGTACACTTAGAATTAACAGGAAGCATGCCCTTGGACCAGGATCATTTCTCAGAGTTCTTCTCTACTATTTCTCACTTATAGCAAATACTGTGGCAGTTAAAACACAGAGTAGAGACCTGGGAGGTCAGGAAAGCTGACTGACTTATATAACGTATATATGCAAATTCCTTTTAAGTAGAGGATGGAAAATACTCTGTGCAAAGCATTTGGATTATTCAGAAGCATTTTGCAACTAGAACAAATGTATATGTTTTATTTTATTTGTTTATTTATTTAAATCTTCGGAAACAACCTTCGAGCAAGGCTCTCATTTACAAAGGTTCCATGTCAGCAGTGCAAAACAATTCCATTGTTACAAAACACAAAGACATAGACACGTAATTACACAGACAACAGAAAATACTTGAGGGGTAATTAGCTATAATGTTGTTTACAATGATATAACAGGAGTTTAGATTCAGACTTGGACTGGATCAAAAGCAGCCAAGTACAAAGGCATTGTCAATGGTTAAAGTTTCAGTTTATTATAGTGAGGATAGAGAGAGAGACATGGGGGAAAGGGTGGTACCTAAGTATGGCCAGGTGGGTGGGTAGGCGTCGGGGGTTAAAGGAGTACCAGGCTATGGATGGGGACAGTCTGGGGGAGGGGAGTAAGTTAGGAGTATAGAGCAGGAGAGATAGTGTGAGAGGTTAGAGCCTAGAGATGAGAAGGAGTAGGGGTGAAGGCAGGGAGTATAGGGCAACCGGAGGGGGAATATCAGGGGGTGTAAATGCATAGACAGGAGGAAGATGTAGGATTTGAAGTTTCCGCTCATTCACCAGGGAGTGTTAAAGTGTAAGTGAAGAGACTAAGAGCTGAATTTGAGAGGGTAATGTTGTTTTTCTACAAGCATATGCGCCGGTTTTGACTAGGTATTGCTTCATTTCAAGCTTGAAGGTTGGAAGGTTCAGAATGTTATTTATTTCAGCTGGGACCTCATTCAGCTAGAGAGGGGCCCTGTACGCGAACAAGCATCGTCCAAGAGTTGTTCTTCTGAAAGGGACACTGTGTGAACTCCGAGCTTTAACCCTTGTGTCGTAATGGGAGTGTGTCACTTGAAGAATATTTAGAATGCAGGGGTATTTGGGCTAGCAAAACTTTTTCAGAGGGCATATCTGGAATGTTATCCTGTCATTCAAATTATTCCATTTGGTTTGTTGTGTTGATGTTATATTTGCAGCATAAGCCAAATAGTTATCCAGTGAGTTTTACTATTGAGGTAAAATTACAGGCATGATTTGGAACATTATAATACATAAAAGAAGTTAGTTTCTTTCTGGCTGTCCTGCAAGGTGTTACTCTGAAACATGGACTTAGTAAGAGTTAAGATGGATCACTTAAATATTCTCTTTGCTTGGACATATGATTACTGTTTCTTAAATATAGTATAAAGCTTCAAAAGGAGTGTATGGAGATAATTAGTAATGTGTATAGCACCAAAAAAATATGATGGAGGGTTGCCTGTTTTTATATTTGCATGCACATGTGTGCACAGAATGGTATTTAAGGGTGTGTTACTGTCGGGTTCAAAGCAGCTCAAGCTGCAGTGGACTCAGCTGTGACAGACCAATGACCAGGCACTCTGGTCATAGATACATAGATACATAGACAGTGTCAGCAGATAAGGGCCTATGGCCCACCCAGTCTGCCCATTTGAGCTTATAAGTTCAGTTTGTTTTCCTAGAAGTCTGTTTCCCCTTACCCCTGACCTCTAGAATTCCTTTATGTCTATCCCATGCATTCTTAAATCCCGTGATTGTTTCAGCCCCCACCACTTCCTCTGGCAGGGTGTTCCACTTGTCCACCACCCGTTCTGTGAAGAAATTCTTTCTCATGTTTCCTCTGAATCGTCCTCCCTCAACTTCATCCCATGCCCTCTAGTCCTGGAACATCTTTTTCCTTAAAAATAGTGTTTTCCTGCACTCTGTTTCTCCCTGTAAGATACTTGTATGTCTCTATCATATCCCTCTCCCTCCTCTCCTCCAGGAGTACATGTTCAGTTCCTTCAACCTGTCTCCATAGGACTTGTGATGCAATCCATGCACCATCTTTGTTGCCCTCCTCTGAACCTTCTCTACCCTGTCTATGTCCTTACGTAGGTATGGTCTCAGAACTGTACACTGTACTCAGGTGGGGCCTCACTAGTGTCTTGTATAGCGGAATTATGACCTCCCTTTTCCTGCTGGTGATGCCCCTGCCTACATCCCAGCATCCTATTTGCTTTACCTGATGCCTTGTCACACTGTTTCCCTACCTTGGGGTCATCAGAGATGACAACCCCAAGATCCCTTTCCTGCTTGGTGCATGCTATATCCTCACCCCAACTGATATATTGTGCCAGGTTTTGTGCCCCATATGCATTATCTTGCACTTCTTTGCATTGAATTTCAACTGCCAAACCCTTGACCATTCTTCAAGTTTCTGCAGGTCCTTCTCATTTCTGTCTACACCCTCTGGTGTGTCTACTCTATTACAGAGCTTTGTGTCATCAGCGAACAGTGAAATTCTGCCTTCTAGATCCTGCAAATGTCACTGATGAAGATGTTGAATAGGACCGGTCCCAGCACTGATCCCTGTGGTACCCACTGGTCACTCTTCCCTCTGTGGGTGACAGCCATTTACCACCACCCTCTGTGTCCTGCCACCCAGCCAGTTACCTACCCACCACACTACTGTCCTGCTCACACCCATATTCCCCAGTTTGTGTAATAGTCTTCTATGTGGCACAGTGTCAAAGGCCTTGCTGAAGTCCAGATAGGCCATGTCACTGCCCTCCTGATCCACCTCCTAGTCACCCAGTCAAAAATTCAATGAGATTGGTCTGACATGACCTCCCCTGGTGAAACCATGCTGCCTTAGGTCCTGTAGTCCATTGACAACCAGATGTTCCACCAATCTCTCCTTCAGTAGTGCTTCCATGATCTTCCCCACTACCGAGGTGAGGCTGACTGGTCTGTAGTTCCCTGCTTCCTCTTTGTTCCCACTTTTGTATAAAGGGGACTACATCTGCTGTCCTCAGTCTTTGGGTACCTCCCCTGTTTCCAGTGATTGGCTAAACAGGATAGCCAGAGGTTCAGCCACCACCTCTCTTAGTTCTTTAAGGGCCTGGGTTTTCCATCACTAGCCCCATTGCTTTATCAACTCTTATTACTTCCAGTTCCTTCAGGACCCTTTCTCGTGTAAAGGGACTTGTGTCCATTTCTGCACCATTCTCACCCTTATACTCCTTCAGACCCATTACCCCCTCTTCCTCAGTAAAGACTGAGCAGAAATACCTGTTCAATATGTCAGCTTTACTGTTGTCATCCTCCACGACTCCCATCCTCCCTTCAGTCTCACTATCCCTCCCTTTGTCTTTCTTTTTCTTATGTACCTGTAAAGGTTTGTCCCCTTTAACCACTGATTTTGCAATGTGTTCTTCTGTCTGAGCTTTGGCTTCCCTACTGACTTCCCTGCCTCCCTTTGTTTCTCCTGGTACTTCTCCTATCCCCTTCTGCCTGTGTCTTTTTGTATTGCCTGAATGCTATCTTTTTGGCTTTCACTTTCTTTGCTACCTCTTTGGAAAACCATAATGGTCTCCTCTTCCTTTTCCTCTTGCTAACCTGCTTAATGCATAATTCTGTTGTTCTTATAATCCCCATTTTAAATACTGCCCACTGTTCCTCAACCCCTGATTCCTGTCCCATTCCCTTAATGCCTCTTTCAAGTATTTCCCCATTTTCCCAAAGTCTGCCCCCTAAAATCCAGGATCGTGTTTTGTGTGGTTTGGTTCTGCTCTTTCTGTGATTTCAAACCACAATGACTGGTGGTCACTGTTACCCAGGTGCTCCCCACTGTTACCCCCATCACACTGTCCTGTTTGTGAACACAAGGTCCAGTATTGCCTTCTGCCGAGTTGGTTCCATGACCAGTTGCTTGAGGAAGGCACCCTGAAGGAGTCCAGGATAAATCTGCTCCTAGTATGATGCTGCTGCTGGGATGCTCCAGTCCACGTCTGGAATATTGAAGTCTCAACCAGTACTACCTCACCCTTGTCTGCCATCCTTTGGATGGCTAGCATCAACTCCTATCTGTTTCTTCCTCCTGGGCTGGTGGTCTATAGACCACACCTGTGCGGATGGCTGGCCCCATTTTCCTTTCTAGCTTAACCCACAGTATCTCTCCCCCATTTTGTTCCTCCTGGATCTCTGTGGCCCTTATGTCATTTTTCACATACAGTGCCACTCCTCCTCCCTTCCTGCCTGCTCTGTCTCTTCTGAATATGTTGTAGCCAGGTATGGTCATGACACTAGTCACTGCTTGCTAGGCGTAAACTTCTTGTAGTTGAAAGGAACCAGCCACTCCTATCAAACAGCAGCTGTCTCATTTCATCTAACGCCGCCCAGCAACCAGCTGAGCAACTTTATTACCATCGTTACCAGCTAGCTGCAGCCCCTTAAATCCAGGACAGTCACTGCGCAATCCACAAGGGCAAAAATGAAAGTCCAAATGACATGGCAAATGCTTGGTGCAGTATTTATTGGTGCGTGGTGGAGGGCCAAAGGAATCACAGGATAAGAAAAAAACTCCCTGGTGCTTCAAATCACATAGATTCTTCCTTGGGGGGGCCTTAACTGGACACTGGTCCTGCCTGCCATCACATTTTCCTTTTCTTAGTCTAAAGCCAGGATCTGACTGCCGAAAGAGCAGGATTCCAGAGTCCCAGAAATCTTTGCCTCATAAACCAGCACTTAGTCCCTGAGTAAACAACCCGCTCAGTTTTATCTGACTGCATAGCTGGCTGGCATCTCATCAGGTACTGACCAATCTGAGACATGAAGCTGTGTGATGTCAACTCTGTACTGCCAGCACTTTCCTGACACTACTGATGCCGTATGCACAGCTGACACTCTGGCCTGTCCCCAACATGCCCAACACACTCCTCCCTCTCTCTCTCTCCCGTGGAGAGACAGACATAATCCAACACTCATTCTTTTCTAAATGTTCCACACGGGGTGCCCAATCCATACCACCAAACATGACACTGACACTGAGGTACCATCCTACATATTCTTTTCTTCTTTTTAAATCCTGTAAAAGAAAAAGGGCTGGAGGCTGTGGAGCAACAGGCACACTATCACACATTCTTGGCCTCCCTCAAAACCTGCCCCAAAATTCACCAATTTTGGACCCAGACCACAGGAAGCTGGGACAAATTGGGGATTTAAATATTCCTTTTGCAAAGGTCGATGAACTGGGCCCTCTCCAGCAGCAAAGTTTACTCAGGATTATGTGCACAGCTGCACTAAAAGAAATCATAGTGAACTGGCTGCAAGTTACAACACCCTCATTTGACTTATGGGTCAAAGGCATGGAAGATATTAAAAGGAAGGAGCATTTGACAGCTAATCTGCAGCTCACCTTGCACAAGCACCTGGGGCTCTGGGTTAGATGGGACTCAAGGGATCTTGACAGTAACATGGGAGACACTGATGCAAAATAGACTGGGGCACAGTAACTCTGTATAGGTTAATAGAAGGAGGATGCACCCTGAGTAAGCACAATGTTTGGACCTTAAAACTAGATATATATTAGACTGCTGGGTAACAATTAATTATATGGATCAGGTGTCATGGTATTTAATGGCCACAGTTGGCATTTTTCCTGTTTCTGTAATATTCCTGTTTATACTGTAGGTGCTGTCAAGCTTGACAGGAAGTGTGCATTTGGAAGACTAGAGTGTAGAACTTGATACAAGTCACCAGAAAGCTTGGAGAAGGAGTCAGTTGTATATTTGTTGCATAAACATAATGACACATTTTCAGAAATGGACTCATACAGTTGATGTTAATAAGAATGTGTAACTTGTACAGTTACCTCTTTTCACAATAAAGCTGAGTTAAAAAAAAAAGTCCATCAGTGTCTTGCCGTAGCCACCCCTCTGCCACCATTATCCTCCCCCAACTTAAAGCCCCCACACTTGGCAGCTACCACCACACACACCCTTATCCCTTACTTACCTATTGGGGGTCCAACGCCGTAATCTTCTCTGAAACAGAGACACGTCTTCACTCTTCAACGCCAGACTGGGAACTAAGGAAATCAGATATGCAGTCAATGTATTTCAATGCGTTTTGAAGTTGTACTAATAACTTTGTCATTTTTTAATATCCCCCCCCCCAAAAATTTTCAACATGTCCTTTTAGGAAACCACTTCATGAACAAGGATATATATGTAAGTTATGTGAATTGAACCTGTAAAAGGAACTTAGTCTTGCAGTGTGTTTACCGTTAAGTGAATAAACAACAACAATAACAACAAGATAGTGAAAGGCTTCAAATCATGGCTGAAGATGATTTCACAGTTGCGTTGTGAAATCACCTTTTGTGCAGGATCTGAAAATTTCCGTACCAAGTTCAAGAGGTGGGGGTCATAAGAAGGCTATGTTGAAAATTTCAGATAGAAATATAACAAAAAAAAACCAAACAAAAACAAAGTTATGAACGTACATTGACATTTTCCAATGTTCACTCATAGTTTTGGCAGTTTTCAGTATATTGACCCCAAATTTTCAACATAGACTTTTTTTTATGCCACCTCATGAATGTGACAGCTGTCATTTTTCAATTCCTGGCAAAAATATGTTTTCACATCTGTGGCGTGAAAATAATGTTTTGTAAGGATTTGAACATTTCCACCTGACTCTTTCTCTTGGGTATGGAGATCACTGACTTGGGGTGGAACCAGTCAGTTGGTCGGACCATTACACCATAAGGTTCAGTTTCAGGGCCCCTCTAATAGGTCTGCCCCTACGGAGATGGTCCAATACTGCCCTTTAAGGAGTGTTGGCCCCAATGACCTTGCAGTATTGGACCTATCGAGTTTGTGGTGAATGCATGAGTCCAGAGGATCTTGTACTTGCCTATAATAAGGCTGTGGGAGATGCACTGGACAAAATTGCTCCTGTTCGTGTTCGGCCTCTCACTATCCGTCCAAGGAGTCCATGGTTTGATGGCTCCTTGAAGGAATTAAGGAGAGTAGGCCGAAGGCTGGAGAGAGCCTGGCGGAAATCGGGCCTTGATGTCGACAGGCTTAGATTGCTAGCCCATTATGATGGCTACCAATCAGAAATCACTCGTAAGAAGGCAGAATTCCTGTCCAGAGAGATTTCTGCTGCAAAGAATCGACCGGCTCAGCTTTTCCGGACTGTGGACAGGCTGTGCAATCCAGTCTGTCTTCAGCCTAGAGAAGCTTTTTCTCAACTTAGATGTGAGGAGTTCGCTCGCTTCTTTGCAGATAAGGTTGCCGACATCAGGTCCGGCATCGGTCCGACCTCTCCTTTGGGGGGTCACGGTGGGCAACCGGTTGTACTTAATCCCCGGCCTGTCTGGTTGGAGTTTCACCACCCGGAATTCGCAGACATTGTGAAGATCATCCAATCAATGCGTCCAACTAGTTGTAGTTTGGATCCGGGTCCTACACCTCTGTTAGTAGGATGTGCTGAAGTCATCTACCCAATCCTCGCTGACATTGTCTGGAAATCCTTGGAGAGGGGGGTTTTTCCTAATCCCCTTAAGGAGGCAGTTGTTCATCCACTCCTTAAAAAATCCTCCTTGGATCCAGACTGTCTAGCTAACTACCGGCCTATCTCTAACCTGCCATTTGTTGGTAAGGTTATTGAAAAGCAGTTGCACTGCAATTGGATGAATATCTCACCTCTCATAATGTCTATGATACTCTCCAATCTGGCTTCAGAAAAAGGCATAGTACTGAGACTGCCCTTGTTCGGGTTTTGAGTGACCTCCTAATGGCCAGAGATCGAAAGGCTTATACCATTCTAGTCCTTCTTGATCTTTCTGCTGCATTCGACACTGTAGACCATGAGGTGCTATTGGAGTGGCTGCGGGTTTTTTGTGGACTGTCTGGTACAGTCCATGAATGGTTTGTTCTTACCTCACTGGTAGGTCTCAGAGAGTTGTCACTGGAATTTATTCCTCTGACACCTTCTCCCTACCATGTGGGTACTGCAGGGTTCCATTTTAGCTCCCATGTTGTTTGCAGTGTATATGCTGCCATTAGAGAAATCGTCAGGAGATACAGCTTGAGTTTTCACTGCTATGCGGATGATACTCAGCTGAATTTATCCTTTCTCCCGATCAGAGTGATGCACTCTCTGTCAACAACTGTCTGGATGAAATCAGAATTTGGATGAGTTCGAGTTGGTTGAAGCTTAATCCGGATAAGACCGAGGTATTGGTTGTGGGCCCAGATCATCCTGGGAGGGGTTTGGGTGCGGCACCTCCATCAGGCTTATCACTTGGTGGGGTGCCGCTCTCTAACTCTCGACAGGTGCGAAATCTGGGCGTTATTTTGACGACGGTCTGACCCTGAAATCTCAGGTGTCAGCTGTTGTCAAGACCTCTTTTTATCATCTGAGGAATATCGCCCGGGTGAAACACCTGATTCCCCAAGAGGATCCTCCGACTTTGGTTCACGCCTTTGTTACAACCCATTTGGACTACTGTAATTCCCTATACCTAGGGCTCCCAGGGATTGATATCCGCCACCTGCAGCTAGTGCAGAACGCTGCAGCCAGGCTTCTGACTGGGACTTCGAGAACCAGTCATATTACGCCTGTGCTTGGCGAACTTCCATTGGCTGCCTTATGCGATGGCGTATCATCTTTAAGGTTGGTTTACTAACCTTTAAAGCCCTACGATCAGGGACCGGTTACCTGAAAGATCTTCTGATTCCCTATAGCCCCTCCGCCCCTCCGCTCCGCCAATGAGGGATTGCTAGAGATTCCCAGGGTTGCGTTTGAAGTTATCAGGATCTCGTGCTTTACTCAGCTCCTACCCTGTGAATTTCTACCTCATTGGTTGAGAGAATGCTCCGACCGTCGATAGTTTTAAAACTGCTTTAAAAACTTATCTTTTTAACGTGGCTTTTTCTTTATAGTTTATTTGCTTATTGTTGATCTCTGTTTTATTATCATGTACAGCGCCTTGATTTTGAAAGGCGCTTTATAAATAAATACAAATTGAATTGAATTGAATTGAATTCATGAGATGGGGTCATGATGAGATTATGTTGAAACTTTGGGTCAAAATATTAAAAATCAACAACGTTATGAAGGTACAGTGACATTTTGCAGAGCTAGCTTATAACTTTAGTAATTTTCAATATTGTGACCCCAGATTTTCAGCATTGTCATTTTTTCACATCATCTCATGAACCCAACAACTGTCTTTTTCAAAATCTTGTCCAAAATGTAATTTCGCACATGCGGTAAAAGTGACCAGTCATCTAGTATTTCATAAATGGCACTGTCATGTTCAGAAGAGGGGTCATAAAAATCCTATGTTGGCGTGTTGGGTCAAAACTATTTCAAAAAAAGTTATAAAGTTATGTTTGCAGGGATGACTGTTGGACCAGTAGGGACCACATTGCTTTACCATGCCAGTGACCTGAGTTTGAGTGCGAGCTTAGTGAGCCGGCTGAATGGACTGAGGCTGGGGAATGGGTGTTGCAGCATGCAGCACTGGTCCCTTAGGGAGGGACAATGCAGTGTTGTGACACACACAACTCAAGATGTGACGAGTGCGTTCGTGAAACAATTTGTTACAATTCTGCCATTCCATTGAAATATTTACGTGGGTGCGAAATCGAAATTTTGCCTATGGAACATAAAATTTTGCTCGCGAAAATGCGAAATTACAGCCGTGAAGAATGGCAAAATTCGCCAAAACTTTGTTGTTTCAGGCAAATTATGCATTTTGCGGGCGCACTTGCATTCCGCAGGCAAAATTTCACAACTTTGCACCCGGCAAACAATTTTGCGGAACAGTGGAATTTCATGAAATGTTTTACACAGTGAAATTGCCGATTTCGCGACAATTTCACCAGCGAAATTTAATTTCACAGCATCTCTACACACAACACCTTGTGGTGGGCTGGGGAGCCTTCCTTCACTAGGGGTTGACGTGCATGTTATGGCCTGATGGACCTATGCACGGCGTCTGGACAGTAGGTTAGCCTGACAGTTTTAAATTACAGCTCGGGCACAGACCTACAGTTAGCAGGAAGTCAGGATCCACCACAAATTACTCATCTCACTACACATGCCTGCTACACACACCATACACACAAACATTCAGCGTTGACACATGCTTGTTTAAGGGTAGTGGTTTATTTGATTTAAGGTGGTATTAAGGAAAACAATACTTGTTTGTGCCTAGCCATGAAAAACAATGAGGTATAGTGATAATGACGTTTCGTAGCCAATACACAGAACATACAAGTTTGATAGAAATTAATTAAGTATCTGTGCAGTTAAACACATTTGGCGTTTGATATTTTCTCGTATCTGGTGGTGTGGTGATACTGGTTTGGTAAGAAATGGATTTACATACAATGTACACGGGTAGTCTTATATGTATTTTTTCTTTTACCAGAAATCAGCAGTCCTGATGAAGTGGCGCTGGCCATGAAACATTGATGCCTATGGTGGAAGTTATAATAAACTTAATTTTAATTATACAGGAATTAAAATATCTTTGTATTCTTTTGGACTTTACCTGCCTGGAATAGTTCCTTCAAACTGATTGTGGCTATTCCAGGCATTGTTAAAGCCTGGGCAGCCTGGTTCCAGTACAGATTGCACCTGGGGGCAAAGGGTCATGAAATACAAGTTACAAAGAAAGAAAGTATTAAGAAAATACAGTATAAACAAATACAGATACAACTGAAGCAATGAGCAGATCGAATTAGGCTATTCCATCATTCAGTTACAGATACTTCCATTTGTTTTGGTTTGTTTGCTTGGCAGATGTTTTATCTCTTATGAAACTCCACAGACTGACCTGTAAAGTAAACCTTTATTATAGTTATCATAAAGTTCTGCTGAACTGTGTCATTTAAAAGTAAATTAAATGCATATTTTCCATTACCTGCAAAAAAATAAGAGTGCTGGTTTATTTACTAATCCCATACACTGAAATCAAGTTAATTTCCAGACTACAGCTGAATTACTGCAGATTACGCTGTTATAAATGGGAAAAGAAAGGACTCAAGCATGTGCAGTTGTGCTGTCAGGGCCCTGCGGCTGTTGGCTCAGTTCATGATGTATTGTAGTGCTACCGTTTCACCTGTCTCATGGGATCTCTGGTCCAGCCATAAGGTCAGGAGTTAACTACTTGTATTTTAGCTGTGTACCGCTATCAATAGGGCTCCTATGGAAACCTTTCTTGACGTCACTTTTGAATCCTTGCTGCTGCAGCCAGATTTCAGAGAAAGTCAATAGGAGCATTAGGCTGTTGTCCTTAGCATTACTTACCACTTCCTGCCAGCAATCCACCCATTCATTAGCAGGGAGTTTTGGAAATCTCACTTGATTATTTATGCAGTCAATAGCAAGGCTTGTCTGCATTCATAATTGTTTGATTTTATGGCCCCTTCTTTAAACAAACATTGTCTATGGTAATGCGATGCCCTGATGGAAGGGAAAGGTTTTGTCTGTGAATATCATTTAGATAATTAAAAATGACAGATGAAATCGCCCGCTGTCTTGACCCTTACTTTGTTCCCTCAGTGATGCTGAAGAGATGCTGATTGCTGTCAATCAGAACCCATTGAGGTTTGTAAATTCTGCCTGCCATGAACTCTGACCCCAGCGTTGATCTGAAATAGATAATAACCTTGAAAATTCTATTAGAATTTAAAACAGTTGTACCAGAGGGCCCTTTCCTAAAATAAATCTCTTTTGCTCAGTGTGTATTATTTCTCAGAAACTGTTGTTTTATGTCACTGAATTTGCCTGGCCAAAATCAGTTCAACACCTGCCCAGGTATTTTGTGTTTATATATATATATATATTGTGTATATATATATCGAGAGAGGGAGAGAGTATATATCTAGAATAATACATGGAGAGTAGTGTGTAATGTGTTTCTTTACATACCTGAAGTTTGTGATGTCACTAACCACAAGAGTGAAGCTCAAGTGGTTTAACTAGGCATCACAATCTGAGAGTGAGTAAAAATTCAAAACAGTGTGCTAGCCTGGTAGTGCAGTGGTAGAGCTACAACTCGCTATGCTGGTGTCCCAAGGTCAGGACAGGGTCAGGGCACTCAGGAGTGAGCCAGGGAGGGAGAATTGAACATCACATAAATGTCTTTTGGGGAGTAGGGGCTCCATGTCCCATGGTTTGCCTAACATCCAGAAGAAGTTGGATGTCAGCACAGTGAGGCCGCAGAGCTTTAGATGAGGGCCTGCCCTTCAGTGCGGATATGTGCATGAGCACACACACGCATGCACCATTGCATGGTTCTTACCCCTAACAGAAATCAAAAATTAAACTGCTAAATCTTCAGCTGTAGTAGGATAGCTCCTTGGGTCCCCTGCAGGTCCAGCACCACCATTTAGGCCCTACACATCTGATGCTCCAGACTGGTTCAGCCATCTCCTATGGTCCTGCCACTGGGAGGGGGGATCTGTGAGAAAGGTAGTAGAGGGACGTCCTAGAGAATTTGAGTGACAGGGCAGAAGGGGACAGGTTGGCATCAAGGTGCATAATACCTGAAGGAAAACAAAAAAGAAAAAAACGTTACCATACCATCATGTTTTGTTTTGTATAATTGCTGATTTAAAAGTGGTAGTTTTCTCTGCTTTGGGGAGAGAACATGTGATGCTTGGCCAGCTGGATATGATTGTTCTATGCTATTTGTAATATAAAAATACAGCCTGTGCTTATGGGTGCCCCCCCAGGTCAGAGAAGCTACAGGATATATTAACCTGAAACCAGGAGGTAATTAAATGACCAGAGAGACTTAATTAGAACTGACCTAGCTACCAGGATGTAGGGCTTATAAACTTTTATGATGTCTTAGAGGAAAAAACATGTTAGACCACCATGGTGCTAAAAGTCATAAAATCCTTTGATGTGCCCTGGGAATAGGAACTGCTCAAGATCAAAGAGGGGAAGTAAATTAAGGAGTTATATTGGAAAATGAGTTTTTGCTGATGTCACCTTATTTGAAATACCTCCTGATAGGACATCCTGTTTGTATATTTTTTATATTCTAAATGGAGGAGCTAGACGACATCATAGAAGGGGTGTGGAAACACAGAGTTTTAAACTGTATACTATGTTTGAACTTGTGACGTATCTTTTTGGGCTCTTAAGAAACAAGATCTCTGATCTAGCTTAAGCACTGTACAGAGGTAATACATTAGATAGAAAAGATCTAACTGTATGTTGGTGGGAGTTTGTCTGTAGTTTTCCTTGTTTTTCTTTAAGTGATAGTATGCTTTTTGATATAGTGTTCTGTGTTTACATTTTACATATTTTATCCATTTTAGTAAATATATTATTTTGAAAGACTACCTGGGTCTGCAATTTTTTTTTTTGCATGTGACATACAGATGGTTAAGTCTGACAATTGTTCAAGAGCTTGATGGTGTTACCAAACTGGGAAAGGTAAGAATATACCTAAGGTCTTTTATAGAGTTTTAAGGGTTCATTTTGGATACCTGGTTAGGTGCCCTTAGGCAAAAGATGTATAGCATCCCCCAAAGAGAATTTTATCTGGGCCTGTACATTTGGGTATGCTAGCATAAGCTTCACAGTTTGAATCCCCCAGAACTTGAGACCAAAGGTGATTCAGACCCACAAGCAGATAGAAGATTACCCTGTTACCTGTTCATTACTACGCTCAGAGAGTTGGCACTGTGGAGCAGAGGGCCTGACCTGCTGAGGGCTTTGTGACAAACAACAGTAGCTTTTCATCAGTTGGTGGGCTTCAGCTTTTGTTGCTCCATTATACATGAGTGTGACATCACAGTAGTGTATTATGGAGAATTACATACTTATTTCACTGTGTAATCAAGGATAACCACTTATTTGATGGACTGTTGGGTCTTTTTCTATCTGTCACTTTTCTGTGTTTCTATGCTTCTATCTTACAACAAAACTGCACTGTATAAAGTTTATGGATTCCAGTATAAAAGTCAGACATGAGGGCATCTTCCAGTTTTGGGGCTTCAGCATTGACATACTTTTCCTCACCAGGAGCTTAGGGGTATTGAAAGATTCAAAAACTGCAAGGACTACAGGACTGATTCCACCTGTTGTTTAGCAACTTCATTTTGTTTCCTGATTTCAGGACGATCTTCTGAGCTTGTTCTTCAGGTAATAGGTGAAAGTAGTTGCAAGTATATCCAGAAATATGTATGGATGTGGGCCAATAAAATATAGACATCTTGAACAAATACTTCTGCTCAGTGTTCTCAGTGGAAGGAGAAAGGATGGGCTGCAAAAAAACATCAGGAACTGTAATGGGAGGGAAGTGGACAGTAGTCATTTTCCTGAGGCAAGAGTCCAGAAAGCACTCGCTAACCTGGAGGTGGATAAAGCTATGGGGCCAGACAGGGTGCGTCCTAGAGTGGTGAGGGAGCTCAGGGGGGGTACTAGCTGCATCTCTGACAGGCCTGTTTAACAGATCACTGGAAACTGGAGTGGTCCCAGAGGACTGGAGAAGGGCAGAGGTAGTCTCACTTAACAAAACTGGTAGAAGGGAAGAAGTAGGCAATTATAGGCCTGCCAGCCTTATATTAGTGGTGGGTAAATTAATGGAAACACTACTAATGGAAGGCATTGTGGAATATCTGGAATCCAGTGGGTTACAAGATCTGAGGCAGGATGGAGTCACAATGAGGAGGCCATGGCAAACAAATCTGATAGATTTCTTTGACTAGGAAACCAAGGAGTTGCATCAGGGTGGAGCAGTCGACTTGGCCTACCTGGATTTCAGCATGACTTTCAACACCATTCCACATAGGAGACTGGTAAGTGAGCTGGGTAACGTGGGCAGGCAACAAGGTGGTAACCTGGTAACAAACTGGTTCGGGGATAGGAGACAGAGGGCAGTTGTAAATGGAGTTCACTGCAAGGAAGGAGGGTGACCAGCGGGGTACCTCAGAGTTCAGTGCTGGGACCAGTCCTTTTAATGTCTTTATTAGTGACATAGCAGAGGAGTTGGAGGAAAGCTCTGCCTCTTTGCAGATGACAGCAAGATCTGCAACAGGATGGAGACTCCGGGGGAGGGAGGGTGGTTGGCAGTGATCTGAAAAACTGGAGGAGTGGTCTAGGTGTGCAACTGGGTTTTAATGCAAGAAAAGTGCAAAATAATGCACTTAGGCCATAGAAACCTGGGCACAGAGTACAAAATAGGGGGAGTGATAGTGACAACAGCCAAGCAAAAAAGAGAGGGGGGGCGGTAATCATATCGGATAGCCTAAAGGTGGCCAGACAGTGTGACAAGGCAGTTGGAGGGCTAGTAGGATGCTGGGGTGCACAGGAAGTGGTATCACCAGCAGAAGAAGAGAGGTGGTGTTGCCTCTGTATAGATCTCTAATAAGACCCTAACTTGATTACTGTGTCGGGTTCTCGAGATCGCATCTCAGGAAGGACATAGACAGAGTGGAGGCGATCCAGAGGAGGGCTACCAAAATGGTGCAAGGTCTGTATCAAAAGCCCTATGAGTAGAGGCTGAAGAGGGCTCACTATGTACACCATGGAGGAGATGAGTGAGTGAGAGGGATATGATAGAGAACTTTAAATACCTTGCAGGGTTAATAAGGTACAGAAGGGGAACATTTTGAGAAAGAAAGGTGCTCGAGAACAAGGGGACATGCTATGAAGGTGGAGGTTCAGGAGACATGAGGAAGTATTTCTTCACAGAAAGTGTGGTGGATTCAGGGAGCAGTGTCTGCTGCATGTCAGTTCATCTTAATCAAGAAAGAGATTTTAAACATTGTGTTTCATAAACAGGTGAGAATGCTGATGAAAAGCAGGAACAGCCACATTAAAGAACACTTCTTTTAAAGAAAACTGTCATTATTGTAACTATCCACCCAAGCTCTACCACAATTAAGCTTTTGGCATAGTAAGAAAATATTTTTTGCCAGTTTACTTACTTTATTTAATTTTCTAAAGTCTACGATCGCCAAATATGGCCGGATGCTGTATGGTTCCATTTCATCCACGGTGCAGGGCGCACAGATGAAATGGAACCATCAACGTCTGCCATGTTTAACGATTACCAGGCAAAAGTAAAATAAAAAAGTAACTGGAAATTTTCTACTAACCAAACTGTCGAGGGTATAGCTTTGGGAGTGGGATGGTTCGATAATGACAGTTCTCCTTTAATAATTTTAAGTGTTAAAAAAATTTGCTAAAGCAGACTCAAAATGAGAAAACTGGGCATCTTACATAATACCAGGAGGAAAAAGGGCAATGTAAAATGGGATAAAAAAAGTATGAGTTCAAATTTTGCACCGTAACATGCCCTGCTGTTTTAAGCTGGATCATGGTACTCTTTTTCACATGGTCACTTGTTTGAGCTTTTGCAATTCATGTCACCTCACGGTGCTGCAGTTCACTCAGCTAAGTGAATAAAGGCAGGACTACAGTGAAACTAAGATGGTGCATCTCAGGTGGGATCATAGAGTTCAACTATATACTAGAGAGGGCTAGAGGGTGGACTCCAATGGCTCAGCTGAAGCCATGCATCTGCCATATTAGGCGAGGTTGAGGTGCTGACGGATAACATGAACTCTTCTGGCCACTAAGATGCGGCAAAGGCACACTGTTTTGACAGAAATCTGCTGCTCAGTTGGGTAACAACCACCATTGACAGCAGGGAAGTGCAGAAGCAGACAACGTTGTGGTGACAAAAACAAAGGTATGCTCATTTTTCCTTTACTTGTATAAGCAGTGCATTACTCGTTTTGTCAAAACAGTGTGCTGGTGCCACTATCTTAAGTTTCCAGAAAGGTTCCTGTTATTCTGCTGGCACCTCAACTCTCCTCTAATATGGTGGATGTGCAGCTTCAACTGAACAATTGGAGTCTGCCCTCTAGCTCTCTCTAGTATATATTTGAACTCTATGGCTAGGATATCATAGATTAAAAAAACACAGCATTATAAAAAGCATGACAACACATATTACAAACAGTTCAGATTCCAGCCCCTCTCCAGATAGCAAACTTCACCGTGAAGCTACCATATTTTGCCTTAACATAACATTATTTAAAACACACAAAATGCAGGAATTACATTAATTGATGAACTTCTGTAGGTAAACATCGAGGGCTAGATTCTAAGACACATGTCGCAACTGGTGAGCAGGTGCGAGTTGCGATATGTGCCTCGATGCCGGGACCCTGCACCCTATTAGAAGACAGGCAGGGTCCCCGGCACTTACGCCCTGTGACTTGTGGCAGCAGCAGGATTGTGCCACGGGAATGGCACAACGGACCTGGGTGCCACAATCCACCATCCGCAAAGAACAGCCCCCCCCGAACCCTCCCAGCCATGAAAAAAGCCTGCAAGCCCCCATGGGCCATGGGGGGGGGGTCAGCATTGTGGCAGAGGTGCAAGGGTGGCGCCGGAAAAAATGGACCTGGGTGCGGTGGATGGCACCTCGGTAGTAGGATGGGCGTCACAGTAATAGAAGTCTGGGGCATAGCTGTTTTGCATGTTGCAGCACTGCGGGGGCAACTGCTGTTTGTGCCAGACGGATGCCCTTAGACCAGCTAACAACTGGTGTAACCCTGCGGTGTGACTTGGAATAAGCGTAAAAGGGTTCTGACTTGGCCCAGCCCTTTCAGAATAGGGCTGCGGCTGGCGGAGATCACTGGGGCGCAGACTGACCACCTACTGGAATCACAAATGGCATAATGCACATCACAAAATGCGACTTGCACCATTGGGTTTGGTGCAAGTCGCCTTGCGACATGCGTAACCCATTTTAGAATCGGGCCCCCGAGACTCAAACAAACATGTTGTATCACACTTCTCTGACCGTTAAATTGATTACCCCATTACAAAACACTTTTTAATCTGAAATACAACATTTAAGCTCAATCGAACTGATGTGATTCATCACAGAACATGTTTGTACAGAAAATAAACCCACTAACCCCACACTAACCCCAAGAGAAATGCTTCCAAGCTGAGAAATTAACCAGCACTTTGACAAAATACTTTAAAGAGTCTCCAACTTCCATTAGTCCACACTTTTAGAACTATAGATAAATTAATACAAATTAGAAAATGGACAAAGACAATTATCTTTTCTGATTGGCTGAGACACTTATTTAGGTGGGCATCTATCAGACAATAGATGCCCACCAAATAAAAAGCCCCAGCCCAAATGCCCTTTGCCCATTCAAATCCTTGTGCCCACCCTGATTGTCCATTGGCTGAAAGTACCCTTTTCAATTTAAAACTGCCACCATTTTTCTCTCTCACTTAACAAGCGATATTACCCAACGACCTCCCTAATTCACACCAGCCTTAGTTTGCTCACTTGTCACATAATAAAAAATGACAACAAAACCACAAATTTCAAAAGTAGCGTAAGCCGTCCAGTGCGATCAGCTCCCCATAGCCAGCAGTGTGTTTTTTTTTTAACGACATAGCGCATGCTTCTCCTATACACAAGTTCTGCTACCAAGACACTGGCCACCACACAGACATGGCTCCAGAAAAACACATAGAGATCTGAGATTTTCTAACATAACTCCCCTTCTGCTGACTTTACGAAATTTCTACTTCTGAAGTAAATTTTTGTGATCGCGGTGTTGCGTTCCAGCAGACAAACCTGATACTCGAACTATCACCAGACATTTACCTTTATGTCTGTAACTCCATGACCCCTGAACAGATCCCCGATACCGATCCTCTTCGTAGCATGTCTGCAAGAATGGGCAATGGAAAAACAAATTTACAGTGCTGCCCTGCCGCATTGTGTCTGTTCCTCTGCACTTCTGGGTTTATGTGGCAGTGGAATCCAACAAGCTCATGGCACCTCAGTCACATAACCCGTCCCAGTAAAACAATAGATCTGTGTTTTTTTTTTTCCTAAACATAAATCTCCTTCTAATAACTTAATAAAATTACCTCTAATTCTAATTTCCACAATTGCGATGCTGCACTCCAACTTCCTGGTTTATGTGGCAGGCCTAACAAGCTGGGGGTGAAAACATAGCTGAGCGTCCGGTTAAAGAGGTGGGTTGGGGGAGTGGGGATAAGCACCAGAATGGAGCTCTGGGGGGAGTGGCAACAAGACATGGAATAGCATACAAAGGAAGCGACTACTTGACAAGCAAAAGACTTAAAAGTCAGTCTTACTATATATTTCATTTTTTCTTTAATTGTGTAAAAACACATACAAGACTGCCACAGGCTGCCCAATTTCTAAGGGCAATAATACCCTCCAGGGTGGGCGGTATGGGCAATACTGGACATTCCAGGGGCTATAAGGCCCTCCACCTGCGGCATCGGGCCTCATTACGCCCCTGGGCAGTCCGGTACTGCCCAATACCACCCACCCTGTTGGATATTATTGTTTGCATAACTAATGTGATTCACCAGAAAACACATTAGGATGGAAGGTAATTCCACTAACCTGCAGAAATCCACTTCAAAACTAAATTGAAAAGCACTTCGAAACAGCAGATTTCTACAAACCAAACACAGTTTCCATCTTGGTTTGACTCCTCCACACCTATCTGGCACATCATTTCCATATCAAATTACTTTCCTGCTCAAAGTAACACAATCCTTAGTCTAAAAACACTAAGCAGTCAGCACTCCAAACAGACTTCTTAACAACCTTAACGCCTGCTTTTTTTAAATGTGAAAATCAAGCCATTTAAGCTTACTAAATGAACAGTATTATAGAAAACAAAAGATATGAAAGTGGCAGCACACTTGTAAAATACTTCCATCTCATGGTCAAACAAGATAATAGGATATTTATTAGCTTGTATGACCACTCAACAGAATACATTTACTCATACAAGCTATCACTTTCATAACATTTTTTCATTCAAAATAATTTCTTTCATTTAAAATATGAGCATATCCTTCGTTAATTTAAATTTTTGTCCCATAACATAATTCTGTTATACATGCATTCAAAATTAGAAACAATGGGCTGGATATTCAAAAGGGTTGCGCCATACGCAATAGGGTTACGCCTGCGCAAGTCCGAAATGCGTCATTCTGCGATATTCAGCAGGAGGCAGTTGCGCCCCCCAAGTCATGCTGAGCAACAGCGCAATGCTAATGAAGGTATGCTGAACTGGAGGGGGAGGAACCATGCATAAACTGCACAGCCCGATATTCAGCGGCTGTGCAGAGGTTGTACAAGCGCAACCCTACCTGCGCCTGCACAACTTTGAGCCAAAAAGGATCACGTTGAGGGCCACCCACAGGTGAGCTGCCGCGTGCAGGCGCAACACAGCAGCTGCCACCTGTGGGTGTCCTGCTCCTGTCCCCCGCGAGCCCGATCACGGGCATAATAGTAACCCCGTAGCCGGTCGTGGGCAGAACACCTCCCCCACTAGCCCGATCGCGGGCATAATGTAAATAGACCCACCCCCGACTAGCCCGATTGCGGGCATAGCGTAAATAAAACTCCCCGACTAGCCCGATCGCGGGCATAGCGAGTTCAACCCCAAAGACCAATATCCCTGGTGATCCAGTGGACACGAAGCCCGATTGTGGGCAAGAGTCAACCCCAAGTCCAATTTCCCTGGTGGTCCAGTGGACCACGAAGCCTGATCGTGGGCATAAGGTCAAACACCCCCAAAGTCCAGTTTCCCTGGTGGTCAGTGGCCCCACCGCCACCCACGGGCCCCACCACCCGCTCCCCGTCAGCGTGGTGGCAGCACCACCCGCCTGCCACCGCCCGATTGACAGCTCGGTAGGGCTGCACGCATCATGGTTCAGGCAAGAGCCAATGGTACGCATACATACTAAGGCAGTCCAGATATGTAGATGGATTCATTCATTCACATATCTGGACTCTATGCGTTATGAGCTGCGCCCATTGGCTCTTGCTCTGAACAATGGGCGGCAGCCCTACCGAGCTGTCGTCGGGCGGGCGGCAGGCGGTGGTGCTGCCGCCCGCCGCTGACGGGAGGAGCCGGGTGGTGGGCCTGCGGGTGGTGGGTGGGGGGGCCACTGACCACCAGGGCAATTGGACTTGGGGGTGGGTTGACTCTTATGCCCGCCATCAGGCTTCGTCCACTGGACCACCAGTGATATTGGTCTTTGGGGGTGAACTCCGCTCTGCCCACGATCGGGCTAGTCGGGGTTAACTCTGTTCTGCCTGCGATCGGGCTAGTCGGGGTTGAATCTGCTCTGCCCGCGATCGGGCTAATCGGGGGTTTTACATTATGCCCACGATCGGGCCAGTCGGGGGGAGGGATTTACATCATGCCCGCGATCAGGCTGCAGGGGGCGTCGGTCCCCGACAGCTGCTGCCTGGCAGGGCACCAGGTGCAAGTCGTCGGGGATCGGCGCAGCATGCTAATGGCATGCAAATGGAGCCGTAATTAGATGCAAATGGCCCCCGTGCACCTTGCATAAATTATGGCCCCATTTGCATGTCACGTTTTGAATATCGGAAATTTGCGCGTGGCGCAATGGAACTTGCGCCACCGCATCTGAATGCTCCACTCTGACCACTTGCGTGGCACAAGTTCCATTGCACCATGCACAGTGGTTATGAGCTGGGGCGATATTCAAAGGAGTTGCTCAATAGCACAACTCCGCTTGAATATCGCCTGGCCACACCCCCATGCGCAACTTTTTGAGCAGCACAGGGCTTGCGCCACAGAATGGCGCGGTTTGAATATCCAGCCCAGTGTGTTTATTTATTAATATTTGGATTTATTTTTATCAACATAACTACGGTGTATATATATATATATATATATATATATATATATATATATACATATACATATGTATGTGTGTGTGTGTGTGTGTGTGTGTGTGTGTGTGAGGGAGCAGTATAGTGTAGTGGTTAAGAGCACTGAGCTGCAAGCCTGGAGACCTGGGTTTGAATCCCATCAGCTCCACTTGCATACTGTGTGACTCTGAGCAAGTCAGTTAACCTTCTTGTGCTCCCAGGTCACACTCGCACCTGGAAACAAGCTCAGTGTATCAGGCTTAGTGTGCCCTTCCTGGTTAAACAATTTCCCCTTTCCTTTCCTATATGTTAATTAAAATGTTTCTATCCATTCCCTGTTCAGCGTTGTAAGCTTGAACTTCTAGCAGTTATGGTTCAGGAGATATTGTTCTCCAAAGTTACATAGGTGTTGTCAAAGTTTTTTAAATATGTTGAAGAGGTGTCAATATGTCAACACATTTTGTAAATATTAATGTTGTGCTCAAAGTGTTTTAAATGGGGTTGTACCTGAAAATAGGTGCATCGGTGTCTAGTGTACTTACCTGGTTAATACAAGCTAAATCAGTAAATAACAAACATGTTGACATATTTATAACACTTCAGCAATACCTATGCAGAGGTGGAGGATAATGTGGATGCAAGAATAAAGTGCTAGTAGCTGAAACTACTGTATACACCATTGAAAAGCTGAGATTCTTCCCATTCTAACAGTGTATAGCTTGAACTTCTAACATTTACAATTGCAGAAATATTGACCTTCAAATATGCAGATATGGTTTAAAAATGTTGATGTTTTACATATTTTTATGTCGTTGTGAAACTTATGTTAAATACAAGTAAGTTAAAAACGTTAATATATTGTATACATGTCAACATTGCTGTCATTTTGTTAAACATTTAGTTCTGTTTAGAACACTTCCACAATACCTATGCAAATTTGGAGTATCATATTTGTGGAACTATATAAGACAGTAGTTCGAGCTAAACACTGATGAAAGTCAGGACTCATACCTTTCTAAAATGTTGCAGGTTGTAACTCACAGTTGTATGTAAAATACTTGCACCATACCTATTCAACTTTGGAGTATAGTATTTGTGCAACTATATTAACCAGTATTTTGGACTGGGGGATGGAGTAACAGTGGAAGGGGACAGATAGAAGGCTATGGTACCCAATCAGGGTGCTGAAACACGAGCAGACTTGATAGACCAATAGGCCTACTCTATTGGCATCTAGTATGTTAGTACTTCAAGCTATACACTGTTGAAAAGTTGGGACTCATACCTTTCCAAAAAGGTTGCAGATATATTTTCTTCCAAATTACATAGTTATTGCTGAAGTATTTTTGGTATGTTGATGTATCTTACATTTGTTGATACTTTTTTTACTCATGTTAGTTTTACTGTCTGTTTTAAACATGTTGACATTATTTTCTAAACTTTAAAAAAAAAAACCTTTTTAAACATTTTTAGTTTTTTATATTGATAAGAGAAAAATCACATGTACATAATAACGGTGTGATTTTTTGCCATGGAAAATGGGTGAAACGTTGGGCTTTTGACATTGGGATCTCATGCATGAGAATTTTATGAATGAAATTACATTGCATATGGACTGTGGTGCAGCTGATTTCTAGACATTCTGTGATCGAACTTTTGTATTTCTAGCCCAAGTTAAACAGATAACCAAGATGATTTACGAGAAGGGAACCTACCTAGGACTACTCTAAAACAAAAATAGTCTTCCATCATGATTTATTTTACACAGTTGTTTCTGAACTACAAAATGTTTATTTATAGGAATTCAGGGTATTTTCAGCTGTTGTTCTGCTAGATAAGTGATATGAATATGAACTGGGTTTTGGATTGGGCAAGCCTACAACTTCAGCTGGTTTTGTTAGATTTGATTTCCCCTTCATTACTTTCTTTTTCATTTATGCTGTTTTTTTCTTTCTTAGGACTCTGTATTGGTTGTATTTATGAGTACATGTTATTTTTTTTTTTGCTGGTAATTTTTGATCGACTAGTCTGTATATACCTTATTTCAGTAAAAATTCCCCTACGTTCTGGAGAATGTGAAATGGTGCCACCAACTTGGGGTACGTTTACATTACGGTTGGTATGTCTGAGTGCATAGTAAGTCAAGTGTATAGTAAGTCACAGAGGTAATTAAAAAAATATCTTTGGGGCTTAAAAGCCTAATCGGGGGTTGTGGATAAGGGGATGGGGTGCTGAGAGGAGAGGTGTTCTTTAAGCAAGTCACTTAACCTCCCTGTGTTTAATCCTCTCTCTCGCTCCCTTCCTCTGTGCTTCATTTCCCTGAGTCCCGCTTCTTCTCTGGGTTCCCGTATACCTGCTGCAACTTTTGTAAGCAATAACACGCAACTGGGTATGAGTTATGCTCTGATAAACGCATGCCTAGGGGAGTGCCTTACTGTTCCTTGGCATACACTTATCAGAGCATAACCCACACCCCAATGTGTGTTATTGCACTTATAAAATGGGTATATGTTGAGAAATAAAGAGTAAGACAATTTCTTTTATGTTTTGGAATTAAAGCGTTGAATTTTATTAAATTATTCTTCACTGGAAAAAGTAGTTTTAGGCTTTTTTGAATAATTTTTCAACTAGGACTCAACTGGGGTGGAGGAAATGATAAAACAAAATTGTATCATAACACAAACTGTGGCAACTTTTTTGTCATAACTTTTTTTGTTGTGGTCTGCTCCAGAGGAGTAAAAAAGTCATACAGTAAGCCATCCATTATTCGCAAATGATCCTTTACTCACTGCACCATACCAGAATTTCTCCACTGACTGGCTGCTATTAATTGGCAAGATTTCTACTTAACACCCTCAATTCATGTGGCATATAATATCTTCATCCAACAGGTCTTACAAGTCATAAACCAGCTCGCCCCTTAAGTAAAATGTAGAACTAGAGAAAAAAGCTCCCCATGGTTTATCAGTGAGATCAAACAAGCCCTGTGGGACAGAAACCTATACTGGGCTAAAGCTAGGGCCTCCAAAGCAGAACAGGACTGGGTAAATTTTAGGCAAAAGAGAAACTGGTGTACAAAGTTAATTCCACTGATCAAAGCAAATTACTATGTTTCCCTGTAGGACAGCAACTAGCATGACCCTTCTATGGTTTGGCAAGCCATAAAGAGTGTAGAAGGTGGGTCACCCCCCCCCCCCCACACACACACACACACATATCGCTATGTAAGCAGTTGCAAGTTGGTAAGAAACTAGGTACGGACAAACAAATAATCCTGGAGGCGTTGCATTCATACTTTGCCTCCGCTGGAAGTGCATTTGATTTGACAACTCGACTACAGTCCAGACCCCATTACCTCCACAGAAATGACCTAACCTCTCTCCCAACAGCTCAAATCTTTTCAATTTCCAGCAGTTCTCTTATGAGCAGGTGGTGCAGCTCCTTCAGACTCTGGACCCTAAAAAAAGTGCTGAGGCTGATAACATTGAACCACTCTTTCTAAAAATGGGGTACCATATCCTAACTGCACCTATCCATTTCTTCAGCCTATCGATCGCAAGCTGTGATATTGCATTACTATGAAAACAGCTCATACTAAAGGATTATACTACTAAAGGAGATCACGGAACTAGGAGGCAGTCATGCCAAAAATGCTCTGAAGAATCTATGTTAAGTAGTAAGATTGCAAATTAGCCCCTGACAAAATATATTTCTCCAAACGATTCTTAAATTCAGTTTTACTTTTGCAAATAGTGATATCTTCTGGCAGTTTATTCCATGGACTGACCACTCTAAGTGAGGAAAAATACTTCCTTTTAACGTGTTTTGAAACGTTTACCTGATATTTGAAATGGATGGCCCCTAGTATTGTATGTACTGTCCTTAAATTGTAAACCAAGTTCTGTCATGAGTGTAGGATCATGAATGATATCAAAAAGAAACAGTAAATCCCCTCTTATGCGACGTGTTTCCAAGGACATTAGATTTAAGTCCAGTAATCTGTTAGATTTAAGTTCAGTAATCTGTTAGGGTAAGGAACATCATGCAAACCAAAAATTTGCTTTGTAAATTTACGTTGAACATTTTCTAGACTAACACAATTATATTACTTATCGGGGCACCACAATTGTGAAGCGTATTCCAGGTGAGGTCTAACGTAGGAACGAAACAAAGGCATTAAGACTTTAGCATTTTAAGACTGGATATGTTGCATTTGATGGACAAATGACACCCTCTTTTTTGTTTTTGTTATAATTTCATTTATATGTTTATCATTTTGAAATCATTCGATATTATAATACCCAAGTCTTTTTCATCTATAGATGTTGTTAAAGGTATTTCAGTATAAAGGTGCTGTGGATCGTATTTACCTAAATTAATAATTTTGCATTTAAATGGATTAAGTCACATGCCCCACTTTATTACCCAGTCAGAGATTTTATCTAAGTCACGTTGAAGGACTTCGGCATGTTCAGTGTCAATACAGGGATTACCCAATTTGTCTCAGCAGGTAACACACTTGCCTCTGAGGCCAGGAGATCAGTAGGCTATGAGTTCTATCCCCACACCAGGCACTTGGGTTAATATCCCAATACTGACACTGCATGAGGGGGGTGCTGCACTCCTGAGGTGCCATCTTTCGGATGAGACGTTAAACCGAGGTCCCATCTGCCTGTTCTGGTGGTAGTTCAGGTGGATGTTAAAGATCTCATGGCACTTCTCGAAAAGAGCAGGGGAATTTCCCCGGTTCAATGGCCAAATTTCCTCCATTCACAAAATTACCACCAACAGCTTAATCTGGTTCAAGGTCAGTTGGCATTCATCTGTATCCCTTCCCCCTGGGTCGTGCCTGAAAATAGGCAGAATTTGTCTAGTGCACTTACCCGGTCAACAAAAATCTAAATAAAGAAAAAATAAATAAAAATAAAAAAAATAAAATCATCAGCATATTTACTGTATATGATAAAACACTGGCTGTTAAATCAGAGATAAAAACCTGAAAAAGAGTGGGGCCTAAAACAGATCCCTGTGGCACACCACTGGTAACCTCACCTGGGGTAGACAAATGACCGTTAATTAATACTTGTTGAGTGCGATGAGACAGCCAACTATTAATCCAGTTTATAAAGTTGTTTTATTAATGTTTAAATTTGTAAGTTTTCTAAAAGGGCATTATGTGGCATAATAAACACTTTACTGAAATCTATATATACAGCATCACACGGAATGTTATCATCCAGTAAGGCACTGATATTTTCGTAAAACACATGAGGTTAGATAAACAGCTGCAACCCTGTTTGAAGCTGTGTTGTTCTTCATCAATGATGTTAAGATCTGAAGTGATAATATCTTTAACAAGACCTTCCGAGATTTTATAAACAGGAGAAGTAAGGCTGATAGGCCTATAATTTTCCCAATCGCTTTTAGGCCTTTTTTATAAAGAGGAATGACATAAGCAGTCCTCCATTCGTCGGGGACGAAGTTATGATTTAAACAGCCCTCAAAAATAAGTTTTATTTTATTTTTTTTAAACTTCAATTTATTGTGACAATAGATGGCAAACATAATACATACATATATTTTGTCTGGGTCTTAGTTCAGTACATTATTAGTATCAAAAAATGAGTTTTAAAGGAAAGGTTAGACTGTCTGCTTGTAAATACAGAATATGACTGGTGAGATTATCCGTACCTAGAGACATTTTCCCTTTTGAGCCTTCAATCTAATAAGAATTTCCTCAGTGGAAAATTTAGGAGAACCAATGTAATTCTCTACATTTAAAAGGAAGTATTACTTTTAGGAGTGAAGATATTATAAAATGTATCATTAGAAATATTTGCCATAGTCTGCTGATCCTGAATAATACCACCATGCATAGACAGTGGCCCCACATGACTGTTTTGTCTCTCTAATGAATTTACATATGAATAAAATTGTTTACTGTTACTTTTATTTGCAGATGTAGCTAATCGATGTTCCCAACATTTTTTAGCCTTCTTAATTTTAGACTTGCATTTTTTCTGTGTGTTAAGAAAAATATTCTGGTTAGCGTCAGTTCAATTTTTTTGGAAAATTTTGATGTTTTGTCCTTAAATTTTTTTCAGTTAATCTATTTTCTGCTCCTACACATCCCTATGGGAGCGCCCTCTTGCCAGGTGCCCAGCTCAAATCTGCTCGCAGTATTGTCCCTCACATTCCCCACGGCTTGCCCCCTGTGGCGGGGCGGCAGGGATCCCTTAACCCACTGGTTCAGATCCGGTGTGAGGGGCTGCTGCTATCACGAGAGCGGGGACTGCGGCGTCAGGCAGTCATCCATCCAAGGGGCCATTTTCCACTTTTCTCCCCACCGAGCAGCACAGTGACATGTAATGCTGCAAATGACTGAGCCGCGCACGCTCCCACATGCAACACGTCGGGCGACTGCCCTGTAACCACTCTCTAGGTGTGAGTCACTGGTGTCGACCCTCAGCCTCTGCTAGGGGTCAGGCATGCAGTGGACTCTGTCCCAACCCTTCCCGGGGAGAGGAGAGCTGTCTTCCAAACGCTCAATCCTCTCCCTCCCCAGCCGACCCCCGACGACCCGCTTGCACCGCGAACACAAGTCACCGGCGTGGCAGGAGGTAAGGCATGCTGCCTCAGCCCTCCACGCCACTGGGCCAGCTTTGTCCTTTAATTTTACAAGTTTTTTTAATGGAATTATTGAACCATTTGGGGCATGTTTTTTATTATTATATATTAATTTAGTAGGAATGTAAATATTACATAAGCTAGTAATTCTCTGTAAGAAGAAGTGCCAACAAGCCTTACTCGGCCTATTATCAAATTCAGATTTCCAGTCAGTGTTAGACAGATGATTTTTCATTTCTGTAATGCTGGCCTTATTATAAAGAAAAAATTTAGTTATACCAATTTTTGGGATATAGTTTGTAGTAAGTTCAAATTCGATAGTGTTATGAACGCTTGTGGATATAGGGGAGGAAGTAATACAATTATTAATAGATAAATGTTAAGAACCCAATACAAGATCGAGGATATTATTGCCTGTAGTCGGAGTGGAAGCAGATTGTGTCAGGTGCAATTGGCTGCATAAATGTAGAAATGTTTTCCTTGTACTAGTATGTGCCAAAAAATTAACCCAGTTGATGTCATTTAGGTTAAAGTCTCCGGTGATAAGGTTCAAGCAAATGCCGTATATAAGAAGGTATACAGATAAATAATCAAAATATTAGAAGCAGTACCTTGCATGGAGCGACCTGCCGCTTGCCCCGCCTGCAACTCCTGATGCACATCGAGACAACACTCCGTCTCCACGTGTGGCATATGCATGCTCGCCCCGCTCGCTCACGGCCTCAGTTAAATACATCGCAACCAGGAAGTGCTCCCTGTGATGTGACTAACCTAAAAAATGAGCACAGCAATTAAACTGTTAAAGAGCACTATATGCAGGCTCAGAAGTCCTTAAAAGGACTCAAAATGATGTTTCACTGTGCTTCACTCCAGGGAAAATTAAAAAGTCTTCAAGTAAAAACCTTTCTCCCCTGTATTGTAGTTTGCACAGGCTAAGTCCTGAACTACAGTACCCAGACTACTCCCTGCTAGTTGCAAATGCCCAGGTATAGAGTAGTGGGTAAATCATATGAAACCAAGCACACAATTGCTATCAAACAGCACAGTTTGCCTGACCTGCCTCATTGCATATAACAGTCCCACAGTATGTGGACAAGCGTATGTGATAGCTTCGCCCGCTGCGCTCAAGAGCTCAGTTAAATACACCGCAATCAGGAAGTACCCGGTCACGTGACTAACCTAAAAACGAGCACAACAATTAAACTGTTTAAGAGTGCTATATGCAGGCTCAGAAGTCCTTAAATGACTCAAAATTATGTTTCACTGTGCTCCACTCAGGGAAAATAAAAGGCTTCAAGTAAAACCTTTCTCCTCTGTACTGTAGTTCAGACAGGCTAAAGTCCTGAACTACAATACCCAGACTATTTCTTGCTAGTTGCAAATGCCCAGGTATAGAGTAATGGGTAAATCATATAAAACCAAGCACACAATTGCTATCAAACAGCACAGTTTGCAAGACCTGCCTCACTGCATATAACAGTCCCGCAATTTGTTGATAAATGTATGTGATAGCACGTATAATTCCACTATTTAAATCCGATGACAAAACCTCTGTAAACAACTACCGACCCATCTCCATCTTACCAGTTCTAACCAAACTGCTTGGGAAGTCGGTACATGAGCAGATTAGAGAATACCTGGAGAAATTTAATATCATAACCCCTATGCAATCAGGGTTTCAAGCTAAACATAGTACTACTTCAGCACTAGTCAAGGTTAAGAATGATTGGCTCACAGCTCTTGATCAAAAACTCACCAATGTGGAAATATTCCTAGATATTAACAAAGCATTCGACGCTGTGGACCACAGTATCCCACTGAATAAACTCAAGAACGCTAGCTTAGGTCCTGATGCAGTCACTTGGTTTAGTTGTTACCTCTCCAGGAGATGCCAACAGTTGAAGTGGAAGGCCTGGCTTTCTCTTGTGTCCAAATATGCAAAGGTCCACAAGGATCTATACTGGGACCTTTGTTTCTTATGTTGTACACTAATGACCTGGCTGATGATATCACAAATGCAAAACTGCATTTTTATGTAGATGATACTGTTCTTTATACAGTGAGTCCACACCTGAGATGGCCGTGAATTCAATACAAGTGGCGTCTGATCAACTGCAGGTTTATTTATGCACCTCTAAGTTTCTCCTAAATGCTCAAAACTAAATATTTGTTTTTTCCTCCAAAATCTGTCTGCTACCCCGCCCCCCCATTAGGAATCACAACCCTAACAAGTGAAACACTTGAAAAGGTAGATTCCAATAAGTACCTTGGTATGTGGTTTGATAATAAGTTATCCTTCACTGTTCATATGGAAAACTTCTGCAAAAGCTACACCAGGGACTGTAATTTTATTACAGAAACAAATTCTGCTTCAGCCCTGAAGTTAGAAAAGACTCATCCAGGTGGCGTTTCCTCCCTGCTAGACTATGGTGATATGATGTATAGAAGCACTCACGCCTCTCATTCGGATAGATTAGAAGTGCTCTACCACAGAGTGCTCCGATTCATCTCTGATCTACAAAGGCAAAACCCATCACTGCCATCTATACAAAGGAAGGAGGACTCACGCAGAAATCGGAAGGCTCAGACATCTAAATTATTGGTCCTTTAAAGTGCTGCGGAATTCCTTACCATCATACATCTCTTATCTCTTTCACAGATCCTCAGGGTTATGCACTCTATAAAAGCACAGTGTTATACTGCTCAACAATTTGACAGATAAGGACGCTTGTCCCACCTAGTCTGCCCATTTCCCTACCTAATGGATAAGCTGCAGATCCTAGTTAACCAACAGCCTACTTCCTCATACCCCCCACACTAAAATTTCCATATGTCTGTCCCATGCATTCTTAGAATTCCCCACTGTTTTTTGACTCCACAGCCTCCTCAGGAAGGCCGTTCCATGCATCCACAACCCTCTCCATGAAAAAATACTTCCTCACATTGCCCCTGAGCCATCCCCCCATTATCTTCAAATTGTGTCCCCTTGTTCTTGCACATCTCTTTTTCAGAAAGATGCTACTCTCTTGGACTTTGTTGATTCCTTTGAGGTACTTGAAAGCTTCTGTCATGTCCCCCTCCCTCCTTTCTTCAAGGGTATACATATTAAGCTCCTTCAGTTTCTCTTCGTATGTCTTCTAGTGCTGATTGTGCACCATTTTAGTTGCCCTCCTCTGGACAGCCTCCATCCTGTCTATGTCCTTTTCGGAGATGGGGTCTCCAGAACTGCATGCAGTACTCCAGAAGGGGTCTCACGAGCTGTCTGTACAGAGGGATAACAACTTCTTTTTTTTTTTTTAATTACAGAAAGTCTAGGTTTGTGGCTGTTCATTTTGATCATATGACTTGAATGTCCTTTATCTTTGCTTAGATTATTGAAACCAAATAGCAATAGGCAGCCTCATTTTTTTATTGAGCCCCTTAAAAGGCCTGCTTTGCCGAAACCTGGGATTGAACCAGGGATCTTTAGTTTATCACTCTCCCAACTGAGCTATTGCGGCCCTAGGCACTTTTAAAAATTTGGTAAGATAGCTCTTAGCTGGGCTGCACTCATGGCGTGGAATACTCTCTAGGAATCACTTAAATTGAGTTCACATGTCAGTCCCCATCACTTCCAAACCCTACTTAGCCAGTACTGTGTGGACAAATGTGTTTGCTATTAGAACTTTAGTTAGTCCTTGTATCACTTTTTTGAAACACTAAAATATCATTCTCTTTTTCTGTGCTGTAACACCTGTATCAAAGTGCTTTTGTTGTACTACAGAATAACTGATGACTTGTACTGTGACCTAATCTCTAACTCTGTAGTACATGTAAGCATTAATCACCGACAGAGGAAGGCTCTACCGGTGGATTAATGCCCGGCTGGGAGGGGGATGGTGGTGCAGGCCGAAGAACAAGTGCTTCCAACCACCCAGCAGGCATTAATCCCTGGTAGAGCCCGACGCTGGAGGTGATTAATGCACTTTTAACATGGCAAGTGCAAGGCAAATATTCTCCGACTACTGGTTGAGTTGGCAATACACAGTACTTCCTGACAGTCATAATGTTCGCTGGTAAACTATGCGACATTTGCTTCCTTTCAACTGAGTGTGCTGCTGTGAGAGCGTGCGGTCACGCTACACATTCTTTATATAGTGTTGAATATTTGTAAGTCGAGACCAGGAGAGGATTAGTGTGTCAAGCATAGAATAGTAGTCTAATTTCCGATTCCTACAGACCGTTTGTATGCTCTCTCCCGATCTTATCTGCCGATCACGGAACACAGCAGTGCACTGTGGGAAAAATATGTTCTGATACTGCAACATCTTGACAGACTGATCATGACTGTATTTGTGTTATCTCACTTGTCCCCTCGATACCTGCCTCTTGTGTATGTATTTCCATTGCTGGCGCACTCCGACAGCTGCTCTACTGTCTCAACCGTCCACCGAGTCCGCGGGTACCTCCGCTCGATTGTCCTGGCAATCAGGTGGGTGTTTCATCTACATAGCACTCTTGTGGCTCGGGCACACGGCCACTGTTCATTTGTGTCACTCCTCCCAGCGTACCCCCGATTCCTTCTGTCAGTTACCTGGGTGCGGTGTCACAGTGGCGTCTCAGGATACTGCACCAGCGGGCTCTAATGCTTCCATGCTTCTTCGACGTTTACCCTCTTTATTCCCTTCCCAGTGCTGCACCGTGTGGCTGCTTGTGGTAGGGCACCAGCGGGCTCTACTGGTGGGTTAATCACCGCTAGTTTTGCATCAGCTGATGCATTTCGACCACTCTGTGCTCTCCATTTCACTATCATTTTCAATGCCATGTTACAAGAACTGTTTTGTATACTGTCACTTCATCTGCTATACTACATTCTGTCCTACCCAAGACCTCCTGGTAGAATAAATAAATATAAATACAACATACTTCTTAACAGTTCAGTTTGTTTTTATATCAGCACACTGTAGGAAAGTTGAAGAAATTAATTTCCATTATATTTTCAGTATAGAAACCGATGAAGTTGACTGATGCTCCTGCAGATGAACAATTAAATGGCTTGGTGTATGTTGAGGATTCACCAGGGGAATGCTTGAGTCAAGTTATGGCACTCAGGAGGCGGCTGCGCAGGTCCAGGCACAGATTGCAGGCTGCGGGATGTAGAAGGTTGTTTGTCTGCTTGGTGTCCAGATGAAACTGCACTCCAATTTCTGCAATCTGATGAGTTGGCAGAACAATAGCTTTTGAGGCTTGCTTCACTCTTGTGCTCAGCGACGGACATGATTTCTTGACTTTCTAGGCCAGTCTGTGACAGTAGTTGTACTGCTGTGGAGTACAGTGAGTGATAGTGTATCTCTGGGACAGACCAGCCTTCTTAATTGAGGCATCTCTGATGTCAAGTAGTTTATGCCCATTGACTCTTTACTGTACCACACAGGAACTGTGTCTAGGTACACCAGGGCATTTTTGTGGGGGTGACAGGTAAGAGCAGTAGCATCTTGTAGCACTTCAGAAATGTATTTTACAAACATTTTCAAAGGGCAGTTTGGATCTCCAGGTATTTCATACATTGCACCTCTGTGCTCCTGTTTTTTTAAATCTAGCAGATCCTTGTTGTGATTCGTGGTCTGCTCATTATACTGCAGCATGGCAAATCTTCTGGCTCAAGCATCAGTATTGATGATGCAGAAGTCAGGCGTTAGGTCCCTAAGGCCCTACCTGCTGCACTGGGCAAACTGAGTTGCGTGTTAACCCAGGCACATCTGGGGCTCAGGGGTGGTTAAGGAAGAAGTGCAGGCTGATGCACGAGCTTCAGATCTGGAGCTGAGAGGTCAGTGGTGACTGGATCTGTCTCTTTTTCTTTTCTGTATTTTTTAGGATGGCTGTGAAGATATTACTGGATGTAAATATTGGATCAGCTGCTAGGTTTATGTTTCAGGCTATGGGAGGAGAATTCAGGTGTCTATTGAGGCCTGATCGTAGCATGGCATAGCTGTTAGTCGAGTATTGCTGTGACTCTGTTGTTCAGACTTCAGCATAAAACTCCATTAATATGGAATTTAAAACATGCAGGTCTATACTTTTGAAATCAATCAAAATGCCTTTGTGTGTACACCAGTCTGTGAACATGGACACTGCCCAGAAAGTATTTTTTCAGCTGTTCTTGGTCTAGTTCGTAAGTGCTAACTGTAACATGGCAGTTACTCACTGTGTGTGATTTCCACTTTTATTTTTTTGATTATTTTCTGGAGTTTGTTATGTGTTGCCTCTTCCTCTGATAGCATGCTTTGTATGTGTCGGTGACTAAAGGTGACAATATTTACACTAAAGCAGTCAGACATTTTTTCTGGCAATTCTAAGCTGTTCTTTACTGGTAAAACAAGATGGCAGTTTGTGAAGTGTAAAGGCAGGGTGGCACAGGGATATACTTGGCAAACCAGTTGTCTTTTTTGGTGCTTGTTATTTACTGTGATATAAACTAAGAAAAAGACACAGGTGTCACGCGGCCTCAGATTAATCAGGTTCCTTTACAGTCTCTACCCATTTTATAATATGACTTATAAAGCGTTTTGGGATACAGTATGTCTGCAAGCCCATACAGTATATAAAACCAATTTCCTCTCCTCTTTTCTAACAACAGCACACCAAATAAAGATTGCAGCAGCAAAACTCCAGAATAAATGCATTTTCATTTAGATCCTCATATATCCCCATTATAAGACTGCCACCAAGCTTGGGAGTGACCTTTACATTGCCGGACTAATCTAGTGACTGGTATGCATGTGGTTCAGAGGCTGAAGAAAGTTAACAGCACACCTAGTACAGAGTATATAGCTCTGGGGTTTCTGAGGATGAAATTGATGGAGATCACTGAGGTCTCAGTAAGGAATTACACTCCATTAGTGCTCTGTAATCAAGAAGAGCAATTGCTCAGACACCCACTGAGGAGGGATTGGGTGGGATAATAATATCACTTCTGTGTCCTTCTTAAAAATCTTGATTCCTGAGTGAGCTATGATGTAGGCAAAAAGTAATTTATTTCAGTATATCAAGCCTCAGTAATACTACCTACATTGCATGAATAAGAATGTAGAAGTCTGAAAATTTGAAATCGTTAATTTTTATTTTGATCTATGTAGTGTGTGTAACACTGTGTAGCTGAAAATGCCTTACAGAGAGCTGCAATCGGAACAACTGATAAAAGTGGAATAGTATGTTAAACATATAAAAAATCAGTCAGGGAACTAAGGAAGAGTAGAGGAGTTGGAAGGAAATTAGAAACTATTTTTTTTAAATTGGGTCCGCCAAGATAGCTCCATTAGAAGCAGCACCTCATTTTCATGGACGTTCCAGAGAAACGATATACAGACAAGAGACAGGTTGCTCCATACATAAAAAGACAGTAATTTAACAGTAAATAAATATAGGATACACTAGATATGTACATAACATAGGAGTTCACCATAGTTCAAGTTAACTGCGATGACAGTGCTCACTTTGGTATAAGTGCAACTGATTTTTTAAAATTTACAAGGAACATGGCTACTGTAGCTTGAGATGGTTCTGGATCTTTTTCCAGTCATTTGGGGTCACAAAGCCAAAGACGTGTTCTGCTTCACCTTAGAAATGGCAATCTGTAAGGAGGATACACGCCATAATGCATAATTCACTTCAGTAGGGAGGGAAGAAGACTGTAGACAGGAACTGCAGTGTGTACACTTGAGGAGTGAGCACCAGTGGAACCTTCTATGTGAGGCTGTGTTTAGCGCTCTTAGTGGAAGCTTGTTACAGGATGAGCATGCATGTAGTTGTGGGAACTGACTTTGAGGGTCTGCAGCACGTATTTGCTAGCTGTAATATAGACTGTATCACTGTAATCCAGAATGGGTGGAAGGTAGTGTGATAGTATCTGTTTTCTGGATTGAGCACTGGAATGATTTTCCAGTCGTATGCAAAATGATTACAACTGGCATCAGCAAGACTCAAAACTCTAAACACTTCAAAACATCCTGGAACTAATATTCAAAGGTTAGCTCAGGCGCTAACCTGGGTTTGCGCAAGTGCTCCTGGTGGGGCCATATTCTGAGACCCTAGGAGTGCCCCCCCCCCCAAACTCGGCAGTGCCAAGGCGCTAGAATACCATTGCACGTATGCAAATGAGGGGGTTCCCTCATACATACCAATGCAGAGGATTTTCAGTGGTTTGCAGTGGCAGTAAACAGCCCCCCAACTGACGCTGTTTACCGCCACCTAAACCCTCCTCTTAACTGGGTGCTAAGCCTGTGCCCCCACCTAAAGCAGGGTGGCTGTCTGCCTTGATCTCCTGTTTCCTGTAATGGGAGAATAACCTGCTGTCCATTGGTTCCCCTAACCCCCCCCCCATTGCCTGTTTTCACTATTGATATCATTCCCTGGTGGTCCAGTGTCTCCCTCCCAAACAGTCCCCCACCTGACCTCTTCACTCATATCCCACCTCCACACACCCCCTTACTTGTCCACTCATATCCCACCTCCACGCCCCCCACCCCCACTTACCTAGGTTTCCAGCACTCCTTACATCTACATATGACAACTGGCATAGCCCCCCCCCTCACCTCCATGGCTGGCAGATGTATGAGCTATCAGTGAGTGCGCATACAGTAGAAGCAGCTGTTTCTACAGTACACATGCTGCCAGCTGTAGAGGTGAGAGGAAGGCTGTGCTGGTCACCATAGGTAGATGAGAAGAGTGCTGGACATCCAGTTAAGGGGATGTGCAGGGAGGTGAGATGTGAGTGCCACTTAGGAATGATTTCAGCAGTGATAATGGGCAATCTGGGGTGGGGGGAACCACTGGACACCAGGGAATGATTTCAGTAGTGAATATGGGAGCTTGGGGGGGTGGAGGGACCACTGGACAGTAGAGCATTCTTTCAGTAATGACATTGGGAGATCAGGGGTTGGGGAAACCACTGGACACCAGGGCATTCTTTTAATATTGACAATGGGAGATCAGGGAGGTGGTCTGGACAGTAGGTCATTCTTTCTTTCTTTTTTTTGTTAAATTTTGTTTGTTGAGTTTCAAATACAAGACAAATACATTCCATATGCATACATGTTCTAAACATCTCACAGTGCATGTGTACTTCATTCCATCACGTTGTCCTACCAAGCAGCAAATACAATACACCACGAAGCACCATGAATCTAAACACAGGGTTTAACTAAAAACATTTACAAACCTATCCAAATTAAAGACAACACATACAAACATAAACACTGCTGGCTACATAATAAGATACCTAGTAATCAATCCATTTCATATAGGGGTCACTAGGACAACCCAGTGAAATAACATTGAAATGTATGTATGCTCATACTCCCAGAATTCAATTCTACAATATCTTTAAAGAACTGCATTGAGACACATGATATGCTGTCACTATGGTGACAACTTTACCGCGACCGACACTACAGCGACAGCAGCGCCAGATCACTGTAGTGTCGGCACGGGACTCCGGTACTGCCATCTGGGGACATTGCACCCCCTCCCCAAAGCAACTTCGACTCGGAGTTGATTAATTTAGTAGTAGTGGGGGTCAGAGCCTGCTCCCCGAAGAAACACATTCTGAGGATTATTTATGTCGACCGCAAATGCGGTCGACATAAAGGAGTCGCTGTAACGTCGGTCGACAACAAAATTGTTGACTGACTGTCGTAGATACTAGACACATCAATGTTGCCTCTGCTAATGGGAACAAATTCCTAAAGGTCCCCCACATCCTTTCAAAAAGATCTCTCTCTCTCTCTCTTTAAGCTCATATGTTACCCTTTCTAAGGGTAAAATGCTGGCCACCAGCTTCAACCACCTATTCACCATGGGTCTTAAACAGGAGACCCATGTGTTTTGAATACATTTTCTGGCTAGTACTAATGAAACACTTACCACCCGAGGATGTGGATCCCACACATCATTATTCAAATGGTCCATTTCCATCAGCATAGACAACAGCATTTCAGGTGCAGAGGCATGTCCACTGTTCAGTTTGTGCTCTAACCTCTGTCCAAAATGGATGTAGTGTAGGGCACTCCCAGTAGTAATGGGTATATGTCCCCCTCGCACTATGACATCTGCCACACAGAGGCAAGTCTCCCAGAGAGAACTTTTATGCACCACCGCTGGGTGGAGGTACAACCGGTGGATAAACTTAAACTGGGATTCTGTATATTTGTTGCACCAGAGCAGGCCCATATGAGATTCATAAATTGCTGACCAGTTTACAGCTGAAATCCCTACCCCTAGATCCTGTTCCCATTGATGGGGTACCTTCAAGGTTTGGTTTGGCATAGCCTCCCTCAGGTGCAAATAAAACCTTGCCATAGAGCCCTTTGGCATTCATAATCTCCTTTTCCAGCTTGAATAGTTTGGAAAGGCCAGGGTGCAATCTCTGTATTGACATGAGATAGGCCCTTACTTGTAAATACTGAAAGTTATGCTGTTCCTGCAAGGCGTAAATACGCCTCAGCTCGTCTTGGCTGTACAGCCCCCTCAGATCCCAACAAATCCCCAAAGCACTGTACACTGGCTTGTTTCCAGTACACAAAGCCCGACTCAGCCAGTCAAGGGAGGAAGTCTGGATTGCCACTGACTGGTGTAAGGATGGTCTTGTCTTGTTCTTCCACTACCAACTTGCCATATGCCATGCCTTCAGCGTACGAATAGTTAGAGGGTTTGGGTTCCACCTAGCCTTATACTTGACTATTCCTCCCTCATCTAAGTAAACAAGTGGAGACATTTTCCTTCTGACTCCAGGGTCACCCAGCTAGCCCCTCCCACTCCCAGCAACCATTCCCTAATCAAGTGGAGTTGTGCCACCACATAATACTGTTTAAGGTCAGGGAACTGCAAACCCCCCCTTAGATATCATTCCCTTAAGATGCAGCAGGGATACCCTTGGCTATTCTCTTACCATAAAAACGTAGTGCACTGAGCCTCCAGATGCTGTAGGTCCTGAGTATTAGGCCCCATGGTTAGCATTTGAAGCGGATAGAGTATCTGTGGGAGAACGTTCATTTTCAATAGATTGAGGTGACCAAGCCAGGAGATGGGCAAGGATTTTCATTGAGTCAAGTCGCCCTCTAAGGTCCTAAGCAGGCCTGTATAGTTCAACTAATACAGATTGTTTAACTGAGGGCCCACCTTAATCCATAAGTACGTCACGTCACGAGGTAGTTATTCCTTTAAAAGGGGATCTCTACAGTGCTAATTGTGGTCCCCCTCCCCACCTGCATCAGCTCGGCTTTTTCTGAGTTGATCTTATATTCTGAAAATGTGGAAAAGCTGTTCAGGGCCTCAAGAACGTCAGGCAGAAGCAGGTTGGATTGGTTAGAAACAGGAGACTATCATCAACATATAAAAATATTTTGTGTTCTTCGCCCCACCCACCCCTGATTCCAGCAATATCAAGCTTTTTCCTTGTGTACTTAGCAAGTGGCTCTATAACCAGAGCAAAGAGGAGGTGGGGATAGAAGGCATCCTGCTTAATTCCCATTTAAGCTCAGATTCATCAGAGAGTCCTCCGTTTACCAAGACTCAGGCCTTGGGCAGCATAAAGCAACCTAACATAGTCAAAAATCCATCCTCTACCCCAAATTTGTCTAATACCTGAAATAAGTAGGGCTGTTCCATCCTATCAAAAGTCTTCTCAGCATCCAGGGAGAGCACAAGTGCCTCTCCCAGATGCCAGGAGCCCGACCACACCAGGTTCAGCAGAGGCCCAACATTATTGTTGGAGTAAAAATAAAGAAAGCAAATACCGGCACCACTCACACTGCATTAAAAGGCAACTGTATTAAAGTGTTACATACAGTATCACCACAAAAATGCCATACAATGGGCCATTACAGAGCCCCAACTGGTTTCACACCTAATGTGTCATCAGCAGGATGATGCATTAGGTGCGAAACTTGTTGGGGTTCTGTAATGACCCATTGTGCGCCGTTTTTGTGGCAGTATGTAACACTTTAATATAGTTGCCTTTTTAATGCAGTTTGAGTGGTGCCGGTATTTGCTTTCTTTATTGTTATTTATTGTACCACACTCTTTTGCAGTGGAGCTGTACTGTGTAATTGACATTATTGTAGGAGTACCTGTCTTTGACAAAGCCAGTCTGATCTGGTTTTACCAGATTTGGAAACAACTCCTCCAGCCTCCTAGCCAGAGCCTTTGCAATTATTTGAATATGACAATTAAGGAGTGATATTGGCTTGTAAGCAGCTCATGTTGTAGAATCTTTTTCGGGTTTGGGTATTACTACTATAGTTGCCTGACAGCATTGCTAAGTAAGGCTGCCCTGCTCCTGCGCCTCTTCCACCATGGCTAGCAGACCCTGCAGTACTGGAAAGCTCATGGCTTTATAATACTTGGCACTCAGTCCGTCTGGGCCCCCTGCTTTCCTTTTTAAGTGTGTCTACTGCTGCGACCAACACCACGACCATCAGTGGCGCCCGGTCCAGTCTCTTTGTTCTTCCCTCTATTGTAGCAAATCTAAATTTGCCAAGAAGGCTTTGGACTCATGGCATACTGCACACACTCTCCTGTACACAGTGCCTTATAATATGCCATAAACTGTGCCCTAATATCCGAACTTTTGTTATAAGCCTGCCCCTTTACATCTTTTAAAGCAGCAACCGTATTAGCACTGGCCCTGCCCCTGGCCAGTAATACCAGCAAGTGGCTGGGTCTATTCCCCCACTCATAGATACTTTGCTTTGCATTGAATAGGGCTTTACTGGCCTCATCAATAATAGCTAAATTTAGTTGTTCTCATGTCACTCTAAGCTGGAGCATAATCTCAGTGGAGGGGTCCCCATAGGCCTTTTTCTCCAGAGCCTTGACAGCGTCTTCTAGCTTCCACAGCTTGTCATGTTTCACTTTGGCCTGTTCGGCCATATAAGATATAAGCATCCCTCGCATATAGGCCTTCCGGGCTTCCAAAAAAATACCCTTAGAGGGGGGCTAAGGCCAGATTCTCCCTCACATAATGTCCCCACTGCTCCTGTAGGAACTCTACAAATTGCTTAGATGATAACATATAGACTGTAAATCTTCGGTTCCTGTGTTACCTTTTCCCTGCCCTGGTATTCAAGGTCACAATTTATGACCGTCTGTAAGGAGACTCAAAGAACGGAGCCGTTCCTGCATGAGGGCACTGTGGTAAGCCGCTACAATGTGTTGGAGGTATGTGTAGTGTTGGATGCCAGCTTTTGAACTGACTGACTGAACGGACACACCAGTTCTTCCTGTTTGTTCTTTTTATGCTGCACTGGAACTTTTTATGCTGCATTGGGACTGTAGTGAGGATTAACATATAGCCTGATAAATCTTGTAATAAACAGTATGGGTCTGTATTAAGGGACATGGAGCTGGGGGGAAAACTGTACTTTGATAATGTGTGTGTGGGGCAGGAGGGGTCCTGCACATATAGTTCCCTTTTCTCTGTTGGAGCAGCAGCATAGTGGAAGGTATTTTGGCCCAGAACACTAGAGTCAACAATGGTGAAAAAAGGGGGGGACAAGGGAACAAAATATTGGCCGACCTGTAGGCGCTACTGTTCGGATGCCTCAACTACTGTACCCTAAGATTCTCCCTCCTCATTATTCTCTTTGGTAATCCTGCCCATTCCCTAGTCTGTAGTGATGTTCTGTATGCAGGGAGTGGAGCGCATACCCTCTTTATCTCCACTTGAGAGGAAGTGGCGCAAACACGTTTATACAATGTTAAGGTTTGTTGGAATTAGCAGCTTGTGCCATCGAAGGTAATTAGAGGATGTTTGGACTTCCTTATTTTGGAGAAAGGCATGGGTTGGGGAAGAGGGATCTCTTTTCTCCATGTACCGTTTTGCTGTGCTGCTGCTCACAACAGATGTCAGCCATGGGTCGGGGGGGGAGACACATCTTATATTAAGTATGGGCTCTAATGACATGGTGGGAAGGGGGACTGGACCAGAGAGCAGCAAACTGTTTAATGGGGGGAAAATGTCTGTTTTATATAAACCTGTGAAATTACAATCTGGAGGTTACTCTGTCTGTTACTTATTGCACCAAATGTTCTGAAGGTGCTTAAGCGATGCAGCTGGCAGCCTGAGGTAAGATGGTGGCTAACCGGACTCAACGGTTTTACTTTTCTTCCCGCCAAACTGCTTGCCCCTCCTGCTGACTCCACTTCCTCCTCATATTATGTCTTGCGCGGCTCAGACACTGCAGGGGACCCATCGATCATAGCTGGCAGAAAAGGGACTCAAGAGACTGTCGTCTGTGTGCGAGAGCACTGCGACAAGCAGTTACAACACACCAAAGATTTGTGCAGTGTTGGACACTGCCTTATGAACTAGCCGACCAACATGAGCAAAACAGCCTTTTTCCTTTTGTGCTGCATTGAGAATATAGACAGGCTTAATATGTTGCCTGACAGATTTTATAAAAAGCAGCATGAGTCGGTACCATAAGATGTGGAGCTGGGGAGGGAACTGTATTTTGACAACATTGGGTTGGGGGGGGTACTCTGACTTCCATATGTCTCTCTGTTTGTCTTGGGGCAATGGCACAGTGGAAGGTGTTCTGACCAGAACATTAGGGACCAGCTCTGCAATTAGGCATGTGCTTTCATGAGTGGGATGTTTCAGCTGTTACAAGTGACTGGAGAATACTTTTCTACTTACTTTATTTTTCTCATTTTCAGTTTTCCTTTCCAAGACTTGCAGCCCATCTTGGTAGCCCATCTGAAGGGTCTGTATAGAAAACATTTGCCTTTCCTCTGTTTACCTCATGGTGCCTTTGTTTGTGCTGACTTCATGGTGCTCACCAAGACGACAGCCTGTGATGTCGCAAACGGCAGGTGTATGGCTGATGGGGGAAATTCAGATACTGTTTGGGGACTCGGTGCTTTCTAAATCGTATTTTCAGGACTACTACTGCAATACTGTTGCTACTGTATGTTTTTTCATCATGCTATGACTGTAAAAATGTCTATGATCCTACCAGGACCACCCTGTGTATGCATGAATGAATGAAAAATTTATTTTTATACAAGAAGTACAAAATGTAAAATACAACTTGACATTTCATGTCATAAGGGCGTTAGCCCTGTTTACAAAACAGTCCTGTAAAAGGTGTTACAACATACAAAATTACAAAATCTCTCATAAAATAATACAATAATGACATTGACTCACAACAATAAATACACATTCATAAGTTAGCAATGACATTCTGTAGATAGAGTGGCCTTCAAGTTTGAATTAAATTCTGTGGTAGAGAGCATAGTTCGCATATTATATAGTAGCACATTCCAATATTGTGACACCTGATAGGTTAACCTTTTTAACCCAGACTTGGTTCTAGAATCTAGAGTATGCCAATCCAACTCTCTAAACATGTCACAATGGTGTGTATTGAAGCTGCAACCCAATATGAACCTAGCAAATCTATTATATACTTTGTCCAATTTAGTTAGAATCTGTTTGTTTGCCATTCTGTATATGATACTGCCATATTCCAAAGCTGGTAATATCATCTGTTCTACCAGTCTCTTTCTAGTTTGTAATTTAAAATTTTTTTAAGTTTGTCTTAAGTCCCCTAGTTTTTTGTTAGTATTGCTCAACACCTGTGTGACATGTTCAGAGAAGTTTCGTTTGTTATCAAAGTAATTCCCAAATCTAGATACTCGTTTACTTGCTCAAGCTTTGTTTTATCAGGAGTGAATATTTCCAACTGCATTCCATCTCTTACTCCAAACTGCAGCACCTTAGTTTTTTTTAGTATTTGCCAAAAGCCTCGACCTGGTAAACCATTCCCTCATGCTGTCAAAATCCTGCTGTAGCTTTTCTCCAAGTTCATCCTGGGTTTCTGCTGATGTAATTATGGCCGTGTCATCAGCATATAATCTTATACTCGTTGCAGCTACCCTCTGAGTACGATCCATTAGATAAGTCTCAAACCAATTCCCAGGGCCATCTTTTATACCAATTTCTCGAAGCCGGTTCCATAAGAGGGGATGGTCCACCAGATCGAAAGCCTTCAACAAGTCTATAAATAATACTGCAGTTTCTAAACCTGCATCCGTAGATGTAGCAATTATATCATTAAACTCCACTAATGCTGAATTTGTAGAGTGCCCGCTTCTAAAACCTGATTGGAAAGGTGTGAGGATATTATATGTTTCTAAATATTCCGTAAGCTTCTATATGGATAAATTTCTCCACACATTTTGATAATATTGGTAGTAGGGCTATAGGATGGCATTGTCCTGGGTCACTTTGCTCGCCTCTTTTGTGGATAGTGATTACTTTACTCTGTTTCCAAGTAACAGGAAAAATACTCAAGCATAGGCTCCAATTAAATATGTAAGTTATTACAGGTGCAATATATTGTGAAGCCAACTGCAAAAAACCTACCTTCTAAAGCATCCAAACCTGATGATTTATGCATGTTAATCTTGGACAAATCTTTTCTGTCTTCTGATGTTTTTATTTTCTTAAATCGAAAGGGTGGATACTTATCGACCTGTATGTCCCCTGTATGTACTACCTGTAATGCTTAGCTTATTGTTAAATGTTTTTCGAAATACCCTGTATACTACCTGTGCTGCTTAGCCTATTGTTTAATGTTTCACAGCACCTTGTTTATGTATCTTGATGTAATCTGCTGTTTGTTACACCTGCAATGTCTGCCCTGTAACCTCCCGGGTCGTGCCTGAAAACAGTCATCTTTATGGCTAGCGCACCCACCCAGTAAAAAACTAAATAAAAAAAAATAAACTGCATTTAACTGTGTACTATGTCAGTGCTATGTAATTGCATTTAACTGTGTGCTGTGTCAATGCTATATAACTGCATTTAACTGTGAACTGTGTCAGTGCTATGTAACTGCATTTAACTGTGTCAGTGCTGTGTAATTGCATTTGACTATGTACTGTGTCAGTGCTATGTAACTGCATTTAACTGTGTACTGTGTCAGTGCTATGTAACTGAACGTAAATACAGGTTACTCACCTGTAACAGGAGTTCTAGGAATGGTATATGTTGTTCATCCACACTGTGGCAGGTTCCTTGCCACTTTAAATCTTGCCGGAAGGTCTTCAAGCTGGCTCCTCCCACCCACCCGGGTGGTAAAACTCTCGGTTCTGCCCCATGACGTCAGATCTAGCTGGCTGGAAGCCAGGTTGTGCGTCGAAGCCGGGGAGGTCGGGTGGGTCGTGTGGATGAACAACATATACCATTCCTAGAGCCTATTGAGGTGAGTAACCTATTCTAGGGACATGGATATGTTGTTCATCCACACTGTCTGGCAGACTCTAGCAGTTCTCCGGAGGAGGAGGCAAGCGCACACCCCTAATTAGGAATAAAGACTGGAGAACCGAGGCCCCAAAACCAGCATCCCGCGTGACTCAAGGTCGATGTGGTAATGGGTGATGAAGGTGTGCTGACTTCCAGGTAGCAGCCCTAGCAGATTTCCTGGATAGGGGCGTCCCTGGAAGCAGCCACCCGATTCAGCGGTATGGCGGGTAGAATGAGCTCTTATCCTCTGGGAGCTCTGCCCACCAACCTATAGCAGAGATCTATGCAGCAGGTGACCCACTGCTTATCGTCAACTTGGCTGCAAGTCTGCCAGGTGGGGTTTCAGTGTGGTGACAAACAGCTGTGAACCTCTCCTCGAACTTCAGCCCGTCCGCTCCTTCATAATAAGCGGCGCTCATCTAGGTTCAAAGTATGGAGCCTATATTCGGCCTCCGAGTGTGATTGGGGTAGAACACCGGCAGAGTCAACACCTGGTTAAGGTGAAACTCCGACACCACCTTCAGAAGGAATTTCGGTGGGGTGCAGGACAACCTTGTCCCTGTGGAAGACCAGATAAAGAGACTCGATGGAAAGCGCCTGGAGCTCTCCCATCCTTCTGGCTGACGTGATAGCCACCAAGAAGGCAGTCTTCCACGACAGGTGAGAGATGTCACACCTGTGCATCGGTTCGAATGGCCTATCCATGAGCTTAGCCAATACCAGCAGTAGATCCCACGGAGGTGGAGGTTCTCGCACCGGAGGGGATATGTGATCAAGGCCTTTGAAAAAGTGCCCGACCACCTTCTCCTGTTCCACTGACTGCTTCCCGGCCCGCGCCCGGTAAGCAGAGATGGCTGCCAGGTGCACCTTAAGGGTCATCGACCAAGCCCTAGCTGAGAAAGGGACCACAGGTAGTCCAGAATGCTTGCCAAGGAACAGGAAGAAGGTCCAAGCCCTTGCCCTGACACCAAATGGAGAATTTCTTCCATTTGAGGCGTAACATTCCTAGTCGCACTCCTTATGGGATGCCTCAACGCGTTGAGGACCTCGTCGGAAAGACCCAAGACCTGGAACACTAGCCGCTCAGGAACCAGGCCATCAGGTGCAGGGATTGAAGGTCCAGATGGAATACCTTCCCTGATTGACTGAGATCAGGTCCAGGCGGGCTGAAGCCACTCAAGAACCTGGAGCTGAGGCAGAGAGATCTGAATACCAGAACAGCAGGGGCCAGTCTGGGGCTGCCAGAATCACCTGCGCCTTGTCCCTCCTCGCCTTGAGAAGCACCTTGTGGATCAAGGGAAATGGGGGAAAGGCGTAGAAGAGGCCCGGTGTCCACGGCCTCGAGAAGGCATCCCCCTGCAGCGAGCCCTGCTGAGGGGATGGGCATGAAACAGTCTCAGCTTCGCATTCTCCCTGGAGGCAAACAGGTCCACCTGAGGCATGCCCCAGTGGGAGAAGAGATCTTGTACTACCTCCGGCAGGAGAGACCACGCGTGAGACGCAGCCCCTATCCGGCTTAGGGCATCGGCCAGGGTGTTGGAGGCTCCTGCCACGTGAATGGCGAGGAGATCCGCCTCCAGGCTGTGCACGAGAGACCAAATGTGGAGAGCTTCCCTGCAGAGAGGCATGGAGCGCGTCCCACCCTGGTGGTTTAGGTAGTACATGGTCGTGGTATTGTCCGTCTGGACCTGAACCACTTGACCCCGTAGAAACGGAGCGAAGGCGGTGAGGGCTAGATGAACCGTCAAGCTCCAGCAGGTTGATGTGGCATCGGACTCCCGAGGGACCAGAGGCTGTGCGCTCTGTGCCCCCAGATGGGCACCAACCCATCAGAGGGCGTCAGTCGATAGGGAGACCATTGGCTCGGGGTGGACAAACGGGATGCCCTCCTGCAGATGTGCTGCAACGGTCCACCACTGGAGAGCGTTCCACATCCCCTGGGTCACTGTCACTAGCTGATCCAACGGATCGAAGTGCTGTGACCACTGACTGGCCAGCCCCCATTGAAGGGGATGCATGTACCAGCGGGCCCAATGGACCACGCTGGTGCAGGCCGCCATGAGGCCCAGGAGGTGCAGGAAGTCCTATGCAGGGCGCGATTGCCCAACCTGAAATGATTGGGCAAAGGAGGAAAGAACCTCTGCCCTGTCCACCGGGAGCCGTGCTCTGGCTCGAAGAGAGTTGAGCTGTGCCCCGATGAAATGTATCACCTGCTTTGTCACGAGTTCCGACTTGGCCTCGTTGATGAGGAGGCCAATCTGAGAGCAAACCTGGAGGGCCAGATCTCTGGACTGCTCCACCTCCGCTCTGGAGGGGGCTGCAATCAGCCAGTCATCCAGGTGAGGTACACCGGACCCTTTGGCACCGCAGAATGCTGTCACCACTGCCATGCATTTGGTGAAGACCCTGGGAGCTAGGGAGGCAGAGGGCATGGCCCGGAACTCGTAAAGGGATCCCTCCGCTCTGAAGCGGAGGAATCTCTGATGAGATGGATGGATTGGGATATGAAAGAACGTGTCCTGGAGGTCCAGGGAACAGAACCACACACCTCATTCCAAGGATGGGATAATCTGAGCCAGAGTGACCATCCTGAAGGTCCGAGACCTTAGGAACCTGTTCAGGTCGTGCAGGTCAAGAATGGGCGTCAGCCCCGTCTGTTTTGAGGCCAGGAAATACCTGGACACAAACCCCGGGTCTGGAGGAGGATCCACCACCTTCCTGATCACCTCTTTTTGAGGAGCAGGGCAATTCGGCTTAGCAGGCCGACAGCGGGCTACGGACCCGTGGCCCCCGAGGCGGCAGGCTCAAATGGTGGGGTCTCCTAAGCTCCAGAGGCAGACCCTTCTACCACCTCCAACACCCAGCAGTCCATGGTGATAGCGGACCAGGAGAAAAGGAAGACCGGCGTCCCCATGAGGGAACCCAGGGGGAGTAACGAGGCTGGGCGACACTCTCAACCCGTCACTGGGCAGGCTTGGAGGAGGGACCGCCGAGGGACCTCCTGGGCCTTTACCTCCCTGCTTCCTGTTGGAGGAAGCCGCGGGCTTGGGTTTGGGATGCCAAGCGCGAGCCTGCTGGCCCTGGTGCTGGTGTTGTTGGGCCAGATGTGCCGCAGGCACAGAAGGACAAAAGGGCTTGTGCTGCTGCTGTCGGTGGCCTTTGTCCCTCTGGGCAGAGGTGACCAAGTCCAGAGTGGCATTGGACTTTTCGATCCGCTGGAGGTGACCTTCCACTCCAAGGCCGAAGGTGGATATCCTCAGCCATGCTCTGCGGCGCATGGCCACTGCGGCCGCAACCGATCTGGCACAGGAGTCCCCTATGTCCAGAGCTGTTTGGAGCTGCTGCTTCGCCACCACCCTACCCTGGTCCCGAACCTGCCGGACCATGGTCTGCAGGTCGGCCGGGAGATGAGGGATCACCTCATCGAGGGAGCCCATGAGGTCATGGGAGAAGTGTGCCATCAGCACGGCCGAGCTGGCCTGGCGGAGGCCAAGGGAGGACGCAGCGTACACCTTGCGCCAGGCATAGTCCAGCTTTTTGGACTCCTTGTCGGGGGGCTTGTCCACATCCCTAGCATTCCCGGAACGCTGGAAAACGCTGTCAGTGACCAACCCCTCGGCAGAGGGGTGTTCCGAAAAACTGGGCAAAGAGCGGTAGGGACCGATGCTTCCTGGCCATCCTGGCTGAGGGTGCAGGACAGGAAGCAGGCCGCTGCCAAAGCTCCAAGACTGGGCCGACAATGGCCTCAGCCACGGAAAGGCCTGTGGTGAATCCCTTGGTCCAGTATCTCCGTCAGGTACTTGCCCGTTGGATCTGGGCTCGAGCTGCATCCGGTGGACTCGAGATGAGCGAAGCAGACCCATGAGGATGATGGGCGTTTGTCCAGTGACTGGCTCCAGAGGACTCCAGGAGAACAGGGAGGAGTTGTCGTTGGACTCTGAGGAGTCCGCGAAGAGCTGCCTAGGGCCTGAGCCACCCTCCACCTGCCGAGGGCGGTGAAAATGAGGGTGACCGACAACCTGTGGGGCAGGCCTTGAGCCGACCGAGAGTCCTTGGTTGGCGCCCCTGATTTCGGTTGTGGAGGTGGAGGTTCCACCACAATCGGTGGGGCAGCTGGTTTCGGCCGAACAACCGGCCCAGGCTTGGGTATCTCGACTGCAGCGAGAGGCTGTTTTGGCCGTTTGGGTGACAGCCACTTGATGGCCGGGGAAGGCCTCAGTGTCGACTTGCTCCCAGACAAAAGTAACTGCTGCCACATCAGCTCCTCGTAGCGTCAACGCAATTTGCGCCAAAGCCTCCTCATCCAAGGAGGAAGACGAGGACGAAGCGGGCATTGCCGCTACCCGGCGCTTGAGACCGAGACCGCTGATGTCGGCGGGATTGGTCTGACCGAGAAGAGGTCCAAGACCGAGACCGAGATCCTCGATGTGCCGAGGATGGGCCTGGGAGCGGCACACCGCTCTTCCCTCGGCTCGGACACCTTAACGGGGACTGCTGCACACGAGGGCACAGGCAAATCCTCGGTTTCACTGGGGAACTGGTGAAGAAAGGTTGTCGGCTTCACCAGTGAGCAAGTCCGTCCGGACGGGTTGAGAAAAATCTCTACTGCGTCGACGGGTGTCTCGGCCGGCTGACCTGACGGGGACGCCATGAAGCCAGCGGCCTTAGCCGCAACCTCGACCGAAGCCGATGGTCGGCTGTCCGGGGAAGGGGACCTCCCCCACTTCCACGAACGCCGACGATGGGACTTACCCTTGGAATCCTTCTTCTTGGACCGAGAGGAATGTCCCGATGGCCCCTCTCCCTTCTTGGAAAGGGAATGGCAAAGCTCCTTAAACGAAGCAGAATAAGAGGTACCCAGAGAGAGCGGGATAAATGCCGCGATTGAGGAAGAGGATGATGTGGCCTGGGCCGCCTCCTCCTCGAGGGCGATCATCTGCCTGAGCTGCTCAGCTGAGCCAGCTGCCGCGGTAACCGCCCAATGGGCCTCTTTCAACTTTACCAGCGGATAGCGCTCCTCGGGGTGCCCAAGCTTCAACTGGGCAGCGCGGTCCTCCAAGACGTTAGCCAAGAACGAACAGCATGACTCACAGGCCTGCGGGTCATGTTCTAGGCCGAGGCAGTAGACACACGTGGAGTTCGGATCCGTCCTGGACATTTTCTGCCCACAAGGGCACCGCCGAAAACGGGAGTTTATTTGTCCATCGACCGCGAGGAAAAGGAAGACCAAGTCTTGAAAATTTTAAACGAGTTTCGGACTAACAAGAGTTAGGATCAAGTCTATCATGCAGGCGTTAAGGAGGGAACCTGAGCTTCCAAGCGATAAGGAAGATCTGGTGTCATGGGGCGGAGCCGAGAGTTTTACCACCCGGGTGGGTGGGAGAAGCCAGCTTGAAGACCTTCCAGCAAGATTTAAAGTGGCAAGGAACCTGCCAGACAGTGTGGATGAACAACATATCCATGTGCCTAGAACTGTGTACTGTGTCTGTGCTATGTAACTGCATTTAACTGTGTACTGTGTCAGTGCTATGTAACTGCATTTAACTGTGAACTGTGTCAGTGCTATGTAACTGCATTCAACTGTGTACTGTGTCCATGCTATGTAACTGCATTTAACTGTGTACTGTGTCAGTGCTATGTAACTGCATTTAACTGTGTACTGTGTCAGTGCTATGTAACACATTTGTTCCCATAGACGCCATATGGTGTTGGAACCCTCCATTGCTAGATCCAACCCAAAATGGCCACCGGGGAGCAAATGAGGTAACTGCATTTAACTGTGTACTATGTCTGTGCTATGTAACTGCATTTAACTGTGTGCCGTGTCAGTACTATGTAACTGCATTTAACTGTGTACTGTGTCCATGCTATGTAACTGCATTTAACTGTTTACTGTGTCAGTGCTATGTAACTGCATTTAACGATGTACTGTGTCCGTGCTATGTGACTGCATTTAACTGTGTACTGTGTCTGTGCTATGTTACTGCATTTAACGGTGTACTGTGTCAGTGCTATGGACTGCATTTAACTGTGTACTGTGTCCGTACTATGTGATTGCATTTAACTGTGTACTGTGTCAGTGCTATGTGACTGCATTTAACTGTGTATTGTGTCCATGCTATGTAACTGCATTTAACTATGTACTGCGTCAGTGCTACGTAACTGCATTTAACTGTGTAGTGTGTCAGTGCTATGTAGCTGCATTTAACTGTGTACTGTGTCAGTGCTATGTAACTGCATTTAACTGTGAACTGTCAGTGCAATGTAACTGCATTTAACTGTGAACTGTCAGTGCTATGTAACTGCATTTAACTGTGTTGTGTGTCAGTGCTATGTAACTGCATTTATCTGTGTACTGTGTCAGTGCTATGTAACTGCATTTAACTGTGAACTGTGTCAGTGCTATGTAACTGCATTTAACTGTGCACTGTGTCAGTGCTATATGTAACTGCATTTAACTGTGCACTGTGTCAGTGCTATGTAACTGCATTTAACTGTGTTGTGTGTCAGTGCTATGTAACTGCATTTAACTGTGTACTCGTGTCAGTGCTATGTAACTGCATTTAACCGTGAATTGTGTCAGTGTTACGAACTGCATTTAACTGTGTACTGTGTCAGTGCTATGTAACTGCATTTAACTATGTACTGTATCAGTGCTATGTAACTGCATTTAACTGTGTACTGTGTTAGTGCTATGTATTTTTCTGCCCTGTTCCCTTCCCCCGGGTTTCACCTGGAAATGAGCCTTGGCTCAGTGTGCTTTTTTTGGTCACCAATTTTCAAATAACTAAATAAATAAGTTAACAGTGAAAACTTTGGATAGGTCTATAAATTCTGTGCCTTTGCAAAGTCTGTGGCTCATCACAGCAGGGATATCATTCCTCACTTTACGTAAGGTGAGCAATCCTGAAGCCAGATTGTACTGGGGAGGGAGTGTTCTGCAACATTAGGAAGTAGGATGTTATTTGTGGATGAAATCTTCAAGTCTTTAGCAATACAGAAGGACTGACTGGCCTGTACAGATTCCTGTCTGCTTTAAGCAGCGTCTGCATTAAGATGTTTGCTAGATGACCACTTTCACCACCAAACAAAAGTTTTAGTAGCCACACTGAAATCTCCGCCAGCTAAAATCTCTAGGGCTCTTTGGTGCAGCAGCCTGTGTCGTGAAATTACATGAGCATTTTTCAGCCATTCAGGGACTTTGGGGTGAGGTAGGAAGAATCACCCCTGCAGTGACCTAACACTATGACGACTTAGCAAAATAAACTCCAGGTTGCTATAGAGACCAACATGGTCACCATGTAGAGCACTAGTTTTATGTCAGTTTTACATACAGAGCAACATTACATAGTAGCATAATCTTGTGATAATGGAATACACAGTACTTAGGGTTTATCTTGTTAGCCTCTCCTGCAGCTGTGACTGTACACAGTCTGAGTATGGATACACATTCAAGCTTAACAGAATGTTACCCCAGCTTGCTCATGCTGTGTAACCCCATGTCTCCTAACTTACTTTCTTGCTGTCTCCTTTATGTGAGGTCAGGACCCTTATTGCAGGAAGAACAGCCTGTTCAACAAACATATTAAACAGCTCCATAACAGGTGCAGCCCTGAAGGGAGAAGCCAGCCTATGGGGTTTTGTTTCTAAGGTGTCAGCTCCAGCATTTTGTTTAGTTTGATCTGGCAGTGGATGTCGTACACATCTGGACAGTGAACGAAACAGAACTAAAATGTTGATGATATGAGGTCATTTACAAGACTGAGATGCATATGGGAATCTGATTCTGGAACTGGAGCCAGTGGTTTTACTTATTTAGCAATGTCCAACAAGTTTGTGAGTGTAGCAATACAGTATGAGTGGTATGTAGGAGTTTTGAAAGTGTTAGTTTTAAGCCAAGGGTAAAAGGTACAGTATCCAGCTATCGAGTAGCTTACCTATCAAAATATCTAATTGTTTCCCACCTACTCAGTATGTAAGCACTAGGACATGATGGGGAGGTAGTTGTCATAGGATGAACACCCAACCAGGCATGTAGTGAGGCCTGAGGTACTTGCTCCTAGGTCCTTCAGCGCCTGGGAGAGTACTTATCCCATGACAACCAACAACTCAGTATGTCTTATTGTGCTTATCAAATGGGTCCCTGTACCAAAAATAAAAATGAATATAAAACAAAATACAAAGAGAAAAAATGCATTTTTAAATTTTTAGAATAAAACTGTTGCAGTTTGTCTAGTATTCCCTGAACAAGATTGTCCACTATGTGGTCTTGTAGTGTTTATTTTCAAAGCCTTTCCTATTGGCTTTGGTTTTACGATATATGTTTTTGTTTAAAGTTTTATGAAAGTTTTTTTTTTTTAAGTTAACTTTGTTTTTCGAAGAGAATCCTTTATCGAGAGATTTCATTTTGGCAGTAGTGTGGTCGAGTGAGGGTGCGCATTTGGCAAGCGAGAGGAGGTGTGGTCTGCTTGCCTACCATCATGGTGAACATGTCCTGATCATGTCAACATTGCCAGAGTGTACAGCAGAAGGAAAATAATTTTTTTTTAATTGGCTGTGTTTTCTAAAGGGGGGGGGAGGGTCATTTTGGCAGCAGTGTGGCTCAGTGAGTGTGATCTCTGCAAGAGAGGAAGCATGGCTTTACTGCCTACTGCTGTGGTGAGCATCTCTTAAGCACGTCAACATCACTGTTGGCTGCAGCAAAAAGCATTTTTGAAGTCGGATGATTAGGCAAGTAGCGAGGAGGAGAATTAGCTAGTCACATTGTGAAGCAAATTAGATAATCGAGTGCGTGGGCAGGAGCTGACTTGAGTGGGGTGGGGGCACTTGTTAGAAGTTGAAAGTCAGGCGGGATAGTGGCTTGAGCAGAGTAGGACAGGTGGGAGTTTAGAGCTGGACTGTGGAAATAGATTAAGAGCCCTGACCTATCTCAGAACTGACAGTGGCACTTCTGAGGCCGACAAGAAATGCAAAACAGGAAAAAAGAAGGTATCATAACCAATTTATTATAAGCTAACATTAAACTGTATGCTATTGGTGTTTTTGACAGATTACGAACCTTGATAAAGCATCACGTGTGATGCGAAATGTAAACGCTTGGACTGAGGGGGAATGCTACCTTTGTCTTTAATAAACTATATTTTTATCATATGCTAGCTTAAAGCATTGTTTTGCTATCTGAGAGCTGAGGCCGAAAGTTGCCTTTGCTTTTCTTCTGAGGAGGGGAGTAAGCCAGTTGCGTTGTGAAGCAAATTAGTCTAATCAGGTAAGTGGGCAGGAGGCTGACTTGAGTGGGGCGTGGGCGTTTGTTAGAAGTTGAAAGTCAAGCTGGATAGTGGCTTGAGCAGAGTGGGATGGGTGGGAGTTGAGAGCTGGACAGTAGAAATAGACTAGGAGCCCTGACCTATCTCAGAACTGACAGTGGTGCTTTTGAGGCCTACAAGAAATGCAGAACAAGAAAAAAGAAGGTATCGTAACCAATTTATTATGAGCTACCATTAAACTGTATGTTGTTGGTGTTTTTGACATATGAACCTAGAAAAATGAGATTAAATTTAGTTTTATGAACTATTGGACAAATTGGAGTGGGGAAGGGTTTTCATTATACCAAGATGGAGGTTACAGAGATTTTTTCAGAAGTTTTATAGGAATGTATCATTATTACAGTGTACTGCAGGGTTTACTTATCGCGTGGTGACAGTTACATCGCCAACATTCCCGACAGCGACAGACACAATGCCGAGTGCCGGCATTGTACTGTTGGGGATATGTGTGTTTTCTTCAGGGGGGCTGTGCCCCCCAAACCCCCATGTGGGGGGGACTCTACCCCCACACACCCCAGTTTCTAAATATACAGCTCCAAATCAGAGTTGTCTTGGGGAGGGGCACAACACTGGGCGATGCAGTGCTGGTGCCAGCGGGGACCATCACAGCGACCCAACATTTTCTGTCAATTCTGTTGCTGTGATGGTTTTCACTGTGCCAGTTTCGCTATGCAGTCCGTGATACTATACTGCACCCTGGTTGCCAAAGGGTCCTCAGATAGGTGGTTGTCACTCTGTAAGGACATCAGTTCTGAGCCTGTTCTGGCAATCAAGACACAGGTAATTCCCTGCATATTTTATACATTGATAGCATAAACCTATAGTTTCATAGGAATATATGTTTACTTGTTTACCTATAATGTATATTGTATAGTCACACAATACAAATGAGCCCACCATATTAATTTACTATTTATATGAGAAACAGCTGTATTTTGTGAACTTCTAGGTAATATTACTGTATTTACCTCACCTGTTCCACATGGCGAGAGATGTTGTTATAGGAACATAGCCAATGCTAGATTAAATAAGCATTTATCAATGTTGGATGTTACGCTGCTTGCATTGCTGTATCGGGTCTTGCTTGTACACATCTGTAGTACATATTTGCCCAGGATAGGCCAGATGATATGTGATATATCATTTTCAGTGGTGTCCTGCTTTTTGCACATTTTAGATTGTATTTACATAGACACATAGAAATTGTCGGCAGATAAGGACCGCTAGGCCCATCCAGTCTGCCTGTCAGCCCTATACTTGTTTGTGGCCTCTGACCCTTTACCCAGTATAGGCCAGCTAACTGGCAGTGTCAAATTTTCAGTAAGCTGCCACATTATGATCCCAAATTTCCAATAGTCTTTTTATAGCCTGATATTATGATCAAGAATGTTGGAATTTTTTAATCCCATCCAAAAGGTGATTTTACAGTGTGACTGCAAAAACAGGTTTCAGAGGGGATTTGAAAAATGGCGCCTATCATGTTCATGGAGGTGGGTAACACAAGAGGGTTCTATGTGATAATAGATCGCTATTACTGCGAGTGCATTATCACTGAAAACAAATTCAGCGATAAGCACTTAAAGCGACTGGGATAACTGTGCATGCAGGGCTGTGCCCCGCACCCTGTTTAAAGATTCTTAACTCCGGGGTGCATGTTGGGGAGGGGGGCACAGCCTGGTTTAAAAAAAAATTAAGACCTGCAGCTGCGGGACTTAGCAGAATATTACCTGCCTCAAGTTCCAAACCCAGGACCTGCTCCGACGGAGCCAACCACCATACCCACCACACCACATGGTTGGCTTGGTGGAACAGGCACACTAAAGGGTTACACCCCTCTTCGCTATCCCTCCACTTCCTGTTGCTATACATTCCTTTCTGTCACCCACCCTACCCTCGCCGTCACAACTGTAGCCATCCCGGTAGGGTCGCCCATGATGATAGCGCCCTCATATGGGTCGCCATTTTGTCGGTCGCATATATGCCTTCGCTGTTATCACGGGATACACACAAGGGATATGTTGAATATTAGGGGTCAAAATCTACAAAATAATGTTATGAGTAAACTTAGGAACAAATCAACGTTTCTTCATAATTTAGTTTTGTTTGTTTTTACATTTGACCCCAAATTTTCAACATAGTTTTTTTCATGACCACTCCTTCCGAACATGACAGGTGTCATTTATAAAAGAGTGGCCGAAACATCATTTTGTACCACAAATTTAAAAACACATTTTGGCCAAGATTTGAAAAATAACAGCTGTCACATTCATGAGGTGGAGTGAAAAAATGGCTGTGCTGAAAATATGGGGTCAAAATATTGAAAATGACCCCAAAGTTACGAGTGTGCATTGAAAATGTTCAACATATTGCTCGTAACTTTGTAGTTTTTTAAATATTTTTCCCCAAATTTTCAACATAGCCTTCTTATGATCCCAAATTAATGAACAAGGGTGGAGAAAATTTTTAAATTCTACCTGAAAGGTGATTTCGCACCACAAGTGCGAAAACACATTTTGACCAGGATTTGAAAAATGTTGAAAATTTGGGGTCAAAATATTGAAAATTCTTAAAGTTGCAAGCGTGCATTGAAAAAAGTCAACATACGCTTATAGCTTTTTTTTTTTTTTTATATTTTTACCCCAGATTTTCAAGAGTCTTCTTATGAGCCCACCTCATGAACAAGGGTGGAAACAATGTTCAGATCCTGCGTGAAAGGTGATTTTGCACAGGCACTGCAAGATCTCCTTTCAGGATGGGTTTTCACAGTTTCACCACCCTTGTTCATGAGGTGGGGTCGCAGTAAGGCCATGTTGAGAATTTGGGGGAAAAAAATATTTAAAAGTGGCCAAGTTATGAGGACCAGTTCAAAACCCATAGAAATACACTGAACCGCATACTTGATTTCCTCAGTTTCCGGTCCGGTGTTGAAGAGTGAATACTTGTTTCCAGTCCAGAGAGGATTACGGTGTTAGACCCCCAATAGCTGAGTAAGGGGTGGTGGGGTTATGGGATAGTGGGTGCTGAGTGGGAGGGTAATGGTGGCAGTGTGTGGGGCAATGGCAGCAGACATCAGTGGACCGTTTTCTTTTTGTACAGTGTGTATAAAAATAAAAAGACTACGAGGGATGTTTTTATTTTGGGTACTGACACTGGGGATTAGGCACCCCAGTGTCGGAATTATTGTTATGTTGGTGGCACTGGGGTGGGCTACCCGCTGTCGCACAGTGAAAACAGATGGGTGGGGGCTACTAGTCGGCACTGAGGACTGGGCATTCTGGTGTCAGTTAAAGAAGGAGGAAGCAATGGGAGGTGGGAGGATGCTTGGCAGAGGGTGTAAAGGATTGTTTACATTGGGGAGGAGCCATAACAGGCTGATCATGGCGTTGATCTAGCTCTGCTTGCTGGAGTGGCTTATGCAGATCAAAGGAAAAAGCCGCTCTATGATTCAGGCGGCTCTTTTCTTTGAACTACATGAAGTTTCCACCAGCAAGACCAGAAGAGTGTCATGATCAGCCTGGCTGATGATTGGTTTTACACTGTTGAACCACTTGCAGACTGCCCTGCATTGGACCAACAGGTGACACACCTCTCAAACCCACTATCGTACCAATACGTTCACTTTGTGCAATCACAAGGGTGGACATAAAAAAACTGTACTGTAGGTCCATTGTGTTTGCCCATTGCCATCTAGACAGCTACTGTCCTCATTTACTTCTCAGAATTTTTCAGTGCTGTATGGAAAAGGTGCAGAGAAGCTTGATCTGTGGTGCTAAATCAAAATAACATTTGCATAAACAAAATCACTAAATTCCATGGTGTTCTGATCTTGTATATCCAGGATTTGATGATGTGCCCCTCATTTTCCAACCCTTTGACTGCGTGTTTCTTACATTTCAAAGATGAAACATTGATAGCTGTGCTTCTGTAATTCATTGCAATAGATTAAGAAAAATAGGGATTATGTCGAAAGTTGAAAAGGAAAAATGAAGGATTTTGTAGTTTCTACATATTCTCTGTCTTGCTTTTGTTGCTCCAGAAGGCACTGTTACTCTGGTTACCTCTTTGACTAATTAACCATGAAAATCTTTGTTTTGATGCCTGTGTTTAAATATTAGTCACATAACTGCATCACCAAAAGACAGGAATCCCCATCCTCAGTCACAGTGGGTGAGAGCACAAACCGAGATGGGGTGGGGTGGTGATATTGTTATCCTGTAATGCTGCCACCCATTTACACTGGTCAAAATGCTGCAGGGGACAGGAGCCTCTTCCCCCACACCAAGTAAATTAGTTATGCAGATGCTAACAGGAACCAATAACATGCGATTAGTGACAGAGACCTGGTTGCAGCTTTGTATAACGTAGTCAAATGGCACTATACCATGCTAATAGCTGGTCAGTGAGTGTGTATCCAGATAACAAGTCCCTTCCCCTTACCTTGTACAGCTCTGACGGGGCCAGTGGTTCATCCATTTTTTTAGCCTACTCTGTGGCAGTCCAGTGGACTTAACTGCCACAGAGAAGGTAGTCCAGTGGACTCCTCACCTACTGTCCAGAAGGTACTTCCTCCCTGGCATCCAGTGGTATCCCCTCCACTCAGCTGCAGTCCATCACTCAAGCCACTTTTATGCAGTGCGCCTTTCATTTGAACTAAAGCAACAGGTCACAAGTTACAACTTTAAAAATGAGGCTTAAACAACCACAAAAAAATAAAACAAGCAGAATGATAACCTCGTAATGAACTGAAGAAGAAAGTGATCACCTTTTTCGCCATCTTCGATGGTAATCCATGATCTCAAGTATCTCAGTATGCACTGTAGTACCTTCAGTGCTTTGTGTTGGTGCTTTAATGGTGCCTGGGTACTTGTCGGGAGTAGCGGAAAGAGCATGGTGTTGGAGTGCAGTCTGGATGCTCCAGATCACCATGCTTAAAAGGGCTTTTAGAAATGCTTTTAAAAACTTATACTAGTGTCTACAGAGCCTTAGTGACAGCGTTTTAGTTGTCAAGCAGTGTATAATATGCAAGTATTCATGTATACTTGAAAACTAGGCAACTGCCTAAGTATGGATATTATGGTGGAATGAAATTCTAAAGAAACATATTTTCAGTGTGTACTGCTTTGTCTACATTGAAACTGGTGTCATGGCATTTGACAGTATAGACCAGGTCATAGGTAGACTTTCAAGAGTGTAAGCATATAAATCCAGGAAATGTTGTATATAAGAAATAACACACAACGGGGTGTAGTTGTGCTGTAGTAACCACATCATCAGTTGTGAATGAGGCATGAGGTATAAGCAGAGTGTTTTGAACCACTCAGGGCATTGATTATTAATACATAACCTGCAAAACCTAGAGTGTGTTATTGCCCTTACAAAATGGGTATTAAAATAAGATAAAAAAGACCAAGCATTTTAAAGTTGAAATTTAATCTGTTTTTGTTACTCCAAACTTCAGGTGAGGGGATTTAGCAATGTAATGTTGTTGACTGCTAAACAAAGTGCCAAAAGTGTGGGTTTTTATGGCATAAACACACTCTTTTTGAGCACCAACCAATAACTAGTTGCATTGCAGCATTTCTCTGACCCATTTTTAAGTTTCGTTAAAAGGTAACTCCAACAGTAGTTAAAGGGAAACGTCCACTTCTAAGTGTCTCACACCTCACCATAACCCACAACCTACATGGCTGACAGTTCACTGTCAGTCTAAAACTGGTCTCGGTATAGTACGGTACTGATAACTCACAAACTGGAGCTACTAATAGCCCGTCTATCGAGACTTACTATGCACACTCAGGCTGCTCCCAGCTCGGATGTCAGCCTCGAGATAGCCAGCGGGAGATTGTGGATGCGCCCATAAATGGTGCTATTCTCAAAATGTCAGTGGGAGGATTCAGCCAGATAAAGTTTAATATACACAAAACCTAGCAGGTAAAAATTACATCTTTTGTGAAACTGCTAATCAGGGGTGCTCACACCTGAGGTGTGGGGTACTTGTAGGTGGATGTTTCCTTTAGTAGAAATGCTCTTGGATATCTCTTAGCAGTTAGCAACTTGCTGTTCAGTGAATTGTTTCAGAGGAAAGTAGGGTTATTCAAATACTTTGACTGGATGTTCTGACAACTTCTTTAAATTACTCATCATCCCAGAAGATGTGTTGAAGGTCCATGATTGCACTGAATAGTAAATGAAGATGAGGGCTGTAGGTTCCCACTAGAGAAACATGAGGACTGGTGCTTTAATATCTCTCTATTTCCATCTGTTTGCTTTCTTGCAGAGATCTTTCTTCAGGAAGTGAAAGTACAGAATATGTAAAACATTGTCTGGAAGCTTGCAAGCACTGAGTTCATACAGGTGTCTCAGTAGAAATCCAAGGTTACTACAGGGGCCTATTTTAGAATTAAATTACTAGTCTGAGACGTAACGCAAATTGCTCTGGGCTAGTACAGTTACCCCAAACCCATCCATCCTGGCTAGTATGGAGAATTGTGATGAAGTCACTGCTCTTCACTTCTGGGAGTGGAGCAGTCACTTCTAAGAAGGGCAGGTAAAGAGTTATTAGAAATTAACTGGCACCTTGCATCAAAAGATGTGGCGGAGCTATTCAGGCAGAGCAGCCTGCAATGACTTGCCAGGCTACTTGCGGCAAAGGGGGTTTGTGTCAGCCTTGCGCCACAAAATGGCTGCAGCATGGTGCTGGGGGCCTGCGGCTGATGCAGGCTGCCATATCCCTAATCCATATTCAGAGAACCCTCCCACAGGATAACGGTCTATGTACTGTTAGACCAACAAAAGCAAGTGTAACAGTACTTAGATACTGTCTGGGAGGATTGGCAACTGTGCGCCACTGTCTCCCTCCAGTGTTCTATATGTACCCCAAAACATCTCTGGTGATCCAGTGGTTCCCTCCCAGTCCTGATTCCCAAACTAATTACATATGTCAGCCCCCCAGCCCTGATTCCCACTAGTATGAATGATACAGCCCTTGTGGACTAGGAACCCCTCCACCCCACTCTCCAGTTACTGAAAATTGTCCATGTCAGTTATTTAAAAGAAAATAATTATGTTGCATGCAGTGTAGCCCTGGTGGTCTAGTGGCCCCCACCCAGAAATGCAGACCTCCTCCTGACCCATACCCAACCAGCCCGAATGGCACAGCCCACCTCTCACCACCACAGCCAGCCACCAACTGAGCTCTTCCATGAGTGCATACTGTAAATAGTACATGCTCAGTGAATGACAGCAGCTGTCATTCACTGAGTGTGTACTATGTACTGACGTATCTTGCAGAGCTCGGTGGGTGGCTTGGCCTGAGAATAATGAGGTGGACTGTGCAAGTCACCAGCTGGGCTACGGGTTGAGGGGCAGAGGGTGATCTGCACTGCTGAGTTGGGGGTGAAGTACTAGACCACCAGAGGCTACATTGCATATGACAATAATTATCTTCTTTTTAATACAAAATCACACATACTCCATAATGCAAATCACCACAGTATATTATGCTGGTTCAACTTTTGCAGAAATGCATGGTACCAAGGTCTCCCACACAGTCTGCAAAGGGTGCTAATGGAAGACACATACCGTGTTTCATCTTACCAGGACTCATCAGTGTGCCTCGTCTATTTGACACCCCAGTGGCATGAACCAGCTACCCTAAGATGGTCTATTTGGCTTATGTTGTGGTGAACCCAATAAAAACAAAAAACAAGCTAAAAGACAAAGAACCTCAACGTGCAAGCACTGAGGCAGTGATTACCCCAAAGGGCACTGGCCGGGAAGCCAAGTTTCAAAGAAATACAAAATCACTCATGCCCCTATAATGCAAAGCACCACAGTATATTATGCTGATTCAACTTTAAGCAGAAATGCATGGTACCAAAAGATCTCTCACACAGTCTACAAAGGATGCTAACAGAAGACACGTGCACGTGTTGTGTCCTATCAGGACTCATCAGTGTGCCTTATCTATTTGACACCGCTGTGGAATGAACCAGCTACCTTTAGATGGTCTATCTGGGTCATGTTGTGGTGAACCCAATAAAAACATAAAACAAGCTAAAAGACAAAGAACCTTGGCATGCAAGCACTGAGGCAATGGTTACCCCAAAGGGCACTGGCCGGGAAGCCAAGTTTCAAAAAATACAAAATCACATATACCCCCATAATGCAAAGCTCCATGGGCTGTATATGCAAATCACCACAGTATATTATGCTGGTTCAACTTTAAGCAAAAATGCATGGTACCAAAAGGTCTTTCACATAGTGTGCAAAGGGTGCCAACAGAAGACACATACACGTGTTTTGTCCTACCAGGACTCATCAGTATGTCTCATCTGTTTGACACCCCAGTGGAATGAACCAGCTACCCTAAGATGGTCTGTCTGGGTTATGTTGTGGTAAACCCAATTAAAAACAAAAAAGCTAAAAGACAAAGAACCTCAGCATGCAAGCATTGAGGCAATGGTTACCCCAAAGGGCACTGGCTGTGAAGCCAAGTTTCAAAGAAATACAAAATCACACATACCCCCATAATGCAAAGCACCATGGGCTATATATGCAAATCACCACAGTCTATTATGGTGGTTCAACTTTAAACAGAAATGCATGGTATCAAAAGGTCTCTCACACAGTCTGCAAAGGGTCCTACCAGGACTCATCAGTATGCCTCATCTGTTTGACACCCGGTGGAATGAACCAACTACCCAAGATGGCCTATCTGGGTTATGTTGTGGTGAACCCAATAAAACAAAAAGCAAACTAAAAGGCAAAAGAACCTCAGTGTGCAAGCACTGAGACAATGGTTACCCCAAAGGGCACTGGCAGGGAAGCCAAGTTTCAAAGAAATACAAAATCACATACCCTATAATGCAAAGCACCATAGGCTATATATGCAAGTGACCACAGTATATTATGCTGGTTCAGCTTTAAGCAGAAATACATGGTACCAAAAGGTCTCACACACAGTCTGCAAAGGGTGCTAACAGAAGACACATACACGTGTTTCGTCCAACCAGGACTCATGAGTGTGCCTCGTCTGTTTGATACCCCAGTGGAATGAACCTGCTTCCTGGCCAGTGCCCTTTGGGGTAACCATTGCCTCAGTGCTTGCACGCTGAGGTTCTTTGTCTTTTTTCTTTTTTTTTAATAACTGACATGACAATTTTCAGGGATCGGGGCTTGGTGGGGGGGGAGTGTCGTTCTAGCCCACCAGGGCTGCATTATTCATAATGTCAGGGATCGGGGCTAGAGGGGGTTGACTAGCCCACAGGGGTTTCAGTGTTATTACTATAGGGGATCCGGACTTGGGGAGTGGGCACAACCACTACCATGTTCCCTCCTTTGTGCGTATCTGCCGCCCACCTGTCCCGTAGCTTGCGGCATTTCTGGTGGCTGTGCCCTCTGCTAGACTGATGCTGCAAACTGCAGAATGCAGGCTCAAGGACCCTGTCCAATACTGAATTGGGCGCAGGGTCCCTGATGCAGGGGCTGTTGGTGCAAGCCGCTGTTGTCACAGCTTGCGTCCGACCTTTGAAAATCTGGCCGTAAATTGCTTATTTGGTTTTCTTAGAAAGAATCTGTGCCTGCACTTGTCTGTACTGATTGTCATGCAAACCCCAGTTGGCTGAGACAGCAGGCTAGTGCAAGCTTTGCAGGCTAGTGCAGTGTTTTATTAACTTGTCGTGCTGCCCAGTGTGGAAATAAAAGTTAAGGCCAACCCAGAGTTAATAGATTGTTAGATATTTTAAAATATTTCAGATTTATTTTTGTTAATCTTTTTTCTGTACTGCAGACCAACCTTCCCAGCCTTGTCAATGACAGATTTACTGGCATCTGCACCTATGTGCCCCATGCCCCCCCCCCCCGTCTTGGGGGCAGGAGGACTCCAACTGCCACACACAGATCCCATTCTTGGGCAGGCAGCCACGTTGCCGGTGTGGGGCCTGCAGAGGGTTGGTCCCTCATCCTGCCCCTGGCCTGCCCTTTTTTCCTCCTTTTCTCCTATCCCTCTGAAATGCCTGCCAGGAGATGTAACACAAGCAAGCATGCAAGCACGTGCATCATCTGCCGGCATCTCTGCACCCACACAGTCGCTCCAACATGCATTGCCCCCTGTGGTCACCCAGGTGGCATTTGAACACTGGAGGATCATGCTCCAGGGTGCTGGATCCCTTCCCCGGTGGAGCCATGATGTCTGGGGCTCACTTCTGAACCCTGGTCACCGGTGTCATGAGCAGTAGTGCTACTGTTCCCAGATGGGCCAGCAAATAGTTCAGGTATTTTTTGGTAAATAGTTTTTTTTCAAAGACTGCATCACATTGCACTTGCTGATGTTAATCCATGGCCAAAGAGAGTTACTTTCATGAATAAGTATCTCACATACAGTAAAGGTTTTTCACTAGGACATTTATTTGAATGTAATTTAACTAGGTTGGTAGATAGATATCTGGACATTACTGCCCTGAGGAGAAACCAGACGCATACAGCTAACGTGTTATATACAGGAACTGATGTTATTTGGAATCTTGCTGATGAAGCAAAAGTGCAAGGCGGGCATACTTCAGAACTACCTCTGCCTTGGATCAGTGTATCGGTTTATGACTGGACCAATGCACTTGTACTTCCTTTGGGAAATCAAAACAGGATTTCAAGAGAAGCTTATCTATACTGGCAGAAATAAATCCATGGGCACCTTGGATTTTCAGCACAAGTGACCTCTGGAAATCCTAGGTACTGTTATGACATGGTAAATCCTGGACAACCTTGATAAGATGGGAGCTGGGGTTGGAATGATGACCCCTTTGTGAATGTTTCCTGGTTTATGTAGCATTACCTTGAAACCCATTTTGTTGAATTATTTATTGTTCATGGATGAAGTACAGGATCCTTCTGTGAACTCTGATATATACAGACTGTTTGTAGTCTCCAAGGAACTCCTGTGGTTGCCTTCTAGATATGGGGAAAAATAAAATCTCTCTAAAGTAAAAGCTGTGGGATTCAAATGGACCAGATGCATTCTCCCAACTGAACTGGCAGGAAGTGCACCTTCAAATCAGTGTTGCTCAGATAGTATCCTAGAAACTAGGATACCAACAGATACCTCCCATTTGGCCAGATAGTTGCTGTGGTAGGATAGCAGTGCTATCCGACCACAGATTCAACCGTCTAGGATCCAGTGCACGGATCTGACAAATGTGGATCCTGTGGATCCTAGCAACAAATGTTGTGGATCTTGTGGATCCTAGCAACAGATCCATGGATCTGACCAACAGATCCATCTGGGATCCTAACTATCTGACCTAGGATCCCCTGGATTCGATCTAATATCCCTGGATCTGACCTGAGATCCATTGCTCTCTGACCCCCGGATCCAACATCCATCTTTGGTAGGATTTCTGGTAGGATCCTAGGCAGGATACCAGCACTGTCTGATGGAGGGTGGTAGGATCCACAAAAGCACTATCTGAGCAGCACTGCTTCAAAATGATCCAGTCCCTTGACATTTGTGACTCCATTAATGATCAATACTTAAGTTTGCATCTCTGATATAGAGAACTGTAGGAGCTACTGTATTTCATTAGGGTCATCAACAAACTTCCCCAGTAACCATTTTGCAAGCTTTAGCAGTCTTGTCTACTATTCTGTAACATATTTTCAATAAAACAGACATTGTTTTTGTTTTACGGCATCGTGTTTATGATCTAGAAGCATACTGTATGTCTCTTTGCACCCATGCGTGTACCGCCAATAATAAAATAATCAGAAATTTGCATAAATTTTAGATGTTGGCATGGCTCTGTGAGATACATTAGTTTGCTTTCCTGGTGTTTTCCTGGTACAGCAGGGTACAAAATGTTCTTAGTAGTTTGTGCAGTACAGTAGGATACACAAGTCCATCCTTTGTGAGAAACGTTAAACTAAAGTCCTTTCTGCTCATTTCTGGTTGTTGCTTAGGTGGAAGGAAAGAATCCTATGGTACCTGTCCTAAGAGTAGGGGACTTTCTCACGTATCCAAGTCAACAGTCCCCATGCCAATAAATCAAATCTCCATGTAACTCATCCCTCCAGGATGTGCCTTCAACAGTGACGTTATTCTCAACACAACATCACTGTATGAATGTCCGGCACACAAATAACTTTATGGCAAAAGAAATTATGGAGCCTTTCCCAGTTCTTCCCTCTCTCCCACTGTATGACACAGAATCCCCCCACCCCCCAGCTAAAGTAAACAAAATCCAACCACCATCTCAGACTATTTGCTTTCATCACTTTAATTCATAGATTTTTTCCCTAAATTAGAAAATGAAAGTGAAGCCGTCATGATGATCGGCATCACATTCCCCGCTCGGCAGCACAACAGAAATGGCGTGTGCACTTTTCAAAAGCTGAAAAACCTATCTAATTAAAAACTGCCAGAGTGATTGGCTTCACAACCACAAGAGGCTTTCCCTAGCTATGTGGTTGTGAAGCCAATCTCTCTGATGGCTTTCACTAACATATCTTTTTTCCAAGTTAGTGTATTCTCAACAGACCCCCACCATCCAGGTTCATAAAGTGCCATGTGCATCCTAACCGTATGTGTACCCCACTTACCATTTAGCACCACTGCCTGATTTCAGATGACATGGAGGGGGTGGGGAGCCAGACAGCCATAACGGATGGTGAAAGAAACTGTTTGGAAAGTGAGCGGGGAGTTAAGAGAGAAAAGCAGAGATAGAGAGAAGTGAGAGAGAGAGAGAGAGAGACATGGGGGAGAGAGTGAGAGAGACAAACACATTTAGCACCACTTACTGGCCAAAAGACAATGAACAGTTCAGAACTTTCTATTAAATGTATACTTGCTCAGGCAAAAAATCCAGAAACTATGTTACAAAAATGTATTTTTTGATCCTTTTTTCTTTTAAATAAAAGTGAGATATGGTGTAATAGCAATAATGCACTCCATAGGTGTATATCATGGGGATAACGTCACTTCGTGGGTGTTGGACACACTCATCCTACGGGCTCGTGCCCAACTACCCAAAGTGTGACATTATCCAAGCATGACACACACATCTGTCATGCATTATTGCTTAAATTAATATTGTGGGTACAGTAACCCCTCGTTATAATGAACAGAATGGAAGCCATAGTGAGAGTGGTAGCACGTCAAGTCTGTGGTGAACAATACCGTGCTGGTGGAAACAGCGCAGACAACACGGCGCAAGTCAACACTGTGTCATGGAATATCACCTGTCAACAAAAAATAAGGTAAGTTTACACATTTCACTGGAGTGGTGGTCCAGGGTGGCGTGGTGTTATAATAGTAAATCTACATTCACCACTTATTTGCGCCCATTTTCACTGGGCGTGGTGTTGACTTAAGTGGTGTTATCCGTGCTGCTCTGATGGCATGGACTTTCATGTGACGACTTGACGTGGAGCCAGGGAGAGTTCGTTATAGCTACCTGTTCATTACATTGAGGGATGCCTGCACAAAGCACTGACTTCAGCAGTTTTGCTCATATCACCCGCCAATACCGCCAAACTGCAGGCTGAGGTTATATCGGGGTGGGGTGAGGTGGGAGATTCTTTGAAACTCAGAGTCTGTCACTGAAATACAGAGAGCTGACAGATACATACCTGTATACAGGCATTCTTGACAAGAAAGACTTTCTGTTCATTCATTAGTTTGCTTGTCAATCAAGTGAGAAAGAAGATAACCAGACTGAAGAGGGATTAAGTAGTGTAATAGGAGAAGAAGGCACAGGAACTTACCCTGAATCCTCTTTCAAAGAAACATTTATGTGTGGTTTATTGCTTATTTTTCATTTATTTCTTTATTTAAAATGTTACTCCCAAGAATAAGTCACTTTAACAGAGCTGCCTGACTTGTTTTAAATGAATGTCTCCGATGGTCTTGCTGATGTTGCTTCTGACTTGTGGCTGTGTGTTTGCCTTGCGACTCTGCTTGTTCTCTGGCAGCGGCTCTCTGGTTAGCCTCCACATCTTTCTGCTTTCATTCCTCTGCACAGAGCCACTGTACATGTAATGCAGAAACACTGGGAGCCACAGGAGGCATTCAGTATACCCAAGATTTCGCTATGACGGGGTTTACTATAGCGAGGGGTTACTGTATTTAGTGCCCAGTTCAGGTTACCTAGTATCCACAGGAAAGATGCCTTTCAGAGCCTCCAGATAGCTAAATAAATAAATGCCCTTACCATCCTGCCTAGCTGTACATACATCCCATTCACACTCAATGCAACAGGGTCCCCTAACAGTTGTTTCCAAATCAGAAATGGTTCCATTAAGCGGCCCACCTGCACGGTGGTAGCAGCTACTGCTAGCGGCGCCCAATAACCCAGGTTCAGGAACATGCCCAGGTAACTGGAGGGCCCGACTGTGGGAGATGGTTGAGCATCCCATGATTGCTTGCCTCCTCAGGGTGTGGGAGGAGTATGGTCTCACCCAGCAATACTGCCACCTGGGTGATGACAGGTGCAGGTGCAGCCGAGCCATGGATTGAGGGAGAGGCGTTGGTGGCATTATGCTGCGCATCAGACAAGGCCTCCCCAACATCTGGAGGCTGGACAGAAAGTTGGAAAAACCTGGACCGAATGCAAGATGCTGTCTGCTGCCGGCCGCAGACCCTGCAATGCTGTGTTCTCCACCATGCTGACTGACACTTCAACTCTATCTGGGGGAGTAAGGCCCTTGCCCCCCCCCCCCAGCAGCCCCGCTCATGGGGGGTTAACCATGGGGAAACTGTGAGGTAGAAGTGAGTCCCAGAAATGGCAGGTGACAGGGCCGGGCACGGTAGCTGGATTGATGGGGACTGGTCGGGACGTATGGGGACACAGTACAGTAAATTAAAAAAAAAAAAAAAAATGGCTCCATTACCTCGCCACTAAATTGCTTCATGCACTGTTTAGTAACTGTGGGCCCTGTTCCATGTCACAATCAATAAGCTTCATTTACCTTGTCCTGCCCCTCACCCAGCTGAACAGCATACTGTGTGGATCGCCAGTGGGGCCCCTTGACTGTACCAAATTGCAACAGTCTGCGTGCCTAAAGGCTTCTAGTCTTCATTTCTGAAGTGCCTGCACTGGTCAGGTGTCTCTTGTACTACCCGTGCGGCACTGAGTTACTGAGCACATGCTGCCCGTGCTTGGTTACTATTCCATTCCGTCTAGGGAAAAGGAGGGTTCCAGGTTATATTGCTGTATCTTGAAGGAAGGGCACAGAGATAATACTAAGTTTTCATTACCTTGAGTTGTCTAACTATAGGAAACATATTTGAGGAGTAATATATAATCACCAGGTAAAAATGATGAACTGTTTTTCATATGCATTATGAACAGAATATTCTTCAGGTTGATTTTTAACCTACATCATGGTCTATATAAACCTTACCAGTCAGTTCAGCACTAAAGCTGCGGAGAGCTCCTGCTGTAGATACAGTACCTAGGGATAAGAAGGCAAAACTGAAATCTTTTCTGCAGTCTTGATGGTAAGGGCTCCACAGTACTTGCCAAGGTGTGTTGGGGTGGGGTGGGGGAGTGAGAAGAGATCTAATGTCTAAACTGTTGTTTCAGTAAACATCCTTAGTGCAGGAAAATGCCTCAGTAAAACAAGGGATAAAGCTCAGACTTATCTTGTACAAATAATCCTCAGAATAAAAATTAAATCTGTAAAGGAAAGCAGTCTGTTTTCAAATATACCAATGCATACCTTAAAGATGCATTAGTGTTAAAGGAAAGAGTCCATGTTAAAAGTATAGCTGTTTAATTATGACTGCTTTATTATTTTAGTTACTAAATTATTAATTGTATTTTACCCTGTATGTTTGTATGCTGTTTCCCCTGCTTACTTGATACATTTTATCTAAGGCACCCAGAGCCCCTGAGATTGGGCGCCATATAAATAAATGATTACTTACTTACTTGTCTGACCTTCTTAAAAGTCTGAATTTTTGAACTTTGAGTGCTGAACCTGGAAAAGCTCAAAAAGTTTGCTTTGACTAGGTTTGACACACCTCCCCCCACCGAAAGGAAAAAAAAAAGTTTTAGTTTGCTGTGTTATGTATCAAATTTGTATTTCTTTTCCCTTTTGGCTTCCAAAGCACTGCCCACAACACAATAGTTCAGTGTTCCACACTGAGTGAGTGAATCGCATATATGTGACCATGGTTGCAACAAATGCTTTCCATGGCAATCAGTTGCATTTCATGTTTATAAAATGGCAACAACAAATACAGAAATCTTATTGGTCAATCCCCATCACCTGACTGTGCATTAAGACACCGTTCAAGCATGGTATGGTCTAAGATTTTTTTTGTTTTGTTTTTTAGTTATATGCTCATATTTTTAGCCCTCGGATGCTGCAGAAGGGAAGGAGATCCCCCCCCCCCCAATATCGGCTGGGTCCCAGCACATGCTGGGATCTGGGCATCATAGGGCTTGCGCTAAGGGTTTTTTCCCTTGTGTATCCCCTTCTCCCCACCTGTCCAGTGTGGGGCCAGTCATGCAATGACCTCAGCGTACGATTGGGCATGCTCCCACGCCCAACATACATAGGTCCTCTGGTCCCTGCCCCGACAGGCTCCCCGTATGGTCGCAGGCTGCCACACCCCCTTGTCAGTGCTAGGGGTCGGTAGGCACTGGGTACCAAGTTCCCTCCTTCCCCAGAGAAGGTGAGCACTATGCCCTCAAAAACCTGTATTTTCATATCCAGTCCATTTTAGAAGTGCAATAATGCACCTCAACGTGTGTTTTAAAGCATTTATGATGCACATCCCAGGGTTTGTGAGGACACTCACCTTTGGCCTCATGCCAAATAAACCCACTGCGGTTTGCTTCACAAATGGTATTCTGCACACCCTATTGTATATTCTTGCTTCCTTGAATTGGTTTGTTTCAGGAAGGTACTTTGCATAGTGCACATTCCCAGCCCATTGCAGAAATCATTTGAAAAATATTATTAGACACTTTTCTTGCTTTTGTGGCAGGGAACATGGCTAATTTTGTAGTAGGCCCCATTGCTAGTGTTATTGTGGTCTTCCAATCCCAACCCTTCCCAGCAAGTACAGCAGCCCACAGGTTAGACTGCCAGCATGTCACATCTGCTTCTAAACTTCAGTATGTACTGGGTATTATAGTTTTAGCTATGTTTTGATGTATATTTTATGTATTCCGTTGCTATGTATTGTTGTATTATGCTTTTCATGTTTCACTCCCCCACCCATGTCGGGTCACACTTGGAAATAAACTTGGCTCAGTGTGTCTGTTCTGTTCACAACATATTGAATAAATAAAGTAGCACAAAGCGTATACCCATCTGGTGTGTTGCAGCATTTTTGCTGGCTGGACGAGGTAGACAGCAGGTAGAGGAGCCCACAAAGTCAGCCACTCACCAACAGTTTCAGTAATTATAGTATGTCATTCAGGTATGTTGCAGAATGTTTTTTTTTTTTGCTGGCTGGATGAGGAAGACCACAGGCAAAGTAGACACCAGTGCAGTCTTCCAGTGGCTCTACACATTATACCTATATTGGAAACTGTAGCATATTTTTGCTGGCAGGATAAGGTATACTGCAGGCACAGCAGACACCAGGATAGACCACCAACAGTTCCAAAAATGTATGCCCATCTCATGTTGCAGCATGTATTTGCTTGCTGGAACATTAAACATATTTATTTATTTAAAAGGTTTACCAGGAAGGACATACTGAGCCATAAAGCTTGTTTCCAATGGGACAGTGTACCACAGGATAGGTTACCTACCAACAGCTCTAAGCGTTAGGCCCATATGGCATGTTAACAGCAGGCCACAGGGTAGGCCTCCCACCATGGTTTCAAAAATGATGCCCATCTAACATATTGCAGCATGTTTTCGGAGCATCTGACACATTCTTACGGACAACCTTAAACAGATCTGGGAAAAAAACCTTCATTGCTGACAAAATAGAAAGTTAGCAAATTGGTGGCATTCATCTCACCAGTTACTTTAATCATTTTTGTTTACCTCAGGTCAATTAGATATGTGGTTCGGTGTCCTCTCTAGGCATTGAGAAAAATGTGCTTGTGTTTTAGAGATGTTTGCACGCTGTGGTGTCTTTTGCTGCTCCAGTGTGAAGTAGATGGGATTCCTCACAAAAATGGTGCGCTTGTCAGTGGGGAAAAGTAATTTGTCATAGATGATGGCTTTTTGTGCTGCCAGAGGATATAAGGCATTCCTTGCCCTGGACTGTCTCTACTGTCATCACTGCTGCCTGTTGAAGGAACAGTCAACCTGTATGTGACTGCAGCCAGATACTCTGATGGATGACTGTTCTTCAAATGCATTGTAGTTGTTGATATCCTCAGCTGAGTGCCTTCTTTACCACTTCTCAGTTTTCTTACACAAAATACACAGTACATATCACTCGGACTCTGAAAAGTCTTAAAAACATCTCAGACCAGTAGTTGTATTGATTTCAATGTTGTCCTCTTGATCTTTTGGTGCGGCATAGTCACTGGTATCCTTCTTGTCCACCTCCCACTCCACCTTGTCAGGGACTGACCCAGCATGAAAATCCCATACCCCAGAACCATATTCTGAGACAGTCCTACTTATTTCCTTCTTTTATGCCAGTGTCTTAAATGTTCTGCTGCCCCATTTATACAATGTATGTGAGAATATGTGAGAATTAAACCTTACTGATAATTTATTTTAACCACTGAAGCATTCTAATTGAGAATAAATAATTTCTCCTCACTTTGGCCATTAATCCTCACATTACACAGGTCACAAAGGAACCCTAAACCAGATGGAGAGCAGCTTGACCAATCAATGATGAATGACATCATGATGGCTTCGTGTCACACGTGGAAATAAGCCTTGGCTCAGTGTGACTTTCCTGGTTACAAAAATTGCAACAAATAAATTCTGCTGCACTCAAAACATAGCAGTAAAATCAAACAGAAACTGATTTCAATCAAACTCTAAAGTTTTATAGTCTACAGTACATAATAGATATGTCCTAACAGCCCATTGCATATCTAACATGACCTCCTTCTCCTTTGGATGAGTAGGTTGCGGACAGAAAGATAAAAGACAGATTTCCTGGTTTCTCATGGATGGCCCTGGGAACCTTCAGAATGAAAGACGGGACTGCTCTGAGCACCGCCTTGTCCTTATGCATGACAAGGTACGCTTCTTCATGGGACAAAGCCTGGAGCTTGCCAATCCTTCTGGCTGAGCACGTTGCAACAAAAAAGCACACCCTGTAAGATAGCACGTCCAATGGTACCGACAAAAGTGGTTCGAAAGGCTTCTTACAGAGAGTATTCAGAACCAGATTCAGATCCCATGGGGAAACAGGGGATCTGAACAGAGATCGACTCCTGTTTACAGCCGCAGAAAATGAATAACCTGCTAATTACTTCAGACAAATCCAGGAGGCTCCAAGGGCTGACACCTGACCTCTCAGGGTGCTCAAGGCCAAACCTTTTCCATTCCTTCCTGTAGGAAATCCAAACTCTGAGGAACTGTGGCTTTGGAAGGCTGGATATTGTTTCCCTGGCCCAAGCCGAAAAGGTGATCCATACATGAGCACAAGCTGCCGATGTGGAATTCTTTCTGGCAGCCATCAGGGTGTCCACCACCTACTTAGAGAAACCCTGCTTCAGGAGTCTCCTCTGTTCAGGAGCCAGGCTGCAAGCTGCATCACTTCTGGATTTGGATGCAGAATGGGGCCCTGTAGAGAAGTCCCCCACACTGGAAATTGGAACAGTGCGCATTGAGCAGGTTTACTAAGTTCAAGAACCGTGGTCTTCTAGGCCACTCTGGAGATAATGAAGAAAGCTTCCTCTTAAGTTCCTTATTTTGTGTATGACCTTGGAGAGGAGTAGCAGAGGAGGGAAGGCATATGCTCTGCCGAAATTCCACACTTGTGACAGAGCATCTACTGTCTCCACCTGTGGACACCGGTAGCAGCTAAAGAACCATTGAACTTGAGCACTGTGGCTGGAGACAAACAGGTTGATCTGAAGATGACTGAACCTTTAACACAGAAGGTCCAACACCTCTGGGTTCAACATCGACTCCCCTAGATGGACATTTTTGTGGCTTAGGTAATCAGCTTGAATGTTCCGCTCCCCCAACAAGTGAACTACTGACAGAGAGAAGATTCTCCTCTGCCCCTGCAGCTGTAGCTTCTTTCAGCATCTCCTGCTCTTTCTCCCCTTAATTGTTTATGGAGCCACCATGACAGTGTTGTCTGACCTTATTTTCCGACTTTTGACTGCACTTGACTTTGAAAATGAAGGAGAACAAAGGCACAGCCCTCATCTGCAGAACATTTATGTGTAGGTGCTGTTCCTGGGCTGACCAAGTCCCTGAATAGAAATGTGGTTCTGGACTGCTCCCCAATCCGACAAGCTGGCATTGGACATCAGAATCAACTCTGGGGACTTCCAAGGGAGACCCTTTGCTCCAGATTCTCGAAAGTCACCCACCAACTCAGAGACTTCTGCAGCCATGGTGGAATGGGAATTCTAGCCTGATAATCCTCCGATGTTGGATCCCAGGCTGACAGCAACTCGATCTGCAGGGGCTGCATGTGAAGGTGAGGCCATGGAACTAATTGTATCGCTACTGTCATGAGGCCCAGAATTCGCAGAATGCGATTAGCTGAAGTCAGTGACAGGCACATCAGCCACTGAATCTCTATCAAGAGGGTCTCCTTCCTGGCTGGTGAAAGGAAGACTTTCCCCTCATACATCCAGAACACCGCTCCTAGGTGCTCCAGGGTCTGTGATGGCTTGAGAGAGCTTTTCTTCCAATTCACCAGCCATGGTACTCCAAAGCTTCCAGAGTCCTGTTCACTGACTTCCTTGCCAAAGATGCAGAGGCGCTCGAATGAGCAGATCGTCCAGGTAGGGTCAGCATGATGTCCCTTCTCCCAGGGTTGAGCGACCAGAACTATGAACACCTTCGAAAAAAGCTTGGGAGCTGTTGCTAGTTCAAACATGACCATCCTGTACTGGAAATGCTGTCCCAGAGCCATGAACCTGAGGAACCTCTGATGAGACTGCCGGATGGGAATGTGGAGATACGCATCCCTCAGATCTGTGGATGCAAGATAATCCCCCAGCTGGACAGCCTGGATGATCGAATGTAAGGATTCCATCTTGAAGTTTATGTGGCGAACAAACTTGTTTAGGTGTTTCAGATCCAGAATAGGCCTGAAACCCCCTGACTTTTTGTAGATTACGAAATAGATCGAGTAGAATCCCTGACCTTGTTCACTGGGAGGCACTGGCGCTATCACCCCAATTTTAGTGAGCTCTCAAGGGTCACTGACACCGCTTGTCTCTTCATGGGGTCCTTTGGAACCAAGGACAGCAGGAAGTGCCCCTTTGAGGGAATTGTAGAAAATTCTATTGCATAATCTAGAGCCAGAATTTTCAAAACCCAAGCATCTAATGTTATCTGGGCCCATCTTGTGTAAAAATTGTGCAGTCTTCCACCAAGGGAAGGGAGGCAGAGATGGGCCTGTGTACCCTTATTGTGAGGAGCCTGCCTTTCATCCAGGGCCTACACTGCTTCTTTGGGCAAGGGCTCCTCTGCTACTATTGCCAGAAACCAGAATAGGCTCCTTTACTCCTCTGGTTCCTGAAGTTCTGAAAGGGATGAAAACCCCCTCAGTACTATCTCTGCTGGCCACTTTCTTGTCCTTTTGGAGTTGAACCAGTCTTTTGCTGTGGCTTTGACACTAGAAGATGGCCCTTCTTATCCTGGATATCTTTTAAAATATCATCCAGGCGAGAACCAAACAACAAGCCTCCCTCGAAGGCTAAGTTAAACAGCTTGGTCCTTAAACCCTGATCTGCAACCTGATGTCGAAGCCACACTCCTTGCATAGCGCACACAGTGTGGTAAGTGGAGCAAGCCAACATGTGCAAATTCTTCACTGTGGCATCTCCTAAGAAGGTGGAAGCCATGGATACCAACTGCAAAATGCTCACCCCTTCCAAATCCAGGGGGATGAAGCTGCTCAGGGTCGTAACCCACAAATTTAAAGCTCTGGCAACAATAAAGGAGGCATAGGAGGTGGTGAGATTTGCATCGTTGGAGGTGAAGACTCTTCCGCATGCAGCATCCACTCACTTGTCATGCAAATGTAACCCCCCTGTCACCCGGGGTTACAAGAATCCCAATTAGATCTAGTGGCAGGTAGGGAAAGGCAGCTTGTGAGACACCAGTTAAATGGGTTTCACACTGTCTCACTCTGTCCTCAGTCTCAGCTGAGCTGGAGGGATGACATCTTATAGAATTCTCACAGCAGCGTAAGCCACATTGGAATGCTGCAGCAAGGGGTTAGCTTAGAACGTTGGGGATTTTAGTCAGTCTTGAGGAGTCAGTCTGCAGAAGAGGGTTGAGAGTGAAGGAGGTGTGCTGCAGGTGTCAGCCCCTCAGAGCTTAGCTCTGCTGTAGAGCTACCCAGAGGTAGAGGGTGTGTGTTCTCACCCTAGATAGAGACACAGAAGAAACCTGACATAGTAGTAGAGACCGCTCCCCGGCTTGTTCCAGTGCCTCATCCCTGGAGGAATTGGGGAAGAGACCAGCAATTTCAGGGACAATCCTCTGGGCCCTGCTGAAGGAGGAAAACTACCTGATGAGTTGTAGAGCAAGTACTGAGGTACCAAGATGTGTTTTTTTTGCCAAAGCCCTCGTGCACCTGCAAACCAATTGTGAGTCTGCGTGCTATAGAGCCCAGGTGTTCACCGAGACAGTGTGTAAAGTATCTGCTACTGTGGGTCAGGGAAGGACAGCCAAGTACAGTACTTGAAGTTTGTGTATGACTTAAACTGTATCTAAACAGTGGTGGTCTACAGGGATGGTCATAGTCACTTAAAGAACATTACAAGTCAGGACACCAGTTTGTGAAGAGTGGAGTGTTAAATGTGATATACATTTCTAGATAGCATTCTACAACCAGAGAGGTTCACAAGAAAGGTGTTGATTCCAAATGAATGGCCGGGTATGGATTTGGGAGCGAGAGGTGGGAGACCCCAATCTGGAGTAACCAGATTTATCTCCACGGGTTCACTTTGGGCACCTATAGCTTTCTCCCGGGAACTTGGCCAGTGTTCACAGAAAGTACTCAGACGTGGGATTGAGGATGATGTTTTCCCTATGGAGCTAGGAAGTGTTCCTGGGTGGTAGAGGGAGCCACCAGATAAATATCCATGCCATATGGAGAAATGTCCCAGTGCTGGCCGAGGTGCCATGCCAGGGAATCAAGAGAAGAATACTAGTTCGGGCTGAGGGCCCAGTGTATTCGGAACCTGAGGGTTACAGTTTTGTGAAGAAGATGTGTTCTAGTCTCAATAAATCTGCATTAACAGGGAGTGTAGCCCCGTGGGGGTCCATCTTTGCTTTGTTATTCTGTTGTTGTGAATAAAAGCCACACTCAAGAATCCCACTCCTGGTTTGGACATTTCAGTTATTGCTTCCTGTGTGTGGATTACTTGGGAGCCCCTGTGCAGAGGTTTCAAACCTAGCCAAAATGCCGAGCAACAGTTTTCTCCCAGAACCCAGGCAGCCAGGTAGTGGGTTACAAAATGGAGGCACCGCACCGTGCTAATCGAACAAAAAATGACATCAACCCGACTCCTGGCTGGTTACAAATTGGAGGCTACCACTGGGATTTGGTTTAGAATTGGGAGAAAAACAAGAAAGGTTGCTCGGATGGTGGCTAGCGTTTTGGCTGTCTGGCAGTAGGTAGCCCAAAAATTAGAAGCATTGCCAACTAAATGTGCCGCTGTGTGCTGTTGTCTATGTGCTGCTGTAATTGTGCCAACTGTTTACCAAGGAGCAGTAAAGCCCGAGAGTGTATGCCCTTGTCCTGCATCATAATTACAATGTTTGCCAGCTTTTAAAATGTTGTGTGACAGGAAAAAGTGTGGAAAACTGTGGAAAACAAAGATAGATTTATGCCCTAGAAGTTGGAAATGCTTGTGGTATGGATTAAGTGAGTCGTTGAGTAAAATACCATGAAAAATGGTGAAATGGTGCTCCCGCCGAGGAGCTACAGTTGAAAAAAAAAAGTGTGGTTTGCAGTTTAAATTTTGCCTGCTCGACGATCACCATGGAGGAGAAGAGCACAAGAAGAGAGAGGCTTATTTGCATGGTGTCGAGTGATTGGTGAGACTGCAATCAGTCCCGCCCTCAAGCCAGCTCTAGAGCGACTGCACAGTGTTCGAGAGGGAGAGAAAGAGGAGTGTGTGAATTGGCTTGCTAGGAGGAGCGTCGCGGTGACTGAAAATGTTGTAAAACTAGTAAAATCTGACTTTTCTGTTTAAATTCGGGCTCAACCCGCATATCAATCGTCTGGAAAGAAAGTGTGGTGTTTGGAAGGACAATCGGCAGAACTGCCAGCCTGCTTCCATCCAGAGGCTTTCAAGACCGGCTGTAGGCCGCATTTTCATCTGAATAACAAGCTACTGATTAAGTGAGTACCATCCTGAGAAACAGAACAAACTGTGTGATTTGGTCAAAAGCCAACTGAATCTGTGTGTAGTAGTGTGATTATTTTGCAAAGAAGGACTGTGTCAAGTTAATCAGCTAAAACAAGAATTCTGAGCATTAGACTGTGAACATAATTATAGGTTCATCAACAGTATAATTTTCAAAGCCAAGTAAGAGACTGTGAGTTGTATGACAGATGCAATGAATTTACAGGCAGTCCTGTACGATGAAATACTGTGGCTTTAGGGGACTTTAAGCTAGACCAGTGATTTAAAACAAATGAAAAATCCAGCAGAAATCATATAAATGTGCTGAGAGAGCAGCCAGTACAGTTTATGCAGTTTGAGTGAACTTCATCAGTGGAGTGTGTAACTCGAATGAGCAGTGGCTTGAGTCAGAAACAGAACGTTGATGTAGGAGTGCTGCTGCCACCATTACAGGGTGGGGTAGTAAAGTAAACACAGCAGCAGGGGAGCCATTTTGTAAAAACTTTTCCAACAATATGGGACTTGAAATAACAGTGGCGTTTGTTTGTTTTCTCTGCAGTCATGTCTTTGGGATCAGCCCGCTACCCGGATCATGACTGGGCTATGATAGTAGAAGAAGTTAACAAGTTGAGAGACATTGAGAGATGTTGCTATGGGGGACGTTTGCCTCTTCATGTGGTGATTCCTGGATATCCAGTTAGAGTGTGTGTGATGTGCTTAAAGGCTGGAAGGGATGTCTTCATGGTTCCTCACTGTTCTGGGTGCCTAGAGAAATATGGTTTGACTAAAGCACCCAAGATTCACTTGGCTCCCACATGGACGAAGCTTCAAGAATCTGCAGTTGGCAGCACACAGCACCAAGTGAAGCCTGATGGGGGAAGCCCAGTAGAGTGTGGCATAGAGCAGGAGGATGCAGATCTACAGGCAGGGCAAAGTACTGATGTCTCTGAGTCCAGGTCACAGAGAGCCACTGCGGAAGGAGCATCAGCAGACCCTTGGAGAGAGGGGCCTAGCCCAAGTCTCATAGGAGAAGATGAGATAAGGGAGACCCTTGAATGGGAGGTGTCGACCTCCACACCCAGCGAAGAGTGGACAGTCTCAGGAGTGAAGATGACTACTCACTCCTGGGCACAGACCCTTAGCGAGGAAGAAGATGAGGGGAACCCATGTGGCCTTATGAAGTAGATGCGGATCCACAGCCTCAAGCTGTTGCCCCAGAGGAGCAGAAAGTAGGAGAGTAGTGACTCCACAGCCCTGTCCCCACAAGGAGGAGTCAAGATCCATTTTACATCGCATTGAGTATGCATAGCTGGCAGAACCAGGACTGGCTGCCCCCAAGGCAGGCCAGAGGTCTCAAGTTGACCAAGTTTAGTAAAGAGGAAAGACTAGTTCGTAGGAAGGTGAATGAGATCTATGGGATGTCCTTTCCTACCTTTCCTCAGAGAGTCTGGGAGGAGATTGAAAGAAACAGGAAATCCTGGATAGTGGAAGAGACCACAAAACATGTGCATCCTGGTGCAAGCAGATATGTCAGAGACAGAGTGTTACAAGTAAAATTCAGACACTGGAAAGTGGTCAGGACACTGTTCGAATAGTGGATAGAGAGGGCAATGAAACCTTTCACAATGTGAATTATGAGCGCCCAGACGGGGTAATAATTCTTGCATCAGACCCATTGTGCTATTTTCCGCAATGCAGAAACCTTCCTGCGAATGTGCCCATGCCTACCAAATGGAGAGCAGGCAGTGGTATGCCAGTGCTGCCATCCAGCGTTGCCGTTACCTATGTTGTTCCGCCAGTCTGGCATTCCAGGAACCAGGTGCCCCACATTCATCAGCCTTGCAGTGTACTGGCTTTCCAGACTCCATCGACTGGCCTACCAGATGACTTCATATCCAGAGAGGACACCAGCCCAGCTGTATCCCGATTCATCGCCTGGGATTTCGGATGACTTAAGACCAGCTGATTTTCCTTTCCTGTTCCAAGGTTCCATCTCCTAGATGACATCATCCCAGCAGTTTCCAGATGTGCCATCCTGTCTTTTTCCGGAAGATGTCTGCCCAGCTGTATCTGAAGAATGCTGCCAGGGAGAGTCTTCAGCGGGAACCAGGTGGTGTACTGTTTTCGTTCTACAAGGGACTGGTAAGTCCAGACTTTCTATTCTAATGACATTGCAGTACACACCCTACACTAGCAGATTCCAGATGTTTGAACTCTCCTGAAAGACTCTCCCCTTTGGGATTTCAGCCTGCTAGAACTGTGCTTCACCGGGCTCCGGCCCAGGAGAGACTGTTTATTGGACTTGCCTTCGAGTACTGTTGTCACTAGATGGGACTTTTAGGGCCTTCCATCCCCATAATGTGTACTGTAAATAATGTTGTTTTTCTACTGTTTTTACTGTTTCTACTGTTTTTTCTACTTTTCTGAAAGATATTTTTGGGATTCTCCAGTGTTTTGATGGTAGGGGCTAGATAGTACTGTGTTTGCAGATTAGGGGTGTTTGTCTTTCTTTTTCTTGCAGGTGTTCCTGAAGAAGACAAGAAGAGAAGACAAGAGGAGAGGAGGAACTCAGCGAGTTCTCTAGTATTCTAATGTAGTAGTGTCTAAGGTACAGTGTTATTGTGTACTGTGTAACTTTTCCTTCCACAGGTATGGTTGTGGGGAGTGGGAGTAATGTATAGAGTGTAGCATTCTCCTTTGTATTTGGTTGCAGGTGTCCAGGGTTGGGGGAGGTTTCCCTGTTTTGTTTGTTTTTGCGTAATTTGGGTTAGAGTCAGATAGGTTTTCCCTAGAGGGCTAGAGGGGGATAGACAGGCTGTGGTCCTGACCAGCCAAAGGGGCCGCAGTACTGATCTATTAGGGCTACGCTCTGGACAATTCTACCAGGGCCACTAGGTATCCATAGTAACATCATAGAGTAGACGCTGATGCATCAGCCAAAGGCCTCTGGTCCCTTAGTGTTGTCTGCCTGTGCTGGCACATGGTAGGGGAGAAGGTAGCTCTACCTCCCTGTAGTCAACACATAGGGTAAGATGGCCTGGGCCAGGTAAGTAATGACTGCGGACAGTCATTTTCCTGGCCAAGGGTGGGTGTAACCCCCCATCACCCGGGGTTACAAGAATCCCATTTAGATCTAGTGGGAGGCAGGGAAAGGCAGCTTGTGAGACACCAGTTAAATGGGTTTCACACTGTCTCACTCTGTCCTCAGTCTCAGCTGAGCTGGAGGGATGGCATCATATAGAATTCTCACAGCAGCATAAGCCACATTGGAATGCTGCAGCAAGGGGTTAGCTTAGAACGTTGGGGATTTTAGTCAGTCTTGAGGAGTCAGTCTGCAGAAGAGGGTTGAGAGTGAAGGAGGTGTGCTGCAGGTGGCAGCCCCTCAGAGCTTAGCTCTGCTGTAGAGCTACCCAGAGGCAGAGGGTGTGTGTTCTCGCCTGATAGAGACACAGAAGAAACCTGACATAGTGGTAGAGACCGCTCCCGGCTGTTCCAGTGCCCCATCCCTGGAGGGATGGGGAAGAGACCAACAATTTCAGGGGCAATCCCTGGCCCTGCCGAAGGAGAAAAATTGCCTGATGAGTTGTACAGCAAGTACTGAGGTACCAAGATGTGTTTTTTTCTTTGCCAGAAGCCCTGGGGCACCTGCAATCCAATTGGTGAGTCTGCTCTGCTATAGAACCTATGTGTTCACCGAGACAGTGTGTAAAGTATCTGCTACTGTGGGGTCAGGGAAGGACAGCCAAGTACAGTACTTGAAGTTTGTGTATGACTTAAAATGTATCTAAACAGTGGTGGTCTACAGTGATGGACATAGTCACTTAAAGAACATTACAAGTCAGGACACCAGTTCGTGAAGAGTAGAGCATTAAATGTGATATACGTTTCTAGATAGCATTTTACAACCAGAGAGGTTCACAAGAAAGGTGATTCCAAATGAATGGCCGGGTATGGATTTGGGAGCGAGAGGTGGGAGACCCCCCATCTGGAGTTAACCAGATTTACCTCCATGGGTTCACTTTGGGCACCTATAGCTTTCTTCCGGGCACTTGGCCAGTGTTCGCAGAAAGTACCCAGACGTGGGATTGAGGATGATGTTTTTCCTGTGGAGCTAGGGAGTGCTCCTGGGTGGTAGAGGGAGCCACCAGATAAATATCCATGCCATATGGAGAAATGTCCCAGTGCTGGCCGAGGTGCCACACCAGGGAATCCAAGAGAAGAATATCAGTTCGGGCTGAGGGCCCAGTGTGTTCGGAACCTGAGGGTTACAGTGCTGTAAAGAAGATGTGTTCTAGTCTCAATAAATCTGCATTAACAGGGAGTGTAACCCCGTGGGGGTCCATCTATGCTTTATTATTCTGTTGTTGTTGTGAATAAAAGCCACACTCAAGAATCCCACTCCTGGTTTGGACATTTCAGTTATTGCTTCCTGTGTGTGGATTACTTGGGAGCCCCTGTGCAGAGGTTTCAAACCTAGCCAAAATGCCGAGCAACAGTTTTCTCCCAGAACCCAGGCAGTCAGGTAGTGGGTTACAAAATGGAGGTACCGCGCTAATAAAACAAAAAATAACATCAGCCCGACCCCTGGCTGGTTACACAAATCCATTAAGGCCAAGGAGTCTTCAGTAGGAATAGTGGTATGTCCGACAGAATTATGAATTGCCTTATCCACCAGAGAAGGGGGTTTCCCACTTACAAGTGTTTTCTTCCAAAAAAGGAAAACACTGTACCTTAGGTTTTGGCAGATATTTTCTTTGGTCCGCACCTGCCCATTCCAGTTCAATAATTTGGTCACAGTGAATAAAGTCTGGAAAACACTTTGGCGCAGAGAAGAACGTGGACAGGATAGGATTGACATCCACTGCCTCCATGGGCTACACCTCCTTGAGCTGTAATGACCTACACACTTCAGTTATTAGATAGGATAAAGTCTTTGTATCAAACAGGGAGAGACAGGAATCCTCCTCTTTGGCTCTGTCCACTCCCCTTCCTCATCCTTCTCAAAGGGTTCATCCTCCTCATCATCAGCTAGCTTCCTAGGGTCAGGATTTTCCCCAAGATCCCCAATATCCTCTTTCTGACCCTCTGTATGGTCAGGGTTGGGGTCTGCCTGCAGATCAATATTCACAGCCCTGTGCTGCTGCAATGTACCTGGATGTGCCTGTATGGGCCCCCCTGATGTAAGGGGCCCGGTATGGGGTCAGATGTGTCTGATGGGATGTCCTGTGAAACATTGGGGCCCAAAAACTCTCCTAAGAGCAAGAAGAAAAATTTACACAATCCTGCTTTGCCACTGCCAGCTGATACACAAGGTGCACCCCCACCCCAGCTCGGAGGTCCAGCGAGGGGAACTACATGAGACATTTTATCTTGAGAAACATGGGGCAATATGAACCCAGCGGTGAGGGTCGCATTACCCTTTTGCAGGTCTTACATCTTTTACGAATAAGAGTTCTCCGATAAGCCATGGTACCAAGATAAGTTGCCCTGCAGGTGCCCAGTGGTTAGAAAACTGAAGGTTATTCCTCAAACCAAAATACAGTACTACAGCCATGAGCTCCACCTCTGAATGTGTGGAAAAGGAGAGAAAACTGAAAAAAATGATGCCTCTCAGTCCTTAAAGTTTACTGCTACAAAAGTAAAAGGCTGTACAAGCAGAGCACTGGGGAAGTACAGGCACGCATGCTCTCTGAGAACGTGCCCGTGTGTGACACCATGGCGTCATGCATGATGTCAGCATGTCGGAGGCGTGCACAGAACACAGGCATCTGAATGACATGCCAAGGCTAGAGAAGCCTGTTGTCAAAAAGAGCATGCGCCGAACGGCTACAGAGTGGCGGGAAAATGGCCAGAAGTTGCGTGGCTCAGTGGAGCCCAGAGAACTGCCAAACTGCCTGAAGAGAAGAAAAAGAACCAACTTCCAATCTGCCGAAAAGACTTTGAGAGCACCCAGAGTCCAAAAAGTCTCACAGCAGAAACCTGTCCTTCCTTTTCTTTTACTGAGGAGAATTAAAGGGAAAGTGTCCCTGTAAGGCAGTAAGTCAAATCAACAGGGGAAGGACCTTTACAGAAAAGTAGCAAAAAACACCTGGCAGGCAAACAGCACCAAAAAGATCCTGAAGAATTGAGGGGGATGATACCCAGAGATGGAGGGAGTCGCTGGAGCGTCCCTGACTAAACTCCCAAAAAGAAACAGGTACTCACCTGAGGCACCTCCTTTTTAAATATGGAAATCAGAGATCTGTTTAAAATACATACCCCTGAAGTATGTGGCAGACGGGCCCCAATCCAAGCACAGGCAGTGAAATGGAAGAGCAGGTTAGCCAGTTTAAAAGCCAGAAATTAACAGGCACAATTTTAATTTAGGGGTGCTCCCTGTTGCCAGGTAGCCCCAACCTGCTATGCAGAATTGCAACCCCAGAAAACTAGAAGCTGATGTTCCTTTAGAGAAGCTCTTCATTTGTTTCCCCTTAGGCCCTGGACACACTACAGAACTGTTTTTGAAAACCGTTTTAGCCAAACCATTTCAGTGCAGCCACACTACTCAGTAACCATTTTTGATAATGGTTTAGTGTGGCCACACTGCTAGTGTTAAACCTGTTCTCCTTGTAACTATTTTGGGTTAAGTCCAACACATAGGACTGTGCTTGCCTGGACACACTGCAGCTAGAACTGTTTTAGTTAAACCATTACAGCTTAAAACACTTTTACTCCTGAACGGACCTGTAGGTAAAACCATGCTAGCTCTAAAACGTTTTTAAAAATGGTTTTAAGACTAGGTATCTAGCTGGGTTCAAAAACACTTTTGTTAAAACATTTTAAGGGGCTTGTAGTCTGTCTGCAAACAGTGCTAGGGGATTTAAACCACTTTAAGGCACTTAAACCATTTTAAGTTCCCCAGTGTGTCCAGGGCCTAAGGGGCTTGTAGTCTGTCTGCAAACAGTGCTAGGGATTTAAACCACTTTAAGGCACTTAAACCGTTTTAAGTTCCCCAGTGTGTCAGGGCCTTAGATGGCACAGCAAAGACTAGAGAGTTGCTGCTGAACCCTCATGTGCCCAACATTCTATTCTGTTAACAGCCTAGGGTTGTGCCATTTGCCCTAGTAGGGGTGCACAATACCCATATGTAATGATTATCCACTACAATATGGGCGCCACAGAAGTGGCATATTTTGAGTCAGCTCATTACATGTCCTGTGTTTATCCTTTCCTAGGTACTACTGTTTGCCTTTTTCTGTCTCTTTTGGGTCCTGTTACAGTCATCTTCATCCTCTTCTTTTCCTCTGATCTTCTACTGCAGATTAGTATTGATTCTGCTACACACTCTGGATATGCCTTGTTTTCATCCCTCTCCTCCTCCTCCTCCTCCCTCTCAGTTTCCCCTTCCCTTATGTGGCACTGCCTGTTGCCTAGGGGCATGTGCACAAACTCTCACAGTACTACAGTGGGTTACTACTCCTACTACGTGGCTTACTTTTGCGCTGTTCTAGCGACAGCAGTATCTTCCACTGGTGTGGGGCTGCTGCTGGTGGTTAAAGTATTCTTTGTTTTTTCTGTGGTGCTAGGAATAGGGACACAGCATGCAATTAGCTGACTTCTTCTTTTCTGGGTGTTCCATATACTTGGAAATCTTTGTATTATTTGTATTTAGACTGTCACGTGCCCCAACAAGCCATATGGTTATTAAAACTGTTTATATGCTTTCTGCAATGGGCTGTTAAAACCCTGCTCACTAACACTGGTCACAGACATGAAAAACAGGCACTGGCACCCACCTCACTAAATGGAAAATGGCTGTTAAAATTGTTGATATATACTGCGCATGCACACCCCTCAAGCTCGCACACTTGCGCTACAAGCTGCATGGCATGCACTTATTGCTAGATGGGTGAGCTACACAAGCAATAATACCCAACAGGGTGGGCAGCAGCATTGGGCAATAGCAGACCACCCAGGGGTGTTATGAGGCCCGATGTCGCAGGCGGAGTGCCTTATAGCCCCCCTGGAAGGTCCGCTATTGCCCATACTGCCCACCCTGGAGGGTATTATTGTACTTAGAATATGGGCAACTTTATTTTAATGTTTAAAAAAAAATAATTTGTATGTAAAAGTGTTAAATCTCTTCATTATTTTATTTGTTTTGTAAAAAAAAAAAATAGTTCCTCTGGCTGCATTACAGTGTTTTTTTTTTTTCTTTTTTAACCTAGGGACTTTTGTCCTATTTGAGCTTCTGTAGTTGATGTTTTGGTAGTTGGTTGTCATGCTCACCCACACACACACATACACACCCACACACACACACACACACACTTACACCGCTTTGGTTTACTGTCTGTTTTTATTCATCTATTCTTTTTTATGTATATATATATTTGTGTTTTCTGCCTGGATTGCTGTGCTAGGGAAGATGCAGCCCATACCTTGCGGGTGCCCAGAAGATGTGACACCCAGAAGTATAGTACGGCAGAACGGGAATGAGCGGCAGACCGCTACATTTCTTTTTTTTTATTTTAAATTACTGCTGAGGTTTGCCTTTGTTTTTTTATTTATTTACTGGGTGCTGTGCGTGAGCAGGACCAAGGGCAAGGAACGGGTCATCTGCAGCAGCGTCGATCGGGATATGATCAGCAATGGTGGCGGTCAGCTGCAAATAATGTTTCTGTGAGTGGAAAAGTGAGCCTGCTAAAGTATATTTATGCACACTCTGCTATTGTGTTCCTTTTTGACTGGGTGACAGCAGGTACTCATATTCAGCAGAGCTATAAAGTAGCGCAGAAGAAGCATGTGAGCTCAATGAGGGTGTAGATTTGAAGTACCAGCCACTGAGGGGAGGGCGGATCTGGAGGAGAGCTGCAGTGTAGAAGGCGCAGGAGCAAGTAGTCAGGAGCTGCCTATCTGACATAAGATATGGTGTTGCTAAATAAAAATAAAGAAAAAAAACAGTTTGCCAGGGGACTGCATTGGACACTCGGTTGGGGGGGCAGAGATGCAGGAGAACCGGGATGTAGCTGTCGGCTTTGAGCAGGAGCAAGTAGTCAGGAACCCACCTGACATAAGATGTGGTATTGCTAAATAAAAAATTAAAAAAAACAGTTTGCCAGGGGACTGTGTCTGACACTGGGTTATCCGTCCTTGTCTTTGTGTACGTGGTGGGCTCACTCGGTTGCTGTCACTCGCTAAAGATGAAATAAAAAAATGGCGGCAGTTTGAAATTGTGTGCTCACTGCTTCAGCCAATGAGGAAGCAGGCATGGCACAAGGATACTTTTTTGGGCATAAGGCACGTTTGAGCTTGGACTTTTTATTTGGTGGTCATCTATTGAAAAATAAATGCATGCCTGACCTTGGTTTTCAGCCAGTCAGGATGCTTTATTTTTCAAGCCCATTTTCTAATTATCTTTAATACATGCTCCTCTGGTCCCCCTCCCACAGAATTACCACTTGGGGTGTCGAGAGAAGCTAAGGACTTTCACCCAGGACTGGGAGTGGTGGCAGTGAGGAGAGCGGAAGGCAGATCCAGGTAAGCTCTACCCAAGAGGGGGGTTACATGTATGTTCTGTAACAGGCTGACAGTGCCCCAGCACCACTTGTCACAGATGTGCAAAATAGGTATTAGACCCTTCTTACTAAAAAAAAATCACTATAAAGATTCCTTATATAGTTTCCGCAAATCTCGGACACCATCTACTGCACAAAATATGAGGCATGCTGACTGCTTACTGGGCTAGTATTGGAAGTCAGTGGCTGCTTAGCTATCCAGCACTGGAAATCGGAATGATGGATGGCTCCAGTATAGATTCCAAGGCCTCCCTAAGGCCTTCCTCTGGCTTAGACCTCCTTTCTCTCTCCTCCTCCTCCTCACTGATTGTCCCAGCCCCACAAAGCTCAAAAAGAAGCCTGCCATGCTCTGCACTTCAGCAGTGACCACCTATAAGGTGAACATGCCAGAAATGGTATATTTTATCTGCTTATATTTTATATGCTTTCTAAGGCAAACTATAGTTCTGAAATAGCCTATCTTGTCCTTACAGATCTGCTCCCCAGATGCTGATGAATTAAAGACTACAGCATCATCAGTTGAAGGAACCCTGCTTGATGACAGTGTCCTGTGGGTGGTGGTTTGTGAGTTAAACCACAATTCAAATCTCTACCCATATCATAATGTTGTCTGGTTTACTGAGTCCCAGACAGCAAGCCAAAGTCTGAAATTTCAGTCCAGTGTTTGATGTGGTCTTCACGAATCAGACAAATCAAGCTCCGCCTTTCTATTTTTTTTTTTATAGAACCAAACTTGCATCTCAAGTTACATGTAGATTTTGGAGAGTCAAAACATTAAAATTAAAACTGCTGCTCAAAATCATTGACGATAGTTCTTTTTTCTATTTATGCTATCCCCAGACTCACGCTGCTTCACTCTGCCTGCTGCCATTAATAAACTACTAGTTCTAGGGACGTGGATATGTTGTTCAATCCACATTTATTGGCAGGTTCCTTGCCACTTTAAATGTTGCCGGAAGATCTTCAAGCTAGCTCCTCCCACCCACCCGGGTGGTAAAACCCTCGGTTCCGCCCCATGACACCAGATCTTCCTTACCACTTGGAAGCTCAGGTTCCCTCCTTAGCGCTCTGCGTTTTAGGCCTGGATCCAGATTCTTCGGTTAACCTGAAACTAATATTAAAGTTTACAAGACTTCGGTCTTTGTCTTCCCTCACAGCTACGATGGACAAATCGACTCCTGGCTTTCGTTGGTGCCCTTGTGGGCAGAAGATGTCCCGGACCGATCCGCACTCCATGTACGTCTACTGCCTGGGGCTTGGTCATGATTCGCAGGCTTGCGGATTGTGCAGCTCCTTCTCGGCTTCGGTCTTGGAGAACCACGCTGCTCGACTTCTTCTTGGGTGCCCTGAAAAACAGTATCCACCGGTCAAGTGGAAGGAGGCCTGTTGGGCAGTGTCCGCGGCGACGGGCTCCGCGGAACAGTTGGAGCAGATGATTGCCCTCGAAGAGGAGGCGGCCCAGGCTGCTTCTTCTTCATCCTCGGCTGCGGCATTTATCCCGCTGTCTTTGGGCTCCTCCTACACGACTTTGTTTAAGGAGCTATGCCAGTCCCTCTCCACCAAGGGAGAAGGGCTATCGGGACATTCCAGTCGGTCCAAGAAGAAGGACTCAAAAGGTAAGTCCCACCGTCGACGTTCATGGGAGCGGGAGAGATCCCCTTCTCTGGACTGTCGACTTTCGACTTCGGTCGAGGTTGCGGCTAAGGCCGCTGACTTCATGGTGTCCCTGTCAGGTCAGCAGGCCGAGACAACCATCGATGCTGTTGAGATTTTTCTTGACCCATTGGACGGTTTGTCGACTGGTGATGCTGACAACCCTACTTCACTGGTTCCCCCGGTGATTACCGAGGACTTGCCTGTGCCTCCTGTGCTGGAGTCCCCGGTTAAGGTCCCTGAACCGAAGGAAGGACGGGTTTGCCCCGTTCCCTCTCTGACCCACCCTCGGAAACCCTCAAGGTCTCGGTCTCGGTCCTGTTCCAGGTCCAGCCAGTCCCACCGATGTCTCGGTCTCGGCACTGTGGAAAGCGCCGTCGCCGCTCATCCTCGTCGTCCTCTTCATAGGATAGGCTCTGGCGCAATTGCGTCTGCGCTACAAGGATTTAATGTGGCAGCAGCTCTTATTGTCCGGGAATAAGCCGACTCTGTCACCTTCTCCAGCCATTAAGTGGCTGTCACGGACAACCGCGAAACAACCCCTCGCGCGTAGGTCGAGGAGCCGACTCTGGCACCGGTTGTTTGGCGAAGCCGGCTGCTCTGTCCATTGTGGTGGTACCCCCCGCCTCCACAACCAAAAACTTGGGCCCCAACCAAGGATTCTCGGTCGGGTCAGGGCTTGTTCCACAGGTTGTCGGTCACCCTCACTCCCGATCTACCTCGGCAGATGGAGGGTGGCTCAGGCACCCGGCAGCTGTTTGCAGACTCCTCGGAGTCTGATGACGACTCCTCCCTGTTCTCCAGGCCGCTTGACCTGGAGTCTGTGGGGGGTCAGTCGGTGGACCAGAGCCCATCCTCGTTTTTTTGTTTGTTTTGGCTCATCTCGGAGTCCACTGGGATGCAGCTCGAACCCGGTTGTGGGCTAGTATCCCTCACGGAGATACTGGACCAAGGGATTCCCCTACGGAGGCCTTTTCTGTGGCAAAAGCCATTGTTGGCCCGGCCCTGGAGTTGTGGCACGGCCAGCATCTTGTCCCGCTCCTTCGGCCAGGATGGCCCGAAAGTATGCAGTCCCTACTGGCTCACTCTCTGGTTTCTCAGAGCACCCTTCTGCGGAGGGGTTATAGTGACCAACAGTGTTTTCCGGCGTTCCGGGAATGCTCGGGATGTGGAAAAACTGCCCGATAAGGAATCCAAGAAGCTGGATTACGCGGGGCGGAAGGTTTACGCTGCTTCCTCCTTAGGCCTTCGTCAGGCTAGCTCAGCACTTCTGATGGCACATTTCTCACACGCCCTCATGGGCTCCCTAGATGAGGTGATTCCTCATCTCCCAGCTGACCTTCAGGTGACAGTCAAGCAGGTGCAGGATCAGGAAAGACCCTTCTTCCTGTTCCTTGGCTAGCATTCTGGACTACCTGTGGTCCCTTTCTCAGCTAGGGCTTTGGCCGATGACCCCTAAGGTGCACCTAGCAGCCATCTCTGCTTACCGGGCGTGGGCCAGCAAGCAGTCAGTGGCACAGGAGAAGGTGGTAGGGTGCTTTTTCAAAGACCTTGATCACATATCCCCTCCCCCGGTGTGAGAACCTCCACCTCCATGGGATCTACTGCTGGTATTGGCTAAGCTCATGGGTAAGCCATTTGAACCGATGCATAGGTGTGACATCTCTCACCTGTTGTGGAAGACTGCCTTCTTGGTGGCTATTACGTCAGCCAGAAGGATGGGAGAGCTCCAAGCGCTTTCCACTGAGTCTCCTTATCTGGTCTTCCATAGGTACAAGGTTGTCCTGCGCCCCCACCCAAAATTCCTTCCGAAGATGGTGTCGGTGTTTCACCTTAACCAGGTGTTGACTCTGCCGGTGTTCTACCCCAGTCCCACCTCGGAGGCCAAATATAGGCTCCATGCTTTGGACCCTAGAAGAGCGCTCTCTTATTATAAGGAGCGGACGGCTGAAGTTCGGGGAGAGGTTTGCCAGCTGTTTGTCACCTACGCTGAAGCTGCACCTGGCAGACCTGCAGCCAAGCGGACGATAGGCAGGTGGGTCACCTCCTGCATAGATCTCTTTTATAGGTTGGTGGGCATGGAGCCTCCCAAAGGGATAAGAGCTCATTCTACCCGCCATACCGCTGCTTTGGTGGCTGCTTCTAGGGACATCCCTATCCAGGAAATCTGCAGGACTGCTACCTGGAAGTCAGTACACACCTTTATTTCCCATTACCACATTGACCTAGAGTCACGCCAGGATGCTGGTTTTGGTACCTCAGTTCTCCAGTCCTTATTCCCTAAGTAGGGGGTGCGTGCCTTGCCTCCCTCCTCCCGGAGAACTGGTAGGAGTCTGCCAATAAGTGTGGATTGAACAACATATCCACGTCCCTAGAAATACAGGTTACTCACCTGTAACAGGAGTTCTAGGGGTGGTATGCCATTGTTCATCCTAAACCTCCCGACCTCCCGGCCCGATCGCGCAACCTGGCTTCCAGCTGGCTAGATCTGGCGTCAAGGGGCGGAGCTGAGGATTTTACCGCCTGGTGGGTGGGAGGAGCCAGCTTGAAGACCTTCTGGCAACATTTAAAGTGGCAAGGAACCTGCCAATAAGTGTGGATGAACAACATATACCACTCCTAGAACTCCTGTTACAGGTGAGTAACCTGTATTTATCCTCTTCCTCAGTGAGCACATCCTGCCAGGTCTGAGCATAAATAAAGGACTTAGTTTGGGGAATCAAAACACATCCAGAGCATTCAGGAGGAGCCTGGGGCAGGTTTTCCCATTGATGGATATAGGAGTAGCAGGCCAGCTGTAACTCTGGACATCACAGTTCTTGAAACCTCTGCTGTCTCTGTCCTCTGTCTCAGCATGCTTGAACTCTGTGCATACATGTGGTTCATCAGGCATTGGGCACGGGCTGAGGTAACCAAGCTGCCCTTCCTAGAGGTGTAGGGTGTCCTGCAGGATGCTTGCCCCTTAATCCTGTGCTGGCCCATTATGAATCTTCATGTGTTCAGGGTGAAAACCTAGAACTTCTGCATGGTAAGTGACCCCTATAACCATAATATCATGATGAACAGAATGACCATAAAATTTTATACATGCCTTTTTTTTTCACAAAAAATTGTCTCAGTATATCTCTGTTGTGAGCTATATCTTGGTGAGAAACTTCTTTTAAGTATTTATATTTTAAGAACCTATGAAGCATTCCTTGAATTTAATAGATATGTTAAGGGTATTGTCTGTTTATAATCTGTCAGAGATTTAAATAACATGCTGTTATGTTAAGCGTTGTATTGATGCTATGGCAGAGCAGATCTATAAAATATCGAAAGCAATTTACCTCGGAATGAATCCCATCCATTGTTAGGAAATGGGATTTTATTGCTGCGTCTCGTTTTCCTGACATAGCAGGAAAACTAGTTGTTGATTTTGAAGAGATTAAACTGGTCCAGAATTACCAAGCCTGATTTAAAGTGCACCGACTCAACATCTATTATGGCAAAGTGAGTATTTTTTTTTTAAATTTAAAAGGGCTCCTGAGGTTATTATTTGCCACCATACGAAAATGAATTGTGACAATAAAGGCCCTGATTACAAGCCTTCCAGGCCATCCCACTGTGACAATTAGCTCCCAGTTGTTAAACCGCTTATTTATTAGCGCATTAAGGGCTTGTGCTGTCTTGACTTGGAACTAGGGAATGGATTATTACTGAGGTTGGTTACAAACACAATGGAACCACAATAAAGTGTTTTATTTATCTGGCACCATAGATTTTAATGTAATTGACTCGGCTGTGGTAAACTCCAGGAGAGTTATTAAAAGGTACCTGCAACAGGTTACAAGTTTATGAACTCTACAGCAAAGTAACCTGTTAACTGTTGGGATTTCATGCAGCAATGTGGAGTATTTCAGTTTTGGATACCGTGGACAGAAGTAGGATGGTCAGGGATATCAGGAATCTGTGTCAGTATGAGAAATTCAAGCTCAGATCAGGTCGGAATTTTTCCAAGCTTCTGAGTTTTGGGGACAGTGTTTCCTCACTTCACATCATCTCTTCAGTTTGTTGCAGCTCATGAGACTGTAGGTCGAATTATATACGGTTCTGCATCAAGAAGTAAGAATAGTCATGACACCCATGAATACAATATCAAAATAATGCAATTTGACCATGTTACATGAACCACTAGAGATGTTGCAGAGGTTTACTTAATCAGCAAAGTTCCGGTGAAGTGGCCAAATTCTCCATCACAAGCAATCTGCAAAGTTCCACTTAGTCCAGACTTTGCACTTCCCCACTTTGCAACCAGTTTTCTTGGTTAAGTGACATGTTTTCACAGAAACTTCACAGAAACTTCTATGGTGAATTTGCATGGCTTCTGTTTTGCCATTTAAATTGTAGTAGATCTCTCCTTTCTCAAAAGTAAGCACACTATTGAAAGCATTTTAAAATGATGTATTCATATTAGTAAGTGCAGTAGTTTTGTGTGTATTGCCAGATTTACATATTCTACCTAGCAACTGCCTAATTACAGGAAACTAAAACCTTTTCAAAAAAAAAAACTTTTACCATTTTATAAGTGTAATAACTCACTCCAGGGCAGATTTCTTGACAATGAATGCACTTTCTGGGTACATAAGTTCATAAGTAAAGTATTAAGTCAAGCTACAAGAGCCATGTCAGATTTGCCACTATATCAGTGGTAATATTCCCTGGTTTCATCTCCCATATGTTTGTCTAATAAATTTTAAAGGAAGTCGCATTTTAGGTGCTTCAACCACCCGAATGGAAGTGCATTCCATACATCCACCACCCTTCGATTAAATCACAATTCCCTCCTATTGGTTTTATATAATTCTCCATTTAATTGATGTTGGTATGCTCTAGTTACCCTTCCATTATCTTTTTTTTTTAATTTAGGCCGGCAGATTCCCAAATTACCCCACTCTTATGAGCCTTATACACGTAACATAAATCCCCTCTAATTTTCCTATAAGCTAAAGAGTGCAAGCCCATGTCCTGTAGTCTGTCGTCATAGGGTTTACTTTTTACTGATTTGATTTTCTTAGTAAACTTTCTCTGCGCCCCCCCCTCCATTAACCTTGTGCAGCCTATACTTGGGGGGGGGGTAGAAAAAGGGGCACCATACTCCAGCACTGGTCTGACTAGAGATCTATACAAGGGCCCAACACATCCCTCCTCCTACTTCTTATATTTCTTAAGAGGTTACCCATTATCCTATTAGCTCTTTTTATTACTTCTTTATTATGCATGTCAAAACTTAATTTATTCGTGATTATCATCCCCGATCCTTTTCATTAACAGTGCTGGATATAATTTTGTTGTTGTTTATTTTATACTGTGCACAGGGATTATTAAAGCTGAAGTGCATAACCCTGCACTTGGTCTCATTGAATTGTACTTTGTGCCTGTTCGCCCATAACTCTAGATCTTTAAGTTGTTTTTTGAAAGCTATTGACGGAATCAGCATCATTCACAATTGCCCCACTTTTGTGTCATCTGCATACTTCCGTAACCAGGCCCCACCAGATACTTGCATACTTGATACAAACGTGGCAAACAACAGGGGCCCCAGCATTGATCCCCGAGGGACCCCACTAGAAACCCTCCCCCAACTAGACAGGTGACCTCTAACCTGAACCCTTTGGCACATTGAAAGGTCTCAGTTCAGCCAAGGCATTCATTAAAGGGGAACTCTCAGCTCCCCCCTGCAGTAATGCTGTGGGGACCTAGAGGTCCTGATTACACAAAACAACTAAAAATAAAAATGTTTAAGGCACCTACTGTTTTGCAGTATTAATTTTTATCTGGTTGATCCTTCTACCCTCTGCCCATCATGCCAGAGAACTAGTACTCCCAGTGGCCCCTGTGGCCAGTCCTCTGATGACACGAACACTGTTCTTAACTGTGAGGGATGTCTATGTACCTGCACATTTTACTTCAATACTAAAAATGTAAAGCGGTGCATTTTCTCTCATATATTCTTCTGATACCAGTCGCGCTTAGCTAGTGCAGTCAGTACCAGCAGAATAAGTGCAAAAATGCACTGCTTTACATTGTTACTACAATATCTTACTACATTTACAGTTCCTCAGCAGGGCCACCAGGGAGAATCTGTTCAGCAATACTGCAAAATATCTGAAAATATCTGTCCACGTCTGTGGCTGCAGCTGTATCTAATAATTGACTCTGCATATCCACAAACTCACTATGTGACATTAAATAAGAGACTGGACCTCAGTGGTTTCTGTGCTCCTAGATGTAAAATTGGGTAAAATCTAGTCCCCACTGAAAATGAGATGTTGCATCCCAGTTGGGCTATCCTAGGTAAATGCATTGTTAAATGCAAGGAGATTACTGTGGCACTAAGCAGTGCGGCTTCTGCTTGGCACACTCACAACCCAGGTTTGTTCCTTAAGTCTGGGTCACTAAGAGAAGAGACCAGCCATGATGGTGACAGAACGTCTGCTAGGATGCTGTCCTCCCAAGGATGGGTTGAGCAATGCCCCACTCTGGAGTGACTTCTAGTGGTTAGCTATGTAGGGGGAACTAGCACAACTTTGGTAACCACAAGCAGCTATGCACCACCCTTATGATGTTCTGGACATGTGCATGCCCTGTGTTGGGGAAGAGGGAGGAGAAAAACAGGAAATGGTGAAGCCTCACTCAAGTATGCCAGATGATGGCCATCAACCTCCCCTTTCCCGTGATACCTGGACACTCAGTAAGTCTTTGTTGACTTACTGGCCACTGTCTCCAAAGACTGCATTCCTTCCTTTCCTTCTGGTGGCCGGCCACAGGAGGGGACCCTGCAACAGATTGCACCAAGTTATGGTGGGGTGGACTTTCCATTGACCTTGACCTTGATGCTGGTAGCGGGAGGTGAGTCTGGTAGGCGGGGGGACCCTAGGAGGCCTGAAGGATAGGGGTGCATGGGGAATGTAGAGAAAAAAACAATAAGAGCTTCAATATGCATGCTTGTTTATCTGTGGGGAATTTAATTATACGTTTTATAGTGTTTATGTTTACTAAATTTGTAGTTGTATTTATTGATGGACAGACAAGCAGTAGCAGTAAAACAGCTAATACGGTATTGTTAGGATCATTTTGTGCTGCTGTTTTACTGCTCATCTTACTTTTGTTGCCTTTTCTTCTGCATTTTTAACTTTACTGTTTTGTTTTTAACAAACTTCCATTTTAGGCATGTTTTTAATTGAAATGTATGTTCTCCAGTCCCATTTCCTTTTTTGTTAATCATCTTGTCTTTTCCTTTTTCATATTGTGCACCTCTGAGTGCCTTTTTTTTCTTCGGAGTTAACTGGTCTGTTTTTGTATGTCATGCTTTTATTCGCTGTTCTGTTTAGTTGCCCTCTGTCTCTTTCTGCTCTCCTTTAACGTTTTCATATTCTTGGGCTTCTTTTCCTTTTCCCCTGCCAGCTGTTACCTCTCGTACGTCTCCAAGCCCTTTTCTTATTTCAAAGGCATCACAGTGCCTAGTTTTTGTTTCGTCTGTATGCATGATGTGACACCACAAAAAGTATCTACTGTAGTACTAATGAATTATTTAATACAAAATGTTCCATTTTAAGAAAATGCACTTTTTCTCAAACTTCAGAATTTCTTCTCCAGCTAGGTAATTATCTTTGCAAAAGGGGGATGTTGGTATCCTTTCTCTAATTAAACCTTCATCTTGCGCTCTCATATACTGTACACCTAATTTTTCCTCTCATATCTGTGACAGTTCCCTAACAACTTCTTCAAAGTGTGTGAACATTTGGTATAATGCCATACATTAATCAGTAGAATCCCCCAATAGTTTTAAAATACTGATTTATAAAAAAAATTAAAACTTGATGTTGTTTGTGGCTGGCGGTTTAATTTTATGATGGTAGAACTATTGATTTTCTTTGTTCTGTTCATTGCTTTTTAACAGAAAATCAATATAGAAATATGCCATTGTAAATAGGAAGAGCAGTGCCTCAAATATGTGCAAAGCACTTAGAAGACACCAGTTTCAAAGTGAGGCGTGCCAGCTGTTTGTCACTTATACTGAACCCCCCTAGTCAGACCAGCAGTGAAGCAGACAATTGTCTGATGGATAACCTCCAACTACAGGCTAGTCAGTCTCACTTCAGTGGTGGGAAATTAATGGAAACTCTGCTAATGGAATGGCTGGTAGAGTTTCTTGAATCCAGTGGTCTTGAAGATCTCAGGCAGCATGGATTCACCGAGGGTGGATCATGCCAAAAGAATCTGATTGATTTCTCGAACTGGGTAACCAATGAAATAGATCGGAGAGGGCAATGGAGATGGCCTATCTAGACTTTAGTAAGGCCTTCAACACTGTGTTGTCACAGGAGGCTGATTAAAATTGAGCAACCTTTGGGTAGGATCAAAAGTGGTGAACTGGGTTAAAAACTGGTTAACAGATAGGTGTCAGAGGTGTGGCTTAACAACACTCACTCTAATGAAGGGAAAGTGACCAGTGGGGTGCTGCAGGGCTCAGTACTGGGCTCTGTCCACTTCAGTAGCTTCATTAGTGACACTGTAGAAGAACTGGAAGGGAAGGTATGCCTTTGCTTACTTACCTATAGCCATAGTTCTACTACTAGTATTCAAGTTAACATTGACATGACCCACGCTACCTTCTCTGGGAAGGCTTGCCTCAAATTCCTATTCCAGCATGCATATCTGAGTGCAGTTGTGGTAAACCCTGAGGACCACATAATTAGGTGGTAGAAGGAGGCAAGCTTAAAGATTGTTCTGTTGACCGAGTATGCTCATTGGAAAGCTGCCTAAGTGTGGATGTGAACTGAACACTAGTAGTAGAACTATGGTTACAGGTATGTAACCTCTGTTTTAGCTCAACTCTGTTGATGTTCCTATGTTCCAGTTTATACTTGCGATTATACTTGGGATTAAGGCAGAAGCAGACCTTAGGGCCCATCATGACTGTGGTCGTAAGATCTTCTTCAAGGATGTTTCTTCCATTAGGCCACACCTTTGGAACTATACCCATGTCAGTACTAGGACCACATAGAAACGTTTGCTAGCCAGGGGCCATCCACAACAATGTCATGCAACAGAATCTATATAAATGTAGGTGGTCTCATCACTCCTCAGTTCTTTTCCCGCCAATGATCATCCTTGTCGGACCTGCTGTTAGAAACGTCATCTTCTTGCCATTGCCATTTATCTTTTATTTGCTTTACAGTGTTTTTTTGTCATCTCTGCATGCAGCTAAAATGTAAAGATGCTTTCTTTTGGTACTGTAAGTGTGGAGATAAAATTTACAGAGAAGACACGCATGAGGTCTCTGTGTGTTGTTTGGGTCTATTTCACAACTTGAGAACTTGTGACATCTGCCAGAGCTTTAGCCATGCCACAATGTGATGCCACAAGAAAGTGCTAGAACATTTCCTTCTGTTGAAAACCTTAGCAGCCTTTGCGAAGGAACAAGGTCCAAAAGCTGTGTTGCTGTCCACGTTGGTCAAGCCGCGCGGCCCACAAAGTGGGAGGGCTGGGACAGGGAGTGGTCAGCGTCAGGGCCCTCCTCATCACTAGGCCATAAGAACAAGCATAGAGATCAAGAGAAGCCTGCTTCCCCAGCAAGATCCCAGTCATCATTGAAACAAGATGATCCTACAGCGTCATTGACTGCTCTGGTGGCGTTGATGACAGCCCCCCTCCCAACTGGTCAGGGCTTGGCTCAGGCACTGCTGTACCTACTATGGATGGTACAATGCCATCATCGTTGGGTCAAGGCCTGTTGTCAACCAGTGTAGTCACAACCCCCTGTCCAGGACACTGTCAATGCCAAAACAGTGCTAGCTTCCGACATGATATGACACATTTCTTTCTGGCTTGCCCGTGCAGACTCTTATTCTGTTGATGGGGCTCACTAGCTGTCAATCCCCATCGATGACATTTTTCAGCACACAGCAAATTGCTTCTTCTCAGCCGCCGCCAATGTCACTGGTGTGCTCAGTGACTCCTGTCATTGACAGAGATGCTGACAGCAAGGTTGAATATAATCCTGACCTCATGATGAAGGAGGATTATGAAGAGGAGAGGGATATGAATCAAGCAAGGCAATGCAATTTTATTTATATGGCACCAAATTCAGAGGACTCTGGGTGTCCCACAAAAGCAAAACAGATTAATAAAAAGTACAATATAACAATAAATGAAACAGATAATAAATAAGCACAATCATAATGTTAAAGTGATTTACCCACATTTTTCAATTGTGATATCACTTGTATTTTTAGATATCTTATGCTGGTGAAAGTAAATCCTTTCCATATTTACAGTTCAATGTTGCATCTGTCCTGAGGTGGAAGAGATCATAATTTGGCCCCGACAAGGTGGCCATCCAATCCTCTCCACTTACTTATTCCTCTGGCAAGCCCCTGTGCTCGCCACGTAATGACGTGAAGCAAGGGAGAGCATGGGGCGAGCCCTGTTAAAGTCATTGGGGCTGAATTTCATTACTGTTTAATGCATATTGATGGCCAGCTGAAGATTAAAGAAGGACACTGATTGACTAACAAAGCGCTACTAGTCGATCAGTGGCCTTATCTATCCAGCTGGCCATCGTATATTAAATGTAATAAATTCAGTCCCATTACTTCAGTGGGCCTAAGTATCCCCGCGCCTACCTTGATTCACATCATTATGTGCTGAGCATGGGGCGTACAGATTAATTGGGAAGCAGAAGGTATCAGCTAGCTACCTTGTCAGAGCCAAATTACGATCCCTTCCACCGAAGAACAGATGCAACACTGCATTGTAAAAATGGAAAGGATTTACTTTCATCAGCATAAGGTATCTAAAATCATAAGTGATGGTGTAAACTGAGGAAATCATGTTAAGAAAGTAACAGCATCATGCCCCAAAACAGGTGATAAATAGGTAGGTTATAAGGTTAGATTTAAAAATGGTCATAGAAGCAGCACCTTTCACAGTATACCAAAGTTCAGTTCTACCGTCTCCTCCTGCAGTGAGGATTCAGTGGTGCATACCCCCAGGTCTCCTCCTGATGACCCTACTTCTCAGTCCATGATGCAGTAGATGCAACGTGCAATGGGCTTTGCTGTTGTGGAGGAAGACCCCACAAAAAGGAATCTTATTAAGTTTCTGGAGGTCCCCTTTTACTCCCTGCATTTTTATTCCACCAGTATATCCTGCATTGGAGGATGCCACATTTGCTGAATGTACAGACCAAACTCACTGCCTGCAGTACCCAGAAAGGCTGATTAGCAGTGTCCAGCCAAGAATGAGTTACTTAAAATGTCAGTATCTGGTGCTGAGAATGACAAATGTTTGCTCTGCTCAGCCTATGATGTATCTGATGCCTCTGCCAGGGTCGCTGCTTCTGACATTTGTATGAGGTGATATTCTTGGCACAGGGTTCATGGTTTTGCAATTGATGTGCAAAAAGCAGTTTTAAATGCCCTTTGAGATGGACAAAATTGTTTGGTTATGATGCAGAAGATACCCTAAGAGGTCTTCAGACATCCAGTATGACTCTAATGTCAATTAAGTCCCTGTATGCCACTCCAGTTAGGGGTCATGGGAGGGCTTCTATCACAGCCTGCTGCAAGAGGTGGTCAAGCTTACCATCAGCAAGGCAGAGGTAGGGGAGGTGACACCCTGCCATGTCCCCTTCCTCCAGGTCCCAAAAAGCACCCAAAACAATAGGCATCAGTGGCACTGGCACCACTGGTTCTGCATGACTATTTACAGGATATACTCCCACTCCAAAAGTTATATCAAGGAGTGGATGTAGAGGGGCAGACTCTCCCTGTATTTGAAGCAATAAAGGGACATTGTAACGTTGCAAGCTATCATTCCCCTATCATAAACAGGGACTGACTTTGCTTCCTGCACATGATAGAGGCAAACCGTCATATCATGATCAGACAAGTTCACAGGCAATACCTCCGCTTTGCCCTAGAGAGGAATACTACCAGTTCTGAGTCTTGCCCTCATGCTTGACTTCTGCGCCGTGGGTCTTTACCAACTGCTTGGCAGTAGTGGCAGCAGCTCTTCAAAGGGAAGGCCTGTATGTCTTTCCCTACCTGGATGACTGGCTGTTGGAGGCCAGTTCCAGGGAATGTCTCCTACATACATTGTCTTGGACAAAGCACTTATTTGAGGCTTTGGAGGTCACAGTATTTGTGCCAAAGACTGTGATGACTCCCTGGCAATGACTATAGTACATAGGAGCAGTTTTGACATAGAGAACGGTTATGCTTTTCTGCCACAGAACAGGACAGAAAACCCGATTTCCTCAGCACAGCTTGTTTATAGGAGTCTCCTAAGTCTCCTGGTTACAGTCAGGGGGATGATGCCACTGGTCAGTTTTTATATGAGAGTCCCTCAGTGGACACTGAAGGTCTGGTGGTCAATGAAAATATTGTCATGGGATCTGCCCTACAGCATACATATATCAGCTAGACATCTTCCAGATCTCCAAAACATCTTAGCAAATGAGTTAAACAGGTCACAGTTCAAAATTCACAAATAAAGCTGGCCCGGTGGCACTGAGGGTTGAGGCGCTGGACCACACACCTCGCACCATGCCTGCGACCCGGGTTCAGTGACGGACTTGGGTCACTGGGGGGTTGGCCGGGGGGGGAGAGGAATCGAGTGCCCAATGGCTGCTCTCCCTCTCCGGGGAGGGTTGCAAGCTAGCCCCACCACGTTACTGCCATCTCCTGGGTGAACCTGGGTACTGGCTGTGCAGTTGGGGAAGCAGAGAATGAAAGGGAGGGGCTGACGTCGGCCAAGGGCCCTGAGCAGAGACACATCTCAGTGCGCCTCTGCCTCATTGGTCCTCCTCGAGTGCTGACATCAGCAGGGAGAGGGCACAGAACAAAGGAAAGACACCCCACAGCTGGTCCAGGTGACGAGGCACCGCACTGCACTTCCGCGAAGGAACTGAGGGCAGACTGTGCTGTACACACACTCTCCTGAGGATCGGAGGAGGTAAGGGGGAATCCTCCTTTGCCCCACCCGGGGGATTAACTGGGTCTCTAGAAATGAATGGAGTGGTGTACTGTAGGAGCTGACGCCTTAGCCCTAGCGGTAGAATGTGAGTGCTTGTAGGCTCCGAGAGAGTGAACCATTTGGGGGAGAGAGAGGAGCAAAAACAGAAAGTAAAAAAAAAAAAAAATTCACAAATAGGAACTGTTGACCTCCATGGTAAATGACCTCCTTGCAAAGACCTTTTTATGTCCCCACACAATGCAGAACTGCGCATTTCTGCTTGCTCATTCTGGGGCTTGGAGTTTTCTGGTGAGATGAGTTGCCCTTCTTTTGGAAAGGGGACTTCATATCTGCATTTCCCTCGTTCCACTAATACAGAGTGCTGCTCAGGTTGTGCAGGAAGAGTGTCACTCTCAGCCTCATTGGTCCATTATGGCCTAAGGTTGCTGATATGCTGGTTGTGGCTAGAAGGCCTTCTACCAAACATACCTATTCCATGAAATGGAATCGGTTCACTTTGTAGGCTGCTTCCTGGAATTTGGACCCATTTACATGTTCTACAACTGTAATGCTGGAAAACTTGCTGTCACTGTCAGACAGTGGTCTACAGTGTTCCTCACTTAAGGTGCATTTGGTCTCTATATCAGCTTTTTGTGCCTCTATTGATAGTTGTACAGTCATCCAGTTAGAGGTGTCCCACACTTTTCTGCAAGGTATTTTGTATATGAAACCTCCTATCTGCAATTCAGTCCTGCTTGGGACTTAAATTATGTACTTGAGAAACTGATGTTGGCTCCTTTTGAGCCTGCAACAAATGCAGTTTACATTTCCTGTCTTGGAAAATGCTATGTTTGGTTGCAGTCAGTTCTGCTCAAAGGATGTCATATCAATAGGCTCTAATGTGTAAGCCTTCTTATTTAATTTTTCACAAAGGCAGAGTTTCCTTGCATAATGTGCTGGCTTTGGGCTTACTCTATGGCAAAGCCTATTGTCCTGAACATATATATCAGACTGTACAAGCCTCCCAGTGGCCTTTGGGACTCATTCCAAAGGTCTGGTCTAATGGGTGAGATATTCTTGAAGAAGATAGAACAGTTACATACTTAACATAACAGTAGATCTTCAAGAGAATCTTTTCCATTAGGCCATGCTATCCCTCCCTTCATCCCCCCTTCTGTTTCATTGAGGATTGTGCCAGATATTGTGCCTGGTCATAATCCATGGCTATTATATCCAGCACCATTTCTTGACTCATATGCTTAGTGCTGGTCTGATCTCCTGTTTTTTTGTGCTTGGAGGTCCTCCAAGTCTTATCTCCAGTGGGGCACTGAGGAATGATGGGGCCACCCATGTTTATGTAGATGCTGATGCATGATGTCATCATGGGCAGCCCCTGGCTAGCAAAAGTTCCAGTGTGGTCCTAGTGCTGATGCAGGTATAGTTTCAAAGGTGTGGCCTAATAGAAGAGATTCTCTCAAAGATCTATTGTTACTGTGAGAACTTGTGATGGATCTCTCTGACATGCTGGTGACCCAGGTTTGTGCTCCAAGCCTGGGACATCAAGTATGGGTACTGCAGAGAGAGCTCAAGAGTGTACAGTGGATACTTTCCTCCTAGGGGAATGGGATCTGTCAATTTGCTCTTATAGTGGCTGTTAGTGGTGGAGGACTCGGGTCACTGGGGGTCGGCCGGGAGTGCCTGATGGCTGCTCTCCCTCTCTGGGGAGGGTTGCAAGCTAGCTCCGCCGCGTTACTGCCATCTCCTGGGTGAACCTGGGTACTGGCTGTGTGGTTGGAGAAGCAGAGAATGAAAGGGAGGGGCTGACGTCGGCCAAAGGCCCTGAGCAGAGACTCATCTCAGTGCGCCTCTGCCTCATTGACTCTCCTCGAGCGCCGACGTCATCAGGGGGAGGGCGCAGAACAAAGGAAAGACACCCCACAGCTGGTCTGGGTGACGAGACACCGCACCGCACTTGACCATGTGCCATTGACCATGTGGGTGACCACACATTGTCAGGTACCCCTGGCCAGCTGTGAGTGTACTCGCGGTTGTGGGAGAAGGGCTGGGATAAAAGTTGTGGACTTGCTGCACTGGTGTACTGGCTGATGGCCCTCATCATCCCCACAACAGCAAGACAAAGCAAACTTTATTTATAAAGTGCTAATTCCCACGGGCTCTGAGCACTGTACAATATATAAAACAATACTACAGCATATACAGCCAAAGGAACAACCACAATCAGCATTTAAGCACAATCAAGCTATAAAAGAAAATAACTGTAATAAATAAAAAAGGCAAAGGCTTTCCCACTGGCACAGCTGTAGCACTACTGCTTGCGACTCCAGCAACCCAGGTTCAGGATTGACCCTGGGTTGCTGGAGGGTTGGCCAGGGGAGGATGGTCGAGGGTCCCATGGATGCTCACCTCCTCAGGGGAGGAGGGTTCCTGGTCTCCAGTTGTTGCACTGTCACCTGAGTGACCCTGGGTGGCAGTGTATGCGACAGACCAACATTCAGGGAGGGAAGCATTGGCACTCTGATGTCGAGACGTCAGGTCACCTCGCCCGATGATCGTGGGATGGGGACTGGAAAACAAGGAAAAACACTGACCACACAAGATGCTGCCAACCGCTCCACTGCATATCCTGCACTTCTGACTGGGCTTACTGTCCCTCACCAAAGCTTATCTCTGCCAGGGGCAATGGACACTTCCCGGGTGGCCCTTTCCACAGTGGGGGGGGCATCCACAGGGGAACATGGGAGACACAGCAAGTCCCAGGGAATGTGGGTGGCGGGGCTGGACGGAGCGGCAGGGCTGAATGGGGTTGGTCGGAGCGGAGAACATAGTATAGTAAATAAAAAAAAAATAATAAGGGCGGAATAATTACAGTAAATTACTAATAAAAAGATCTAGAAAATTATGTCAGGAATGCTAGGATAAACCAAAAGCTGCTGTAAAGAGATGAGACTTCAGGCCCCTTTTGAAGGCCTCCAGTGAGGCAGCCTTCCAGTATACTATCAGGACCCCTCCAGCTGTCACCAAGGTATTTATATGCAGTCCTTCCTCTAGGTCAAGGGAGGTCCCCGACAGAAACAAGACGGCAATGGAGGAGTCAGGAATATGGAGGTGCACCTTTACTAGGCCAGAGGAGGCCCCTGGCAGGGACAAACCAGTCCCTGGATTCTGGAGTTATTGGATGTCAGGGTAGTATTCAATGGATGCTGGAGTTATTGTAAGTCAGGTGATTGGCATAGTGGGTTGGAAGGACAGCTGTGGGGCCCAAAGGAAAGGGGTGCTGGTGGGCGATGCAAGGTAGCAAAAAAACACTAACAACTATGTTAAGATAATGTTAGGTTTGTTATGCAATAACAACATCAGGGTATTCAAAGTTAGGGTTGAAAATCCACCATATGCTGAGCGTAATGTTCAGATATATTTGTTACATCGACTGCTTCAGTCCTAAATAAGCAGTGCAGTATTCCTAGACATTGCAACAGGAGTGTCTGACAACTCACTATTTTTAATAGATGTTTGTTGTAAAACCCTCTTGCTAACATTACATTTCCTGATTGGAGGGAGTTGTTTGATACCAATCCTTATGTTGTTATTAGTTTGTATAATTAATTTCCCTAGTTTCTACAGTATTGAATAGGTTTGTGCAGATGAATGGGCACTAGATAATGGCCATTCGTTTAATCACTGCTCAGATTTAGAAGTCGGGTATTAATGGCAACAGAAAGCCATTGCTATCAATACAATGAATGGATGGATTTTCAGTGTTATCTAGTGGTTAGAGCACTGGCTTGGAAACTGAGATATCATGGGCTCAAACCCCACTAGAGCTAAATACTCACTGTGTGACTGAGAAAGTCACTTACCTCCCGTGCTCCAGTCCTTCCAGCTGTAGAAATCTGTACAAGCAGGACCTCACTGGAACTGAGATGTTGCATTTCAGCTGGTCTTTCCTGGGTAAATAAATTTTAAATTGTTGATAGCTAGATAGATAGACAGACATATACAATATAATAATATACATTTTTTGGCTATCATCTTCAGGGCTCAAAATTCCCTGCTATTTGGTGTTCCATGCATACCAAAAATCATGCACGGAACACCAAATACTGAGTGCTGGTAACCCGCACTGAATGCCATTCCTCTCACTAGTGTTTTGAGTGACTGCTGCCTGGTTATGTCAGAACGCGTGTACCTCACATTTTTGTTTTCTCCCTTTTCATGCCTTTCCTTGCAGTTTTCAGCCTTTTTCGTGTCATTTTCCTTACTGATTTCCTGTATCTACCAGCAACCGGCTTCCAGAGAAATCTGCGAGAGTGCTCTCATTCTCACCCCCTCTTGCTGCCCAGTCGTTAACTTTAACTCAACCAGGTTACTGTATAGCCAAGCAGAAAGAGGAACTCCGCTCTATTAACTGCAGTCTCGTTCCGGTATCTTAGTGCGATTGGTATCCGCATTGCCTATAGGCTGTATGTAGAAATAGTGAAAAAAACACCTCCTTGCCTTCATAGGTTTTGCAGTGGCAGATAAATGATGGGCACATCTCCTTCAGGTCGGACTTCGTAGGCCAGCTAAAGAATATACTGCCTAAAAAGTTAGGGAAACATTTTGACTTAGCAAGCAGGGGATAGAAAGATAGGAAGATAGCTTGAAAGAACTGTGTTTAAAAAGTGTATTAGGGCAATGGGCTCACTTGCACTTTGCTTGTTTAATTGCCTAACTGAAAAGTAACTCACAAGCACACACGGTTTATTAAAACAATCTGTCAGGTGTTGCCAAAAAAATAAATAAATAATGGCGGGGGGGGGCATGATCTGTTTTAGTTGTAGTGCTAGTCTCTATGCATTAGGATTCTACTGTTGCTAACTCCCAGACTAATTGAGATTATGGAAAATATGATAAAATGTCTCATATTAAAAAAAAAAATGTTGACAGATCAAGTGCTAAATCGCCTGCTTTACTGCTAAATGTTATGGGCTGCAGCTGGCTTTTCTCTCATACTCTGGTCATTGTTCTTCAAACTTCCCATCAGTGCCAGTGGGTTATTGTAAGCCTGGCCTGTCCAGTGCCCCAGCAATCAATTTACAGAAAAGCGATTGGTGGTTTCATTAAAGAAAAAGAAAAAAAAATAGATTAAGTACAAAGTTACCACAAAAATTGTTAAAGAGCAACTCTGCATTTCAACATGTACTTTTATAAATAATGTTTCAGCTATTATAATTTACTAGAGAATATTTTTTATTTTTATTTTAATTGCTCCTTTTCAAGGTTTACAGCACTTGGTAGAAGTCTGTCTAAACTCTGTATTAAAAAGCACTTGTCTCTCTCCCGTGTTAATCTCACAATACTTTTGTTTATGACATCATAGTGCTCAGCATGGGAACAGACTGTTGATGTCATAAAACAGCAATTGTGTGGTTAGCAGGGGAGAGTCAGATACATTTTGAAAGACTTGGTGAAATAAGTGCGGCATTACCTATAGTGTTTAGTAGACCAACAGCAGGGGAAAGTGAAAAAAACAAAAAGATAACTAGAAAACAATAAAGTTAAACCATAATTGGTGTAAATCTAGTGTTCCTTAAGCTTTTTATTATAACAGAGTTGCCCTTTAACATTTCTCAGTGTGTAATAGGTACAAAAGGTTGTATACAAAAAGAAGGGTTTGTATACCTGTTTTCAAGATGGAATACCAAACCTTGGGTAATGGTATTCCACATGGAACACCACTTTTTAAAATGAAGTTCTAGCCCTGATCTTTCATATAAAACATATCTCAAAGTACTATACAATTGAAACAAAACCAGGAAATGCGACCGACAAAGTAATAAAGGGAAAAGAAGAATTTAGGAGAAGACAATATATGGTTAGGGGTTATTCTCCACGGAAAACAGAGGCTTTCCAAATCTTGTTGTTGTAGGACAGTTCAAAGGTCAAAAAAGTTGTACTATCGTTCTGATGTCACATTGATAGTACAACACATTTCCAGCCTTGATTTGCCTCCTGATTGGCTCACTTGAGGTGGGTCTAATGAAAAAAAAATTGTGGAAACATGGTGGCATGATTTAGCGAGCACCGAGTAGTGGACCCGCTAGTTTTGACACGAAGAGCCACACGTGACTCAGTGTCACAAAAGTGAACTTTTTTTTACTTCATCTTAAAAATTAACAATGCTGGAGTGGGACATTGAAAACAGAAGCTGGAGTGAGCGGGAGTTGGGAGAAGCTGGACCAAGAGACAGTGGCACCAGATAACACAGAAGGTAACAAGGAACTAAAAAAAAAAATACAAAAAATAAATAAGCCCTAAACATGTACTATATAAAATGGTGGATGGGTGACCATCCACATCTAAGGCTGTGTTTCCATCTTAGGTGTTGATGACATCATGGAGACTTCTCGAGCTTCGCTCTTGATGTCTCTATGATGTCATCAGCACCCTCTATGGAAACACAGTCTTCTTGTGGACAGTCACTCATCCACTATTCTGTATATTGGCATATACAGTAGAGGAAAGTGTACGTACTGTATCAAGCACTGGGTGGACTAAGGCAGCAAGAGCAAGCAGTACTAGCTGGAATTGTTGGCAGTTAGAAAACCAAAAATGGCAGATAGGCAGAAGTTATAGTAGGGAGAAAAACGTGAAGGAAAAAAATGATAATTGAAGGCCAGGGAAAAAAGATTGGTTATACATTTTAGGCAAGACTTGAAGAAGGTAGTTTGGATGATTAGGTAAAGAAAGCTAGGTCAACTGTTCCAGATGGCAGGGCAGTAGAAATGATCATTCTACTATCAAAAGCAGATCATTTAATAGACTGGACAGAGCGCAGGCTGGCATTAGAGCATTGGAGAGAGTGAGAGTGGATATATGGGGGAACCAAATCATTGGGGCACTGTAGGAGGGAATAAGGTTATTTAGGATCTTCAAATGAGAAAGGCAGTTTGAAACTGAATCCAAAAGGGAATTGGAAGCTAATTTAATTCACTGATTTAATCCAGTTCATTCATTCATTCATTCGTTCATTCATTCATTCATTCTTTCTTTCTTATGTTGCTTAGGAAAATGCCATTGAGCAATGGCTATTTTCCAATGGTGTCCTAATGCGAACACCCTTGTCAAAGTACACAGCTGCTGTGTGAAACATTGGGGAGTTTAGCTTAGCCGGTTGCACAGTTGTTTACAGCTGCTGTATTCACAGATAAATGATATTTGATTATTGTCTGGTCTCAGTATCAGTTTTTTCATTCTGGTGAGATGGGTGTGCCCAGTTTTTGTCTTTGTTCGGGGCCCAAACTTCCTAGGGATCAACTGCCTTTCGCTGCCATAGTCAGACCCTCTAGTCTGCTCCATACCACCATGGCCAGTGATTCCGATGGTGGTTCACAAACTCAGATGGGAGCATTCCACACTGATCTTTGTGCTGTCCAAGTGGCCGTGAAGCTTGTGATGCTTTGCGTAGTCAAACTAGCACTGGCAAGGCAAATACCACTGCTGTACATTCTATGCCAAGGCCCATTCCTGCACCCAAACCCTAGAAGACTGTAGCTAGCGGTCTGGCTCCTTAGCACCACAGATTCCTAAAAACAAATGACTCATATAGGGTCACAGACATTCTCCTGCAAGCAAGAAAACCTGTCAGCATAGGACATATCAGAGTCTGGTGTGTTTTCACGGCATTGTATAGACTGCAGGGAATTAAGCCTGTTACTTACATGTTGCCTAACAAACTTGAATTTCTCTAACAAGGGTTAGACAAGTTCCTGTCAGCTTCCCTAGGATTCAAATTACAGCCATGCCAGCTGTCTAGGGAAAATAGGTCCCTTTCTGGTAGATCAGCAACCAGATTTTTCCTGGTTTCTCAGGACCTGTGACAGAATCGATCCATCAAAGACCATTCCCATCATTCTTGCCAGGTATCTCAATGTGGTACTGACAGCTGTGTTGAACCCCCTTTCGAGCCACCAGCCAAGGTGTTCTCATGGCACTTTTCATTGAAGGACCTGTTTTTAATTGCCATTTGCTCATCCCAGAGAACTGGGGAAATTCAAGCTCTATGCTGTCAAGAACCCTTTTTGATTTTTCACAGAGACAAGTTGGTCATTAGAACAGTTTCAGCATTCCTTCCCAAGGTAACATCTGACTTCTGCAGATGGCAGGAGAGTTCCCTGCCATCCCTCTGCCCTTGCCTGATTCATGAAAGGAGAAGCCATTTCACTCCCTCAATGACCAGAGAGCTGTCCAGATTTACCTCAGATGAACATCAGATTCTGCAAGATTGATGATCACATTCCCATAGGCCCGGGGAAAGGGCATGACTCCTGCAAACTGCCTCTGCTCAGCTATTAAATTGGTGTACATTTCTAGAAGGTTGGCGGTGCCTTCGGGAATCAAGACTTACAAGAGTCATGACCATTTCGTGATGCAGAATAGCGTCTTCTCCTCTCCTAAAGGACAATTGCAATGCAGTTACTCCATGCCCTGTACATACTATTATCAAACACTGTGATTTGAATGTCATTCGTATTGCTGATGCTGCATTTCGTAGGTGGGTACTGAGCTCTATAATACAGCACTGACTCCCTCTGTTTGTGGGTACTGCTTATTAAGACCCATACCCATACTGTAACAGAGTAGACACACCAGAGGGTGTAGACAGAATGAGAAGGGACCTGCAGAAACTTGAAGAATGGTCAGGGGTTTGGCAGTTGAAATTCAATGCAAAGAAGTGCAAGATAAGGCATATGGGGCACAAAAACCCTGGCACAATATATCAGTTGGGGGGTGAGGATATAGCATGCACCAAGCAGGAAAGGGATCTTGGGGTTGTCATCTCTGATGACCTCAAGGTAGGGAAACAGTATGACAAGGCAGCAGGTAAAGCAAATAGGATGCTGGGATGTATAGGCAGGGGCATCACCAGTAGGAAAGGAGGTCATAATTCCGCTATACAAGACACTAGTGAGGCCCCACCTGGAGTACAGTGTATAGTTCTGGAGACCATACCTACGTAAGGACATAGACAGGGTAGAAAGGTTCTGAGGAGGGCAACAAAGATGGTGCATGGATTGCATCACAAGTCCTATGAAGACAGGTTGAAGAAACTGAACATGTACCCCTGGAGGAGAGGAGGGAGAGGGGATATGATAGAGACATACAAGTATCTTACAAGGAGGAACAGGGTGCAGGAAAACACTATTTTTAAGTGAAAAAGATGTTCCAGGACTAGAGGGCATGGGATGAAGTTGGAGGGAGGACGATTCAGAGGAAACATGAGAAAAATTTCTTCACAGAACAGGTGGTGGACAAGTGGAACACCCTGCCAGAGAGAAGTGGTGGGGCTGAAACAATCACGGATTTAAGAATGCATGGGATAGATATAAAGGAATTCTGGAGGTCAGGGGTAAGGGGCAACAGACTTCTAGGAAAACAAACTGAACTTACAAGCTCAAATGGGCAGACTGGGTGGGCCATAGGCCCTTATCTGCCGACACTGTCTATGTATCTATGTATCTATGTACCAATTCTGTTTATAAGCCAACACACAAGGAGAAATTTGGTTCCTTACCAGTTATTATGGTTACGTGTATGCTCCATCCATTGGCAGAGAGGCCCTCCCAAGCAGCCAGTGCTGGTTATAAGTCATATTCTTCTGTGAGTTATTCTACAGGCTTATTGCACATAGTTACATTCAGGTCCCCTTTAGTTGCTGATGTTGAGGTATTTTGGTTTGGGAAATTTACCTTTATTAATACTATTCTATCTTCAAGTTTGTTCTAGTCTTCTCACATCTTTGCCAGTAAGACAACTGGAAGTCATGGCAAAGGGCGTTCTCCATAAAAACGCTAGTCAGGTTCCTGTTTCACAACTGGGGGAGGGAGGAGTCAGCTAATGTCATCTCCTCACCCGTGACAGAGCCCACATAACCAGAATATCTAGGCCTTAGATCGCCATAAGCCCTGGTGTGTCAATGATATCGCGATGTGGGGCTTGCAGCAATCTAACAGGATTTTTGATCACTTGTGGCAATTGCTGCATATTAGACCAACTTTTTCTGGTCTAACTTGCAGTAATCCTGGGGGCTGTTTTTTCGAAGCTTGTGCCAGATATTTGGTGCAAGCTGCCATAATTCATGGAAACGGTTGCAACTGTGCCCGAGATTGTAAAATCGGACACAGTTGCGGCAAAGGGTTTGGCGCACCACCAAAACTTAAGTGCCATGGTGCAGGGTTGGACACAAGCCCTGTGCCACACTTTGAAAATCTAGCCCCGGTCTCTTGGATGAGCCTTTAAATTGACGTCCTGTCTGCCTGTTCTGGTGGTTATTCAAGTGGATGTTAAAGATCCTATGGCATTTCTCGAAAAGAGTAGGGGTATTTTAATTGAAAGATATGGGCTACAATCCAACACGTGTACAATAGTAATCACAAGTATTTACAACATTTAACATCACAATTTAACATACATTTGGATTTTACTGACCCCATTAACCCTTTACTTTTATAACATTCATCATTCTATACAGTATGCATTTATATAAGATTTACCCATTTCTCGCAGTGTAACCATAACATTCTAAGTTTCTCAGGCTTATTCATCTTAGAGTCCTTAGTAAATATTGCCTGCAAAGAGATTTGTATGTTTCTAATTATTTCCTCATATGATATACACTTTTGTTGTGTCACCCAAACACACCTTGATTGCTAAATATAGTACCTGATAACAGCAAAAACAATGTACAGTGTTTCTTGGTGAAATTTACCCCAACCACTTGTGAACACTCCATACAATAAACTATCATAGGTTAATTTAGTAAATAAAGGTTCTTCCCATTCTTGTGCTAACTTCTGCCAAAAAGCAATTACAAATGCACACTCTAAAAATAGATGCATTCGTGTTTCTAAAATGTGGGTACAGGAGATTCTTAAGCAATACCGTTCATCCAGTTACTTGTGCTTATTGTTATTTCCTGCACTCCAGCGTCCATAACTGCCTAGCCATACTGTATCCCAGACAAACTCAGGCAACCTTTTCCCAGCGAAAATATTGAAAAGAAAGGCATTTTATTATGAGGCATTCAGGAAAGGAGACTACCTCTTTAAATTCCGATTGTACTGTGTGTGTGTGTGTGTGTGTGTGTGTAGAAGGATTTCCTATCTGCAGTCTGAATTTGTGTTACAGCGATGTTCCGTTTAATAGCACTTTTTATCTGTTCTAACCCATAGTCAGGTAATCCGGGAATTTTATTAAGACACCCGCTCTTCTGTTTTATCCAATGGCCTACACATTTATCTACCCAATCCTGTACATGAGCCTTCCAAACCATGTTCCCAGGTTTTAAGACTAGTCCTATATTGTACGTGAAAAATATGCTACTAAAAAAGGCCACTGGGTTTATCATGCCCATCCCACCCACTTGTATTTTCCTGTATGTGAATTCCCTCTTAATAGGGTTCAATTTACTCCCCCATAGGGCTCGAAAGAAAACACCATAAAGAACAGTGAAAATAGCTTGTTTGGGGGGGCGGAACATAACATATGTAGAGAAAAACTGGGATTAACAAGGTTTTAACCAAAATGACCCTATTCCTCTTAGCAATCTGCTGGCCTTTCCAGGCCCTGACCAATCTATTTGCTTTTTGCAGCCCCCTGTCCCAGTTAGCCTTTGCCATATCTACCCTGCCATAGTCTATCCCTAAAACTGTTATATTCTTTTGTGTCATGGGTACATTTGCAAACCTAGCACCCTCTGGGATGAGAGTGTTCCCCAGGGCAACTCCTGAGCTCTTATTATAATTTATCCTAGAACCTGACTTTTGAATATGCATCCAGTGCCTGTACCAGAACCTGTTTTTCTGTGGTGGGAGCCAAAAATAAGCCAGATCATCAGCGTAAGCCATTATTTTGATCTGTGGGGTTCATGCTATTATCTGTATCCAATGTAACTGGTCTTTCTATGCTATGTATCTCAGTAATATATCATGCTAAATGCATAGAGGAGAGGACTAAGGGGGCACCCTTGTCTGACACCCCTCTTGACCTTAATCTCCCTTCCTAACCACCCATTAACGTTTGGTATAATGCTTGCTGCCTTGTACATACTTGCTATCCAGCTAACAAATATATCGGGTAACTCATAGGCTTTTAGTACTGCAAATAAAAATTCACATGACACCCTATCGGACGCTTTCTCCTGGTCCCAAAAGAGTAGGGGAATTTTCCTGGTGTCCAGGCCATATTTTCCCCATTCACTAAAAATACCACGAGTAGCTTGATCTGGTTCCGTTTCAGTTGGTTTCCATCTGTATCTCACATCACGCCCTGCCCCCAGGATGAGGCTGAAAATAGACAGAATTTCTTGCCCTGCTTTTCCGATCAACAAAAACTAAACAAACATACAGCACATTTGCAGTAGTCACCTTTAGATGACAGCAGCGATGTAATGAAGACATCAAGAACTGATGAGAACAGAAAACCAGTATTGCCAATCACAAAGATCATCAAAGAATAGATGGCAGGAGTCTCTGGCCTGCGGCCATTGCCAGTGATCACAGAGTCAATAATTTATTGATGATGGTGACCTTCGGCCTTTGCTGTCACCCAAAGAAACCACTGACAGCTTGACAACAGCAACCTGTGGCTAGCATCTTCTGCATGTCAGTTGTAGAAATCTTTATTAAACTAATGACAGTTACATGTGGCCAGTGCCTTTAATCACATAAACCATTACTGGGTTCACAACTGTGGCTTGTAGTCACTGCCACCATTCAGCACAGTCAGCGATAAATGTATGAGAGAGATCAGTTGCCATTGTTTTCAATCACAAAAATAAAGTTTCTGTGGATTGGTGACGGTGGTGCAGTCATACAGTCATTAATAAATTGACAACTACAGCCTGCGGCCACTATCATCAGTCACTGTATCAATGGAAGCAGCCTGCTGTAAAGGGTAAAATAACAAGTACATTTTTTTTCAAATATTTTGGAAATCCTTGAACATTTATTTGAATGATAAATAACTCAGAGTTAAAGACAGCATTGGAAATGTATTTAAATGGATTGCAGATCATTCAAATTGAAGTGTATAGGTGATGATATCTATAAAATATGTCTATAGAAATGAATGTCTAATGATATATTTCAGATTAGAATGCCTGACAACAACTTTTAATGCAGAATTCTTGATTTAAATAAATTCCTGCTGATGAGTGTAAATTTCCCATGAAAATGAATGCCTGAAACTAACCACAGTTCAAGACATAGACTACGTCCCATTTGGACATCTATTTCAGTGGAGCTTGACTTTCAGTGCTGAAGTGACTGCACAATGATGGCTTCATACTCTGGCCTAAACTGATCTTTATATTCCCTGCATCTGACTATATGGTTACCAAAATGTGGCTGTATCTTAAATGCTAATTATCCTTTGATTAAACTATGTTTTAAGCTTAAAGCACTTAAAACGATATGCTTATGTGGAGGGTACTTTTTAGAAGTTTCCAGTTTAAAATATCAGAAAAGGTAGACATGGATAAAAGTTGCACATGACTACTGTTTGATGTTAGTACAGATTTTGGTGAAAATCTAGCCAGATACATCGGTCCTCAATACAACAGTCAGGAGGCATCCATGGGTGGTGGTACTTTTAATAAAATCATCAGCATGAGAAAGTGCAAGTGCTTAATACGTCAAAAGAATGTAAAAAGCACGTAAACAGGTACTGCAGCATTCCAAAAGCTTCAGATAACTTATCTACCTGGTATAGTGACCTGAGGAAAAAGAGAGAGAGAATAACACGCACAGTTATTAAAAAATAAATCAAGTATCACATATTCTTAATGAGAGATAGTAAATAAGAAAAGAAGGAACTAGACAGAAAGGACAGGAGGATTTGGGGAGTTTTGGGGTGGGGAGTGATTATAGAGGAAATGACAATGGTAAAAAAGGGAAAGGTAGGTGTGGGAATGTGGATGGGGACGGGCAGCGGAAAGGGAAGGGGACAGTTATCCACTCCCCTCCTTGCTTTTGCCCATCCTCCCTCTGTAAGCCCTTTGTATTTTCTCCTAACCTCCCCCTTTGACCCCTGTTCATGTCTCCCCTAAGGTTTCTAAACTGCTGTGCTACTCAGTCCGAATTACCTCCCCATATGTATTTATCTGCTATCTATTCCGCTATTCCTGAGCATGATCAATGTGAAGATATAATGTCCGTGTAATTCTTTTCTCCTAATTGCATTTGTACCATGTACACTATTGTGTCTGATACTTACTATTATATTAGTATTGTATATATGATAATTTGCATTATTCATGGATGTACTTTGTTATTTCTGCCTACTTTGGCAATTGCTTAACACTATATCACTGTTACCATATGTCCTCATTTCCATTTGTTTCTCGACCATGTGTATTATCTTTGCTAAAGTGTTGTTCTTGTGAGCCGAAGGAATATTGTTGTACTCCCGTCTTCCCTTCCCTGGGGCCACACCTGGAAATGAGCCCCGGCTCAGTGAGCTTTTCCCGGTTAACAACTACTTTTTAAATAAATAAATAAATAAAAAGTGGACACATGGGGAGGGGGTGGGAGAAGAGACAATGAATAAGTAAGTGATCAAGAGTAAGTAAAAGGGAAAATAATAGTACACAAAAAGACCTCAGTGCTGGCTTCATGGTGCCAAGTGATGGGAATCACTTTAGCATGTTGGCGATCTGGGTTCACACCCAGCGCTTGGGCTGTCAGGAGCGGAGGCTGGCAGAGAGGATGAAAGAGCATTCCATGGACGCTTTCCTCCTTGGGGGAGAGAGCTTGCAGCAATGCTCTGTAGCAGCTCCTGGTGGTGGCTGGTGGAGGTTCTGATAATGGCATGGGTGACCAAGAACTGTCAGGCATCCCCCCCCAGGCCAGCAGTGCATGCACACAAGCAGATGGGGTGGAGGGTGGGCAGGGCATGAAAAGGGAAAAATACACTGGCATGCAGGATGACAGCCACTCTATCCCTTCCCGCACCTGGACCCTTCTCAGCAACACACCTGACAGTCACACCCTCTCTAGATGTTGCACTCTTGCTCCTTCTCTAGGCCACGGCATGGCCTCTGGCAGGGACAAGCCGGCCAACAGGGAATGAGGTACAGGAGCTGTCAAGCACATTCTCTGCAACAGTGGCCCGGGGATGCCTCCACCAGGGACAAGTAAGCCCTAGAAGGCATCCAGAGGTCTGGACTTGGAGCGTGACCCAACAGGATGCAACTCGAGGGGTGAGTCTGGTGGGAGGAGAAGTGGAAATGCGGGGGCCCAAAGGAGGAGGGTGCCAAGAGGCATGATGAGTGGAAAAAGGAAAAAAAAAAGACAACTATTTCCAGTATCCCATTCAGACATGGCTATTTCCCTGCCTCCATTTCATGGAGCCAGTAAATCTTCCTCCTGTTTAAAGTCATCGTATTCCCACCACTCATATTCATCTTCACCTTTTCAATGACAATAAAACTAAACTCATGGTTGTCTCTAGCCTGGCTGCTCTCAATATGTGTTGCTAGGGCATTTTCTTTATCCTGACATTGGACAGCACATAAGTATTCCCCAGTCTGAACTTTAAGTTGGTGGACGGTCTTGCCTATGTAGAAAGCTCCACCTTTCATGCTCTGTTACAGAATACCCCCCATGCCACAAAGAACCCTTACCTATCTCTGAGTCCAATGGTATAAAAAAAACTATTTTTCATGCTGCCATTTTCGGGACCGAAGGGATCATATTTTTTCTCTGAAGAGCCAAGCAGCCAATCCCTTCCACTTCCTGGTTTAGAGACATGTCCCCACGCTGTTCCATATTCTGACATTACAAAGTGCTTGCGTGGGGGACACACTCCAGACATGTCTGTGGAGCACACCCCTGTGCAAGCACATTGTGATGTCAGAATATGGAACAGCGTGGGGGCGTGTCTCTAAACTGAGGAATGGAAGGGATCGACTGCTTGGCTCCTTGGAGCAAAAATACGATCCCTTCACTCCTGAAAATGGCATCATGTAAAAAAAATGTTTTATACCATCGAGCTTGGAGCCAGGTAAGGCTCCTTTGTGGCTGTGAGCACTCGTACCATGAAAGGTGCTCTTTAAATGTGGCTAAGTAAACCATGCCTCCTGTGGTACAGGTGATAAAATTACCAGTTTCTAAAATGGCACCATTTTTGAGAATAATAAAATTGTCCGCTCTGCTGACTACTTTGCAGAACTTACATTGTTCACATGTGTGGCTGCCTTTCTTGGGGTAACCATGTGTGAGGGGTATGAAGGGCATTGGCTGGACTAGCACTTCCAAGATATTCTGGATACCCTTGTCCCTCCTGTACACCATCCTGTGTTTTTGTTCCACTTTGCCCTGTAATCGGGGTTCACTTTGTACAACCTCCCAGTGTATGTTGAGAATGGATTAGACTACGCCCTCCTAGGGGGAATAAGCAGTTATAAAATTCACTGTATCATTAGTCCCCCTATTTCTTTCATGATACTGCAAGTGCAGCTCTCTCTCTCCATATTGTCTACAGATCCCCTTGCTTCCCTGAGGTCTGATTCAGTATTACCCCCTTTCCATCAGTCATTGTTCCAAGACTTCAGCACCCTTTTGATATGTGTCATTTGTGCTGCGATTGTGTCACATGCAACAAGTTGATCTTTCGTTATCCTCCTGGTTGTGTAGTATGGGTGACAGCTGCGGGGCATCAAGAGGGAGTTGCAGTCAGTAGGTCTCCTATACTTGTCTGTTTCAGTACCTCCTCTACCATCATTTCTGACTACCAAGGAAGTGTATTTCTTACTTACTGTACTCCACTGTGAATTCTAAATTTGGCTGCTCTTTTCAAGAAACTTTTCAGATTTCATGAATTCACCCTCTGTCCCACACCACACAACCAGGAGGATATCATCAGTATATCAGCACCGGAGTGCGATTTAGTATCAATACGGGTTTCTATCAGGGTTGCAGATTAGCTTCTCTTCCCACTCCCCCATGTACAGGTTGGAATAGTTGGTTGCTAGACTAGCACCCATCACCATAACTTTTACCTGTAAAAAAAATTTTAATTCTTGAATATGAAGGCATTAAACTTTAGTACCATATGTGTGAGTTCTACAGTCACCTCAGTAGGGGGCTCTCTTACCTCCCTTCTATCCAGGAACATGTTAAGGGCGTTGAGGCCCTTTTGCCATTGAGATGTTGGTATATAAGGATGTAGTATCAAATGTTACCAACCACTGTTCATCATCAGTAGCAAGGTACTCCATGACACGTAATATATCAATAGTATCCTGGATATAAGAGGGCAGAGAGCAGGTAGTTAGGCCAATAAAGAAATCGATTGACTGGGAAAGTGGTTCCTTTAGTCCATGGGGAAAGTGGTTCCTTTAGTCCCCCTATCTCTGACACAATCGGTCTGCCAAGGGATGTTTCCAGGGATTTATGGATCTTGGGCAGTATATAACATACTGCCCTTACTGTATGTTCCACCTTAAGAAAATCTGTCACCTGTGAAGGGAAAACATTAATTATTTCCAAATCTTTCAAGTAATCACTGCTTTTCTGGACATTCTGCTTAATCTGCACTATCCTTCACAGGTGCAGCTTTTTTCCTCTCCTGTTTGCCATATCCTTTAACTCTTCCTGGCCATGGACTTTTGTACATGTCCTGAATTCCAGTACATTCTAAATCTACTGGCAGCCTAAGAATTAATCCCCCTTAAGTGAAACATGCAAAGTTTAGTTATACTATTTACAAATAAGGATTAACAGGATAAAACACTTAGGGTGCTTAGTTGACTTCATTACCTAAATCGGTAAAATAAAATTGTATAAACCAAATCTATTTTCTTAATACAGTATAATGACTTAGTAATAGTCACTGAGTAAATACTGTGCTTACCTTTGATCAATTCCTGCTTTCATGCTAGTAATGTTAGCTTAGCAGGTCATGTCTATATATTCATTATTGGTTTTTATTGCGGTTTAAAAGAGATCAACCATTATAGGCAGGAAAAAACCACAAAGGACATAGATCCATTTCTCACTAGTGACTTAATTCTAGGGATTCCAGGAGTTAGGTGCTCATCCACTTAATCCAGAACGGCACTCAAAGCTGCGACCAGGAGCTAACACCCTTAAAAAGGAGGACAGACACACACAAAAAAAGGCATTTAGTACTGATTCCATATGTCATATACACCTCATATTACACCAATATGTAGATGTGGTACATCATAGAGGATACAATCAAAAAAAAGTGCTCTCATTCAACCTCTGAAAAATTATGAAGACCAGTGGTGTAGATGATAACAGTGGTTATTTATTTAATCCACTTCCTTAATAAAGGTAAATCTTCTGTATGCGCCAAACAATGTTTGTTCTGAAATGTAACTCTATGGAATAAACATTGTTTGGAGCATACAGAAGATTTACCTTTATTAAGGAAGTGGATTCAATAAATAACCACTGTTATCATCTACACCACTGGTCTTTATAATTTTTCAGAGGTTGAGTGAGAGCACTTTTTTTGATTGTACGTGTGACTTTCCGATTTGCCCTCCCTCCCCATCTCTCTACTACTGCTCTTATTAAAATTTTAAAAGGAACCCTAGGACTCACTATGTGGAGCTAGACATAATAGAGGATAATCAGATGGACGGGGGGAGGAATTGGAGCATGCTTGGCATGGGGTTTGAAGCTGCCAGCAAACCATGTATGTGTAAAATTAGCTAGGATAACCAGTAATTGCAAAGTATGCCAGCTGGGTGATGGCTCAATGTTTCAACATTCTCTTAGAAAAGGAGCTACAGTATCTCAAGTCTCTCATTTAATCCCGATTACTTATTTGCTCAAAGTTAATTAATCCATTATGATTCCCTTCTGAAAATGTAGGTATTGGAATCCCCTCCTCTTCTTCTGAGTTTGCTAGTGTTTATAATCCCTGTAAGTCTAAATAAATGTTTACTGTCACCTTCCCATTCTATTTAATGTGATTGGCTATTGCATAATCCTTATTTTCTGCTAAAGTATAGCCCAAACATATTCATCCACCCTGATTTTAAATTGTCTCTTTGTTTTACCGATGTAAAAAGCCTGACATGCAGGTGTATCCACGTGCCCAATGCCTTCTCTTGTGCAACTGACAAATCATCTTATTCTTATTCTGTTCCCCCTGTTGTTGGGCTGTGCTTAATTTTTCAGTGCTAGAGTTAAGGATGACCAAGACATTCGTGTGCTAACCTCAGACTTTTATGGGCTAAATTTCTCCAGTAAAACCCAAATGATGAGCACGTATCCCCATTAAAATGAGTGTCCTATGCTAACCACAGTTTGTTCCACAATCTAGTTCTGTGTCACTGTTCAATTCAGAAGCGACTGAATGTGAACATTAAAATTTATGACTGGCAGTGACAAAAAAATGTCAATTTGAATGTACATGGAAAATGCTATTGCTTCACATATGTAATGTTTAATTAGTAACTACATAGGTTTAGAATCAACTTCATGCTAAATCTTATCTTTTAATACTAAGCCTTCTTTAGAGCCCCTTAAGAAAAGTGTATTTGAATAAAATCCGCTTTTCCACTTTTATATCCATGTAACTTAAAAACTACTGACGGGCCAGTCTTTTTCTGCAAAAACAGAAAATCTGGGATTAAAAACAGAATTTTCTGTTTTTAAACACTGCTTGAAAGTCAACTTTTTTATATAAAAACCTGTTGTCACTACATTTACAAACAAGGAGAATGTTACCTGGTATCACAAACTACACAATGTGAATCAACTGCTACACAAAATTGTTTATACATCGCTCAGTCACTGGCTGTGCAACTGATTTCACCCAGAGATGGTTGAATAGCTGCTTTACACAAGGTTACCATCAAAGCTTTACACATATTTTTCTATTGCTACTCAAAGTAAGTTTTGTAATGCTGTGATTGCTACACAGACTTTTTTTTTTGTAATCCTTTATTTTTTCCCTTCCTGCCGTCCTTCAGGGATATACCCTGTATTCAGGCATTTACCCTATTCAGGCTTATGAGCCATCATGTGGATGGCTGGGAGTTTTTTCTTCCAAAGTTTTCTTCACTGAAACTGCCATCCTTCCCTATGATGTGGGCCGTGTCTCTACTGATATCTACATCATAGCATACCTATGGTTAGAGGCAAGCTGCCTGGCCCAACTGTAGGGGTCGATTTGGTGCCAGAACCTGCCATCACCACTCCCTAGCTGAAGCACTGTGCTAAGCAGCAGCTATCTCCACCAGGTTTGTCCCCTGATGCAACACTCAAGCTTGGCTACCAAACCTGGGTTGCCTGAGCAGTAGCACAGTGTGTTGCCATTGGGCCGTTTAATAACATTTTCCATTTACAACCACACGTGGCACCAAATTTGTGTAAAACCACATTTGGCACCACATTTTAGAGTGAAACATGCATATTTAGCTCAGTTTTGGGGATTACTGAAAAAAAAAAACAGATTTTATGATTTTGTAGAATAAAACAGAGCATTTCAGAGCTGGTTTAGAAGATTCCAATATAGTAATATATAAAAAGCAGAGCTCTTTGTAGAAACTGAGGTCTAGTTTCACCGATGTAAGCACCATCATGCCGAAGTAATAAATTTACCAAAATACTTTCTTAAGTCCGTGAGGTTGGGTACTGTCATGCCCTGTGCTAGCTTGTATCTAGGTGAAAGGATCTTGAATTTCTTGTAACTGACACTAAACACAGTTTTGCTATTTTTCCAGAGCTTGGAGTACTATAAATCTGAATGACTGTTGTGCTAACTCTTTCGGGGCTGGATTTGAGGATGACTGAAAGATTAGTGTGCAGATATCACACTTTTTAGGGCTACATTTCTCCAGCAAAGGCCCAATGATAACAGAATATGTCCCTATTAAAATGAAGGCATGGTGTTAATCACAGTTCGCTCCATAGTCTGGTTAAGTATCAGCGTTCAGTCAGCGGAGCTTGACTTGATCATTTAGAATATTAAACAATAACGCCAAATCTCATCTTTTAAAACTAAGCCTTCTTAATAACCAAGTTTAAAAAATCTTACTCAAACAATAACCTTTTACTACGTTTATACCCTTAAAAATTACTGAATAGATTTTTTAATCATTTAAAGAGTTTTCAATCTCCATACCAAGCAGTTAGTGGACAGCATTTTAAATGGCTAGATTAAAAGAATACAGAAATACTAAAGTACAAAATGGAAACCTAGCTGTAGAAAACCTGGTCCAATCTCACTGACATCAGCCCCACCATGATTCTCTGATAAATTTACCCCAATTTGTTACGTAAACTAGTGTTGTTCGGTGATATCATGTCTAAAGTAGAAACCATTAAGTAAACAGGACTTTGACTGCCATTGCCAAACCATAGGTTATCCACCAGCAATGGTAAAAACATAAAACCTGCTGTAATGTATTATATTTTACCACTCATGTTGAAGAAATCACATTTTGGAAATGGTTTCCTTAATTTTGGTTCCCATAGTTTTGAAGGGATGATATTAGGCTAGTTAGCAAACCTCACTATCTTTAAATCTATAACGTTCTGTTTATTTCCATTTTGTGTGTTTAATTGGAACATAGAAGTTGATGGAAGAAGAAAACCCTTGGTCCATCTAGATAAGACGAAGTGTCTGTACAGGGTTTATGTACAAGTACCCCACCCCCATGTTCCCTGCCTTGCTGCTGCCCCCTTGGATGACTTCTTAAGCCCTTAACTGTGTCACACCCATGCTTGAAGTTGTTAATGGTGTTGGCATCCACTACCTCTACCATCAGGCTGCTCCGCAGCTCAACTGCTCTCTGTAAAAAAGAATTAGGTCACCCCTTCCTTAAGAATTTGAAAGACTCATAAAATTAAAAACAACTAATGTCTGTAATTGCTTTTATTTTATGAGTCTTTCAAATCTGTAATGGTCGTTTTACCAGGCAATGTAATATTCTTAGGAAGTGTGTGCAGATGTTGTATTTGTTACAGAGATACTTTATGATTTGTACGTGCAACTATTTGTATTTACATAAAGATACTCTTGAAAATAAAATGTTGGTTCTGATGTGTATTTACCTATATCAGAGCAAACTTTTTATTACCATCTTTGGATACTTAGGCTGTAAGAAAATTAAGCAGGCAGCTACAAGGGCATTTTGCGTAGTGGCAGAAAATCCATGTCACATGCCTCTTTAATATCATTGTATTAGACAGAAATACATAAATAGATAAATAAATAAATTAACTAACTAACTAATAAATAGTTCTTTAGGACCACTACGGATTGAACTCAGAGTCAGTGGAGCACTCTCTGTCTAACATGAGCAACCTTAAGCTGAGCCAGGGGGTTAGGGGGGCAGTCCCCCTCCCACATTGCAGGCCGTTGTTTTTTTTTTTAATGACATTCTAACTCCAGGTTTAGGAGTGTCCAGTTATGTGATCAGTGCAAAAGTCCTGATTTCTCAGTGGAAAAGTCATTGTTTCATGTAATTTTGAGTTAACAATGACTTTTCTACTGAATTTCTCCTTTTTTTTTTTTGTGGCAATTCATGGACAAAATGTAGCCAGTGTGGTCCCGAACTACCAGCAGTCACTCAGACAATATTGTATTTTGTCTCTAGCCAACGTGGATGGGGGGCTATGCTGACGCTCCAATCATCACTCTCCATGTCGTGATTGACACTGGCTGACCTTGCCTCCCACAATCCCAGGCTCCTTCAGAGAAACAGACTCCTCCCCTCTACTCCTCCTCATAGTAGTGCATCTGCATATGACTGAGAGAGTCACTACCAGTAGTGGTGTGAGCCGACTGAGCGGCTAGCGTGTGAGTGGCTGGAGAGTCCGTTCCCGCCAGATCCGGAGTAGCGGAGTCGGAGATATTCTCTGCCATCCCGCCCAACTGCTGTGCTGGACAGGCTCAGGCTCCTCCTTAATCTCCGCTCACTCGATTTTCCCCCTTGGTTGGCTAGTGCACCAAATCACAAACTTCTCGGACCGAAGCCCAGCCGAGAAGAAAAACGTTGCAGCCTGCAGAACGCCACAGCTTCTGTGCTCCCAGTGTCTCTCTGGCATCTCCCCATTCTTGTCATTCTTCTCTAGCAGGTATGGTATGGACGGACATAGCAGCCAGGAGCCTCCTGTTTCATTTTAGGCAAGAAAAAAAGGAATCAACTTAAAGAAAGTGTATTATTTCTCTTCAAGTCCTCCTAAATGTTCTCAGTGACTGTACAGTGTCAATACTACAGATTGACTTACAAAATATCCCAACATGGATTACAGCATTATGCTGCAGCTATTCAACTTGGGATATTTTGTAAATTAGTCCGTCTGTAGTATACTCCCTGAGAACATTTATTTGTTTTAAATAATTTTTTGCCAAAAATAATGCAAAGCTTACTGTCATAAGTGAATTTAAAAATGTTAGGTAGCTTGGAAAGTCTTCAATAAAAATTGTAATAATAATTAACAAAAAAAGGACTTGTGATCTGCCTTTAATTTGTAGTGTTACGGGAGGGAGAGATTTGTGCTACACACTAGGAGACCCATGCACTCTGAGGTCTGTTGTGAGGGGGACTGATTGTAGCGTGACACATCGAGCCTGAAGGAAGAAGAGCCATGTGAGGGGACTGGTTTATAAACTGAGCCAGCAGATGCATGGAAACATGGGTAGGAAGTGTCTTCCTCCCACGGTAGGGAGTAGAGTGAGGTGACTGAGAGGGAAGAACAGACTGTGTGCTAGTGCTGTTTGAATAGAAAGTGGATGACAGAGAGGATTTGGAAATATATGATGATCTGCATTATCATACCACTGTTTCTCTGGCACTGTACGTGGCCCTGCCCCCACTCAGCTCCTGGCTCCTCCCCCACAGCCCTTCTGACCGGTTGTTGCCCTTCCCCCCGTTGAAATCTGAAATGGCGCCCCTGAGCTGAGCTAAGGGAGAACCTTTATCAGTTTTTGTGCTGTGTGTTTTCTTGTCCTCTCCATCACTTATCCGATTTAAAGTCCAGAATTCAACCATAAACTCTTATATGCAGGAAGGGAGGCACTGAAATAGTTGATGTTTAGGTCATACATTCTCGTCTCCTAGCAGTCAGAGACTGTCCCACACCTCCTTAGCAATCACTGTACTAGACCTGCAGGGTTTAACAGCTCTTCAGGGAACCAGCAAAGATCCTGCAGCTAATCAGCTAATCTACAGGAGAACGCTCATTTGACTGTTCAGGCTTTTATCCTACCTGTTTGTCAAACTGCTCATTAATGCATCATTCAAGGGGGCACTCTTTTTAAACAACCCCATGTTCAGTCGAGCTGCTGATACCCCTGCTTTGAAGCCCCTTGGTACAACAGTATTCCCCACCACTCAGTCGTTCTCCTTTTCCAAAATCATTTCATAAACTCTGCTTGATCATCTGACTATAGGCACTTGCTACTCTCTCCTAATAATTAGTGTTATCAAAGATGCTAACCCTCCATACTGATTCCTTCCCAGTTGTCTGTCCAATTAATACAGTCAGATGAGCCCTCCCATCCCTCCTAGTCACGCTGCCGAACACTACAGTCAGATGAGTGTATGTGGTGGGATTTCTGGCTGTTTACCAAACAACAAGTGCCTGAGTATCTATTTACTTATTTACAAAGTTTCACCAGGAAAGACATACTGAGCTGGCAACAGCTCATTTCCAGATGCATTCTGGGGGAAGGGTAGAGGTGGATCATGAACAATAAATAGAACAGTATTTACATTGCAGGTAAAAACATAACTAAGCATCAAATAAGCATCATATAACAAGGGACAATGAAGGCATTTAAGCAAAATTTTAACATTGGCATGGATATTACAGGATGCATACCGAGGACAACAAGAGGATGCAAATTAAGTGCAAAGTGCAGATAATTCAGGCAGATGGTAGAGAAGTGAACCAGTATGTATTCAAGAAGAATCTGTTTGAAGGAAGGGGAACAGTGGTTGACAGCAGGAGCTAGGGTGAGCAGTTAGAGTTACAGGGGGAAGGAGACAAAGAGTGGGAGAGGTGGAGGGAGTGGAAGGATGGGAAGACTGGTACAGAGGAGGGTCAAGTGCAGTTGCAGGAGTGAGAGGAGAAGTTGAGGAGAAGAGAGGAGACACAGCGTATGGAAGAGGCAGAGCAGATGGAGAGTGGGAGAGAGTTCCATAGTTTGGGGAAGCTAAAGGAGATGGCAGCCTGGCCAGCTGAGGATGACCTAGTAGGGAGTGCTAGGGAATTAAATAGAAAACATAAGAAACATAGGGGTGGCGGCAGATAAGGACATAGGCCATCCAGTCTGCCATTTCTTTTCTACCTTATAAATGTCCTTGACCTTTGCTCTGTCAGTGACCTATCTATTCATAGTCATTTGTGTGCTCCTTATGCCTATCCATGCCTGTTTGACCCTGCACTGTTCATAGCCACCACTTCTTGTGGTAAGCCATTCCATCATCTACCACCCTTTCTTGAAAAAAATTTCCTCACATTCCCCTTAATCGGCCTCCTCTAATCTCAGCTGTGTCCTCTTGTCCTGCTATTTTTCTTATATTTAAACATGTTAGACTCTTTCACCTTGTTTTGTACCCTAAGGTGTTTAAATGTCTCGATCATATCACCTCTCTCCTCCTTTGCTCAAGGGTATACATATTGAGCTCCGTTAATCTGTCCTATATGTCTTCTAATTGCAGTCCCTGCACCATTTTGGTTGCCCTTCTCTGGACTGCCTCAATTTGAAGTTAATGTCCTTGTGAAGGTGTGGCCTCCAATGACCTGCATGATGCCTCCAGATGGGGCCCAGCAGTATTGTACAGAGGGATTGAACCACCTCCCTCTTACGACTTATGATGCCCTACTAATACACTAACACCCCCTAGCCTTACCTGCTGCTTTAGAGTCTGCATGGATGATTTTAGGTCATCAGTGATGATGATGCCCAAAGTCTTCTTCCTTTGTGACTGCTGCGCAACTCCCTCCAGCCTATAAGTAGCTTCGGGGTTTCTCTTCCCTATGTGCATGATTTTGCTTCTTTGCATTAAATCCCAGTTGCCACTCTTCAGCCATTCTGCTAGTTTGTCAGATCTCTTCTCATTCACCCACCCATCTGGATCATCTACTCTATTGCAGATCTTGGTGTCATCTGCAAACAGACAAGCCTTACCCTCTAGTCCATCTACGGGGTCACTAATGAAGATGTTAGATAGGACTGGCCCCAGGACTGATCCCAGGGTGCCCCACTTGTGACTTGCATCTCTTCTGACTGTAACCATTTTACCACCACTCTCTGTTTTCTGCCAGTCAACCAGTTTGCCACCCAGTTGACCAACTTCAGCCCACCCGAGCCTACCTAGCTTATTTATCAATCTTCTATGTGGAACAGTGTCAAAGCTTTGCTAAAGTCAAGGTAGGCGACATCAACTGCTCCCCCTTGGTCCACCACTCCAGTTTACCCAGTCAAAGAAATCTATGAGATTAGTTTGACAGGACCTTCCTTTTGTAAACCCATGCTGTCTTGGATCCTGTGACTATGGATTCCAGGTGTTGCACTATCCTTTCCTTAAGGTGCCTCCATAATCTTGCCCACTACTGAGGTAAGACGGCCAGTCTATGGTTTCCCGCCTCCTCCCTGCCACCACTCTTGTGGAGTAGGATCACACAAACCTTTCTCCAGTCTTCTGGGACCTCTCCTGTGCTCAGAGACTCACTAAACAATTCTGCTAATGGCTCTGCTAGTTCCTCCTTTAGCTCCTTAAGTACCTGGGATGTATGCCATCAGGTCCCATACTGTATCCACCCTGAGCTTAGCAAGCTCTTGTAGGACCCTTTCTTTTGTGAGAGGAGTAGTGCTCACCTCCCTCCCCTGTCCATGATGCTGCAGGCTGTAGGCCTGCCCTACCTTCTCTTCAGTAAATACTGAGCAAAAGTATCTATTTAGGATAGATGCCTTTACAGAGTCCTCCTCTCTCGCATGCTCCCTTTTCTCCATTAAGCTTACGCAATACCCCCTCTGGACTTTCTCCTTTCACTAATATATCTATAGAAGTCTTGTCACCTTCTTTTACTGTTACGTGCTAGTGTTTCCTCAGTTTGGGACTTTGCTGCTTACTGCCTTACCTGCTTCCCTTAGGGCAGTTTGGTATGCCTCCCTATCTTCATCCGCTGTGTTCCTTATATTTTCTGAAGGCCAGCCTTTTGGCTCTGACCTTTTCTGCTACTATATTTGAGAACCAAAGTGGTTTCCTTCTCTTTTACTTCCTTTTCTGTCTAACACAATGGGATGTTGCTTCAAATTGTATCCTTAATGCTTGCCCACTTTGCCTGTACCTCCTCCACCTGTGTTCTTTTTGCCAGACTAGCTTAACTCTGTTGGCCATCTTATCAAAGTCAAGCTCCTCTAAGTCCCATATTTTTGCCTTGGAGATGGGATGATTTAGATGTAGTAGCCAAATTGAACCATACCATGTGATGGTCACTGGCCCCCAGGTGACCTTCCTGGAGATCTGTGATCCCTTCTTTGTTAGTCAGTACTAGATCTAGGATAGCCCTGTCTCTTGTGGGTTTGCTGTACACCAGTTGTTTGAGGCCCTCCCCTGCAGAGATCCACTATGAGCCTAGTTCTGGCAGATGTTCCTGCTGGTATTGACCAATCTGTTATCTGGCATGTTGAAGTCTCCATTATCAGAACCTCCCTTTAGCTGTCATGTTTGTATATCTTCTAACAGTATGTGTCTATGTCCTCCCTCTGGTCTGGGGGCCTGTAGACAGCCCCAGTTCTTATGGCTGTCCCATTACCTGTTTCCAGGGTGACCCACAGTTCTTCTGGCTCCTTATGTGTATTCTGAATTTCTGTAGCTTTGATATTTTCATTAACATACAGAACACCCTCCCCTTTTGCACTCGGTCTCTTCTGAACAATACATATCCAGGTACTGAAGTCTCCCAAGTGTGGTTACTGGTAAACCACGTCTCACTAATTACTATGTCCAGTTTAGCCTCTGACATTGTGCCTGCAGGTCTGGGATGCTGTTCCCAGGCTGTGAGCATTTGTGTACATGATTTCATTGGCCGATTTTGGTGTGTGGTAGTTGTTGGGTGAGTTTGGCATTACCCTGTGCACCGAGTGAGGACAAACCTTTTTCTTACCTGGTGATGCAAATGAATGGCAAACAACGCTGAATTCCTGTTTGACCACTAGCTGAGGGGAGAATTATTCTTCCCCATTAAACGATATGGGTGCTGCCCTCTCCCCATTGCTGATTTAAATATTCTGCAAAGACGTCAAACTTCTGCCCCAATGCACTGACTCCTCTTTGAGTCAGATACAGTCCATCAAATTTAAAGAACTTTCGCTCCCAGAACTGTTGCCAGTTCCCACAAATCTGTGTCCTTTTCCTGGCACCAGTCCTTGAGCCACGTGTTTGAGCTCCCTATCTCTCCCTCTCTGACCAGCCGTCCATCTGCTCCTTCTCCCAGACTGGCAGGATCTCAGAAGGAGATGCCCAGACGAAATAGATGATGGTTGTCACCCAGCCTAGTCAGGTGTTCCTTGGTCTCCACAACTGGCCCGGCTGGCGAGATCGATAGTCCCTATGTGTACTAGGACATCAATGTTTTCTCCTGCTTTGTGAACAATTTTATGAATCGGTCAGTGTCTCTCCATGCTGATGTACCCCGGGAGACATCTAACCCATACCCTAACTGGAAATGGTATCAACTCCCGAATCCGGAGTCTCCTATGATCAAGTTTTTGGATTTCCTTTCTGCTTGTTTAGTTTTGGTTCCTGATTTGGGTGAGTATTGTTGTGCTAGCTCCTGTGCAGTGTCCTGCTCTGCAGTGTCTTCTGCCTCTTTATTTGATTTCAGAGATAGAGGCAGATACCTGTTGAAGTGTTTATATGGTTTGGGAGGTAATGTGTTGGAAGCAGAGTGATGGGGCACCTGAGTTGCTCCTCCTAACCACCTGCCAACCTCCTGGACCAACTACCCTCTGGTGAGGTTTTCTGTTGGATGCTGGGGAAATGGCGGGTGGTTCTTATAATGTATTTCCTCTTCAATATGAAATTTGGGCGTGCAATCTCTGCTATGCTGCCGGGCTGAGACCTAAGATCTCAAGGCCCAGCATGTGGACAGTATCCTAATCTGTAAGACTGTCCTTCTGAAAATTGTTCCACAGTACCTGCAGTTAATGAAATCCATTCCATAAGTTGCTGGGTTTGTAACCTAGTCAGAATAATAAGAAGGAAAAAAATGCAAGTAATGGTTTAATTGTGCTTTGTTAACTTGTTATAACAAGTTAAATTACTAGTGCCTGTAAATGAGATCACCTTGTGGAGGCCCACTGATCCGCCCCTTCCTGTTCTGCCACAGGAAATGTTACAACTGGTACCCTATAAAGGGTGTAGTGTGTGGGGTGGTTGGGGATGGGGGTGGGTGGCTGGGCCCTTCCCCATAAAAGAAGAACCCAGACGGAAAGAACAAGGAGGTAGGCAGAAACAATCAGTCAACAACAAATGCAGTAACCCTAAGCTTATCCTAATGTTAGATAAACTGTAAAACCTGTAAAGCACCACCTGTAATAATTTCAGAGAAGATATACCCTGTAAGAAACACTTTGCTCAGAGAAAAATAAAGCAGTAACAGAAGATATACCTTGCAAAAGACAATTTGAATCAAAGATTACAGCAGTAATCTGTTAGCATACCCCTGTAGGCACACCTTGTAATAATGCAGAAGAAGGTATACCAGCAACAACAATTTGAATCAGAGAAAAATAAAGCAATGAAATGTTAGCAACAAACAGTAGCAATCCCTGTGAGTAAAAATTAAAAACACCACCACACAGTAAATCTGCTTAGCCAAACTAAGTCTTAATCCTTCTCCCTTGCTCTGGTAAGTTTTTCTACTCTGCCTTTCAAGCAGTCTTAGAAGGAAAGAGCTCAGGTGAAGCTAGGTGCCTTGGCCAGCAAACCAAGTCTTGTTTCTGTGTCAGGGCCCCAACCAACCGCATCGAGAGACTAGTCCTTCATTGCCTGGGTACCCAGAGGTATTGACTCATAGGGTAGGCCTGTGCACAGTGCCCTAGATAGAGATATATATACTGTATATATATGTTAGAGTGATAAGCTAATTCACTTGATTTCCCCCATTCCTCGTTATCTTTCCCCTAAATACAGTAAATCAAATTGGTTGTTTTGCAAAGATTTACTGGCTGTACTGTGTGTTTATAGTGAACTACAGTACTGTGATTATTGTGTAACCGCATCTTACTTTGAAGAGTGCCCACAGAGCAAGTGGACTGGTTCAAGCCTGGGGGTAAGTGTATGCGGCTGGGAAACTGGAGTTTATTTGTGTGGGCCACTAGTGAGAAGAGAGGGTCGCGCAGTGGCCCAGAGGCTGTGATCTGGCGTACACAGACCGTACCAACCCAAACTCTGGGTGGAAGCACCGTCATCAGATTTATGCCCTCAACTGGTTAGTGTCAGAGCAGGCAGGGTAGTAGCCTTGGGACAGCACCCCTTAGTGGTTACAGTAATAAACAAATATATTGTGATTTATGCCTTATTTGTCATGTTGACACACATTGTCACACTTTCTTTTTTTAATCAATATCGAGCTGACAAGACGATCATTTTTTTTTTTACACTGTTCAGGTCAGTGTAGGCTGTTTCCGACATCATTCAAGGAGTGACATGAGTGGCAGACATGTGTGGGAGTATAGGATCAGCTGTTGTGATTAGCTTGCTAGAGATCCTTTGACTTGGTTTACTGAAAATTACCAGTTTCCTATGATATACCACCAATCACAGTTTGTAATCACAGGTGTGTTTAAAATTAAATTAGCGTGTTCTCCATGTCAGCGCCTGCTCTTGGTGACTAGATTAGGCATATATTTCTTAAAAAAAAGCAAAAAAAATAAAAATAAACAAAGCATTCCGGATAAGTAGACTGGAAGCACCTCAGAAAGTTCAATGACGGGGGTAATCAAGAAGAGGCGCCTGTGTTTCAAACGGATGTACCTAGTTGTGAGCAGCAGACTGACAGGACTGCTAGGAAATGTTTTATAATTTTATTTTACATCCATTTATGATTTCAAGGCGTTTACTAAGTGAATAAATACTACAGAGAAGTGTAAATTTGTAGGAAACCAAGTCACTGGATCTTAAGCCAGCTAATCAGAACAGCTGATTGTCTACTTCAAGAGCATCTGCCATTGATGTCAATCATTGAATGATGTCAATCACAGTGAGCAGCAAGCCGAGCTGTGGAAAAAAATGACCTGCAAGTCTGGGGACTCATTGGCAGATCCCTGCACTGTTGGCCTTTGTGGCACTCACTCTGTTGGTGCTGGGTGAGGTTCCTTTGCTGCAGCCCTGGGCTGATGTGGACATCAGGAGAGTTGGTGATCTCTGCATCTACAACAGGTCACCTTAAATCATTTCAAGAGATCCAACGACAATATTCTCTGCCTCACATAGTTGGAGGTACTTACAGTTGAAGCATATGTTGCAATCTTTTTGGGTGGGAATCTGGCTTTACTCCTTCAAGCCTTATGGGATGAAGTTTTTGGTAATCCTCATTGGCCAGGGCTGGTTTGCACTCTCCCAAACTCAGTTGTGTATACCGGGCACTCTCGAACTCTAAGGCACCGGACACAGTGACACTACAAAGGGCATGAAAAGATATGCTGGCTAACCCCTGACTGAATTAGACTGGAAGAATATCTGGTCCAATGGGTACATGGAAGGAGAAAGATACAGTAGGAAGGCTAATGCAACTGAAAACCCAGTGGTTATGGTACCATACCCCGGTGATTTTACATCGGATTAGTCTGTTGTCTCATTTTAGGTGCTGTAGGTGCGATCAGAGGAGGCACGTTATTACATATTTTGTGATGTGCCTAAGCTAACTATTTGGTGGATTGCTGTGATTAGGAGTACCTTAAGGACTAGGGTTGCTCCAGATCCATCCTGATGGTGTTGGGTAATACCTTGTTGATATCACATGTGGCTAATTCTCACAAGTCTTGGTTTATGACAGAAGTTATGGAGGATAAGCACCTATTACTTCATCGTTGGTGCTCGAATGAAGTACCACTCAGGACCAGTGGATAGATGCTGTATTAAAGGTGACTGGTTTGAGCCCTCATATAGCTACTGGAAGTATGACAATGTTACTGAACTTTGGGGCCCCATTGTTCAACTTTCTGGGAATCCTTCTCCTACAGGGTGGGTCTAGATATCTCCTTGCTCCAACTTGGGACAATCAATTAGATTTTAATTTGGACTCTAGAGTGCCTCGCACTTATTTTTGCCATTTCTGACTGGTAGGTGCCCCTGTCCCATGGTTTCTTTCTTTTTTTTCTCTCCTCTACCCAGACCCAGAGGCATTTGTCGTGGACTTGATTATGCAGATGGCAGCATTTCCTTTGGACAGCACATACACCTTTTGGTTTTTTTTTTTCTTGTTGCTGTTTTTCGGTTATTATTGTTATTATTATCATTGTTGTTTTTGTTATTTGATTACTGCTTGTTTTCTTTGTTTCTTCCCTGGCCAACAATGCATGCCATGGCCTTTATTACCTTGATACCCAATAGTAAATTTTCCAGGAGTTCAGCTGGATGGGATAATGTGGAATCCTGTATGTTTTCTGTTTTAAAAGTTATTGCTGTACATTGTAAAATATTTAAAAAATAAATTAATTAAAAAGGATGTGCAGACCTTGCTCTGGGTGTGCCACAGATATGGTGCACAGGGTTGCCATTCTCCTGCCCAGCGATCGGGAGTTTCAACCCATGCACCAGGTGCACAGGTTAGACCAACTTTTTCTGGTCTAGCTGCAGCATTCCAGGGGCTTTTGACAGAGCTTCCAACAGACATTCGGTGCAGGCTGCCATGTAACCATCTAGTCCCTGGGTTTACTACAATCCGTTAGTACTAGTGTTAGGCAGGTAGAAAAGGCAGATGGTAAGGAGCTCATTTGGGAGATGCTTGCATAATAGAATATTGTGTACATAGCTAGCCTGAGTGGTGATGATGATGTCATTTAGAAGTCTCGCAGCACCATATACATTTTGAGTCAGCTGATCAGGGAAGTTTAAAACATTCAGTTAGTCGAGTTTGGAAGTCAGAGTGCCAGGAGGTCTGCCAGTTGGGTCTCTGCCACAGAGGACCCTGTGTTTCTCAGTCTAGTTTGGATTACATCTCCAGTTGCCAGTGAAGTGGTGGAGACCTTGCTCCAGCAGGATTCCTTGATTTTTCACTCTGGGAGTAAGAAGGACTGCCAGTACAGTGGATCTAAGGGCAATCCTTGAAGGTCCTAGTGTGTACAGGTGCCTTGAGGAAGGACATTGTGTGAGAAATGCTGACAAGCTACCATGGAAAAAGGTGCTTTCTGGGTTGTTTCTATGCCTCAAGAAGGTGCAACTAGTCTGTAAGTACAGAATGGGAACAAGTTCTCGAATTTAGGTAGTTGTCTGGGTGTGTGTTCCCAGGATAAGAGCAGATCACACCAGCCAGGACCCCTGTTCACCGAGGTGTTATTCGAAGAAAAGTTTGGAGTCTTTAGCAATTCAGTGGGACTGATGGCCTCTTTTGGTGTAACCCTGAAGGAATGGCAGACTGTCAGTTGGGGCAAAGTGTGGGAGAAAACCATCTGGAGTCTCAAGGCAGGGATAAGTGGTCCAGTAAAGGCTGCAGGTTTCCTGGGTAGAGGCCAATACCAGGATGGAAACTTTTATATGGGGCTCAGATCACTAGTTACATGAAATGTGTTTTGGAAATAGCTCTCGAATGTGGCACTGCCACAAGCATCTGAATTAGGAAATAAAATGTGTTTTAAAACTCAAGACTGTGGTTTGCCCACAGGTGCCTGGAGAAAAATGGATAAAAGTTTCTTTGGAAAACTGTACTGACTAGAAAATTTCTAGAAAAGAGTGTACATGTTGCCATGACCAGACCTTTTGAGATCCACCTGTGCTTTAGTAACATCTGTGACTAAAGCCACACTACCTAATCCCAGTTGCTGCATTGAACATTCGATCATTGCTTTCTGTGGAATTATTGGGGCCCGCTCAGCAGTTAGATTTAGCATATGCCTATCATCCTCTTCCTTGGACCTGGTTGTAGTTACAAAGGTTCCATTTTTGGTGCAGTGGGTGCCAGTATAGCATGAACATGGTTATCATGGACAGTCGGTTTTCATGGATACCTAGAATATGTAGTTTTATGGTGTGTCAAGGAGGAGGCAGCATGCAGTAATTCAATGGGTAAGCCTGTTCTGGCATTGTGGGTGAAGCTTAGAACACTGAGGTGTGGCGTAAAGTATATTGAACCACGGCCTCTTTTCAGGAGGGTGTGGTCAGCATGGATGAAAAAATATTTGGGACAATACAGAAGTCAGGTATCCTGGGTTTGATCCCAGATTTCAAATGCCAAGGACATCAGGAGTAGCGAGCTATCAGGCCTCTTGGTCTGTCTTATTTGCAAGTAGGTTGTGAATGTTTAAATGGACAAGTTGGAGCCACTTTTGGCCACCGATGGTGAAGGGGATAAGGGATGGAGACTAAAAGACCAGAATTTAGCTCAAGGTCACCTGCAAGGTGGTGATATATAATGGGGACCCGAAGACAGTGAGCTTCAAGGCATCATATAGTGCAGTAGAGCCAAGGAAGCTCTCATGGAAGAACTGTGGCATGAGAAGCATAATTAAGCAACTCAGCAGTGCTATGGGGCTAGGAGGCACATAGTTGGATAACACTGAGATAGAAGCAGTAATCCAACTGATGACAATTGGAGGAGGGATCACAGCAGTGCCCTGGGATGGGATACCATCTGCCAAGTAGAAGGGTCTTTAGGAGCTCCCTCAAGGAAAGGAGGGTATTTAAATACACAACTAACCATAACCAGGGGCTGAGGAGGCAAACTAGCACTACACAGCAAAATAGGCTCAGTCAGTTAGCAAATAGAACATTGCTAGGACACCTATTACCTGTATGATCATTGTTGGTGCACCCTTTGTCACCGATATGAGCCATGCTGGCGCCCTATTACCTGTATGAGCATTACTGGTGGGCATTCACCTGTATGAGCATTGCTGATGTACCCTGCCACCGTATGACCTTTTTGGTATACCCTGCCACCAGTATGACCTTTGCTGGTGTACCCTGCCACCTGTATGAGGTTGCTGCTGTGCCATGCCACCTGTATGAGCTTTGCTGGTGTACCTGCCACCTCTATGAACATTGCTAGTGCACCCTGCCACCTATGAGCATTACTGTTGAGTTCCACCTGTATGAGCATTGCTGCTGCCCCTGCCACCAGTATGTGATTTGCTGTGGTCCCGTCACCTGTATGAGCATTGCTGGTCACCCCTTCCACCTGTCTGAGGTTGCCTGGGGCCCCTGTCACCTATAGTATTACTGGTGCCCCTGTCACCTGTATGAGGATGCGGTGCCCTGCCATCTGTACAAGCAGTGCTAGTGTCACTTGTCACCTGTATGGGCAGTGCTGGTGCCACCTGTATGAGACAATACAAGTACCCTCTGGCACCTGTTGAGCAGTCCTGAGTGCGCTCTGTCACCTGTATAAGCAGTGCTGGTCCCTCTGTCACCTGTAAGCACATTGCTGGGGAGCTTCCACGTGTATGAGCAGTGCTGGTGTCCATGCCATCTGTATGAGCTTTGCTGAGACACTCTATCACCTGTATGAGCATTGTTGGTGCCCTGCCACCTGTATGAGCTTTGCTGCTGCCCTTGCCACCTGTACAAGCATTGCTGGGTCCCCGTCACCTGTATGAGCACCACTGGTGCCCTGCCACCTGTATGTGCATTGCTGCTGCCTCTACATAGAAACATAGATTTGATGGCAGATAAGGCCGTTGGCCCATCTAGTCTGCCCATTTTCCTCCGTAACAGATCAGCTGCAGATCCTAGTTCACCAACAGCTTACTTCCTCCTACCCCCACCATGACTGCCTTATATCTGTCCCACATTCTTGAATTCCCCACTGTTCTTGACTCCACACCTCCTCAGGAGGTTGTTCCATCATCCACAACCCTCTCTGTGAAACCTACCACCTGTATTAACTTTGCTGGGCAACCCATCACCTGTTTGAGGATCACGTGCCACCTGCCACCTGTATTAGCATTGCTGGTGCCCCTTTCACATGTATGAGCATTGCTGGTGGCCCTGTGACCTGTAGATGTCTTGTGCCCTTGCCACATCTATAGGCAATGCTGGTGCCCTTCCGCTTGTATGATCATGGCAGACATCCCCTGTCACCTCTGTGAACATTTCTGGTGTTCGACACCTGTATTGCTTCACTTCAGTTAATTGCCACCTGTATGAGGCATTATTGGTGATCCCAACACCTAAGTAAACACTAATGATACCCCCAGATATCTATTTGCGCATTGCTGGTGCCCTCTGTCACCTGTATGAGTATTGCTAGGACACTCTACGCACCCCTACCATCGGTATGAGCATCGCTGGTGCCATCATGTTACCTGTATTAGCATTGCTGATGCCCCTGTAACCTTTATGAGCATTACTGGTACTCCCTGCTGGTGACCTTCCTACTACCTATATGAACATTGTTGGGCCCACACCGACACCGCGATGACAGTGCACTCAGACACATACGTGTACACATATACCCCTGGACATTTGTTTCATTTGTTTAAAGAGCAGCTGACACCCTAGGGCAGACCACATACCAAGAAACTGCCTGCCCATGGCATGGAACTAAAAAGCCACATTGAAAAAAACTAATTTATATATTGCTGTAGTTATTTATCTTACCGTTGCTAGGATCTCACTTCTGAGATCTAGCTGAGCTACCGAGGCCATCACAGACCCAGCTCCAAAATCTGCATGCAACATATTTTTAAACAAATTCTCTCTGTGTTGTTTGGAAAACAATGCAACTAAGACATAGTACATGACCAAATTAAAAGACCACATGACCACACAGATCACGTTACAGGAAAAAGCTCAGCATGCCAACATGCATTACTAATCAAACCTGCCTCTGCAATTAATACCAGGAACAAAAGCAAGGAATAATTGTCTGTGCAGCAGCAGCATTGCAGTAATTATTGCAATAACAAAATGCTCTAGGTTGGTTGTGAGGCACGAGGCATTGCCGAGGTCCATAACTCATCAACAAAGAGAGGTTATTACAGTGTTGACACACATGCAGAGAGGATTAATCTCCTTATAACATTAAAAATAGTTCAAAGGTGTTATAAAAAACATTTTCAGCTTTCTCCTGGCACACTAACATAGTTGGTGTTTGTTTGGAACACAATGCAATTATGCAACAATCAAAAGGAGCACATGAGCCAAAATGATACTTCGGGTTCTCCCAGCTCTAGCGGCTGCCCTTCTGTACTAGGCTGCTACCTCTGTTGGAGCTTTTTCTGCCAGCTAAGAAATCTGCTGCAGTCCCGACAAAGCTCCGGTGAGCTCGCTCACTCCCCTTCTCTCACTCACTCATTCCGTTTCTTCCGGTGCTGCAGGCTGTCCTTGTCTACTGGGCTCCTGCCTGCATTGCTGCCTGCTTATGCCCACAAAGAAACTTGCAGAAAGTTACAATACAGCTCTGCTGAGCTCGCTCACTCGCTCATTCTGGCTTTCCGGCAACTGCAGGGTGCCTTTATGTACTGTGCCCCTGCGTGCATTGCTGCCTTTTCCTGCCCACAAACAAATCCGCAGCAGTCCCAACAGAACTCCGTTGAGCTCACCGACTCTCCTCCCTCAGTCGCTCGTTCTGTGTCTCCTGGTGCTGCAGGCTGCCCCACTGTGCTGAGCTCCTACCTCTGTTGGTGGCTTTTCTGCCCACAAACAAATCTGCAGCAGTGATCCGGCTCCGTTGAGCTCACGCCTCCCCAACTCACTCATTGTGTTTCTCCTGTTTCTGTAGGCTGCCCTTTTGTACTGAAGCCAGCCACTGTTGGTGGCTTTTTCTGCCCACAAAGAAATCCACAGCTGTCCTGACAGAGCTCCGTTAAGGTAGCTCACTCCCCGTCTCACTCGCTCATTCTGTTTCTCCTGGAGCTGCAGGCTGCCCTTTTGTACTGGACTCCTGCCTGTGTTGGTGGCTTTTTCTGCCCACAAAGAAATCCACAGCTGTCCTCACACAGCTCCGTCAAGGTCTCTCACCCCCCCACTTCTCACTCACTTCTTCTGGTTCACCCAGCGCTGTAAGGCTGCCCTTTTGTACTAGGCTGCTGCCTCTGTTGGCATCTTTTCTGCCCACAAAATCTGAGCAGTCAGATCTGAGAACTCCGTTGAGCTCCGCACTCCCCACTCCTCATTGTGTTTCTCCTGTTTCTGTAGGCTGCCCTTTGTACTGGGCTCCAGCCACTGTTGGTGGCTTTTCTCACAAAAGAAATCCACAGCTGTCTGACAGAGCTCCGTTAAGGTAGCTCTCCCCCATCTCCTCGCTCATTCTGTTTCTCCTGGAGCTGCAGGCTGCCCTTTGTACTGGACTCCTGCCTGTGTTGGTGGCTTTTTCTGCCAACAAAGAAATCCACAGCTGTCCTCACACAGCTCCGTCAAGGTCTCTCACCCCCCCTTCTCACTCACTGCTTCTGGTTCACCCAGCGCTGTAAGGCTGCCCTTTTGTACTAGGCTGCTGCCTCTGTTGGCGTCTTTTTCTGCCCACAAAGAAATCTGCAGCAGTCACGATAGAGCTCCGTTGAGCTCACGCACTCCCACTCACTCATTGTGTTTCTCCTGTTTCTGTAGGCTGCCCTTTTGTACTGGGCTCCAGCCACTGTTGGTGGCTTTTTCTGCCCACAAATAAATCCACAGCTGTCCTGACAGAGCTCCGTTAAGGTAGCTCACTCCCCGTCTCACTCGCTCATTCTGTTTCTCCTGGAGCTGCAGGCTGCCCTTTTGTACTGGACTCCTGCCTGTGTTGGTGGCTTTTTCTGCCCCCAAAGAAATCCACAGCTGTCCTCACACAGCTCCGTCAAGGTCTCTCACCCCCCCTTCTCACTCACTGCTTCTGGTTCACCCAGCGCTGTAAGGCTGCCCTTTTGTACTAGGCTGCTGCCTCTGTTGGCGTCTTTTTCTGCCCACAAAGAAATCTGCAGCAGTCACGATAGAGCTCCGTTGAGCTCACGCACTCCCCACTCACTCATTGTGTTTCTCCTGTTTCTGTAGGCTGCCCTTTTGTACTGGGCTCCAGCCACTGTTGGTGGCTTTTTCTGCCCACAAAGAAATCCACAGCTGTCCTGACAGAGCTCCGTTAAGGTAGCTCATTCCCCCGTCTCACTCGCTCATTCTGTTTCTCCTGGAGCTGCAGGCTGCCCTTTTGTACTGGACTCCTGCCTGTGTTGGTGGCTTTTTCTGCCCACAAAGAAATCCACAGCTGTCCTCACACAGCTCCGTCAAGGTCTCTCACCCCCTCTCACTCACTGCTTCTGGTTCACCCAGCGCTGTAAGGCTGCCCTTTTGTACTAGGCTGCTGCCTCTGTTGGCGTCTTTTTCTGCCCACAAAGAAATCTGCAGCAGTCCCGACAAAAGCTCCATTGAGCTCGCTCACTCACCTTCTCTTTCACTCCCTCATTCCATTTCTTCCAGCACTGCTAGCTGCCCTTGTCTACTGGGCTCCTGTCTCCGTTGCTGCCTTCTTATGCCCACAAAGCTTGCAGCAGTTACACACAGCTCTGCTGAGCTCACTCACTCATTCTGGTTTTCCACTGCAGGGTGCCCTTTATGCTGTCCCTCCATGCATTACTGGCCTTTTCTGCACACAAGCAATCTGCAGCAGTCCCAACAGAGCTGCGTGAGCTCACTGTCCCCTCCCTCATTTGCTCGTTGTGGCGTCTCCTGGCACTGCAGGCTGCCCTTTTCTACTGGGCTTCTGCCTGCATTGGTGGAATTTTCTGGCCAGAAAGAAATCTGAAGAGTCCGACACAGCTCCATTGACTCACTCAATCCCCTCTGTCAGTCCGCATTCCGTTTCTGCCAGTGCTGCAGGCTGGCCTTTTGTACTGGGCTCCTGCCTGTGTTGCTGCCTTTCTCTGCCCACAGAAAATCTGCAGCAGTCATGATAGAGCTCCGTTAAGCTCACTCCTCCCCCACTCACTCATTGTGTTTTCCTGTTTCTGTAGGCTGCCCTTTTGTACTGGGCTCCAGCCACTGTTGGTGGCTTTTTCTGCCCACAAAGAAATCCACAGCTGTCCTGACAGATCTCCATTAAGGTAGCTCATTACCCCTGTCTCACTCGCTCATTCTGTTTCTCCTGGAGCTGCAGGCTGCCCTTTTGTACTGGACTCCTGCCTGTGTTGGTGGCTTTTTCTGCCCACACGAAATCCACAGCTGTCTCACACAGCTCCGTCAGTCCTCACCCCCTTCTCACTCACTGCTTCTGGTTCACCCCAAGCGCTGTAAGGCTGCCCTTTTGTACTAGGCTGCTGCCTCTGTTGGCGTCTTTTTCTGCCCACAAAGAAATCTGCAGCAGTCACGACAAAGCTCCATTGAGCTCGCTCACTCACCTTCTCTTTCACTCACTCATTCCATTTCTTCCAGCACTGCCGGCTGCCCTTGTCTACTGGGCTCCTGTCTCTGTTTCTGCCTTCTTATGCCCACAAAGAAGCTTGCAGCAGTTACAATACAGCTCCACTGAGCTCACTCACTCACTCATTCTGGTTTTCCTGCCACTGCAGGGTGCCCTTTTGTACTGGGCTCCTGCCTGTGCTGGCACCTTTTTCTGCCCACAAACAAATCTGCAGCAGTCCCAACAGAGCTGCGTTGAGCTCACCGACTCCCCTTCCCTCAGTCGCTCGTTCTGTGTCTCCTGGTGCTGCAGGCTGCCCTTTGGTACTGGGCTCCTGCCTGCATTGGCAGGTTTTTCTGCCCACAAAGAAATCTGCAGCAGTCCTGACACCAGTCCATTGAGCTTGCTCACTCCCCTCTTTCACTCACTCACTCATTCCATTTCTGCTGGCGCTGCAGACTGGCCTTTTGTACTGCGCTCCTTCCTGTGTTGCTGCATTTTTCTGCCCACAAAGAAATCTGCAGCAGTCACGATAGAGCTCCGTTGAGCTCACGCACTCCCCCACTCACTCATTGTGTTTTCCTGTTTCTGTAGGCTGCCCTTTTGTACTGGGCTCCAGCCACTGTTGGTGGCTTTTCTGCCCACAAAGAAATCCACAGCTGTCCTGACAGAGCTTTGTTAGGTAGCTCACTCCCCCGTCTCACTCGCTCATTCTGTTTTCCTGGAGCTGCAGGCTGCCCTTTCGTACTGGACTCCTGCCTGTGTTGGTGGCTTTTTCTGCCCACAAAGAAATCCACAGCTGTCCTCACACAGCTCCATCAAGGTCTCTCACCCCCCCCTTCTCACTCACTGCTTCTGGTTCACCCAGCGCTGTAAGGCTGCCCTTTTGTACTAGGCTGCTGCCTCTGTTGGCGTCTTTTTCTGCCCACAAAGAAATCTGCAGCAGTCCCGACAAAGCTCCATTGAGCTCGCTCACTCACCTTCTCTTTCACTCACTCATTCCATTTCTTCCAGCACTGCTGGCTGCCCTTGTCTACTGGGCTCCTGTCTCGTTGCTGCCTTCTTATGCCCACAAAGAAGCTTGCAGCAGTTACAATACAGCTCTGCTGAGCTCATTCACTCACTCATTCTGGTTTTCCTGCCACTGCAGGGTGCCCTTTTGTACTGTGCCCCTGCATGCATTACTGGCTTTTTCTGCACAGAACAAATCTGCAGCAGTCGCAACAGAGCTGCACAGAGCTCACTGACTCCCCCTCCCTCATTTGCTCATTGTGACGTCTCCTGGCACTGCAGGCTGCCCTTTTCTACTGGGCTCCTGCCTGCATTGGTGGGTTTTTCTGGCCAGAAAGAAATCTGAAGGAGTCCCGACACAGCTCCATTGAGCTCACTCAATCCCACTCTGTCACTCACGCATTCCGTTTCTGCCGGTGCTGCAGGCTGGCCTTTTGCACTGGGCTCCTGCCTGTGTTGCCACCTTTTTCTGCCCACAGAGAAATCTGCAGCAGTCATGATAGAGCTCCATTGAGCTCACTCATTGTGTTTCTCCTGGTGCTGCAGGCTGCCCTTTAGTACCGGGCTCCTGCTTGTGCTGGCACCTTTTTCTGCCCACAAAGAAATCCGCAGCTGTCTCGACACAGCTCCGTTAAGGTAGTTCACTCCCCCGGCTCACTCGCTCATTCTGTTTCTCCTGGCGGTGCAGGCTGCCCTTTTGTACTGGACTCCTGCCTGTGTTGGTGGCTTTTTCTGCCCACAAGAAATCCACAGCTGTCCTGGCACAGCTCCATAGAGGTTGCTCACCCCCCTCCCACGTCTCACTCACTCCTTCTGGTTCTCCAAGCGCTGTAAGGCTGCCCTTTTGTACTAGGCTGCTGTCTCTGTGGCACCTTTTTCTGCACAAAGAAATCTGCAGCAGTCCGACAAAGCTCCATTGAGCTCGCTCACTCCCTTCTCTTTCACTCACTCATTCCGTTTCTTCCGAGCGGCCCAGGCTGCCCTTGTCTACTGGGTTCCTGCCTATGTTGCTGCCTTCTTATGCCCACAAAAAGCGTGCAGGAGTTATAATACAGCTCGCTGAGCTTGCTGACTCACTCATTCTGGTTTTCCTGCCACTGCAGGGGTGCCCTTTGTACTGTGCCCTGTGCATTGCTGCCCTTTTCTGCCCACAAACAAATCTGTAGCAGTCCCAACAGAGCTGCGTTGAGCTCACTGACTCCCTCAGTCGCTCGTTCTATGTCTCCTGGCACTGCAGTCTGCCCTTTGGTACTGGGCTCCTGCCTGCATTGGTGGGTTTTTCTGCCCACAAAGAAATCTGCAGCAATTCTGACACCAGTCCATTGAGCTTGCTCACTCCCCCTCTTTCACTCACTCATTCCGTTTCTGCCAGCGCTGGAGGCTGGCCTTTTGTACTGGGATCCTGCCTGTGTTGATGCCTTTGTCTGCCCACAAAGAAATCTGCAGCAGTCATGTGAGAGCTCCGTTGAACTCGCTCACTCCCCTTCTCTTTCACTCACTCATTCCGTTTCTTCCGGCGCTGCAGGCTGCCCTTGTCTGCTGGGCTTCTACTGGTGTTGCCGCTTTTCTGCCCACAAAGAAATCTGGCAGTCACGATGAGAGCTCCATTGAGCTCCTCCTCCCCGACTCACTCATTGCGTTACTCCTGGTGTTGCAGGCTGCCCTTTGTACTGGGCTCCTGCCTGTGCTGGCACCTTTCTGACCACAAAGAAATCCGGAGCAGTATCAACAGGGCTCCGTTGAGCTCACTGACTCCCTCTCCCTCAGTCACTCGTTCTCTGTCTCCTGGCATTGCAGGCTGCCCTTTTGTACTCGGCTCCTGTCTGCATTGGCGGGTTTTTCTGGCCAGAAAGAAATCTGTCGGAGTCCCGACACAGCTCCATTGAGCTCGCTCAATTCCCCTGTCACTCATGCATTCTGTTTCTGCCGGTGCTGCAAGCTGGCCTTTTGCACTGGGCTCTTGCCTACGTTGCCGCATTTTATGCCTACAAAGAAATCCGCAGCAGTCACAACAGAGCTACGTTGAGCACACTCACTACCGCTCTGTCACTCGCTCATTCTGTTTCTCTTGGCACAGCAGACTGCGCTTTTTGTCTGACTCAGGCTGCGTTGGCACCTTGTCTGTCCAGAAAAAATCCACAGCTGTCCGAAGAGCTCCATTGAGGTTGTTCGGTCTCCCTGTCTCTATTGCGCTGATTCTGTTTGTCCTGGTGCTGTAGCTGCCCTTTTGTACGGTGCTCCTGCCTGCATTTGGACCTTTTTCTGCCCTCAAAGAAATCCACAGCAGTCCTGACATCACTTCGGTGAGTTCACTCACTCCCCTTCACTCAGTCGCTTTCTCGTTGTGTTTCTCCCAGTGCTGCTGGCTGCCCTTTTGTACTGGGCTCTTGTGTTGTTGCGTTTGTCTGCCCACAAACAAATCCGCAGCAGTTCCGACAGAGCTCAGTTGAGCTTGGTCACTCACCCCTGTCACTCGTCGATCTTAATCTGTCACAAACACTAATTTCCCAGAGTGACCGTGCTATTCTCTGTCCGGAGTGCAAAAACATATTTTAGCCAGGATGTGAAAAATGACAGCTGTAGTGTCCATAAGGAGGTGTGAAAAATGCCACTGTTGAAAATGTGGCTTGACAATATTGCAAATTTGTGACGTTACAAGGGTGCATGGAAACAGTTCAACAAATGCTTGTAACACAGTCATGTTATGGAGTTTTGTCACCAAATTTTTAATATAGGAATTTTAAGACCTCTGGTCATGAACAGTGCCACTGTCATTTTCTTAATCTGTCCTGAACACTGGTTTCCCACAGTCACCACATTATTCTGCGCTGGAACTGTGAAAACACATTTCGGTCAGGATGTAAAAAATGTCAGCTGTACTGCTTGTGAGGAGGTGTGACAAAATGCCACTGTTGAAAATCTGGTGTGACAATATTACAAATCTGCGAGTTACAAGGGTGCATGGAAAGTGCAACGCACTCGTGTAACACTGTCAATTGATAGGCTATCATCACCAAATTTTCAACATAGGCATTTAGGACCTCTGCTCATGAAGAGTATCATTGTCATTTTCTTAATCTGTCCCGAACAGTGATTTCCTACAACGACCGCTCTATTCGCGGAAGTGCCAAAACACATTTCAGCCAGGATGAGAAAATGACAGCTGTACTGTTCATAAGTAGGTCCTGGGAAAATGGCAATAGTGAAAAATATTATAAATTAGGTGAGATTCTGGCGTGCATGAAAACTTCGATGGCGACGGCTAATAATACAGTCATTTTATGGAATATCGGGACTAAATTTTTAAAATAGGTATTTTAGGACCTCTGCTCATGAATAGTATCATTGTCATTTCTTAATCTGTCCCAAACAGTGATTTCCCACAGCGACGCACTATTCTGCGCCCGGAGTGAGAAAACATTCGACCTGGATGTGAAAATGACAGCTGTACACGCATCTCAGGGAGGTGTAACAAAATGCCAATGTTGAAAATCTGGCATAAAAAATTGCAAATTCGCGAAGTTACAGTGTAAGTAGCAGACTTCGCAGCATGGCCTAGTAAAACAGTCGTTTTTGGATTTTCCCACCAAATTTGAAACATAGGTTTTTGAGAGCCCACCTCATGAACACTGGCACTGTCATTTGTTAGATCGCCAAGGGTGATTCCAGCAGTGACTGCAAAACAACCTTCTCGGCCGATTAACGCCATGACAGTTGAAGAAATTAATGAGAGGGGTCCCAAAACCCCATGTTGAAAATTTGGTGCAAAAATTCAAAAATACCCGAGATATGCAATAAAGTTGAAAAACCCTATTCATTATATTATACAACTTACGGCATTTCCTCAGTTCGCGGTCGGCTTTGAAGAGTGCAGACGTGTTCCCGGCCCACCGAAGATCGTCGCGCCGAGCACCAGAGGTAAGTATGGGGTGAGGGGGGTGTGGGGAGGCTGGGTCTGCAGTGGGTGGGTGCGGGTTGTGGGAGGGGGTGCGGGCAGACTACAGGGACCGTTTCCTTTATTTCAGGTGAAAGACTACGGAGAAAACATCGGGGGACGCTTTAAACACTGCAGGGGCATATGGCATGCTGGAGTGGGCACCCAGCATGTCACCGGAGTCAGGGGGGACAGCTGTAGCCGACGGGGATTGGGCACCCTGTCGGCAAACAACACAGGGGGAGTTATTTCTGCTGACGGGGATTGGGCACCCCCGTCGGCAAACAACAAAGGAGGGGTTATTTCTGCCGATGGGGATTGGGCACCCCGTCGGCACACAACAAAAGGGGGCTGTTTTATTTTTTTCAAAATAAAACTGTCAGCAATACCATGGCTGCATCAATGGGAACTCACCTCAGCAGGAACCAAATTGGAATGGTGACTGCTTTAACACGGCACACTTAAAGAGTTGGAAATGCTGGCTACACACTCATTATACGTGAGTATGACGCATATAATGTGTGGGCTGGAACAACTGCACAGAGGTGTTCTGGCGGACCCGAGGGAAAAACCACAAAGGGATAAATAATGACATTTAGACATGAAACAAATTGACCAAATAGAGATAAAGGTAAGTTGTGTGCAGCACGTTCTGAAAAGGACACTTTTTAAAAGACAGAATAACATTAAAAGTTCAGGGGACTAACTCTGACAGTGCAGCTTTAACCTGAAGAAGACCGAAGATTTGCTGAATGTGATCGGCCTCTCAGGATTTCCAGCCACCTCTGAACTCCCGGTTTGTGCAGAGACTCTGTAATTGTGACCAGATAGCAATCTGCCTGGTACAGAAGAATCAGAAGAATCTACATTTATATAGTGCTTTTCATACACAGTGTATCCCAAAGCGTTTTACAAGCAATGCTAGACTGGTAGTGAAGTGACTGAATGTGTGGTAGCGGCCATATCGCACATCATCACCCACACACAGCCTGGATAATTGCATGAACCAGTTTATGGGAAGGGGGATGTTGGCCAGGACTCTGGGAATGTTCCCTACTTTTTGTGAAGAGTGCCCTGTGTTCTTTTACTTCCACCTGGACACCCACCAGGACAACACCAGGATGGGAGGAAGGGACCTCGGTTTAACGTCTCATTGACCTAGTCAGACTACCCGCTGCACAGAGAAAGCCATCGATGATAGACCTGCCTGGGGATCAGCCCCCTGCTCACGCTTTGAACAGGAATGATGCCTCAGTGATTCGTGTGGGCCCTGCTTCTCCTAGCACTCCAGTTCAACCACCTGCTGTCTCGATTTCGTCCTGCCTGTGTCCTGTATTGGGTATTGTGAGTAAACATCAGGGTAGCTCCCTGTAACAACAGCTAAATCTAAAGTGCTGTCATCTGATTGCTTTGTTGCTTTTCTGTCATGAACTGAGCCCTCCGGCTCCAGATTACAAATAGTGTGTGTTGTGCATGTTGCTTTCTTCTATCACAGTGCCCCAACCAGATGCGACATCTGCTTACCCCGGGCAACGTTTCTGACTAGCCCACTGTCTTCCTACCTGGGTACCCAGTGTGTGTGACTGTGTAGGGACTGTGTAGTGCATGCATAACTGTCTGATTGATATAGCCTTTAAGCAAATCAACCTGATTATGCCCCACCCTTGTTCAAGTCCACTGAATAAATCAGATCTAATTCTTTTTGCATTTAACCTGACTGTGGTTCCAGTTTGTGCCAAAAGTACTGTACTGTTGCTATTTGCTGTGCATAACCTTGTTTTACAGGGGTTCTCCAGGGTCGAGCCAGAGGAACCAGCCCTGGTGGTAAGTGCAAACAGTGTATGGGTAATTGCCTGGTGAATAAGGGTCATTGTGGAAGTGATTATTGTGTATTGGTCAGGCCACTAGAAGGGAAGAGGGGGGTTACAGTGACCCAGAGGGCTGTACCCAGGTTAACGTGACCATTAACAACCCTGACCTCCGAGTGGAGGCACCCTTTTCAGTACCCAGGCCCCTTAACCTGCAACTAGCCACGCAGGCAGGGGTAGTAGCCCTTGGGATAGTGCCACCTAGGGGTTACATATGCATACCTTTTTGATTCTTAGAGCATCTAGAGTGGCAATATGCCATTCTTGATAGGTCAGGGTGATCTCATCTAGCCAATGTATGAGCATTCATTTTTTCCCATGGCAGAAATCAGCACGAAGTGGTACCTTTTCGGCCTGACCAGTCGGTTAAGATTTAATCCCAGCAAGCATATCTGTGGGATGAAAGTTGTTTCCAACCCTAGTAGAGGATCCAGCAATTGCTGTACAAGCTTAGCTTTACTGCAGTCCCATAAGATGTGCTTGAGAGCACCAGTTGCTGAGTGACATCTGGACAGATATAAGACTCAAGGTGATACATTTTATGGAGTTTGACTGGTGTCTAGTATAGAGCCTTGAGAAAGTGCAAACAGTTTGGCTGTTTTGTGGGAGGAGGTGTCCTGTAGATTCACTGCTAGTGTTCAACAATAAAGTTATTTGTATCCATAGCTGTGGAACTGTGATATCTTTAACCAAGTGGCAACTGGGAAGCTGGATTGGCCTGTTTCTCGTAGTATAAATTATGCAGCGCTTCATACTGCATGAGTCTTAGCCCATCAAACTTGACATATTTATACAAGTTCTTCCACACTCTCGATCTGGTGTCTGGATCTGATAGCTTTGGAAATTCCTTTTACCAATATTTGCATGCATCATTATCTAATGGGGTTAGCAACTGGTTCAGTTTCTTGTAAATTAAAGATATGGAGTGCTGCTGCTTAGCTAGGAAGCTTAACTCATCCCATACCTGCATTCTATTGCAGGCCAAAGGTTTGGGGCCTAGGGATGTTGCTAGCATATGCTGCAACAAACTCTGGTCAGAGCCACAATGACTGCTCATGCATTAATGTGATAAAAGATAAAGAATTTGTGTGACATAGTTATACTTGTATTATTACGATGTAAAAGTCCCACATTTATACCACATAGTTGAAAAATAAAAAGAGAAGTATAAACATCAAGGAAATGCAGTAATAGGTGCTGTTAGTTCTGGACGTACAGACCCCCTGGAGAAAACACACACATACACACACACACACACACACACACACACACACACACACACACACACACACATATGCAGACACACACGGCTTGCTGTACCAAATTAATCAGTGATGCAAATGTTACGTGAAAAAATAGACAAAGGCAATTTCAATCCTTCTTGGTTTTGGAACTTAAATAGGCAAACCCAAGGTAAATCCTGTCAGTGCGGCTTACCTAGAATTGACAATGTGATTCTATGGGAAGTTTATATTCCATTTCCCAGCTGTGCCTCATGCCTCACAACCCACCCGGGGCATGCAGCAACTTAGCATTGCTGCACACCCTGCCATGTGTTTATTGTTTACTTACAATTTACAATGTGATCCTATGGGAATTTTATATTGCACTTCCCAGGTTGTGGAAGGCACTTGGCTGGGCTTCATGCCTCACAACCCACTTGGGGTGTGCAGTAATTTAGCATTGCTGCACACCCTGTCATGCATTATTCCTTACTTAAAATTTACAATGTGATCCTATGGGAATTATTTTACCGCACTTCCTAGGTGATGTGCAATTGGGCATGTTGGCTACAGAAGGGCTGGGCCATGATAATGGATGCTTCTTGTGTCATGTGGAAAGAGCTGTATGTTGTTGTCTTACCTGATGATGGATGTCTGTGGTTGCTTGTGTTGCCTTGCCACCTTTGGCTGTTTGTGGGGAATGCAGAGTTAGTGTTGAAAACTCTAACATTGCATTTCCATACTTTTGTCACTTTAACAACAACCCGAACTGATGCATTAATGGAGTTTTTTGCAAAGAATATATGAGGGATATGCTTATCCCCCTACTGGAAATATTGTTGATATTTTTTGTTAGAGTGCTGATTGACCCAAAGGCATCACAAGTGGTGAAGCCACCAGTGATGACATCGGGTCAATCAGCACGAGAACAAAAAATATCAACAATATTTCCGATGGGGGTGCGTAGCATATTCCATTTATGCCACACCTCCAAAAAAGTGAAAAAGAAAAAATAATTTCCTGCCATTTTTGCTGATTATAAAAAATCTAAAAGGTATCTACAAATGAAACATCACTCATTTTGTAGTTATTTTTGTGCTGAACAAATTTTGTGCTCGCAGCACCATGCTATCATTTTTTATTTTATACTGTGGCTGAATTTCGTCATGGAGGGGTGGCGCAGGTGACCTGTGCTAGGAGGGTCGCCCCCCAACACCTCTGCTCTGTTTCTGGACTTTTGTGGTCTGTTGGGTCGAGGTGCCAGCTCACTTAACCGAGCACCAGCAGGCCTCCCCAGCACATCTGCATACCAAGCATTCTAAGCAATTTCTGTCTTCCAAGCAAGCTACTGCCCCTGCCGTTGCAGGCATCCTGATTGCAAGGTGCTGTTATGACGAGCAGGATACTGGAAGCATACCTGCCTCTTGAGGACAATTCTTTTGGTGCCAATATTCAAATTCTTACATTCCAATTGTATTGGATCTCCTGCCGTGGTGATGTGCTTGCTCTCCCTGCTCAAAAGAGAGAGCACATCCAGCGGTCCTGAATTCTGTGGTGAATTTCATCGTGGAGGGGTGGTGCGGGTGACCTGTGTTAGGAGGGTCCCCCCCGCCTCTGCTCTGTTTCTGGACTTTTGTGCTCCACTGGGTCGAGGTGCCGGCTCACTTAACCGAGCACCGGCGGGCCTCCCAAGCACATCTGCATACCAAGCATTCTAAGCAATTTCTGCCTTCCAAGCAAGCTACTGCCCCTGCCATTGCAGGCGTCCTGACCGCGAGGTGCTGTTTAATATGATCAGGTGTACTGGAAGCAAACCTGCCTCTTGGGGACAAATTTTTGGTGCCTACATTTGAACGCCTACATTCTGATCGTAGTAAGCTACTGCCCCTGCCGTTGCAGGCATCCCGGCCGTGAGGTGCTGTTACTACGAGCAGGATACTGGAAGCATACCTGCCTCTTGGGGACAATTCTTTTGGCGCCAATATTCAAATTCTTACATTCCAATCATATTGGCTCTCCTGCTGCGGTAACGTGCTTGCTCTCCCTGCTCAAAAGAGGGAGCACATCCATCGGCCCTGAATTCTGTGGCTGAATTTCATTGTGGAGGGATGGCGTGGGTGACCTGTGCTAGGAGGACCCCCCCCCCACCTCTGCTCTGTTTCTGGACTTTTGTGCTCCATTGGGTCGAGGTGCCAGCTCATTTAACCGAGCACCGGCGGGCCTCCCCAGCACATCTGCATACCAAGCATTCTAAACAATTTCTGCCTTCCAAGCAAGCTACTGCCCCTGCCATTGCAGGCGTCCTGACCGCGAGGTGCTGTTTATTACGAGCAGGGTACTGGAAGCAAACCTGCCTCTTGGGGACAATTTTTTGGTGCCTACATTTGAACTCCTGCATTCCGATCATAGCAAACTACTGCCCCTGCCATTGCAGGTGTCCTGACCGCAAGGTGCTGTTACTCTGAGCAGGATACTGGAAGCATACCTGCCTCTTGGGGACAATTTTTCCCACCCTCCCCCGTTCCTCCTCCCTTAAATGCATAAGCCTCCCTTAACTGACTGAGGACCCTATTAGCAGGATGGGTGTGGCTGGAAACTCTGTTTTCTGACTTTTGACTTCTTCGCAAGCTTTTGATCCCTCACATTGCTTTTGGGGTTTGTTGCATTGTGCTGCTATTTCTCCTGGACTATTGCCTGTGCGTACTCCTGCCTACTTTCTTTATTTACCTTGTGTTGTTGTTTTGGGTGGTTGCTGGGCTATTAACTGTACAAATAGGGCTAGATATTCAGACTGCGCCAGGCAGGGGTGCAAGCCTGGGCTCAGCGCAACTGGATTGAGCCAGGGCATGGTCCGGGCGATAATCAACGGTGCTGCACCATGGCACAAGCACCATTGAATATGGCACTGAGGGTGCACACACTGCACATGGTGCAGTGGCACTGCGCCAGCATGAGTGGCAGAAGGGGAGCAGGGGGATGCGCCAGCGCAAGTGCGGTTGTGCTAGGTGTATCAACTGTGATATTCAGCACTGGGCATGCAAATGGGGCCATTATGCATGCAAGGTGCAAATCGGGCCATTTGCATGTCATTATGGCCCCATTTGCATGCAGTGCGCCAATCCCTGGTGACTTTCACCTGGCACTCTGCCAGGCTGCAGCCGTCGGGGATGCCACTCCTCGGCGGGCTCTGCACCCGAACGCCTGTTGATGGGCATATGTTTAATAACACCCTGGTGGTCCAGTGAACCCTACCCCTTTGCCCGATCATGGGCATGTAATATTATAATCCCTGGTAGTCCAGTGGACCCTACCCCTCCTCCCAATCCGGGCATGTATTAAATCAATCCCTGGTGGTCCAGTGGACTGCTATCCCTTGCCCGATCATGGGCATATATAGATATAATCCCTGGTGGTCCAGTGGACCGATCTCCTTTGCCTGCTCATGGGTATTTGGCAAACACCCTGGTGGCCCAGTGGTACCCCCCTTCCCACTTAGTCCCCCGCCACCCTGCACCCCCCCCGGTCAGTGGCGGGTGGCAGCTCCCTGTCCGCAAGCCACCCGGCCGCCTACCAACTGACAGCATACGGTAGGGCTGTGCACCTGTTGGTCACTCGTGGGCCAATGGGTGTGAACCATACTGTACTACCAGTCGATTTGTGAATGGCGTTCATTCACAAATCAGCACAATGGTACAGTATGGTCTGCGCCGATGGTCATACGGTGGACCAATAAACGCCCCGGCTCTACTGTCGCAATCGTCGGCGAGAGCCTGGTGGCTTGCGGGCGGCGGCTGCCGCTGCCTGGGGGTGCATGACGAGGGACTATCGTGCGGAAATGAAGGGTACCACTGGACCACCGAGATTACACATGCCCATGGTGAAGAGGCCGGTCACTGGACCGCAGGGGTAACTATACATGCCCATGGCGGGCTAGGCAGATCAGTCCATGGACCACTAAGGGTGTTTAATCCGCCTGCATTCTGGCGATGGGGCGGGGGGCCACAACGCTCCCTGGGCAGGGGGCATGGGGCAGTGTTTAGGGAGGTCGGGTGACCACCCACGGCAGGTGGCTACTGTGTTGCACCCAGCATTATGGCAGCCCACCTGTGGGTGTCCCCGACATGTTCCCAGTTTGAACGGGCTCAACATTGCGCCCCCCTGAGAGGTGCAAGGCGAGGTTATGCCTGCATATGCGCCGCACATCCCGGGCTGAATATCGGGATGTGCCGCATATGCATGGGCACGCCTCCCGCTCTTGCGCCACATACATTACAGGTGCACCCCGGCGCATCGAGGGCTGCGTAGCGCAACCCGCCCGTTTGAATGTCGCATCAGGGCACATTGGTGGGCTGCGCATGGTGCAACCCTGTTGCGCCATGTACAACTCCTTTGAATAACCCACCCACAATGTTCTCCGGGTTTCCTGCAAGCATATACTGATCTGACTGTAATCTCTGGGGAGAGCGTTTTGTCAGTAAATTCTGGGTATCTGTTTGCCTGTCAGAACTGAATGTTTATACACTCTTAGGTAGACTCTGCCCTTGCTAGTTGTGCTAGAGCACTATGCTCACTGGCCAGCCTACTCTTAGGTTGCCTCACTGGTCCTTGCTGTCACTTTGATGTATTGAGTGTCACTGGCTGCTGCAGTGCTCAACTCTGGTATGGAAACTCCCAAGCCTACTAGGGTGGGCGCCATGCCCTCCCTACTTCGTGCTGCCCTCTCCATTGGTCTCCTCACTGGCCTTCTCCTCTCCCTAATGGTCATTGCCTTGTCCCAGTCGTCTGGTGGCCATTGGGATACGCCTGTCCCCCATGAGGTGTTTGATCTCACCTTCTCTAATCCCCTAGCCCATGATAGACTGCCCCTCTACCCTATCAGCTGCCTTGACCTTAGACGTCTCTTGTGTCCTGCCTTTGTGAGATGGCATCTGGTTGGTAGGCCCTCGGCTAGAGGTCCCCCCCATAATGTATCTCCTCTGGCTCTTCCTGGTGATATTGGCCCTGGCTGGTGATATTGAGCTTAATCCAGGTCCTGCCTATCAGGCCTCCTCACTTCCTGTGGGTTGGAGGTTGGGCAAAGGGTTACAAATTGCTCACCTTAACGTCCGTAGTCTCTTTCCCAACCTGGATGAACTCTCTGCCTGGGCCGTACACCGTAAGCCTGACATACTTGGCATTACAGAGACCTGGCTGAAATCCTCAATTCCAGACTCAGCCTGTGCGCTCCCTGGCTTTGAGTTTATCAGACAGGATCGGCTGGGAAAAAAGCAGAGGGGTTGGTGGTATTCTAATCTACTATAAGAATCATCTTAATGTGTCTTTGGTGACTCATCAGCAGTCCTCCCTGTCTTCATGTGAGCTGCTTCACTCTGTGTTGTTACTTGGTAATACAAAGAAGCTGCATGTTGTATGCGCATACAATACTCCCAAGGGTGGTCTTTTTATTTATTTTTATTTATTTATTAAGTCTAAGATTACAAATACCTTTAAGCCTTGGCTCTTTTACAAAGGTTCCACATCAGAGAGAAATACAAATTATGGGGAACATCAAGACAGACATTACAACAATGTGGACATTGCAAACAGAGTACAGATTAATACAATTCAAGGGTAGCATTGTAACAAGGCAGCCAGCGGCATTTGTCAGAGAAAATAGACAACAGATAAGAAGCGCCAGAGTCATAGGGAGAAGGAAGAGAGGAGGGGGGGAAGGAATGTAGGAAGGGTGGGGAGAGGGTGAAAAGTGCAGCACTGGGTATACCAAGATGTGAGGGTAGAATCCAGTGAGGAGGGGAGGGGGGGACCACTAGAGCAGGAAGGGGAAGTGGAGAAACAAGGTTAAGTTGGGCTGCCTGGGTTTACCCACCTCCTGGATACCATTGGTCCCAATGTTGAGGATAATGAACTTCTGATCCTGGGTGATATGAACTTAAACTGGAGTGGAGGCAATTCCAAGCAGTTCGAGCCTCTGCTTGCAAGTCTAGCCCTGACTCAGCTTATCCAGGGGCCCACTAGATGGTCTGCAAATGGTGGCACTAGCTCCCTACTGGACTGGGTCCTATCTAATCATGTCGAGAGGATCAGCTCCACTGGTACCCTACCTGACTCCATATCAGATCACACCCTGGTGTTTTGTGTGTGGAAAATCCTCACCACTAAAAATTCCCCACAAAATCATTCATGTTAGGGATTTTTCCAGGTTTGATCTGGGGTCATTTCATGAGGATCTGAGGTTCACTGACTGGTCAGGGGTTCTTAGCGCCCATGACCCCTCTAGTGCTGTCACCCAGTTTTTTACTACTTTTGGTGCCCTGCAGAACAAGCATGCCCCCCTTATCAGGCAGAGAGTAAGGGGATCTGCCACAAAATGGTTACACAGGAGCCTCTTAGCCCTCATGCGGGCTAGAGACAAGTGTTGGGCTCACATCACGGGTATGTTGGATCAGTCCATCTTTCAACAGTATAGGAGGCTCAGAAATGAGTGCAAGAAAGCCATCAGGGTGGCAAAAAGTGAATACTGTAAATCTGCCCTGCTTAGCTCTGCTAGGGACCCTCGACGGTTCTGGAGTGGCTCCTCCAACTCTGGGGTATCTGATATGATCATTGGTGGGTCTAGTTGTAATAATCCACTTACGACTGCGAATGCTTTTAATTCCCATTTTTCGGACTTGCCGCACTCACCTCCCTTTTCCCTGCTGGAGGGAATGTCAGTGGCCCTTCGGCCTCCACCCCTCAGGAGATCCACTCCTCCCACCCATTATTTTATCTCAGGGCTGTGTCTGTCATGGAGACACAGAGATTTCTCTCTGGTCTCTTCCCACACTCTAATGCTGGCCATGATAACATGGAGCCCAAGCTTCTGAGGCTGGGTGCCCCCCTCATTGCTTTCCCAGTGGCACATATCTTAAACGTATCCCTTACCACTGGTGTTATCCCAGACATTTGGAAGGTGGTGAGGATTGTCCCTGTTCTGAAGCAGGGCAACTCCAAGGTCCTGGACAACTACTGGCCAATTGCCATCCTATTAACTATTAGCAAACTCCTAGAGAAAGTTGTGGCTGAACAACTCATGGTGTACATTCAGGCCCATGAACTGCTGTCCCCTGCACAGCATGGCTTTCAAAAAGGGTATAGCATGCCCACAGCCCTTGTCTCTGTCTCCTCTAGCACCAGGGCGGCCATGGACCAGGGCAATCTTCCTGGGGCCATATTCATTGACCTTGCCAAGGCCTTCGACCTTGTGAACCACACATTACTTTGCTCACAAATGCAGTCCCTTGGCCTGTCCCCTCCTGCCCTGAGTTGGCTTAGTAATTACCTCCAGGGTAGACTACAACTGATCAAATTCAACAAGGTCTTCTCCGACACCACTCCGGTGACCTCTGGTGTCCCCCAGGGATCAGTTCTGGGGCCCCTTCTCTTCTCTGTATTTGTTAACAACCTCCCAGCCATTGCTTCAAACTGTAGTGCCACCCTTTATGCAGATGATCCAGTCATTCTTACACATTCCCGGGACACTGGGGTTCTCAACCTTTGGCTGAGTGAGTACTTCAAGAATATTCAGTCTTGTAAAACATCTCACAAGCTGGTCCTCAACCTAAAAAAACTCAGGCCATGCTTTTTGGGCTGTCAGCCAAGATCAAGTCCTCCCCTACCCCTCTGTGTGTCAGTGGTGTGGATGGTGCTCCCCTCCTAACCACAGTTTCCGTTAAATACCTTGGGGTGACACTTGACCCCCAACTCGACCTGGGGTGTCATATCTTAAATGTTTGCAGAGCCATAAACTGTAAACTGGGTCTTGCTTACAGGGCAAAGAAAAATCTGACATCTGCTGCTCGTCTGGCATTGGCCAGAGGTGTGCTTCTGCCTTTACTCAGCTATGGCCTGCTCCTATTTGCTCGCACCTCCAAGGTCCATCTCACTCGGTGGAACACGACCTTCAATAACATCTGTCGCTTTGCCCTGGCTGCCCCTCGCCTCACCCATCATTGTGAATTATATGACAAACTTGGTTGGCTTTCCCCAGCCAATCACCAGAACTTTGAGCTGGGCTGCTTCGTGGGCAAGGTGATCAGAACTGGCACTCCTCTAGGGCTGGCACAGCTTCTTAAGCCTGCCGTCTCCTCCTTCTACTCCCTCAGGTCACAGGGTCCTGGGGTCCCTATACCCGTACCCTAATGGGGGATAGGAACTTCGCTATGTATGGTCCGAGGCTATGGAACTCCCTTCCTGCACAGGTTCATTCTTTCCCTTCCCACCTGAGCCTCCAGAATTCTCTGTGGGAGCACTTGAAGCTGGCTTCTGCGTGTGGGTGTCCTAAGCCACCATAGCCAGTCCCAGGTCTCCAAATTGGACTCACCTAGCCATGGGGTCCCTCTTATAGGCTCTAACGATGCTACCTACTGTCCTTTACCCTGTGATGTATGTGATTGCTTGTTTATCTGTTCAGAAATTATCTATTTTTTGGATCTGATTAAGGGTTACTCATACAATATAATTTATACATTGCTCACTGCTCCTGCCATTGTATGACTAAGTCTCTTTATTCTGTATCTATATATGTACTTTACCTATGACTAAGTCTATTTATTCTGTATATATATATTTTACCTATCCCTGCTTACTGTAGACCAACTATGTTCACCTGGTTCCTTGTAACTCTGCACATTGCCCTACATGTTGTTATATTTCCTTTCCTGTTTGAACCTGTATTTTCATTGTACTGTCCCGGGTTGTACCTGAAAATAGGCATATAATTTGTCTACTGTACCTACCTGGTCAACAAAAGCTAAATAAATAAATGAATAATAAAGTTATTTTCATTTGTTTGTTGAAATAGTGAAAACAATTGAATTTTCTGCTTGTTTTGCTAATTATAAAAAAAAAAAAAGTATCTATAAATGAAACACCACTCATTTTATGTATATTTTTGTGCTGAACAACTTTTGTGCTCACAGTACTATGCTATCATTTTTCGTTTTACAGTTATTCGTATTTGAATACAGTTAGTACAGCTAGTGTGTGTGTGCGTGTGCATGCTACGTTTTGTTCAATGCTGATATCAGATACTTGGCACATTGTTATTTTTCCTTTATTGTTGTTGACTTTCAAATGTTGAACTTTTTGGAAAAAAGGAAGACAATAACAAACAAAGACATCTATGATTGAATTATCTTGCCATGGAGAGCTGTTAATGAAGAACGGTGAAACCTGAAACCTGAGCTGAGCTATCAGACTGCAGATTCTACATTGCAGTGAGTGGAGGGATTCCACTCTCTCCTAACAACACAGCTGGGGGGGGCAGTTTAGTGAATGCAGCTTTGATTTCATCCCACTCCCTCTTAAGAACAAAAGCTATGCTATGTTAGGAAAGGTATTCAGACCCCTCTTTCTGATGATAGCAGTATGTCTGCATGGCTCTGCTCATGTAGCCATAAAAATGGGAAAATGGGGGTTCTAGTGGTAGCATTAAATTGTCTAAATTTATCAAACTATATGACAGAGTCCCCACCTACCAGACATTGCAATGTACTGATGTCTGTCCCAGTGATGAAACTGGGGAAGATCATCTTATTTTGAATTTTGAAATTGGGGTTACCTACCACAGGCTGATCTAGTTCGTGCAGTGGTGTTGAGCCCTGGCACCTGTGGAGTTGTTTACTTGCCAAAACAGAGAAACCAGTGGGTGTAGGCTTGAGGGTTTGAGAGAGCTTGCTATATGGGATGTGGGGAGGGACTGGATGTTAATCTCTGCCTTTTTGCATAGGTCTATTTCCATTTTCTGCCAATACGGGCCATATTGATCCTCTGTGAGTTGGTTCATTCCCCCTTTCTACTTGTAACCCCCCCCCCGCTGCTTTACACAGTTAACTACCTCTGGCACCCATAACTGGGCACAGACACTAGAGTGTGACTTTATTCCAAAAGATGTTCTCTAAAGCAAGGGTGGACCCCCAAGGTTTACACATTGTGGCACTAGGAACTTGCAGAATAACAAAATGACTGTATCTGACAGAAAACTCTCTTTGTAGTCCCACACTGTAGGACATAGAACATCACGCACTTATATTCCCATCTAGCATAGGACATAGGACATTTCTTCTAGTGGCACTGGCCACAACTGAAAACACATTTACTGGCAGAACACTTGTACTTTGTTTCCCACATGTCGTAGGACATTGAACATTTCTTCCAGTGGCACTGGCCACAACTGAACACACATTTTGCTAAAAACTAGCATAACCCACTTCAGGGGGTAAAATCCTCTTCAGACATTGGCCCTATGTCTAAAGTAACCAGGCACCCTTACTGAACCTGTTAGTCCTGAACTGGTTTCTCCAGATGGGGGTCTTCCCACCCTTTGTTCCCAAATCCATACTCAGTCATTCTTTCAGAGTTACACCTCAACATTTGAACTTACTTTGGAAAATGCTTAATTGAATGAAACTTTGGCATCCAGCATTTAAATCACTACACTGGTAGCTGAAGAACTAAAGTCCTCAACAATGTGATATAGTCATACCTCTGAACATCACACACTTCAGCCAACTTTAAATGTGAACAGTCTTACACTTCTGAACAGAAAAATTGTGCATTTCCCTTTTAGCCAGAGAACACAACAGCACAGGTACTTGCTTTCTGTAGTAAAAGTCAGATCCTACTCACTGTTAGACATTTCAGGCAGCTTAAAAACATCCTGGATCAAAAAGGGGATTGCCCATTGGATCCATCCACTAGCAGTCCTTTTCATCCCTCCAGGGATGAAAATCAGGAGATCCGGCTGCAGAAAACGGTTTCCACCACTTCAATTGACAAACTGGAGAAGTACCAGGACTTGGGTGAGAATGCAGGGCCCTCACTCACAGCCTTCAGCTGAGTAGTTCTCACTCCTCTCACTTCCAGCTACAGACTCACGCTGATTCTCATCTCAAGATTCTAAACTCCCTTCTCACTGCTGGCAAAGGCTTATGCTGCTGCAAGAGTTCCATATGAGCTCATCCCTTCCATCTCAGCTGAAGTCAAGTAAACAAAAGAGTGAGCAGGTGAAAACCCCATTTAACTAGTTAATCTCCAGCTGCCTGTACCTGCCTAGCACTGATACTGAGGGGATTCTAGTAACCCCAGGGGACTGGGCCAAAGGAAATGTCTTGCATGCTGTGCTAGATAGTACAGTCTAAAATCAGAAATTGGAGTTCATAGATAGTACAGTCTAAATTCAAAAAGCTGGAGCACACCCTGAAATTTGGGAGGTGTCAGCTTACTGTATGCCCTTTTTGGGGTTCTGTTACCACACAGGGAAGTAAAGAATGTTGCTGTAAGGTTGGAGAACTACCTATTCTCTACCTGGACTATCATTCCCAGGTGGTACAACAGCCAGTGCAAGATGCTCATCTTAACAACATTTATTCTTACCTGAGGGTCAGAGGAAGGGATGCCCAGTAATTTAAATCTTGTTTAATCTGCACTAATAAGGTTCCCTATTTTTGGAGACCATTGTTTTCTTTCTCCTGGAGATCATGATATCCAGGTATCTAAGTGCTTCCGAGTTGCATATGCCACTCCATCTCTGGGCTGGTTCTTTGGTAGTGAGATCATTCAGGGGCATGATAGTTGCTTTGGCAATATTGAGTCTGTATCCTGATAGTGTGCCAGATTCGGTCAGTATTGTTAAAGCTGCAGGAATTGATTGGCTGGGGTTCTCAAAATGTAATAGCACATCATAAGCATATGTGCAAATTTTGTATGTGATGTGTGATTACCCACTTGAATGTTATCTGCCATGAGCAGTCTAGTGAATGACTCCAAGTGCAAATTAAATAAGTAAGGGGAAAGGAGGCAGCCCTGCCTTGTACCCTTCTGTAGTGCACATGATTGGGAATGAACACTATTACAAAGAATTGTAGTTGTTGGATGTGAGTAAAGAACTTCAACCCATTCAATAAATGGCCCCGGGAAACCAAACGTCTGCAGTGTGAGGTAAAGAAAGGGCCAGGAGAATTTATCAAAAGCTTTCTCTGCATCCAGATGCAAGCATCATGGGGGTGTTCGAGTCCCTGGAGGTGGAGATTATAAGATCCAACTTACACAAGTGATTGGTTGACAACCTGCCCTGTATAAACCCCACCTGTTTAGGCCCAATCAAAGTATGCTACACCTTGCCAATTCTAGCTGTCACAATCTGCCAATATTTTAATGTCAGTGCTGAGCAGGGAGATGAACCTGTAGGAGCTCATCATTTCTGGGTCATTGTCTGGTTTGGGCAAGAGGGTTATGTGGGCTTCTTACAGGGTGGTGTCCATCCTTCCTCCACTTCTCACAGCATCAAACAGCTCAGTTAGAGGGCCCAGGAGTTCCTCAAAGAGTATCTTGCAAATGTTAGGGAAGAAGCTACCCAGGCCGAGAGCCTTGTCTGATGGAAGATCCTTTATGGCTTTCTTAATTTCTACAGGAGTAATATCTGTAGTCCCCCTTCCCCTTGTCTAGGGATACCTGATGGAAGTATGGGGAAGGGACAACAAACCTAAGTGCCATCCTGAACATTACCATGAGCTAGAGGCCATCATTTTCAGACAGAAATAAGTAAAAGAAGACACTCTACCTTTCAACATCTTCCTCACTTGCAGAGTGCCTCTGAACTCCCGGATGCCAGCTTTTTACTCCCCCCCAGCAGGGACACTAGATGCAGGAGCTGCAAACCTCACTGTCATACCACTCCAGGACCCAGGACCAAGGTGGAATTAGTCTAAAACCCCACACTATGACTGTGGAAGGAATTGATTGGCTTTAAATAAATAAGCACATTACTCAGTTACTTCATTGGAGATGCTGCAACAATCACCAAACGGACACCAGTTTAGCCAAACCAAGAACACTTTATTTCCTGGGGCTCCATAATGATTACAGGGCATAGGAGCTAACTTCTCCAACTTCAGAAACACAGCTCCATGGGGCTAACAAATCAAATACAAGGAGAGAGGATTTTGGAAGCCTTAGGCATGAATATTTCCACAATCAGCTTTCAGGTCTAAATGATAGATCCTGCATCCTATGTATGTAGTTTAGCTTCTTCCACAGAAACCCATTTTTCTGCATTGACTTTTCCCAAATTCATTCTGTTCCTTAATTCCTTGGCAGAGGAGTGTTTAACTCCTCTAGTGCCACCAGGGAGAAATGATCCCTGGGGCAATGAGCAGCCTAGCCTCCATGGTTGCTCCTAAAGTAGTGACCATCCTATGAATTTTCCTCCTGAAGCTGTTCCCAGTACCCACTGGTACCTGAAATTCAACCTTAAGCTCTCCCACTGGAGCTATTCAGCTCAAATTAGACAGAGCAGTGGCTTCCAACTTTACTTTTTCTGTTTCCTGAAGCACACAGACCTTTCCAGCCTAAAGACCCACCAACGACATGGGCATGGTCGGTTCCTGGACCTGCCCCAGACACGGGCATGGCAGGCTCCATTGAGTCCTCGGCCATGTTCCTCCCTTCCAGCCTCCTACCCAGGCCAATGTGCCACCTAGGAAAAGAGCACGCAGGTGCTGCCACCAACCGACGGCCCCGGTTGCAGTCCTGACACCTCTGCACTAGCCCCACTGGCCCAGAGCTCCATGCCTTTAAGAGTTCAGGGCCCCCATCTCTTGTTTGCCATCACAAATCTTCCTCTGATGTAACCGGTCCTCTTCCTTTCTTGTCTCCTACCGGGGGGGGGTGCTAATGAAAAAAAAAATGCCCCAAACCCTCAAACGACTGCTACTGCCTAACTTTCTCCTTCCCACGGAGTTCCCCAGGTGAACCAGTGCACTGACGCTGTAGGTCGACCTGCCTAAAACTGGGGGAGCTTACTGCCCTGCTTCAAACTGCTGACTCTGCCTCTCCCCCTCCAGACACTTGCCTATCTCTTATTTACTCACTAGTGGTGCTGCCCCCTAATGGCAGACACCTACATTTCCCAAAGGCACCAAAGCTCCCTACCAGTACCAAGGGGGAGGGTCGCCCTGAGGCTAGCAAGTCCCCCCCCCCCGTGAGAGGGGGGCTTACACTCTTCTCCACTTAGAAACCTATTTTGTCCTGGAAATGGGGGTAGAGACTCCCAAAGTGGTCTCCAAAGCAGAAGCCAGGTAATGTGCACTCTCCAGCCCCCACCAGGATGACAACCCAGAAGGCTTACTACCCGACACCTACTCATCTCTTCACTACTAACCCACTTAACATCCTAAAGTGAATAAAGGAAAATAAACTGAAGCTTTTATGTTTGTTTGAGCGCATGCACAAGAAACATTATGTGGCAGCTTAGGAGAGAAGCGGGTTGTGGAGGTGCTGCACTATGGCTGTATTTGTGGGCTTGGCCTTGTGTACCCAATGTGTTGGCACGCTCCTGCTGACACTAGTTCTGCAAGCATGCCACCAACTTGAAACGATTTGGCCCTGCAGTGATGAGGGAGCGACCCTTCATTGCAGGGTGATGCCTTGTGTGGTGTTGCATTTCAATTACAGGGCAGCGGCTGTCGCGGTCTGCCTCCTATACAGTCCCCATGAAAGCCAAATGTCAGTGCCCTAACCCCATTTGGCATGCCCTCTCCCAGTTCATTTGCCGATGGAGGAGCCCAATCCCCGTCAGCAAAATGCCCCCACTAGTAGTGTGCCGAGGGGGGTGCCCAATCCCCCTCGGCTCATGCACCCCCCCCACAGACACATTTTATGTGCCGATGGGGTGCCCAATCCCTGTCGGTTCCAGATCCCCCCAACAAGCACCCAGGTGGCAGGCTGGGAGCCCACCCCAGCATGTTAATTGTCCCTGTAAAAGAAAAAAAGCCCCAATGTCTTTTTTTTTTCCCCCTGTGAAAACAAATTAATGTCCCTCATTGTCTCCGGTGCCCCCTCCCCCAACCTGCACCCACCCTCTGCTTCATAGCCCAATACCTTATAGCTGTGTGTGCAGACAGGAGCAAAAATTTTAATTTTAAAGTTATTGCCTTTTATTTTGGAAGGGATCGTAACTGGCGCTGAAGCCTCAGCCAGTCGATCCCTTCTAACTTCCTGGTGCCAACGCTCTGCCCAACTCCACCCCCTCACTGTCAGAAATTGTGACATGTGGCCAGGGATAGCCTGGGGCGAGCCCCATACAAGTCTATGGGGGCTATTTTTAAAGCAGGTTTTTAGCCATTTTAAACAGTCTTAGGGGAAAATTAAAGCAGTCGCTTAATTAAAATGTTGCCACCAGTTAGCTCAGGATGATATAAGGTGTTGGGCTAATAAGTCCAATACCTTATATTGGAAATTTCCTTTAACAAAATCACAGTGCCACTGTTCATGAGCAGAAGTCCCAAATGCTTTTAAGCGGTAGGGTCACAAAAAGGCCATGTTGAAAATTTGTAGTGCAAATAACAAATGCATGGGGCGTTAGGGTTTCTAACCATAACGTCCTACCCTGTACAGACTGACAGGCATCAGGGTTGTGCCTTTGGATTGCCGGCTGTAATGCTCATGCCATTCCACTCCCACCCCTACCCTGCAGCCAGTGACAGGCATTGAGGTGTGCCTTGGACTCTTTGGCCCCAGAGTTCACCCCATTCTCCTATACTGCACCCATTTCAGCGTATTTCCTTATGGAATGGGGTAACAGTAAAGCTGAACACCCAAGGCACACCTCAACTTGTTGGTGTTGGCTGGATAGGGTGAGGTGAAATGGCATGAGCGTTATGGATGACAACCCAAAGGCACACCCTAGTGCCTGTCCATCTCTGCAGGGTGGGGGTTACGCCACTTCAGTACTTCACTACCATTCCTATTCTGCATCTGTCTAACTCATGCACTTCCAATGTTAATACCAGCAAGCAAACATTCAGCTTTGACAAATGCTTGTTTATATGTGCCAGGCTGCCTAGTAAAATTAGAAACATTATAAAAAAAACCCATTAAACACATTATAACTTTAGAACACTCAATCTTTAAGAGTTTTTTGAAACTGTAAAATCAATCACTGCACACACCAAACACTTGTACTTTCACACATTCCAGAGCCAGGCTTACACCTGGCTCTCAAGAGTATTTAATCACTAGTGTCTTTTCAGACAATTTAAAAGTCTCATCTGGTCTTTCAATGCAGAAAGCAAATCACTGCTGACTGCTAAGTCCTTAAGGGAAGGGAAAAAGGAAAAATAAGAAGACATCTGTCTCTGTACTTTTTCCTTCTTTTTTTCTTTTAAAAACAGTCTCAGGGTATCCGGCCATATATCTCTTCCAGGCTCGACACTAGCACAGCCCCTGGGCACAACATCTTGAAAGAACCAGAAATGCTGCAAACTTTGAACAGTCTTGAGAAGTAACTACAGTATTTGCTGCATTAAAGGGTTTTTGCAGTCCTGGCACAGTCCACAGCTTCATAACGGAGGGCTCTAGAGGCTGGACCTCTGCCCGGAGGGGAAATAGTAAATGGGGTCAGGCTTGGTGGTCAAACCCCCAAAAGAATCCTTAGCTACAATGTAGAATTTTGCATGGCAACCAGCCATGTCTTGCACCAGGGCAAAATGCTTCAAAAGAGTAAGGTCTGCCCAAGGCCCAGTGTGACACATTGCCTGTGCCTTTTGGATGAGCTGCTGGGAGGCATGGCCAGAGCCTCCAGGTCAGAACTGCAACTTATTGTCTCCCTGAATACCCAGTCACCTTTCATCTCCTCAATAACGTCCCACATTTTCTCAGACACGTAAGGGTATTCCAGCTGGGGGTATTCTGCTTGCAGTCATCTCCTCACCCAGCATTCTGCTTGTGACCATTCCGGCAGGTCCCAGACACTGGTGTGCCTTGCCATGCCTGGTTCTAACCACACCCCAGATCTGTACACTGCATTCACTGGGTTATTGTTCAACAGTCCATCCATCCGTGCCCTTAAAGTCTTTGACTGCACTGCAAGGTGCGGGGTCATGTCTGGTAAAATGATGGCAGGGCAGTGACAGGGCCTAGGGATGGTCCACTGGATTTCATGGTTCGAGAATTGGTAATGAATAGGAGGTCCCTCAGTCACATCTGGCTCAAGGTAATCCTTTATTTCTTTATGTTCAATCCAAACTCCAGTGGCTCCCAACTAAATTACAAGGCAGGTGCACACATGCGGTGGGGCTTCTGCTGCAACTGGAGTAGCGGATTCATTGTCACGGAGCAGGGACCCTGCCAGAGACACCCCTGGACCCTTGGGGATCCCCTGATGCCTTTGTTTGTTTATTTGTTTATTTTGTACATCAGTTTGAAAAACCTTTGAGCCATGGGCTCATTTACAAAGGTACCTCGTCAACAAAGACAAACACAATACAACAATATGTTACAACAGTGAGATATACAACAAATTGGTTTAAACAGGTATGTTTCAACAATGAGGCATATAATAAATTGTTAAAGCCAGTTAAAGTCCCTGCCCCTCCCTCTGCCACAGGGATAGCTGACAGTTGTGTGGAGGAGTAGTGGGGCGGAGATGGGGCAGACAGCTGTGCTCCCGCTCTCCGCCCACTTTTACTTCCTCCACCACCTGCACCTTTACGTCTGGGGACCCCTTTCTTTCCTCCATTTCAGTTTCCACTCTTTCCTGCAGTTCTAACCTGGCACTAGTGCCAGTCTCCACACTGCTTTGGGATAACAACGATGCAGTGCTAGCGGACACATCAGCAGGGTACTCCCAAGAGAAGGTATAGGGTGAGCATCCAAAATGCCTCCAGAGGCAGCACTGGAGCAAATGGAGTACAATGGCAGTCTCACTACTCCTTTCCCATGATAGCCACATCCAAGACAATGTTTTTCAGCCTGTCCCTTCCCCACCAAATTCCACAGCCACATAAGCAGGGAGGCTGGAACCGTCGCTTGAGGTTCCTCTTTTGGAGAAAATCCCTCTGCTGTTTTTCGTTGCTGAGCACAAGCCACACTTTTACCTTAGAATTTCTCCAATTTATGGTGTTTGCAGTATCACAGTCCAGCTACTCTCACCTCCAAACCATCTCTTTTTTACTACCCTCTCTCTCTTGCTTTCACAATTCTCACAAAATGGAGACTCCTTTCAAGCTCTCCTTCAGCACATTCGACATTCCACCAATCGGAATCGCTAAAGCCAGGCACATGATCATTCCTTCACCACAGAGGCATCAGAGAGGGAGAGAGGGGGGGAGAGAGAGAGAGAGAGAGAGAGAGAGAGAGAGCAGGCCTAAGCACCACCAACAGGCCTCACCACCAAACAACTGCACCACATTTTTTCAGGCCTGGGACAGCCGATCCCGCCAACCCCCCAAGGTTCAAATTCAGGGTGGGGGGGGGTCCTCCCCGTTGGGGCACAGAATTGTCCTGGATAAGCCCCTACATCTCTAGCCCCCCTCCTTCTCCTTGTCTAGGGGTACCTGGTGGAAGTGTGGGGAAGGGGTCTCAGACCTAAGTGCCATCCTGAACATTACCATGAGTTAGATGCCAGCATTTTCAGACAGAAATAAGTAAAAGAAGGCACTGTACCTTTCAACGTCTTCCTCACTTGCAGAGTGCCTCTGAACCCACCGGATGCCAGCTTTTCACCCCCTGGCAGGGACACCAGATGCAGGAGCTGCAAACCTCACTGTCATACCACTCCAGGACCCAGGACCAAAGTGGAATTAGTCTAAAACCCCACACTATGACTGTGGAAGGAATTGATTAGCTTTAAATAAATAAGCACATTACTCAGTTACTTCATTGGAGATGCTGCTACAGTCACCAAACGGACACCAGTTTAGCCAAACCAAGAACAATTTATTTCCTGGGGCTCCATAGTGATTACAGGACCCAGGAGCTAACTTCTCCAACTTCAGAAACACAGCTCCATGGGGCTAACAAATCAAATACAGGGAGAGAGAATTTTGGCAGCCTTAGGCATGAATATTTCCACAGTCAGTGAACAGCAAGTTATACAGCTTTCAGGGCTAAATGATAGATCCTTCATCCTATGTACGTAGTTTAGCTTCTTCCACAGAAACCCATTTTCCTGCAATGACTTTTCCCAAATTCATTCTGTTCCTTGTTTCCTCAGCAGGGGAGTGTTTATCTCCTCTAGTGCCACCAGGGAGAAATGATCCCTGGGGCGATGAGCAGCCTGGCCTCCACTGCTGCTCCTAATGTAGTGACCATCCCTATGAATTTTCCTTCTGAAGCTGTTCCCAGTGTCGACTGGTACTTGAAATTTCACCCCGAGCACTCCCACCGGAGCTGAGTGGCTCAAATTAGACAGAGCAGTGGCTCTCAACTTTATTTTTCCTGTTTTCTGAGGCACGCAGACCTTTCTGGCCTAAAGACCCACCCCAGACATGGGCATGGTTAGTCCCGGAACCTACCCCAGACACGGGCATGGCAGGCCCTATCGATTACCAGGCCATGTTCCTCCCCTCCATCTTCCTACCCAGGCCAATGTGCCACCTGGAAAAAGGCGCACTGGTGCTGGCATCAACTGACAGCCCCTGATGCAGCCCTGCCACCACCGCAACAGCCCCACTGGCCCAGAGCTCCATACCTTTAAGGGTCCAGGGCCCCCATCTCTTGTTTGACATCACAAATCTTCCTCCGATGTAACCAGTCCTGTTCATTTCTTGCCTCCTACCGGGGGGGGGGTGCTAATGGAAAAAAAATGCCCCAAACCCTCAGACGACTGCTCTGCCTAACTTGCTCCCTCGCACAGAGCTTCCCAGGTGAACTGGAACACCACCGCTGTATGTCGACCTGCCTAAAACTAGCTGGGGGGCCCTCCAGCTGACTGTCCTGCTTCACACTGCCTACTCTGCCTTTCCCCCTCCACACACCTGCCTATCCCTTATATACTCACTAGCGGTGCTGCTCCCTAATGGCAGACACCTAAATTTCCCAATTGCGCCAAAACTCCTTACCAGTGCCAGGGGGGTTGCCCTGAAGCTAGCAAGCCCCCCACACGAGGGGGGCCTTACATATCTTAGCTAACAGCATCCAAGTGTTCAGGGGTGACCTGTGAGGGCCCTGCTTTTTGAAAGAACTGGAGTATGTGATCTTTTTGAACAGTGGGATCCCCAGTATGTAATGCTGTGTAAAACTCCCCAAAGGCAGAGGCCATCTGCCTAGCAGGGCTGTGCAAATAACTGTATGGGCCCCCCTGCAAATTATGTTGTTGGGCCCTACCACCCCCACCAATAAATGTGCACTAACCATCAGTGCACTTAAAATTTTAATAGTGTCAGGTTTTTTTATATCACTCCTGCTAAGCATCCATATTTTGTCCATACTGCTCCCCCTCCCAAATCCCTTGTTGGTGCCACGATCAAGGAACTAAACAATTTAATTTTTCCCTGCTCCTCCTGGTGACACAAACATCAAGATTAGATGTGTTGAGTAATGGGCCATACTGCTTCTGTGGTCTGTACCCGCCACCATGTGAAACTGGAGTAAGAATCTTCTAACGTCACTGGTGACAGATGCAAAATCAAATGGATAACCTACCGAAAAAGAGAAAGCTGCAAGTTTGTCTGTGATAAAAAATATTCTTAGAGCTGTCCTCTGAAGCATTGGGCCCCCAGAAAGTGTGGGCCCTACTGTAACCACAGCTCTTGCACCCCCCTGGTCACTGCCCTGCTCCCTAGGGGCCACCATCAGGGGACCCTGTAGCTTTGTATGCACTGCTTTAATTGTGCAGACCATTTCCTGCTGCTTAAGCCAGAGGGCTAGGAGCTTGCCTGCCTTCCCACACTGGTCAATATACTTGGTTTTGGCTCTGTAAATGGTGAATTCAGCATGTTCCCTTTAGAGTTTTTTTAAGAGTATTTAGCTCTGGCAGCATTATGATTCTCTCAGTCCTCTGTGGGAGAGGAGCTAGAAATTTCCTCTCCAATTGATGGATGTCAGTGAGGAGTTCTTTACTGTCTGTCTTCCTCTCTCTTTTCCTGGAGGATGCCAAACTATTGGGTTGCCCTCCCTCCCCGTATTGTACACTTACGTGGGTGGGGCTGTCTACTGTGCCAGTGTTCTCTTGGAAGAAGTGTGCCGCACATTGTTTAACTTTTTGTAAGGCACTGGGATTTTTCAGTAAATTATTACTAATTCTCCAGGTTCTGTCCCTTTCTATTAGACCCGTAGGCAGGAAGAAAAAGGTAAGTGGAGAATGATGACCAGAGAGTACTGTACAACTCGACAGTTCACATCAGGAATTCAGAGTGTGGCTGAGACTTAGTCCATGGCTGATGGACCATTCTGACCCCTCACCCTGTGTCTCTTTACAGATGTGCCTGTAATGCAGCAGCCAAAAAGAATGAACAGTTGCTTATTGCCTGGGTGCCCAAGTGGACACCTGCTTCCCATGTCCATCAATGTCCAAGTCTCCCTGATACACATCTGAGCTGTTCATCCTCATGACTGTGTGGTCATGTGATGCATCCTTCTAGGTTTTGGGCCGGCCAGTCATGTTGTGTGTCCTGCATCATTGCCATCCATCAATCCAAGTTCAACTTGTTTCCAATGACTGTTGCTATATAGGATCTAGAGGGGAGTGGCCAAGGGGGTGTGACTCACAGCTGGGGGAATCTGACAGCTTGACAGCACCTGTCAAACTCCTGTCAGTGGCTGCTCAACAGGAATCTTGCTTTCACAGCAAGGAGCAGCTGACTAAAAAGCTAGAACTTTTCTTACTAATAGAACACTTCTGTCTCAGCAGCAGTCAGTGCCTGTTGGGATTAAGCAAACATGTACTTTATTAGAAGTTGTGGGGTGGTCTCATTTAGGGTAAAAAAAAGGAAAGTCAGTGTGTTTTTCTGTGTTGGGGAAAGGGGGACTGTGTCAACTTCTTAGTTTACAAATCAGGATGAGAGGAGAGAAGTTAATTGGGGGTGTGGCTTAGGCAGTAGAAAACCAGGTGCCTCCAATTAGGGTTTCCTGCTGCTAGCTTTTGGCAGACAGGACTCTTGCTTTCACAGCAAGGAGCAGCTGACTAAAGAGCTAGAACTTTTCTTATTAATAGAACACTTCTATCTCAGCAGGAGTCAGTGCCTGTTGGGATTAAGCAAACATATACTTTATTAGAAGTGGGAGGGTCTCATTTAGGGTAAAAGAAAATAAAGAAAGTCATTGTGTTTTTCTGTGTTGGGGAACGGGGACTGTAACAACTTCTTAGATTGCTAAATCAGGAGGAGAGGAGAGGAGAGAAGTTAATTGGGGATGTGGCTTAGGCAGTAGAAAATCAGGTGTCTCCAATTACAGTTTCCTGCTGCTAGCTTTTGGCAGACAGGAATCTTGCTTTCAGAGCAAGGAGCAGCTGACTAAAAAGCTAGAACTTAGCCAGTTCTATTTTTATAGGCACTGGATTTGACTGACAACAGGAACTTCCTGTTTGGCAGTAGGACAGGAAGGTTCACTGACACACATTAGTTCTGTCATCCTTGAAGGAAAAGAGTAGCTCTCCTTCCCCCCCCAGCTGCTGGAGGTCTGACTCTGAGCAAGGAAGATGGAGACTATCGAAGAATACAGGAAGTTTCTGTCCAGGAACAGGAAGGGCGAGAGCTGTAAGGGCACATAGGCAGTAGGAAAGAAGGTGGAACAATAAATAGAGGGAGGAGAGAATAAGCATACAAAGCAACAGGAGAGGGGCAACAAAATAAGACACGATGGGAGTGGTGCAGTGCAGTGGCTGTGGGGTGGCAGTCTTCCGGGAGGCATTCTGGAGGCTGCGATGCTGCCCCATTTGCAGGCACCTCTCTGGTTTGAGGGAGGAGGTTGCCCATCTCCAGGCTGACCTGGCTAGGATTTGTGAAACCTTCTCCCTCACCCAGGGACTACCAGGGCCACCACCGCTACCTCAGAGGTTGCCAAGAAAGAGGAGTGGTTGGACCAAAGTGGGCTCAGGAGGGAGAGGGTGGTGGAACAGAGGCACATCCCTCCAGCTGTACCTCTCCACAATTCATTCACTGTTCTGGTGAAGAGTGGTTCCTCTATGGAGGCACCTGCAGTGGAGACCAAGGAGGATGCTGGGAACCTCTGCAAAGGAGACCCACAGGAGGGTGGTACGGGACCCCACAGGGGAAGGAAACAACTCCTGGTGGGGAACATGATCATTAGGGGGGCAGAACTGAGGGAGGAAGGGGAGAGGGAGGTAAGGTGCCTGCCTGATGCCATGGCTTGGAGGGACAGGAAGCGAATCCTCAGGATCACAGGAGCAGCTGCACGAGGGAGGGAGCTGTATGTCATTGTCCACCTAGGGACAAATGAACTGGCTGGGAATGGGATCAGAGCCGTGCAAGAGGAGTTTGTAGAGTTGGGAAGGGGCCTTAGACAAGTTGCACACATGGTAACCTTCTTGGAGGTGCTGCCTGTCAATGGCAAGGGTGATGCTAGGGTACTCTGCACCATGAGATTCAATGAATGGTTGAAAAACTGGTGCAGAGCTCAGGGTTTTGGCTTCATTGGGGACTGGGGATCCACCTGGAGGGATACAGGCCTATACTGGCACGATTGTCTGCATCTGTCCGGGAGGGGAACTAGGGTCCTAGGTGATAGGTTTAAATGCTTCACTGGCAAGCATTTAAATTTGTCAGTGGGGGAGGCACTGAAAAGGAGCAGGGAAATCCCAGCCTCCCCCCACAAAACACTATAGTTAGAGAGGTAAACACCAAGGCAGAAAAGTCAATAGGGAGCAGGACGGGGTAAATGCAAAAAAGGCAAAGGCAGTAAGGACAGGGATGGGGCTTAAAGAGGTAAGATCATCAAAAAATGGAGGGTGATGAGCACCAATGCCCATAGTCTGTGTAACAAGCTCCTTGAACTAGTGGCCTTGATGGAAGAGGGCCACCTGGATATCGTGGCAGTCATAGAAACGTGGTACACAGAGACCTATGACCGGGATGTCAACATGCCAGGGTACACAATCTACAGGAGGGACAGGGAGGGTAAAAGAGAAGGAGGAGTAGCTCTCTATGTAAGGGAAAGTATCAAAGCAATGGAACTAAAGAGTAAACAGGGAGTATAGGAGGCACTGTGGGTCACCCTGGGGACAGAAAATGGTACCACAATCTGCACGGGGGTTGTATACAGATCCCCAACTCAGGGGGAGATAATGGACAAGGAAATGATAGAAGGCATCCTTAGAATGGCAGAAAAAAGGGAGATGTTGTTGATAGGGGACCGGAATATGCCAGATAGTCCCTTCCAGTCCCAGTGCAATGTCTCCTATAAAGAAATTAAAAAGGACTGGTCCCAGTACTGAACCCTGTGGTACCCCACTAGAAACCCCCCTTTCTTCGGAGTGGACTCCATTTACTATTACCCTCTGCATCAACCTGTGCTGAAGCCACATCCAAGAGCAGGGTCATTCTTGATGCCCTACAGGGGGCATGCCTCAGACAGCTAGTGCTGGAACCCACTCGGGAGTGAGCAATATTAGATCTAGTACTCTCAAATGAGGACGGAGAAAGTATCTCAGATTTAGAAGTGGGTAGCCATCTGGGAACAAGCGACTACCAAACAGTGTGGTTCACGATAAACACAGCCATAGAGTCAAGCCATACAAAAGCAAGAGTACTGGGCTTTAGGAGGGCTGACTTTGGGAAAATGGGAGAGTGCCTCAGAAAAGCACTAGCAAGCGGGCAAGAAGGAGGGGTGGAGGAACAATGGGGAAAAATCAAAACAGCCATCACAGAGGCAACAAGTCTTTGTGTGAAGCAAATCAACAAAGGAAAACGAAGGAAAAAAACACTGTGGTTCTCAAAAGAGGTGTCGGGGAAGGTTAAGGAGAAAAAGGTAGCATTCAGGAAGTATAAGAAAACACAGAATGAGCAGGACAGAGAACTGTACCAGTTAAAGCAGAAGGAAGTGGAGAAGGCAGTCAGAATAGCAAAGACCCAAACTGAGGAAAAGATAGCCAACTCAGTTAAGAAGGGGGATAAAACCTTTTATAGGTACATTAGGGAATGAATAAAGACCAACAGAGGGATAGTGGGCTAATAATAAAGGAAGGGAGGTGGGCAGAGGGTGACAGTGAAAAGGCAGGGATACTGAACGAATACTTCTGCTCAGTATTCACAAAAGAAGAGGAGTGGGAGGTACCTGAACCAAAGAATAGAAGCACTCTGGATAGGGGGTCAATACCGGTCCATTCACAGAAGAAAGGGTCGAAGAAACGGTCCTGAAAGAACTCCTAAAACTGAAGGTGGACAAAGCAATGGGGCCTGACAGGATTCACTCTAGAATTCTAAAAGAACTAAGGGTAGAACTAGTGACACCACTGACTACCCTTTTTAACAAATCATGGAAGGGTGGTGTGGTACCTGAGGACTGGAGGAGGGCGGATGTAATTCCCCTTCACAAAAGTGGGAGCAAGGCAGAGGCAGGAAATTACAGACCTGTTAGTTTGACCTCAGTGATAGGGAAAATGACGGAATCACTTCTGAAGGAAAGAATTGTTGAGTTCCTAGAGGCCAGTGGGGTACATAACCCAAGGCAGCAGGAATTCACAGTGGGATGGTCATGTCAGATGAATCTAATTGATTTCTTTGACTGGGTGACCAAAGTAATAGACCAGGGAGGGGCTGTGGACATGGCCTACCTAGACTTTAGCAAGGCATTTGGCACAGTCCCACACAAAAGATTAATAAACAAACTAGCCAGTCTTGGAGTGGGTCCCAGGGTTGTAGCCTGGGTAAAACATTGGCTGGACAACAGAACACAAAGGGTAATAGTAAATGGAGTCCACTCCAAAGAAAGGGGGGTTTCTAGTGGGGTACCGCAAGGTTCAGTACTGGGACCAGTCCTTTTTAATCTCTGTATTGTAGACATTGCAGTGGGACTAGAAGGGAATGTATGCCTCTTTGCAGATGACACAAAGATCTGCAACAGGGTTGATACACAAGAGGGGGTGGAAAGGATAAGAAGGGAGTTGGCAAGGTTGGAGGAATGGTCAAAAGTATGGCAGCTTAGATTCAATGCAAAGAAGTGCATAGTAATACACCTGGGAAACAGTACACAATGTGGGGGGAGGTACTAACAACAACAAACATGGAAAGGGACCTGGGGATAGTCATGTCAGATGACTTAAAGGTAGGCAAGCAATGTGAGAAGGCAGTAAGGAGGGCTGGGGGTTACTGGGATGCATAAGGAAAGGCATCACCAGTAGAAAACAGGAAGTTGTTATCCCTCTTTACAGACAGTTGATGAGACCCCATCTGGCTACTTCTATGTTGGGAATATATCTCCAGCCAGCTGTACTTTCATCAGTGTGATGCACTTACTCACTTTGAGTAAACATCACTTTCATCCTATATGCCATGGAAAGATAATTTCTGTTGTTGTAATTTGTCGGGCTTATTTTTCATTTTTTACTTGCTAATATATTTCATTTTGGCATGCAATTGTTTCCTCCAGGGTCATTTTATTGTCATAGGCTGTATTTGCAAACTAACATAGTTCTGGGCAGAGTTGAAGCTGGCTTCTACTGGTGTACTCTTACATCACTCTTGAAGTATGTGTATTTGGGAGTTTTTTTCACTTGACATATAATTTAGTGAGTAGAGAATTCTAGTGTTTTGTTATTCATTAGACTGATACATGGTATAATATATGTGGGTTGAACTCTCTGCCTGCTGTTATCTCTGGACAACCTTTGACCTTTAAGTTTGGTTCAGCTGAAAGCACACTTAAGATACACAAGCTCTCCGATGTCACTTTACATATGTTCTGAAGGCCTATTTTAAACCAATGAGAATTATTTCTGTTTTTTTCTGCATGTTCTAAGTGTTAATAATGTGGGATTTTCTAAATAACTGTCATTAAGCTTCCGAAGAAGGACTTGTTAGTCCAAAAGCTAAAGCTCTTTGTTCTTTTCGTAACATCCTTGTTGGTGCAATAAAAGGTATCAAACCATTTGTTTTGGATTTATTCTTTTGTTAAGTGACTCCAGAGCAGGTTTAAATGTTCTGAAGTCTCCTGAAAAGTTCAGCATCACCATCTTCATGTCTTCATGGGGGGGGGAGTTGAGCGGTGATTCCTGCTTTAGCCACTTGTGCACTTAAGATCTCAGCAGGATCAGTGGAGCTGCAGTACAATCTATGCTGCTTGCCTCTAACTGCTCCCTTTTATCTGAGAATTGCTCCTCATGTAGTTGAGAGTTGGCGGTAGCGAATAAACACTTTATTGAAAAGAAATAAAATGATTTGGATAGTTTATAGCCGCATTTTAAATTGCTGTGCCAATGGAGCTGAGACGGAAGCTGCCACTCACTCTACGCACATCACATGACCTCCATCCCTGTAGCAGGTTGGCAATATAGCCTAGAGGTTAGAGTAATGAGCTGTGAATAAGCTTGGTACATCCAGCAGACCTGGTTTGATTCCCACAACCTCCACTTGCACACTGTGTGACTCTGAGCAAGTCACTTAATCTTCCCAGTGCTCCCAGGTTGCCCCTGAAAACAGGCACCTGTGCCTAGTGGGCCTTACCCAATTACCAAAGGTTTGAACCACCCCAGGCAGATGAAAACCAGTTTTTTATTGGGTAGCAAATGCATGGCAGGATCAGGGCACTCAGATTCATATTGGTGAAGCAAAGAAAACCTTTCTGCAGTTCTAGATAGATAAATAGGGTGCACTTGATTTTGTGAGTACATTCTCAATTTGTGGAACTCTTTGACGATTGAAACAAAATGTTCTGGTGTAACCCCAGCACATGCAGTTTGTAGCTGGTTGGGTCAGACATATCAACAAAGTTCCTTGCAAGACAACTTTGTCTGGTTGCAGAGCTGGCTGGACCTCACCAGGTCCTGATGAGATGAAGAAACTAGCTGTAGATAAATTGGTTTTGGAAGAAGCAGAGTCCTTGGGTAATGTCATGTTCAAATGACAGTGTCCAGAGCAGTCCTTTTAAATTTTGCACAGCACTGGCACCAGGTTGACAGGATGTAGCACTCCTTGTCACTTTTATAGTGTGGTGTAGTCCACATGAGCACAGGGTAGCAGATTCTGACAACAAATCACATTCAAAAATCATGGACAAGCTCTCACATGTAACATAACTCCCCTTTCAACTGTCTCTGAAATACTGTCCCTTGGAGAGCTGGGGTGCAGACAGTAACCTAGTGGGCAACTCCCATGTCTAGGGGTATTTTGGATGGAATGTTCTCACCAACAGCCAACCCATGTGTATTGTACAGTTCCAAGCTTGGCAGTCTTCCCACCTCACTGGAGGTGTGGCCCACTGAAGCACCTGCTATAAAGTTCCTGCCCACCCCTCTGGGAACTGCTTTGGTCATGGCCACACTACCTGTACTCTTTTGAGGGAGACTGCATACCTTCTGCTTCTCCTATTCTTCTGTTTCTCTTACTGCTGGTTCTCAGAGCCCCTTCACAGTGTTCTCCATCACACGTTTCTGCCCTGTGGCTCCAGAGGTAAATGAAGCCCTCTTGGTTGGTCAAAAAATTGATTTCCTTGTGTATCACACTTTTTTTTTTTGTTACACATTGTTTCTTCACCCGCTACCTGATGAACTCTCTCCTGCATCTGCCAATCCCACTTTCTACCTCCCGCTGTGGCGACTGCAACTACTCCCTCACTCCAGCCAGGCTACACCCCCGGATCTAAGCCCCCATGGGGAAGGGCTACCCTATCTTCCCAGGGCACTCTATCTATAGTGTAGTGAGCCTGTCAGAGTGGAGGGCCTGGGAGAGTGAAGAGCCCAGCGTTGGGAGTGCGGAGCTGGCAGCAGTGCCTTCACCTATCCTCTGGAGGGCTTTTTTTTTCTGTTTTTCCTCCGTTTCCCCCGATGCTTGGTCGTGCAATGGCGTCAACGGCACTAGTGCCGATGCCTGCCACAACACTGCCCCCTTGCAATGCGTGGTGATGCAAACTCAGCATTCCCCCGGTCTCCACCGGAGGTCGCCTCTGTGTGACACATCCCCTAGAGCCCTCCCCAGGAAGAGACAGCAGTCCTCCAGACACTCATCTCTTCCCTTCCCTGTTGACCCCGACGAGCCGAGCCTGCCTCGAACCCCGGTCGCCGGGCGAGAGCGAGGTGTGGCATACAGCGCCTCAACCCTCAGCGCCACTGGGCCAGACTGTGTATCACACTTTACTTGATACTTTTTGCTGCATGGCAACCTGGGGCTGGTTTAATTTAATTAAAACATAAAACCATAAACTTCATCCAATTGCATTAGCGGTTGCCACTGCAGTTTACCAAACATTGCATCCACTCATTAATTACCAAGGCACAGGGCAGATACTTAGGCTTAAACTTCTTTGGAGAACTCCAACAATTTAATTACAAAAGCAGTGTACATACTGTACTTGAGATAGTGATGGTGAGCATGTGAACATAACCTCAACCGTCAACCCACAGCTCTGGTTTTGGGCACAGTTCAACTCAACAATTCAAATCAGTTATCACAGTCAGCATTATTCACCATAATCACAGTCCTGTACATGTCCATGACCAATTGGTCATGGACTTGATTCTAACAGCATAATTACTTGTCAACAATTTACAGCTCATCTGAGTCACACTCCTGCCCATATTTTCAGTAACCATTGCTGACCTACTTCCTCATTACTTAGGTAACATACCTAGGGAATACAGTTGTAGCTACGGTTCCCTAGCAGCTGCAAGCAGAATGTAGATATTGGGATGTACTCGGCCTTGTTAGGCACAGAGGGAACAATCAGTGCCCCTGGCAGAGGTTAAATGAAAGGGCATACCTTTCCTAAACACACACATTTGCACTATAAGGTAGATGGCAACCTTGGTCATCCTGCTTCAAACCTAATGCCTCCATGGGGGTCAAAGTCAGCACCTGTCGCTCACAGTAATAGCAGCTTACCCTATACATAGAAACATAGCCAATGATTGTAGAAAAAGACCATTGGTCCATTCAGTCAGCCTATAAAACCCTAACAAAGCCAGGACCTATTGTCCATACAGAGTTCTAACCCTCACTATACACCCCATGCTCCCCGCCCTACCGCTACCACCCTGAGCAACCACTAAGCCCTTCACTCTAGCCCAGCTGTGTTTGAAGCCATAGATAATTTCATGCACATCAGCGGGCAGATTGTTCTACCACCTTTTCTGTAAAATAAAAGCTCCTCACTTCCCTCTTGAACTCTCCCCCCCCCCCCATGAGTTTCCACTCATGCTCCTGGGTTTTTGATCAACTTCTTATGCTAAATAGTTCCTTGCAATTGACCTTGTTTATTCCTTTCTGGAACCTGAAGCTCTCTAAAATGTCTCCCCTTTCTTGTCCGGCCTCCAGTGAGCACATGTTCAGTGCCTTGAGCTGATCCTCATAAAATCTTCCCTGCTGGCCCTTAATCATGTTGGTCACTCTATGTTGCACTGTCTCCAGCCTGTTCTTATCTTTCCTTAGGTGAGGACTCCAAAACTGGGCACAGTACTCCAGGTGGGGCCTCACCAATGATCCATGGAGAGGTAGTAATTCCTCCTTCCTGCTGCTGTCAATACCACTTCCTAGACACCCCAGCATTCTGTTTTTCTTACTGTAGGTCTTGTTACACTGACTTGATTGTTTTAGGGAGTCACTGATGATGACCCTTAGGTCTCTTTCCTCAGAGGTCATGCCTCGCTTTACCCCTCCATCTAGTACTCTATTCTGGGGTTCTTGTTCACCACATGCATCACCTTTCTCTTTTTAGTATTGAATTTAAACTGCCAAACCTTTGACCAATTCTCTAGATTTTGCAAGTCTCTCTGCATCTCCCTAACCCCCTCCTCACTGTCTACCCTGGCACAGAGCTTAGTGTCATCTGCAAAAAGGCACATCTTGCCCTGGATTCCTTCTCCCATGTCCTATGTCGTTGATGCACATATTGAAAAGGACTGGACCCAGGACCAATCCTTGTGGCACCCCACTGGTGATGTCCCTCTCTTCTGATTTTACTCCTGTAACCACAACTCTCTGTCTTCCTTCCAACCAGTTTCTCACCCATCTGTCCTTTACTGCACCCAGATCCTTTAGCTTCTTCACCAGCCTTCTGTGAGGCACCAAGTTGAAAGTCTTGCTGAAGTCAAAGTAGAGTAAATCTACAGCATGGCCCTTATCTACTACCCTCATTACACAGTATACTATCAGGTTGGTGTGATAAGACCTCCCTGCCATGAACCCATGCTGTTTACTATCCTGGAGTCCATTGCTCTCCGGGTAGTTCACGAGGTCCTCTTGACTAGTGCCTCCATCATTTTGCCCACAGTAGAGGTAAGACTGACAGGTCTAAAGTTACCTGGTTCTTTTACTGGTCACCAAGTTGGTTCCTTGCCCTTGAGGTTCAGATCCTTGGTACCAACTGCTCTGGTGTTCCACATATTCCACAGGCCCTTTAGGTCACAGGCCTCTGCCAGTACGGGAACCTTGTCTGCAACTCTTTAGCATTTCAGGGTTTTGGACAAGTGGTGCAGAAGCCATTAAGAGGCCCTCCTTGAGGGTGGCCCCACAATAAGCCCCCACTGCCCCCAGTCTCAGATCTTGGTAAGGGCCTGAGCCAGTGCCACCCAAACCCAGGAACCCTGCCACCATTCCTGGAAGCAGGCTCTTTCCAGACAGCTGCAGCTGGTGATCGCACATGAAGGTACTAAAGCTGCAACTGCACACACTGGCACTCTGGACTGGAGTACTGAAATCAGAACTGCTTTTTGGTGGATCAGAACCTCTATTTATATGCCCATAAGGGTGGGAAAACACACCCAAGAACCCTCCTGGCCAATGAGCAATTGTCCATGCAAAACTGGCACAGAGGCACACTGTGACCAAGCAGAACACATCAAATAAACCGGATGTACCACATTAGCATTCATAACATTTCATGACATTAGAACCCAAGGCTATACTTAACCCTTTAAGGGCACAATCCCCTGGCCGGCCTAGTGGCGCTGAGGGTTGAGTCGCTGGATGCCACACCTTGTGCCATGCTGGAGACCCGGGTTCAGGAACAGACTGGGGCAGTTGGGGGATAGCAGGGAAGGGAAGGGATTGAACATCCAGAGGACTGCTGTCCCTTCCTGGGGAGGGATCCAGGCTTCGTGCCACTCCTTGGTGACCCCTGATGGAGATCGGGGGTAGCGCAAGGATCTTGCGGTGCCATGACTTGGGGGTGGAGCGGCAACAGATGTCGGCACATCTGTGGCCCAGAGGGGAAACCACAAAGACTAAATTCCCTGAAGGGACAGGGAGACGAAGAGGGCTCCAGTGACCAAAGCCTACATCCCTAGTGCCAGACCACTCCTCTTCTGGTCCTCCAGGGCCTCTACCAGGACAGACCCTCTAATCTCAGATAGTCTGTCAGGTAGGTGGACAGGGTGGGCCCTGCCCCGGGGGATGATCTGGGGGGCTGGAAAGTCCTGGTGGGGTCCCAGAGGAGGGGGTCTCGGTGGGGAGTAGAGGCGTAGGTCAAGTGGGTACCTCTGAGAGCTGCCCTGCCCTGAGGAGTATAAAGTATACAAAAAAAAAGAGCACAAACACCAGCACCTTACTTTTACTTGTTTTATTCTGTTTACGTTGTTAGCAAACCCCTATTGCGCAAATACTGTAGAGGACAATGAATTCACGGCCCTTAAATTTCACTGTTTCATCCGCTCCAACATTTTCATGGCAGTTTAATTTAGCTGAAGTGTAAGAGTAAGCTAGCTTGTCAATTGCAGTATATATTTTCACTGGCGTATAATTTTCACTGTATTTTCAAAATAGTGAATATAGCGAAAATTTTGTTCCACAGAAAAATAGATCCTCTACAGTACTCAAACATTAAATTTGAACATTCCTAGGCCCATGTAACCCCTGTTTTGACAGCCAGGTTACATTAATCTTTTTTCCTGTCTGAGCATTTCTGTTGTTTACTACCTGTTTATTTTTTAATTTCTTTAGTATATATCATAAAAAGAACATCCTTATATTTGATTTATTTTGTATACTGCATCTTGTACATTTTGTAAATATGATTAAGGATGATTAAATATTTTATATTTACTCCCTCTCTAACAGAGGTTGTTTTACAAGGTGCATGCAAATCAATGTATTGTTCAGACTGTGTTCCACTTCTGAGAGTATGTTGCCAAATCAAAGTGAGGCTACTTCAAATACAGAGGTAGGCCAGGTGTGTCTGAAATGAACAGGGGTTCCTACGTTCAGGCTATGTCCTGGACATTTATTATATGGGGAAGTGCATAAGTGGGAAAAGGGAACAGCCCAGTTGTGAGCTCACAACAGACCAGCGGCAGTATCCTAACCTGCTGGTGGTACAGTAGGTGAGACAACTGCATCAAATATGCATTGATAAAAAAAAAAAAATGTAAATAAAAGTTTCATATTGGGGTAGATATTTTGTTAAGATAGTGATTGCTTAATTTGCTGACTGGTGATTGGATATTTCCAGATCAAACTGACCACTGCATGAAATAGATGATCTAACAATATCCTCTTGCTGCTGCACAGCATCCACCTGTAACCGCTACCCATGAGGTAGGGGTTACAGAAAACATTCTGATAAAGAAACTGGGCAGCCTAGGGGTGGGATCCAAAGTAGCGAACTGGATTAGAAGCTGGATGATGGATGTATGACAGAGGGTAGTGGTTAACAGCACTTACTGTAATCATGGGAAAGTGACCAGCGGGTTGCAGCAGAGCTCTGTAGTGAGGCCGGTCCTCTTCAATGTCTTCATAAGTGACATTGCAGAAGAACTGGAAGAGAAGGTATGCCTTTATGCAGATGATACCAAACTCTGCAATAGGGTGGACAATCAGGAGGGGGTGAAGAAAATATGTGCGGATCTTGGGAAACTCGTGGAGTGGTCAAGAGCATGGCAGTTGGGATTAAATGCAAAAAAGTGTAAAATCATCATGTGCCTAGGGCATAGGAATCCAGGAAATGACTACAGGATAGAGGGGAGGTACTGACAGTCATGCATCAGGAAAGGGACCTTGGGGCTATCATAACTGACAACCCCAAAGTGGCAGGGCAGTGTGACAAAGCAGTGGGTAGGGCTAGTGGGATGCTGGGTTGTGTAGGCAGGGGTATCTTCAGCGGGAGGAGGGAGATGGTGTTGCAACTGTATTGCTTGCTGGTGAGACCCCACATGGAGTATTCTGTCCAGTTTTGGAGGACACATCTCAGAAAATGACATAGACAAGGTGGAGGCAGTCCAGAGGAGGGCAGAGAAAATGGTGCCGGTGTAGCATGAGAAGCCCTATGAGGAGAGACTGAGGGATCTCAACATGTACACCCTGGAAGAAAGGAGAGTGAGAGGGGACATGATAGAGAACTACAAGTACCTCAGAGGGCTGAACAGGGTGAGAGGGAGTCTCTTTCAAGAGAGGAAGAGCACCAGTACTAGGGAACATACAATGAAACTGGAAGTGGGAGAGTTTAAGAGGGAGGTGCTACTTCACTGAAAGGGTGGACAACCTAGAACAGATTGCTGCCAGAAGTAGTGGAGGCAATAAACAGTGGGGAGCTTTAAGCATGCATGGGATAAACATAGGGATCTATTAGTAAATATGTAGGGAGGATGGAAGGTCACTGAAGACTAGGTATGATCTGTGGAGATAGATTAGACAGGAAACATCTGGGCAGAATAGGTGGGCCAAGTTGTCCTTTTCTGCTGAAAAATTCTATGTTTCTGTGTTTCTAAGGTGCAGCTACTGTACACTTGGATATACATAAGTGGGAAGGCTGGCTTAAGGTTTTTTTCCTTTGGGTAGAGGGCACTTTGTTCAGTGACATTTGAGATTTTACAATACATGGCATGATACCACCACTCAAGAAGCTCCTTGCTAGGCTATGGAGCCTAGGGGTGCAGTGCATCAAGAAATTAAACAATCCAACAGTCACTTAGGGAAAACTATCCAAGGGAGACTGGGGTACCATATGAACACCAACCTATGAGCATTTTGTTAATGTTCAGATATAATAACTGGATACTTAGTTGATTATTGACACAGTGATTACATTTAATCTCTGCCTACCTGTGCTTGGGGCTCCCAACCTGCACACCTCTCTTCTCTGGGCTTGCAAAACATGAGTTAACACAGTGGAGAATAGATTCAAGCAGTTGAAACATTTATTTTATTTATTTAGTTTTTGTTGACTGGGAAAGGAGGACTAGACAATTCTGCATATTTTCAGCCTCGTCCCAGGGGAGGGGGATACAGATGGACGCCAACTGACATTGAACCAGATTAAGCTGTTGGTGGTTGTCGTTGAGGCACAGATCCGGAAGCGTGGGAAAACCAGGAGCAGTTTCAAAATAAGAAAATAGCTTTTTATTTTTCTCAATAACAGCAAAATAAAAATAAACATTTTTCAGTATAACTATTTACAAAGGCAGTACAAACAGAGAAAACAAACTCCTTCTTCTGAGGGTATCTCAATTCCAAGTTTCAGTCTCTCAGTCTCTCACTCTCCTTGTCTCCCTAGCAAAAGCATTGCTGCTCTTTTTACAAGTCTTTGTCTGGGAACTCGTTAAGAGAGCCTGCTTCTCACAGAATGTTCTTGTAAGTTTATAGAATGTTCTTGTCAGTTTTGTTCCTTGCAGGTGCAGCAAAACAGTACATAGTGTGCTAGAACTGACCTCTTGTTGACAACTCTGCAAAGGGCTTAAAAACTGCATCTTAGATTAACCCCTTGAGTTCCAAATAGCTTTTTGCCAATATTTCAACAGTATAATTATATACAGTTTTATACAGAGATTCACATATATTTTTATAACTGCAGATATGCAAGGAGAAGAAGAAAAGACAGAAACAGCAAGTGAAGGTAGAGAGATAGTGAGGGTCGGAGAATTTCAAAACCGTTGAAGTGATCAGTTCCTATGACTCTCAAAAAAATTTGGTTGTACAACCAGACAGGCAAGAGACAGAAAAGGAGAGGATAGAACAGACCATTTTGTTTAAACTCTTTCTGCATAACAAATGGGGCAGGGCTTAATTCATCCCTGTCACAGCGGTATTTTAAGTGAATGGAGGAAATCTGGTCAGGACACTGGGGAGATTCCCCTACTCTTTGCAGTAGGGGGAGCCACTGTCCACTTTCTACCAAGATGGTGGATGCTCTGGGTGTTGGAGTTGGAGGAGCTGGAGGAGCTGAAGGTGGAGGAAATGATGAAGTGATGCAGAATGTTTCTTCTCAAGCTGTCTGTACTGTTACTGGAATGGATTTGGAAAATAAGGCTCTTTCTAAGGAGCAGCCAATGGATTTAAGTTTTTCCTCCCTGAAGCAATGGTAAGCCAGGCATTGCTTGATACCAGTAAAGAAATTTCTGTTGCCTCTGAAGCCCTACCTACCTCGGATTCAGCACCTCAGGTGGCGTTTACTGTTCCGGAGGATTTTCTGTGCACTACCATTAGGATCCACAAAGACTGGATTTTGCAGTTTCTCTGGGAGGAAATGTTAGCCACATCAACGCTCTTGAAAGGTCCATCTCTTCTGTCTATATCTCTTGATTTTGCCACTAGCTGGAACTCAATACCTTCCCACATGGCATCCTCACAGCCACCAGGTGTTGAAGCTACTGAGGAGCCAACCCTCAGGTCAGATTTGCCAGCTGTGGCACAGCCGTCAGTTTTGCTTCAGGAAAGATGGTTGGAGAATGGTGTAAACCCAGACTAGAATGTAGAGGCTGTTTTTCATGCTGCGGGATGGCAACCAACGACTTCTGAAGCTCGTTGGGTATCCCCAGGTCCGATTGCTGCCAAATATATTATTGCCGAGGGACACCATTTGCCTCCACAAGTCTTGCCTTTTCAGCAGCCACAGGACATTTCTTTTAAAAAGCATCCCTCTAAATGCCTGCTTGGTGGCGCTGAGGTGCTGGATGCCTTACCTCGTGCTATGCCGGTGACCTGTGTTCAGGAACGAGCACAGGTCACCGGGGGTTGGTAGGGTTGGAGAAGGATTGAGCATCCAAAGGACTGCTCTCCTTCTCTGGGAAGGGGGGACATCAGTGAGCAGTGTATGGCTGGCCCCTAGTGGAGACTGGGAGGCAGTGCACTATCGCTGCAGAAAGAGGGGCGGAAGGGGGCAGATGCTGGGAGGTGAGCATGCGGATGAGCATGCGCTCCTCCCACTGGCTTCATTGCATGCCCCTTCCCACAGGGGAGAACCAACACAGAAAAATTCTCAGCAGTATGAAGGCTGCCTGACGGCACCGCCACAGTCGCATGCAAGCCAGCTCCCTCCTGGGTTCACCCTCCTGGTCTCTGCAGTGGTGGGATAAGTACCTGCTGCAATGTGACCAGAAGGGGTAGTGACAGGGCAGTCAAGAGTTCTGTCCACAACTGGGGCAACAGCCAGGATGGTTGGCTGAATGGGGAGGACCAAAGGTTCCTCTGGGCATAAAAATAAGCACTTACTCTGTCCCGCTGCTGCAGGTGAGATGATACCAGATTCTGAATTGGGATGCTTGATTTTGGAATGGTCTCCGGCCATCTGTACTGTGCCACAAACTGAGCCACATATGGGACCTATTGTTGGTGAGCCTCAGTCTAACAGTCGGTCATCAGAGCTGTGGACTACTGCTGCAGATGCTCCTGTGGATTGGGATACAGATGCCACTGAACTTTTGTGGACAGACTGTGCGCAGAATGCTCCCCAACCTGAACACTCCAAAATGTCTGATTAGTTTCAGCAGGTGGGTGAACCGGCTCAGAGCTGAAATGCTGTTCTCCTGAAATACACTGAGGATGTCTCTCCAGCTCCCAATAGAAAGACTGTAATTCATACTATGTTGAAAGACACTATGGGGATACTTGCAAATGATTTATTTGCTTTCATTCATGTCCATGGGGAGGCTACCTATGACATCAGCTTTAAGCTGATTCAAACCTTGGAAAGGTTTTGGCTACAGTATCAGTTGGTTAAGGATATCCCCTTATGGAATTCTTTTTTCATGGTTCCCCGGATCAAGCAGCTTGTTAAAAATATTACTCTGTTATTTAGGAATGAGGGTGTAAACATTATTGATATCCAATACTGGTTTAGGCAGTGGTGTGATATTTTAGATTGCCCTGCTCTGATTCTAGATGAAGACCTTATTTGGACTGGGGGATGGAAAGTTAAGGTGCAGCTTAGACAAATGAACGCTGGCATTGGTCATCTCCCTGGTAGTTTTTTCATTGACAGGGACTGGGGTCTGTGCTTTTACTCTTGGCAGCTGAGAACCTGTAACAAATGTGGCACTAGAACGCACCTCAGCTCTGTGTGCGGTAAGCCCTGATGTAATCTTTGCCTGGAATTCGGCCATGTTAATCTTGGCTGCCCTAATTCCCTGAAATGTAACCTCTGTGACGAACATGGACATGTCTATTGGCATTGTCCTTGGGCTGAACATAATAGGTTGGATTAAGCTCCCCTTAATCAGGAACAACTTATCACTGATGCACAAGTCCGGGTTTAACATGCTTGGGCCTCGTCCTCTCATGTTGTGGAGGAGTCTTTAGACACGGTACAGACTGCGGAAGTATGAGGTGCTCAGCATGCCTTTGTCCCTGACCTCCCATTGCATACAGGACCCATTGAACCTGACCTTTCCTTAAATTTGCCCCAGCCAGCTGTTACAGTTTTGGACAATCTGACCGTGGACTATGCGCCCCCCTCCCCCCACAAAGATGGTTTCAAATTGGTGAAAAACTCACAAGAAGAATAAAGGTAAGAAGAGTGAGACAAAGGATTTCCCCTCTCCGGTTCTTACTAGGAATCGTTTTCTTCAGTTGTCTAAAAGGCAGCAGTGGGGGGACACTGAGGAGGATGAAGAGGACTTAGATACCTCCTCTATTGTTTCCTCTGACTCCCATTTGAGCCTCTGGGCACCTAAATGAGTTAGAGGGCATTTAAAAGATTCCAAATGAGTTCTCTCTCCCTTGACTTTTAATGGATAAAGTATTTTGCTTACACCTCTCACTATTAACGTCAGTAGTATAAAAACTATAAAAAGCAACTTATGACTTTACAACCTCTGAAAGACTTGCCAAACGGCATAATTTTTATCCAGGATACCCATCTGAAGACCAACCATGAACTTTCGCATGCCAAATCTTTATGGACTGAGGGTAGCTCCTACTGTTCACAGGATGAGGATACTAGAAGTTTGTCCTGGATTGGCTTTACTTTTGGATATGATTTATTCATCTCAATCATTTCAGTTAATCAATGTTTATGCTCCCCATGGGATCACATCACAGACAGCTCTCTTTTCCCAGATTAAACCGTTCTTGTATACCACTACACATATGATCTTGGGTTGGGATTTCAATTGCAGTTTATCCAAACAGGACTGAGGGGGTCATATTACTAAGGTGTTTAGTGATATGAAATGTCTCCATTCTCTGGTGACCTCAGAGAATCTACAGGATGGCTATTGTGTTGTTCATAATGTAGTGGCTAAGATCTATTTTAGGGGCCCCCTTAGCACCAGAACTGATTGTTTTTTTCAAAATCCATTCAGGTGGACCAGGCTTGTGTACTTCCCATTAAAACTTCTGATCATATGGCGGTACACTGTCACTGCTCAGCTGGGGCTTTAAACAGGTCTACTGTAAAACCTAGATGGAAGATAATAATACCTTACTGCAGGATCCTGTTTTGATGGAAAATTCAAAGGACTTATTCTGGGACAGGGTTTCTGTCATAGAGGCTTATGATTACATGGGCTCCTGATGGAATGCCAGGAAGCTTGATTTTAAGCATTTTTTTATTTCCCAAGCCATAAGGAGGAAATGGGATGATTAATTTCACTATCTCCGCCTCCTGCAAAAATTGTTTCACTTTATTTCTCGGGCTCAGGAAAAAAATTAGATCCATCTTTAGATATTAAACTTATTAGAGAACAATTTTTTTCCTTTCAATATAAAAGGCTGAGTCTTTGAAGACAGAGGCTCATATTGGAACTCAGGGCAGGATTCCTAACCTAGACGTTTATAAGAGTTGTACCGACTGGGTACAAAATGCCTTTATTGAAACTTTGATAGATGAATCTACTGGAGAGTTTCCTTACATTCTCAAATTTTGTATTTGGCTCAAAGATATTTGCAGGCCATGTTTGCCTCCAGCAGTGAGGTGATTCGAGATGATAGCTTTTTGACTGCACTTTCTATCCTGGACATCTCCAAGGATAAGCTGCACTCTGTGGTGGCAGACATTACTATGGAGGAAGTCTCTCAGGCTATAAAAAAGTAAAAAAAAAAAATACCTCACCGGGATTGTATGGGCTAACTGCCAAATTATATATTTCCCAGTCTGAATTTGTTTCTCCAGTGTTAACGTTATTGTTTAATGAGATTCTTTCCATGGGTGCCTTGTCAGATACAATGGCTCAAGCCATCATGTTTTTATTAAGAAAAAAGGGGGATTCACAGTCTCTCAGGAATTGGAGACCTATTAGTATTTTAAACACTGATTAAAACATTTTTGCCTTTATTTTACAGTTAGGACTTTTGCACATTGCAGATGAGGTCATCTCCCCTGTGCAGTCCTGTGTCATACACAATAGATTGATTTTTAATAATCTTATGTTTTTGAGAGAGCTTATTGCTGCAGGTCATGCTAAAAAGGCATCAGGATATATTTTATCCCTTGACCAAGAACCTGCATTTGATCGGGTGATCATAATTATTTATTCTCTGTTTTGTCAATGTACCACATTCCCAATTCCTTTATCCAGTGAATGTGGATTCTGTACACACAAGGACGCATTTTCCCTTATATTAATGGTAGGTCAGGAAAATTGGGGCGAATTGCGGTTCATCAAGGATGTCTCCTTAGTCCCCCATTGTATGTATTTTCAATTGATCCCTTTTTAAGTGCTATACTAACTCCAGAATCCCTAGTATTTGAATGTGGGATTGCACCACTGTCCCGAATGCTTGTGCCTATGTGGATAATCACTTTTTAAGGACCTTCCAGTAGAAAGTACGAGGTCCACTTTAAAAAATAAACTCTTAGAAACAGCTAATAGATAGATTCCCACTTTTATTAAATACAAGAACTCGAAATTAAAACCTAAATGGTTAACTAAAAATATTGTTAAACTTATAGAAAAAAAAAAAACTTTTCAAAAAATATCAGAAACACAAATCCACCTCGCATTTGGAAACATTCAAACAAATTCAAAAAATTTGTAAAAAACAAAACAAATCAAGAATGGCAAGAAAAAGGCAAATCAAGCAGCCAAGGGCAACAACAAAATATTTTTCAGCTGTATAAATTTATTAAAAAACATAAATGTAAGGTTGGCCCACTACTTATTAATAACAACACTGTAAATAATCCAAAAGATATGGCGCATTACTTAAATGAGCATTTTTGCAAAGCTTTCAACTCTATTCATACATCTACTCTAGTACCCACAACCTCTACCTCTAGCAATACATCTAATCTAGTACCCACAACCTCTACCTCTAGCAATACATCTACTCTAGTACCCACAACCTCTACCTCTAGCAATGCAGAATTTTCAATTGAGGAAATCAACAAAAAACCTGACATCAAACCAGGATCCTCACCAGGCCCAAACAGAATAACTAGTGACATGATTAAAATCATGAAAGACCAGCTAGCATTCCCACTAAAGTTGCTATTCGATAAAAGTATTCAGATTGGTAATGTATCGGTTGACTGGAAGACGGCCAATGTGATACCTCTATTTAAAAAAGGAGATTGAGGTGATAGGGATAACTATCGTCCCATTAGTTGAACCCCTATTTTTTGCAAAATCATGGAAGGCTTAATTAAAGATAGATTGACCATTGAATTAGACAGTTTTGATCCTATCCAATACAGCTTTGCTAAAGATTGTTCTTGTACCACCAACTTAATTAGCTTCTATGAATCTCTTAGTGAAAAACTGGACAAAAAAATACCATGTGATGTGATAGTTTTAGATTTTAAGACAACATTCAGTTCTGTTCTGCACTGGACCCTTATTAACAAACTTACTACTATTAACATACAAAATTACTACATCACCTGGATATACAATTGGCTATATGGTCCCCCCAACAAGTAGCTATAGATGGACATATATCCAACTGGAGACCTGTGTGTAGTGGTGTACCACAGGGTTCAGTTCTTGCCCCTCTGACCTTTCAAGTTTTCATCTTAGATTTATCATCTAACATAGATAGCTAGATAATTAAGTATGCTGTTAGTTGCAAGATGGGAGGTCCCTGTAACACCCTAGACAATGTTATCACACTTTAAATTGACCGAGACAACGTATTAAATTGGGCTAAGAACTGAGGAATGTTTTTTTAATATAAACAAATGTTGTATCATTCACTTTGGTATTCACAACTCAAAAAATAACTATATATTAGATGGTCAAATACTAAACAAACAGCAGGATGAAAAAGATCTGGGCATCATAATATCTAATAATTTCACCTTCCACAAACAAATTACTGAAAACATAAACAGGGCAAACAAAGTTTGGTGGTCAGTTAGACACAACATTAAATCAAGGCATCAATCAGTCATCTTACCACTTTACAGGGCATACATTCCCCCACTTTTTTGACTACTCCTCCCAATTATGGTTCCCCTACAAGTAAAAAGATATTGCATGGATAGAAAATGTACAAAGAAAAATAACTAAATATATACATGGTTCCTCATCACTAAGTTATCAGCACAGACTAAAAAAAATATTAATCTAATGTCATTAGAAACAAGAAGAATGGACTGCCACTAGGGGCACAGAAGCAGATGGCACCCTGAGAACGTAGCTCTCCGCCTTTGAGGGCTAAATCCTGCAATATCCATCATTAATTCTCATAACTCATATTTAAAATGCAAACCAAGTTGTGTAGGACACTGCCAGCAGCAAGGAGACATCAAAAACGTTTTCCTACTCTGCATATTTCTGAGGTTGTGCCATGTGAACTTACTCAGAGCAGACAGGGCCTGTGGCCTAGAAATGGATCAGCCATCACCCCCAGCTACCTGGGACCCAGCTGCGGTTGAACGGATGTTCAGTCAACTCCTAACTCAAGTGGCTCAAGCAACTTTGGCCACAAATCATTCTGCACAAGTCCTGCAAGGTATGGAATCCCGGCTCTTTCAAAATGAGAGCCACCTAATTGCTACCGAAGGTCGCCTGCACAAACAAAATGCTACCCTCTGCGAACACCAGACCACTCTGACTAAATTGCAACAAAAAATTGATGATCTTGAGAACCGGGGGAGGAGGAACAACCTCCAGTTCTTGGATTTTCCAGAAAGAGCAGAGGGTCGGAATACAGAGTCCTTCTTGCAGACCGCACTGACTGAAATACTCCACTTGGAACCTGGCCATGTGGTGCAGGTTGAAAGAGCCCATTGCACCCTTGCCCTGATGGTACAGGGTAATGACAGGCCCAGACTGATCTGTTCGGTTCCTGGATTACCGGGACAAAGTTCTGATAATAGCCAAATCCAGGGAACTTCGGAACATCATGTGGAGACCCACAGAATAAATGTTTTTCTGGATTACTGTAAGGATCTTTCAGACCATCAGTGGGCCTACACAGAGGCCTGCCACCTCATGCACCACATCAGCCTGCACTACCCAGCTACAATGTGGGTAGAACACAGTGGGGTTCCTTCTACCTTTGATTCCCCCAAAGCCTTAATGGATTTTCTCCACAGAAACTGGCGGGGGAAAGAGCAGCGCCATACCCCATCGGAGAGCCCTCTGACCATCTCTAACTCTGGTCTGGATAGGAGGTCTCCCCTAAAGAACCCAAATGACACAACGTGGGCCTCCGCACCGGGAGACACATGGGAATTCCTGGCTAGAAGAAATTACAAGCGGCACGGATCCTGACATCACAGGAAAAGAGATCACCCAACAGAAAGGCCTCATAGCACCAGCCTACTCTGTGGATGATGGAAATGGCAGAACCGACTGGTCTTGAAGACTTCTCATCACAGAATCCCTACCGTGCACTGAGACCCATCTCTCTGGATCCCCAGCAGAAGTCTCCTGAGGGCTCATGCTCAATGCACTGCATTGTCAGCCCCAACCCAGGGCCACCAGCCAGATCCTGGGTGGACCATGTTGCCTCTTCCAGCAATTCCCCACCCATCTGACAAGATCAGCACCCTCCTCAGAAGATAAAATTGGACAGAAGACCAGGAGATCCTGCCGAACTGAGGCCTGCATCCCTGGGTCAAAGATTACAGCAAGCATCGTCTCTCCCAGTTGCCTACATCCATGGACAATTAGATAAGTAATCTGGGAGTTCTCTCTAAATGGACTTTCTCTGTATGAATTGCTGCTCAGTATGTTGTGTTTGATGGGGGCTGGTGGGGCGGGAACTAGGCTTTAATGTGCGATCAGCTAAAATGTATATCAGCCCACAAAGCTTACCACCCTTGAAGTGCGACACATGCCGGCATCCTGTCAGGCCTCACCCCACCCCACTCCCAGAAAGCCCTAAATGCATCTTTCTTGGGTCTTCTCGATGGTCACCCCCTGGTGTATTGGCAGACAGGGGAGGCTGGGCTAGGCTGTGCCCGGGGCTCAGTCGTGGAATTGCCACGGCTTAGACTCCCCCATCCCTCTCCCTACTTGGCATCCGCTGCTCAAACAACACATGAGGATCCTGTGAAAGTGGACCTCCTCTGCCTACGCCCTGTAACGCACGTGTTAATATCAGCTCGGAGTCATCTGGCTAGCTTGGCAATGCACTGAACAGGCAGCAAAAGGTCGGCATTGATGTACATCATAGAGAGGTGATACCTTATACACACTTCTCCCTTCTCTGCCTACACGTTCCCCCCCACCATGCTGTCACTCCCGCACAGGAAAGATGATTACACCGCTCCTCAGCAGGCAGCTAGGGGGGATGGTGCGGGAGCTGGTGGGGGGGATTTCCTTTCCTTTGACCCCAGCCCCCCTGACAGTATGACCCAAATGGTATAGCTCCCTGCACCTTGACATAGTCCCTGAGTATAACATAAATGCCTTCTCATATGAGGCAGATAGCCCCCCTCCCCTCGATGGCCTTCCTCCCGAAGGGTGTTTCCCTTCACTGCACTCAAGGTACAGAGGTAGGTCTCCAGTGGTTAGCTGTGGCCACACATATACTCCTGTCCCCCAAAGGAAATTGCTGTAGGGCAAATGTATACGGTCTACGTTTTGTGAAGTGTATAATTCTGATAGTGCTAAATTACTGCTACTATGGATGCTTAGCTACATTCAAAACAGAATGTTACCCAACTAGAGATCTTTCCCCGGGATGCTTGCTGCAGCTACCAGCTCCAGGTCCCACTTCCACTCTGCGCGTTTTGGGCCTGTCCGTGGTCCTGGACTCCCACCCTGCAATCGCTACATGTCATCAAAGCCTCCGCAGAGCACTGCTACCTCGCCTAGACCCTAATGGGTGATATCACTGCCTTTTCTTAGAATGTATGAGGGGTAAATACCCCCTGTAAAGTGGAGGCAGGTGCTCACACACACCTGAAGAGATTTCGGGTGGATCTGGCATTCCTACAGGAAACAAAACTGACCAAGGAGGACCACAGGAGGCTAAAAATGGACTGTGTGTAACAGATTGTACATGCCTCAGCCCCCACTAAGAAAAAGGGGGTGACAATTGTGATGCTTTGCCAGCTGGTTATGATTATTGTATGCTATTTGTAATATAAAAATATAGTATGTGATTGTCTCTCATAAGACAGCCTGTGCTCCTGGGTGACCCCCTTCCCCCAAGTTTCAGTGAAGCTACAGCTCAAGTGACCTGAAACCAGGAGGTAATTAAAAGACCAAAGAGACTTAATTGAGGGTTTCCTGTTTTTCTGTCTTAATTAGAACTGACCCAGCTGCCAGGATACAGGGCTCGTAAAGTTTTATGATTTCTATAGGAAGAACATTGATAACAGCAAGGTGTTAAAATGTCATAAAAACCCTTTGAATCTGCCTTGGGAACAGGAAACTCCACAAGATCAAAGAGAAAATGTTTAATTAAGGAGTCATATTTAGGAAGTGGAATTTTTGCTGATGTCACCTAATTTAATATACCTCCTGATAGGACATCATGTTTGTATTTTTTTGGTTCTAATAGGAGGAGCTAGATGACTCATAGAAGGGGTGTGGAGACACAGGGCCAGATATTCAAAGCTTTGCCCCTGTGTTAAGTTAACACTGCCTGGCGTGCAAACTTAGCCTGGAGCACAAAGCAAGCTTTATTCAAAAGGAATAACCTGGGGCAAACAGCCTCTGAATATAGCATGGGAAAGAGGCCGTGCAAACTGGGCTGGGAGTGCAGGGCAACCGTAGCCCTGGAATTTGACAGTAGTGAATATAGCAACCAGGAAGTGCAAACCACAACAACAACACAGTGCACAGTGACGTGAGGGCAGGTAGAGAGGAACTATGTGGCCAATGTGTGTTCTGGCAAATGCATGGACCCAGTACAGCTGCAGGCAGCAGCACACATGAAAAAACAGTGATCAAAACTGTATAATATTCCCCGAACCGTTAGCGCTGCGCTAACACGTTAGCGTGGCTTTAGCGCGGAGCTAAGCGGTTTGCCTGGTGCAAACACATTAGCCCCGTGCTAAACTTTGCCATATTCAAAAGTGACATGCAAATGAGCCTACTTAAATAGACTCTGGGTAAACAGCCACATTAGCATCTCATCATGCCCTGATTTGCAGGCAGTTTGCACAGCGTTACTGCAGGGTCCCACAGCTCCATCTGTAGGTCAGTCTGGAGGTACAGGGGGCTGGCCAGGTCCAACTGCAGCTCCACCTGTAGGTCAGTCAAGCAGTGCATGATGATAGCCACAGGCTTCATCTAAACAGTACAGCATAGCATATCGTACCCCAGGGGACAACACAGCATAGGCACAGGTGGTGGTAGTGCTGCATGCAACCTTCGCACTGTAGGTCATGCTACAGTGCACAGCAGACACTACAGTAGCAAGAGGGCTGGTAGTGTGAGGGACACGACACTGCCTATGGTATGTAGGGCAGTGATGACCACTGCACTGTATACAGTGACAGGCACAGCTTGCAGGTAATTACTGACAGTGGACAGTACTATCACGCTGTTGTGTGATCCACAGATGCTGCACCTGTGGCATGGGATGCACACAGTGTCATGTACATGGCCGGCAGTGTGTGCTGTGACATCTGTACAGTTGTGTGGTAGGTGGCTGGGGGGAGATGTAGGATCTGACAGGCACACAGGTGGTGGCGTAATCCCACTACTGGCCCATGTGCACTGAGTGATGTGTCCCAGCCTTGTGGCCACACCTGGGCTGTGATGAGGTCTGGCCACCCATACACCCTCCCCTCACTAGCCACCATGCCCACAGTGCTGCATGTGTGTACTGGCATCTGTTACACACCACAGTCATATGGTCTGCAGGTGTGTGCTATATGGCCACACTACCATGCTGTCCCCATGGGTCAGATCACTTCCTCACTGTCTGTGCTTGGCTCGGACTGGTGGCAGCTGATGATATCATGGTGGTGCCATCAGTGAGCAGCATGTGTCCTCCATGTCTGGCAGTTTCTAAGTGTCATACTCATATGTTAGGGCCGCGCAAGCCGTGCTAATGCTGAGATAGCACCATGCAAAGTGCGCGAAGCTGTTTGCCCAGGGTTAAGACCAGCTTTTCCTGGGCGGTAAATTGTACCATGCTATGGATCGTGCTATGTCGCGCTAAACACCTTAGCGTGGTGCTAGTCGCTGAATATCTCATAGCGAATTTATTCATGTTCACTATGCCCCTTGCATATCATTATGCTTAGCCCGGTGCTACTGCTGTTTTCCCGCGCTAGTTGGCCTTTTGAATATGGCAGACCTGCGCTAATCCCACGCTATTTCCGTGCAAACTGTTTGCGGACCGTGCAAAGCTCTGAATATCTGGCCCACAGAGTTTTAAACTGAATATTGTGTCTGAACTTGTTGTCATATTGCATCTTGGGACTCTAGAAAGACACACAGCTCTGATAAGCACTTAAAGAGGCAATACATTAGATAGAGGGACTGGGAGAAATACCTTGCCCACCTGTTGTCTGCATACAGGGAGGTGCCCCAAGAGTTGACAGGATTTTCCCCCTTCAAGCTCTTATATGGACACCGGTTACGTGGGCCCTTAGACTTGATCTGGGAGGACTGGGAAGGCAAGCACTGATTCATTTCCATAGCGCTCATGCATACCGCAGTCGGCGGCTGGCCATGGTGGTGAGAGGAGGGCAGAGCCGATTGCCAGCTCACTTTGCGGACTGTCAGTGGGATGAGCGAGGGCTTCACTGCTGGGTGGGGGGGACCACTAGACTACCAGGGAAAAGTGTTCATTTCTTATTTCACAGGGGTCGGGATTCATGCTGGGGTGGGGAACCACTGGACTACCAGGGAAATGTGTTTATTTTATATGTCACAGGGGTCAGGATTCATGCTGTGGGGTGGGGGGACCACTGGACTACTAGGAAAAGTGTTCATTTCTTATTTCATGTGGGTCGGATTCATGCTGGGGTGGGGTACCACTGGACTACCAGGGAAAGTGTTCATTTTATATTTCACCCAGGTCAGGATTTGTGCTGGGTGGGGGCCTAGACTACTGGGGAAATGTCTTTATTTCATATTTCACGGGGTTGGGATTTCTGCTGGGTGGGGGGAGCCACTAGACTACCAGGATGATTCCTGTTGTACCACAATAGAAAGGGCACTGTAGAAACAGATAATAGGCTGCACTGTGAGGAGCGCGGAGAAAGCTGTTGAGAGATCCCTGCATACTGGACAATAGAGAGCATCTTACAATGCTTCTTCCTTCCTCATATTGCCCCAGATCAATAATATATGTTCACTTGGCATACTGCGACCAACCCCCTATAACGGGCTTGCACATATGTGACTGTTATAGGCAGTGGGACTGTATATATATATGTATACATACATATATATATATATATATATATATATATATATATATATATATAGATAGATATACAGCTCCTGCATGCACAGATGCATGGGTGTGCTGTATGCACTGACTGTGCCTGCCAACACACAGTTCCTGCTGCTTCCAGCCTATACTTCCATTCTGACCAACAGGGGATGCTGTGGGCGTGCCTTGGCCTGCAGCATCCAGCCTGTACTTCCATTCCGATGAACAGGTGACGCTGTGTGCTCCATGCAGTAGCACCAGGCAAACTGCATGGTAATGTGTGCTAAGCAGCACTTAATGAGATGCAAATGTACCTGTTTGCCCACGGATTACCTAAGTAGGCTGATTTGAATGGGAGCTTTGAATATAGCTCCCGTTTGCCCTGGGCTAACCAGTTTGCACCGGGCTAATGTGTTAGCGCTGTGCAATCAGGTTAGCCCCTGGCAAACCTCACATCGGCATACCATAGTTCTGCAGTGTGTGGCTTACGTTGTTGTTTGCAGTCATACCTTTCAACTGTCCCTGATTTTCAGGGATGCCCCTGATTTTACCTCAAGATTTTACTCTGTCCCTCCTAAAAATTGTGTTTCCATGACCAAACAGTGGGGGTTGTTGGCATAAAATAATGTCAAACATTAATGTTACAGATGTGTTCTTCCTTAGAAAATGCATTTTACACTAAACCGCTTATTCTACCAGCTTCCTGAGTAGATATCATCACTTTTTAAGATGTGTCCCTGATTTTAAACCTCTTTCCCTGATTTTTTTAAGCCTTGTCCCTGATGTGTGAGGCAGGAGGTTGAGAGGCGTGTTTGCAGTAGATGTGAGACATCTCTGTGCAGTCACACACAATGTTCTCCACCTGCAACACTGGCTTGCTACAAAGTCTAATATGCTGCAGTTGCAGTTTGCACTTCCCTGTTGCTATATTCAGTGCTGTCTTATTCCCGGGCTGTTTTTGCCCTGCACTCCCAGACCAGTTTGCCCGGCTTCCTTTATTTGCTATATTCAGCAGGATTAGCACCAGGCTATTTCCTTTTCAGAATAGCTTGTTTGTGCTCCGGGCTAAGTTTGCCCGCCGGGCAGTGCTAATTTAGCCCCGGTGCAAAGTTTTGAATATGTGGCCCACAGAGTTTTAAACTGAATACTGTGTCTGAACTTATTGACGTTTTCCATCTTGGGACTCTAGAAAGACACACAGCTCTGATAAGCACTTAAAGAGGTAATACATTAGATAGAAAAGATCTAAACTGTATGTTGGCAGGAGTTTGTTTGTAGTTTTTCTTTGCTTTTCTTTTAAGTGATTGTATGCTCTTTGATATATTGTTCTGTGTTTACATTTTTCATATTTTTATCATCTTTTAGTAAAATCTTTATTTGAAAGACTGCCTGGGTCTACCAGTTCTTTTTTTGCATGTGACGTATAGAGGGTTAAGACTGACAAAAACTGTTCAAAAGCTTAATCGTGTTACTAAACTGGGAAAAGGTAAGAATACACCTAAGGTCTTTTATAAAGTTTTAAGGGTTCATTTTGGATACCTGGTTAGGTGGCCTCAGGTGAAAGATATATTGCACCCCCCCCCCCGAAGAGAATATTATCTGAGCCTGTATATTTGGGTACGCTAGCATAAGGTTCACAGTTTGAATCCCCCCAGAACTTGAGACCAAAGGTGATTCGGACCCACAAACAAACAGGAGGGTTACCCTGTCTGTTACCTGTTCACATTACTGTGCTTGGAGGTTAGCACTGTGGGAGCAGAGGGCCTGACCTGCTGAGTGTGTTTGTGACAGCAATCATTATACATTAAAAGCTGAAGTGGATGGTAGGGAAAGTGGAGAGGGATGGGGAAGGAAGATGGGTCCTTGCCCAGGTGGATACCCCCGAGGGATCGCTGCTACTGGGGAATGTTTATGGCCCTAATGAAGGCTCCCCAGAACTCTTTCACACAGTAGCCCAAAAGGTAGGGGAGATGGCCCCAAATGTGGAACCACACCCCAGAGGTGCGGCAGCCCTGGGGCTCCTTATGCAAGAATTGGCCCTAACAGACATACGGCGGACATTCCACCCGAGAGTCTGGGACTACACATTTCGTTCCCTGGTGTACAACTCTTACAGCCGCATTGATTTTTGGTTGACCTCCCTAGAAATAACGAAGGCAGCCTTGGATACGACCATCCACCCCATAATTATATCCAACCATGCCCCGATCCAGCTCACCTTCGCACATGGTCCCCTTACCTACCACTCCCCCCTACATGGCGATTAGATCCACTTCTGCTGAGAGAGCCAGAATTTGCACCTTGGTTACAAAATGAAGCCACTCTTTTTTTAAAGAAAACCCCATATTAGACACTTCCATGGGTAAAACATGGGAGGCTTTCAAGGCCACCCTTAGAGGGGCAATAATGGAATATGCTCACAATAGGTGGAAAAATAAGGAACAGCGCCTCTCTGAATTGGAAAATGTGCTGAAAGCAGCTGAAGACTTTTCTAAGGCCTCTCCCCCATCCCTCAACACAAGTCCCAATTAGGGCTTAAGGTGACAGGCATCAGACTGCAGATAAATGAGCTGGTAGCTAGGAAAGCGGAGATTTCAATTCTCCGGCTGAAACACAAATACTGGGAGGCTGGGGAAAAAGGGGACAAGATCCTAGCATATCGACTGAGAAAACAGCAGGCGGAAAGGCACATTGCTGGCCTAGCTGACAGCACCGGATTGACCCACACCACTCCTGAAAAAATCAGTAGCATCATGGCAGAGTTTTATGCCACACTGTATACATTCTCAAGACCCCTAATCCGGCAGGTGTGGCCCCCTTCCTACAAAAGTTAAACCTCCCCACACTGACCGGCCAGCAATCTGTGGCCTTGGACATCCCCATAACACCAGATGAGGTGGCCTCCACACTGTAGTCTCTCAAAACTGGTAAGGACCCCGGTGGGGTCAGTTTCCCATTAGAAAGCTGGCAATTAATCTGCCACACAGTCTCCCCTGTTCTCTGTCAGGTCTACACGGAAGCCCTGGGGCAGGGCTTTCTTCCCTCCTCCTTTCAGGAGGCGGTAATCACGGTCTTCCCAAAAAAGGGCAAAGACCCTCTAAAAGCCTCAAGTTACAGGCTGATCTCTTTGCTGAATGCAGACAGTAAAGTCCTAGCCATGCTGCTGGCCTCCAGGCTTAACCCTCTACTTCCCCAGCTGATTCATCCCTCTCAGGTCGGGTATGTAAAAGGACAGTTTAGCTCTGACCACCTCCGTTCCCTACTGAACCTAACCCATGCTGCTAAATTGCTCCCCACTCCGGTTGCGGCAGAAGCCCTGGACTTCGAAAAAGTGTTTGACTCCTTGGAATGGGATTTTGTATGCATGGTCCTACAAATCATGGGTTTCAGCCCAGGGTTCCAGGCCTGGGTAGTTGCCATGTACCATCAGCCAATGGCTAGGGTCCTGACAAATGCCCAGTGGTTCCCCCCTACCCCTAGGCAGAGGGACTCACCAGGGCTGCCCTCTTTCCCCCTTGCTCTTTGTTCTGGCTGTGCAGCCTTTGGCTGCAGCCCTGAGGCAAGCCTCAGGGGTCAAGGGAGTGAAAATTGGGGACATAGAATACACAATGTTTATGTATGCAGATGATCTCCTTCTGCCCCTTCAGACATCGAAAAATCAGTCCCCACTCTCCTAGACATACTATCGGATTTTGCCCTATACTCTGGGCTTTGCTTGAACCAGACCAAGACAGAGGTCCTCCCCCTAAATGTCCACTGTACCCCTCGAATGGTCACTTTCCATAATCTTTGGTGGGAACCGGATGGCATCACCTACCTTGGGATTCTAATCACCCCACACCTTTCTAAAATATGGGAGACTAACCTGAAGCCCCTAATAGCCAGTATCTGCCTTGAGCTTGAAAGATGGATTCCCCTGCAGCTGACCCTATCAGGGAAGGTAGCAGCCATTAAAATGATTACCACTCCCAAGCTGCTATATGTAATTTTGCATTTGCCCTTGTGCCCCCTCCCCCGTATGGCTTAACAAGATAGATAATATCCTGGGGCACTTCATTTGGGAGGGAGAAAAACCATGCTATGGTAGGAATAAACTTAGGGCACACTGGGCTGAAGGTGGGTGGTGTCTGCCATAATTTGAGGGCTACAAGTGGGCCTTTCAGATGATGCAAACATTGAAATGGTTCAGAGCACTAGATGAAGAGGCATCACAGTGGCTGGGCATGGAGATGGTAGCTAGTGGAGTGACCAGTCTGTCGTTGCTTCTCTATAACACCCCTCCCCGGGAGCTGAAACTGCACCTCACAATTAGTCCTTCTATAGAATACTGGATGAGAACCCACAAAAAATTGAAAACAGACCCTCCCCGATTGATTCCATGCCACTCTGGGTCAACTCAGAGATCAAGCTAGACCGAGGTCCCATATTATGGTCATCCTGGGCAATAGCTGGCATATGGCACCTGTCAGATCTCTACATGACAGGCACCCATACAGTGGTTACATTTCAGGGCCTCCGGGGCGATTTGAGATCCCGCCCATAGACCATTGGAAATACCTCCAAATTTGGAGTGTCATGATGCAGTATATCAGACATCGCTCTCTGAGACCACAGCAACAATCCCCCTCTGCTCCTGGCTCTCACTCTCTAAGGGCTGTTCAAGTGCGATATACGCAGCACTTAGATCCCAGATTCCTTCCCAATCCCAAGTTGCTAAGGCCAAATGAGAAAAAGCCCTCGGTATCCAAATAGCCAAGAAAGAATGGGCTGCGGGTTGGAGATTGGCACACCGGGCCTATCCAGACCCTCGTAGTGTGCTAATCCAGAACAAGATTATGCAGTCCTGGTACAGAACACCGGAGGTACTACATAAACAAAGCTACTTTCAGATGACCAATGCTGGAGGTGTCAATCCCAGAAAGGGGATCTGCTGCACATACTCTGCACATGTCCATTAATCAGACCTTTATGGCAGTATGTGTGTTCCCTAGGATCCCAGATTCTTCATAAATCTCTCCCCCAAACGCCGGAAGTCCCCCTGTTGGGCCTACATTGTGATCCAACTTCTTTCACTTTCAAGGAGCGAAAATGGATTGCCATTACTGTTATGTTTGCAAGTGGCTGATTCTCTGCAAATGGTGGACATCAGACGTCCCATCGGCCCAAGAGGTGATGAATGCTCTAGCCCAACAGGCCACTCTGGCGCGCATGTACCATGTGATTACAAATACAATGCCCCAGTATTCCGAATTTTGGGATTCCTTCCTAGTCCTGCTGAAACTCAAAGAGGGGATAGGATGAAAAATCAACACCCATCTCCCCTTCTCCTCCCCTGCAGCGCACCCTGGGAATTCTGGTAAATAGGCCTAGTGTAAGGCACAATCCACAGCAGTATCTTATAGCAAGACACCTTCACAGAATGATAGTACACTTCATGCACTCTGTTTTTTTTTTCTTTTCTTCTCTTCTGTTTGTCTTTTTTTCCTTTCTCCTCTCCCCTTTCCTCTCACTACACCTAATGTTCCTTCAAGGTACTCTGTGTATATTTGTTATGTGTTTTACACAGGTACTCCTGTGTAACCTGTTTAACAGTATTTCACTCTGGGAAGCACCCAAGAATCACCTCTTAGAGCTGTTCTCCAGTACACTCCAGATATGAAAGCTGCAGTTTCTGTTTCACTTTATATAATAGAAATGGCTGTCTTTTTGAGCCTCCTACTTTCCTTCTGTAACAAGGTAGATGTTGGAAACCTGAGAGGTATGGAATTGCTCCAGAGCGAAACAATAAATGCATGTCATAATGGTTCCTGATATATTTCACCATGGTGCTGATTGCCTCCAGCACAGCACATATGCCTGTACTTGTACTTGCCTGCGACCCAAGTTATTGGGAAAATAAAAAATCTTAACAAAAACAAGAAGAATGTGTGGTGATCTATTCTCCAGGGAAGCGATTAGCAATCAGAAAGTTATGACTGACATAGGATTAGAATTTAAACAAATTCATTTAAACAATAGGGGACACCCATTACAATTGGAAAGAAGGGGGTTTGTTACCTCCAAAGGAGCGTATTTTTTCTCCCAAATGGTTGTCAGGCCATGGAATGCGTTTCCAACATCCGTGGTCATTTGCAATAACAAACAGACTTTCAAAAAAATCTAGATATATTCATTCTTTCCAACACCACTCTTAGTTTTTATGGGTATATGACAGGAGCTGTCTATGGGTATTACTGCTGTCTTGCTCCTTTCCTGTCCTTAGTAGTAGTGATGATGTCTGTATCTGTATTGCTACTGTGGCTGCAGGTTCAGAAATCCTCAAAGTCATCACCGTGTTTGAAAAGGTCTCAGGTGCAAAACTGAATTTTGCTAAAAATAAGGGGATCTCAATCTGACCCAGTTACAATTTTGGGCCTTACTTTTGGCAATGCAGAGGATGCGGATTTAAATTGGACAAATAAAATCCTCAGAGCATCCCTTTTAACCTCCTCTTAGAAGACTCACTCGATTTCAAAATGTAGGAGAGTAAATCTTTCGAAAACTTTAGTTCTTCCATTACTTCTTTATGTTGCCCATACTTTCCCTTCAGCATTACTTAAACAGGTTGCTGTCCATAATGTTTTTTCCAGGGTTTGTGGGGAAGCTGTTTAAGTCCTATTAAACAGAATTTCACCTAACAAGATTATGGTCATGTGGGTATTAGGATGATACATCCAATGATTTTCTTTTCCAGCATGTTTCTTTATACAAATTTGGTACCTGTTCAAGCAGATTGAATTTGTCATTGGAATTTACTTTTCTCGGATTGGGTACAAGAAATATTGCATAAATGGTGTAATCCACCTTTTTGTATACCCTCAAAAGCTGGTTGCAAGACCCTACCACTGCCGTTTTATTCTGCTGTTGTAAAATTACGACAATGGAAAGTGTCCCATACCACTTTGCTGACCTATACTAGGGGAAAATTCTAATCCCTCATAGTGGATACCTGTTTTTTTGAAACTCCAACTATAGCATCCTGTAGTCTAGCACAGCTTACTACTGTTTTCTTACAACTCATGGGTAGGATAATTCCTCTACAGCTCTGGGATATTAATTGAATGTCATGTCATGGGAGGCTGGAATGTACACAAGCATAAATCTCTCACTGAGCGTATGTGTCCCAGGTCCTCCTGTCCTCAAATTTTAGAAACAGAAGAGTATTTTTTTCTATCCTGTCCCTATGCTCAACATTTCTGGGCTGTTGTTGCTGGGGAATGGAAGGACCAAATCATTAATCCAACCACGTATGACTTTCTTATTTAAGATTGTTTCCTGTATGTTTTTCCAAATTTCACCCCAGTACCCTTAGATTAATTTTTGCAGTTATTCATTATTATTTTTGGCAGACTCAATGCCAGTTTGTTTTGCAAAAAAAACAGACAGCACTTCATGACAAACTATTCAACAGGTCAAATTTTACCTGAAAAATAGATAAATACGGAAATCTTGGGCACTTTCGCTTCACCAGCTAAATCTTTATTGGAAAAACTGTATATGATTTTTATGATTTTCTCTGTATCCAATTTATTATTTGTTGGTCCAGTTATTCTTTTACTTTCCTTTTTGAATCTACTGCAATGTTTTAATTGTGGCTGACTGTTCATTTTTCATTTGACATTTTGGGCCGGATATTCAGACTGTGCCGGGCAGTGGGGCAAGCCTGGGCGCAGAGCAACAGGGCTGCGCCGGGGCCAGGACCAGGCAATATTCAACGGTGATGTGCCCTGGCTCAGCACCATTGAATATGGCATGGTTGGTGCACATATTGCGTATTTCGCAGTAGCACTGCGCTAACGCAAGCCACAGAGAGGGAGCATGGAGATGCACCAGTGCAAGTGCAGTTGTGCTAGGCGCATCACCTGCAATATTCAGCCTGGGGCATGCAAGTGAGCCCATAATTTATGCAAGGCACAAATGGGGCCATTTGCATGTCATTATGGCCCCATTTGCATGCGATGCACTAAGCATCCCGGCGAATTGCACCTGGCGCCCTGCCAAGCTGCTGACATCAAGGGTTGGCTCCCCGGTGGGCTATTGCAGCCCCCCTCCCATATGCCTGATCGCGGGCAGTAGTACACAGAAACACATTCCAATGCCCAGTCATGGGCGGTAGTACACAGAAACACATTCCAATGCCCGATCATGGGTGCTAGTACACAGAAACACATTCCAATGCCCGATTACAGGTGGTAGTACACAGAAACACATTCCAATGCCCGATCATGGGCAGTAGTGACAATAAACATAATCCTATGCCCGATCATGGGCAGTAGCAAGAATAATCATAATCCTGGTGGTCTAGTGGACCCATCTCCCTCCATTATGCCGATGGTGGGCTGTAATAAAGGCCATCCTGGTGTCGAGTGGTACCCCCTCACCCACCCCAGAGTCCCAGCCACTGTACCCCGTCATCAGCGCCAGTGACGCGCCACAAGACCAGAATATGTGGGCTAGATCGATTCATTTACATATCTGATCTATGTATTACAAGTATCGTCTGCATGCCCATTGGTCCCCTATGGCCCAATAGGCATACAGATCATACCTCTTCGCTATCATTTGGTGGTAGCGGTGGGTGTATGGACAGAGTGCTTCCACCTGCTGATGATGGGGTGCTGGGTGGCCGGGGCCCTGTGGGTGGGTAGGGAGGGGGGACCACTGGACCACCAGGATGGGCTGTGGTATTGCTTCAGCCCACGATCGGGCATAAGGGGAGGGAGAGGGGTCCACTAGACCACCAGGATTATGATTATTCTTGCTAATGCCCGCAATTAGGCATAGGAATATGTTTATTGTCACTACTGCCCGCGATCGGGCATAGGATTACATTTATTTGCACTACTGCCCATGATCAGGCATTGGAGTGTGTATCTGTGTACTACTGCCCACGATCAGGCATTGGAGTGTGTTTCTGTGTACTACTGCCCGCAGTCGGGCATTGAATTTTGTTACTGTTTCGTACTGCCCACGATCGGGCATGGGTATACATTTATCATTACTACCGCCCGCGATCGGGCATACGGGTGGGGGCCACCGGACTACCAGGACCCAGGTGCTTTTGGACGGTGTTCCTGCTGGACGGGTGGCCATCCACGGCTGGTGGCTGTTGTATTGCACCTTGCAATACAACCTCCCTCCTGTGGATGGCCAACATTTGAGCCAATATTTTATGGCTCAACTTTGAGCATCAGTGTGCGGTACATGCAGGGGCTGCACCATCATATGCGCTGCACATCCCGGGCTGAATATCGGGATGTGCCGCATATGCATGGGCACGCCCCCTGCAACTGCGCCGCATAGGATTACCTTGCACCCCAGTGCATTGGGTTTTGTGCTGTGCCGGGCAGCCTTTTCAATATCCCACCGGGGAGCAAGGCTGGGTTGCGCCAGCGCAGCTCTGTTGTGTCAGGCACAACCCCTTTGAATATCCCAGCCTCTGTGTCTTTTTCCCCTTTTTTTGGTTTCTGTATATGTTTGTTTTTCATTTATTATGCATTGTACTTGTTTCAATTTTTTCAAATAAAAAATTCCCCTACTCTTTTTGAGAAGTGCCATGGGATCTTTAACATCCACCTGAACTGCCACCAGAACAGGCAGATGGGACCTCGGTTTAACGTCTCATCCGAAAGACATTAACTTGATATAATATTGCTCCTGGGCTAAAATTGATAATGGAAGTCTGTCTTCCGGTACAGAGTTCAAACTTGTTTTAGGGGACCAGGCTATCATCCCTTTGTGACTCTGTCCCGCCTATGGAAACTTCATATAGGTACATTCTGACATAACTGTTCTAGGTTTCTGCCTATGTCTTACATTGATACAAGTTTTGGTGGGACCGCAGTTTATTCTTCCATCTTGAGTGGGCTTTGAATCCACATGCTCAGTGTCACAGCTTGGCTTTCCTTTGGAAACACTGTTACACAAGTGGCAGAACTCTGGTGCCAGAGGGTTCTACCTCATGGCTGAGGGTGTAAACACCCTGCATCAAACTCCGGTCTGCACACAAACAACTGGGCCATTCTCCCATCTCAAGGTCCAGTTTGGGGGGCTTCCATACTGTGGGGCAGGACTTGCTTCTTTAACTGATCATGCACCCTGGGACTAGTTCCAGCAGAAGGAACACAGAATCACCTAGGCTAAAGTTCTTATCTTACCGTGAGCCTCGTGTCTCACTCAGCCTCACAGTCACAACCACAGCTCTCCCAGCACATCTTCAGTACAGGAGCTCCCAGGTACTGGCACCAGCAGAGGTTCCTTTGCCCTACCATACTAGGGGCTACTTGTATATCTCAGTCTGGAGGATCCTCCCAGCCTTACAGTCCCCAAGTAACACTCCACAGGTGCCCTGCCTGTGCACTGTAGATTTCTTCACTCTCTTAACAGAACGAAATGAGCTTCATACCTACAGTTCTCTTCTAATGTTTTGTCTGCCTGGCCCTGGACTGTACCAAATCTGTGCAGTTGCACAGTAGGGGGATATAGGCCAAACCAGTAACCCCAATCTTGAAGGGGTGTTACACAGTCATCATTACAAATAAAACAAATACAAATACAATGGGGAATACTCAGAGGTTAGACAGGTCACTAGTGGGGAACGACAGGGTTTGGTCCTATGGCTGGTCCTTTTCAATATATTCCTCTGTGATACAGGGGAGGGAAATCAAGGGCAAAATCAGTATATTTGCAGATGATACTCAAATCAATCAATCAATCAATCAACTTTGAAGCAAATCAGAGGCAGGGTGGATGCAGCAGTAGGAATATGGGGAATACAAACTGATCTAGACAGGCTGGAAATCAAGTTCAAGATATGTCAACTTATGTTTAAGGCCATTATGTGTAAGGTCTTTCCTAATGGCAAAAGAAATCCCGAAACAGAGTACTGGTAGTAAGGAATGATGGTGGAGGAAAGGGACCTAAGGATCATTTTTAGTGACAGTCCAAATTCCCATGCCCAATGTCTGAAGGCTGCAGAGAATGCAAATAAGATGTTGGGGGAACATAGGGAGTGTGTTTGCTAGCTGTCAGAGGTTCCTTGGTCAGACCTCACCTGGAGTATTGTACGCAGTTCTGGAGCCCACATTGGAAAAAGGACAGGACCTCGGGGCAGCAGGGGAAAATGTATGATTGCGGAGAGGCTGGAGAGTCTTAATATGTACAAACTGGAGGCCAGAGGAAAGAGAAGGGGGGGGCGGGTATTACAGAGACTGATAAATACCTAAGGGGTATTAATATAGTGACAGCAGTGCCCTGTTCCCAAGAAGCAAATGCAAGATAACACGAGACCATGCATGGAAACTGGGTGGGGGAAAGCTTTAACAGAAATGTAAGGAAAGCCTTTATTACAGAAAGGGTTGTGGAGAACTGGAATGCATTGCTAGAAGAGACTGACATGGAATCTGTCTCTGGCTTTCAACACAGGTGGGATATACACAGGGGAATAGTCCAAACTAGAGGAGGGAATGTGGGTAGTCAATGGAAGGGGATGAGTGGACTAGGAAGGGGGGTTTCGAAATGGTTCCACCAATCTGCATCGACATACATTATGGTGCCAACAAAATGCCACCAAGCACTGCAGCACCCGACATTTATTCTCCCGGGAGATACAGCGCCAAAGCGCCTACTGGGAAACAATTGGCTTTTCCCCCTGCACCCCCCAGAACTAAATATAACCTCCTCTGGGGTGGGCATGCTCTGGAATGGGTAGAAACTGAGTGGGGGCAAAGGGTGACAGGAATGAGGGGTGAACTAAAATCAAGATTGCCCCTTTCACTGTCACCCTTGTTACAGCGCTGTAATTGCGGCAGCCAAATGAAGTCGTCAACTTAATGGACTACATTTTGAAATACAGTCAGGGCCACTGGTTCACTAGCCCTGGCCCAGCATTATGCCAGGTGTGGATGCAGGCAACTGCTAGGCAGACCCGATGGGCCATAGGGCCTTTTTCTGATGGTGACATTTATGTTTCTGTGTAACATGCAACATACTTATTAATACCTTTGTATAAAGCAGGGGGCTAGAAATGATGGACCTTGAGTCCCTTCCAACCTTAAATTATTATGTTACAACAGCAGCAAGACAAGTTAAAAGGCTATGATACTCAGCCCAGTGTCACTAGCAGAGCATATCATGTTCCCAACTGAGCAAGCTAGGTTTGCAGTACAAGCCTTGCCCTCCTTTTCTGGGGCTGTGGAGCCAGTGAAGCGATGCAGACAGGGGATATAATCAGCTGACTTTGATATCATAATCAGCTCCATGGCAATCCATAAACAAGAGGGTTTTGACAGTACATGTTGACGGGCAGGAGGCCCAGATGCAGTCCGAGTGACAAGATTCATATTTTCCAAAAGATGTTCTTAGTAAGAAAGAAAGAAGGGAAGATAAATACTAAAAATATGCCATATGTAAGAAAATTGTGCATAAATATTATGTTTGCAAAGTTCTGCCAGTGATGTCACAAGCTTTTTAAATATATTTAGGAATTATCAAGCACAACAGACAGGCTTTACTCCAACATGTGTGTGAGCTGATATGCAAAATGGCTGCCATTACACATTCAGTCACTTCACTACCAGGTTAGCATTGCTTGTAAAGTGCTTTGGGATACAGTGTATATGAAAAGTGCTACATAAATGCTGATTCTTCTTCTTCTTCAACAACATCTCCAGCGCCCCATCTGGTCACCTCTGGCTTGCATCCTCTGACCAAATGAAAGGATTACACCAATCACAATGTTGAATGGCAGGGCCCCACCTCTGTAGGCAATCTGAGGGGGTACCAGGGCTGCAACATAGTAGGGTGCCCCAAAGTAGCAGAAGTTGTATGGGGGCTCCACGATTGGCATGGAATCTCCTGACTGAGACTGAAGGAGGTTCGGGTTGGAGAAGATACGTGCAGCAAAAAGTATGTTTAAAAAAATATATTTGTGAAAAAGGGTGGCACCAGACATGGCAGAGGATAAGCCCCTCTCACTCAAGCAGCAATATTGCTATTAGCAACAGGCTCAGAAACAGAGGCAAGAGATGCTCGGGCTCTATGGGAACATCGATGGAGGAAACAGAGTGCTCTCAGGTACAGTACTGAGCCTGCCTGGGGTTGGTGGTAGGCCAACTTCATTTCCTTGTCATAATACCAGTGGCAGCAACAACAGGTTCAGACTGGAAGGCAAGGGCCACACAAGAAGAAATGTAATCAATTTATATACCAGTACCATTTTTTTTAGCTTGTCATACATCAACTGCAATTAAATAATTTCAGTACTAGTTCCCTTTCCTCTAAATCTTCAATATCAATTTACAGGAAAAAAAAGCAAATTTGTTTGCATGGGCAACCGTTTAGTATCAGTGTCAGTTTAGTAGGTATCATGCTCGCCTCTGAGGCTGGAAGATAATAAGGTCATGAGTTCTAGCCCCACACCAGGCACTTGGGGTAATATCCTATAACTGACACTGTATTGCAGTATGAGGGTGTGCTGCACTGTTCAGGTGCTGTCCTTTGGATGAGACATTAAACTGAGTTCTCTTCAACCCAGCTTTTGTCACTGTTGAGGTGGGAGTTTAAGATCCCATGTTACTTTTCAAAGAAGAGCAGGAGAGTTTCTCTGGTGTCATGGCCAACATTTTGCCTATCAATAAAACAGGTCCATGTAACCCTCCTCTCCGGATGCACCTGGAAACAAGTTATCACAGCTTAGCATGCCTTTCCTGGTCAAAAATCTCAAACAAATACATAAATCCCATCTATCCACACCGTTCTATCAAATCTGAGGAAATATCCTTCTTTCAGCATAATATTCTAAATAAGCTATGTCTGGGCATCTGTGGCAGTTCCAGCTTGCTAACTACAATTGTCAGAAATACCAGGCAGCTGGTTACAGAATAACAGAAGATCAGATTTCTGCATCTTTTCGTTGCTCTTTTATAGAGTCACCATCCTGAGAAACATCACAGGCTTCCAGACCACCCTATTTCGGAGCTCCAATGATATATTGGTTTCCATGGCAACAGAATTCTCCATAATGAGCTACATCATCTTATGGTTGCCTCAGCTTCATGCAGCAGGTCAGATGAGACCCCTCCTAGAAACAGATCCCCAGATGTACCACAAGCCTCTGAGAAAATGATGTGAACAAGGAGATGGTATGTGATCACCTTTTGTTTTTATCTGCCGTGAGGTTTATTTATTTCTTTTGTAGTTCTTAGCTTAAAATCTAGAATACTTGTTTCACCGCTTGCGTTTGAAAAAGGGTTTTGTGAGGGTGGCTCTGGCATACATTAATACATTGTGTGGGGAGTCGGGCAAAAACAAAGGCCTCTACAGTCTACACACCAACAAAGGCCTCCTAATTCTTTCACTTGTAGTGACGTTTCATCTTTCCAGCAGAAAGAGAGTGGATTTATTAAGTCACTTTTTCTGGGAAACTGATTTGACATTGTGGTCGAACATAATTACGAAGCTAGCATTTGTGAGAGGTAAGGGGACAGTTACAGTATTTGAGTGCTAGTCTTAGGAACGCAGCATTTTATTTGACTACTGTCACTGCCTATTAGGTTTTCCTCTGAGTTGGAGCAGTGATTTTTAATGTCATCATTGCCTGCAGTTATAGCCTAGTCATGTTATTCTGTGCAAAAGACCAGAAATCAATACTGGTGTAATAGAGCTCTTAATATCTGCTGGGCAGTTCTTCCTAGCGTAATGTGAACTTAAGTGCTACGCAACTTAAATCTTAAACTGTTAGGTTACATTCATGTTATGCTTGTGTATAATGATGTCTGACTTGTAGAAAAGAAGGCAAACTGCATTTTACTGTCTGTGCAATCTTAAAACCCAAAGAAAACTACATCAGACAGGTGCTAATTTAATTTGTGTGAGTATAGTATTTGTATTTTAAACTCGTTACACAGCCATGTTTGTGTGCAGAAGAGAAACTGAATCTGTGCTGAGATGGTAGTGCAGTCTTGCCTCATCATGAAAGTCTGGCTTTGCAAACACAGTTTTCTGGTTACAGCAAATTACGTTTTCTGTTTTGTATGTTTATTGTCTTTGTCATGTCATTATGTTTGCATAGACATGGCAAACCCTCATTGGATTATACATAAACATAATTTATTACTTACTGAAGCAGAATGCTAAATAATATTGACTTCTTTGTGACATTCTCCCATTTAAATCAGTTGTTGACTAAGTTCTTTGGACAACCGTTGTGTACTGCTGTATTTGCTATGGTTTAGGCTTGGCTGCTTTGAATCTCTGCTTCACAGCACAGTCTGTTATTTTCATCTATCACTGCTGCTAATTGCTCCACAGTTCATATTGATACTTCAGGGAGTGGTCTGTGCATTAGCATGTGTCTCGTATTTTAGTTTTACATTTCTAAAGTCCCTGAATGGGGTAAGAAAGAAACAAAAAACTAAATTAGATATAAATTAGATTAGATATTACCCAGCAGAGAAAAAAAATTAGATGCAACATGTAAGCACTCCTCTGTGTAAGTACCCTTTTAGAGGGAAGGCATGAAGTGCTGATCTGGTATTGTGTGGAATGAAGAGCTTGTGGGTTTTAATTGGCTTCACTCTTAGCTGCACTATAACCCTTCTATGACACATACTGTCATTCGAGTACAAATCTTTTCAGCATGTAAAATAAAATTAACTAAATATAGTGAGCAGTAACGAGAACATCTGAAAGCCCTAGGTCATTGTGCTCTGCTGTATCTGTTCCAGGAAAATGTTATCTGCTTTTCTGTTGCTCTCAGTGATGATTTCAAGACAGTGGTCTCAGGGGATTGCAGGGAGTGGATCTTGCAGCCTCAGGTGGTGCTTGCTGGGAAGGGTGGGACGTCTGGCTGACAGCTTTCTGTAACATAGTTGTGCAAAACCGGTGAATACTATGTGTGATGATGAGTAAATCCCCAAGGGACCCACTGCTTTGCTCATGCTTGTGCAGCACAATTTTCCATGCAGTTTTATTTTATGGCTAGAGCATGTTACGCCCCCAAATAAAACAACAAAATGTGTCAGCTGGTCAAATTAAATTTGAAAAAAAAAAAAACAGTGTTAGATGAATTTGTATCTGCATCTTTCAGCAAGTATCTTACAAAACCGATTGTCTTTATTAGCAGTGGTGCTTGGACAGAATCCACCAATGTCAGATACAACTGGACACTATCTTTTTTTTTTATTTTGGATGCAATTGGACATTGATGGCATCCGGCATGGATCAGATCGCCTTGGAGCCTGCGCATGGGTCCAATTATAGCCATAGGATCCAACGGAATCTGAGGGAGCTGATGGTCAGATCCCATTGAATCCAAACTATCTGAGGGTTAGGTAAACAAATTTGGCCTTGAACCCCAACATCCAAGCTTGGATCCCCAAAATCTGAGTGGGGATCTGCAATCCTAGCTTGGGCAGATGGAGTGTGGATTTGGAGACAGATAGTGGGACTGTCCGAGCACCATTTTTCTGTTTCAGTTTTCTCATACATTGAAGGTAACAGTGCTTGACTGCTGTATTATATCCAATCGGCCAAATCCCCTTTGTGGTAATTTGCATACGCTACCCATGGTGCCTTGCATTGGGGGGAGTATGTGTAACTTTGTATTTCGTTGAAACTTGACTGTTGCGAATATTTGTCCAGTGTATCCCTTGTGCCAGCAGAGTTGCACTAAAGTTCATGTCTCATATATAACTACTTTCCTGTGAAGAACAGACTTTTAATTGAGCCTCCAGGATAGGGTGCCAATGCATAAAATTGTTTGCCTTGCCATGTCTATTTTTATTTTATTTATTAATTTATTTAAAAGTTGATAACTGGGAAAGGCACACTAAGCCGAGACTTGTTTCCAGGTGCGACCTGGTGGGTGGGTGGGAAAATATTTCTAAAGTAGGAATGAAAACTGAATTGTATTTGGGTGTAACATTAAAACAAAAGTACATTGAGTAACTACAGGATGTAGGCCTACTCTCTGTGTGGAGATGTTGCCAGTGCAGAATCAGTGAAATTCTGCAGTAGAGCCCAGTGGTAGCCATTGAGCTGCCTTTGCTTGCCAGTGATGTTCGCATTTGATTGCTGTTGAACGTAATGTGCCCCACTTTGTGGTAGTGTGTATCTTTAATGATGTGCTCAGCATTGGCAGTAATGCCTACTTAAGTCTACTGAGTCTAGTGACTGCTATAGAGCCATAATTGTTTCCAGCTGCCCAGCGTGACCAGTTATCTAAGGGATCAGTGTTACCGTATACTGTAGTGCGAGAGTATCATAATTTAGTTCCTGAAAGGGGCTATTGCACTGCATGGACTGGTGTTGTGCTGCCAGCTTTTAAATCATTACCAACACGCTTTTTGTTATTTTGCCTAATAAAGCTTTTTCGCGTTTGCACTTTGGTGGTATGTTCCTGATTCTTGAGTGAGTGCAGGGCTTCTTGCTGCATTGTATGTGGAGGAAGGAGAGGAAGATCTGAATGAATTTGGTCATTTCTCACAGTCTTTTTTGGAGCTGACTGCCCTCGCTGATGTATTTCCAGCTGGAGGAAGTCTGATGCCTGAATTAATATGGCTTGCTATTTGATTCTATTCATGCATAGAAAATTGTATAATTGTGTCAGTGTGTTTATGGGTGCCCCTGGACTCTGCCTGCCCCCTCCCATAGTGGAGGGCACAGTAGTACCTGACTGCCAGGGGTAAGATACATGTATATAATATTATCAACTTATTTTTTGTCTCTTTATTATCATTTGGCTTGTCTTCAAGTGGTGCTCTGATGGCAGCTCCCATCCAGCATTTCCTCTAAGTCTGACCAGTGCTCCTGTCAACCACAGGACCTTGCTTCACCAGTTTACTCACAGGAATGGAATCCTATTTCCAGCCAACTTCCTTTACAGAGCAGAATGGATCACCACGATGAAGCCTCTAGGAGGCCGACCCTTTTGAAGTGCCCAGTGGACATGGGGGTGACATGTCCCTCTTGTCATCCTGCCACCAATGGAATTTTTTTCCCAATTTTTTCCCCAACTACCTTCCACAGTGTGATCTCACAATGGTCCTCAGGGAGGCACTAGGCAATGTGTGACCAACAACGCTTCTGACTGTGCCTCCACCAAGCCTCCACCAGGTGTCGCTCTATGAGCAGTGCTGCATTGAGCCCTCCCTCCCACCTCTTCAGAGGAAAATGTCTGAGAAGATGCTCTGAATTGTCCCTGCTGGCCTTCACCAATGACATCTCAGGTTCAGGGCATTAACCTGGATCACCAGAGCAGTCTCCTGCCACTCAGCACCAGGGATCCGGTTATATATGTGTAACATTATTAGCATTAGCAGGGACAGTTGTACAATATATAAAAAATGTAACTCAGCAAAAATTAGGCTAGCCCAGGTACTGCTGTTCCAATGTGCTTCTAACAAAGCTAGACTATTCACATGAAAGGGGTGCTAGGAAGGGTTGTGCCTTATCATGGTGTCATTGCTCTAGCAGGAAAACTGAGTGAGGATCTACAAACTGCTGTAAAAGGGAGAAAGGTGATTGTGAGGTCTGAGATTGAACACAGGGTTGAAATTTTGGAGGTAGGGGGATCTGCAGGGACTCAGTCAGTATTGAGATGGCTCAGAGGGTACATGATCACGGTGTTCCAAATACTACAGACCTGTACTCTGTTTATACCAGTGAAGTATTTGTATGTCTCTATCATGTCCCCACTCTCCCCTCCTTGCTTCCAGGGAATACATAATTAATTATTTTAATCTTTCCACATAGGTCTTCTCCTGCAGGCTCTGCACCATTTTAGTTGCCCTTTTCTGCACTGCCTCCACCCTGTCTATTGCACTGCCTCTACCCTGTCTATGTCCTTTCTCAGATGGGGCCTCCAGAACTGGATGCAGTACTCCAGGTGTGGTCTCATCAGTGTCCTATACAGGGGCAAAATTACCTCCCTCCTTCTACTTGTGATACTTTTCCTGTGCATCCAAGCATCCAACTAGCCTTCTCCGTGTCTTGTCACACTAGCCTCTTTTAGGTAATCTGAAATGATAACACCCAGATCTCTTTCCTGCTTTGTGACTGTTGGTACCTCCCCTCCTAGTTTTTAAGTTGCCCTTGGGTTCGTGTGCCCTAGGTGCATGATCCTGCACTTTTTTGCATTGAATCCAAACTTCATCACTCCAGACCATTCAACCCCCCCCCCAGTGTATCCACCTTATTACATACCTTCATGGCATCTGCAAGTAGGCAAACCTTCCCCTTCAGCCCCTCTGCAATGTCCCTGATATAAACATTGAAGAGAACTGGCCCCAACACTAACCCCTGCGGCACCCCGCTTGCTACTTCTCCTTCCCCAGAATGTTCCCCATTTCTCACCACTCTCTGACTCCTACCAGTAAGCCAGTTCTCTACCCATAGTGCTATTTTAGGATCCATTTCTAGGTTACATAGTTTGTTTATCAGTCTTTTATGAGGGACAGTATCGAAGGCCTTTCTGAAGTCCAGATAGACCGCATCCACTGCCCTGCCCTGGTCCACCACCTTAGTCACCCAATTGAAAAACTCTATTAGGTTTGTCTGGCAGGACCTTCCCTTGGTAAAACCATGTTGTCCTGGGTCTAGTAGGCCATTCGTATCAAGGTATTCAACTAACCTTTCCTTTAGCAAAGATTCCATTATCTTGCCGACTACTGAAGTCAGGCTGACAGGCCAGTCATTTCTAGCCTCATCCCTGTCACCACCTTTGTGGAATGGGACCACATACACTCTTTTCTAGTCCCCTGGCACTTCCCCTGTCTCTAGCGATAGGTTGAACAACTCCATGAGGGGTGCAGCCAACTCTTCCCGGAGTTCCTTTGGCACCCCGGGGTGCACCACATCTGGGCCCACCACCTTGTCCACCCTTAGCTTCTTTAGCTCACTCAGGACTATTTCCTCTGTAAAGGGGCTTGTGTCCACCTTTCTGCTGATTATGCCCCTGTCCTCCATTTCTGGCCCTGCCCCTCCCCCTCCTCCATGAATACTAAGCAGAAATACCTATTCAGTATGTCTGCCTTTTGTCGGTCCTCCTCTACATGAAACCCCCTCTCCCCTCTCCCCTTTCAGCCTAATTATCCCTCCCTCTGTTTTCCTCCTTTCTATAAAGTACCTATATAATGTTTGGTCCCCTTTCTTAATTATTTTGGCCATAGTCTGTTCTGTTAATGTCTTTGCTCTCCTAACTGCCCTCCCCATTTCCCTTTGCTTCTCTTGGTAACATTCCCTATCCTTCTCCTTCTGTGTACTTTTGTAGTTAATGAAGGCTAGTCTTTTTGCCCTTACTACTTCTGTCACCTCCCTAGTGAACCTGATCGACTTCTTCCTCCTCCTCCTCCTCCTGTTCTTCCTGACCCACCGAACACATAGCTTGATTGCCCTATCAATACTATGTCTTATTACAGCCCACTGTTCCTCCACCCTTTTTTTCTCCCCTAATTCTGCTAGTGCTCCCCTCAGGCATACTCTAATTTTCTTGAAATCTGCCCTCCTGATGTCCAGGACCCTCATTTTGGTGTGGTTTGGTTCTGGCTCAGTTCTTACATTAAACCTCACCAACCAATAGTCGGTGGTCCCCAGGTGGTCTGACACCTCTATGTTATTGACACAGTCTCCGTTTGTTAGTATCAGGTCTAGCACCACACCCTCCCAAGTGGGTTCCATTACAAGTTGCCTGAGGCTCACCCCCTGCAGAGAGCCTAGGATGTCCCTGCTCCTTCAGGTTGCCATTGCTGGGGGACTCCACATCCACATCCGGAAGGTTGAAGTCCCCCACCAACAATTCTCCCTTACTAGCCATCATTTGTATTACTTGCAGCAGCTCTCTGTCCTCTTCTTCTCCCTGCGCTGGAGGTCTGTATACCGCTCCCATATGTATACCTAACCCTTTTCTCTTCTCTAATGTGACCCACAGTACCCCACTCCCCCTGTCCCCCTTGTATTTCTGTAGTCTTTATGCAGTCCTTTACATAAAGAGCTACCTCCTTCTCCCTTCCCTGCCCCTCCTAAATAGAGTAAAACCAAGTATGACCAAGTCCCAGTCCTGATGCTTCTTGCACCAGATTTTCGTGATTGCTACTAGATCCAGGTCCTCCCCAACTATGACAGCCTCTAAGTATGGGATTTTATATCCCAAGCTATGGGCATTCGCACACATGGCCCTCCGTGTGTTTTTCCCTCCATTGGTACCATCCCCCATTTTACTCTAGTTCCCCACTATCAGGGGAGTGCCAGCTAGGTTCCCACTTTCCTTGACGACCCTTTCTTTCTTCCCAACCTCATACTGTATAAGCCATACTTTTTGTTATAACATACCGTGTTGCATTCTATAATGTTAAAATGTGATGGTTTGTTCCAAAATGGATAAAAAACCTAGAAGGGGCTTTAAACTTTTATGCTATACAGAAAGCAACCATGTACTGTTTAAACTGTAACGTTTCTTATTTTAAGTCAGAAGTGCTGGCAGGGAACACTGTAAGCCACTGTCTCCAGGCTCCAAACTATATTCAAACTGTGGCTTACATTCACCTAACCTGCAGAAAATAGTTTATCGAAGCTATTTTACAGGGTTGGAAAAAGAAAACTCCCTGTTTAAACCCTATATCCCTGGTTACTTTATGAAGGTGAGAGCCCAAACAATTGTTTTGTTTTCTTGCTTTATTTATATTTTTTGCTACCAAAAAAACCCACAGCCACAGTCTTTATCTGCACATTTAAAAAGAAAATTATGCTACATTTTCTTCACTTCTTTTAAAAATACTTCCAAACATATATGGAGCCTACCCGAGAGTAATAAAAGTTTAAAAACATTTGTTTGTTTAAAAAGTATTCCCTGTTAACCCCCTGGTATAGCACACATAAAAAAATAAGTACTAGATTCTAAAATAATGTATTTTTAAGCATAAAGAACTGTTTTGATTCATTTATTTGAAGTTTGGCCTTACCTGGATTCAGAAGTGCTTTCGGGCCTTACAGCTTTGAATGTTTTCATGGGCTCCTATAGGAACCCTACTGACAAGATTCTCATACAAAAACCCAGAAATGGGAGATCCATGATGTTAAAGTTACAGGAGGAGTAACAGATTCATTAAGGCTTATTTATGGCATTTTGGTAACCGGGTAAGTCCGCTGGGACCAGAGGTCCCTTTTTCAGGGGCGACCCAGAGTTAATTACATACAGTAGATACTATTTAAAAAACACAGAACCTAGTTTTTAAATGTTCTTCCTTAATTTCTATATTGTTACACATATTGCTTGTATCCTGCACATTTTTTGTATGTAAAACTGTTGTGATAAACTGTATATTCTGTGTTATGCAAAAAAGGGCGAATCACATGATGGACTGGGTGGGTATAAAACCCCCTTGCTAGGCATAGGAAATCAGATTCGATTCAGAGTCAGATCAGAGCAGATCTGAAGTCCACAAGAGCTCACACTGGAGCTGGAGAAGGTCATGCAAGCCTTCATGTCCAAACAATGCCAAATTGCTTAAAAGTGATGTACCAGCAATAGGATTTGAAGCCCTATATAAAGAAGTGATCCTATCCTGATAAAACTGCTATTTCTAAGTAACATTTTCTTTTATTTTAATTTATTATTTTTATTCTTGATGTACAATAAAACCACACAGTTTGCATGTTAACCTGAATTTTCTGAGTGCTGTCTATCTGTTCACCCACTACCCTCTAACAGTGTGGAATAGCCTACCCTTTGAGTTTGTGAAACCTAGTACCGTTCAGGTTTTCAAAGCTGGACTAGACACATTCCTTTGGGAGAATGGCATTGAGGGTTACACAACATGAGTAAGATAGATAGATAATTTTCAACAGGATATAACTTTTAGGACTGGAAGCCCTGTTTTACAAAGTTGCCCTGATATTCAAAATGGTTGCAGAACAAGGTATGTACAAAATCACATCACATGAGTGCCAAACATTCTATATACACAAGCAGGGGAATACATTACATAACATTCAATAATAGTGAGTAAAGTAAAATGAATAAATACACACTTAAACATAATATTTGAAAACCTAGTTTCACCAAGTACATTAATAGTAATACAGTTAGTGCAATCACAAAAAGAAAATATCGTGCACATAATAGAGAAACATGACATCCCTCTCCCCCATAGGTAATATATATACAAAAACTATCTTGGGCAAACACATCTATCCCTCCTTGCAAGATCAATACCAATTTTAAAAGAGCCAAGGTTTTTGCATCCTAATCTTGGGTTCTAATTTGTTCCATGATTTTGATAAATAATACCTCCTTTGCATTTTACTGTAAGAGTTGTGCACAAAGGGAACCAATAGGCATCTGTTTTTTAAGTCTCTTACATTATGCTCATATTTTCTTTTCTGGGCAAATCTAAATTACGATACCCCCCACCCCATTCCAAATAAGCCTTAACCCCAGTTTTCTTTTTTTCTTCCAGTTTCAAGGGAATCCCATTTTAGCTGTTTTAACATGTCACAATAATGAGTATTATAATGGCATTTCAATACAAATTGAGCCATCCTATGATAGGTCTTGTCTAGTTTATGTAAATGTACCTGAGTAGCATGCTGGTCTATCAGATTTCCACATTCCAGGGTAGGCAGAAGAAGCTGCTGGGCTGTCCTGTTACTTGATTCTTTTGATAAAATAGACTCCTAGCCTAATATTGACCTTACTTACAGTGCTGGCTATATGTTCAATAAAGGTGAGCTTATTGTTAGTTTGTAAGGCATGAATAAGGGCAGTGGTTTCTATTGGAGGTAGTCTGACCTGGTGGTTAAAGCAGGGAGCTGTGAACATAGACACCCAGGTCTGAATCCCGCAACTGACACTTACTTACTGCTCACCGTGATCATCAAGTTACTCCCTGCATATAACCTTTAAGTCATCTCTCCATTTCTGTGCTGTTTCAAATCTCCCTGTGCACCTAAAATGGCAGTGGTATGCTCTCCCCTTCCTCACCTGTGGGATATAGTTTATATGAAAGGCACTATGTTTGTATTTATTCTTTGGTAACTGGGTAAGGCCTATAGGCACAAGTACCCTTTTTCAGGGGCAACCTGGGAGCACTGGGGTGGTTAAGTGACTTGCTCAGAGTCACACAGTACACAAGTAGAGGTTGTGGGAATCAAACCCAAGTCTGCTGGACGTAGCAAACCCAATCACAGCTCATTACTGTAACATCTGGGCTATACTGCCAGCCCTATATATAAAACCAAATTCCTTTCAGTTCCTTCCTATCTTTCTGGCTGAAACATTTGGATGTGTGTCCCTAATTAAATCTAGTATGGGTACTGTAATGCAGCAAGAGGGGTGGAAAAGGGGACCCTAAAACCCTTCTGTCACCATAATACTATTTAACTATGTACAGCATGTTAGCCATAAAGTGAGGCACAGTAGTGCATGCAACACTGCTGTTTTGCTATTAAGGGAAGGGGCTCTGTTAGAGAAGGGGTTCCCATAGTTTCTAAAGTTCATAACATATCATTCAAACATATGTTATTTCAGGCGGCCCCATGGCCAAATGGTACACATGGCAGCTTACCATGCTGATGATCCAAGTTTGTGTCCTGAGCCCAGGCTGTCACTCACTGGGCAGCAAAGGCAGCATTGAACGTCTGTCTTGGATGCCTCCTGACTTAGGGAGAGGGAGGCTCCTGTTCTTAAATGAATGTTCCTGGTAGCCTAGGGGATAGAACATGTGGGCAGAGCTCCAAATGGGTGGGGTGGGGTGGGAGAATCCTGCCACTGAGATGACTGAGGATGCTTTTATTGAAGAGGTGCAGTCCTATGCCAGTGAGTGTCCATCAGTGTGGGGTGGCAGGGCTTGGTCACAACCCACTTCTGACTGGGCAAAAACATCTCCAGCTGTGAGCTAGGTCCTAGGGAGCTACAGCTGGGATGGGGGAATTGGTGGAAACAATCGGGCACTCAGGTGGATGCTTCTGCTATGTTCTCACCACCCAGATCTTTAGTTTCACTCGCCCTACCCCCCCACCAGTTGTGAGAGTTCTTCCTGTCACCACCCAGAGGGGTAAGTTGGTACAGTGCATGAGGGGACAAGCAGTGAGCATCTGGAGGCTAGCACGTTAGGCATGGGAATCTAAGGCTTGTGGATAGGCTGATGTAGAGCATGGCACACTGCATGATGTGGGAAATATTGAAAATGAAAAATAAGAATGAAAAAAATAGAACTATAATATTTCCACACTTAGACCTTCAGTAGGGGGATCTGTAAGGAAAGAATAATTTCTATAGTTCCTTCCTATTAAGTCTTATTCAGTGACCAGGAACATTTTGGACATTATAGACAGTTTGAATATTATTCGCTGTATTTCCTGTTTTTATCTTCCACTGATGTTTTATTGCTTGGACAATTTGTATGAAAGCAGGACCTTGCCCTTTGTACTTCATCTGTTTCAGCTGCTCATCTACACTTGATGTCATAATTTCATCTTGTGACATCATATTCATTTCCATGGCAACTGCCTGTGATTTAGAAGCAGGATTATAGCAGCCTGTCAGCACAGTGGTGGTGCCCCCACTCTTGATGCCAGTGTTCCAGGATTAGGAACAAGCCATGGTTGTTGCGGGCTGGCCAGGGAAAGAAGGCCTGAACATTTCAGCAGATACTCTCCTCTGGAGGAGTAGGGATCCCTGCCTCTACTACAATGCTGTCACTCGGGTGACCACAGCTATCTGTGCAGTGAAGGCATAGTGGGGGCAGGCACTTGGCCAGGCTCCACACAATGCATGCCAGTGTCCTAGGGAAGGGGAACAGAAACAGGAAATGCTATGGTGCATGCAGAATGATCCTGACATGCTTAGGCCTTGTCTGCCCCCAATACGCAATTCCTCCATCACGGTTTATCCTGTTCCAGTATTCAGGAGGGGGACATGAGATTTGCCTGGTTGTGGCCAGGTCTAGCCACAATGGGTAAGCCATAGGGGATCAGAGGAGGTACAAAGTGGGGAGGAGAACAGATGGGGCTAGGTCTGTCTGGGGGATGAGGACAGTACTAGCATACAGGGGGCACAAAAAATTAATTGTAAAACAACAAAGACACATGGGTTTATGACATCATGTGTAAGCAGGCAACAGGAGCAGATAAAGTCTGATGGACAAGAATCCCATTTATAAGCAACTATCCTTAGTAATACAGACATGAAGATAAATACAGAAAATACATGAAATATAAGCAGAATTATGTTTAAATGTTATGTTTTCAAAGTTTTTCCAGATATGTGATAGGCTTTTTAACAGATAAATGTGTCTAACTCTCCTGTCCTTCTCCTTGTCTAACATGAACTCTACTTTTTATTTCAATAGAACATCAACCTACTTATGTAGGAATGCTTATGCAGTGTACAGGGAGGGGGGGATTGATATGATTTTAGAAGGCTATAAGGATTGACAGGTACATGGAAGGTACTGAGGTAGCTTGGGATGGCAGGTACTGAGTATGTCATATTGAGTAGTAGAGGTGTAATTACATCTAGAATAGGCTTGGGCTACTGGTTGGGTACCTGGATTGGGTAGGTTGGGTATCAGCGATTTGTGGCTGAATAGGGTTGTTCGTGTAATTTACTACCCTACCCAACATAACAGTGTACTTCATGGGTTGGGTAGTTTTGACACAGGTAACGGGTAACAGGTAATTTTTTTTAAACAGGCATTACAGTCAGCCTATGGGGTCCTGGGACTCCTGCCAGGACTTCCCAGGCTGGAAACAGGCATGATGGAGCAGCCTGTGGGGTCCTTCATGAGCTCACAGCAGAATTAGGAGCACATGACACTGGGTTGATGACCTGACTGGTCAGTGGTGCCTGTGCTCCATTTGCTGTGAGCCAGTTGTGCAGAATGCAGCCTGTCTCTGGAGGGAGTGGAAGGAATTGAGCACTCGTCCTGCACACTGCTGCTAAACTGCGGTGAAAACATATTAAAAAAATATTTAAAAAGTAAAAACGTCCACAAAGGAGTACAGGGAGTGGTGGTCAGGATTGGGGACTGAAATGATCTCAGGAAGGAGGGGGAAATTGGGGGATCATTCTCTCAGTCTAGGAGGTGGATGGTGGTGCTGTGCTGAGGAGAGAAGCAGCAAGGGAGAACACAGAGGGGAAGGCACTGGCAGTTGGTTTGTGTCTCTGCAGCACAGTGAAAGCCATTTAGGCTGTATTACACTGTTTGTTAGGAGCTCCAAGTTCTGTCAATTATTACTGTGGCAGCTACACTGTGTGTCTCTCTGCAGCATAGCGAAAACCATTTAGGCTGTATTACGCTGTTTGTTAGGGGTTCCGAGCCCTGTCATTTATTACTGTGACAGCTACACTGTGTGTCTCTCTGCAGCATAGTGAAAGCTATTTTGGTTGTATTACACTGTTTGATAGGTGCCCCAAGCCCTGTCATTTATTACTGTCTGAGACATTGTCACCTACACTGTCTGTCTCTGCAACAGTTAGTGAAACAATATCCATTCCTTTCACGGCTATGTCTACTATGTCTCGTATTTCCCAGTCTAAGTCTACTAAAAGGATATACTGTGCTGCTGCACATGCAACTGTTAATGATGTGGACAATATGAATCATACCACTAATGAAGAATATAGCAACAATAATAACATCACCAAGACTGGTGCTAAATGTCCTCTTGAACCAAAAAAGCATGTTAGCAATAAAATTATAGCATAGTTTCAGAATAACTGACTGGAGTGACACGTAGAGGTACTGAACGTTTTGCCACATGTGCCAGGAGACTTCCAGCTGCTGAAGCAGCATGGAAGGAGTCCTCCTCCTCAAAGATAAGCTCAGATGCTGAGGCAGCGAATGCTGATAGAGATGGTGGTGATAGCGGGACTGGGAATGAGATAGCCCAGTCTATGTCCCACATGATGATGATGGCACTTCACGTTCTTCTGAATCCTGTGGCGATGAGGTCTGTAGTTTCAATGAGGGGGTAGGAGAGGATGCCACTGTAAGGCATGAGAGGCAAGTGCAGAAAAAAAATTGTATGCTAAATGTAAGAATAAGAAGATGAGCATGAATGAGAGCAATTCATCTCAACAAGGAAATGACAGGGTAGGGTTTCCTCCAGGTCCCTTGATTGTACAAGAAGTAGTGCCAGACACCATGGTACAAAGCACAAAAGGTAAAACTTTATTGTGTGGAATTTATTTTATATTGATCCTGCAGACAACTCTTGAGCTGTATGCAGTCTGTGCAAAAAAGAGCATCAGTCATAGTGGCAAAGCGGGAAATTATGGAACATCAGTAATGACACGACATGCAAAGGCGAAACAACCATCTGAGTGGGGCAGAACAAGGAGTGTGGTAGGTATAGGTGATAGTGCAGGTGGTGGTGGTGGTGACCCTAGTGACAATGAACTTGAAGCAGGAACTGACACTGAATCACTTGATGTGTCCTTGCAGTCTTCCCATATAAACATAGATTATTTCTTTTGACTCCATCAAGTACTGCAATATCCCTAAGTAGTATTCCACATGAAAAGATGTGAAAAATATATTCCCCCCAAAATTAAAAATATCTCATCATTCCCATCAACTAACATTAAAAGAAAGCGTTGCAAGGACATCAAAATTTACCTGCAAGCATCCAACATGCCAACTGTTAAATAGAGCCAATGTAGAGCTATTGGCCAATTGTCAACTCCCTTTTGCTTTTGTTGCCCAAAAAGGTTTCCTCAAGTTCTTGAACCAAACCGAATCATGGTACATGTTCCCTGTCGAACATATTTCTTGAAAAAGGCTGTTCCACAGTTGTATGACTTGATGTGTACTGCAGTCATTAAGCAGTTGAAACTCTCTGAGGTGAAGCAGGTTCGCATAACCACAGATACTGTATATGGACCAGCAACCAGACAGACTACATGACTGTTACAGCTCATTGGGCAAATTTTCAGTCAGAAAATAATAATTCCTGCTCTACCGTAAGCAGTAGGAAGCAATAGGAAGCAGGCTTTATTATCTGTCACCACTTTTGAGGAAAACCACACTTCTATTAATATTTTGCAGGAGCTGGAACAACAGTTCCAGAAATGGCGTACTCTGTATTCCTTATCTCCAGGGTTCATAGTGTCAGACAATAATGCCAACATAGTCACAGCTGTTGGAAATGGCAGCTACTAACACATACCTTGTTTTGCACATTGTTTAAATCTTCTCATCCGTAGTTTCTCAAAACAGAAATAGAAATGTTGAAAACCTGTTAGGTTTTGCTAGGAAAATATGTGGGCATTTCAGCCACTCCGTGAAAGCACAAAAAAGTCCTGAAGGGTCTGCAGAGGTCAAACAACTTACCATTGCATACATTAAAGCAGGAAGTTCCAACCCACTGGCATTCAATATTTTACATGTTGGAAAGGCTTCTTGAAGAGAAAAAAAGTTGTATGTGGCTATACCTTGCAGAATCAAATAGGTAAAGCAGACATCATGCTCACTTCCAGCAGCTGGACTCTACTTGAATCTTTGGTCACCTTTTTGGAGCCACTTGAGGCTGCCACATGAGATGTCAATGTGCGCAGTGTAAATCTCAGTCAAATTCTTCCTCAAATAAGATTTCTTCACATTTTCCTTGATGACATAAAGAAAGACTTTCAGTCAAAAGAAGACAATACCGTTGTTATGCTGGCAGATGAGTTGAGTCTCAGACTGTTGACTGATCGGAGAATAAATGCTATGTTTAAGAATGACACCTACAGTATGTGTGGGCTATGCTGCCAGATCCCCACTTTAAGTGGAACATTGAAGCTATCCTTCCTGTAAGGGAAGACACTGAGTATTGGAGAGATCTTCTGCTAACCAAATGTGACATTGCCCCACCAACACCATTAACTGACATACAGCAGTCAAACCGTGCTGAACCATCAGAGTGTGCCTCTGGCATATATATCAATGCTTCACAATCACCAGTGTTATCAGTGAGGGAAAGGACATCTACAGGTACTTCTCAGGCATCCTATGTTCAGGGTCAGAAAGCCAAATCACTTCTGAGTTGCATGCAACAACATGGACTAGTATCCTGTAAAGAAAGTGCAGCTGGTTTGTCTGCTAGACTGATAACCGTCTCAAGTAGCACAATGATCCAGGAGTATTTTGCAGTCCATACTGTGATTGGTCTCAAGGCAGATCCATTACTCTGTTAGAAACAAAAGAGAACAATATATCCAGATTTAGCACATCTTGCCATAATATACCTCAGTTGTCCGTCTTCAAGTGTATATTCAGAATGCATACTTAGTGCAGCTGGATGAATAGTTACTGACCAAAGAACACTGCTAAGTCCTGCAAATGTGGAATGGCTTACATTTCTCAGAATGAATGGTGACAATTTTCCAATTGTCCTAAACACTGAATTATGTTACTGTGACCCTGAACATGAACAACAGCCTGCAAACAGTAATACTGAATATGAAGACTAGGTTGTGTACCACATAGAACCCCATCTGGTCTGGTCACCCATGTAAACGGGTCCTTGGCCTATAAATTTACCAGATTTTAAATAAACAAAACAAACAAAACAACCATCACTACCGCCACCATGCCAGCCACATGTGCCACACTACTCCTAGTTTTCTTTTGTCAGTCTTCAGTTTTATATCATGTAACTTTGATGCCCACTATGGGTCTAATTTTTGGAAACAGTAGCAACCTCATTCAGAGCAGCTGCATCTCTTGCACCTACCTCAGCAATGCCTGCCATGAGTATAATTTTTGGAAACAGCAGCAGGCTCACTCACAGCAGTTATGCCTCTTGTACCTAACTCAGCAATGCCCGCCATGGGTATAATTTTCTGAAACAGTAGCAGGCTCACTCACAGCAGCTTGCACCTCTTGTACCTGCCTCAGCAATGCCCACCATTGGTATAATTTTTGGAAACAGCAGCAGGCTCGCTAAGAGCAGCTGTACCTCTTGTACCTGCCTGAGCAATGCCCGCCATGGGTAAAATTTTTGGACACAGCAGCAGGCTTTCTAAAAGCAGCTGTGCCTCTCATACCTGCCTGAGCAATCCCCACCATGGGTATAATTTTTGAAAACTGCAGCATTCTTGCTAAGAGCAGCTGCGCCTCTCTTACCTGCTTCAGCAATGCCCCCTATGGGTATAACAGCTCGGGGAACCTAACAAACAATGTAATAGTAAAAGGAAAAAAAGTCTTTTACATGATTTTTGTTATGGTTAGGGATGGGTAATCGGGTAGTAGAACAACCCAGCTACTTGGTTTTCATCCGGGTATTTTAGGGTACTTCTGAGGTACCCATGGGTAGTCTTGAGGGTCAGGTATTTTAGTACCTGCCCATGCCCAATATAGAGTAATGTATGGGATATTATATATTATGAGGTTTTTTTACACACCCAAGGTGTGTGATACCACATAAACCATGAGTGTGAAGTATGAGTGGTTTGTGATGGTACCACACAATGAGAGTATATAAAAATGAATAATGACAATTCCCCATAGTTTATTTTATACAATTGCTGGTCCATAAATCATGTACCACATATGTCAATTTCACTTTTTGTGTGCTCCCTCAATTATCCACTTTAAACTGGTGTATTTAGAAAAGTCACCAGTTTGAAAGATACACAGAAACAAACCAACAAAAAATGCAATGCATCTGACTTGATTGATTCCCATGTCATTAACTGGCTGGTTAAAATGGATAGAACTCAGTTAAGATGGCATTCAAAATGAATGTCAGTCCAGTTAATAAACACACTGATCAGTAATTATAATTGCAGTATGGTAAGTAGTTGAATGCCTGTTCAGTGTACTGTAGATTTGGCTTACACTTTCTCTGTCCCTGCTACAGGGCTTACCTCCCTTCTAGAGTGTTTTGAAGACACAGGAACCTTCTTAAGGAGGGTTCCTTCCTTAGAGGTGCTGCAGAGATGCCCTTAGACCAAATGTGCCTTAGGGTAAAAAGGCAGAAAAACTAGTTGAATAGAACATACATGAATGCTTACTTCCTGTAAGGAGAGAATAGACACAGCCTAGGGAGAAAAATGCAGGCCTGATTGATACTAGTGGAACATCCACTACTGATGAAAGGAGAAACATCAACCAGCTCCAACTCTTAGTGGAATAATTACATAAATAGTAATATAATTATTATTATAACCTTCAGCACAGAGGACAGGAAAAAACCCTGTGTAGGAAACCTCTAGGGAACAAACAACTAAGTCTCTATCTCTTTAGGCTTAGGACTAATTTTAATTTTAAATAGAGTAAGGACCTTGAGCATGGTTAGATGAAGCTGTGGAGGGGCATGGGAGAAAGATCTAAGAGGTAAGAGAGCATAGGCTTGGTATTTGTTGGATGAATGAGCTGAAAGGGCAGTTTGGAGCTGGGGTAAATGCCTGTCAGCTGAAAGGTAATGTAGTATGTAAGGGCAGGGTGAAGTCCAGTTAGGTAATATGAGGAGTAGGGTATAGCCCAGTATGGGTAACATAAGGGAAAGGGCTTGGGTGACCTCTTGAGCTGCCTGGAAATTATAGTGGTAAGGATGAATGAACAGACTATGGATCCAATCTAGATAGAAGGGCCAAAAACCCCAGGAAGGTGGAGTATGGCCACAGCAGGGGTGGGAAGACAGGAAAGGGCAAAGGAAAGGGCAACAAATGAAGTGACCAGAAGAAGGAGGATGATGGAAGTGGGGTCAAGGGGCGGTATGCTCAATGCCACAGGCGGGACCACTGGACAGTAGGGAGATTTTTCTTGTACTTCCAGGCTGGCGATCTGTGGGGGGGGCACTAGCACCAGGGATTTCTTTTGTCATGGGGGGGCTGGTGATCAGGGAAGGGGGACCATTAGCGCTAGGGAATTTTATTTTACCATCAGCACTGGCCATCAGAGGGAGGAGGGCCACTAGCACCAGGGAACTTTATTGCAACGTTGGGGATGACGATCAGAGGAAGGGGGTACCACTGATCACTGGAGCATGTATACTCCCCCAGCAGCCAACCGGCTGGTTGGCTGCATTACCTCCGGCAGCTGCTAAGACTGCATAGAGTATGAGGAGGTTTTCATTGGCGGTATTTGAGTGGCACAAAAGGACCATGCAAACCTTTTCATGAGGCGCAAATCTACTGAATATTGGCTTACACCTATATTCCCATCCCCACTCCAGTATTTGCATACCCCACCTTTTTGGTTTGCATGTGTGCTACCCGTTTGCCAGTGCAACAGAGTCCTTTCAATAATGGGCTTCAGTACAAAACCCAGTTTGCGCAGACAAACAGCGGTTAGCACCCACACAAACTTCTGAATATCGGGCCCAAAGCCTTTAATGCAGTGTCTTAATTAAGTGGTGAATGTGCATTTCAAAAGTAAGTATTTTGTCCAAGTGTTTATCAAAGTGACAAAAATTATCAACTCTTTCAATCAGCTCACCTGGCAAAAACTGGAAAATCATGAAAAGAAGATGTATTGGAATGATAAAACACTTTATTCTAATTATGGAAATTAAAGTGATCATTTTGAAGAGTTATTTTGAGATTCAAAACATCTTTAGCAGAACTTAAAAACAGCATTATATGCATAAAGTATAAGTTTAGAAGAGGAACACACCCTAGGCATAAGTTCAAAAACAAAGAGAACAGTAAAGGGCCCAAAATGGACCCTTCTGGGACTTCACATTTCATCAAGTAATTCCCTGAACTGATGTCATCAATCACTGTACGATGCATTTGTTTGTGTAAGTACCCTCCGAACCAGGACACAACCCCCTCCAAAAAACAAGCTTTTTTAAAGAGCATAGTGACAGCTCATGATCAACAAGATCAAAGGCCATGATGAGATCCATAAAGATTGATGCCACATAAACCCTATATTAAGGGCATCATGTACATAGCCAGTGAACCCGACCAAGGCCATTTCTGTATTATGCTTCATTCGGAAACTGTGCTGTGTCCCGGTAAGGAGGTCGTACTTATGCAGATGTTTATTAACTTGGTCAAAAACAATCTTCTCAAATAATGTAGATAAATGTGGTAAAAGTGAAATGGGTCGATAATTAGAAATTAAAATGACTGAACCAGATTTATGTATGTGATTAAAATAATCGCAAATTTCCAAATCTTGGTAACTACACCAAAACAAAGAGAATGATTTGTTACGCGAGTCAGAGTAATTGATACAGAAGAACTAGCCATCTTAATTAAATGAAAATCAATTGAGTCTGAACCAATGCAAATTTTGGTATTCTTTTTTGCAATACACTTAGAAACCAGGGCAGAGGTCAAAATCTTTAAATAAAAAGACGATGAATGATTATTAGAATAATTTAGTTCTACATGAGACACAAAGTCTGCAAAACTTTTTCTGTAAGTTTCCAGATGACCAAAAAATTACACTCACCATTGTGCTCTGTTGATATGTGTGATGACTTCTACCCACCATTTGATTCAATGCATGTCATACTTTTTTCAAATTCTCCAAATTGTCTATGGGTTTATTTTTGTAAACGTTAAACTGAGCTAATCTGCATACTGACTTGCATTTGTTTCTTAAATATTTACTATTCTCAACTAAGAGTCTTGGGTCTCTGCTTTTCCTAAACTTCTTCCAAACTTTATTTCTACTTCTAAGAAGTTCAACCACATCCTTTGTCATCCACTTACTGTATTTCTGGCACCATTAACTTTAAATATTCTTCCAGGAAAAACATTGTTACAGATTTCCAGAAAAACTGAACACAATTTTCAATATGCCTCACCATGTCTTTGATAAAATTAAGACATGATCAATCAGTTGTAAGTATTGCATCACCTGAAAGGTCAACTCATATTTGTCTAGTTGTCAAACATTTGAGAACCTCTTTTTTTTTTAATCCCAAGAACAACAAACATTTGTCAATGCCGAATGTTGTCTCGCTGGCATTGGCATTGGTAGTGCAGGAGTTAGAGATGCATAATAGGAATGGCAGGGAAGTATTGAACTGATGCCAACCTCAACCCCACCCTGAAGAGACACATTTTCAACATAGGCATTTTGGGACCTCCCCTCATGAACAGTGACTCTGTGATTTTGTTAATCTGTCCCAAAAGTTGATTTCCCACAGCGACCACGCCATTCTGCGCCACAGGTGCAAAAACACATTTTGGGCAGGATGTGAAAAATCACAGCTGTACTGTTCATAAGGAGGTGTGAAAAAATGCCAGTGTTGAAAATCTGGCATGAAAATATTGCAAATTTGCGAAGTTTCAAGGGTGCGTGGAAACTGCGCAACGCATGCTTGTAACACAGTCATTTTATGGACTTTCATCACCAAATTTTCAACATATGCATTGTAGGACCTTTCTGCTCATGAATAGTGTCACTGTCATTTTCTCAAATTGTCCCAAAACTGATTTTTGTACAGCGCATCAAGGCTATATCGCGCTCGAAGTGCTAAAACAAATTTCGACCAGATATGTAAATGACAGCTGTACTGTTCATAAGGAGGTATGGAAAACAATTAATGTTAAAAATCAGAAGGAAAATATTACAATTCACGAAGTTACAAGCGCTATGGGAAACTGCGCACGCACGCCAGAAATAGTCATTTTTGATTTTTTCACTAAATTTGCAACATAGGCTTTTTGAGAGCCTCATGAATAGTGGCACTGTCATTTCATTAATCAGTCCTGAAAGATGATTCCACACAGTGACAAGAAATCACCTTTCGGGACTGAATAACGCCATGACAGTGACTGAATTCATGAGGAGGAGCTCCAATAACCCCATGTTGAAAATTTGGTGCAAAAATTCCAAAAAATGCCCCAGATATGCACCAAAGTTGAAAAAACCCTATTTATGCCATTATACAGCTTACCGGCATTTCTTCAGTTTGTGGTCAACTTTGAAGAGTGCAGATGTGTTCCTGGTCCAACGAAGATCGTCACGCCGGACTTTGGACATAAGTATGGGGGTGAGGGGGGTGTGGGGAGGCAGGGTGCGCAGACAGTGGGCGCGGGTTGGGGGAGGGAACAGGACAGACCACGAGGGACCATTTTCTTCTTTTACAGGGTAAAAAAAAAAACATCACGGACTTTTTTTTTACACGGGCATTTGGCACGCTGGGGTAGGGAACATTCCCTGTGTCCTAGCCAATATTCTCCTTCCCATAAAACTGGTTCATGCAATTGTCCAGGCTGTGTGTGGGTGCTGATGTGCGATATGGCAGCCACTACACACTCAGTCACTTCACTACCAGTCTAGCATTGCTTGTAAAGTGCTTTGGGATACATTGTGTATGAAAAGCACTATACAAATGCTGATTCTTCTTCTTCTTCTTCTTCTTCTATGTACCTTTCATGAAAGCTCTACATGATTAAAATACCATATTTTTCACCCCCTAACCAGTGAATTTCATGGTGAATTTTCCAGAGGTACAGGCTACATTGCATCATTGCCTTGATAAAGTGCACAGGCTATTGTGTGAAATGCTAGCGGGTAACAGGGGTGCTACCATGGTTTCTGTTTTTAACAAATAAATTTGTTATTTTGCATGAACCATTAATCTGTGGTAATGACTTATGGCGTCAGAAGCCTGGTTTCCTGTGGTGGTTGAAAGTGGTCCTTTGGTTTCACCTGTGGCTCATTGTTACATTGCAAGTGCCCACCTCCCTGTAGTTCTGTGGTTTTTATGCTGAGGGGAGGCCTGGGGAACATTCAAGATGGATGGGGTGGGCCCTGCTCTCAGGCTGTCACACATAGACCATGCCTTCAGCTCACTGGTTTGTGGGCCGTGGGGAGGGGTGCCCGACCACACAGAGAACTTGGGTCCAGGAGGAGGGGCTCCAATCGCATCCACCATACTGGTCGGGAGGGGGGATGTTGGCTGCTTATCATCTGGTTGGGATGCAGGATGATATACACCCCCAGGCCCCCAAGCATTTGGAAATTGAGCTGCAAAGTTACTTTTGTAGGGAACCAGACCTACAGTGTATAGGATGGAGGAACACGGGAGACCGACTGGCTGGGCTCATGCAAATGAATGGCAGGCTGGAGTTTGGCCTGGGCTCAGGAGGGCGTGCTGGGTGGGGGAAGCAGGAACTGGGGGAGGCTGGTGGTGTTGGTGGGGGTTGGGGAGAACTGCTGGGCTTGGCTACATTTGGACTTGAGACTTTTGACTTTATCTCTGATCATGAGGCTGGCCGGTTTTGGATTTACCAGCTCCTAGAAATTACAGGATGCTGGACCCTATGAGCATCTGCCACTGACCACAGAACCTGGATTTTTACTCAACTGATGGCAGCCTGTGGACAAGCAGGGACACTTCCTTCCCCATACCGCACTCCACATTGTGGGGTGGGTTGGGGTGGGGTGACGGTAGAGATTGTTTATACCTTCATGGGCCTTGCAGTAACATGCTGGGAGATTGGGCCAAGTGGGTCTTGCATGAACAGTGAAGCCAATAACAACTGGACAGATTGTTTTCTCCTCCGAGACTCCGAACTGATTTGGGCCTCGGCTGTTCCAAATGACTGGGAGTAACCACGTGACTACCATGCTCGACTTAGCTTAGCTTGATACGTCTTAATGACTGATCTGCAATGCTTAATTTCTCTAACCCCATAACCAGTATGCTAGATTACGCTTGCTGTGCTTAAATTGTTGAACTACACTGTTAAATTTCCTTAACCTTTCTCTTTATGTTTACAGGAATTTAGTCTAGACAGCTTGTGTTTAAACATAGTAATGGGGGGGGGGGTTGAGGCAGGAAATGGCATGCTGGACACCTCTTTGTGATGTCCATTCCTGACCACCCCTATCCCAATATAGTTGTAGGACTATAAAGGGCCCCACCTTTCTGGGTGTTATATCCTGTAGCTGTGGAATTTCTTTGCTGGCATAGGGCTCCGACAAAGCTCCCCTACCTAGCAGGCCCATTGTTGTCACAATGTGGCTGAGTGCACCCAGTCGGCGCACTCACTCCATGTTCCCATTGTATGTTCAGGTCTTGTATTACAGTTAAATGCCTGTGGCGCCCCCTTGGCACCACCTTAGTTTTCAAGTGCACAGTCACATGGCACAAAACAATGGCCTAAAGTGGGAAGCAGTTTTGCATGTTTAGTAAACCGGGGGAGTCAGATGAGGAAGTAAACATACTCAGAGAGGACGGCCAAGAATGCATTATGCTACTGTTTGAATGTGAATGGTCTAAACAATCCAGTAAAAATGTTCAAGGTGAGCTGGCATGGTGGCGCTGAGGTTTGAGGTTCTGGATGCCACACCTCACTCCATGCTGGTGACCCATGCTTGAAAATGAGCACGGATTGCCAAGGGTTGGCTGAGGGGAGTGGATTGAGCAACTGAAGAACTGCTCTCCTCTCCCGGTGAGGAGGGGACTGCATGCTTCTCCAAATGACTGCCACCAGGTGAAGGTCTGGTGCTAGTGCTGAACGGGAGCAGCAGAAGTAAGGAGGTGTTGCGGGACTCCGCAGTGTGTGCGTGCCTCCACACATACATGTTGATGAGCACATTCCAGTGTGGGAAAGGGAGAAAACAGAAGAAAATGGGTGGCAGAACAGGCATGTACGAAGCCTGCCTACCAATCCCTAACCACACTGCCAGAACCCAGATGCCTGAAGACTGGATTTGTGATTTGGGGATGGAGGATGGCCTTCCCCCTCCTGACCCCATCATGGGGGGGTCTGTGGAGGTGCTCTGGTCCTGGGGAAAGTCTTGGGGTGATGAAGCACAGTAAGGGTTGGCAGGGCAGAGTGGAAAGGAGCCCAACTTGTCCAGGCCACAAGGAGATAAACACCTTTATTGAAAAAAAAAGGTCCAAGGTGCTCTCCGGAGTTATGAAGGAATGTCTTGATCTAGTATTTATGCAGGAGACACACTTAAATTGGGCCAGAGCATGAGAAACTCTGCAAATCTGGATACAGTGAAGTGTTTAGCTCCGATATAGCCAAGGGGAAATGTAGAGGGGTAGCCATTCTCATCCCCCGCACAATACCTGTTCTAGACACCAAGGTGGTTAAAGATAGGGAGGGCAGACTGATTATTGTGCAAGGCAGACTGTACCGGATAGAGGTGACACTTGCCAACATACACATCCTTCCAGTGTCCAACACTAAGGAGGTTAGAAAATGGCTAGACCTTATTCTTAAAAACACCCATGGAGTGTTGTTGCTGACCAGGGATTTCAACACGATTAGGTCAAACACATGGGACACATCTAACCCTAGGCCCCTAAACAACCTGCAGCCCATAAGGCCTGCACCACCTTAAAACAGACCCACAAATGGGTGGACGTGTGGCAGGACTTCCATCCCAAAGCCAGACAGTATACCAATTACTCTCTGTTACATTCGGTTTATACCTGAATAGATTATACAGTAGTTACATCCAACAGCAGTCACTTAAGTATATTGTGGACTGCAGGATCATAGATATATTACTCTCTCAGACCATGCTCCAGTCCTGACATTCCTGTGGCTTGAGAAAAAGATTTCCAGGATGTAATGGCACCTGAATAAGTATCACCTTTACTCATAGGAATTTAAAAAGTTCCTCACTGACAAGGTCAAAGAGATTAATGAGCACAACCAGAGGGGAGGGGACCACACAGAGTCCATTCTCTGAGACCCCTTGAAGGCAGTGTTGTGAGGGTTTAGCTCTAGAAAGAAGAAAGAGAGACAGCAGTGACTGGCCGACCTCCAGGACACTCCACTTCCTGCAAGTTGCACATATGCAAGGAGATGGTTTGGGCAAGCCACAGCTTGACAGCACCTGGAACACCATTGATAAACTTAATTTAAAGAAAATGGGGCCAACGCTGTTATACCTTCACCATAAATTTTATAAAGTAGGCCCTAGAGCCAGAAGAATTCTCACACACCAGGTCTATAGGCAACAAACTAAGGCCTCACTAACCCCGTTCAAAACATCCCCACACTGCACACCTCTTGCAGAAAAGCAGTGAGCTAGATGGTGGACACCTTCCAGCACTATTGTGCTCTTCGTTATATTTCCCCTGAGGTACCCCATGACACTGAAGCAATGGAAGCCTTCCTGTCCCACCTCAAGCTTCCAAGGCTCACACAAAAACAGGCAGATAAGTTTGATTTGGCAGATTCAGGCTGAAGAGCTTGAACGTGCAATCCACAAGGACCCCATACACAGAAGACACCAGGACTGGGTGGCTACATTTTGAAATTTCACAAATCCTAATAGGAGATGTTGGTACCACAGCTAACCAGAGTATGTAACGAGGTTCTTCTGGAGGTGACATCCCCAGACCGTGGCAATACACCACAGTCTCAGTTATTCCCAAATCAGGGAGGACCCCACTGAATGCCAGGCCTACTGTCCCATATCGATGTTAAATGCTGATTATAAATTATTTATGGCAGTGCTTGCCCACAGATTAGACCCTCTTGCCAACATTGATCCACTCTGACTAGACGGGGTTTGTATGAACCCATCAAAATGGAGATAACACACGCCATACACTTCACATCCTCTATCATGTACATAGAACGCCAACCCCCTTCCTGTTGGCCAGACTCAGTGCTGAGAAGACATTCGATAAGGTGTCGTGGCCCTGTCTGTTTGTCACTCTCCACAAATTTGGCTTCCCCGTGGTCTTCATCACCCTGCTGCAAAGTGTTTATGCCTCACCACAGGCATGTGTTATGGTGACTAGACATATGTCTCAATCCTTCCGGCTTGACAGAGGAACCCACCAGGGTTTTCCCCTGTTGTCCCTGATGTTTGCCGCATACATTGAACCCTTAGTGCAATCCAGGTGAGTCCTGCTGTAACCAGGATAAAGGTGGTGGTGGTGGGGGCATCGATTATCACTATACGCGGTTGATATTCTGCTGTATCCGCTGGATCCTGATGCTACTTTGTGGGAGGTCTTCTGCATTCTGGCAGACTTTAGCAAAGTCTCAGACTGTAAGTTAAACATAATGAAAATTGAAGTCTTGCCTTTATATTGCTCTCCTATGGAGTCCCAGAAACATCGATTCTCTTTTAAATGGAATCTCCAGGAGCTAAGGTATTTAGGTATTAAACTCCCATTGACTAAGGACAGATTACAAGAGACAAATATTTCCCCCTTGTCTGCACAGCTTATGGTGGCTCTCCGGCAATAGCATCATCTACTGCAGAGCCTGGGGCATAGAGCCGTATAGTTTGCATGGTGGTTTTACCTCAATGACTATACATTTTCCAGAATATGCCCATCATGCTCCCAGAAAAAGATTAGAAAAAATGGCAGATGTCCATACCCCACTTCCTGTGGGCAGGTAAATGCCCCCAAGTCCATTTTTGCACCATGCTGCGGCCAAATGCCCAAGGAGGCCGTGCACTGCTGGACCTTAGGGCATACCACGCAGCTGATCAACTGCGGGTCATGTTCCAATGGCAAGTGGTGTATCCAGGCAGGTTCTATGTTATAATGGCAATCGCGGAACAGCAATCGCCATTTGGGCGAGTGTACATCGCCGAAAATGAATTACAGCAATGTACACTTGCAGCGACTAGCAAACCGATGACTGTTTTTTTTATGTTATGTGGGGGGTTGTGCCCCCCGCACCCCTCCCACTTAAGGATTCTCAACTTCAGGGGGGGTGCATGATGGGGGTGGTGTAAAACTTAAAAAAAAATGAAAGACCCGACACAAAAAACGATCGTGCCCAGAACTGAACCCGGCATCCTCCCAACCCCAGCCTGCCACCTACCCACCACGCCATACAGCCAGCTCGGCAGCTGACTACCACACTACACCCCACATACCCTCCCTCCCCTTCTGCCCGTTGCATGACGTGGTCCCTCCCCCCCCCGTGCATGGGTATATATAGTGACATCCTGTCACTGTACTTGCCTACCCCTGCATCCAGTCGCTACCCTGCTAGGCAGCCCAGAACACAGGCACCGTGATTGAAAGTGCTCAATCGTGGTCGCCTTGTTCACTGGATACCGTCCAGGCCCACAATGGTTAGAGATGAAGAGGGACATGCAACAGAGAATGCATCTTGGGAAACCATTTTAGGTCATGCCACGACTGCACCACTAGATCTTTTAAAGGGCTGGAGTATGTGGATATACCTCCATATGGAGGAAACAGGTTAAATATTTTGTCAACAAAGAATCAGAATGGATATATAAACAGAATGCTTTGGTACCTGCTGGCTCAAATTATCTGAGACACTGGAAACCTTTTTTTTGTCATTTTACATGTTTCCCAAGATGAGCACAGTTGTAAACCTCCCCTTTTTTTCTTCTTCTATTTGAACATTATAAACTATGGATAAAATGAAAGAATCATATGTGGCTTCCTACTGTAGAATAATTCAATATATAGAAGTATAGGAAGCCATTGTTATGCAGTACATGCTGATAGCTCACTGTTGATTTAAAACTTAATGTTTTTAATGAAATTTAATCTGGCTGCTATTATTTGTTGTATTCTCTGTGTTAATACAGTATCTCTTTGCAAAAGCTATACTCCAATTAGTGGAAAACATAAAGAAGTCCAAGGGATACTCTTCTGTCTTGTACTTTGCACCCCGGTATTTTTAGGGAATGTTGGAGAATTCTTATGACTAGCCAGCAGGTTAAATAATTGATTGGTACACTTAGGCGACGTTTCTGGTTTGTGAAACAGAAAATCTCAGCAGCCCTGCATTTGATATTTATGCACAAAATTTTGTGTATCATATTTAAAACAAGAGTTTTTTATTAGCATTATTTTTTTATACTGAGACACACTTTTATCAATTAGAAATCCAGCTAAGTAGACTCTTGAGTCAATTAATGATGTGGATTGTTTTGGCTTTGTGTTTCTAGTCTAAGGGAACCATGGTGAAGCAACCTTATTAGCAATTAAAGATATGGTGTCTTCCAGTTGAATCTCAGTAGGTTGCTATTGTCTGTTTCACTGTTAGCACTGTACAGGGACACTGGTTTACCGTGATTGAAAAATGGCAAATTCCATTTTGCAGAATGGAAAAACTGATATTGTCACCAGTGTCTGCAAAGCTAAATTCTGTTTTTACTGTTGTTTTGTTTTGTCAACAGTGTTTTAACAAGTTTTTTCTCTGCCAACGTGCATTTTAGCAATTTTGCCCTCTGGTATTATGCAGCTATCCTTGTACCTATTAAAAATTATTTATAATATGACCTATGATGAGTTTAACATGTATCACTATCTGTGTTATGACGTATATGTATACAGCCCCCATCCCTCAAGTGTGACGGCAGCAGCCCCATAGCCCCCATCCCTTGGGTGTGACAGCAGCAGCACCACGGCCCCTATTCCTTGGGTATGATGGCAGCAGCACCACGGGCCCCCATCCCTCAGGTGTGATGGCAATAGTACTATGACCCCCATCCCTCAGGTGTGATGGCAGTAGTACTATGACCCCCGTCCCTTAGGTGTGATGGTAGTAGTAGTACTATGACCCCCATCCCTCAGGTGTGATGGTAGTAGTACTATGACCCCCATCCCTCAGGTGTGACTGCAGCAGCCCCATAGCCCCCATCCCTTGGGTGTGACAGCAGCAGCACCTCGGCCTCATCCCTCGGGTATGACGGCAGCAGCAACATGGTCCCCATCCCTCAGGTGTGATGGCACTAGCACTATGACCCCCATCCTTTAGGTGTGATGGCAGTGGCACTATGACCCCCATCCCTCAGGTGTGATGGCAGTAGCATTGTGATCCCCATCCCTCAGGTGTGTTGGCAGCAGCACTATGACCCCCCATCCCTCAGGTGTGATGGCAGTAGCACTATGACCCCCATCCCTCAGGTGTGTTGGCAGCAGCACTATGACCCCCATCCTTTAGGTGTGATGGCAGTAGCACTATGACCCCCATCCCTCAGGTGTGATGGCACTAGCACTATGACCCCCATCCTTTAGGTGTGATGGCAGTAGCACTATGACCCCCATCCCTCAGGTGTGATGGCAGTAGCACTATGACCCCCATTCCTCGGGTATGACGGCAGCAGCACCACAGTCCCCATCCCTCAGGTGTGATTGCAGTAGCACTATGACCCCCATCCATCAGGTGTGTTGGCAGCAGCACTATGACCCCCATCCCTCAGGTGTGTGATGGCAGTAGCACATTGACCCCCATTCCTCGGTATGGGCAGCACCACAGTCCCCATCCTTCAGGTGTGATTGCAGTAGCGCTATGACCCCCATCCATCAGGTGTAATGGCAGCAGCACTATGACCCCCATCCCTCAGGTGTGATGGCAGTAGCACTATGACCCCCATTCCTCGGGTATGACGGCAGCAGCACCACAGTCCCCATCCCTCAGGTGTGATTGCAGTAGCACTATGACCCCCATCCATCAGGTGTGTTGGCAGCAGCACTATGACCCCCATCCCTCAGGTGTGATGGCAGTAGCACTATGACCCCCATTCCTCGGGTATGACGGCAGCAGCACCACAGTCCCCATCCTTCAGGTGTGATTGCAATAGCGCTATGACCCCCATCCATCAGGTGTAATGGCAGCAGCACTATGACCCCCATCCCTCAGGTGTGATGGCAGTAGCACTATGACCCCCATCCCTCAGGTGTGATGGCAGTAGCATTACTTCAGCCCTCATGCCTTAGAAGTGATGGCATATGCACTACTGCCCCAAACCTCAGATGTAATGGTGACAATACATAGACACATAGAAACTGTTGGCAGATAAGGACCTCTAGGCCCATCCAGCCTGCCTGTAGGCCCTATACATTGTATGTAGCCACTGACCCTATGTGATCAATGGCTTTTCATCACTCCTTCCCCTCTCAAGCTTCCCCTGTGCCTGTGTCAGGCATGCTTAAACCCCTCCACTATGCTTGCCCCCACTACCTCCTGTGGCAGACTATTCCAAGTGTCGACTACCCTTTCTGTGTAGAAAACTTCTTCACATTACCTCTTAATTTGCCCCCTTCAAATTTCATATTGTGCCCTCTTGTACTGGTACTTTTTCTACATTGGAAAAGGTCCCCCACCTGCAGCTTGTTTATACCTTGAGGTACTTGAAAGTTTCAGTCATGTCCCCCAACTCTATCCTCTCCTCCAGTGAGTACATATTGAGGTCCCTTAGTCTCTCCTCATATGCTTTGTGGTGCAAGCCCTGCACCATCTTTGTTGCCCTTCTCTGGATAGTCTCCAGCATATCTATGTCATTGCACAGGTGTGGCCTCTAGAACTGCATGCAGTACTCCAGTTGAGGCCTTATTAATGTTTTATACAATGGCATACCACTCCCACCTCCTGCTAGTGACACCCCTACCTATGTACCCCAGCATTCCACTGGCCCTCCCTGCCACCTTTGTGCGCTGCTTTGATCCCTTAAAGTTATCAGAGATGATAACCCCTAGATCTGTTTCCTCTTTGGTGATAGTCAGCTCCCCCCCCCCAACCTGTAGCTCTCCCCAGGGTTCCCTCTACCAGGTGCATTATTTTGCCCTTTTTTGCGCTGAACCTCAGTTGCCACATCTCCGACCATCTTTCAAGCTTCTCCAGGTCCCTCTCATTTTCTGCACTCCTTGTGGAGTATCCACCCTGTTGCAGATCTTGGTGTCATCTGCAAACAGGCAGACTTTTCCTTCCAGCCCCTGTGCAATGTCACTAATGAGGACATTGAACAGGACTGGTCCTAGTACTGACCCCTGTGGTACCCCACTGGTCACCCCCCTCTCCCCAGATTGTACCCCATTTACCACCAACATCTGTGTCCTGTCTGTTAACCAGTTCCTAGCCCAATTCACCACCTTGTCTCCCATGCCCAGACTACCCACCTTGTTAATCAGCCTTCTATGTGGGACGGTGTTGAAGGCTTTGCTGAAATCTAGGTAGGCGATGTCTACCGCCTCTCCTTGATTTACTTCTCTAGTCACCCAATCAAAAAAATCTATTAGATTCATTTGACATGACCCTCCTGCTGTGAACCCATGTTGCCTCAGATCATGAGCACTGCTGGATTCCAGATGTGCCACTATCCTTTCTTTCAGCAGTGTCTCCATGATCTTTCCCACCACTGAGGTGAGGCTGACAGGCCTGTAGTTCCCCGCCTCCTCCCTACTGCCGCTTTTGTGCAGTGGGACTACATGTGCTGTCCTCCAGTCCTTTGGAACCACACTCGTGTTGAGTGACTCTGTTAACAGAGCCACCAGAGGAGCTGCTATTTCCCTTTGCAGCTCCCTTAATATCCTTGGGTGGATGCCGTCTGGCCCCATGGCCTTATCCACCTTCAGTTTTGTGAGTTCTTCCAGAACTCTCTCCACTGTGAATAGACTGGTGTCCACTTCTCACCCCCCCATTGCCTCTGCAACCCAACTGTGGTGCTTGACCCTCTCCCTCCTTAGTGAATACTGAGCAGAAGTATTTGTTCAGTATTTCTGCCTTGTCCAGATCCCCCTCCTTACACTCGCCCTTCTCCCCTTTGAGCCTCACAAATCCCCTCCTGATGTTTCTTCCTTCACTGATGTACCTATAAAATACCTTATCCCCTTTGTTTACAGACCATGCTAAACCCTCTTCTGTCTGTGCCTTCGCCTTCCTAACAGCCCTCCCTACTTCCCTTAGACATTCAAGACATTCAAGGTACACCTCCCTGTCCTCTTCCCTTTGGCTCCCCTTACATTTCCTGAAACTCGCCTTTTAGCCCTGACTTTGTCCCCCACCTCTTTAGAGAACCAGTATAGCCCCATCCTGTAATGCCCATGTCTCACGTGCCCAAGTTACAAATTTCTTGGTCTCAGTTTGTCAGAGCTCAGACGTGAATTAAGCCGAACTACCAAACACCAAGATGCACTCCCTCAGTTCTCTATCTAGCTTTTAACCAACTGATTTGCTAATGGAGAGTCACACATCTCCCACATAAACATTAACCAAATCCAAACATACATTTGGCTGCTTTCTTACATTGCCTTTGCCACCATCAAAAAGGAGACTCTTAGTTTAAATGTCAGAGCTCCAATATGAATTAAGCTCCACTCTGCACACTGACATCATGTAGTGCCTGGGGCCTTACTTCTGTGTGCCTCTGAATGTTCTGTAAATTTTTTTCATCCCTGTCTCCCCATCCTGTCCCAATGGCTGCCCAAGCTCCCAACATGGACCGAGTGCCCTGTATGGCTTGGGTGCTATTGCAGCATGCCCACCACCCCTGGCGTTATACAGTAACAGGCAAGTAGTGGCACCAACCTGCCCATCCACACTGCCCAAATGAACACAGCACCTCCTCACCCCACACACAGCTGAGGCAGTACCTGCACCAATATGGCCAGCTCCTCACACATGTGCCAACCCATCCCACCACCAATAAGGCCAGTTCCCCACACGTTCATCAAGCCCCCAGCACTGCCAACCCCTCCCATCCAAGTGAGTACAGCCAACCCTAGAATGAACATTGTAAGCATTCCCACCAACTCCAAGCAAATACGGATGGACCCAGCACCAACATGGCCAGTCACCCCACCGCATTTAAGCAAACAGCCAGCCTTGGAACCAACACTGCCAGCCCACACCAACCAAGCAACCACAGACAGGACTGGCACCAGCACTGTCAGCCCCCCACAAACATGATCTGTCCTCTCACCCCACCTATGCAAACAGCCAGCCTTGTATCACCACTGCCAGCCCCCTTGCCCACCCAAGTGAACACAGCTGCCCCCAGTACCAGCACAGACAGTCCCCCCCTCCCAAGCAAACACAGCCAGCCCCAACAAACGTAGCCCGTCCTCCTACGCCAAACTGAGATGCAATTTCATTTTCACTAGGGTCCTGCATTTACACTTTGTTACAGCTGCGGTGGCTGAAACACAGCAGCTAAATGACTTGTTTACTGGCACACAGTACTAAGGTTAACACTAAGGTTAATAGAAGTAGAAAGAGACGAGAGACCTACGTAAAGTACTCCCCCAAAAATTCAGTGGTAATATTTTAGAGTTTTTTTAGCTATATAGACATCCAGGTTTTTCTTTTACAGAGCTCTTTGTTTTTACTTATAACCACCTCCAGGGATAAACTATTACAAATACCCACCATCTCCTGCATATATAAATATTTCCTTCTGGGATTTTCAAGTGTGTTCAGCTTTATTTGGAGGAGCTGCCCTCTTGTTGTCTTGATGTCTCGCTTGCAATCAAAACCAAGGTCAATCAGTAGTTTGGGGGCACTTATGACATCAAACAAGAACATGTCTCCTCTTAATTGTCTACACTCCAGAGTAAGAGTAAGTGGCACTGGTGGGATCTGAACCTGAATCTCCTGATTACTAAGCCTGTTCTTTGGTCACTCCACAATGCTTCTTCCTCATAGTAAGAGTGGTAGCACTGGAGTCACAGTGGCACAAATCGTCATGTCATGCTTAACCCCCCCTCCACAGTGTGCGGGTTTACCTGTGCTCCATAGAGCCACAGCCACCAGCACAATTGCGCGCGCTGGTCTCTTGATCTGGATTGTTGCAGTGGGAACTGGACTAGGAGGGGGAGAGGAACAGCATCAGTTTTGGTGCCAGATGTGTCATTTAAACTGCGGCTCCTACCACACATCAAAGCATCCACCTGTCACTGCTGAAAGGAGGGTGAGCAAGTGTTCAAGACTAGTGAACTATCTGATCCACTAATTCCCAGCCGGACCAAATCAGAAACTAGTGCAACTGAACACTGCATCAAAGGTAGCACAAAAATATAGTAAGGGCAGGTGAATTGTCAAATAAAGTCTTTGGGCTAGTGCCCTTGAGACTACCCACATGGCAGCCTTCTTTGTCCATCCTGATCTCTAAGGGCATGGCAATGGGGTCAGCATAATGGTCACTCAGGTTCCAAAGTCTGCATATGTAGCCAGAAGGGCTCGTGGACCTGATGAGAACTTAGTTAAATCAGGCTCAACATTTTGGGGCATCTGTAATCAAGAGACAGACCTCCAGCCTTGTTGTGAGTGATTGACAGTTCTATGGACCAATCAAAAGCTAGATTTCCCCAGTGAACAGCGGGGACTGTTCCAGAACTCAGTCAGTCTGTGTATGGCTGCTGATGTAGGAGTCAGACTGGAGGAAAAGAGACATACCACAAATCGGCCAGAGCCAGAATTCCTGCCCTGGAAAAGTTGAGCTATTGTGTGCTTGCACGGTGCAGACATCAAGGACAAAGTAAGAATCAAGGGGAGGTGTTTGCAAGGGTAAGCCGCCCTGCTAGCACTCCTTAGGTACTGGGAGAGACTTCAGCAGCACTGCAGCACATCCTGGGACAGAGATCAGCTCTGTGTCTGAGGAGACACCCAGCCAGCGCTGCTGCTAAGTGCTGGTTGTCACAGCACACATAGTGACTTGATGCCAGAATACGGTGTACCAGTCTGACAGAGCCAGGCTTCATGGGCTGAAGGTGTGTCTGTGACTACAGAGGGAGAGATCGTCTGCTACATGGGAGAGGAGGAGCAGAGGCCTGACTGAATCTAGAGGGAGAGATTATCTGCTACATGGGAGAGGAGGAGCAGAGGCCTGACTGAACCTACAGAGGGAGAGATTATCTGCTACATGGGAGAGTAGGAGAAGAGGCCTGACTGAACCTACAGAGGGAGAGATCGTCCGCTACATGGGAGAGTAGGAGCAGAGGTCTGACTGAACCTACAGAGGGAGAGATCATCTGCTATGTGGCAGAGTAGGAGCAGAGGCCTGACTGAACCTACAGAGGGAGAGATTGTCTGCTACATGGGAGAGTAGGAGCAGAGGCCTGACTGAACCTACAGAGGGAGAGATTATCTGCTACATGGCAGAGTAGGAGCAGAGGCCTGACTGAACCTACAGAGGGAGAGATCATCTGCTATGTGGCAGAGTAGGAGCAGAGGCCTGACTGAACCTACAGAGGGAGAGATTGTCTGCTACATGGGAGAGTAGGAGCAGAGGCCTGACTGAACCTACAGAGGGAGAGATTATCTGCTACATGGCAGAGTAGGAGCAGAGGCCTGACTGAACCTACAGAGGGAGAGATTGTCTGCTACCTGGGAGAGTAGGAACAGAGGCCTGACTGAACCTACAGAGGGAGAGGTTATCTGCTACATGAGAGAGTAGGAGCAGAGGCCTGACTGAACCTACAGAGGGAGAGATTATCTGCTACATGGGAGAGTAGGAGCAGAGGCCTGACTGAACCTACAGAGGGAGAGATTATCTGCTACATGACAGAGTAGGAGTAGAGGCCTGACTGAACCTACAGAGGGGGAGATTATCTGCTACGTCGGAGAGAAGGAGCAGAAGCCTGACTGAACCTGCATAGAGCTGTTTCTCATGTCACCTTGGAGAGGAGCTTACCAGCAGGAGGAGTGGCCCACCTGCCGTTACTATACCCTGCACTCCAAGGGAGATCCCGCTGGCTTGGGGAACTGTGAATAACTCAGGGCTGCTTCCTGTAGCACACCTCTTCACAATTCCCACAAGTTAAAGTATCAATGTGTGAAATGCAGACATTGATAGTTTAACTTGTGGGGAAACCAGTTACTGGACTAGGCCATCCAGCCAGGAGTATGAAATACTCAGTTGGGGTTTAACTTTGGATTTGTTGCCAACAGTGTTTACATCTATAAGTGCACACCCTAAGATTTTAAGCAAAGAAACACTATGGGCCAGTGCAGATTCCCTAGCTGAGTACCCAGTAAATTTCATATTAAGCAAACTCCATAGAGCAAGGGGATTGCATATAGCTTTACCAGAGTATATAGAGGGGCTCTGGCTGTACAGTTGGGTGTGTGGGATTTGAGTGCATGGTGTGGGGGTAGGATATCTGAAATATAGCACTGGGCTTGCATATTATTATTCGAACTGTTATTTTGCATAGCAAAACCCTTCTCTTTTCCCCTAAAACCTGTTCCTGCTACCCCTCATAAAATCCTTCATATGCTGTCTGTGAGCATATTATTAGTAGAGTGTTAATTATTGCTTTTTTTGGGGACCCTCTTGTTGCATTGTGCTGTTTCTAGGATGGGGTGATCCTGTCTGGAGATATAGCATCCCAGGGGTTGGTACTATACTTGCCAGCAGGCCTACTTTAACCTTTATCTGTGTGGAGGCACCCCAAAACTTCATTCATCCATTCATTCATGAAAGAATTTGAAAACTACTGAGCCAGCCTTATTTACAACCACATCAACGAACATGTGCAAATTGAAATTCAATTATGGATACAATCCTTCCTCCCCCCATCAGGAGTTATCGACCTAGGCCCTCAACTTTATATGAGCCTGTAAAGCTGGGCTAGTGATTACCTACAGTCTCAGTCAGCCAGTCACCTATAAATTATAGCATTTTAGCCCTACTCCTTCCCATAGAAATCCAGGTTTGCAACTTAACATCTAAAACTGTTAAAGAACATTGTTAATACTGCACGTTCTTATTATCTGCAACTGCAACATTTAAAGTGCTAGATTTCCCCGTTTCCCCATTTAAAATGCTTGCATGAGTGTAGATTAATGACAATTGGCCCATTCTTTTCCTTCGCCTTTGCCAAGTGACTATTTCTCACAGTTCTCTGTGTGCTTTGCTTACTGTCCATTTTCTCAAGCTATGCCAGGGGAAGCAAGTCATTCCTGATCATATATGGCTGAAACAAGCATGAGCAACTGTCCATACAAGCAGAATGAGCACTGTAGCCCCAGCCCTAATTGGAAATGGAGCAGAGCATGCGTTTATTTCAGTAGGCCCTTTTTGAATGGAATTTCATTATGAGTATTGGTAGAAATGTACGCCCACGCACTCAAAACTACCAGTAGGCTGCGATTATAGTATAAATATGGTTGAATTATTATCATGATGACATCATGTTTGTAGTCTTAGAATTGCTCACCGTCTATCTGCCTTGTATTCATTTATTTTGCATTGTATATACTTTTGGGATATTTTGTGTTTAAAAATGGACACCGTGTAGATGTCCTGAGTTGTCTCAGTGCATCTGTCATGATTCTGTATCTGTGACACTTATGTTCTGTATATATGCTCTGTATTTACTGGTGTACCTTCGGTTGTGCTAACCGGAACCTCCTTGTAAATCAGCATGGCTCAGTGTTGGAGCCTCTTTCTAGTAGAACAGGTAGATACATAAAAGAAACAGAAAACGTGTCATTAGAATGATGACCATTTACCAGAGTGGTGTGGAACCCAGAAATGTAGTCTCGTAACACATGCACTATATAGTAGCTGCTATGAAGCAAGAAGAGTGGGTAACATGGATCTTAAGTTCCTTCCATCATCACAATACTATGCTACTATATTGGCTAGAGAATCCAGATTGCATTGAGGACATAAGGTAAATACCTTTAAGGCTGCATTTACATTTCTGCTTAACAAGGGAATCATGGGGTCCCCTTGGTAGTAGAGTGGGAAGGGAATCCCTATAAACTGGTAGATGTTTGCACGTCATATTTATTTCATCCCTACTTATGGGGGGACATAATGGATCTTAAGTCCCTTCTGACCTTAAAGCAGCAGTATTTGTTAGTCAGCAAAAATTTTCATTATATATTTTTTTAGAAATAATATATTTCTGACATAATTAGCTTCATCAACAGCATATCTTAATTTCTTTCTGATGTCTTCAAAACAGTTTTTATTGCTAATTTGATAATTAATGACTCAAGTTATTAAAGGTGCCAGCATTGCCAATTTTTATAAATCCCTTCCCTTGAGGTTACTTTTTGACTTTGCATGCTGGGTTCATATGCTGGACATACTAGGAGGTTGCTGGCACACATTATGATGGAAAACTGCACAGCAGCATGCCAAAATGTTTAATCTACTCCTAGTGGGCAGGGGCAGCCAGAAGGGCCTTTTATAGACTTCAAAACCAGATATCTCAGGTCAGGAATAAAATATGAAGAAATACAACATTGATATAGTAATGTTTTTTTTGCCAGAAATGCAATATTACCAAAAACCTACATGATGAAATATTGTTCCACTAACACATACTGCTGTTTTAAAATATTTTGTTGCTATGACCTCCTCTCATTGTGCCTCTTGATGCCGTGGAATGATAACGCCGTTCCAGAGGTAGCAGCTTTTGCAGTGCCAGCCATTTGAGACTTATTCACTAGGCGTGGAAACTGGACTGTTTGCCTTTTTGAGGCAGTAACTCGGATGTAAATACTGCAGTTCACAACAGCTCAGTGGTTTCTGCGTATGGTACTATACATAGATGTCCTTTGAAGAAAAGGACACTCATTGCAGTTTCTTTTCCCCTACAATCAGATCTGTGAAAACACAGCGTTTGAATAATGCTACCAATACCTTAGAAAATGTAAAGTATGTTCATTAAATATGTTAATGTTATAATCCTGTTCATTGACCCTTTTGAAGAATGATGCAAACCAAGATAAGCCATATATGCTTAGTATGGAGCAAAAGCCTAAGGAACATTTAAAATTCACAGCTTCACAGTGCCACAGTTACACACGCACTTGATTTGAAAGAATAAATAATTCATAGAATTTCTGATGTTCCCTTGTGAGAATTACAATAGCATCCTTGCAGTGCAAAATCCTCTTAAAGAGACACCCCATAAGACCCTAAATGACCACTAAAAAGAGTTAGGAATATGTGAAAATGCAAATTATTATCTTGTTTCTCTTTTTTTCTGAGGTATTATAAAACAACATTGTTTTACGTGTCGGTACAATCTTCATGCCCATCTGGTGAAGCTACGGTCAAACAAAATATAATTTTAGATAAATTTCTTAGTAAAACTATGAAAAAACTAAATGCAAATGATACTGTACAGTACCTGTGGTTCACAGAGAATTGATAATATTGGTCTGGTCAGACAAGCTGGTGTGCTTTCAAAACCTGAATTCTGCCATAAAATGACAAGGCAACAGCATTTTGTCGCAGTTTCATTTTGTGTCAGAATTCTAAGTTTTCTTGTTTTTTTTAAATTGTTTCAAGTTTTGCTTCTCTTTATTGGCTGGGGGGGGTGGGGTGAGCAGCTGCCTTCATGGTCAATGCTCATACCATTCCTTGGTTGATCAGCAGTGGCTTGCAAATGCCAAGAGCCTCACAGCTGGCCTCACTAAATTTTCATTTATTTTTGCAGTGCATTCAGCTGGTAGACTATTTTAATACACTGACTGTTTGTGTCTCTTTTCGTATCATTGTGTCCCATACCTGGCCATATAGTGGCCTGACCCATCGCATATATGGCTCTTTTAAAAATCTGAAACACATGCAGCAGAAGAACTGCAGAAGTGAAAACATGGACAATTTTCAGTCCACAGTCTAGCAGCTTCCAGCAGTATGGCCACCTTTGAAGGTTCTGCCCATGGTCTTTCATGGTCTAAAGGGCTGACATCATCATCATCATCATCATCATCATCATCATCATCATCCTTTCAACTAAAGATGTCAGTCAGTGCTCCAGATGAGGCAAGTTTAGATTTCTTTGCACAAAACCTTTTGTACTATTTTTGTAGAGCTACAAGTTCAGTTCTACCCAAGAACTGAACTCCTCAAACTTCAGGTATTCAATTGTTGCAGACTCTGATGAAAGTTGTTGAAAACAACAGCAAACTTCTAGTTCCCCTGGTTTGCTTTTCCACCACCTGGCGTGGACCAGTCGAGTGGGCAAACCACAGTTCACACACTAAGCAGCTGACACAGTCAGTTATATGGTACAAGCCTCATTTTGGTGTCAGCTTGTTGCCGGAGTACAGTGATGCAGCTCAGTCATGTGCTCGGCATTGGGCAGAGAGAACTTAGCTAGGGTACTAGCAATTTTAGCCAGTTTAGTTAGGACAAATCTTCTTATACCAAAAACTTTAAAAAAAAAAGCAAAAAACAAAACTAAAAACACCCCAATAAATAAATAAATAAATAAAAACTAATACAATAATTTAAATATATAAAATAAATCAATGGCATCAGAGAGGGTCACACAGCAGGGAGACAGCAGGAGGGAAAAGTGCTGTTTGTGACTGCCAGTTCAACTTACCATCCTAGCATAGATGATAAGTGAGGGATCTCTTACCTGGGTCCTAGGAAACCTGGGATACAAACAAGTGTAATGCATCTCTTGGGGTTGAGGTGCAAAGTGTCAAAAGAGGAAATGCTGTGCACTGTCCACTGCTACAGCAGGACTCTGAGACCAGGGCCTATATTTGGACTGGGAGGGAAGGAAGTGTGCTTCTGCTTGAGCAGTGGGCAGCAGGGTAGTGGCAGCCTGCCAGTTTCCATTTGCCCAGAACAAAAAACAAACAATCACGAAAACAATACTTTTGCTTTTGTATACTAGAAGAATAAATACTGGACTGGATCTTTTTTTTTGCTGAATCAGTGATTGCATTTTTGCAACTTAAGCTGGGACCCCTGAGGTCTAGGAATAGATTAGGGAAGGACTGGGCAATGGGTATCAAGTGGGTATAGGCTGGCAGCCTGGTAGTGTCCAGGTGCCCACAAAAAAAAAAAAAAAAAAAGAATAAGCACTGGAAGAGCCTTTTTCGCTGACTCAGTTGCATTTTGCAGATAAACTCTGTAGATCCTTGTGGCAGGTGGTTAGATTGGGGAAGGACTATGCAATGGGCAGCAACTGCATGTCAGCTGGCAGCCTGCTGGTACCCAACGGCTGCTAGGGCACTCTTTTGGCATCAACCCCCCCCCCAAAAAAAAGAATAAAGAAAGAAAAGCACAAGTCATATGTTTTCAGTCTTCATGTTTACAGCTTCCTGATGTTCCTGTAGCATTTGTGTGCTTGTCAGTCTAAGCTGTGCTATGGCAGTGTGATCTGGGCAGTGGGAAGAAAATGGGTGTGAGCTAGCAGCCTGCCTGTGCCTGGTGCTGCTAGTTAGCACTTTTTTGGTATTCCCTCCCCCCCCAAAAAAAAAAAAAAATATATAGAAAGAAGCAGGTATTTTTGTGTATACCTGCTTTAAGCAGTGGAGCAACAGAAAGATCAAAGAGACAGGGGCATGGTGGGATCAGCTAGAAGCACTAAAGAAAAATTAAAGCAGAGAGAGGTTAGCCAGAGCCCCTTAGCCTCAGTGGGACATGGAAGTGTGCAAACTGTTTGAACAGCCCATAAAATATTACACATTGTAGGAATCACTTGCATTGACACTGAAAGGGTTGCAGCTCCAGCAGTAATAGCAGAGAAAACAAAGAGAAAGGGCAGCAGGTGCAGGCAGTACAGAAGGAGCAAAGTGATTTCTGGGGAGCCTGGGGTCAATGACACAGATTCCGAGTACCTAGAAGTGGTAGCAGTAGCAGTTCTGGGGGGGGGAGGAGGAGGAGGTGGGACAAGTGAATTAACCAGGCTCTTTTAGACCTTCTCCCCAAGGTTTATGCACAATGAATCTCCTATACTGCCAGCACTGCTACAGTAAAGACAGAGGATGTTGAGATGGATGGTGAGGGCTTCTGTGTCCATTAGACTTCTTGGTAGACATTCAGCACTAGTCCCACAGTCCTGTCCAGTCTTCATGTTGCTACTGCTATATTTTCTTTCCTACAAGTCTGGGCTGCAGCCTGTTGCACCCTTTTGTCACCATCATCAGTTTTCAATTGACAGCAGTGCCACCCGTGCCCTTGCTGTTCTTCTCTTCTTGCTGCTCACTGCTCACTGATTAAAATTTGATTTCAAACTGATCTGATTTGGTTAGATAAAATTTGAATCCTAAACTGGTGAGGCCCCACCTGGAATACTATGCCCAGTTCTGGAGTCCTCACCTGAGGAAAGTTAAGGATAAGCTGGAGTCAGTGCAACGTAGGGTGACCAAAGTGATTCAGGGCCACCAGGGCAGATCTTACAAGGGTTGGCTCAAGGCACTGAACATGTACTTGCTGGAAACCAGATGAGTGAGTGGAATTATGATAGAGACTTTCAAGTTCCTGAAAGAAATGAACAAAGTAAATTGTGGGAAACTATTTAGCGTAAGTAGTGGATCAAGAGCACAGGGGCATGAGTGGAAATCGATGGGGGGAGACATTCAAGAAGGAAATGGGAAAGTTTTATGTAAGCCCACCATTTGGACTTACCTTGTGATGGCTATTGCCCCAATACTTCCCTGGCGGTGTCCTGCAGTGGTCCCTGGTGGGACTTGAGCCTGGTGCCCCATCTGGTCCCCATGGCACATACTGCCGAAAGTCAGGTGTCTCGGCCCCATGAACAAGTGTGGGCCAAGCTCTTTTGGTTGTTTTTGTGCCTCTGGGTACCTGGGGGCTCTTCTGGTCAGTCTGGGAAGCTGAGGACCAGACTGGCTGAAATGTAAATCGAAAATATGGAAGCTTGTGCCCTTCCACGCATGCACGGCTGCCTGGAGTCAAACATTTAAAAGAGTACTGCTGCATTTCTGAAAGCACCTAAAAAAGGTGCCAAAAGGGGAGAAATATTTTGGGAGCCCCGATGGGATAAAGGGTGCTCTCACTAACAAAATAAAAAATGTCCTGCCTCCCAAAAGGGAAGTGGGGCCGGGACCAGTGACTTGTAGCCCCTGAAAGGGCTTTAATGAGCTGTTATAGGGCTGCAATATTTTGGGCTGAAATATAAACAGTTATGGCAGCCCCCTGGGACCTGAGCAGGCAAGGAGGATGCTGGAACAATGTCAAAGGACACCAGATTTGCCCGGGAGAACAGCAGCCAATCAGAATGGGGAACTGTAAAACTGATATGAGGGACTGTTCTGCCCACGAAAAGGGGATTCATTCTGGGGCTTCAGAGAGTGCAGGAGAGACTTCTGAGGGCTACTGAGCCCAATACCTGTACCCAGACCCCAAAGGTCAGTTTGGCCCCAGCTTGTCTCAACTGGGCTGAGTGCCTGAAGAACAGTGCTGCTGCCAGAGAGAGGAAGAGAGTTTGGAGTGCGCTGCTGAGAGAGGAATTTGGAAGTTTGCAGCCAGAGAGAGAGAGAGAGAGAGAGAGAGAGAAAAGATTGGGAGCTACAGTGAGAGAGCAGAGACTGTAAGTGTGCAGCCCGAACTCCAAGTGCTGCAGCTGTATGCAAAGACTGAGCCACTGTGTTTCCCCCTCGGGGGGGGGGTAAGTTTGCAAAGACTGGCAATTGCTGCATGCAGAAAGACTGAGTGTACTGACACTAGAGACTGTGCCTGAGCCCAGCCACTGCTGTGCCTAGAGGAATGAAGTGAGAGCGCTGGGGCTAGAGACTAAGCCAAAGTACAGCTGCTGATTGTGTGTAAAAATGGTGTGCAACAGAGGGTCTAGTGGACCATGCCTGCCCTGTCCCTATACCAAAGAAGAGGAAGTCCAGTGAGGAAAATGGCCAGAGGCCTGCCTGGTGAACACTGTCTACAAAGGCCTCACAGCAAAGTTGGCAAGGCCAGGCAGGTGAAGACCAACGTTCTCCAACCTCTTCAGTCAGCCCTGCTGCTGCTACAGTGCACCACCAATGTGATACCAGCATGGTACCAGGACCAAGTGTAACCCCCCTTCCCTGTCTAGGGGTATTTGATGATGGTAGATGTTCATGGGGAAGGGGAGGCGCATTACAGCCAGAAACACAGTCCAAAAATGTAGAGTCCACATACCTGATCAGCCTGGTTTACCAGACCTGATGGAACCGGGGTGCCATCCGATCTACAGGGTGCAGAGCTGGTACACTGGAAGGGTAAAGAATGCTAACCTTCACCTGCCTGGCCTGCCAACTTCACTTGGAGGCCTTTGTGGACTGTCTTCGCCAGGCAGGCCTTTTGACATCTTCCTCGAGGGGTCTCTGGTTCCCACTCCTCTGGATGCCACCCTGGGACACACTGGGAACATGGCTGTGGAGGCAAACTTCTTTTGGCAACAAACAGTTCCTCCAACAAGTGAAGTGAATACCAAAACTGCAGAAAAAGGGATCCCATTTGATGAACAGGTAATTATAACAGGAACAGTCACTCAATGAAGCAGTAAAACACAGACAGGTTGCTTAGGACCGTGTGTTCACATCAGAAACGTCAAAGTCACACTGGACCGAAATAGGCCACATCAGAAACTATTAGGTGCTCAGGAGTAAAAGGCTTATCTAAACATTGGAAAAGCACTCTGGACCAAGGGGTCCCATTGGAGCAATGAATCCAGGTGGCCACCCTAAAATCTGGGCAGCCCACAGTCCAAACACAGGCAGCAAACTCGAGGCCGAAATAGGCCTTTATAAGGAAGCAGCAACAGTTCTGTCTCCCATCTTCATCCTTCATTGAGATGCATGGACCTCCAGGGGATGGCAGGCCCAAATACGGCCACCCTCACTATCGGCTCCTCCTTTTTAGGACCCACAAGGCACACACCTCTTGATGGATGACTCCCTGACCCACAGCAACCCTCATTGCATGCTTCTCCTGGTTAGGCACAGAGCCCAGAACTAAACCATCTAGGCACTGGGGCATGCGAGGACCGTGGGTTGTCCACACCCCTTGCCTCCTACCAGAACCCCCTCACCTCATGTCTCTCATTGCAGCTGTCAGGCTTCAATCTGTCCCTCGAGGAGACTACTTTGCAATTTGGCACCAAAGCACAGGGATCCACTGGAGCCGCAGATGCTACTTCCATTTCTCTGACTGCTGCACTGAAAAAACAAAACCTGGCTGCATGGCCGAGTGGGCGAAAGTCCCACTCTGACCGCTCCGTCCTTGAGCTCACTCACAAATCTCTCATTTCTCTCCCTGCACTCCTTTTTATCCTCGCTGATACACTTGGTGCCCAAACCCTGAGGTCTGATCATGCCAAACTCACTCTCTCCCTGATGCTCTGTGGGACTAACAGTCCCAAATCAGCTATTTACACATTGCATCCCACTGTGCCAGCTGGCACCAAAACTACTTTTACCACAAGGAGCAGCTGCTGCTTTGAATTTTACACAGCCGGCTGCTGCGCAAGCGCACTGCATGCAGCCCAGCATTTTATTTACAATGTATTCATTTATTTCAATCGCGGAACAGTCCCGAGCCAGGCCGCCGTAAAACAGGACCCGAGACCACCACACATGCCCTGGAGGCATGGACAACCACTCCATTATTTGGCCTGAACCTGAATAGGCTGAGACAGCAGGGATGCAGTGGTCGCAGCCACAAGCTTGACCCCGGGAGTCACCAGGTGCAACTCCCATCACAGCCAGGGACAGCCAGCACCGTGGTGGAGATCAGAACCACCACCTGGAGGTAAGCCCATTTTGGAGGACTTACACAAGTTTCTGCCACCCTCTTTGAACTTTGGAACTGTAAGTACCCCTTAGCTGTGGCTTTGGGGAGTCTTTATTCAGCTAGCTAGTCAGTAGAGGGGGTTAAGTCCTGGGCTGGACTGCATCAAGTATAAAGCTGCACCCAGACATCCAAGTTAAAAACAATCTGTTACTGTTCAAAGCTATTTGGGCCCCAATGCAGGGTCTCCAGCGTCTGCATCTACACCTTGGTGTGGTACCCACCATAAGAGACTGTAGGGGCTTAGCAGCTGGAAATGGGAAAACCAGGTGCACCCACAGGTGGGAGGTGGGCGATATTGTGTGGGGTCACATTGTTGAGACAGTTATTGATTTCGTTGTACAGTTTTCCTCCCTTTACTCCCCTTCCCCCCAAATAAATCCTGTTAATTGTTCATGTTATATTCTGGTACTGTGAATCACTGTAAGAGGGGGAGTCATTATCGTGTGGGGGAGCGTCTTTAGGGAAGTGATTATATATTTCCTGGGGGGTGGTAACCTGCAATCTGTTCACAGGTAATCCCTGCCATTGCCCCAGGTGGAGGCACTGCTTGAAACAGTTTAGCAATGCATATTAGCCTGCATCTCATAAAAAGAACTATGTAGCTGAATGAAACAGCCTGCAGCAGAATGCAGGCTGACAAGTAAAAAATCTGTTGTGTAGCATGGATTTATTCCTGAGGGGATGCTACATGTCTGTCTTGTTGGATAGTCATGTTCTAGGGGTTAGCCTTCCCTTTGTGATAGCACCTGCCTCCGGTACCAGAGCACAACAGTATTCGGTGGAGTCTTAACGTAATCATGGCAGAATGTTTACAATCTTTTATGGGGCTTTCAGTGACTGAGGGACACCATTTTTTGGAACCAGCAGTCTTGTGGATGGCTGCACTGCTGTCTTCATATGTTGTTAGAGCCTACATAGGCCTTATACAAAAATAATTTCTGGCAAAGCTGGCAAAGTACTCTGTGTGCAGCATTTATCCTTGGCATAATGGGAATCATTGTCTGTGCTTGGCAGTGTGTGAATGGACATAATGTTTGAAACCAGTAGCCTTCACTGACTGTGGGATGCTGCGCCTTTGTGTTTGGAATGTTGAAAACCAACAGATATCACTGTCATTATACAAATATTTCATTTTTGGGCCAAGTACTCTGTATACAACACTTACCCTTGACATGACAGGAAACACCGTCAGTGTTTGGCAGTCCTTAAAGTACCATAATTTTTCAAACCAGTAGCCTTCACTGTGGGCAGCAGCACCATTCTGCTCTTTAGTGTTCTTCATGCACCCTGGCTCAAACAAAATACTTTCTCAGTACATTCTAACCATAAAACAATGGTTTTCTACAGTCAAACTAGGGTGAACAAGTTTGAAAATAAGAGAGCGGTGGCCCACTTTCCTGGTTTGACAGGCCATGTTAGCAAGATTGAACTTTGGGCGATTCACACAGCCTTATAATTTTTTGTTTTGTATTTGATATACCCCTCTAACAACCCCCCTCCTTATAGTAGGAGAAGGTGGCTGTTCACCAGATATGTCCACGGGTGGGGGGGATTGTTGCCATTGGCATAATCCACTGTGTGAGTAGCCTGGTGGAAGGAGCTATAGGCAGCATAAAGACAGGTATCCTTGTAGTGCCGGGGATTCCTGAGAGTTAGAGTTCAGTCTTAGATGGCAGTTACAGTTTGGGAGGGAACGTCAATGCTCCAGGTGCCCTCCAGTGGCAGCCACTAGGGTGTTGGTAGTGCCATGGTGTCCTCTAGCATGCCTTGGGGCGGAGGGGGGTTCTCAGTGCTTACTAAGTGACTGGCTATTGGACTTGGGCTAGGGACACAGGAGACACCCAAGATAGCTCCTGCCTGGAGGCATGGCAGGAGTGATGCAAGTCACCATCTGAGCCAAGAGTGGCACAAGGTCCTAGAATGCTCATTGTGGCGAGGGGATTGTGATGGCAATGAGGGTGGCCCTGGGAGCTATCAAGGAGGGACCTCAAGTACCTGAGATAGATCCTGAGCCACTAGGATCTGTGGGTTTGGATTGCAGATGTTTGACCATAGAGTTGGGAGTGTAGTGGGATCACTGGGAGGGGGTGGGAATCTCAGGGGGAGTATTCTCTCAAGGGATATTTCCTGATGGCTTTTAGACCTGCAACAGATTTTCCCAAAGATCATTCAAGGGACATCCTAGTTAGAAGTGACACTGAAGGACAGCCGGTGCTGAAACATCAAGCACCTGAAGATGGCAGGTACCAAAGTGAAATGGCTGGAGAATAAAGTAGGAGACTCATCTCCAAGGAGCAGGGTGTAGAGAATACCAAATGGCCAGACTAGCCAGTGAGAGCAACCAGGGAGGGCAGGTTGAAGGGTTTGCTTGGCATGCACTCAGGCAAGATGTGAGTGATGCCCAGCAAGACTAAGCTGGCATCTTACATTATAGAAGGGTGGGAGAGCTTGGTAGGGAAGTTACAATCCCTGATGGTGTCCTCTAGTAAAGGAACTCACACCATGAATCTGAGGCTTGTCAGTGTGCCACAGCTACAACAAGGGAAATGCATTCACTACATTGAAGCAGTACCTTGCTTCAGGATAGTGCCCAAAACCAAGTTAAGCTCAGTTAGAAATCAGTATAGGAGGGGATAGGGAATAAGGTGTCAGTGTGGCTCAGTTGGTAGCGCATCCACCACTGGGCCAGAAGGTTTGGGGTTCTAGTCCCACACTAGAATTGGGCTCATACCTTAAACACTGGCACCCTAATGCAGTACTGGGGGGATGCTATATTATCAGGTTGTGCTGTTCTTTGGATGAGACGTTAAACCGAAATCCCTTCTACACATCCTGGTGGGTGTTCAGGTGGAAGTGAAAGAACCCAAGGCACTTTTTGCAAAGAGTAGGGGAATTTTTTATTATGTCTTCGAAATCAATATATACAAATATGTTTAATTCACATCAAATAAATATATGAATCAAAATAATTGTATTTATTTTTTATTTATTGAAATGTTTCACCGGGAAGGCACGCTGAACAACAAGTTGCTCATCTCCCGGTGCAACCTGGAGGGGTAGGGGAACATGAGGATAGTATACAGAGATTTAGTACTCAATATAGATATATGATTTGATTATATTCAATAAAGTGAGCAGACTATGCAGAAGTAATGAAAAGGAGGAATACTAACAGGTATGAACTAGATGGATACAATGCTAACAGTCTTGAACTAGATAGATACGATAGCACAAATATCTTTTGAAAACACTAGGTGGGACATAGCTTTGTAGTTAGAAAATGACTGGATAGAATACAAGGAGGTTGACCTAGGGCAAGACTGCAAGAAGAGACACAGATAGAACATAATTTGCAAGGTGTAACAAAAGTGCAAGGTTGATTATAAGTGCATTAGTGATTAGGGGTTAGCCAATGACTATGGCTAGGAAGAGATTGAAGGGGGTTGGGGGGCATGTAGGTAGAGAGCAGGGGGGTGGAAAGGTGGGGATTTGAAGGAGGGGAAGGCAAGGGGTGGAGGAGAAGGGTCTGCCAGGGCCTGACCCCTCCAGAATGCTGGGGACCCTGTCTGCACCAGGCGGAGGTCAAGCACTAACAGGAGGGAAGCAGGCTGTAGACAGTGGGAGTTAGAGCACGTCAGGAAGGAAGAGAGGGGGAAGAGAAGGGTCTGCCAGGGTCTGGCTCCTCTAGTATGCTGTGGACACTGCCTGAACAAGGCAGAGGTAGAACACGGCAGGAGGGAAGTATGCGGTGATGGGGAGTAGGCTTCAGAAGGACCAAGAGAGAGGGAGGTGGGAGAGAAGAGGGTCCAAGACCCAGCCTTTTCAGGAAAGTATGGAGTGGGACTAGGAGGTGAGGAAGGTGTTTGCCTAGGTTCTGGACCCCTCCAGGATAAACAGAACCCTGCCAGGGACCTAGACCAAGCAACAGCGAGTGGATAGTGAGGTTAAGGTGGTGTACAGAGGAGGGAACAGGGAGGTGGGGGTAAGGTGGAAAGGAAGGGGTGCTGGGAGAGGATGTAGGGGAGGGTTTTGCAGAAAAGAGGTGGGTGTGAAGCTGAAGCAGACTCATAGGGGAAAAAGTTAAGGAGGATTGTAGCAGGAGCAGCTAGCAGAGAGAAAGTTATGTAAGGCAGAGGCAAGGGAGTGGGAGGAGTGTCGTATTTGAGGTGGGAGGGAGTTCCAGATTTTGGGGAAGGAATGGGAAAAGCCTGATTGGCTGATGAGGGTGGTACAATGGGGGACTAGCAGGGTGCGAATGACAGAGGATCTGAGGGAGTGGGAGGAAAGCAGGGGGCAGGGAGGGAGCATGAGAGGTAGGAAGGAAGTACACCAAGCCAAAGTTTGGAAGTTAGCTTGGCACAGTGAGCCAGGCATCTGTAAGCAAGCAAGGGGAAGGACAGGGCACAGTAAGTGTCACAATGATGGGTTCGAGATGGGGAGTCAAGAACAAATCGACAGAAGGAGTTGAAAAGAGAATCCAATCTAGTAAGGGAAGATATGGGAGTGGCACCATAGGCTACATCACAGTAGTCAAAATGGGGAGGATCATCTTCCAGACAAGTTCTCGCCGGGCCATAGGAGGGATGCAACTATGGTTCCTGTAAAAGGCTCCAAGCTTGGGGAGCATTTTTTTCAGAATGGCGTCAATGTGGCCAGAGAAGCTGAGGTGTTGGTCCAGCCAAACCCCAAGGTATCTGAAAGAGGGGGTGTCCTCAAGGATTGTCCCATCAAGGGTGTATAAAAAGAGTAAGGAGTGGAGCCTAGAGAGTCTCTGCCTAGTGCCAAAGGTCATGGAGACTGTATTTCAGTCATACCCCTGAAAATATATCTCAAAATAAATAATGCAAAGAGTAGGGGAATTTTTTATTTAAAAGCTACATCACAACATATGAAAAACAAAGAAAAACATAAATAAGCATAAAGAAAAATAAGCATTAATTCATGCATATATACAATAATTAAGAGGCAAAAATTCATAAAATAACATTAAGAGGGGAGGAAAAAAAAGGAAAACCATCCTTAGAAAGCTAAACTGTTGCTCCTACTAGGTTCATTCAAACTTTATCAGGCAGGAAAGACCCCTCCACCATCTTGAAACTTTTCCAGAAGTATGAATATTCCTGTCTTTCATATAAAGAGAACATACAGCTTTTTTGACTAGTATATCTACTGTTTCATAAGGCGTTTGTTTTTGATAAAGCACCCATTGACATCTAGCTTGCCAAATATAACATTTTAAACAACAAAAGAGAACCATTAATGTTCCCTGATCATACTTATTAAGGCTATGTGGGACCAAACCTATAATAAAAAAATCATAATTCAAATCTGAAATCCATGGCAGCTTCCATCTTTCTTTCAGATATAGCCATAGACATCTAACATATGAACATTCAAAAAAAAGTGTGTTGTCATGGATTCCTCCACCGCTTGACAAGCATTATAAGGGCAGTTACGCTCTTCCTGAGCCTTATGCTTATTGACACCTCTAATATTGAGTCTTCCATACACTGTAAGCCATAATATTTCCCACATATGGTGAGGTATCCTAGGGTTATTAAGTTGTGATAGAATGTGTTTGTTCTTGTCCTCAGGACAATTTTTAAACTCAGGGACATTTGAATATATATATATATATATATCTTAGTGACAATGAAGGTGTAAAGAAGCGTTCCGGATTTACTGCAAATCTGATGAGATGTTAACCCTCATTTATGTAATCTGCTTGCAACAGGTCTGAAGTAATCAGGAATACTAAGTCTGGCAGTTATTTTGGGAGAGCTGTTACCCACTGGGACAGGTATGTACCCAGAGAGTTTTTTATCCGTTTGGATCATAAAGGTTTAAAGCCTCGAATTCCAGCTTTGATATTTAGGGAGATAACAGAGAGCTGAAGAAGGTCACTGGGTCAATCATCCCCATGCCATTCCTTTTCTTAGGAAGGTATGTGAAACATCTTTTAACCAGGTTTAACCTGTTACCCCATAACATCTGAGAAAAGGAGGCATATAACCTGGATTCTAACACTGTTGGTGGAGGAAAACTCATGGCTACATAGAGCAAACGGCATAATTTAGCATTCAAGCAGCTGGATCCTTTTAATTTTTGACATTTTCCAGCCTTTCCACCTGGAAACTTTAGTCTCAACACCTTGTGAGGCTGATTCCCAATTTTCCAGAGGCAAATGTTGTGGTCCAAAGGTTACACCTAAGATTTTCAAGGGGGATGTAGTTATTTTAATACTGTTCATATTTATTTCTGGTTGGGGTACTGGGCCAAGGAAGAGGCCTTTGCATTTCCCTACACTAAGTTGTGAGTTTGATACTTTAGAATAGTCACTAATTACCTGAAGTAGAGAGGGGATGTATGCATGATCTAACATAAATATTGCAATATCATCTGCATAGGCTTGAGCTAGAAGATCACCTGGGGTGGGTCCCTTGAGTCCTTGCCACTGTGTAGTTTCATGAATTTTCCTCAATAGAGGCTCTAAGGAGAAGATAAAGTAGGGGGCTGAGGGGACACCCTTGTCTTACTCCAGTTGTAAATTTTATTTCTTTACATATATTTTGCTTTATGATGTGTTTAACTAGTACTGAAGAATAAAGCGATTTTATCCACTCAATAAACTCTTGTGGTATACCATATTTTCTCAAAGTGGCAAATAAAAAAGGATGGTAAACTCGGTTGAACTTCTTGCATTGGTCTAAGGAGAGGATACACCCCCTTTTCCTTTGGATATTGTAATATTTAATGAAGTCTCTTATGATCATAAGACGGTATTGTATCTTCCTATCAGGGAGCCCACAGTACTGTGAAGAATGTATTAGTCCCTCAGCTACATTTTTGAGCTTATTATTTAATATTTGAGTGACAATTTTGTAATCGGAAATTAAAATAGATATGGGTCTCCAATTCTGAATGCAGGACCTATCCCCGGATTTCAGTAAAAACACAATCAAACCAGAGGTAAACAGAGGATGAATGGCGTTAACTAAGAAAAAATAAGCGAAAACTGCGTTTATGCAAGCTGCTAATAAGAAGGGGAAGGCTTTATATAATTCATATGGTAGGCCATCCAGTCCAGAGGAAGCTCCTAATTTAAGGGATTGTATTGCTTGTAAGATTTTGGGTACTGTAATGGGAGATGCTAGTTCCGGCAGCTTATTAGAACCATCAGGTACATTAAGACCCAACAAATAAGAGTCCATATCTTCCTCTGAGGGAGTCATACACATATTATGGGAGTATAAATGATCAGAAATAATTTCATACATCCCTTCTTCTGAATCTATCAAAACCCCTTTACAGTCCCTTAACATGTGCGTGGACATGTTTTCATTTCTGGTTTTAAAGCATTCAAATGGGTCTCCTATAGAGTTTTTTTTGAGTGCCATATTGCATTTCTGCTCTCAAAGTTTTAGCTCTGTCATATTGAAAATCTTTCATATCAGTTTTGATTTTTTCCAATTTGGGGACTATATTTATGTTTGGAATAGGATGATAAAATAAATGTTGCAGCTGATTACCGAGTTGCAAGTATTTTAGGAATTTATCTCTTTCCTTAGCCTTCCCATAGTTCTGGAACCATTTTTTTAGATCTTCTTTGGTGTCCAACCACCATGATCCTATGTCTTCATACAGGAATTGCACAGAAGTTCTGGTTTAAGAAACTGAGAAATCCCATTTTGAACTTCTGAGTCCTATAAAATAGATACATTTAATTTCCACCTTTTATGATGGACAATGTTCACAGGTTGTTGAGAAAAAACAATTTTAAGAAAAAGGTGATCAGATAATTCTATGGGGTGTATCTCTAGGTCAGGGATGGGTACATTTTTGGAGATTAAAAAATGGTCTATGGAGGTGGTGAATTTCCCCTCTTCTGTAGGTATACTGATGCCCTTTTTTAATTTTTCTTACAGTCCACTAATTCTGCTATATGTAGCAGACTGTACAGGGCATTAGAATCACAATATGGTTTTTTCCCTTCTAACCTCAGACCTGACTTTGGCAAATCACAGAAAGAATTACATAACAACCCTACACCATCAGCTTTATCTGTGCCAAAAGACCAGTAGGAAGGTCCACATAGCCATTCTGAAGAAAAGAGATGAGCCTGGTCCAAAGTAGACATCCAGGATTCCTGAATGAAGCAAATGTCTATCTTAGAATCGTGTAGATACTGAAAAACCACTTGTCTTTTTGAGTTATTAATCAGACTACATATGTTCAGGAATCCTATAGACAGATTGGCATGAGAGATGAATTACTGGAAGAGGGATTGGAATTTTGTTTTCTCCTTTTCTTTTTTTTTCCTTTGTACAGTAGTCTGGGGCTTCAGGTTTGGATTGGGGAGGGTCAAGGTTTTCTAGCTTGCCCAACTCCATGTCTGACTCTCTCCACGCTGTGGCTAAGGCAGCATTGGAATTTGAAGTTTCAATTGGAATCTCTTTTGGTGCACTTGGGGTGGGGGGGAGACAGTAGGTTTTGCATTCCTTGTTACCCTTCTCCTGGGAGTAGGAGCAGGTTTTGGAGTAGTTTGGGGATCATTTGCACCTCCAGTGGGCGCCCTAGGGGGGTCCTGGTAGCAAACAGGGGTGAGTAGAACAGAAGGGGGGGTTGCATTTTTTCATTAAATGTCCGTTCAGTAACTTCATCCTCCTGACATTCAACATCCTGCACACTGTCTTGCAGAGGGTGGGAAGGAGATGGGGTGAGTGGGTCCGTGTACCAGGTTTGTCTGTGGAGGCTTCATCCTGGGCTTTTTGGATTTAAAGCTCAGGGCTGATCACTGAGGCCTTGTTTTTTGCTGCCCATGAACACTCAGAAAAAACATATCCCATTTCGTCACACAAGTCACATTTTGTCAGATTGGCGCATTGGTGACTGTTATGCCCTACCTCCCCACAGTTGTCACACCTGGGCCTATCGCACACACTCGATAGGTAGGTTCTCGACCCACATTTGTAACATGCACGTGGCTGTCCAGCATAAAAACAGAATCCCCTGTCCCTGCCTAACAAAAAAGAATTTGGAATATGTTTGATACCACTGTCATTTTGTTGTAGCTTGACCTTATACTTCCACCCTCTGGTCCAAAACAATTCTGAATCCAAAATAGCTTCTGGAGAACTAAGTACCTTGTATTTTTGAGATAACCAGTAGATGATGTCCTCCACAAGAACTCCCTCATTCCTAAACATTATTGCTACATATTTTATCAATGATTTTGTTACAGGAATCACAAGGAAGGGAGTCCATAGGGGGAGAATTTAAGCTGATTATATCTTTGCTAAAAGATTTCAAGTGCATATGAGGAATGAAAACTAATATCAAAATGATCCCCATCTGATATGTTAATAAATGCGAACACATCCCTAGCAGAGAAAATGCAAAGAATCTTTGAGCAGTTTCCTTCCCACATAAAACCTATCTGGTCCGTCCTGCAAACCTCCCTTGTATCTCAGCCTTATAGCATTCTGCCTGGGGGATGGTTCTTTTTTATTCTGGAAAAAAAGTCAGATATCAGTGGTCTTTGAGGTTGGCCTTCCCCTGTAGTAGTTTGTTCTTCATGCTGGATGTTCTTCTTGGTTGGGTACACCCTTTCTGAATCTTTGATGTCTACTGCAGGCAGGGGAGGGGTCAGAACCAATAGTTTATGGTCAGAAACCTCCGTTGAGGTTTGAGGGTTTAAAAAGGAAAGTCCTAAATCTTGATGAGTAGTTTATTTTTGTCCTATTAATTTATTAGTGCATTTCTTCTGTGATGCATGCTGTTGAGGGGCCAGATCCTATACTGGAGAGATTTGAGTTATGGGATCTTTATCCCACTTGGAGTCTGGCAGCTAGGTGCCATCAGGGAAGCATTTCCAGCCAGCTTCTTTTAAAGCTTTCTCAGGCGACCAGTTTGATAAGGGGTCACCCTCCTGAGGCTGTATAGAAAAAGCCATCTGGACTGCTGAGGCAGCAGATTACAAGTTAGTTTTGGCAGGGATGTCATCCACTGAATCGTCACTATATAAAGAAGCCCTGGTTGGGAGGTTCCTTTTAGACAGAGTCAAAGCATCCCTTTTATTTTTATAGTCCTCTTTTTTGTGTTCTTTAGGCCAGATCCTCTTGCCAAAAATGCAAAGATTGTGGCCCCTGTTTGGCTCCCATTATCTGTTTGGTATTTTATTTGTAAGTCTATCTCATTGTTTTGTAGGGGCTGGTCGGTAGGATTATGTCCACTAATCATGAACGTTGTAGAAGTAGAGGGAGTCTCAGTCAATCTTACTGTTTTTACACGTTTAGGCTGGGAGGAGGCTCCCCTCTCCATCGCAGGTAACTTAGGAAAAGTCAAAAGCAGGTTAGTAGGTTCAGTATTATCAAAGACTCACAAAAGTCAGCCCTCACTGTCTCTCCCAGAATTTAAAACATTAATTTCTTCCTGCGGTTCTCAGCTCCTGTTACTACAAGCGATTTCACTGCCAGCCGCTATCAGTTTTGAGCAAGAAAGAGGAAGAGTTACCTGGGGGGAGGGCCTGAGGCTTTGTTGCTCCTGCGTCTCAGGAGCCTTCCGAAGAATTGACAGCACTGCCGTACCCATTGACAGACTCTGATTTTGTCCTATGTCGAAGTAAGTCCATTTGAATCTGGTGCCTTCTACGATCTTGTTCTTGTTCCTCTTCTCTGAGCACCTACATTTTTTTTTCCTTGTAGATCACTTATAGATTTTGCAGATTTCACCTCTAACTTCATTAAGTCTGGGTTAGCCACACTTAAATCTTCAGTCGAGACATATATATCTGTACCTTCTTCATTCATTGTGTTTGCCATCTCAGTTTCAACAAGAACTGTAGCCTCTTGCGATAAGACAACTGAGGAGGAGGCCTGCTCCTCTGTCTCTACAGCATCCACCACTTCTTGTGGCTCCTTCAAAGTGGCCATTTTGGAAAATGGCAGCAATTCCCCAACAGGAGAATGAGGGAATTTCCCCGATGTCCTGGCCAACATTCCTCTTCCCATAAAACTGGTTCATGCAGTTGTCCAAGGCTGTGTGTGGGTGTTGATGTGCAAAATGGCTGCCACTACATGTTTAGTCACTTCACTACCAGTCCAGAATTGCTTGTAAAGTGCTTTGGCATACAGTGTTTATCATATATATATATATATATATATATATATATATATATATATATATGATTATTCTTCATCTCTGGGCACATGTTTTCCCAAGAAGCAAGTAGAGGCTGTTCATGGGCACATTGCCATACAAAGGAAAAAGACAGAATAAGTCCACAGTGAGAATGGGGACAGCTGGGAGAATGATAGGGTTAACACGTGCTAGAGCAGCAAGCTGCAATATGGCTGGCATGCCAAATTACCTGGGCCAGGAAGGTTATTAGGTTACCCAGGAGAATTTAAGGGGCAAGAGGAGTTATTTGTGAAAATCTGTGTTACTGCTTATGTGTTAATGAATTGAGGTCCTTTGTCCTACTGAGATTTTTGTGTACAAATTAACTCATATCAAATATCCCACAAGTAGAGCCAAGTGCATGAAATCCAGCCATCTGTGTGTTTTGATCAGCTACATAAGTTGCCCAAAGTCCATCCCAGCTGAGGCAGTAACAACAAGAAAAGCAACCCAAGAACCTACAGTAGGGGCAAAGGGCTCCCAATGAGAAAAGGTTACCCCTATGCGTAGGAGTTCCCTGGGCCATGCCAACCCCATTCCAGGCAATGATGCAGGTCAGTCACCATGCCACCTGAAGGGGGAGGTGGTTTGCAACCCTCTTTCTCCAAACCTGGAAGAATACTCATGCAGGCAACTTTCATGAAGTGATTTCTGATGTTATGAAATGGGGGAGGGGTGTTTAAAGATTTGTAAATTATACTTCCCCCAAACGTTTTAGCACCAGTCATAAACAGACTATATAAAACAGGACATCAAAGAACACTTCAGTTCACTAACCACTTTTTATGACTCATTATGAAATAAATGAGTAATACAAATCCTGTATCCTAATTGGCTAAGACCTGCTTTCAGCTGTGCTGATACCTCAGTATTTCATTATGGTCTGGAAATAATGCCTGCCAACAGGTATTTTACTTACTTTAAATCCAAACACCTTTCCTTAGTCCTGATGCCCACAATCGAGATGGCTGCCCTGGGACAGCACTTGCACCTTTTTTAGGCTTCAAATTCCAACTCTGCCAACAAAAGAGAGTTTCTGCAGGCCCCCCCTCTACAATTGCTCTAGTGGCAACAGACCACCCCTCCACAACACACTTTTTTACACACCAGTACATAGTTCCCAAAATTAAAATAAAAACAACTAAAAACCCCTCAAATAGCAATTTTTTTTAAAGATCTGTAGGATACATTTCAAAAAAGCAATAAAACACTCTTGGGATATCACTACTTCCCTGGTACTTCAGGCACCAGGCTACAACCATACCTCAAAGGGAACCTACGGAGTGACAATATCCCACAATATACCACACAGTGTATTATTGTTTAATTGTAAAATTGGTTGAGGAAAAGCCTAAACTGTGATTGCTGCACTATGATCACATGACTATGGTACACCTATGGTATAGCAATGTAGTAGGATCACTTACGTGAGTACAGAGTAGCAGTCTGAAAAATGAAACAGGCTTATAAATGTTTCAGAGTGCAATGCTCTGCTCAGATAAGTGGCCCCTGCTACCTCACTACTGATTCCCTGTGAACAGTGTACCCTGTCTGTCCCTCAGGTGGAATGCTATTGTAACTGGGTCATCATATAGATGTTACAGATGTTATCTCTCAGTTACAACCCTTGCCTTGTACCTGTGGGGGCCAAGCAAGATTGTGGGTCCTGGACTCATTAAATTCAAGTGTGGAATTTGGTTTGGAAGGGTAATAAGGCAAATTGCATGGTGCCTCCACCCAGAGAAAGAAATAGTGGGCCTGTTACCAAGTAGAATACTGTCTCCTCGGAGGCAGTTCTGACCCACCTCCCCAATAACTCTCAGACACCACTCTGAGACACACTAGTACCAATATCCACACTACACACAGTAGTAGATCACCACAGTTTCAATACATTTTTCGAAAAATTTACTTTTAACTAAAGTCCTGTTCTAAATACTGGGTACTCAAGTAAACTGCACACTGTTGCAGGCCTGATGACGTGATGCACGGGATCTTGCATTGGTGCACTTACAGACACACAAGCTTGCTTTTACCCAACCTGACAGACTTTTGGCTATCACTTTTTATTAAAATCAATTGTAATCCAACAGGGAAAGCCAACACAAAATTGTAATGCAAACAAGAGAATTGAACAGCAGCAGTTTCTGACTGTCAGGCCAGTACTCATGAGTCCTGTATAAATTTGGAAGGAACCCCAGATAGTTCTGAACAGGTGATGTTGCAGCAACAGGTAGATGGTGGATGTAGGCCTACACTGGGCCTGGTCACTGTGTTGTGGCTTTCTTTTTCTTGATCAACAGCATGTGGGAGCATGGCAAGTTCGGGAGGTCTGAGACCAAGTAGCTACCCCATCTCTCCCCTGTGGGTGCGCAGTCGATTATGGGTACAAGTACCCAGAGCCAGGGTCCTGAGTACATTGTCTCTTGGCACACAGGCAGGGTAGAATGGCTTGTTCTCACCTCTGATTTCAGCAGGTCTGCAGATGGCTTTGGCAGATTCAGCCTTTTTAAAGCTTTTCAGGATTCACAGCACTTTCTCTCAGCTGGGATGGAACTTCCAGCAAATAGATTCAGCTTCCACCAAGATCTTTGACTCTGAAGCCTGGTCAGGCCCTCAACTTTCCTCTTCAACACCTCTCTCCTCTCCAACCATTTGGAAAGGATTCACTGGAAGGACTACCTGAGCCCCGCCAATGTTGGGGTGTTGCAGGGAGGGTTCGGCTCAGCACACTTCAATCTCAGTCTCTCACTGGCTTTCAGGCTGTTCACTCTAAGTCTGGCCTCCTCAGAGGCTGGAAAAGGGCACCAAGCACTCTGTGGCTGTTCCTCCAAAGTACCTGAGTCTTTACCACGACCCTTACCAGTCTGGTTGGTCAATCGTGGGGGTCAGAGTCAACAAGATGCCAACATCCATGTGTTTATATTTAGTTCAATGCCTTTTATCAGTTACACACCAGTTTATTTGCTGCTCTTTGCTTTCTTGAACTTTTTAAACCACTTCATCCAGACAAGATTACAGCCTGGTTTGCAATGATGATATCGGGGTTCCCTTTGGTTCAACTTCAGGTGCAGGGGCACCCCTTTCATTGGCGCATACAACCAGAGAAAAAACAACGCAAATAGCAACTTCTCCACTCCTTGCTTCCAGTACCACTTCCACCTGTAGGACACAGACATCACAGGTGGACTCACCTCGAACCTCAAGTGGCTCAAAAAGGTAAGCCGCACCTGTGTGGGGGGGGGTTACACTATGCAGTACCTTTTGTGATATACTATATATCCTGAGTCTCTTTTGTAACTCCCATTGCACCTGCTTAAGTACTGCACCTTGTATATATTTGTATTGCATTCTTATGTTATGCACTGCTGCTGTCTTTAAGAACACCTGTGGAAGAATATATTTCTGTATCTTTTGTAACTTGTACCTGTACCTATAATCTCCTACCCCTTTCATTGGCGCATACAACCAAAGAAAAACCAATGCAAACAGCAACTCCTTCACTCCTGTATGTGCCAATGAAAGGGGTCACCTCAGTAGTGGGCAAGATTATGGAGCACTCCTTAAGGAAAGGATAGTGCAACACCTGAATTCCATAGGAGCACAGGATCCAAGACAGCATGGGTTTACAACAGGAAGGTCCTGTCTAAACTAATCTCATAGATTTCTTTGACTGGGTAACAAGAGTGGTGGACCAAGGGGGAGCAATTGACATCGTCTACCTTGACTTCAGCAAAGCTTTCGATAGTGTTCCACATAGAAGATCAATTAATAAGCTGGGTAGGCTCGGGGTGGGTCAGAAGTTGGTCAACTGGGTGGCAAGCTGGTTGACAGGCAGAAAACCGAGAGCGGTGGTAAACGGTATACAGTCAGAAGAGATGCAAGTCACAAGTGGGGTACCTCAGGGATCAGTCCTGGGGCCAGTCCTCTTCAATATCTTCGTCAGTGACATTGCAGATGGAATGGAGGGTAAGGTTTGTCTGTTTGCAGATGACACCAAGATCTGCAACAGAGTAAGAAGTAGATGATCCAGATGGGGTGAACAGAATGAGAAGAGATCTGGATAAACTAGCAAAATGGTAAGACGAGTGGCAACTGGGGTTTAATGCAAAGAAGTGCAAGATAATGCACATAGGGAAGAGAAACCCTGAAGCCACCTATAGGTTGGGAGGGGAGTTGCTGGCAATCACAAGGGAAGAAAGAGACTTGGACATCATCATCACAGATGACCTGAAATCAGGCTTCAGTTAACTCCATTTTGGGAGTATTTGACTCCCAAAAATAAAGCAAAAACTTCCCAAATAAAGGCAGAGAAAGTCATTGACTTCCAAATATAAAAACTAAATTGTACGATTTCCAAAATTTAAGCCACAGAAGTTGAGAAATGATGGATTTTTTCTAAAAGAAATTACATTTTACCACTAATATGTGTATTAACATCCATAAATTGCTCATTCCTAGAATATTTGTTTTAAAATTGTGGAATCTGGGAAGTATTTTTACTTCCAAAAAAATGGAATGACTTCCAAATTTTGACCCATGGAAGAATTTGACTTCCACTAAAAATAAACTAATTAAACCCCTGCCTGAAATCATCCAAGCAGACCACTAAAGCAGTAGGTAAGGCTAGGGGGATGTTGGGGTGTATTAGTAGGGGTGTCACAAGTCGTAAGAGGGAGGTAATGATCCCTCTTTACAAGACACTGTTTAGACCCCATCTGGAGTACTGTGTGCAGTACTGGAGGCCACACCTTCACAAGGACATTAACCAGATTGAGGCAGTCCAAAGAAGGGCAACCAAAATGGTGCAGGGACTGCAACAGAAAACATATGAGGACAAATTAATGGAGCTCAATATCCCCTAGAGCAAAGGAGGGAGAGAGGTGATATGATTGAAACATTCAAACACCTTAAGGGCATTGACAAGGTGAAAGAGTCTAACATGTTTCAATATAAGAAAAATAGCAGGACAAGAGGACACAGCATGAGATTAGAGGGAGGCCGATTAAGGGGTAATGTGAGGAAGTTCTTTTTCACAGAAAAGGTGGTGGATGCATGGAACGGCCTACCTCAGGAAGTGATGGATAAGAATACAGTGCAGGGCTTCAAACAGTCATGGGATAGGCATAAGGCAGCAATACAGATGAGTATGAATAGATAGGCCATTGACAGAACAAAGGCCGATGGCACATATATAAGGTAGAAAAAGAAATGGGCAGACTGGATGGGCCTTGTGGTCTTATCTGCCGTCAACTTCTATGTTTCTATGTTTCAGGGCCAGATTAAGGTATAGGCAACATAGACACAAGTCCAGGGCCTCCAACTGCCAGGGGACCCCCAACAACCCCCAAAATATATTTACTATATACCAATTTCTTTCTGCCTGAGCTGTGTTTTTTTTTTTTTGTAATGGACTTGGCTGCTGACTAATCTGAGCAAGGCAGGAGCTGAGCTGTGATGGGAATCTCACCTCCCTGATTAGGTGTTAAGTACAGCTGATAGCGTCAGGGGGCTCCAACCAGAATGACCTTTAAGGTGTAAACAGGCCCTTTTTCTTTGCTTTGTCTGCTTGAATGTGAATCTCGCCTCCCTGATTAGGTGTTAAGTACCGCTGATAGCTTCACGAGGCTCCAGCCGATTGACCTTTAAGGTGAAAACAGGCCCTTTTCCTTTGCTTTGTCTCCCACCCCCAGTATTCCAAGTGGGAAGAAGTAGCTAGAAAGATACCTGCCTCCAGTTGGTGTTTCTGATAGGGAGAGTGACTGGTGCAAATATTAAATGGGGTCCCCCTGCAGTAGTCTGTCCACTACTTGCCTCATCTTGTGCATTTGAGGGGGGCCCAATCATTCATATTGAAAGGACTGGAGAGCCAGCAGAGCCTGCTTATTGGAGAACCTGCTCCAAGTTCCAGATGCCTCTCATTAGCACATGGATGTTCTATGACATGCCCTGACCCAGAGTCACGTAGTATGCAGATAGAGGTTGTGGTTCACAAATCCAAGTGTTCTGTGTCTACATGTTTTCTAGGTTGTGCTGCCTAATGTTTTAATTAATTTTTAAACTCCTTGGCTGGAATTGGATTATCATTGTTAAATGCAATTCTCCTCTCAGAGAAAATTAGTAGGAGGGTTCATGGTTGAATTTGGGTTGGGGTGATGAGTGTGATGAAAATGATCATCAAAGTTATGAAAAAAAAGAAAAAAACGGGGCTGAATTTTTTAAGTCCCTTAACAATATTATATTGCAATTCGCAAACAGTATGGCAAGCCTGATCATTAATACCACCTACAAAACCACATTTTAATGACACAAACTAGCAAAGAGGCTACAGTGCTATCGATAGGCATACAATGCCATCAGGGGCAGCAGTGGTCTTTAGATCATATTTGTTTAATTTGCAGGCAATTGTATATGTTATGGAGCTTATACATACAATACCATCCCCCATTATATACAATTGCCTGCAAAGTAAACAAATAATATCTGAGGGCCACCACTAACCCTGACCATTATGTCTATCTATAGCACTACAACCCCTTCCCTATGTGGTTTTGTGGGTGGGGCTGTATCAGGAAGTAAGATTGTACTTGCAGTAAGTTAAGTAGTGTAAGAAAGGCAGCAATCATATGTGCTGAGAGTAGTCTTGCACATACAGTGATCCCTCGATTATGCACCAAATGTTTGTATAAAATGACAGCTAATCCATTGCCCCTTACTATATCGCACCCTTGATTATCCACCCAATTTTGCTTGTACAAAAATCGGCAAGTAGTCAAGGGTGCACTGTATATTATCAGACTGAAATCAAACTGTATGTGATACTTGGAGAGAAGGGAGACTAGAGAATGGTGTGCACTGTCACTAATATGATTTTGAGAGAGGGGAGCAGAAGGGTAGGAATTTTGATTTGTAATCTGATGCCTGTGTCCCTTTACATACAGACTGTATCTTAACATGAGATACAGTTTGCATGTAAATGAATTCCCAAGGTGCCTTACAGTTTGTGACAGGATCCCTTTGAGGCAAAGTGGCACGGTCACAGTGAGAGGGAACCCTAGATTTCTCTTGGGCCCAGGGCCCCAGGTTACCTTAATCTGGCCCTGCCTTTGCTGTTTCACACTATGAATTTCATCCGGGCAACATGCCTTCTTCTCCCACCTCTTTCCTCTGGAATCAACTTCCTCTGGCTCTCTGTACTCTCCTCCCTATGTTTCAAAGTTCCCCTTCAAGACCTCTCCTCTCACACCTGCTCCTGCAGTTAACACCTTCTTTCCCCAACCTCCCCACTCTTTCGTACTTATTTTCCACCCCTTCCCTTTCCCTCCTTTGCTTTGTGCGCCTTGCTTGGCCTTTTAAGGGACAGTTCCTGTTTGCTCCATAACTTTCCCCTAGGCAGACATACCCCCTTTCTACCCTGCTACTTTGAGGACTCTGCCAACTCTGTTGGGTTCCCCTCAGGTTTCCTAACTTTGTACTAGCAGCTACTGTTAGTTTGTAACTTTGTATTACCATTTCAGCTGCATTGCCCAGTTTTTATTAACCAATATACCTTTTATTTATATTCATTATTTCATATTGTAAGTTGACAACATGTGTTTATATTTTGTATTCTTGTGTTGTTCTCCCCTCTGTAACCCTCCTGTCTCCTGGGTCACACCCAAAAATCAGCTTCAGCAATGTGCCTCTCCTGTTCATTAATTTCTACACAAAGGCCTCACACTCAAATATGGGTCTGGTCCCAGTGTGCACTTTGTGTTCAAAAACATTTTGGTTTACTTACTGTTTACTGTAGTATAGGAGATTTTATCACAGCAACTTTGCTTACTTCTAGGCTGACATCTTCTGTTACTACAAATCCCAGAATCCCCTGCAGCTGACATTAGAGCAGTACTACAGCACTGTGAGATTCAATAGCCTGCTTGCATGTTAGAGCTTTTATAATCTCTGATCAGATGTTTTCTAGTTTTGCTTTTCTCCAGGGGCTAAGTGCAGTCCTCTGTGACTGTACTTAGCCCTGGCAGGACAGCAGGACCAGCAAAAAAAGACTATACCTTATAAAAACTCTAGCATGCACTGCAGGCAAATGAATTGCCCACTGCTGCAGTATTTATTTGTTGAAATGTTTCACCAGGAGGGCACACTGAGCAGCAAGTTGCTCCTCTCACAGAGCGACCTGGGGGAAGGGGGTTACATAGGGTTGTGAAGGATGATCAGTTACAATAGTATGTAGGTAGTACAAACAATACAACATTGTAAGATTATGCAACAGTTAGAACACAAGATATTGTACAATAAACAGTAGTGGAACATTGGATAAATTACAATACATGTCCAAAAATGTACAAAAGAACATATAAACATACAAAACAGTGATAAAGTGACAGAACCATTTATAGTGCATGAATGTATCAGGAGCAGGATCAAGATAGTACGCAAGTGCTGTTGTAGTAAAAAGGATGGGATAGGGTGTGCACACGGATGACCCAGAAGGGCAGGTGGAGTAGAGAGGGGGTGAGGTAAGAACTGAATATGAGAAGAAGGGGTAGCCATTTCCTGATTCCCCCTTCAGGATGTTGAGAACCCTGCCGGGGGGGTAGGGTAGGAAGGCAGAAACTGAGGCTAGGTATTAAGGAGAGTTAAAGCAGGAACAGTTGAGGGAGAGGTAATTGTAGGGTGGAGGTAAGGGAGTAGCTGGAGGAGGAGTGTCGTATTTCAGAGGTGAGGGAATTCCAGATTTTAGGGAAGTGATGGGCGAAACCAGTCTGACTGATGAGAGTGGAGCGGTGAGGGACCATCAAGGTACAAGCGTCATTTGATCTGAGAGAGTGGGTGAGGGGAGGTGGAGTGGAGAGAGAGAGAGGATGAGAGATAGGAGGGGAGCACTCCGAACCAGAATTTAAAGGTTAGTTTGGCACAGTGTGAGATGCGTCTGTGAGATAGTGGAAGGAAGATTAGAGAACGATAGAGTTCACAGTGGCAGGAGCGGGAAGGGGAGTCGAGAGCAAAGCAGCAGAAGGAGTTAAAGACAGTGTCCAACTTGGCCAGGGAAGATTTGGGAGCAGCACCATAGACTACGTCACAGTAGTCGAAGATGGGGAGTATCATCTTCTGGACAATTTCGCACCTTGCAGTCAGCGGGATCCAACTACAATTCCTGTACAGAGCAGCAAGCTTGGGGGGCAGTTTCTTCAGGATGGCATCGGTATGCACAGAGAAGTTGAGGTACTGGTCAAGCCAACCCTCCAGATATCTAAATGAGGAGGTGTCCTCCAGGATGGCTCCATCAAGGGTGTGGAAGTTGGGTAGGGCCAGGAGCCTAAAGAGTCTCAGCCTGGTACTAAAGGTCATTGAGAATGTCTTCTTGGCATTTAGAAAAAGCTGGTGAGAAGCAAACCAGAGCTGAACTTGGTTGAAGTCATGCTGTAAGCTGGTTTCCACAGCAGCAGGGTTTTTGCCGAAACTATATAAAACAGTATCGTCAACGTACATGTGGATAGACGAGGATGAGCAGGCTGTGGAAAGATCATCAAGGAAAATGGAGAAGAGTAGGGGACAAAGCACTGAGCCCTGAGGGACACCAGTGTTGATGGGGAGTGGAGGGGAGATGGAATCAAGGATTCTCACTGATTGGGTCCTGCCAGTGAGGTTGGATTTAAACCAGTTGGTGGCTGACAGAGCAAGGCCAGCTGAGGAGAGGGAATCAAGAAGCAGGGGATGTGAAACAGTGTTGAACGCTTTGGCTAGGTCAACAAAGATGGCCGAGGCGATCAGGCCATCATCATCCATCCCTGAAAGGATAGAGTCAGTAAGCCTGAGGAGGGAAGTGGTTGTTGAGTGGTTCTTCTGAAAACCAGATTGGAAAGTGATGACGAAGGAGGAATCAGAGAGGAAGGGTGATAGCTGAGAGAGACCTAAATGTTCTTGAAGTCTGGCAAGGGTAAGAAGGAGGGAAATGGGGCAATAGTTGCCAGGAGTGGATGTGTCACCACCCTTGGGGAGATGAAGGACTATGGCATGTTTCCAGGAAGAGGGTACTTGGGCAGAAATAAAGGAGAGGTTAAGGATTAGGGAGCTAGGATAAGCAATTGCAGGAGCAGAAAGGTAGAGAAGTTTAGGTTTGAGCTCATCTGGTGAGAAGCCTTTAGAGGGGTTGAAGGATAGGAGGGCACAAAGAGCTTCATCAGAGGAGATAGTAGAAAAGGAAAAAGGGGGAGGGGTAGGCACTGGCTATGGTGAAGAGCTGAAGTTAGTAGGTGGTAAAGGAGAAAGGGAATTTAGAAGAGATGTGGTGCACGAGGTGTAGTAGACATTAAATTTATTGGCCACGGAGCCAGGGTTGGAAACTAGGGAGTTATTTAGTTTGAGAACTGGAGGGGAGGGGTGAGAGGGGGGAGAGAATAGGGGTGTGAACTACCCTTCAGAATTTAGATGGAGAGTTAATGTTATTCATGAATGAGGAGTTGAAATAATCAGACTTAGCCAATCTAGTAGCTTTAGTACAGGAATCACGTAGCATTCTGTACTTGGCATAGTCATTTGGATATTTTGTAGATTTGTGTTTCCTCCAGGCCCGGTCATGTTCCCTGAAGCAGGCCAGTAGTTTGGGGGTGATCCAGGGGAGGTGAAGCCCATGGACTCTGGTCCTTCTGAAAGGAGCAAAGGCATTCCATGTGGCAATGAATTTATCCTTAAAATAATCAAGGGCTTGGTCAAGAGAAATAGCAGTGGAAAGGGTGGCCCAGTCGGTGGAAGCAAGTGCAGAGCTGAGTTGGGTAAGGCCTAGGGATTTAAAGGACCGGAGCTGTATGATTTTAGGGGGAGGTTTGGGGTGATGGACCTTATGTACAATGAAGATGGGGTTGTGATCACTAATGGCATCAGAGAAGAGACCAGATTTAATGATGCAGTGCAGGTGGGTTGTGAGTGCCCAGTCAAGCAGGGTATGATTTTATGTTTTTGGATTAGGGCATGTGGGCTCAAGTATAAGTTGAGTGAGGTTGAGAGCAGTGATGTCATTGCATAGCTTGTTTGACTTGGAAGACAACCAATTTAGATTCATGTCACCCATTATGAACAGTTCACCAGATTGTGAGAGGGAAGTGGTGTTGGCTAAGAGATCAGTCGTGACCGAGGGTTGAATGCTTGGGCAGCAATAGATGCCAGCCACAAAGATTGGGATTGAGAAAGGGAGGGTAATGTGGGTGACAAGGACTTCGAAGGTAGCTGGGATGGAGGTAGGCAGAGTGGTAGTAAACTGAAGTGAGGACAGGATATACATGGCCACTTCCCCTCTGCGACCTGATCGATCTTGTCTGGAGAGGGAATACCCAGGGATAGCAATGGCATTGTCAGGGATACTTTTTTTGAGCCATAGCTCAGTAATAATTAAGATGTCAGAGGTGTGTGACATCATAAGAGTTTGTAGGAGATCGATTTTAGGTAGTAGACTGCAGATGTTCAGATGGAGGAGCCTCAACCCATTAGGGAGAATTGAAGTGGAAGTGGAGTTTGGAGACATGCTGCTTGGGTTAGGAACCAGGATAGGAGAAGAAATTGGGCCAGGGTCGGGGTGGATGTTCCCTGATGAAAGAAGGAGGTGGGCAAGGATGAAATAGTGAAGTTTAGGACTTTTATAATGAGAATAGGAAATACGGGAGGGAGGGGTAGAGAGAAGGAGATAAGGAAATGAAGAAAGGCAAAGTGACTAGGAAGGGAAAACAGAAAGGCTGTAGGGTAGTAGGGAAAGTGGGGCCTATTTACAAGAGGTATGAAGAACCCAGGACTAGAAGTGTTAGGAGAGCAGTGGGAAGAGGATTGCAACCTGCATATGTTGTTGCCCTCTAGTGGCTTTACAGTATAATTTGCTAATGGAAAAGTTGACAACAACAAAAAAAAAATAGAATTGAGCAGCCTTTCCCATTAAAAATAAACTCACAGAGAAAGGTAACTTTTTTGCAGGCTACAAAATACAGGGCATAGAGAGAAATCCCAATTAAGCCATCAGCTTTAAGCCTCAGAAGTGCCCTTAATTCAAAGTAAGGAAAGCTCTACTGGTGTTCCAAAGTGGTTTCTGTCATAGCGGAGGAGCTCAGATGTACCTGGGATCCAGAGGATGTGGCTGAAAGTCCAGGGGGGTGGATGGTAGTACTGCTCTGATGTCAGCTGCAGGGGATGCTGGGATTTGTAGTAACAGAAGATGACAGGCTAGAAGTCAGCAAAATTAGTGTGATATAATCTAATATACTACAGTAAACAGTAAGTAATCCAAAATGTTTTTGCACACAGCCTGCACATTGGGACCAGCCCCTCACTTGGGTGTGAGACCTTTGGTGCAAACTGTTCCCCTTTAAATAGACAAACAAAAAAAGATGAGCAGTAACAATACTGAGAATTTCCACAATGTCTGGTTACCTTTATCTTAGGAATTGTTGATTGCAACAACTTAATATAAGGCATGTGTTTCAAAGTATGATCGGATTCTTCATAGCAGGAGGAAAAAAATGATTTTTTCACAGTCAAAACTTATCTCAAGCTGAAAATATTAAGCTTGTCTCCCTGCATTAGATATGATTCAGGCAGTGACTTTCCTCCACTATTTGTTTTTTCCTGTTCGGTATAGATTTTATATTTTTCCGAAAACTTGGCAGTCACTACCATCATTCTTCATAATTATCTAGAGCAACCACTGCTTTCAATTCTTCATGGAGAAAAAAACAGGATGCATTTAGCATAAAAGGCAAGCTTAATTGAAGTGACGTTAGGGAATATTCTTGGATTTATGTAGAATTTTACACATCAGAGTGACCTCCTTAAGGTGAAGCACCTATTATTTAAAGAGCCAGTGGAGCCGAAACAGGTAGACAAGAAAATAATACAAATTTCAAGAAGTATTCAGTTGCAACTTTTTATTTCTGAATTATTTTTATTTTTCATTTTGCTCATGAGAAAGTCTTTTATACGATAATATTGTGCTGGATCTGTGGAACAATTCTTAGCCTGACAGCTGACATATCTTTCTCTAGCCCCCCCACTACATCATCAGCATTGTGATCTCACTGACAGTGACATCACAGATGACTGACCTGGCAGCTACTGCAAGGCTGTTCCTAAGCAGCAGTGATGTCACAGTCCTTGAGGTCACAATGCTGATGATGTAGTGGGGGGAATAGAGATAGCTATGTCAGCTGCCAGGCAGAGTGCTGTTCCACACACCACTCCTATTAACATCAGGTAAGCAATCTTCTAATTAAACAAAAGGAAAATGAAAAGTACCTCAGATTAAAAAGTAATGGTTGACTGCCTTTAATAATTAATATTAGTTTTAGGCAGTACACTAGCTGTCTAAGAGCATTCCCGGGGTATACAGGTAACAAAAGCAGAGTTGTTATCAGGTTACATTTTTACAGATTTTATAAATAAGTTTTAATGTTTACAAGCACACAATGAAAACAATAACAATGTGAAAACTGCAGCCATGTATAGATATTTTGGGAGCATAAAGTTACATATGAACATACAAAATTGCCGGCAGAAAAAGGCCCACAGGTCTATCAAGTCTGCTCGACTGTGCAGCTCTTAGTTTCATATTACTACAGCTGCCCCAGCCCCACCCAAACCCCTCCTTCCTCCCTTTCCTGGTCTTCCTCCCTTTGTGTTCTTATTGTACTAATCCTGCCCCTGACTCCATCCCAACCCCGCTTAAAGCTATCCACTGTCCTCAATTCTATTAACTCCTCTGGCAGTGTGTTCCATCTCGCCACCACTCTCTCTGTAAAGTAGTGCCTCCTCATCTCCCTCCTGAACCTTCCCTTCCAACTTCAGACTGTGCTCCCTAGGGACCCTTCCCCCCTTTAAGTGGAACAATCCTCCCTCTCTGACTTTGTTTATGCCTTTCAGGTACTTAAAGGTCTGTACCATGTCCCCTCTTTCCCTTCTCTTCCAGCAAATACATGTTGAGCTCCCTCAATCTTTCCTCATACGGCAACTCCCCCAGTCCCATAATCATTTTCGTAGCCCTGCGCTGCACCCTCTCCAGTAATCTCACATCCTTTTTGAGGTATAGGCACCAGTACTGCACACAGTACTCCAAGAGTGGCCTCACCAGTGATCTATACAAGGGCAGGATGACCTCCTCCTTTCTAGAGGTGATCCCTCTGGCAATGCACCCCAGCATCCTCTTTGCCCTTGCTGCCACCCTTCTACACTGTGCTGACACCTTCATGTCCCCTGTGACTATTACCACGAGGTCTCTTTCCTCCTCTGAAGCTATTACCTGCATTCCCCCAGCCAGTAGCTGGTCCTGGGATTTCTTGCTCCGAGGTGCATGTCCTTGCACTTCTTAGCATTAAACCCCAACTGCCACTCCCTAGACCAGTGTTTGAGCTTAGCTAGATCCTCCCTGAGTGCCTGCCTCCCTTCCTTATTGTCCACTTTTGCAAAAATCTTAGTGTCATCTGCGAATAGGCTGATCTTACTTTTGACCCCCTCTGCAATGTCTCCAATGAAGACATTGAACAAAACAGGGCCCAGCACTGAACCCTGCGGCATCCCACTTGTTACTGGCCTTGGCTTGGATGTCTCACCCCTTACAACTACCCTCTGTTGTCTGCCCTGCAACCAGCTCTCAACCCATCCCACCAATTTCTCCCCAACCCCCATGTCCCTCAGCTTGCTCATTAACCTCCCATGGGGCTCAGAGTTGAAAGCCTTGTTGAAGTCCAGGCACAGGACATCCACAGTGTGGCCTTCGTCAACCGCCCTAGTGACCCAGTTGAAGAAGTCGATCAAGTTAGTTTGGCACAATCTTCCTGAGACAAACCCATGCTGTCTCTCATCCTGTAGACCATTACTATCGAGAAAGGTTATCAACCTCTCCTTTAGAATGATCTCCATCAACTTCCCCACTATGGAAGTCAAGCTTACCGGTCTGTAGTTGCCCGGTTGGTTCTTGGATCCACTCTTGTGAAGGGGCACCAAGTGAGTCATCCTCCAGTCCCTGGGTACCTTCTCCATCTCCAAGGAGGTGTTGAAGAGGTCCATCAGAGGGCCTGCCAACACCTCCACCAGTTCCTTCAGGACCCTTAGGTGTACACCGTCTGGTCCTGGTGCCTTGCCCACCCGCAAGGCTTTAAGGCCCTTCAGAAATCTAGCCTCTTGGATGATCTCATCTGTTATCTCTGCCCCCCTTCACCCTTGCCCCTTTCCCTGTGGTATTGGGCCATCCCTTTCTTTTATGAACACCAAGCAGAAGTACTCATTGAGTGCCTCTGCCTGTTCTTCTCCTTGTTCCGCCCATCCCCCCCCTTGATTCTAACAATGTCATCTCTACAACTCCTATTCTCCCTTATGTATTTAAAGAACTCTTTTTTCCCCATCTCTGATTCCCTGAGCTAACTTCAGCTCCTTTGCTGCCTTGGCTGCCCTGACTAATCTGATCATCTCCCTAAATGCCTTTGTGAACACCTCTCTATCCTCATCACGCCCTGATTGTTTGAACTTAAAGAAGGCCAGTCATTTTCCCCTCACCTTCCACGCCACTTCCTTGCTGAGTCAGCTAGGTTTTTTGGACCTGGACTGCTTACTCTGAGATTTGGCACACGTGTTCGTGGCCTCATGCAGACCCTTCCTAGTGATTGCCCACTTCTGTTCAGCATCCATCACTGGGTTAATTTTAGATAAATACCCCTCTAGGATGCTGCCCATTCTGGCAAAATCTGCCTTCCTGAAGTCCAACACTCTTGTCCTGGTCTTAGCCGACTCCCTCCCTGTATTGAGGAGAAACCACACTGAATGGTGGTCGCTTCCTGCTAGATGGTCCTGTACTACCACATCCTGGACTTGATCACCATTTGTTAGCACCAAATCCAGTATGTTCCCCTCTCTAGTAGGTCTCATCACCCCTTGCACTAGGTAGCTATCATGGATAGCCTCCAGCATCACCTGTTCTATGGTGCGTGCTGTAGTTACTGTTTGCCAGTCAACCCCAGGTAGGTTGAAGTCTCCCACTATAATTGTATTTCCCTTACCACTCACCTTCCTGATTTGCTCCCCTAGCTCCCTATCCACTTCCTGGCTCTGTGAGGGTGGCCTGTACACCACCCCCATCCTGAGCTTCTTATCTTTAGGGCTTTGGAGCAGTACCCATATGGCTCCTGGCCTCCCCTCATCCACTCCTCCCTGGTACACATTATCCCCTCCCTGACATAAATAGCCACCCCTCCAGCCCTTCCCCCCTCCTGGTTCTGGCGGAACACCTTATAACCCGGGATCGTAAGATCCCAGTTATGGTATTGGGTGGCCCAGGTCTCTGAGATGGCGACAACATCAACCTCTCCCTCTACCATCATTGCCTGGAACTCTGCCACCTTGTTTGCTAAGCTCCTTGCATTCAAGGATACTATAGTCCACCTTGTGCCCCACTCCTCCTCTTCCCATCTCTCCCCCTTCCACTTTTGCCTTGGTAACTTCCCATCATTCTCCTCCTTCTCCCTCTCAGAGGGGAGAGGCCTTCTGGTCTCCCCTGGAAGGTGTCTCCTCCCTGCTATCTGACTCAGCCCCCCCTCCTCAGTTTAAATCTATGTTGTTTTTAATGTACTTCTCCAGCCCCTGTCCCAATGCCCTTGTACCCTCAATGCTGAGATGCAGCCTATCCTTGGCATAAAGTCCCTTATTGTTCAATGTCTCACCCCACTTCCTTACTACCCTATTTCTGCACACCAATCCTTCAGCCACCCATTAAACTCCTGTATTCTTAGCTTCCTCACCATGCTTGCCCTAGGTACTGGGAGTACCTCGGAGAATGTCAATGAGTTTCCCACCCGACTGCAGATACCCCCCACTTCTCTGTACCTCTCCTGTACTTCTTCCACTGTACTGCCCTCTAGATCATTTGTTCCTAGGTGCACAATGATATGAGGCTTCCCTCTCACCTTCTTCACTCATTTCTGAATGCACTGCCTTACTATCCCTGCTGTCACACCTGGCATATGCTCCACCCAGGTTCGACTCTTCCTTGCTCCTTTACTTCTCCATATCACCCCCCTGAGCATAGAATCCCCTAATACAAGTATTCACTCCCCCATCCCTTGCACTTCCCCCATGGTTTGCCCTCCTATGAGCCCCTTTTCCTCAGTGTCCTCTCCTTCTATACACTGCCCTTCCCCCCTTCTCCTTCAATTGCACCACCACATCCACCTGCTCTCCTCCTCCTCCTCCATCCCTTCTGTGCTTGCTCCTTTCCACAACCCCTCCCCCTCCACTACGTGTACCTCCTCCCACTGCCTACTGCACGGTGACTCCCCCAACATGTTTTGACCTTCCTCCCCCTTTCTTTAGTGTATTCGTCCCAACTTGACCCGCTTCCCTGCCACTCCCCACTTCTACCCCACAGTATTCCCTCTCACCTTGTACCCTGTAATTCCCCCTTCTCTCTTGGTCCCCTGAATCTTGTTCTATGGTGCCTTCCCCAACCTCCTGCCCTGTTTCATCAGGCAGCACTGCGTACCTGTTTGCTGTCTCCAACCTCCTGCCCCAGCCCTCCCCTGTAATCCCTTCCTGCCTCTGCTTACCCCAAACCTCTTTTCTACTTCCTTTCTGTCTTCCCATGTTCCCTACCACGTACCAACATCCCCTTCTGGAACTCCCAGGACCCTGTGGACTTGGTCCCCCTGGCCAAGCACCCCCTTCTGGCCCTTGGCAGCCTGGTCTATCCTGCGATGGAGCACTCCCTGCCCCTCTGCCCCATCTCCTCCTCATCCTATCATTTCTGCTCCCTCCTCCCAGTTCCCATCTCAAGCACTTTATCTCCAGCATAAGCTGTCTGAACAGCCTGCACACTGGACACCCCCCACCTTCCACTAGGTTCCCAGAAACAGTACTGCCCCACACCCATTGCAGCTCATAACCCTCCCTGCCTCCCAATGCCCCTAACCCTAGTCATTCCTACCCCTCCACTCTTCTCTCCCATTCATCCAGCTGCCTCCTTGCCCTGGCCTCCACATCTGCCCTGTATTCCCTAGGCTCTAAATATTTCACAGATCTTTACAATTGTGTCTGTATTATTTAAGAACTGTAAATCTGCATTTCTGTCAAAACATTGTCCTCAGAATAGACTTACCTCAAAAAAGAAATTGCACAACCATTACATTTGCATCAGTATTTCTTTAAGACTTTAAACCAGATTTCACCCCCTTTAAAAGCTCGGCCTCCTGCCTCTTCCTAATAGGTAGAACCACCACTAGGAGTGGTCCACTTACCTATTTAACAGTCCTCCTCCCAGTACAAGCTAACCAAACTAGAAGAATAAGTACTTCCCTTTAGTCCCCAGGAACACCCACTGTAGCTCCTGCTTCTTCCAGCTCCCAATGCAAAGTGATGTAAAGTAAGTACCGTATGTGAGAGGGTAAGTGTCAAGTGCAGGGACTGAACAGATGGGTGATCATGGTCTGTTTGAAGTACTGCAAGTTTCTACCAGTAAGCAATAATCCACAGCAATGTGTGTATTAAGATAGATCTTGTTGCATGCCCCAGGTGAGTTCTGAAGCATGAGGCACATGCAAGTGTTTTCAGCCACCTGGCAAGTGCGGTAAAATCTGTCTTACAACACAGCCTGGTGTGGATTATTGTGCTTATCAAATGGCTTGTATAAGTAGAAAACTGTCTGAGACATTTTGAATTTGACTGAGAGCCAGCAGTGCAGTAAGACAAATCGTCCAGCACAGTCACATGATGTGCTTCAATCAATCATTACTCATTTTTTATTTTGTTTTTGGATTATAATACCTTTGAGCCTGAAGCTGTTTTACAGAGGTTCCACGCCAAAAGAGAAATACAATAAAATATAACATTATACAATATAATACAACAATTAGCACCAGAGTGTTACAATAACAAGGGTACAATGTTCTGACAGGCACTAAAGGGTAGACAATAAAAATACATTTTGGAATAAGTATAAAACAGGTGAACATACAGCAGCCAGCAATGGCCTTGTTGTCTGAGATCAAGAGGGAGAAAAAGGAATGGGGAGGGAGTATGTCAGGGGATTAGGAAGAAAGGACAGGAGGTGGGAGGGGGCTCATGGGAGAGGACTGGTCTAAGGAAGCATGGACAGTGGAGGGGGGGTAGAAACGAGAGTGGGGGAAGGATGGGGATAGTGGACAGGATCCAAGTCTATGTTTACAAGGGGGCGGGATCATGTTCTTTCTTTTCTTACTGTCATTTTATAATCTTTGCTGTTGCTGGGAGACAGTTCCAGCTGGATGGAGAAGAAACAGCAAAAGCCTTCTCACCATAGGTTTTGTGTGTTCTAGAAACATGAAGGATGTTCCCGACTTGAGCAGATTGGAAACATTTGGATAGGAAATTGCAAAGTTGGCAGGAGAAAGACCATGGACAGTTTTATTTATTTTTTTATTTTCTGTACTTTTCCTGCCACCGTACCAGTACCTCATTTCCGGTCATGGACCCTCCGCTTCACTCTCATATTAAAGCTGCGACTCCTGATACCCCTGGCTTTACCCCCAGGGCAGGGTTTCAGCACTGGCCCATAGTGTTGCATCAATGGGACAGGTCAGGCTTGACCTGAGAGCTAATTGAAGCCAAGGGCGGGCTTCATCAAGGGCAGCCAGCAGCATTTTTTTTAGGTTGCCCCAGTGGCAGGGATGTGTAATGATGTCCAGCATCTGCCCCTCTTACATGTTGGCACCGGTTGCCTGTGGTTCCTTCAGCCTCTGCCAGGGGCCCATCAGGTGCTGGATACTTTACCCCTCCCTCACCCCCCAGAGAAGGAGAGCAGTCCATGGGATGCTCAATCATTCTCCCCAAGTTGGCCCTCCTACTCCCTGGGTCCATTCCCAAACCTGAGTCACCGGCATCACAAGCAGAAATCCAACCACTGCGCCGGTGAGCCGGCCAGACCATGGACAATTTTATAGCTGTGGAGACCTATTTGAACTCATCTTTTATTGGGCGCAAGTAATTTTAGGCTGCTGTACAACAGATGGTGGTTTGCCATTCAGTCACAACCTAGTGCAAATCTGCTGATGTTTAACAACTTAGTAATCTTATGTAGTAAAGTGTGGTTGGTTGACCTATAAGCTTTGCTCACATACTCCAGAGCAGGTAAGAGGGATTGCTTAGGTAACAGCTTCTGGTATTAAAGTCAAGATAGTTTTATTGCAAGAGAATTTGCACAGCAGTGGCTGTAGGTCAGTAGGTAGCATGCTTGCCTCTGCAACTGGAAGATTGGAAGGTCCTGGGTTCTAGCTCCATACCAGGTACTTGGAGTAATACCCATAACTGACACGGGGGGGGGGGTTACTGCACTGTTGAAGTGCCATCCTTCAGCAGAGATGCTAAACCGAGGTTCCTTCTATCCATCTCTGGGCACTGTCCAGGTGGAAGTTAAGGATCAGATAGCATTTACTGATGAAGAGTAGTGGAATTTTTTTTGAAAGACAAACATGCAAATTAAATGACACAAAAAATACTCATTTCCAAACAAATTACCCACAACTGAGAGAAAATGGATACTTCATAACAGTATAGACATAAATAAGAAACAACCCCCATTATTGGTCAAAATCCTCACACAAATGTGCATTGAACTACTGACAACCATGCATCCCTCAAGCCCTCTTTTCTTAAAATACACAAAACGAAGTCAGAACAACAGTTCAATATACTGTAGTCAATGCAAATGGAATTAATTACCTTCCGTGACACCACTTGCCATGACACCTTCATGTTCCTGAAGTCACCCATGGACTATTTGCCCATAGCTGTCGAAATTGTTGCGTATTTAATTTAGCCATACAGTAAAACGAGCTTTCTTTAAGTAATTTGTAATATGAGTGATCCATGCCATATTGTTAGTAAATTTCTGTTGCATAGTAAAAGCACAATGTTTTTGCCACATGTAAAATTTACAGGCCACAAAAATAAAATTTAGTGTGTTTCTATGACACTTATCCCTTGGCGGATGGTAAGACACCTACGTTACCATATTCAAAAGGTTTGCACTGCCTGCACCGGGGTTGTGCTAGCACAAATGGCTGATTGCACATGATTGCAATATTCAGTCATTAGCGATGCGTTGGCCAGGAGCAATAGTGCATGTGCAGTAATATAATGTAGTTAGCACAGAAAAAAGGGGCGGTGATATGAATATTCGATGCAGCATTATATTCAGTGAATTAACACCGTGCTAAAGGCATTTGATGCAGCTTAGCATTGCACAAGTTAAAGACTATAAAAAACAGGTTGGAACCTGGGCAAACCCAGAGACGGAATCAAGAACTACAACAACAATGGCCCACATTGTCTCCCCAGTGGAGGTAGTCCTGGAGGATGAGGAGCAAGAGAATGACCCCCCCAGGCCACAAATCACATTTGAATTCCTCAGTGATGAACAGATCATGGGTTGGGACAGGCTCGGCAGGTCCATGATCTTGCAGCTGTGTAAGATGCTGCAGAAGTAGTTCTGGACAGACACCCACTGCTGCCATTTAGTTCTGGACAGACACCCACTGCTGCCATTTAGTTCTGGACAGACACCCACTGCTGCCATTTAGTTCTGGACAGACACCCACTGCTGCCATTTTGAGCTCAAGGTGACAGTATCACTGTGCTTTCTGGTCACCAGATCATTCCAGATACCAGTGGGTGACACCACCGGTATCACACAATCTGCCATCTCGTGCCTGTTGGGCCAGTTCCTTGATGCACTGCTGGCCCATGTTAGGGAGCTCACTGTATTCCCCACTACACCAGCAGAGCAAACAGCAACCATGCAGCAATTCTATCAAATTGCACACCTACTGGCTGTACTAGGTTCCACTGACTGCATCCTTGTTGTCATCCATGCACCCCAGGGGATGAGGCAGAGGCCTGCATGAATAGAAAGGGCTTCCACTCGATCAACTGTCAGGTAGTGTGCGATGCAACAGGGTACATCACCAATGTCCTGCCATGGTTCCCTGGTAGTGTCCACGATACTTTCATGTGACACAACACCATCTTGTGCCAGAAATTCAAGGTTGGGGACATACCCAGTAGGCACCTTGTTGGTGAGTATATGCTCAAGGCCCCCCCACTGACCATAGCTGCCAGTGATGTCACTAATCAATCACCTTTTCTTAGACAGGGGACAGTACATACCACCTGCATCTCTGGCTGGTAACACCTGTCCTACAACTTGCATCCACTGTAGAGGATACAACATGGCATACCTTGTGACATGCAGTGTTGTCAAGTGCATTTTTGAAGTGCATGCTCAAGATGTGGTTCAGATGCTTTGAACTTCTGGTGGTGCCCTCTGAAGGCCTCCGCCATAGTCCCTGATGGTTGCATACTGCATAACGTGGCACTGAATAGTGGAATATGCCTGCCAGTCCCAGACGGCAACATTGCAGCGGATGTGGAGCCATTGGACCAGGGGATGCAGAAGCTGCTCAATAGGCATGACTCCAGGATGATCAGGAGGTCCAGGAACTACAGGGATTGCCTCACTAAAGACCTCTTCAGACCCAGATGATGAATAAAGAGCACACAGGAGACAGAAGTGGAGTAACAAAATGTATTGCAAATGTACAAAGGAATAAAAGAATAACAACAAAAATAAAAGTACAGTTCAGAGCAATACAGCAGGGAATAATAAATAGGACTCTTATGAAAAGGAGTCTTGAAACAAAAGTATAGTCATCCAGGCAGGTGGAGGAGGCTTCAGCACAAATAATAGCCATCTAGGTTGGGGGGATGGGGATTCAACACAAGCAATAGCCATCCAGGTGGGGGGTCTTCAGCACAATTAATAGCCATACTAGCTGAGTGGGATTTAAAAAGGGGTCTTGAAACAAAAGTATAGTCATCCAGGAAGGGGAAGTAGGGGGGCTTCAACACAAATAATAGACATCCAGGTGAGGAGAGCTTCAACATAAGTAACAGCCATCCAGGTAGGGGGTGTAAAAAGGGGTACTGAAACAAAGGTACAGCCATCCAAGTGGGGGGTGTAAAAAGGGGGGGGAGTTGAAACAAAAGTATAGCCACCCAGGCAGGTAGGGAGGCAGGAATACTGGGAAAAATGGTTTGTGACAACTGATGGGGGTCAGGAGGGTGCAAACCTAGGGTGAGGCATAGAAGTGACACGCATCTTTACATATGGCCCATCCCCTCACCACGAACATGGGGCAGACCCAGGTGATGTGTTCTGGTGGGAAGCAGGGGGGGCATCATTCATGAAATTAGGGTCAAATATGGGAAATGGTATGAGATGCCCATGACCATGGCCCCAGGGGTACTGACCCTGCTGAGGAGAAGGTCACAGCCAAGGGTGTGTGGCAGTCAGCCCCCAGTGACTGGTGTGTGGGGTGCTATGGGGGTTCTGGGCATATAACTGCCCACATTGCAGGTGGTGGACAGATGCTAAGGTGTCTGCCATGGTGTGGTCACACTCCGGGGTGTCCTCTGCAGAGTGACACTCCCCAACCAGAATGGCCAACACTGTGGGTGGCCTCTGTAGTCTCCTAAACATGATTTCAGCCTCCAGCATGGCAGCGGCCACCACACCAAAGCCAGCTGCCAGGGACTGATCTGTTTTGGTAAAGCCTGTATCCAAGGCCACCATGTGCTCCGCATGGTGAACCTCATGCGCTACTTATAACCCAGCTGCAGGGTAGTATGCATCCCATCTCAGCCTGCAGGCCCTCCTAAACCCCCACAGTGGCCTGAAGCATTTATGTGTTGACTGCCACCTGCTGCTGGCATGGACTGTCCCAGGGGAGAGCGTCGGGCTGCACTCAGACCCCGTTGTGTGGTTTGGGGTGGCACCATAATCAGTGCTATGCCTGGAGGAGTGGGCTGGGGCAGCACAGCAGTGGCTGTGCTGGGGGCATTGGCCTGGGGTGGCACAGCAGTGGTTGAGTAAGGACATTGGTCTGGGGTGGCACAGAACTGGTTGGGCCTGGGGCTTTGGCCTGGGGCAGCACAGCAGTGGATGTGCTGGGGATTGGTTTTGGATAGTACAGTGGTTGCTGTGCTGGGAGTGTGTGTGTGGCTAGGTCCACTCGGCAGGGGGACCAGCAGCAACAGTAGCAATAGGCATCACAGTTCTGGTTGAGGCAAGCAGATGGCCCCTGATGCCGTCCCACTCCTTGGTGGTGCCTGAGCTGGGTGAGGATTCATCCTGCCACCTCCAGTCCTCCACGAACATCTCTCCATCTCTGTCCATCTCAAAATCCTCTGGTGCTCTGGGGGAATCAGCTGCAGGGTCAGCAGTCATATGGATGGGCCTGGTACATTCTACACCACTTTGTCCAGCACAATGGACTGGGCTGTTGAAAGAAGAGAGGGACATTGCTGAGTAATGCACACACCAGTTGCTGAACAATGCCAGCATGTAGGCCCAGTGTACTGTGTATAGACACAAACATGCTGCCCACGCAGTGCAGTGCCCACATGCCCCAATGCTGTACACATCAGACACACCTCCCATCACCAGTGATCACACAGTATATGACACCCATGTGGCACAGTAGGGGATATCCCTGTGGACATCCACCGAACAGGATATCTAGACACCACCAGAAGGCCTACCCCCATTGGTTAACCCATCCAACAGGTACAGAAAGTGCATGTTGCAGTGAGGGCCCATGCATGAGATGTACCATGGCCCATGCAAGATGCATGTATAGGGCTACTGTAGGAAGTGTCCACCGAACACTGATGTGTGCAGTACATCCTGTGTTTGCCCTCTGTGCTTGGCCAGTTGTAGCCCATGTCACCATGGCATGTGTCCTCCCCCTACCCATGACAAGTATGCAACACACAACACCACTGGTGCATGCACCCCCGCACCTCAATGTGCCAGGACTACTGCAGACACTCACATGGCTGTGTTGGTCCCACCTGGCTTTCATGGTCACTGCCAAGAACCCCTGTTATGGTCATGGCCTACACCGTACCTAGCATAACCACTTCTGCAGGGGGGTAGGGGCTCTGCAGTTTGTGGGCTACTGCTGTGGCCAAGAGGTCAGACTGCACCCTGTCCATGAGGTCCTTTGTGTGGCACTTCAGGTTTCCTGCCTGCTTTCTAACCTCCACCATCCGGCCCCTGCCTCCTGTGGTGTTCACCAACTCTGTCACTTCTGTCCATGCCTTGGCAATCTTGTCCCTCATCCTTCCTGTCAATGTAGGCATGGGCCAGGGCCATGGTGTCCTCCTCTGAGAACCTCCTCTTCCTTTATCTCGCCTCCTCCATCATGATAACAGTAGGAAATGGCAGGACAGACAGCACTGAGAATTGTATATATACAGGAGAATGCAGAGCACAGGTACAGTGGCATACAGGCCCCATTACCCCTTGACATGTCCCTGAAGGGCAGGTTCAAACACACAGTGAGCTGCCTACCTATCACAGACTTGAGGGCATGTGCAAATACATCTACAGGCAATTCTGTGTACAGCATAAATCCACTGCTATGAACACTCTGTCCCAGTTTTCAGGCTTTGACTTACCTCTAGCCACCTCTAGTACCTCAGTGGAAGCTATGTGATGCTGTCTGCTTTTTTTAGATGCTTTAGGCATAATTAGGCATGAAAATAACTGAATACATTCCATTAGTGACAGGCAAATGTGGATTTAGGGCATGGGCTGCGTAATGAGGTCATTTGCTTGCACTGTTTTAAATACTGCACACCGCTAGAGTTATGGCCAGTGCAGCAATGGCCATGACATTGTGTGATGTCTGCCAATGTCACAGTGCTGCACAGGTGTTGATGCTATGATGTGCTATGCCACTGTGCATGTGCAGCACAGTGCTGTGGATGTGCACCATGTGCCTGGTAAGCATAATGGCATCCACGTGCTGTCACACATCCCCTCTTAAAACCGGGCTTAGTGCTGTGTAAATTGATGTTAAAGCTGTGAAAACGTACAGTACTAATGCCAAACCTACTCAGTAGAGCCTTGGCAATCCAGGGAATAGTTCTGCAAGTGAGAGGGAATTGCACCACCAAAGTATTATGTCTGACAGGTAAAGCAGGGTTGGGGGGGCCAGACAGAGGGATACCAGATGGTCAGCTATCAAGAAAACCAACCTGACTGAGTTGGTGCCCGACAGGGAGGAGCTGCTGCTGGGGGGAGGGACAGGCATATGATGATCCCAGGTATCAGGTGTGGGCATCGGTGGGCTTGCATCTTGCCCATAGGGAGACATTGCCAGGACAGGAGAACAATGCTGCCACAGATACAGTGACCTAATCCAGAGGGAGCCACGGTGACTCCAACAGCTGAGGATCATGGTGGGCAATGTCACTGTGCCAAGGCCAGGTGAGTACAGTTAGCTGTATGTATGGTTGCTGTGGTGTCTGAGGTGTAGTGCTGTTTTCATGCTACAGGACTGCTTTGTTACTTTCGCCAAAGGAAAGGGCGATGTACCCACGTTTACCTGTTGGTCACTCTTTGTCCAATGGAAAGTGATTTGCTGTATTGTCTTGTATAACCAATAGAGGTCTATGGGACCACAGTCCCTGTGGATGTCTCAATTTCTCTGTACAATACAGGATTCACTGTGGATCTGGGAGCCATGCTGCTTGCCATTTGACCAAGAGAGTGCAATACCACATAGGCATATGATCACTGTATGTTACTAGGAGCTGGGTCAGGTTGGAGGAATATGTTCTACACCTTGGTGTGTATTTCTAGCCAGGGAATTAGGTGTACTGAACAGCATGTTGCCGCAGCCCATGTCTGTTCCATGTTTGCTGTTTGCGGTATGTAACATGGGTATAGGTACCCATACACCACGTAATCCACAGCTTACAATTGTATTGGAGAGGTTGCGCTAATCTAGGACCTGCCATTATGTTTTGGTGTGCCTACTGACTGATATCCACCCCAACTGTTGTGATGGTATTGTGCTCAGCTTGTATAAGACCTCATGATACATGCCTCCAACTAAGTACTATAGGGTGTGCATGCTGCTTTGTTGACCAATGTGGGTATGTTGGAAAGGAGTGGTGAGAAAAATGGCACAGGTGCGCCAAACGGTCTTGCCTACACAGCGCTATTTCTTAGCTACAACCATGGTATGTAGTGTTGACTCTGTGCCCAGTCCCTAGTCTCATCAGTGTTTCACAACATGGCTGTGCATACTGGTCTGATGACTCCGCGCATGGTCCTGTCCATCTCCACCCTAGAACTGTGGATGCAGTGGCAAAGTACTGGTGCACAGGCTTGTGCAGTGAGGATGCTGCATGGTGCTGTGTCATACTGTCCACTGCCTGCTGCTGATCACGTCACCTTTGTCCCCCTCCACAGACAAGAGGACTCAGCTGGGGACAGACTGTCCAGATGGGAGTGGCAGGACCCCAGACAGGTGGGAGGGAGGCCAGCCATGACAGTGAAAATCAGCCATCAAGAGGGGAAAGTGGTCCCTAATAGATGTTCACATAAGTACTCTGCATTGTGTGGTTAATAGTCTGTGTTGCATGTCTACACTATACCGCATGTTTTTGCGGGGGGGGGAGGGAGGTGATGTCCATGTGTGCTGCTCGGCAGGTTGTGTGCATGCCTGTGAGGGCAGCACCTCAGCAAGCTGTGGCTCTGGCCCCTCATCTGCCCCTTGGAGCACTGTCCCCCCACTGACACTGTGGTGTGGTAGGGGCCGTACCATCTGCTGGTTGAACTGTTATGCTGAAAGCCCTGCTGCCTTGTGTGGGTAATGCTTGTTTGTATGTTTGTAAAAGTTTATTTTTGAATTTCCAAGAAATGGATAACCCAATTGAGCGAACTCATTTACAGTGGGGTCCAGCATTCATCCAATCCATATTAAATTTTGCAAATTCAAAACTTTTAAAAGAAGTAAGTAGATAGAAATACATCTTTACAAAGACTATACATACAAATAAATAGAAAAGTTGAGTGGCCCATCATAGGTAACAGTGGCAGCATCAGCAGCATTGTTAAGGTTTGAAAAATTCAATCATCTACCATTTTTTTATTTCACTCCATGATATTATTTCCTTTGGTTTCAATTTAAGTGGCAATCCATTCCATGCTCTGGAACCAATGTTGATAATGGAGGTGTTTCCCTTTTGTGTTCCAAATACTAGTATTTTAAATTCTAAATTTTGAGCTGTTCACAGGTCATTTCGCAACCTGCGAATCTGAAACATATTCAAATAAGATGGAGTTTTGTTCAACAGATACTGGTGTACAATATGTAGGGTATGCAAATGTCTATGGTCTACTAAGTTTACCCATCCCAATGCTCTGTATAGAACACAATGTTTTGGTGGATTTGGGAGTTTGAGATGACCTATCTCCCACTGGTCAATCCCAGTTGTCTGTAGGATTTGAACCTCCAAATTGTATACCAAGAATCTTTAAAGAAGAAGGAAACCACTTTGGTTCTCAAATACAGTAGCAGAAAAGGTCAGAGCCAAAAGGCTGGCCTTCAGGAAATATAAGGGAACACAATGGGATGAAGATAGGGAGGCACGCCAAACTGCCCTAAGGGAAGCAGGGAAGGCAGTAAGGCAGGCAAAGTCCCAAACTGAGGAAAAACTAGCACGAACAGTAAAAGAAGGTGACAAGACTTTCTATAGATACATTAGTGAAAGGAGAAAGTCCAGAGGGGGAATTGCTAAGCTTAATGGAGAAAAGGGAGCTTGTGAGGAGGAGGACCCTGTAAAGGCATCTATCCTAAATAGATACTTTTGCTCAGTATTTACTGAAGAGAAGATAGGGAGGCCACAGCTCAGCATCATGGACACAGGGAAGAGGGAGTACTACTCCCCTTCACAAAAGAAAGGGTCCTACAAGAGCCTCGCTAAGCTCAGGGTGGATAAGGCAATGGGACCTGATGGCATACATCCCAGGGTACTTAAGGAGCTAAAGGTGGAACTAGCAGAGCCTATTAGCAGAACTGTTTAGTGAGTCTCTGAGCAAAGGAGAGGTCCCAGAAGACTGGAGAAGGGCTCATGTGATCCCGCTCCACAAGAGTGGTAGCAGGGAGGAGGCGGGAACTACAGACCAGTCAGTCTTACCTCAGTAGTGGGCAAGATTATGGAGGCACTCCTTAAGAAAGGATAGTGCAACACCTGGAATCCACTGAGGGCACAGGATCCAAGACAGCATGGGTTTACAAAGGAAGGTCCTGTCAAACTAATCTCATAGATTTCTTTGACTGGGCAACCAGAGTGGTGGACCAGGGGGAGCAGTTGATGTCGCCTACCTTGACTTCAGCAAAGCTTTGACACTGTTCCACATAGAAGATTGATAAATAAGCTGGGTAGGCCTGGGTGGGTCAGGAAGTTGGTCAACTGTTTGGCAAGCTGGTTGACGGGCAGAAAACAGAGAGTGGTGGTAAATGGTATACAGTCAGAAGAGATGCAAGTCACAAGTGGGGTACCTCAGGGATCAGTCCTGGGGCCAGTCCTCTTCAACATCTTCATTAGTGACCTTGCAGATGGACTAGAGGGTAAGGCTTGTCTGTTTGCAGATGACACCAAGATCTGCAACAGAGTAGATGATCCAGATGGGGTGGGCAGAATGAGAAGAGATCTGGATAAACTAGCAAAATGGTCAGAAGAGTGGCAACTGGGATTTAATGCAAAGAAGTGCAAAATCATGCACATGGGGAAGAGAAACCCTGAAGCCACCTATAGGCTGGGAGGGGAGTTGCTAGCAGTCACAAAGGAAGAAAGAGACTTGGGCATCATCATCACTGATGACCTGAAATCATCCAAGCAGACCTCTAAAGCAGTAGGTAAGGCTAGGGGGGTGTTAGGGTGTATTAGTAGGTGTATCACAAGTCATAAGAGGGAGGTAATAATCCCTCTTTACAAGACACTAGTTAGGCCCCATCTGGAGTACTGCGTGCAGTATTGGAGGCCACACCTTCACAAGGACATTAACCAAATTGAGGCAGTCCAGAAAAGGGCAACCAAAATGGTGCAGGGACTGCATCAGAAGACATATATGAGGACAGATTAACAGAGCTCAATATGTATACCCTTGAGCAAAGGAGGGAGAGAGGTGATATGATTGAGGCATTCAAACACCTTAAGGGCATTAACAAGGTGAAAGAGTCTAACATGTTTAAATATAAGAAAAATAGCAGGACAAGAGGATACAGCATGAGATTAGAGGGGGGCCGATTAAGGGGAATGTGAGGAAATTATTTTTCACAGAAAGGGTGGTGGATGCATGAAATGGCTTACCACAAGAAGTGGTGGCTATGAATACAGTGCAGGGCTTCAAACAGGCATGGGATAGGCATGAGCGAGCAATACGAATGACTGTGAATAGATAGGCCACTGACAGAGCAAAGGCCGGTGGCACATTTATAAGGTAGAAAAAAGAAATGGGCAGACTGGATGGGTCTTGCGGTCCTTATCTGCCGTCAACTTCTATGTTCTATGTTTCTATGTTTAATAGTGGGAGAATTATGGACTCTCATCCAGTTCTCTGACATTCAATAAATCATTGTTTTGACCAATTCAGAGTCCATGACTTGTTGTAATTTAGGTGTATGCCTGTATTTACTGCATAATTAGCATGAACATTTGTGAAAACCAATCCTGAATCCACACTATTCAAACAAACTCTGGCCAGAGCCTATAGGGCTGTGATGAGCTGTCAAGTGAGCAAAGTTTCACGTGTGCGTAGAAATTATTGAACGCTCAGGTGTAACTTGGCCGTTTTTTAGAGGTGTTGCACCAGATTTTCAATATGGCCTTTTTGGGACCTCTCCTCATGAAGAGGGCCAGTGTAATTTTGTTCACTTGGCCCAAAAGATGATTTCACAGAGTGACCATGCCATTCTGTGCCACAGGTGCGAAAACACATTTAGGACAGGATGTGAAAAATTACAGCTGTACTGTTAAAAAGGAGGTGTGCAAAAATGGCAATGTTGCAAATGTGGAGTGAAAATATAAAAAATTAGCAAGGTTAGGAGCGTACGTTGAAACTGCGCAACACAAGCTCGTAACACAGTCATGTTTTGGAATTTTTTCACCAAATTTGCAATATGGGCTTTTTGGGACCCCACCTCATGAACAGTGCCACTGTCATTTTGTGAATCAGTCCCGAAAGGTGATTCTGTGCAGCGACTACAAAATCACCTTTCGGGACCGAGTAACAAATTTACAGTGAAAGTTTTCATGAAGTGGGGTCCCAAGAACCCCATGTTGAAAATCTGGGGCCAAAATTCCCCAAAATGGCTGATTTATCAACATAAGTTGAAAACCCCATTGAATGCCATTATAGCATGCTTACCTTTGATTCTTCAGTTTGCGGTTCAGCTTTGAAGAGTTCAGACATGTCCCGGTCCAAAGAAGATGATAGTGCCAACTTCCGGAGGTAAGTATAGGGTAAGGGGGAGGTGCAGGGAGTGGGTGCTTAGTGGGAGGGTGGGAATGGGGAGGGGACTGGGGCGACGGCAAGGGACCGCTTTCTTTTTTACAGAAAAAACAAATAAACATCGGGAGACAGTTTTCTTTATTTGCAGGAAACAAACAAAAAAAACATACATTTGGGCACACTGGGGTGGACTCCCTGTGTGCCACATGAGTGGGAGTGGCTGGGTACATGATGCCAACATGGGGATTGTGCACCCCGATGTTGGCGGGGGGGGGAATACATTTGGGTAAACACGTCGGGGACGGTTTTGTTTATTTACAGGAAACAAAAAAAAAAAACATGTATTTGGGTATACTAGGCCGGGCTCCCAGTGTGCCACATTAGTGGGGGTGGGTGGCTACATGATGCCGATATGGGGATTGGGCACCCTGATTTCGGCAGGGTGTGGGGGAAAAATACATTTGGGCACACTGGAGAGTGGAGGTGAGGACTACATAATGTCGACATGGGGATTGGGGACCCTTATGTCGGTGCAAAGATGGGAATGGAGGGAGCAGGGAGGACAGCAGCAGTGGGATGGTGCCAGATGGTTTTCTTTATTGCCGGTGCTGGCGGTGGTGATGTAACTGTGCATGCATGGCTCTCACGCATGCGTAATTGCGGTGAATGGCATTTTGCCATTCACAACATGATAGCACCAGCAGAGCTGTGCATGGGCAGTTCATGCCCCGGAATGCAGAAGTACAGCTGAAATGATGTGGCTGTTATTCCGTAGTGGCCGATTGCAGCGGACAGTTTCAAGCTCAGTTGGACTTTTAGAAGGATGCTTTCAAAGGTCCAATGGAAGGTTCCACGATTGGCCGTTTTTAGAGCTATGGTCGATCCCAAAATGGCTGTAGGCTCTGCCCATAGCCCTAAAAATGCAGATGTTGTCTGTGCATGCTAAGATTTTAACCAGCTCACCAAGGGTCTGGAGCTGTATGCCTTTGATACTAGGACTGTCTTGTATTTGCCGTAGCAATGGGTCAAAGAGCAAAAATAAAGGAATAATGAATGACAGACTGGGTGTTATGCTGGGATAACATCCCACCTTGAATGGTTGGGCATGGGGCTGCAGGCCGAGTGTGTTCAACACCCGAGAAGGGTTGTTATCCCAGCATAAGCCCACCCTGGATTGCATTATTCCTACTATACAATGGCTCCTTTGTAAAATGAAATAAAAAATAGATAAAAAATATTTAAAATGTTTTTTTAGTCATTTATTTACTGAGTACTGTAGGTATACATATTACAAAAATAGTGCTGCTCTATTGTTTGCCCAGTAGGTGGTGGTGCTGCTTTTGCTTCTTGTAGTCACCCCCCCATTGTGTTTCTTTGATAGATGTTCTGGTTGTCTGCACTGGGTGAGGATTTGTGTTTTTATGTACTTAGACTCGTGACAGGAAGACGTGGCTACAACGCACACTTCTGGTTTTCCGTGTTCATCGGTAAGTGTGTCTCGATCCAAGATGCTCTTTTTGAAATTCGTTGTGAGGTTTCTGTGCTATTGGTGGGATTTATTTATTTATTTAATGTGGCCATAAGCATTGTGGCTGTTTGAGGAATGCACTAGTCTCTCTAGCTAGATGGAGCTTGGCAAATTCAAAGGGCTTGCGCTAGAGCCAACAGGGAAATTGAAATGCCATCTAAGATGACGGCTTTGACTTCCGGTGACGTCAGGAGACCTATGGCTGCCTAATCTCAGAGCTCTGGATTGGCCTCAACAGAATCTAAGTTCATCGACAGCTTAAAAATATGAACTCACCTGCCAAAACTACTAGATCGAAAAATGCAAACCAAAGGCACTCCGAAACCCCGGTTTCGCGGCTGCAAGAGCTTCTAGCCAGAGAGAAAACAAATGGGATGCCTAGTGAGGAGGCCGCAGGGGAAAGCATGTCGCCAGAACTTCAGCCCAATATGGCAGATAAGGACCTCATTGCTACCATTATGCAGACAGCTCGAACAGTAGAAAAGATAGACAAAACACTAGCGGAAATAAGAACGGACATTAACAAAGTAGAATATCATATCGACCAGCTCAAACTGGGCCTAACTTCTGTCTCGGAGCAGTCTGATCGGCAAGACCAACTTCTCTACCTTTTAGCCAGAGAAAGGGAACTGAACCATAAAATTGATGACCTAGAAGGCCGCAGCAGGAGGCAGAACATTAGAATTTATGGCATCCCCGAAGGAGAAGAAGATAAGGCCCCTAATGTAGCTTCCTTCATTCAAACAGTCCTCAGAGAAGCGTTGGGCCTCATGCAGGACCTCGACCTCAGTATTGATAGGGCTCATCGTTCGTTAGCCCCCTGGCCTTCTAATGCAGGCGCCCGACCCCGCTCATTCGTAGTCCGACTAACTTATTACGCCTCAAAAGAAGACCTCCTGAACAAAGCCTGGAAAATGAGAGAGAGAACCTATAAACAAAATCGGATTTCTCTTGACAATGATTACACTGCGCAGATACAAGAGAAGAGAAGAAAACTTTGGCCTGTCATTAAACAATTGAGAAATAAAGGGCAAAAAGCACAAATCCTACATCCAGCACGTCTCCGAGTGGAAACGGATCAAGGACTTAGAACTTTTGAAGACTTACAATCTGCTCAACCATATCTGCAAAACCTAGGGATTTCTTTACCTGCATTATTTAAGAAGCAAATGGAGAAACAGCTACTTCGAGTGGCGTGGTCAGTGGCACAGAGAGGCAGCAAACGCAAGGGCTCCCAGCAATTTGACCCACAGACAAACCTCCGTGCAGATCTGGCTGCGATCATGAAACCATTTGACTCCCCTGCGGCACAGCGGATTCTTTCCACACAAGAAGAGGAGAACACCGGAAACAACAACATGAAAAACAGACCAACACCTGAAATAGAGTGTGAAGGCACCACCTGAATAATCATAAAGCCGAATTTATAACTTAAACCTTTTCTCGACATACACAGTGCCCTGAGATCAGAGGGCTATGGTTGGGTCCAGTGACATTTGTTTTGACTGGGACTCCTGATACCTCACCTGAACCGACTGCTGTCCTCCTTGGACTAGCTCATATACTACATCCACGATTGAAACACTGAAATATGGGGTTGGGGAAAGACAATGCGCTAGCTACCTACACCGGAGCTTTTGCTGCTCTTGCGGCTATGCTTGGAATCATCTGTCATCTCTCCCCCCCCCGAGGAGGACTGATTGATTAACCTGCTATGCATATATCCTTAAACATTGCAGGATTTACTCACATTTATCATTGCTAGTCTAATTTCTACTGATATATAGCTAATTTTTGAAATGTTAAGCTTCCAAATACTCTAAAGGGTTCAAAATGTTAAATGAGGTCCGAGGCGGCATTGGATGCCTGCCTTTAGTCAATTAGGCAGTTCCTTTTGTTTTTTTGGGGCTGGACTACTACAGGGGCTTATTTTTTTTTTTTTTTTTCATTAGAGTGAATCATTTACAACCTGATCACTGAATCTCTGTTCTGTGTGCGTGAGGTGACCCCTGGTGAAATGCTGCCTAGATCAGGACCTTAAGCGCCCCCCAGAGGTCTAAGTTCTACCTTTTTACTGAGATCACAGCCCAAGTAGAAGCTTTATAAATAAGCATGAGGTCGTATTAGTAAAAGGGGATTCTTTTTCCCCTGATGTCACCTTAAATTGTGGTCGTTCCGATCTTGGACAAGGCAGTTTCAATCACTTAGCCTTAGAGTGCTGACGTAGATTAAACTCAGGGGAATCATACAAACATTCTCTAGAGTGAAAGTACCCACTACACCCGACGGGTATTAGGCACATAACAAGTGCTTGCTAGTAGCCAAATTGGGCTCTTAAAACCTTGGAAGCCTGTTTATTTGCAGAACAGGACATATTTAAATACTATGTAAATAGTTTCTCTTGAGCCGGGATAGCATCCAAGATACGGTTCTCCTGGAATCTCAATTATATATATAAGTTTAGACTGAATCTGCTAACCTCTTAGTCAATACTGAAGCAAACTACAGTTTAAGAAAAGGGCTGTGACTTCTGCAAGCTGTGGGAGGGGAACATGTCACACATAGGAATGAAGGTTTTAACTTATAATGTCAACAGGCTTAATAGCCCAATTAAGTGGAAAAGAGTACTTAAGTATATTGGTGAACAACACAGCCATTTTGTCTTCTTACAAGAGACGCACCTTGCTCCCCGTGAAGCTACCAAACTTAAGTCTAGGGCCACCCCAAAATCTACCAAGCCTCGTTAGATAGAGGGAAGAAGAGGGGTGTAGCATTATTAATCTCCAACTGCATCCCATTTGAGGAGGAGACGGTGGTGGCTGACCTGGGAGCGAGATACGTAATTGTCATAGGACGTATTCAGGAGGAGTATGTAATGCTAGCTAACGTTTATGCTCCCCCAGGCTCTTCCTTCTCCTTTTAGTCAGAACTTATACAGACGATACTAGAGAAAACCAAAGGCATACTGCTAATGGGAGGGGACTGGAACCTTACCCTGGATAGGCACTTGGACACCACATCCCAGAACCCCACACAGAGCAATAGGATTGCTAAACTGTTCCTCCGGTTGTTGAGGGAGATGGGACTAAGGGACATATGGAGGGAAAGATACCCCCTGGCCAGGGATTACACATACTATTCCCCCCGTTACAAAATTTATTCAAGAATAGACATGTTCCTTACCCAGACCAGAGACCTTTCCAATTTTGGGCACCTTCAAGTGGGATCGGCAATTTACTCAGACCATCAACCCCTATTCTTGCAATGGGACCTCAGTCTCCCAAAAAAGAAATCTCAGTGAAGACTAAATACCTCCTTGCTGAGAGATAAAGACACCTTAAAGAAACTCTCGGAGGTAGTGTCTCAGACACTATCACATAACTCTGAGAAAGAGGTCTCCCCACAGATGCTCTGGGATACAATTAAAACAATGATGAGGGAGAAGCTCATTGCTATAGGGACATACAAACAGAAGGAAAGGAGGGTGCTATTAGAGCAACTTAACCTCCAACTCCAAGACTTAGAAACACAGCAAAAAGTAAGATGGACAAAACAAGTAGATGATCAAATAAGGGACATCAAGTCCCATCTGCATAAGCTTCACCTAATAGAAGTAGAGAAATCACTTGACTATATGTGCAATCTTATTATGAGGGAGGCGCTCGGGCAACTAAACTGCTTGCTATCAGACTTAGGCAGAGGCAGACCAGGGCCACCATTGTAAAGATCAAACATCCTAAAACTGGAGCCTTGACCTACAATCGGGAAAATTATGGAGGCATTTGTAGAATATTACAAGCAACTTTATAAACCCCAACCAGAGTCCTCTAATGAGGAAAAGACTAATTTCCTTGAATCTCTGAACCTGCCCACTCTTTCCCAAGATCAAAAAGAGACCCTGACTACCGCCGTAAGAATGATAGAGTTGGACCAAGCTATTACAAGACTTAAACCTGGGAAATGTCCTGGACCTGACGGTTTTAGTGGAGACATTTATAAAAAACTTAGAGGAGAGCTTGCCCCACATTTGCTCAGAGTCTTTAATGAGGTCTGGACGGGTGCAGAGGCACCCCCATCATGGAACTATGCTAATATTTCAGTGATACACAAGCAGAGCCAGGATCCATCTGAGTGCACTTCTTATAGACCTATTTCCCTACTTAATGTAGATTACAAGATTTTTACCTCCATCATAGCTTCCAGATTAAACACCCTTCTCCCATCCTTAATAGATAATGACCAAACAGGATTTATAGCCGTCCGTCAGGCCCCAAACAGCATCAGGCATACCATCAATATTATAAATAAAGTCTCCATAGATAGAACCCCAACATGCCTTATGAGCCTGGACGCAGAAAAAGCATTTGACAAGGTATCCTGGCCTTTTCTTTTTACTACCTTGGAGCATTTTGGTATCCCCCAGAAGATGATTGATACCCTTAAGTGTCTATACGCAGCCCCACAAGCCTATATAAGGTTAAATGGCAGCATCTCGGATAGATTCCGTCTTGGCCGCGGGACTAGACAGGGATGCCCCCTTTCCCCCCTTACTATTTGCCCTATACATTGAGCCTTTAGCTTCTGCTATACGGGGGAATCCAGAGATGAAGGGTATTAGGATCGGAGATACCGAACATAAGATCTCATTATATGCGGAAGACGTCCTTCTATACCTTGCTAACCCTGACAAGTCTATCCCAAAGATCTGGAATCTTTTGGAAGAATTTGGCCGACACACAGGCTACTCACTAAATAAAGAAAAGACAGAAATCCTGAAATTCTTCTACAACCCTTAACCGGAGGTAACTAAGTTACTACCTCTTAAGTGGAATAAACAGAAAATCAAATATTTGGGGATACAACTGGCAAAACATATAGGAGGACTCTTTACTGCAAATTATGGCCCACTACAGTTACAAATTACACAAGACGTAGCTAGATGGCAACTTCTTAACTAACCATTATATTCTAAACTCCAAACAGTTACCTTAAACATCCTACCTAGATTTTTGTATCTCTTCCAATCCCTACCAATATTTATTCCAAAGAAGTATTTTAAAGAATTGCAGAGACTGATTGTCAGGTTTGTGTGGCACCTGGGCAGACCTAGGGTAAGAATGGCACTACTCCAGTCAGATAAAATTGATGGTGGCAGAATGGTCCCCATCTTGGAAGATTACTGTATAGCCGCTTACCTTAAGAATGCGTTGCTCTGGTCAAATACAACATATGAGGCCCACTGGAAAGACATTGAATCTCATTTAACTGAGGGTCCTCCTCTTGGAGCGAGGACTGCAGATGCCTCTATACTCAAGGGGACACAGCATCCCCCATTGACAGTTGAAGGCACCATAAAAATGATCCATAGATTATGGAATAAGTACGACCTTTTTAGGGAAATGTGGCCTCTACATTGGTTCGCTTGGTCCCAATATTTCCTCCCATCTAAGATAGACCACTGTTTCAGAAGATGGGCCAAACTGGGATTTACCAGTTTGGGTCAGATGATCTTGGGGGACACAATACTAGATTTTCACTCCATTAAACAAACATACCATTTAAGGAACCAAGATCATTTCGGATACCTACAACTTAGAACACATATACAGTATACACACTTCAGACATTACAAGAATTGAAACCCAAAGTAAAGAATCTCTTGGAGGTCATAGCATCTATTCAGGAGGGGGCCCTAGAGAAGGGACACATATCTGCTCTCTACAGAGCATTAAAGCAACTGCACCCTAGACAATCCCTCAGAATCAAAAGTAAGTGGGAGCAGGAAATGGAACTAAATATCACAGAAGAGGAGTGGAGGGCAGTATTTCAGTCGGTAAATAAAACTACACTTTCACCTAATTGGCACGAATTTGCCTGGAAAATAAGAATCAGGTATTTCCACACATCTGAAAGCTTAAGTAAATGGGATACAGGAGTAGCCCCACTTTGCTGGAGGGGATGTGGTGTCCAAGTGGCTCACCACTCCCATATTTTTTGGGAGTGTGATGCAATATGTCCTTTCTGGCAAGGGATCACCAGAATTCTGGAGAACATATTCTCCTGCAGCACACAACTAACATGTAAGAACCTGGTTTTGGGAATACCTCCTGATGAAATTAAAGGAGCTGATGGTATATACCTCTGGGGGGTTCTATTGGCAGCAACCCATAAGTCAATTAGTAAAAAATGGCTCTCTCAGGATGCACCTGATCTACTCCTTTGGCACTCTATTATAAAAGAAATAAAAGAAATGGAGGAATTAACATATAAGATAAGTAACAGGGTGAACACATATGTGAATAGATGGACCAGATGGGACCTAGCCACGGGAACCTAGAGTGGCCTGAGAGCCGGGGGTGGAGGGAGGGAGACTTGGGAAGAAAGGAACATAAAAAGTTTATAATAAAACTGGGGAATAAGTAGAAATAAGCTGCTGTCTCTGAATTTATCTTATAGATAACAGAAGAGTATATATCCCAGAAAAGAAAATGAATTAAGTTCTTGAAACTTAACTAATTCTGAACCAATGTTATACATCGCTTATGAAATCTGTAAATGCTTGCAGTGTATATGGCTTGTGATGGTATGCAGATTCTGGAGTTTCAATAAACTTGAATTATAAGATGACGGCTTTTTCCATTTGAAAGTTTTTTCTTGTTTGGGGGAATACTGTGGTGGAGGGCCAGATTGGATGCGAGATTAAGACAATGATGGTGAGTTTCTGTGTCTGTGGTTGGAGCAAGCGAGTTGGAGACACTGATGACGGGTTGGACTGCTGAGCGGACATTACTGCAGCAGGCAGCTTGTAGTGATATTGGGAGACTTGCAGTCATCTCTGTACTGGGACTAGAGCCAGAATGTTATGTTGGGATAACATCCTGGGTCCAGTCTCAGTTTGACCAATCAGGGACCAGCATTCTTTCTTGCCATTGTATAGTATATAGTAATGGACTCAGGGGACATCCCTGATGGACGCCTCTACAGCTATCGCTGGGGATCCTAGCCATCCATTGATCAAAGGCAATCAAACTCTTTGTCTATATAATAAAATAATCCAGTTTACAAAAGTCTCAAGGATACCAAATTTAAGTAATATTTCAAACAAATATGAATGGACAACATTATCATAGGCTTTTTCCTGATTGAGGGACAATAGAAATCCCTTAATGTGATCTGCTTGTCCTCTGTCTAGTACTTTGAGTATCATAATTAGATTATCAAACATTGATCTCCGGGGTACTGCACAGGTTTGACACTGCAAAATTGTAATGGAGGCAACTCTGGCTAAGCGTGTGGCTAATATATGTGCCAATATTTTCAAGCTGTTATTTAATACACTTAGTGGACACCAATTTTCCTGCTAGTATGGTCTACTTTTTTATATAAATAAAAAATCAGCAAAGTTATTATCATAGAATCAGGTAAGGTATTGATGGACAGCATTTCATTATAAAGGCCACTAGATCAGGGCCTGACTGATGTAAGATAACATTATAAAATCCAGGGGAAAGTCCATCTAAATCAGGAGCTGTACTCTTGTTGGTACCCCATCAAAAGGGTATGGAAACAAGGGCACCACAAAGAGGGCACTGTAAAAAGGGCACTGGAAATTGTAGTGCATGGGAGTTTTGGATACGGTGATGTCGGTGCATGGTGGTGAGGGCATCTTCTGTCTCTCACCCACTCTTGCTGCCGCCCTCAACATAACCCCTCTCCTCGCCCATACGGGGCAGGAGGGGTGATTGTATATACATTGGGGGTTGTGGGGGCAGAGCCCCCAACATAATGGCCACATGGGCAACACACATGTGCACCTATTGCCAGGCTCCCTCTTTTCCTGTGCCCTCTTGTCTTTGCCCTTATTGCTGGTGCCATTTGCTCACTGCACTTGTTACTTTATCCATTGTAACTGGAATCAGTAAACTTTGTTTTATGTTTTTTGGTAATCTAGGGAAATCAATGTCAAATATGAATGCCTCATCCCAATTTATGTCAGGACTATCTCCAAAATATTTTGTAACATGGGTGTGGACTATTTCTAGTATACCATGGGGGGGGGGGGGTCATACATACCGCACCAGTAGCAGGAGATGCAACACCAGCAATAAGTCTTTCTGTCACTCTGTCAGCACAGCCCTTAAAGAGCTACTGATGCCTCAAAGCAAATTTTAAACAGCATAATAATTAGGTATGATTCTGCTTGCATTCCATTTATATTTTATATATTTCTCCTCTTCATAATTTATTGCCAAGGAAATGTGTATGACTATATGATCTTTATTCCTTAGAGTTCATTTTGAGTTCATCTACCTTTATAGCTTACTCCCTACTTCAAGTCATAATTCTCTGTTGTGACATCATAATCTGTTGCTATGGGAGTAACTGTGATGTCACAAGCAGTGCATTATGACCTCTGCTACGGAGAAAGCAGCAGGAATAGATGAACTCTTCAGGAGCAAAGATCCTGTTTTCATGCAAATGACCTCACTACTAAATAATGGGGAGGAGGAATACAGAACTAATGGAAAATACAAGCTGGACAGTGCCTAAATATTATGTTTTGTTAAAGTTATCCTGAACATGTCACCAGCTCTTTAAACAAATCATAACACTGGGCTTTCCTTTGTGTTCCAAGTTTGTATGCTATTATACTGGAAAAGTGCCATCTCTGCTTCAATGTGATCTATGTGGGAGGTTAGATTACAGGTACCCTGGTGGGCAAGTGATAGTAATTTCTGCAAAACAGATTGCAATCCTAAACAATGAAAATATTTTTGTGTTACTTTTCTGGCCTGATGTATGAAAAAACATTTTAAAATCTGATTTTGATGTATTCCATTAATCAAGCAACGTATCATATATAGGCTGAATTTGCAGCATAAAACTATTCCACTGCTTTTAAATTTTTTAATCCTGAAGCAAGGCAGTATTTAGTGTCCAAAACCCTGCCTTCCTATGTTGGGTGGTAACATTTGGGGAACATGTGCATGCAACAATCGTATGGTCAGAAGTTTTCATTCCAACAGTGTTAGCAGTTAAGATGTGTAAGCTCTGTGAAAAGAATAAGAAGGCAATTCTGGTAGACATAGTACCTCTTGAATAAGTCTTACCACCTCCCATGTGTACCGTTTTATAATTGTCTCTCAAACCTGCTATATGAATCATGTTATTTAAATGGCTTGAGTCACTGTATAATTTGGGAACACATCAATTCGGTCTGGTCAAGTCCCTCCACAACAAGTTGCTGTAGACAATTAGCTGCAGCAGCAGCTGTGTCCCTCCCAAATTCATTCTCTGACAATTTGTTCCCACAAAACATTGAACTGGACTTGAACAATAATGCCAGCAGAGGTGCAACTTTTACAATCCGTGGATATATTGGGTCATCTAGGGGGCAAATGTGCCCACCTGGAGGTTTTGTTATAATATCTATGGCAGAAGCAGATTGCCGGGGAATGAATTTGGCAGGGCCGTGATTGTCGCTGCAGCTAATTGTTCATTATGACTCTTCGGGTGGGCAATTGATGGGAACAAATTGGCATGTAGCCATATAATCTGGTAGTAGAGCCTCCTCTATCTGCATGTGACAATTCACAATTGAAATCTCCACCCAGCATAATCATTGTACTTGTGCAGAAAAGGTCTTCTTGATTTAAATAACTTTACCCTTGCAGCAATCGTTTGTGGCACATAAATATTTATAAAACGGTACTTATTTTTCAGATAAGCAGTATCAAGTAGCAATTATCTACCTGGCTGAATCACCACCACTCTTCATACTTCAAGTTGGAGACCTTTAAATAGAATTCCCCCACTATTGCATATATCACTTCCTTGTGACCAATTTGAACACCGTACATCCATAACATATGAGTTTATGATACTTCAAATGTGGTTTTGAGTCTGGTATCTTGCAGAAATAACACATTCCAAGGTAAAGATTGCAAAATTGCAAGTGTGGAAAGTTGTTTTCTATGGCTTTTTTTTATCTATATATGGTCCCTTCCATCCAACCCGGCTGCAACTCCTTCGGGTGGCCAAGTCCTCACCCTTTCACGGCTCCCCGCCCCAATCTGCCATCCATCTGCCCAGCCACCCACCTGTCCTGGTGTATCCCTTGACTGAGTGGGCCCCCTGCCTGTGAGGAGGCATCCGCTAGGGGAGATTGAGGTGCCCTTGGCAGCCCTGCGCAACTTGGGTGGGCAGCATGGGTCGACTCGGGGCCTTCCCAGCTTCATGGCCAGGGGAGATGAGCCACCATCATCCAGTGGTATGAGTGGCCATTTTCTTGGTTACCCTGCCCCCTGGGGAGGCACGCCGTGGCATCCTTGAAACCTGCACATGTGACATGTGGTCACACAGGGCTGCAAAGCGCAAAGCCATATCTGGCCACAAGGAGCCACCAAAGGGTGATGCCTACACTACCCTCCCCCGGGAGGAGAGCATCCAAGGAATGCTCTTGAGCCCTCCCTGCTGGCCTCTGCTCCTGCTGTCCTGGGCTTGGGTGCGAACCCGGGTCACCAGCGTGCCAGGTGATCTCCTATTACCTGGCGCCATGGAGCTAGCTTCTATGGCTTTTTATACTACTTACATTTATTGTGATAGGATGCAGGTGTTGCCAATGCACATTCTCATATGCAGTGGATCAAATTCTGGTTTGAACTTTAGTCTTCTTTGCCACCGAGATCTCTGACTGGGAGTTCTCTTGGTTCAAACATGCATCTTTTAATGAGGATGCAATAGATGATGGTAGGGAGTCTCCCTCTCCTCCTCAGTGTCACTCCAATGCCTTTGCTTGGTGAGGGTCAGATAATGGTTACGAATAACAATAGAGGTAGTATGCTTTTCTAGTTTGGCCTTTTTTCTGTGCATCCTCCTCCTTTTTTTTCTGGTGACTATTTCCATATCTGCATCTACTGGGCTGTGTATGTGTGTCATATCCACCTCAGGACCTCTGGCCTCATTAGAGGTAGATTTCTTCAGGTCTGTGACTCCTGGCCAAACTTCAACCACTAAATCTGTCTGAAGTAGTATCTCTGTACATATCAGGACATTCTGAACATGTTCTTTTTTTCTGTACTTATAATTTGTATTATTTTAAAGTCATAACATGTCAGACATTTGCATTACATATTAGATGGTATCCAGTACATAGCATGGGAGGAAGCAAAATGCAAATTAACAGAACAATTCATCAGCAGTCTTTAAGAAGCTAGCACATAATTTATTTTAAAACAGTCCTGTTAGAATTTATAACAAAAGCAAGGTGACTAAACTGCCTTAAACTGGATCTGAAGAAGTCACAAACATTACTAATTGCTTTTAATTAGTATCTTAATTCTCATCTTAGTCTCATTAGGTCATATTACTGGTGGCAATGGTTGCAAACAAAAAATAAACTGACATATGTTCTTAAGCATTCATAAGTTTTTTTAATATTTTCATGTTGAATCTGTGTTCAGTTATCTAATGTATCATACAAATATTAAATTGCTCAAAACGATATTTTGTGCTGCGGCAGAGAGTTCTTTGTCTGAGTTGGAGAGGGACTCCTCTTCCCTGGAGGAGTCATGCTCCTATTGGGCATGTAAAAAAATATGACCAACTGGTCTATTTAAAATATGTACATAGTATATGGTTAGGGCTTATTCTATATAGAAATCAGTGGCTGCTCAAAAGTTGTGCATGTTCTAAAGGTTGTTCTACACATTCTAAAAGTTGTTTTGTACGTTCGATCATTGGTGCACCTGTGCTTTCCCTCATGCCGATTCCCGATGCTGTACTTCACTCAACTGTGACCACTCCTTAAAACAAAGAAGAAGATTAAAATAATATCCCAGCCATGGTTTTGTTAAGAAATGTGCCCAGAATAAAACAAAGCAAAGCACTCAGCAGCACCAGCAACTGATATATTTTTGGTTGTTAAAGGCGCCTGAAGATAATGGTTTACTAATGGTCTTCCTGGCAGCTCGCTGCCATCTGCAGTTACCATTTCATAAAATTACCACTGGTATGCCTGTCTGTGATGGGAGAGGGGCAGATCGTGGATAGTGCTTTTAAAACTTTGAGACCTCTTGCCAGCACACTACAAAAAGATTATAATATAGTATAACGCAGGTAACAGTTCTCCCATACGGTTGAAGCAAAGTGAGCCCCAGTTTGAAGGCTTTTATGTTCTGTACTACACGCATTTTAAAACTGCATACTATAAAAAATAAAATATGGGTGATCACACACAACTAGCCTGTGTTTCCATCTTGGGGCTGAGATAACAGCATGGACCTCTCAAGCTTCGCTCTTGGGTCACAGGATCATTGTGTATGGTCACCCATACATTACAGGAGCGTGGTTGTGCCCCTATAGTTAGGGCTAAATCTATGTTTTTTGGGGGGGACTTGTACAATCTATTTCTACTCTGGGGGCCATGGCATCTCTCAAGAGTGCCCTCGCAGCCACTACCTCTACTTTCAGCCTGAAACCTCCATGCCACCAGGAGACATGTTGCTGAGCACCCCCCTCCCAGACTCACAGACCTATCTAGCCCCCTGGATCACCCCCGGGGGAGGGTCTGCCTCACTTACCTGGCAGCCTATCAGTAACTAGAGGGATGGTGCCTGTCTGGGTCAAGGGGCTCGGGAGAGCCGGTGGTCGGCAGGTCCAGTGACGGGATGTGGGCCTGGGCTCCTGGGGCCTTTGTCACCTTCCTAAGTCTGCCAGGGAGTTTCCTTGTTGTGTTCCTCCCTTGGGCCACGGCGTGCAATGACTCCTTGTGTAGCTTTCCACTACGCCTCTTGCCGCTGGAGCCTGCTGTCATCCCTCCCCTGTACAACATCCTCTGCACTTGTGCTGCCTCCAGTCTCCACCAGAGGCCACTACTATATTTGTTTTCTGTTAGCAAGGGAAACAAACTTAAATTTCAAAGATAATACAGGGCTTTGGTAACAACCCACAGTTGTGTTTACCTAATTGGAGCCCGTAGAATCGCATTTTGAGGTCAATATTTTGATTACTTTGTGAGAAATGCATTTTTTTAGCCACTGAAATTGTGTTTCGCAAATCTCTGAAAACTTCAACTACAAAACAGGATCCTTTTTTGCAATTTGTGAAAAAGTATTTTCTTTTACCGCAAATTGTAAAAAAGGATTTGCAAAACAGGATTCTGTTTCACAATTTGTGACAAGAAATGTATATAGCTGTTTCTTTGTCACTTCATAGCAAAGAAATGGTTTGGAAATTTGGACTGAAATGTGCAGGGTAGAAAGGGCTTGCTCCATAGATGTGCCTTTTGCTGGTTTGGTGAAAATATATTACTTTGGCTTGGAGTTCTGTGGATTTGAATTTTGGTTGATTTCCCACAGGATAACATTGTACTAGGAAGTTTATGGAGCCGTTTCTTTGTCATTGTGGTGTTAAGAAATGATTTGCAATTTTGCTCTGACATTTTCATCATAGAAGGGGCTTGTGCTACCAATGTGCCTTTTGGTAGTTTTGAGAAAATACAGTAATTTTATGTCAAGTTACACAGCTTTCAAATTTTGCTGTGCTTTCTACAGGATAAGATTGCAACATGAGGTGCTTTTTGATACTGTACACTATGGGATGCACTCCCACAGGCAAATAAGAATACAATAATGCTTGCTCAAAAAGTAAGGAAATTCTTTGCAAAAAAACTTTGTTAATGCACTAGTTAGGGTTAAAGCAACAAAGTAGGGAACTGTGGCATGAGGGTTTCCAACCCTAACATCCAACCCCCACCCTGCAGGCAGCAGCAGGCGTAGGGTGTGCCTTACCATTGTCAGCCCTAACACTCACTCCATTCTCATATACTGTACCGATCTCAGCTTACCTATTCATAGAACGGTGTGAACGTTAGGGCTGCTGCTGCCTGCAGGGTGGGGTGGGGTGTTAGGATTGGAAACCCTAATGTCACATTTCCCTACTTTTGTCGTGTTAACACTATCTAACACATTAACAAAGTTTTTTTTGCAAAGAATTATGTTTTGCACTTGAAAGATACCTGCACCTTAGCTGATGCCAGCAGTTGAAAGGAACCCTCCAGCTTCAAGGTCTATTGTCAGTACAAGAGAAATTTCCTTCTCCTTTGCTGCCTTTGGAAGGAAAAAATTAGGGCAGATGTAGAACCTCTGGGTTTTGCATGAAAGTCTCCCTTTCATTTTAGAGAGCTTAATGAGCAGATAATGATCAGAGTTAAAAACAAACCTGCTCAATAATGGCATTTACATTTGGATCAAATTCCAGTGGTTCTTCTGAAGGTACATCTTTTTTTTTTTTGAGTCTTCACCAAGGTCTTTTCCAAGCCTCTTTTATATAGTCTAAATGCTTTGGTAATAAAGGGTAAGTTCTCCAAGGGCAATTCAAATATTGTATATACTCGCCTATAAGTTGACCTCACATATATGTCGACCCCTCCTTTTCCTTGTCAGTGTTAGCAAAATTACAGGCATTGTTTTGTTGCCCAAACTGGATAGATAAATCTGTTCTGTGACCAACATCAGGCACAGAATCTGCATTTGTGGTCAGAACAGGACACAAAATGATGTTACACAATTGCATACAATGGTTTACCATTATAAATCCCACACATAGGTAGACCTTGCAGATAAGCCAAGTCCCTCTTCTTGGGGGTCTAGTTTTAGCATCAAAAACAATACTTTTATTTGAATATATACAACACCTTGACAAAAATATATTTTATTAAAACCCTTCTACCTCAAATACAGAGTCTAAGGTGTTTGCAAATGCAACTATTTTGTTTTTTACACCTGATTTGATTTTCTAAGTTCTTAGTTTTTCTGTGTAAGTTGCTGCATTAGTGGCTTACAGCCCTTGAACTTTACTGTCCAGTGACGTTATGTGTTCTGTATTGTTGATAATCTGTTTACAATCACCCACACATTTTTCTTTTGTAACTTTAACTTCGTTTTTCTGTTTTTGCACTAAAAGCATACTGTTTTCTTTCCTGCATCTTGAGGATTGCTAGAACCAATCAACTGACTTGCTGAGAGACTTGACAGAGTATTGTCTTGACTGGGAAATAGGAAGGGTTCCTGGTGCAGAGTGCGTGCCAGGCTTTCCGGTCCATGTGCCTTCAGAAGATGAACTGGGATGGCAGCCATTAGTACAGCCTTATCTCTGCAGGATAGCTGCTGACTTCACTCACTTCAATCTTTAGAAAATGTCAAAAAGCAAAAAGTGGCTAACACGCACTAGTGTGCATCTGGGCAATGAAAGAGACCATAGCTTGGCTCTATAGTTGAAAAAAATTTTATTGTATAAAGTGTTCAAATTTACCCCACCAGCATCTGCCAACATTTCACCCACATGACTGTGATCTTTTTCAAGGCATGGCCAGCATGGCTACTACCCCTCTATTTAAATATCCTTCTTAAAGTGATACTCAACTTATCATATGCAGGTAAATAACACCACAAATATAGCCACATTTAAATACCAGCTAAAAACATTCACCAAGCAGTATATTCATTTATTTATTTAAACAGCAGTTTGGAAAACCTTTGAGCCATAGGCTCAATTACAAAGGTACCTTGTCACAGTAAGACAAACCAAAATACACAGTATAGCAGTACAACACATAAGTATAACAGTAAAATTAAGACATAGATACAAACAAGCTGGTACAGGTAGGATGGATGCAAACAATACCAGAGTTATGTCGTCCTTAGCAGCTTAGTAATAAGCTTTGTCATAAGTATTGAGTACGGCTTTGACTAGTGGCAGTTACAGCATCGGGTGTTAATAAGGTGGTTACGTAAGGAAGTTTTGAAGCACGATATAGTTGGAGCTTGAGATGGAGGGGCAGTGTGTTGAACCAGGAGGGGGCCCTAAAGCTGAAGGCTCTTTGGCCATGAGAGGTCCTAGCTCTAGGGATAACAAGAGAGGTTTTCCCAGAGGTCCGAGTATGAACTAGTGGGACAGAGCGGCGTATGGTGGTGGTCAATCCTGGTGGATATTTATAAACATCACTATTACAATATATACATATCAGAATCAATCAAAATAAATCACAAATGTGCTGCACAATGATAGAAGTGAGGTCAACTATCTACACTAAAAGTCAAATCCGTTTTTTTTAAAAAGGTTATCTTGTGAGATCCATAACTTATACAGTAAAGCAAATGATTTATTACTCACAAATAATTTACAAGTCCTTAAGTATTATATTTATTAGAAGACCTGCCTCCAAAAGTGTGCAGAACTAACAAATTATCAGCATAAACCCTACAAAACAAACTTTATATAGCATAAGAGTCAATATACAGACATACCCTATTTTTCCATGCAATACCTAATAAATTATTATCCTGAAACATAATACAAATAAGTCCGTCTAGGAGACTCAAAGTCAAGTATGTATGTGTGTATATATATATATATATATATATATATATATACTCAGATGACAAGTAAACCCCTTATTGTTATAAAAGTTACTATTTTAGGTACAGAGCCAGTTGAAACACTTCATTTAAACCAGGTTTTCTCATTTTGTCATAGCTGTTAAAATGTAGTGTCAGAATGTTTCTCTTTTCAAAGGAGCATTATTCAAATCCCCGGCCCCCTGTGGTCCAGTTTTTATTTTTTTCAGTCCACAAAAAATGAAAGAATGTCCAACAGTGTCTTTTTCTTGATTCTTTATCTGTAATGCTAAAGCATTTGTTAAATCCATCCTGCTAATCACCACTAAATGCCCTCCTATCCTCTTCTTAAACATTTGTTTTGTTTTACTGATGTAAAATGCTTACAAGAACAGACAGCTGCATATACTGTACCAGTACCTCCGAGGTACATGTCATAAAATCCCGTATTTCATATTTTGTTTTTGTCACCGGATGTTCAAAGTTTGAAGAAGTCTGTAAAATGTTTGTACAAAATTTACAGTTGCCAATCCTGTAAGTGCCACAGGGGAGCCTAGGGATAATACTTGAAGGATTTGATGACTGGTAAAAACTGTGGACCAGGATATCTCCAAGATCCTGTACACCATCTGTGGGGATTTTCTTGTAATTTCATTCAAACTGGTCTTCGTTTTCAAAACATCCTAATGCTTTTCTACAATTTCTCGAATTCCAGGTGCCTGCAAATTGAAAGTGGTGACAAAGTTACAGCATCTTTTTTGATTATTTCACACTGCTTTTTTACTTCTGCTATTATTACTTTTTGCAATAAGCTATTTTCTGTCACTATTAGTTGTTCTACCCATTGCTCTTTCGATATGTACATCGTTGTAACCTCTATTTCTGAATCTCCAAGTGAGATCCCTAGCACTCTCAGTAAAATCATTTAGTTCACTACAGTTTCTTCATAATCTTAGAAATTGTCCTACTGGAATGTTATCAATACAATGTCTTGGATGACAACTAGTACTATATAACAAGGAATTTCTATCTGTGGGTTTCCAAAAGAGCTTAGTAGTCACACCCCCTTCTGCATCTTTTTCTATACACAGGTCTAAGAAATGTACTTTTTGTAGGTCCCATGTCACTGTAAATTTTAAGTTCTCATTAGAATGCTGCAGATAATCAATGAATTCCTGCAATTCTGGAATTGTCCCTTTCCCTATGATAAACAAATCATTGATAAAACATTTCTAAATATCAATTTTATCAAAAAATGTGTTTACTGTCTCATCATATATGTACATTTCCTCCCATTCTGTCAAATATGTATTAGCAAAATTGTGGCAAAAGATGCCCCCATTGCAGTTCCTTTTATCTGCAAATAAAATTTATTAAGTAACAAAAATACATTGTATTTCAAAAATTTTTTGGTAAGTGTAACTAAAAACTGTACCAACTCATTGTTCAATGAAGTTTTATTATACAAATCAATTTCTACAGCTGTTATGCCATCCTGATGTGGTATGTTTGTATATAAGAACTGAATGTCCATCGTTATTAGATACCATTCTTTTTCAATACTAATATCACTAAAAATTTCCAAAATATTTGACGTATCTCTGATGTAAGACCTGCTCTTTTGAACCACAGGTTTAAAAACTGATCCACATATTGTGCAAATGTTTCAGTTAGTGACCCGGTACTGACCACTATTGGTCTCAAAGTTTTTTTTTTTATTGTCTTTGTAGATCTTTGGCAGGCCATACATCATAGCCCTAATAGGGTTTTCTACTGCCAAAAAATCTAATGTACTCTTAGAGATGACACCATTATGAAAAGCATCCATTTATCAGCATAGCATTTATTTATTTTGATTGATTCTAATACGTGTATATTATAATAGCAATGTTTTTTTTTTTTTTTTTGTGCCAGCCTGGCACCGAACTCAGCCCTGGTCACTGCCTCCCACCACCTCCTGCACCCACATGAGCTGTTTTCCCCCATGCCCCCTGGCTTACCCCCCAGGGTGGGGTCATGGCACTTACTGGTGCCGTGAATGTTGGTTTGGGTCAGAGGCGCCAGCCTGGGAGCACATCGAAGGTGGTGAGGAGGGTGTCATGGAGGCACTTGGCTGGGGATTTTTTTTCTGTCCACGAAAGTACGTTATTTTTCTTTGGGGGCAGGGACATGCAATGACATCCCACATCCACCCGCCCCTCCTAATGTCCAATCACGCAAGGCTGCAGCGAGCCCCCAGCCTCCCAAGAAGTCCAGAGTGCACGGACATTCGCCCCACTTCCAGAGAAAGAGAGCAGTCCGGAAGATGCTCCATCCATCTCCACCTGGCTGGCCCTCCAGTAACCCAGGTACATTCCCAAACCTGGGTCACCGGCATCGCAAGTGGAAATCCAACTGCTGCGCCAACAGGCCAGCTATAATAGTTACGTTTATAAATATATACCGCTTGGTGAATGTTCTTGCTGGTATTTAAATGTGGCTATATTTGTGGTGTTATTTACCTGTATATGATAAGCTGAGTATCAGTTTAAGAAGGAGATTTAATTAGAGGGGAAGTAGCCACACTGGCCATGCCTTGAAAAAGTCCACAGTCATGTGGGTGAAATATTGACAGATGCTGGTGGGGTGTGTTTGAGCACTTTATACAATAAAATATTTTTTTAACTATAGAGCCAAGCTATGGTCTCTTTCATTGCCTGGATGCACACTAGTGCATGTTAGCCACTTTTTGCTTTTTGATACTTTGAATTATTGGTTAGTGTGCTTCAGGCGTGGACACACTTAACCACTTTTTCTTTGTGTTGCATTGGAGAAATCTTTAGAAAATGTGTTGTTTCTGAGTGCAAGACACCACTCAGTTTAGTCCCTGAACTGAAGTGAGAAAACAGAGGGTGCCAAACTGGTGAACTATTAATGCTAGACCCACTGCCGGCACCTTTGAATTTGGCTCATTTTGTGTTACAGGTAGGGAGGCTGCCATAGAAGCGGGCAAGCTGAGATGCTCTCCACTACAGGGGCAGAGCTCTGGCCACAGGAACCTTTTCTACAAAGGACTAATAGAGGATGAGGCAAACTCTTCACTTGAAGAGGATGTGGCCCTGCTTTTCTCTTTTCCGATATTGAATTCAGGTGCAGGTATGAAGCTCTGTAGAGATTTAAACAGAGAATGATGAGCACAGTAAGAGAGCTTTCTCACAGTGCTGCTGCTTTGTCTGTGGCCATATTGCTTCCTTCATTCAGAGCATGTTTACTTTTCATATCCATTCTGGATTTTTCTGCTATAAGCTGTAGTTGGCCCACTACTGGTTGCTGTGAGGTGCCAGCAGGGCAGGGTCAGCAGACTCTACATGGGAGTTAATAGAGTCACCTAGGGTTGTTGGAGATAAAACTCCCTGGTGCACAGTAGGCTCAGCCATGAAGGAGGAGTGTGCTGCTGTTCAGCACTGGCTTGGTGTTCCACGATCACGACCTCCTGATCCTGGCAACTTGGTTACAACCTCTGTTTAAACATAAGTTTATACAAGTACAGCAGCAAAGATTAACACTTTTGAGTGATTAAAATTAAGGATAGCCAGATGATGGATATCAGGGTCACATACATCGGATTCGGATCCTAAAGTTAGGATTTTGGATTTTTGAATATATTTGCCAAAAAATCCTAGACCTTAATCATAGAATGCTGATCAGATTCAGATTCTGAAATTCCAAATCCAATTCCAAATCTAAAAATGTACCATTTGCAATGGAATATGACTTGGATTCCAAGAACTCTGATCACCTCTAATTAAAATAACTTATTAGCCCATACTGTTTTGAAAGCATAGATAATACATTTCTAGATTGTGTCACTGTATCACAGCAGCAGAGCACAATGAATACAAAGTCTGACAAAGCTATACCATATTTGTCTGGTATTTAGTTATTAGAAATAATGCTTTGCGTAATAGGTCATTTTTTTTCTTGGTAAACTTTACTAAAATCAAGGGATTTTTCTTCCATGCTACCCCAGACAAATACATAACTCCTCTGGGGCATTTTCTGTGGTGATGCTAAGGAACTAAAGAATCTGAAAGGGAAAGGGAACATTGTTTAACCAGGAGTAGCACACTAAGCTGAAGCTTGTTTCCAAATGTGACCTGGGAGCACAAGGAAGTTAAGTGACTTGCTCAAATCACGCAGTATCTGAAGACAAGGTGAGTCAGTAAAAGAGTATGGCAAAATCCCCAAGAACACATTATTCTGTTTTTTATGTTTCTATGAGGTCTTTATACCTTTTTGTGTAATTGTAATTTCTTTTTCTACAAATTAAAATATATCAAGATTTTTTTTTAATATAAAGGAAACAACATCATATGTTTGTCATGGCTAATGACGAAACCATATTGTTTCTGTGGAAAATGATAAAAAGCATGGTGTTTTCCTAGCAGAGGCAGGATTTACTGCATGGTGTTGTTATAGAAAATATAAAACATAAAATTGATGGTGTTCTCATAACAACGGCAAAATCAACATGGTATCCAGGAATTCTATGAAAAATGATAACCCTAGTTTAATCTAATGGCTTTATAATCTTCTGTGCTCTATAAAATAAATGTTTTTTTATGTATGCCTGTGCTAAATTACAAATACCATTTAAGAGTTTTCTGTATAGGTTCTTATGGGTGTCACTGTCTATGATAAATATCAGTAATTCACCATAGACAGAAAAGTCCTTAAGGCGTGATAAACAGCGTGAGTGTGTTGGAAATGTGTGTTGTATATGTAAAAATACATTTGCTTACCACATAAGAGGGGCCAGGGAGGCTCCCGTACTTGGTTGGGGATGTGCTGGGGAATAGTGTCTGCTACACATGGAATTCTGAAAGCCAGATACAGATGGTTGAGGAGAGCTGAGACGTTCTTCCCTTACCTTAGAGAGACTTTGCTGTAAAGGCCTACACATCTCCCCCAAACCACCTCCAATCTCGGGGCTGAGTCATTCCCAAAGTGAAAAGCTGGCTCTTGCCCAGACCTTCTCTTTGCATTGGGGATTCAGTCAATGGACTGGCAAATTACCATTTCCCAGAATCCCTTTATCCACATACAGTTCTATTAAAGAACTAGAGCATTAACATTCCTTGCTGTTTGCGGCCTCAAAGTGAAGCCACCTACAGGGCACCATGCTGCTGACCTTTTCAACAGAGGAATGACAGGATAAACGTTTTGATGGCTGTTTCCCTCTTCCTCCACATCGTCTGTTACCAATAAGATAATTAAATTAATTACTTTAGTGAAAATGTTTCTAAAAAGGAAAAAAAAAATTATTGAAAGTCCACTGAACAAGCAGCATGATTCGAACCAGCAGCATGACATCTGTTGAGTAGCTTCATCTTTTCCTCCAAATTGGCACTCTAGTTCTTCAATAGAACTGTGTGGGCATCCTCTAGGTGACCAGATTTGACTTCTGATTGGAAGGCTGTTGTTTGGCTTGTCACTTTCTCCTGGCTGCCCCCACCCTGTGCAAGTCACTCTGCTCGAGTGTGTGGGAGTGACTGCGATCAGTAACTGCTGCAGGTGTGCTATGCATGGACTGCATCATGGAGCTCCTTGAATTGGCAACATGTGCCAACCCTCTTTGTGAATGGAGCCCTATCTCGCCTTAGAAAGCTGATATAAACTGTACTATAAAATGGGTAGAGGAAATCCTGCATCCTGCATCAGATCTGTCTTATGCACAAGTAAAAACAAGTACTTCAAAAGTAGACACAGTACAAATAAATTAATGTGATATTAGAATGTTCATTTTTTTAAATGCTGCCATTTTTTTCTTAGTGTGGAAAGCTTGACATGAAACTGTCATGTACAAGAGCACACAACTAGGCATACTTGACAACTTATTACAGTAAAGCCCTACAAATGTGTCATATGTAAAATAAAAAGTTGTCATGTAACATTGCAAGGTCTCCCAAGCCCCGGGCCACCCTCAATCACGCTGCTGCTCAACCTCTCAGAGTTATGAGCTGCTTCTGTAGTCATTGAAAAACACTTTATTGCAGTTACTTGCATCTCTCTCTCTCTCTCTCTCTCTCTTTTTTTTTTAAATTCACATAGAGTTCACTCTCCCATTCTTTCTGTTCTTGTACCACTCTTGCAGATGCTCACACATGTTGGAAGGGGGGAGTATGGCTGCTCAGCAGAACATATACATTGTGAGCAGCAGGGTGATGGAGGTATGACTACTCAGTAAACTGAACAGAAATGCCATTACACTATGAGGAAGGGAGAGGGGGGTTGGGTGTGCTGGTACACTATGAAGGGGATAGGGCTGCTTGCTCACACTATCGCTATCAGACACAGTTCACATCTTCTGCTACAGCTCTGTAGCTTTGCTTCACCTGCTCCTTTGCTTACTCATCTGTAGTCTGCCCACTCTCCTGCTTGCTCATTCACTCACCTGCTATGACCTTAGCACCTGTAGCCCAAAGGGGGCATAGGAGGGGCAGGGGATCTGGGCCTGGCGGGGGGGAGCAGGGTGGACGGATTGGGGTTGTGAGGTCAAGGAGATGCCCTGGGATGAAATGGGTCCAGGAGTGGGGTCCTCCCTGCCTGGTGCCCATACCCAAGGGCTCCACTTCTTGTGGGCAGATAGTGCAATCGACCTCGACTGCCCATCCTACTCGGGCGGTGTTATGTAATGCCAGGTCAATTAAGAACAAGACAGCAGTTGTTGCTGATATTGTTAGAACATCTTACCTGGCGTGCATCACTGAGACCTGGCTGGATGGGTATGCTGATCCCATATTGGAGTCAACAGTGCTGGCTGGGTACTAGGTGATGCACCACCCGAGGTTGGATTGTAGGGGCGGGGGTGTTTGTTTTAAGACAGAATTGAGCCTTGCAGATGTGCCAGTTGGGGCCACTAGATTCTTTGAGTGTACTGTGGGTGCAGGTGTGGGTTGCAGGATATTTCTCATCTACTGTCCACCCTGGGGTGAGAAGGATTTCCTGCAGGAAGTCGCAGACTTCATTGTTGACATAGTGCTGGAGTCCCCCAGATGGTTGGTGCTGGGGGACTTCAATGCCTGGGTCAATGATGAACTCTCACATTTTGGTCAAGACTTCCTCCAACTGATGATTTCATTGGGCTTTAGACAGGTGGTTACCTCTGTGATACACAGGCAAGGTCACTTATTGGATCTAGTGTTCCTACTGGGTATAGAAGTCTCTGATGTGGTGGTGGACCCCGTCAGATGGTCTGATCACCACACTATAGGGTTCAGTTTTGTGGCTCCCCCCAATAGACCTGCCTCTGTGGAGATGGTCCGGCACCGCCCTTTGTGAAGTGTAACCCCTGATGGTCTTATGGCAGTGCTGGACATATCGAGCAGTTTGATGGAAAGCTTGGATCTGGGGGTACTGCTACTAGCCTATAGCAAGGGAGTGACAGACACCCTTGATTCCATAGCTCCTGTCCATGTTTGCCCACTCACCCTTCACCCTCAGTCCCCTTGATCTGATCAGACTTTGAGGAGGTTGAGGACAGTGGGAAGAAGGTTGGAGTGATGCTAGTGGTGGTTCGGTCTGGTTGTTGACAGGCTTAGGTTGATGTCCCATTACAAGGACTATCAATCGGCTGTCTCTTGTAAGAAGGCAGAGTTCCTGTCCAGATAGATTGCCGCTGCCAGAAATCGACCAGCACAGCTCTTCCATACTGTGGACACACTGTGCAATCCAACCTGTCTCCAGAATCAGAGAGCCTTTTCACAAAATAAGTGCAAGGAGTTTGCTTGATCTGTCACAGATAATGCTGCCTCCATCAGATCAGAGATCTGTGCAGCTCACTCAAATGGGCAGTGCAGTGATTGGTGTGAGGTTACAGGTGCCCTGTTTGTCTGAACTGATTTTGACCAGTTGATGATCACGGATGTCATGAAGATCGTCCAGGGTCTGCGACCGACTTGCTGTAGTTTGGACCATGGTCCAATGCCCCTCCTGGTAGGGTGCATGGAGGTCATTGGACTGGTCCTGGCTGAGATAGTTAGGAGCTCATTGGAGACAGGGGTGTTTCTGGACACCCTGAAGGAGGTGGTGGTGTGCCCCCTTCTGAAGAAATCTTCTCTCGACCCTGACTGTCTCGCTAACTACAGGCATGTCTCTAACCTGCTTTTTATGGGCAATGTTATTGAGAAGGCAGTCACGTTGCAACTGGACGATCATCTTACCAACTACGATATCTATGATCCTCTCCAGTCTGTTTTCAGGAAGAGGCATAGTACTGAGACAGTGCTGGTTTGGGTACTTAATGACCTCCTAATCACGAGAGATCAGAGGAACCAGTGAATCTTGGCTTTCCTTGATCTCTCTGCAGCATTTGACACGGTGGACCATAGTGTGTTGCTAGAGCACCTGCAACTGGTCTGTGGGCTGTCTGGGATAGTCCTCAGATGGTTTCATTCTTTCCTCATGGGCAGGACTCAGAGAGTGGAGTTGGGGATTTATTCCTTGGCCCCTCTCCTTCTGTCTTGTGGGGTGCCACAGGGCTCTGTGCTTTCACCCATATTGTTCACAGTGTACATGCTGCCATTAGGAGACATTATAAGGTGGTAAGGGCTGAGTTTTCACTGCTATGCAGATGATACTCAGCTGTACATGTCCTTTGTGCCCGAACAGGGTGATGCTGTCTCGATCTTTGACAACTGCCTCATTGAGATTCAGGATTGGTTGAGTGACAACTGTCTGAGGTTGAATCTGGATAAGACTGAGGTGTTGGTTGTGGACCCAGGTCATCTGGTAGAGGGGAGTTCGGCTGGGCAGCTATCTGGGCTAAGAATGGGGAGCTGCTAGTTGATGACCTCTGATCAGGTGGGAAATCTGGGCATTATGATTGATGATGGGCTGACACTGAAGTCTCAGGTGTCGGCCATCGTCAAGACATCTTTTTACCATCTGAGGAATATCACCCAGGTAAAGCACCTGGTCCCACCTGATGATCTTCCAACATTGGTCCACGCCTTTGTGACCTTCACCGCCTGCAGTTGATGCAGAATGTGGTTACCAGGTTGTTGACAGGCTTACCAAGATCTTGCCATATCACACCTGTGTTCTGTAGACTTCAATGGCTACCAGTTGGGTGGAGGATCACCTTCAAGGTCGGGTTATTGACCTATAAGGCCCTACACGGACAGGGACCACAGTATTTGCAAGATCTCCTTTGCTCTTACTGCTGCCTCTGCCCTCTCCACTTTGCCAAAGAGGGATTGTTAGAGGTTCCTAGGGTCTGTCTAAAAACTTCTGTAGTGAGATCTTTTGCATTTGTCACGCTGACCCATGAGAGTGCTCGACTATTGAGGCCTTCAAATCTACCTTGAAAACTTATTTATTTAGCCTGGCATTTATTTGATTTATGAAGCTGCCCACCTATATTTAGATTTGAATTGTTTTATAGATACTGTTTTTAAAGGTTTATGTACAACACTATGGTCACTGGTGGAGTAGCGTTTAACAAATAAAGTTTACTTACTACTTACCCTGGGAACCAAGTTTCAAATTTGCAAGTTACAAGAAAGGTACAGGAATAAAGTGTAAGCCCAAGGTTTTTATTTTAAATCTTATGTCAGTGGAGGTGGGGGGACCATGACAACCTGATTCAAGCTCAGCTATGGTGGCCAAAATGGATCAAGATTCACTTGGCAAAAATAAAATAAATGTTAAACCTAATACAGGTGGAGGAACTATTTGATATCTATATAAAGTAATGATTTAATTATTTTAGTATTGAATTCTAGAAAGACTAAAGGAGCTTGATATGTATACCCTTGAGGAAAGAAGGGAGAAAGGGGACATGCTAGAAACTTTCAAGTACCTCAAGGGAATCAACAAAGTCCAAGAGGGTAGCATCTTTCAGAAAAAGAGATGTGCAAGAACAAGGGGGCACAATTTGAAGATAGAGGGGGGACGGCTCAAAGGTAATGTGAGGAAGTATTTTTTCATGGAGAGGGTTGTGGATGCATGGAACAGCCTCCCTGAGGAGGTCATGGAGTCAAGAACAGTGGGGAATTCAAGACTGCATGGGACAGACATAAGGCAGTCCTAGTGGGGGGTAGGAGGAAGTAAGCTATTGGTTAACTAGGATCTGCAGCTTATCTGTTAGGTAGGAAAATGGGTAGACTAGGTGGGCCAAGGGGTCCTTATCTGCCATCAAATTCTATGTTTCTATGTTTCTATACATTTTTATTTTTCATGTGCATTTAAAATATCCAGCCCCATTTTATAAGTGCAGTAAGACACTCCAGGGGTGTGCATTAGCCTCACTACATACCTGGCTGTGCATGGTCTAATGCACACCCCCTCATGTCTTATTGCTTATTTAACAAACATTCTAGAGGATGATTTCTCAATACAAAATAGCATGCATCACAAGCCACAAGTTAAAGCATTGTTGTTGTCACTAATTATGCAATGATGGATGCACAGTATTAAAGAACGATTCTTTAAAACTGATCTCACTATTGCCTGAGAACAAAAAAAAACCCCTCAAAGGTCTAATTAGGTTCCAATGACAACAGTATAAAAAGGAACACATTTGTGACTATAGTCAGTACAGTACATTAATGCTGAAGGATTGCAACACTGCACATGCTTTGTTTGACTGCACATGTAATAGTTTCACAAATACTGGAATAAACAGTGACTCAGAGGCTATATGAGAGGAACTCCTTTTATTTATTGACTGTTCTGTATCACAGCAGCAGAGGTAATGCAGTCATCTGTTTCCTGAATGTTAGGACAAGCAAGTTTCATTTCTTGTATCCTGTCTACTTATCAGCTAATTCGTATCAATTATGTGTGTCATGAGCGTCAGTTATGTGACTGAGTCATAAAACTGCAATTGTTTTAATTAAATATGACAGTCCAGACTCAATACTACTAAATACTAATTGCATGTAATAACCTAAGCCATGGCATCAGCAGGGATATGATCTACTTTTCAATTTTGTATGCCTTTTCCATGCAAATTGCACTGCTTACTCATTAGAGGAATCCAACTGTAACAATTATTGCAATAATTAACTAATTGAAATACCCTCATTTTACTAATTTGAATAAGTTAATCTGTTATAAACAGAGGTTTTATGTTCATTTATCTTTATTTTTTGGGGGAGTTGGTGCTTAAGACAACTATATTCAGTTATATCACTGGCTCATTTCTTAGTGTTTTGCATACAAATGCACTTTTCCCTTTTAATACATGTGCTGTCTTAATAATGACCCTGCTGCCAGTGGTTTTGCCTGTACTGGTTTAAACACAGGAAACGAATATTCTAATACATGACAATGTGTTGCAGTTGTCTGGGTTTTAAATCTAGCCTGAACATAATTCATTTCAAGAAGGAAGCATACATTTATTAAAGTGTGTATTACCAGATTTTTTTATTCTAAACTCATTTGCCTGTAGCAAAACATTCAACTGCATATAACAGCATGGGTTGCACTAATGAGTATGTTTATTTATTTTTTGTTTCCTTATTTATAATGTTTAACCAGGAAGAACTGCTTTCTTTAAGTGGGTAGCAGTTTCGTCAAAAGGTAACCTGCTAGAACAGTGCTACCAGAACAGCGGCAGTCAAGTGAGCACTAGTCTGGATAGTGCTACCACGGACAGTGAGGGGATTTACAGAGCTTGCAGTAAGCGCTCCCTAGGTTGTTGTCCATGGTGCTGACAAGGAACAAGGGCACCAGAATACAGGAGGCCAGGCAGCAGTGAAGACCAAGATTTTTATCCTGGTCTCCTAAGATTTTTGTGTATTGGGACTTTATTTTTGTTTTTTACAAGGGGCCATGGAAACACTACTCCACAGCCCCACAAATTTCAACTTGCCCTGTTATCCGCTCCCCCCTCCCCCCGGAGTGAGAAGCTAATAGTAGGGAGGTGCAGGGGGCAGAGCCCCCCACATCAGGGGGTGAGGAGCAGAGCCCCTGCAAAAAAATTGATGGCATTATTGCCACGCGGTTCTTGACCGCGCTATTGTTGTCGCCGATGTTCCGACCCAGTGCCCTGTCAAAAAGGTAGCACTTTCCCCAGAATAAAAACAGCTACTTGTTTGTAAGAGGACTTCTTTATATAGTACTTCTGTATTGTATGTTCTTAACAATTACAGATCGAGGGAGTGTTCCCGACCAATCGGAGTGCTCCTTCCCTTTGTGTGTAAGAAGCTCTTATTTTGTGAAGAGCATCTCACACACAACTGTCCTGGAAAAGGGCACGTTTGTGGCTTTTTTATTTAAATGTTAATATATTATTACTGCCATTAAGATCATTTTTACAGTCTAAATTGCATTCATAGGGTATAAGAACTACTCACCTTTGATTCAGATTCTCATACCCTAGGAATGCGTGTGAACGTCAAATCAAAAGTAAAAGAGAATAAGAGATATGATTTAATTATTCAGTTTATGTCACATATAAAAGCTGTAAAACTGGGTGTGAGGGGGAAACAGTCCTCAGAAGAGATGGGCATCCCTATACTGAGCTCCTGAGACTGTGCTTAAAATGTTCAAATTTGACTTATTTCCTCCAATATTAAAGTGGAAGGAAACCTGGTTGGAGTCGCAGCCTGTGAACATCTATAAAAAGAGTTTTCAACGGAGGTAATAGGCTAACCTGTAGGTGCCAAGATGCTGAGGCATAAATATGTACAGCATTTATAAATGAAATCAGGGCAGCAGCCATAGCATTTCTGGGCAGAACAAAATGATGCAGTGACACTATAAAACTTGAGGGACTCGCCAGTTCAAGTGCTGGACAATATGGACTCGTACTTCTTAAAATAACTGGCTCACTTTTTGCATTCTCCTTTTAAATAAGTTATTAGTTTTTTTCCTGGTTACATTTGTAATGGGGGTAGGTAGGTTATGACAGTGTATTATCACTTGCTGCTAAATTCTCAATTAGTTCATATTTGTGAGATTTATTGGGTGATACAGCCTTTTTTTCCTTATTCTTTGGGAAGCAATATCTTGAATTGTAGATTCCTACTGATGTAACATTACTTGGGGGCAACGGGGTCTATGCACTTAAGTGCAGATTTCCTACATACCGCAGATCCACATTGCGTTGGCAATCCTAAGTCTAAATGCCATACACTAGTGGTCCTGTGGACCACTGTGCACATTCATGGAAGGAACACATGTCCCTTCCATACTGGATCCCCTGTTCAATCATGCAGCTATGTATGTGGCTGGTCTGGGGGTATGTCTGGGGTGTGGCCACACTCTGCCCCATTCATAAATGCATGGAGTGCTGGACAAGTGGGGGTGCAGGATATGCAGGCAGGGACCCTCCCATATCTTTTGTGTGGCCCCCCAGAGAAGCCCCACAGGCTGTGGGAAAACATGCTCCTCAACACTGCTGCCCCAACCCTCTGGTTAGAAATGGAGCACTGGTGGCAGCCATTCAGGCATTCACCCATCCCTTACAAATCCAACTCTCCTGCACCTTCCCAGAATCCTCTGCTTGCACGAAGCAAGGGATCCACTTCAGGAACTAGGACGGGCATCTGACTGAATGCCCACCTGTGTCCCTTGATCTTCTCCCTACGCAGCTTTGTGCTGGGGGCAGGGCTGCAGTCAGATGCCCTGTGGAGGTGTATGATGGTGCATACTGCACACTTTGTGCCTCTCCGCTAGTGTGAAGCTGTGTTGGCCAGGTACCTGCGGTCTGCATGTACCTGGCCCCACAGTGATGCATAGCCCCTTTTATGTGTAACACTCCCAATTCATGGAGCATATCTTTGGGCCACCAGAGGCTCAGAGTGGGTTTGATATTGTTGCCTGCATTCTCTGACTGGAACTGGAGTTGGGGACTGGATAGTGAAGAGGAGAAAAAGGGGAGTGAATATTTTGCCTGTGCTCTGTGCTGCTGAAGAAAGGACAGCCCCTGCTTTAAAAGAGGTTATCTTCCCGGATGACCTACAGGACCATTATAACTGTTGTGAATGCACAAGACATCAGTTTCAGTAAAGCTAACAATACTGAAACATAGAAACATAGAAAAAATGATGCCAGAAGGAGACCAAGGGTCCATCTAATCTGCCCACGTGTTCCTGATACCTACTCAGATCGCAGGATCTAACCCTCCTTCTGTTTTATGCCTCCTACTGCTCCCATTGCTTTTGATCACACTTTAGCATTGTCCCACCCCAGCTTGAATGATGTCATGATCTTTGCTTCCACCACCTACCTGACAGCCTATTTCATAGTTCCATGACTCTTTCTGTAAAATTGTATTTCCTAAGCTCCCTCTTGAAGCTTTCCCCCCTCAGCTTCCACTCATGCCCTCTAGTGTTGGAGTCGGTGACTCTGTTGAACAGGTCAGAGGATGGCATCTTATTTATTCCCCTGAGGAACTTGTATGCTTCAGTGATGTCCCCCCTCTTCCTCCTTGCCTCCAGTGAGAACATATTCAGTACTTCCAGACGTTCCTCGTACAAGTGCCATTGAAGGCATTGAATCATCTTGGTCACTCTTCTCTGGATGGCCTCCAACCTGTTCTTATCCTTATTCATATGTAGACTCCAAAACTGGACACAGTACTCCAGATGGGGCCTTATTAGGGACCACTATAGTGGTAGTATTACTTCCCTTCTTCTGCTGTCAAATCCCCTCCCTATGCACCCCAGCATTCTGTTGGCCTTACTGTAAGCTGTGTTGCATTGGCAGCTCTGTTTAACGGTGTTGCCTATGATGGCACCTAGGTCTCTTTCTTCCTGTGAGGCACTGAGCTGTACTTCGTTGAGCCAGTATTCTGTCCTTGGATTTCCTTTTCCCAAATGCATCACCTTGCATTTTTTTGCATTCAACCTCAGCTGCCAGATGTTAGACCATCTTTCCAGGCTCTTTAGGTCTTTTTGTAGGTCCCTAACCACCTCCTCACAGTCAACCCTTCCTCCTAGCTTGGTAGCTCCTTGAATAGGGCAATTGTGCTCTGCATACCTATGCTGATGTCACTGATAAATGCATTGAACAGGACTGGCCCCAACACTGAGCCTTGGGGCAAACCACTAGTGATCGCGTCTTCATCTAACCTCGCCCCATTGACCACCACTTGTGATCGCGTCTTCATCTGGCCTCACCCCATTGACCACCACTCTCTGTTTTCTGTCTGTCAGCCAATTATCTACCAACCTGACTATGCTCTTGTCTGCACCCAATAACAGACTGACCACCAATGTTCCAAACAAGAAACCCTTTTTACATATAGTAAATAACTTTGCCATTAAGTGTCTACAACAGCATGAACATCACTATCTTAGAAAACCTTGACTGCAGCAACAGGCCAATTAGAAGCCTAAGGGTCACAAGAGGAAATGCATAAAGCATTCTTCGATGCAGAGCAGCAGTGTGCTTAGCACCCTATTTTTCTACACCAGTCCTGTGTCAAGTTCTTCCAGTGTGTGTCACTGACAACTGATAAAGCCATTTAGGAGACAGAAAGTCTATGACCTGTAGTGGAACCTTCCCAGAAGCAGGGAGGGGTTTCAGAAAGTCCTGCTCAGCCATCTGAAGGAGGCAGACATGCTGGGAGAAGAAAACTGAAGTCCTAAACCAATCCAGAGCTGGAAGTTGCTGCTTTGCTGCAAAATCTTGTCCAAGTTCTCTCCGAACTGATCAGCTGCTGCTTGTTGCTGAAGGAGTGCTGTTGCAGAGAATTTCCAGGAACTGCTTCTGGAACTTAGAGGTAGGAGAACAGTCACTGTTACCTCTACTGGTGTGACTGAGGGAAGTAAGGGAGCACTCCGAACTAGGTCTCATCTGAACTAGTACCAGAAAGGAACTGCTAGAGAGTGAGAGCTGACTAGGCCCTTAGCTAGAGAGGCCTGCCTATTTGCTTCTGAAACATCAGTGCTAGACTGGAACAGAAGCTTCCTGACCATCAGAGAGCTGCTTCTGTGTTCCTGTACAGTTTGTGAGACTGTAGTTATCAGACACATGAGTAAAGGCCTAGTCAGTCAGGTCCTCAAAGACACTTCAAGTTAATGTTTCCCTTTTGGATTACAAAGTTTTTGTTTGGATTACAAGTTTTTCTTTTGGATTACAGTTTAGTGGTTTGATTAGTTGCTAGTAAAGGTTAGGTTGGTTGTTACTGTTGTTAGCTTGTAGAAAATGCAAAATCCTGGGCAATGCATTATCAGGCCTGCTACTGCTGATTTAGCCTGGGTACCCAGAAACTGTTTAGAACTTCATTAGTTAAAATTATTTTGCAAGTAAAGATCTTACCTGGGATTGGTACTAATGTGGGTAGTGGGGCTAACAGTACCGTTAGCAAAGGGATCTCCTGTGTGGTGTGAGGGAGGGCCTGTTTCCCATCAGAGAGGCCTGAACTGCTAAAAAATCTAGATAACTTCTTTTTTTGCACATATAGTTTATTGATAATTATAATACAAATAGTATAATGTTTTAAATACCAAATTTAGGTTAAACTTCAAAGAGAAATATGGAGTATCCTAGAATGTTCAACATACTTAGCTAATTATTTTTTCCAAGAACAAAAACATTGTCAATAATCTGTCTAAGCTGTATGAACTAATGGTGGAAAAAAAAAACCTCTTTAATTCTTTCCATGAGAGTTGCATAATATCCTCAGGGTACTCTACTTGATACCACAATCTTTCAAAAAGGAGCTTCTCTTTTGTTTTGTGCCACTATCCTTGTTCAAAATCCTGTGGGAGGTTCCGGCTGTTCCGATATTCCATAATGATTTTTTTTGTGGCCATAGTCTCAATAAATAATATCCTCTCTTGAGTTTTAATCACTTTTATTGTACTGAAATCATTAAGTAATACAGTAATACATCTGGGTATAATGGAATATTGGTGTCCAGTTGCTGACTAAGTAACTGTACCAATTTTTGCCACCATTTTAAAATTAACACATAGCTCCATAAATTGTGAAATAAATCAGCAGACAATCCGCATCCATGCCAACACAACTCTGAGTAGTTTGAATTAATTTGATTACATTTTTTGGTGTTATGTATGCTCAATTAATAATTTTGATTTGTACCAATTTGTTTTTTGCTGAAATATATTTTTTTATTGGCACAGATATGGATATTCTTCCAGTTAAGATTATGAGAATATCTAGTAAGATCCTCTTCCCATTTAGTATGCATTTGTTTCCGGGAGCACATAGCATCACTAATACATTTTTTATAGAATTTCAAAATAGTTTTGGTTTGGTAATTTTCCAACCATTTGTTTTCAATATCCAACTGATATTCTAAGTTAGATTTAGAAATATTAGCATTTTTTAGAATCTCCCCAAATGCGTTACATAATATAATATAGAACGTTTGCAACTCATGTGTTATGAGGCATATCTAACAATTCAGTATAAAGAAATAATGTTAGCCCCTTTAATAATATCAGTCCATTTATTAATATGTCTCGTTATCATATTCTAAGTAGTCTCTTGCCTTTATAAGTTAAAAACAAATTACTTGCATAAAAATGAGTATGCAGCCATGGACGTTCCTCTTTCATATGATATAGCAGTTTTTAGATGACTTGTAAAGGACATAAATAGCAAGCTCCTTTTAAGATCTTTACATTTATTTGGATAAAGAATTGAGTCTTCTTGAATATTGTCTTGGGTTCTATCTATTAAAGCCTGTGCAATACTGTATCTTGTTCCTTACTGGACTCCACGGCCTATTGTCAAATAATTGAAAGTATTTGAGCTACCGGTATATAATATCTATATGGGTCTGGACAGCCAAAACCCCCTTCTGATCTATTTGCAGTCATAAAACTCCAGGCTATTCTTGGCTTCTCATCTCTCCAAAGAAATTCAGTAAAAATATGTTTTAAATCTGTAGACCATTTAATATTTATTTATTTAGTTTTTGTTGACCGGGTAAGTGCAATAGACAAATCCTGCCTATTTTCAGGCACGACACAGGGAAGGGGGATACAGATGAATGGCAACTGACCTTGAACCAGATTAAGCTGTTGGTGGTATTTTTAGTGAATAAAGGAAATTTGGCCTGGACACCGGGGAAATTCCCCTACTCTTTTCGATAAGTGCCATGGGATCTTTAACATCCACCTGAACTACCACCAATCCAGGCAGATGGGACCTCAGTTTAACGTCTCATCTGAAAGATGGCACCTCAGAAGTGCAGCACCCCTCTCATGCTGCACTACAGTGTCAGTACTGGGATATTAACCCAAGTGCCAGATGTGGGAACTGAACCCACAGCCCTCTGATCTCCCGGCCTCAGAGGTGAGTGTGTTACCTACTGAGCCACTGACACTGTTAATATCAGGTGCACCATACATAGCTTGAATAACATAAATCAAATGAAGAATTTTGAGAACTTCAACATGACCGTAGAGTGACAGTGATAAATGTTGCCAATCTGAAAGTTTATTTCCAATTTTTTTCTTTAACAATATCATAATTTACTTTAATATTCTAGATGGATTATTTGGTAAAGTAATAACTCAATATTTCATTTGAGTGTCATTTTTAAAATGTTTTAAATCTAAATACTCAATATCACTGTCACCTTGGGAGATCTGCATGATAACAGATTTACTTGAGTTCAGTTGACATCCTGCAGTCCGAGAGAACTCAAATTGAATGAAGAAGGGTAGGGACTGAGGAAGTAATATCTTTAAAAAGAAGTAGCATACAATTGGCATAAACACTTAATTTCATTTCTCCCTCTCCTAATCTTCTACCATGAATATTTCTGTTTCCTCTAATTGCCTTCAGCAGTGGTTCTAGACATAATACAAAAATCATGGGACAGAGGGGACATCCCTGCCGTACTCCATTCAACATTTGAATGCTCTTAGTCAAACTGTTATTAACCATAAATTGAGTCATAGGGCCCTTATACAGCTGCGATATTACTTTCTGTAACATCAGTGGTATGGTTCCAAGTGATAACATTGCCTACAATAACATCACAGTACACAGCGCCGCAACCAAAATACCTAAAGCAAATAACAATGTCTGTGAAATCACTGACCGACACAAATACTGACAATACACAAAAAACTAATAAAAAAGCAGCAGGAGTTCTTTGTTTTGTGGGGGGCTTTGCCTCCCCCCCTGAAATTTATATAATTAACTCTGAGGGGGTGTGGACCTCAGGGATGGGGAGAAACTCAGGAAGAGGGAAATGTCTTTGAAAAAAAAGTTCAATTTCAGGAGACAGGAAACCAAACCCGGGTGCCCAGATCTCCTCTGCTGCAGGAGTGAGTTCCTTATCCACTCCACCACGGGAGAAGCTTGGCCAGGCACCACACCTCCTACTCTCTTATCCCATCCTCACTACTGCTTTCCCTTCCCTGCCTACACATACATCAACAGGGGTAGGTATAACTCCATGATGCTGTAATCCCACTGTTGCTGTAAAGGCTCCTGAAATTCTTGACCATGATATTATTGTAGTGATGTTTTGTAAATTATATTATGGGGTGATACGAATGGTATACCCTATTTATCGCAGATCTTTGTCATATATGTACGGTTCACTAAATCAAATGCTTTACTAGCATCAACAGCCAAACCATACTGTTTGTCTGGTAGAGTTCCGGCATATACAAATAATAATTGGACTTTCCTTACAGCCTGTGAAATATTTCTGCCTGAAATGAATCCGTGCTGGTCCTGGTGGATGGAGAGGGGAGAGCCAGATCTATTTGTTCTGCAATTCAAAATTTTAGTTAACTCCATTTTGGAAGTATATGACTTCCAAAAATAAGAAAAAACTTCCAAAATACAGGGACTTCAAAAAGGGAGAAAAGAAAATTAGATGATGTCCAGATTTGCAGGCATGGAAGTCAAGAAATTGATTTATGCAGAAAGAAAGGATATTATGCCATTGATATTCACATTAACTTCTACAATTAGTCTCTGTTACACTAAAGACTTCCAAAATTTGGGACCTTGTAAGTATCCAGACTTCCAAAAATTGGGATTGACTTCCAACTGCTGAATCATGGAAGGTTTTGACTTCCATCAAAAATAAACTGAGCCCCTGCTACAATTAATTTTGCTATAATCTTATAGTCTACATTTAACAATGCTATCGGTCTATACTTTTCTGGCATGTCTGGTGACTTCCCTTCTTTATGTATTGATGTACTTTTAGCCTCATTCATTGAGTCTTGAAGTTTCCTCTCTATCCATCAGCTCACCTATTGTTCTCAGTAGCCAAGGTAATAGCTCCTCTTTAAATACCTGATAAAATTCTGGGGGTGAAACCACCAACCCCAAGAGCTTTATTTTGGGGGAATGCAACAACCACTTTAAGTACTTCTTGCAGTGAGAAGTGTTGCTGAGATACTTGCAAAGGTTGGAATTGCAAATTAACAATACACTTATCAATGGTTTGAGTGTTATAAGAAAAAGAAGATTGATATAACTCCTTATAATAATTAAATAATTACCTCCTGCATCTCTTCAATATTAGTCACAATTCTGCCCTCTGCATTTTTAAGGGACAATTTTACATTACACTATGTTTGCTTTTACAACAAGTTTGCAAGAAGGTTACCTGACTTATCACCTTGTAGGTATCTTAAGCCCTTAACCCTCAATATATTTATTTTCATCTTCCTGTTAATTCTTTCCTGGACTTTAAGCCTACATGCCATCAATCTATCATAATATGTTTTCTATCTTGAATAACTAAGGCACTTAATTCTTTTAGCTCCAACCGCAATGTTACCTCATCTTTTAGTGTCTATTTATACCATGACTGGTATGATATTATGGCCCCCCAATTACCACTTTAAAAAGGTCCCAAAGTGAAGGTATAGTCGTTTGTCCTGCTTAATTAAAATACCAGTATTCTTTAATAGCATCATTAATTTTTTGTTTGCATTCAGGTATTCTTAGTACGTTGTCAAAAGACCAGCCACGAGTTTTAGATTGTTCCTCTTCCAAAACTAATATTGTTTCTACTACAGCATGATCTTATAATAAAATAGACTAGATTGAAGTAGTAAAGATATTTGTAACCAAAGATATTGAGACAAAAATATAATCAATCTGAGTGAAACAATCTGTCTTTTTATTGTAATGAGTATATTATTTGAATAAAGGGTTCTTGATATGCCAAGCATTAATTAAATTATGTTGATTGAGAAAAGTTTTAAAACCCTAGATATTCTTTTGTTGTTAGAGCAGTATTTTTATATAAAGGCAGGTCTAGCGATGCACTATAACCTCCCATCCTGATAAGATGTTCTGCGTGTATTTCTATTAATCCTTGTGTTATCTTCACTAAGTAATCTGAATATTTATCAAAGGGGGTATATAATGAACCAATTGTCAGTAAGATTCCTTTAAAATCTCCTTTGACTAGTATAATCCGGCCATCTTGATCTGTTCAACTGCTATGGCATTTTAAGGTACTATTTTTTCTTATTAGTAATGAGACCCAGCACTTTTTTTTGTTCCTATAGAAGAATATGTGACTGCAATCCAGTTTCTTTTTAACTTTTTAGCCTCGTTAAATACTAATATTAAGTGTGTCTTCCGAAGAGCTACCATGTCAGCCTTAATCTTATTTAAGTATGTCAGAACTTAAACTATTTTAATTGGTGAGTCAAAACCATTAACATAAAATGTGGTACATGTAATTGCTTTATTATAACTAGTCATTCTTGAGAAAACTTCTGTTGAATGTAGTGCTGTCTAGAGTACCCTTGATAACAAAGACCTTATTACTACCCCATTGTGAAAGATTAACTAGTAAACTTCCCATACTATCTCTTTGACCTCTTATACAAAATTCCTTAACCATAATCCCATCCATCCTATCTTCCTCAAAAGAAAAAAACAAAGCTCTACCCATCTTCTACTCATTTTCATTTTTACTGTACAGTTCAACTGAACTGTTGATTATTTAACCATTAGAATATCTCCCTTTCCCATTCTCCTTTAGCTACCTGAGCTCATGTCTTCCCCTTTTATAAATTTAACAAGACAGATACTTGGTAACTTAATAATCTCTCAGAGACAGAAACATAAATATTTTAGGCCCATAAAGACTGTTTTATGTGCCAAAAGTGTACGGTAATCTATTTTTTAATTCCTCAAGGGCCTCTTTCGGTGTGTTAAACACCAGTCCATCTCCATCCAAGAAAACTCTAAGTTTAGCAGGGTAAATCATGATAGATTTAATACCTTTGGACCAATGTTTGTTATGAATAAAAGTAAATTTCTTCCTTTCATTTACTATCTCTAGCAGCAAATTGTTATATATAGAAATATTAGCTCCCAATAATGAGATTATTTTTTCCGGCAGACTTAGGTCATAGTTCTTTCCTTATCATCACATGTAATTAATTTGAAAATAATTGGACAAGGTAGTCTTTCATGAACTGCTCTGTGGATTCTATCCACCTCTGTTTTGATTTTTGCTGGATCTGTTTCAAGATATGCTGCACCCACATTCTCAAAAGTGGATCATAAGGTAGCGTGATTGTCCTAAGATTGTGGTACTCCCATTATTCTTATATTTTTCCTCTGAGCTTGAGACTCATAATCTGATAGTTTACTTTGTATCTCCTTATAGGAGATTTCCAGTTGTGTGACCTGTTGAGAGGCTGGGACTTATTGCTCTTCCACCCACCTGTGCAATTCTCTGCTTGACATTTTCCAGGTCTGCTTTCATTTGTTTGTTTCCTGGAGAATATCCTCCTTAGATTTATTTATTTGGTTGTCTTTGTGTTCTAATGTGTTAATAAATGTGAGTTTCTTATTGATTTAATTGAATATCTTCTCTGTCCAGGCTGGTGCGTCAGTCTCAGATTCTTCTCCATCTTCAGATTCTTCTGTGGACAAATCTGATTGCTGGTCTTTCCCTCACTCTGTCTCCACCTTTTTATGTTTCCTTGCACATACACAAGAAGCATCTTGCTTTGCTTCAGAGAATGGCATTTCAGAGGTGTGTCAGGGACTAGCCCAATGCAAAGCAATCTACATTGGCTTCATCCCTGACAGACCAATGATCACCCAAGCTCAGTATGACAGTGGTTCACAGTTTTGTGGTGGAAACTTTGTGCACTTGAAAGAAATGAAGAGCTCCAATGAGTGAGTGCTTCAGTACTTTTATTTGCATAAAGCCAGCTGGCAAGCAGCTGTGCAGCTTTATGTACAACACTTCACTCGAGAGGATCACTTCGCTGCTGACATCTTTTGTTTACTTGCCTGGACCAAAGTGATGTATTCCTAACATCTTCAGGTGATTCTCAACTTCACCGCATATTAAAAGTGCTTTTATTGTTAAATAAAATGTTAATGGGCTGGCCCGGTGGTACTGAGGACTGAGGCACTGGCCGCCTTACCTTACACTACGCCGACGACCTCTATTCGGGAATGAGCATGGGCTGCCGGGGGTTGGCGGGGAGAAGAAGGATCAAGCATCTGCAGGACTGCTCTCCTTCTCCAAGGAGGGGGGACACCAGCGGTTCAGTGCATGACTGGCACCTGGCGGAGTCTAGGGACTGGTGCTCCGGAAAGCTACAGAGTGGGGATAGACAAGGTAGACGCCCGGAGGAGCTCGTATGGAAGCATGCATGCTTGTTCCTTGGGCATCACTGCATACCACACCTAAAGGGGAAAAACGCAGGAGTAAAAAGGTACTGACACTGCAGGATGATGGTCGGTCCTCGCAGGTGCTGCCCCCGTGATGGGCAGTATCCCTTCTAGTACTGAATCCGGAGTTAGGCAGGTTGAGGGATCCCTGCCACCCCACAATAGGGGGCAAGCCATGGGGCATCTGGAAGGGTAGGCTGTGAGCGGGGGACAGGGCTGGGGGAATCCAACTGGATGCATTGCCACCAGGAACCAGGCAGATGAAAGAAATTAACTGAAAAAAAATGTTCATAATATGATCATCATTCACCTAGCCTCACCCAGGTCTCATAGCTGTTTATGGTACTGCAGTCATGGGAGTGTGACATACAGTTAGGAACATATTAATTTCAATCCTGGTAATGCGACTAATCTCAGGAGAAAACTCATAGCTTACATCCTGCAGTTAGCTGTGGTGAAAGCAAAATACAATAAAAGAGCATGCGCAGTGTGAGTGTCAGATGACTCACGGTTTTTCTGCAGCTCACCGGTGCTGAAAACTAAAGCAGTCCTGTCAGTGTTACACCTCTGTAAATGCGCTGTATAATTTAAACACTATGTTTTATGTTAGCAAGCAATTCCATGACAATTCCAATGCATCACAGTAAATTATTTAAATAGTATGAGGAGATGTAGTGTAAACCACAAATGTGTCTGCAGCTGCAAACAAAGTTGCTGAAAGTTAGTTCTCACTCTGGGCTCCAATAGTCAATGTTTATCTGCTGATGTACCCTTTCCCATCCCCATTGCAAGTCTGGAAGAGCCACCGATGCGACCACTTCACTTTTCAGCGGGTACATCAGCAGGTAAACATTGACTATGGGAGACCAGAGTGAGAATTAACTTTCAGCAACTTTGTTTGCAGCTGCACACACATTTGTGGTTTGCACTACATCTCCTCATACTATTTAAAGGAAAACTGCACCCTCATAACTTCTAAATGTTATTTGTTTCCAGGTCAACAGACAACTCTTTTTATGTAGCTGTTAAAGATGTATACAACTGCTTCAGTTAGTTTTCACACTGTCCTGGGGAGGGTCCATTTTGTGGTTGTTGAAATCTCATTGTCCCCGAGAGCTGAACTAGCATATGAGAATATGATGTCAGATCAACCATTTATATCATGTAGCTCTATGCTGAAATAACAAATACCCTGCAAAAACTCTCTGGAAACTTATAAACTGAATGGAGTTTAAAGGGGGGAAAAAAACTGCATTACAACTCGGATAGCTTGTAAAACTCACTGAAGGTAAATGTGGTATTTCACACCTTCTTGCAGCTTGTTTCTCTTAAAACTACTTAAGCAGACAGGCATACTGGAGAGTTTAAAGGTTGATTAATCATCATATTCTCATATGCTAATGCAGCTCTCAGGAACAATGAGATTTCAACAACCATGAAATGAACCCTCCCAGGACAGTGACAGGGCCTAGTATGAAGTGTGAAAACTAACTGAAGCAGTTGCATGCATTTTTAACAGCTACATGAAAAGAGTTGTATGTTGACATGGAAACAAATGACATTTAGTAGATATGAGGGTGCAGTTTTCCTTTAAATAACTTGCTGCAATGCATTGGAGTTGTCAAGGAATTGCTTGCTAATGTAAACATGCTGTTTGAATTATACAGCGTGTTTACAGAGGTGCAACACAGATGGACTGCTTCAGTAAAACCATGAGCTATCTGACACTCACACTGCACATGCTCTTTTATTCTATTAGAGAGAGACAGAGATGGGCAGAGTGAGAGCAATGTGCATCAGTAGTGAGCGGCAGTGAAATAACATTGCAAGCTGTCAGTGATCGTGTGTGCTCTGTCCTCTCTCTCTCTCTCTCTGTTGCTGTGTGTGCCTGTCTCTGTGGCTATGGGCAGCACTGTGTTTCTGTATGTTGGCTGGTGGAGTCTGCGTGAGGAGAGGTTGGGGAAATGATGTCTTCTAGCTAGTCAGTGAACAGTGCATTAGGTCCCCCCACTCACCATCGCACCAACATGAGAGAGAGAGTGAGCGAGGGTGTGCAATCCCTGCATGTTCCTGCAGTGCAAATAAAAGTTTGAAAATCAAAAAAAAAATCCTGTTGAGGCTTTTGTCTTGCAATGGTCAGTGTTGCCCGACTGCCCCAAACTGCAGCAGCACAACAGCGCTCATTTCTGCCATATGCAGCCCAAACAGTAAATAAAGAAAAAGTGTTATTTATTCCTCCTTTGACAGACCTTCAAATGTCAGTAGCAAAAGTGTCCGCGTTGTGGCTGTGTTGTGTGTCTATATGCAGTCAATGTGCAAATGCAGTAATAGCGGTTTTACATAGGGAAATGGTACTGTATACAGTATTGTGCAGCTCTCATGCTGCAAATGCCTTTATTTCAGCAGGTACACATTACCATGCAGACTGGATGTTAGGGTAGCTGTGAAATGCAAACAAGATGACAGCTTGCATGCTGTAGTGACCTGCTTAAACACGACTAATAAACAGCAGCAGTAGCTTTATTAAACTGACACAACAGCTGCATTTTTTGCAATTCAGTTTCCAAACCTCCACTGTCCCCAAAGTTATTGGGAATTTCATGTTGTTTGCTTACTAACACAAACCACAAGTGGGAGAAAATGCTGTTGTTCTGTCCAACTGAATATACAGCGGTACATGAAGTCACCTAATAAACAGAGTGGCTTCATGAGAGCCACTGACCTTGCCATCAGGGTGGATCTGCAGATGAAAGCCAATGCTCACTCCCAGGAAGTGCAGGCTGCCAGCCCTGCCCCCCGAATGGCTCCATTGCAACATGCCCCTACCAACTGCAGCTTTAACAACTGCTCCCTCCTCCTCCTCCTTTTGGGACTCAGCGGCTGTGCAAGGGCGAAGGCTCTGCAGGGTGCTCCTGTAGGACTAAGCCCTGAGATGAGTTGCTCTGTTGGTGCCAGCTGTACCAGCTGAATCTGGAGCATGAGAAAGAGGAGGACAGTGAGGACCGAGAAATGTATTCTTCCAGCAGGATGGGAAGGAGGGGGGCAGCCGAAGGGCTAGGGGAGCATCTGCATGGCGGTGCTAGTTCTGATCTCCTGTCCCATCAGTCTGCACAACAGTGTATGGGTGCTGGTGGTGGGTCTCTGTTTGCAGCACTAACAGGCATAATCTCAGGCTTGAGCTCTAGGATATGGGTCTGTCACTAAAATATTTTTAACCCAAATGATCTCACTGCTGCTGAAGATGAATGCCAGTGGTCTAAAAGGATGCACCTCACCAGAAATTATGTTTTAAAGCACCTTTTCTATCCCATTACTGGTTGCTCATTGGTGTAGATCTGCTTTTGAAGGGGGTGGGGGTGCACAGTGAATGATTAATGCCCCACAGCTCTCATTCTTAGGAAACCTGAGAGTGACAGGGAGGAGTTCCCTCAGTGCACCTCCCGTGTCATTTATCTTCAAAATCTATCACAAGGAATCACAGAACACACAGGGATACTTTTAAATCCATATATAACTTTATTAGAAAGAAAAGAAACACATAATCCAGCATGTATGTTGCAGATTTTACTGAGAGCCATCTGCAGTTACCAACATGGTACTTTGTCACTAGACCATACTAACTCAACATGGCTGTAGACAGCTTACAGTAGTCTGCTACTGCTCATACAGCATGCGATTAGGTGCCAAACTAATTTAGTAACCTTAAGTTGAGATTCAACTAACACAGTACACCCTTGCCACATACACCATGCAAGGAATCATTCGACATTGATAAATGTTTGTTATTATATTTTTCTTGTTGCCTAGCAACAGTAAGTTGAGCAGCATTGGTAACATACATTGATTCCTTACTTGTAGAAAGTAAATCAGTTTCATGTAGGAATGAACTCGTAGATAACTGAGAAGTCCCATTTAACTTTTTACTATTTGTGGGATGATAGAATATGTAGCACGTCTTGTGGATTATAACATGTTAGAGAGCTCAGTTCCATAATAGCAAAGTGTACCTCATTATTTAGGTTATTTTCCATTTGCTGCTTGGCTTCTTCAGTGTTCTGCCCTAACTGAATAGACTGAATGTCAGAGTCTTTTTTATGGTCTCGTATTTGTGAAAATTGCAGGTTGTTGAGTTCACCATAACATTGGGAGTTAATTAACATTCCTTTACCTGCAGAATGTGTGTGTTTCAAGGGAAAACTCAGGAAGCTTAATGACTTGAGTCTGCTATAGCTCAGGTGGCTAAGAGCATGCCACAGAATGGCAAGGTCCTTGGGTTCGAGTCCTGGTAGAAGTCACACTTTTCCTCTAATTTCTACAATTGTATTTACCTGCTAAGGAAAATTTGAATTCACTGCACTTCAGTAATGCCACACAAGGTTCTATGCTCCAGTGAGCTTTGTCACTCACTCCTTCCCTTTCCTCCACTGTAAGTGACATGGCAAGATTTAAATCTTTATGGGACCCTCCCTGTACTGGATTTAAAAAAATATTGCTTAACAGCAGCAGACTGCTTATCCACTACTGGTAAATTTTGCCAGAGCTACAACATCTATTTGTTTCAATAAATCAGTAGCTTCTTTGTCAACTGCTGGTGGTGGTGCCTGTATATAAATTTATTTAAGCATATTACCCACCTGAGCCGGGTTTACTAATACCTTCTCGGCTTGCTGTGTTGTTGCAGTATTCTCTTGGGTTGTTGTCAGCTTCAAAAATTTAACAATCCCATCTTCTTTTGAGTATTTTTTTTTATCCTGCTTGTCATTCAAACCAGAGTCCACACTAGACACATCTTTTAAACCTTGCGCACTATCTTGGGACCCGGTATCGGCTATTTCCGATTTGGTCAGTAGTTTGTTAGGTAAGCTGTTTTGCATTTTGTCAGTAGAATTAGGTTGTTCAAACTGCTGCTATTAAAGTCTGAACTTCTGAAGCTTACTGTCACTGGTTTAGCTTTAAATGGTTGAGCTTGATGGCATGTAGTAGCCATGGGGCACTAATACCGGTTTCACTGAAGTTTTTATTTTTTTTTATTTTTACCTCCTTGGCAGGGGTGTGTGTGTGTTCCATTGTACCCCCCCATCCAGCTGGCATCCAGTAGCATGGCACCAGCCACAGCACCATGCTCAACACCCTGTCCATTCTCCAGGCCACATCATAATGGGTGGGCACCACACATCGCGGAAAACTGAGACCGGACATGGAGGAGCAGCTCTAATGTGCCCGGTGCAGAGCTAATGGGACACCAGCTTTCATGAGTGCTAGAGGAATGGTTTTGTCCCCTTTTCTCCCTGAGCTGTGGGCATGCCATGGTGTCAATGGTAGTGCTGCACAGGCTTCTGTGTGCTGCATGCCAGATGGCTGCTCTCACCATCCCACATGTCATCGGCTAATGCACTGACCTCCAGCCACTGCTAGAGGCCAGTACCGCATTGGCCATTGGCCCTCCTTCCCCCGAGGAGAGCAGTCCTTGGGATGCTCATTCCTCCTCTCCCAGCTGACCCTCTGACTCCTGAGGTCACTCCCGACCCTGGGTTGTTGGTGCCACAAGCAGTGGCACTACCACTGTGCCGGTGGGCCGGCCTTCACTGCAGTTTTATAAGAAAGTTGTTTAGCTCTGACATGCTTCCTCTGTGTCATTATTCAAAATGCTGCCCAGGATTTAACACACTTCTTGTACTCGTAAAAGATGTCCATCAGGCAAGGTGTTTATTGCATAGAGCAGAGACAGGTGATATTCTTAAAAAATATCAGGGAGAGGTTTGTGGAGCATCTTTACTGCATTACTCTCTCGCCACCATCTTACCTTCCACAAACAACCTCTAGATCAAGGTGTTCAGAAAAAAAAATCAAGATAACGTCTTGTTGCTTAACCACCATTTTCTTATGCAGCACATTATTGCAGTGAAATACATTCCTGTCGTTATTTTCTATAATTTTATGTGTGAGCACATTATTAGTGAGAATATTATTTGCAATGTACCACATTGTGCTTTTGCTGAAATAAAGTATTTCAATTAGTTGGTCTCAGGGTAGTGTCCATAACCTGTGGGGAGGTGGGTTGTTACTGCATCCCAGAGAACAGCATTGCACACTTGACCTGTCCCGCTAGTCTTTCTCGGTGGAGGCACCACACTATTTTCTACTCTGTCTTGGCACCCACCTCCCAGTCTAAGGAGTCTAATGAGTCCAAGCCACTAGTCTTTCTCTGGGAGGAGACACCATGCTATTTTCTTGCTCATTCTTGCCCCCCCCCAAGACTGAGGAGCCTAACGAGCTCAGGCACCTCAACCGTTTTGTAGCCCCTATGGGTGCAAGGCAGGGGTAGTAACCATGAGTAACTTCCTAACATCTGCATGGTGATCCGATTACCTCTGGTTTATTTCCTAAGCTTGTAGCAGCCCTGTTGTTTTTCACGGTGAACAGTTCTGGCACACTAAGGATGCAAGAGGCAACACTCTTACAGCCACAAAAGACAGTCCCAGGCACTCTATTAACATATCCTTAATCATCAAAATAGATTTGAACACTTCTTTAGGTGGCAAGAGACAGCTTCCGCCTGTTGTCATTATACATACTCTGGTGTGCAGACCTCTCATTATTTAGGGTATTTTATTGGCTTTTCTGATAAAACACTTACAAATGACACAAAACAGGATTAAACGATGTACATAACTGATGCACAGAGGAGCAGCAGGATAGTTATCAATGCTAGGCCAGTACATTCCTGCATAAAACCAGTAAACATGACACATTTTATATGTGGAAATATCCCATTAGTGCAGATATTACTGTTTTATTTAGTGGGTGTGAGTTGGTTGTGGTGAGTTCTGAACAGTGACATGTGAAACAGACTATAGCACCAGCTGAATCATTTTCTAGTCAGTTTAACCCTCTGTGCATGTGCACACACACTGACCATCCTTATGAAATTTCCCTTGCGGTGAAGATAACTTGCAAACAGTTGGGAAGTAGTTTTCCAGAAGTCAGATCATGTCTTCTCAGCTGCTGGCTGTAGTTAGAGGCTGCTTTTACCATTGCCAGATTTCACCCCTTTCTTGAAGCTGAAAGTGTGACCTTGAGGAAGACTAATGTTACCTTTTCTGTGTGCATGGTCAGACTTTGGTGTGGTAGGCATAGTGACATGGTCCCTGGCACATCCCAGTGCCATTGGTACACTGCTTATCTACTGGTAGTGCCTGAATTTGAAATAGTATAGAAATTACACACACAACCACACATGCACATATATGGTACTAGTCATGCACTGCATCCAAAAGTGCTTTACAAGCAATTTATTTCCACAGGGCACCATAGTTGTGATATCCCATCTTATTTCCAGTGGGGTCCTGCTTCTGCATAGGACAGTTTGGTATCTCTTAGTTCCATTGGTACATTGACTTATTGTTTTTATTGTGGAGTACAGTTTAAGCATGGGGCTAATCTAGTTACTGCCCCTTTAACAGAGTAGGACAATGTAGCAATTAGAGGCTCATTATGCTAATTCTATATGCTAATTACAGCCTAGCAGGTGCTAGAGATCCCTTTAGTCTTGCAGTCAGTCAGTCAGAGTCTGAACATCATGGTGAGAAGATGCTTTCTGTCTATGTCTCGGAATAAACCTTTTATGCACCTATTTCCTGTGTCTGACTCAGTTCATTCGGTACCAGCAAGGGGTCCTCACCAGCAGCAACAGATGGGTGTGGCAGACCAGAGAGAAGGTAAGGGTCTTTAGTACCTGACCAACACCAAAACACCACACATGGAGGAGAATGCAGCTCTTCTTCTGCCCAGACCCCCAAATCACTTGTCTGCACAGCTTGACACCCCAAAATCATCACCCAAGTATGCTTGAACTGTTTGAATGCCACTTGTACCACAACTGTGGCTGCAGTGGAAAAAAATGACTGTCTCCTGCTTTTATCTGCAGCCCTCCTGTAATACTGAGCCACTCTACTATATCTTTCTGTACTCAATAAATGAGGGACACTGATATTTCTGCCTTATATCAGTTGCAATGTAAGAAATTAAGTTATCCAAGTCTGAGCACCATGGAGCTGAAAACTGCACCCACCCAGCAGCATTACCTGGGGGCAACTTGCCTGTAACAAAATTTCCCTCTGCTCTGTACTTGTCTGCCATCCTGCCTCTTTCAATGTGGCTCTACACTGACACTGCCCTCTGCTACAGCCCAATACAGGACCGTGGCTCCACTCCACACTTCAGGGCTCAGCTTGCTGCCCGATTTCTCTTCTCAATTGCGGATTTCCTTTTGCCACTGCCACAATAGAGCACTCACTGCCGCATGGCCATGCTTCAACAAGGGCCGCACAGTAACTAAATTCATGTCACAGCCTGGAAGCACACAAAATAAATCAAAATAAATACATACAGTAGGACTGCTACGGAGCGTGCTGCTCCCAGACTGCTCAGTATTCAGCCCTCTCTGAAAGCTGCAACAACTGAGGCTTCTCCACAGTCTGACATGCTCCAGTCTGGCCTGCTACCCTCCCAAATGGCTACAGCTCACTCCTCGGCCCTCCAGCTGCTTCCCTACACTGGCTCCATGGCAGCCACCACTACAAGACCCACCTGGCCACCCAACACAGAAAATGTGCTGCAAAATAGAGCATCTGCTCGCCGCTTGGCCCTCCTTGCAACTGCAGCTCCTGACTCTCTGGCTGCCCTACTCAAAGCCATACCGGACCTCTTCTCAGGACTATACCTTGGTCCTGGTCACTTCTAGCCTGCAGCCACTCTGTCCTTCAGCGATCCCTCCCTCAAACTGCTGTGCACTACAGAGGGTTGCCTCCTTCATTCAGCCCGGAGCTTACTGCCACTGCACGGCCTGCTTACCACTGCGGCTTCACTCTCCCGACCTCCTGCTCTGCACTCCATCAAAGCCACAAGGGACCATGTCTCACCTGAGTGCCTCCCGAACTGCTGCAGCTCCCATCTTGCCCCAGCAGCCACAACGGAGCCTCCGCTCCAACCTTGACCACACTACAAAAAGGGCCATAAATAAATCATTGGGAGCAGAAAAGAGAAACAAAGAGCAAAATACTACTACTACTACAAAAAAGGATCAAATAAGCAAACTGGGGCACTACGTAATTGTAACCACCATTCCCATAAGTAAAAGGGATAATTGCAAGGAGCCACATGGAGCACATAAGTAACATGGAGTCATAAAAAAATGCATTGAATAAATAAAACAACAAAAGGAGGAGCAAATAGAAAAAAAATAATAAACAAAGGGACAACAAGAGACCAGTAAAAAAAGGGGCAATCAAATAAAGACTGCAGGAGCCCCACAGAGCAAATCATTGCAATGGGGCAATATATAAATATAGAAACTGCCTGGGAGCCCTGAGAGAAAATAATAAAAAAGCAATCAAGTTAAACAGAAATTTCCCCTTGCTACTCACCGAAAAATGGAAAGCCCACCATTTTTTCTGTGCCAGGGTTGGGGAAGAAGACAGCAGGGTGGCAATCACCATTTTAGTCATTGCAGAGCAGCCAGGCAGCCTCATGGCAAGAAGCCTCCCTCTTTTCAGCATTACAACAATAACACAGGAAGTGACCCTTAAACCCCCTGCTGGTGGTCATCTTGCTACAGTAACATAATACAGGAACTGCATGTCAAAGTTCGGTGGCCATCTTGTGCAGGGCACTAAACATAGAAACATAGAACATAGAAACATAGAATTTGATGGCAGATAAGGACCGCTTGGCCCACCCAGTCTGCCCATTTCCCTACCTACTGGATAAGCTGCAGATCCTAGTTAACCAGCAGCCTACTTCTTCCTAACCACACCCCTAGAATTGCCTTATGACTGTCCCATGCATGCTTGAATTCCACCACTGATTTTGACTCACAACCTTCCTCCGGAAGGCCGTCCATGCATCCACAACCCTCTCTGTGAAAAATACTTCCTTAAATTACCTCTGAGCCACCCCTCTATCTTCAAATTGTGCCCTCTTGTTCTTGCACACCTCTTTTTTGAAAGATGCTACCCTCTTGGACTTTGTTGATTCCTTGAGGTACTTGAACGTTTCTATCATGTCCCCCCTCTCCCTCCTTTCCTTGAGGCTATACATATTAAGCTCCTTTTGTCTCTCTTCATATGACTTCCGGTGCAGACCCTGCACCATTTTAGTTGCCCTCCTCTGGACAGCTTCCATCCTGTCTATGTCTTTGCGGAGACTGGATCTCCAGAACTGCACACAGTAGTCCAGATGGGGTCTCACCAGCTGTCTGTACAGAGGGATCATAACTTCCTGTTTTCTACTGGTGATGCCTCTCCCTATGCATCCCAGTATCCCCCCAGCCCTCCTTGCTGCCCTCTCACATTGCTTGCCCACCTTTAGGTCATCTGATATGACTACCCACAGGTCCCTTTCCATTTTTGTTGTTGTTAGTATCTCACCCCGATGTGTACTCTTCCCTGGGTTTTTGTTTCCCAGGTGCATTACCTTGCACTTCTTAGCATTGAATCTAAGCTGCCATACATTTGACCATTCCTCTAACCTTGCCAAGTCCTTCTCATCCTTTCCACCCCACCCTGTGCATCAACTCTGTTGCAGATCTTTGTGTCATCTGCAAAGAGACATACTTTCCTTCAGTCCTTCTGCAATGTAAACATAAAGACATTGAAGAAGACCCGGTCCTAATACTGAACCCTCACGGTACCCACTAGTAACCCTCCTTTCTTCTGAGTGGACTCCATTTACTATTACTCTCTGTGTCCTATTCTCCAGCCAATTCTTTACCCAGTCTGTCATCTTGGGACCCACTCCCAGGCTGGCTAACTTGTATATTAATCTTTTGTGTGGGACTGTGTCAAATGCCTTGCTAAAGTCTAGGTAGGCCATGTCCACAGCCCCTCCCTGATCTACTACCTTGGTCACCCAGTCAAAGAAATTTATCAGATTCGTCTGGCATGACCTTCCCGCTGTGAATCCATACTGCCTAGGGTCCTGTGCCCCTCTGGCCTCTAGATACTCGACAATTCTTTCCTTCAGAAGTGAGTCCATCATTTTCCCTATTACTGAGGTTAAACTAACAGGTCTGTAGTTTCCTGCTTCTGCCTTGCTCCCACTTTTGTGACCTGACTCCACAGACATCAATGGCAATCTTATTAAAATGAATGGGCACTGCAACAAATAGCTGATTTTTGCAACAAAACCTTTATTTAAATAACAGACAACACAGAATTCAGTGGGAATTGTTTATTAAGATGTCATTCATAGGGAGGCAGTAGCGCAGTGGTTTAAGGCTCTGAGCTACAAATCTGGACACCTGGGTTTGAATCCTACAGCCCTCACTTGCATATTCTGTGACCCTGAATAAGTCACTTAACTTCCCTGTGCTCCCAGGTTGCACCTGTAAACAAGCTTTCAGCTTAGTGTGTCTCTCCTGGTTAAACAATCGGGGAAAAAAAATTTTATGAACTTTGCTTACAAATAATTCTACTTTCGTCTACAAAAATATTTTCTTCTCAGCACTTCATCTATTCCACGATGTCCCATCTCTTGCGTGATTGCAACTCCTTCTCATCCTTACAGCCTTCGTTCAGTGAAACACAGCTCATCTCCAACCACAAGACGATGCAGATATGGGCTCTGGAGCATCTGGAGAGCCATCTTCACCCACCTCAAGGGCATGGGGCTACAAAATAGAAACCATCCTGCACGACATCCAGTCATCCATCTCCGCTCATGGAGCACCAGCTATGCAAGTCATTCAAAATGACCTGGCCTACATTAAAGCTATTTCACCACAGTTCACAGTCCATAGCAGCCTACAGCCAGTACCTTTCTCAGCCTTGCCTCACGAAGATGCTGTTGACTGGCTCGAACAATTCCAAGCCTGGATTTCCTTACGTGGTTGGAATGATCCTTTGCATATTTCCAATGCCTTGTGCTTGCTTCTGAGAGGGACTGCCATTATCTGGTTCAATGCACTTCCAGAACAAGTCAAAGGGGACACTACCACCCTGTATGCAACTTTCAAAGACCATTTTCGTCAAGCTCATCCACCCTGGTTATTGGAACAACCACTGTGGGAACACATCATGCAACCCTCTGAGTCTCTAGAAGCATTCATAATGGACACGGAGTCTTGCTGCAAACATCTGCAGAAACCATTAGAAGGAGCAGATCACAACCTTTCTCAAAAGACTGCTTCCTCAACTCTGGCTTTATGTAATCCAACAGAAACCAACAACCTGGATGGACACAATCTAAGCTACATGACCTGCATAAGAGTCTATATTAATGTTGCAGGCCACTAGTGTACAAGCACCTCAGTTGTCACAGTTAGCTGCACTAGTAACATGTGTCCAGCAGCAGCAATCAATGATAGAGATGCTCACCACAACTGTCAATAGTCTGCACCGCAGCTCAGCTGCTTCTTCTGCTATCTCTGTCAATGCTCTTCGATCATTTCATCAGCGACCTGATCCACTTCTGCCTTCACGAGAGCCTGTGACCTGCCAGTGGTGTGAATTCAGAGGACACACTGCTGCTGCTGTCTGCCAAAAGCTACAGTATCACAACAGAAATCAAGAGAACCAAAGGCACCTAATGCCACACAATCAGCTTGATAACCACAACTACTCCCAGGATCAGAGGAACACAGCAACTGACCACCCCTCTGACTCTCGCAATCTAAACAAACTGCACCCTCTAACTGCTAACTCAGGCACCCTCTCACTTCCAGGGGCAAAGGTACCTGTCATCAGATCACCTCTACTAGCAAACTATGTACCTGTAACCATCGGAGACTGGTCCATGCACGCCTTGGTCCACACTGGAGCAGAAATCTGTTATCAACAACAGTATTCTGAACAACCAAGCTGTTCATCACGTACCTAATGTCTGTCCAGCTGACCTAAAGTACATTATCACAGTAAGTACAGCTACAGTACCTATCAGAGGCATGGTCCATCTCAAGCTACACTTTGGCTCACAACAAGCTACTATCAAGTTCTATCTAGTGCCTGATCTGCAACCTGCAGTGATTCTTGGCCTGGGCTTCCTCAAAGCTGACAAAGTCATCCTAGACTTTGCATCAAACAAACTGTCACTAAACTCTCTGAGGCAACTCACAGCTACAGGCTCAGTCACTGTGCCTCCTCAAACAGAGGTGGTTTGGATTGCTAAGATTCGAGGTGAACCACTTCCACCAGGTGTTGCTGGCATCATCATGGGGTCCTCAGCTCTGCATTCATCAGGTCTTCTCCCAGGGAAACACCTTGTCTGCAGTGCATAGTGGCACAGTCTTTCAAAGATGCTGCAACTTCACAGATGAGCCAGTAGTCATCTCAAAGGGTGCCAATATTGGAAAGTTTGTCTGCTTGTCTACAGGGGACCAGCTCCATCTCATGCAAGAACCTCAACCTGGTTCCACTAACTCTAGCCCTGTCAGTACTATCGCAACCACTCCAGCTTCAACAGAGTTATCCCTCCGCCAGTGACTATCCTCTTCAAAACTTCCAGCATCTCCAACAGAGAAATTCCTGGAGACTTATCTGGATGTCTTTGTAGGTCCAGATAACAAGCTCAGATGCTGTGATATCCTGCAGCACACCATCGAGATGCAGCCCAACTGGAAATCAATTTGTCAATGAGCCTACAAATTTGGACGCCAACAGAAACAAGTCCTAGAGGCCTTCAAAACATTGAAAGAAAAACTTATTTCTTCTCCAGTACTGACCTACCTAAGATTCAACCAACCCTTTAAACTCTACACTGATGGTAGTTCCTTTGCAGTGGGCGCTGTGCTGTGCCAAATCCAAGATGGAACCGAATGAGTAGTTTCCTATGCCGGGTACTCTCTTTCCTCAGCTGAACAAAACTATGGCATCACAGCAAAAGAATGTCTAGCCATGGTATTTACTGTAAAGAAATTTGATTGTTACCTTCTCTACTCCTCCTTCACAGCTATTGTGGATCACTCTGCCCTCAGATGGTTGTTTGAAATGAAGAAGCCAGTATGAAACTTCTCCCAATGGATTGCCATACTGCAATGTTACAACTTTGAGATTCAATACCGACCAGGTCAAGTTCACTCTAATGCCAATGCTGTAAGCCGGAGGTGGTATTCCTCTGCATCAGCCTCACCAGATGAAGAATCCTGCCTACAAACTCTTCCTTTTCACTCGTCAGATGTGCCCCCTGTGGACACTTCTACCGCACCCCAAGTTGCTTTGCTGCTACCAAATACTTCTACAGAGAAAAGTACCAATCCTTAACTACTGGAAACAGCCAAAGAGTTTCTTACTTCTGCTACCACTGATATCTCCCTGGCAATGGTAAAAAGGCAATAAAGAAATGATCCTCAATTCACAGACATAATCACGTATGTAGAGAATGGAACTTTACCACAACAAAAGCAACACCTCCACAGTACTTTCTCAATGACGGTGTGCTTTTTCACATTTGGACCAAGGAGGACAAGGGCCATCACATGGATAGAACTCATGTACAGTTAGTTGTGCCTGCCTCTCTAGTCACCGAAGTTCTTCAATCCACGCATACCTCTCCACTTTCTGGAGGTCATTTGGGAATCCACAGAACTCTTAAAAAGACAAGGCTTCACTTCTTCTGGCCTCACATGAACAAGAACATAGACCAATTTGTCAAATCTTGCCAGCCCTGCTTCCAAAGAAAGCCTCCTGCCAAATGACAAAGGCACACATCATTCCAATGCCTGTAGCCACTGAACCATTCCAAAGAGTCAACATGGACATTCTTGGCCCCTTGCCTACATGCCCTGATTCTGGCAACAACTACATCCTTGTTTTTGTGGCCTACCTAACTAAGTATTTGGAACTAATCCCCCTAGCAGACATTAAAGCTGCCACAGTGGCAAGTGCCTTCCTCAACACAATCATTTGTCATCTCGGTACTCCAGCGTACCTGCATTCAGACAGAGGCACTAACTACCTTTCAACTATTCTGTGAGAAACATGCAAACTTCTCAACATCAGAAAGACTCACACAACCAGTTACCATCCACAATACAATGGACAAAGTGATAGAATGATGTCTACCATTCTTAATACACTATCCAAGTACCTGGATGAGACTCACAACACTTGGGATCATTTTGTTCCCTTCATTCAATTTGCTTACAACACAACTTCTTGTATGGACAGTACAGAGTACACACCCTTTTTCTTAGTCCATGGATGTCACCCAAGAACACCACTGGACAAGGATCTCTCACTGCTACAGGTCCCAAAGTCAGCTTCATCCTTCATCATTCCAATGCTGGAATAGCTTGAACTTGCCAGACGTGTTGCAATTGACACACTGGGCCAGAGAAAACCTGCAATGCAGAAAATGTCAGCAGCCAAGTCGCATGAGCCTTCATTCTTCATTGGGAACATTGTGTACTTGTACCAACCTGTCCTAGTTCTAGGCGCCATCAAGAAACTGCTTCTCCCCAGGACTGGTCTCTTCTACATTGTAGAAAAGCTTCCTCCTGTGCATGTTCATCTATGCCACAAGTTTGATGAAAAGCTGGTACCCAACAAAGTCCACATCAGTCGCTTGAAACATGGGTACCTGAGTAACACCACCTCAGATGATCGCAGTCCACCCGACAATGAAGCTGCACTTGAGCCTGCCATCCTCTGTGAAGCTGAAATCCCTTCAGACAACTCGCAACCAGATTCTACCAATCTTCCCACTCCTGACATCCTCCAGCCAGATCCCATTTTGCCTGATCACCCGGATGAACTCCCTGGGACTTCTTCTTCTCAGCTTTCTTCTCAGGACTCTCTCGTACTCTTTCTTCTTCCTTAAGATCTCGAGAAGATCTTAAAGAGCTAGTGTACTGCCTAAAACTAATATTAGATTTTACTAGCAGCTAACCATCACCTTTTATATCTGAAGTACTTTTTCTTTTCCCTTTGTTTTATTAGAAGATTGTTTACCCGACGTTAGTAGGGGTGATGTGTGGACCAGCACTCTGCCTGAAAGCTGACATATCTAGCTCTACTGCCCCCCACTATATCATCAGCATTGTGACCTCAGTGACTGTGACATCACTGCTGCTCAGGAACAGCAATTCAGTGATTGCCAGGTCATTTACCTGTGTTGTCACTGTTGGTGAGATCACAATGCTGATGATGTAGTGGTAGGCAGTAGAGCTTGATATGTCAGCTGCCAGGCTAAGAGCTGTTCCACATATCCAGCACAATATTATCATATAGAAGACTTTCTGATGAGCAAAAGGAAAAAGAAAAATACTTGTTGCTATGGTGTTTACCCTCCCTCTGGTGCTACTCTGATTGGTCCCCAGTGTAGTCCAGATCCTTTCCTTCCCCTCTTCCTGCAGTGGAGTATTGCTTTGGGGAAAAAAAAAAACAACAGTTTTTCTAAAAGTTGATAACATGTTCTTACCATGCTTACAAATGTTTTCTTTAAAATTTCTTGCTGTACTGTTAATATGCTATAGTTATTTGAGTGGTGCTCACACTCACTGTCCTGGCAGTGATGTGGAGTACAGTTTAAGCATGGGGCTAATCTAGCTGCCATCCCTTTAACAGCGTAGGACAATGTAGCAATTAGAGGCTCATTATGCTAATTCTATATGCTAATTTCAGCCTAGCAGGGGCTAGAGACCCCTTTAGTCTTGCAGTCAGTCAGGTCAGTCAGTCAGTCAGTCAGAGTCTGAACATCATGGTGAGAAGATGTTTTCTGTCAATGTCTCTGAATAAACCTTTTATGCACCTATTTTCTGCATCCGACTCAGTTTGTTCGGTACCAGCAAGGGGTCCTCACCAGCAACAACAGATGGGTCTGGCAGACCAAAGAGAAGGTATGGCTCTTTAGTGGCTGACCAGCACCAACATGCCACATTATCCAGGCAAGTGAACTAGGATAAGTCCTTCAGCCATGACCCAGAGCAAAGAAAAACTGTGGACATAGCAGAAACAATTACTTAAAATTAAATTGCAACAGACATAAAACTCAAATACATTATATCAAGTTGAACATAATGCAGACTGGGTAACAAATTGCAAAAGCAGTAGCACCTTGATTATCTGAACTAGCTAGAGCACATCCGATCAGTTTGGATAATCGGGACGTCGGATAATGAAGAGTGTATCTACTGTACATGACTGAAGAGGTCTGTGATACTGTCGTGCTCTTCAATACATATTGGATGAGACATGTTGATGTTTAATGCCATTAATCCATTTTAATTTTTATCAATTCCATTGACAGTAAGGGAAAGCAGAAAAGTTAAAATTAACCTGCAGATAAAAATAAAGAATTAGTTAAAAAGTCCTTGAATTGTTTTCATTTCAGTTCATCAACATTGTTTCTTTATGGCTTGTCTGTGGAATAGCGTTACTGTAACTGGATGGCAGTCATGCTTGTGTTCAAGATATAACATGCTTTTTTCTAGCAGTGGTACTGGTTCTTAATGTGTAGGTACTATTGGTGGATCGATGTACTCATCTTCTTTCGTTGGTTTCTGATTCCTCATCTGGCACATTGGGTTAGGATAACATTCAGACAATGGCACTGTCTGACAGCAATGCTCGCCCATGGCCACCAGTGTTACTCTCAACCCAGTCATTAACCTCATTTTTACTAGAAGGAGCTTTTAAGGATGAAGCTAGCATTTTCAACTCCACTGCCAGAGACTCTTGCTCCACTTAACATGGGACTTGCGAGTCAGCTGGGTTTGCTAGGTCATCACAGTGTTTTCATACGCCTGATTTAACCCAGCATTTTTGAATGCTCTCTAACTTAATACTCTCTCATGCTTCCAATGGCATATAAAGGACATCCTTATGTGTGATGTGCTTTATTATTGTCTCAAGGACGTATGTTCATTTTCCTCTGACAAAACAGTCCGTAGTAGCTTTTTACTATAGTTACATTTAATAATCTTTTTTTTTTTTTGTTAAGTTATGGACATTGGCACTCACACACCCCAGGATCATCACCTGATCCTTCTGTTATTTAAATCTGGGAGCATCACATTCAGAGCCATGTGCTAATGTCTGATCTGGGAGACAATGCCAATGTAGACTTGTCTAATCAGCACTGAACAGCTGATTGGGTACAAGTCTTCTTTCCTCAGTGTTGAGAAGCTGATCAATGAATAGAGAAATTCCCTCCTCAGTGGAACTAAGCCACTCCATGAGTAGGGGTTCAGAGAAAGGAATCCTTTTCTCATGCCCCTGCCTGAACCAGAGGAAAATTGTTGTGTTGCACAGCATCCGATCTGGCACTGGTTTCCACTGGAAAGGCAAACTCCCTGAGTTTGTCTTTGGCTGTTTTAAGGCCACTTATAGTATATAGTTAGGGCTTATTATGTATAGAAATCAATGACTCTCCAAAAGTTATTATGCCTGGTTTCAAAGTTGTTATGTACAGTTCAAAAGTTTTTTTGCATGTTTTAAAAGTTGTTATGCATGGCTTAAAAGTTATTGTGCATATTCCATCATTAGGGATTCAGCCATGCTCTGCCTCATGCTGTCTTCCACCAGTTTCTGACACTGATTTTGGCTCTCACTGTCGTGGCTACCACACTACCATTCTAACTTTGTTACTGCAGCTTCCCTTCAGTAAACCCCCCCATCTAATAAATAAAAAATTGTTGGTGGCCGTGTTCTCAAAAAACAATGACAGGGAAAAATTCATTCTGGAGCAGGGGACGTTGTTGTGCACATTCTATCATTAGAGATTCAGCCATTCTCTGCCTTGTGCTCTCTCCGGCCAGTTTCTGATACTGCTTTCAGCCCCCAATAGGATGTTTCATATATGGTAATTTGAAAAGTCAAGTCAAGTCAGACTTTATTTTTAAAAAGCGCTTTTCAAATACCAAAGTGTTTGTGCAGAATAAAAACAAAAAAATCACTCATCAAAACACCCAAATTAAAACAGGCAGTACAACTAAATTATACGGGTATAACACTCAGCCCCAGAACTCACATGTGAGCCAAAATGTTCTATGCTTAACCTTATTCAAAATGGCTGCCTGGGGCTGATTGCAAATATATCTGCAAATGCAAAATCAAACAAATAGGTTTTTAACGTGGACTTAAAAGTCTCAGTGGACAGGCACTCTCTAACCTGATGAGGTAGAGAATTCCACAGGGCCGGGGCCACAAAAGAAAAAGCTCTGGCCCCTGAGGTCTTTAAACAAACCCTGGGAATCTCTAGCAATCCCTCATCAGTGGAATGGAGCAGGCAGAGGGGGCAATAGGGATGAAGAAGATCTTGCAAATAATGTGGTCCCTGTCTGTGTAGGGCCTTATAGGTCAGCAAAGCGACCTAGAAGGTGATCCTCCACTGTACTGGCAGCCAGTGCAGTTCATGGAGCACAGGCGAGATGTGGCTAGTTCTTGACACACCCATCAACAACCTGGCTGTCACGTTCTGCGCCAGTTGCAGGTGACAGATGTCCACCCCTGGAAGCCCTCAATATAGAGCATTGCAGTAGTCAAGGCGGGAGGTCACAAAGGCATGGACCAGTGTTGGAAGGTCATCAGGTGGAACAAGGTGCTTTATCTGGGTGATGTTCCTCAGATGGTAAAAAGAGGACTTGATGACTGCTGACACCTGAAACTTAAGAGTCAACTTGCCATCAAGAATCACGCCTAGATTCCGAACCCATTTAGAAGACCTCAACTGGGTGCCACTGAGTATAAGCCCGGATGGCTGCCCAGGAAATAACACCTCTACCCGATGACCTGGGCCCACTACCAACACCTCAGTCTTTTCTGGATTCAACCTTAACCAGCTGGCACTCATCCAGTCTTGAATCTCAGCTAGGCAGTTGTTAAAGACCGAGATGGCGTCATCTTGTTCAGGCACAAAGGACATGTACAGCTGAGTATTATCTGCATAGCAGTGACAACTCAACCCATACCACCTTATAATGTCTCTCAATGGCAGCATATACACTGTGAACAACATGTGAGACAACACAAAGCCCTGCGGCACCCCACAGTCCAGGGAGAAAGGGTCTAAGGAAAAAATCTCCAAGACCACCCTCTAAGTCCTGCCTGTGAGGAAAGAATGGAATCATCTGAGGACTGTCCCAGACAATCCACAGAAAAGCTGCAGGTTCTCCAGCAGTACCCCGTGGTCCACAGTGTCAAACACTGTGGAGAGATCAAGAAGAACCAAAATCAAATGGCTCTTCCAATCTCTCGCTATCAGGAGATCATTAGGTACCTGAACAAGGGCCGTCTCGGTACTATGCCTCTTCTGGAAACCAGATTGGAGAAGACTGAATTAATTATTGATAAATTAGTTTTACAAGTTTGCAGGTTATAACATTTCACAGTTACTTAAGCTATTGACTAAAATGGTGACCTCTTGTAATGTACTGCAATTTCACTGAATAAAGTTATTATATGCTCAGTACTTGTCCTCTCGTTATTCTTATATTTTTTTTACCATATACTATAAAAAATAAAATATGGGTGACCATACACAACTCATCTTATAGTGTATGGGACAGGGTGTTTGTTAACTGAATTCCATCGTTTCCCAGTCTTGTACCATCAGTGTGGCATCCTGATGCTGTTGTACCATAGTGAGTACGTCACATTGATGGTACAACAACATAGAATGTCTCTGCACATGTGCAATTTGCAATGCTCTGGACCTTGGGAAACAGTTGCGGCAGTGAGTGCTGTTACAGAAAGCAGAACAGTGAGTTACGGATTCAAAGTAAGGGTATATTTCCTTTTTACTGTTGCCCTTAACACAGCTGGAGACTAGATTTATTAAAAAAAAAAAGATTCTCTGAAAGGGGGACCAGGAATGGAGTGGGGCTTGTTCTTGGATTGTGTGGGTGCAGGGAGGACGGGGACAAAGTCTGACAATGCGGCAAGGAAGAAAAGATCACCAACTGATTTACTGTTGTCAATATAAAAAAAAGATGATGGATGGGCAACAGTAAACAACAACACTGGTGTTCACTTCTCTAAGTTGTATGACAACAGAAAACCTCTCGATCTTTGCTCTGACGGTTTACATGGTAGTCATGAGAACCTCTCAAAGTGAACAACAGTGTTGCTGTTCACTGTTGCCCATCCATTATCCTCTATGTGTTTCCATCTGGTGGATGAGATAACAGCATGCTTCATTCTCAAGGTCCATATGATGTTATTACAACCTCTTGATGGAAACACAAGCTCTTCGTGTATGGTCGCCCATACATTATTCCTTATATAGTCAAGCTGCCCATGCCATATTTGCCGGCAAAACAAGTACCACAGCACACTCTCCACTTTCCAAATACTCTATGACCCTCAGCTTCTGAGATAGCGTGAGCAAAACTTGTGTATGCTTTCCTGCCATTTTCAAACAGAATGTAAGATACTAAGACTGGAAAAACATGTTTCCACAGAGAATAAGCAGTGCAGGAAACAACTGCTAATCATTTCTGTTTTAACTGTTATCAACCATGATCAGCTATGAACAAAGTGATAACAGTGGCTGTCAATCACAACAGGATTACTGGAGGACAAGCAGCCTGCTCATCAGACAGGGAGAGCCAGATTATGGGGGGGCGGAGGGGGTCCGATAAACAGGGATCATCTGTAACATAATGTATGATATGTTTAAACAACGTATAATACACTTACAGGGCATTAGCGGAGGACTACAGGCTAACATAGATTGTTTAGCACTAAATAATGTGACTTGTGTGAATTATGCTTGTTCACTTTCTTAGCGCAAGTGATTTATGTTGGTCAGTGGTTTAATTGGGGTAAGCTGACATTGTTCATTATGTGCCAGTAGCATGAGCCAGGATACATTTGGCTGGTATGGTTGCTATGTTTCTTTTTTTCAATTTGTTTAATTTGAGGGCTTGGCACCCCCATTTAAAATAAAAAAAAAAATAGGGGTGGGGTGGGGGTGAAGCCCCCCAGTTTTAACAAACTTAATATAGCAACCATGCCAGCTAACCCCAGCTACTGAAAATAGCATTGCCTATTCAGTCTACATTGGTCCATGGTCCATAGCCCTCCACATTACCATTTACAGTGTAAAATATGGTTCTTTTTAAATATGTAACAAATGGACACACATATTTCAAAAATGGAGCATGCCTCTTTTTCTTTTTTTTAATATAGATTTTTATGGTGTTTTTGTAGGTCTTTCTCTCACTTCCCCGCCCTAGGCTCCGGCACACAGCCGTGCATGCATGTGGAGGCATGCACACACACCATGATTCCAGCTCAGCCTCTTCCGCCCACCCGTAACAGTGCACCCCCTCCTGCCTATGCTACCCACTGGACCTCCACCTGGTGGGAGTGGAACTATGGGGGGCCACAACCCTCCTCCACCACCCCCAGGAGAGGAGAGCAGCCTGCTGGGCTTGCTCAGTCCTGCTCCTCCCCAACCCCCACACACGCTGGTATCCCAATGACCCAAGGTTGTTCCTGAACGCGGGTCCCCAGCATAATGTGAGGTATGGCATCCAGCTCCTCAGCCCTCGGTGCCACCGGGCAGGATAGCATGCCTCTTTCTCAAATGTTATGTAGGAGGTGTTCTGTTTAGACAAGGCCCTCACATGCTGTCATATCCTCATCTCTGGTTGGATTTATTTATTTAGTTTTTGTTTACTGGGTAGGGTACACTAGGCAATTAATGCCTATTTACTGGTTCAATCTGGGAGAGTACATAAGTATGACCAATATACACAGTTCAAGTAATAGCCAGGGAATCTGGTAACCACTGTGACAAAAGACAAGTGAACAGAGCATGTTTCAGTTATGAGTTGCAAAAAGGTGAACACTCCCACTGGAGCCCAGCACAGATGACATACCTGACTAGGTGGTTTGGTGGGAAGAGCTGTTCCAAGTGAAGCAACAAAATTAACATGCAAAAGAATTCAACCAGCTATACACTGGAATGAGGTGAATACATGAGACAGGAATATCATTCATTTGCATGAGGTAGCTAGAGAGACAAATTCTGGAACAAAGTGCGAGAAGGATGTATGGGTGTACCAGAATGCAAAATAAAGTGCAAGAAGGAAGTCCGGGTGCTACTCTGAACAGGAACAGGAGGACAATCCCATTAAGTGTCTATTGAGAGCACATTTGTAAAGCCCACATGCGGGAAGGCTACTGATTTCCAGTGGAAAGGAGTTCCAGAATTTTTAGGTGAAGATTAAACCTTTTTTGGCACAATGTAGGGATGTTGGGTGTCCAAAGTGAGCACTTAATGAAAGTTTTAATTTTATCAAAGTTCTGTGGTGGTGTGTGCACCCTTGCTGTTGAGTTTTTGTTGACCCGGTAAACCCACTGGGCCTAGAAGTCCCTTTTTCAGGGGAGACCGAGGGATACAGATGGTAATCAACTGAAATTGAACCAGATTAAGCTGTTGGTGGTATTTTTAGTGAATGAGGGAAATTTGGCCAGGACACCGGGGGAAATTCCCCTACTCTTTTTGATAAATGCCATGGGATCTTTAACATCCACCTGAACTACCACTAATCCAGGCAGATGGGACCTTGGTTTAATGTCTCATCTGAAAGACGGCACCTCAGAAGTGCAGCACCCCTCTCATGCTGCATTACAGTGTCAGTACTCGGATATTAACCAAGTGCCAGATGTGGGAACTGAACCCACAGCCCTCTGATCTCCCGGCCTCAGAGGCGAGTGTGCTACCTACTGAGCACTGCACCCTTCTTTGTTTCTGCTTACAGTGTTGTCATTTATGGGTAGCACCTCTCAGTTGCTAGACGTGTGCATGGATTTTTTTGCTTCCAGAATGGAGGGAGTGACCGGTTGAAAGTAATCTGGAGTGGAGATGTGAATAGTTGACAGAGTCGAATACTTGAAAGAGGACTATGAAAATGGCTGCAGTAAGGGAGCTGTTATCCAAGGTGCACTTGTGCTAGTTGAATCAGTGCAGTGGCTGTGCTGTGTTCCTTCCTAAACCCATGCTGATTAGGCAAGAGACAGTTATGGGCCAAAAGGAATTCAGTTGGCTGGGAGGCTACAATCCTTTCAAGTAGTTTACTGAGAATTGAGAGTAGCACCATTGACCTGTAGTTGTATAACAGCTTGAGGTTCCCCTTTGTGAAAACGGGAGAAATTTTAGCAATTTTCTAGTCATCAGGGACTATTGTTCCCGGATTCCCAACCAGGAATAAACTCACGCCACAACTTTTTACTATTTGGATGCTCACTGGCACTGTTTATTATATCATTGGCACAGTTATTTTGTTTACATCCCAATTCAAATCACCATAATTCAACAGTTCATATTACATTTTGGACATAACAATCCCTATGCCCATCTCTGGATGTAACAGTCCAGTCTTCTTCTTTGTGGATCTTTGTCCTGTTCTCTCCCTGTTTGCCATTCCTCTCGGGGTCCAGACCTTGTAATCTGGCCCCAGCCCTTTTCACCACCATCAGGTACCACGTTACCCAGACCACTCCCCCCCATGCCAGGTGTGGACACCGCGATCCACCACTTAGCTCTATGACCCTCCCCCACCCCCCTTTACTCCCATGCCTGGGTTCCTTTGTCCCCAGCCCATGGTACCTACTCCCCTCCCCATTTGCCTCACCCGTTTTCCTTGCTCTCGCCAACCCTTCCAAAACCCTTTTCTTCTTATCACCTTGCCCCACGCCATGGGACTCCACCTAGTCCCTGGCCCCTGGCCACCCACTGTGCTCCCCAGGCCTGGGTGCCAGGCCTCACCCCGCCACTGGGGACACCTCTTGCCCATGCGCCTAGCATCAAGAAATGCCTATGTACCTGCCAATAAGATCTGTTATTTGCAGGGAGGGTGGTGGAATTTTCAGCAAAGAAAAGGGCGAGCTTAGAGCTGCATGCCCATAAATTCCTCTAGTGGTCTTGTCATAGCCCTCCCCAAGCCCTTCCCTTAGCCAATGGTAGGCCACCCGCCCCTTGCCTGACGCCAGCGGGCCCCACCCCTTATCCCTCCCCCACCCCCATCCTATCTCCCTACTCTCCTAGCTCCCGTATTTGTGGTTGGACCCTGGGACAAATTGGCCTGCCTTTAAATGGCAAACCTCCTTTCAAAGGTGAGGGGATAAATTAAAAATATGCGATAAGGTAGAGGCTAGAATATGAGCACCATGTCTTGCTAATTAATTTGGGCTGGCAGTATAGCCTAGAGGTTAGAGGAACAAGGTGTGAATGAGCTTAGTACATCCAGCAGACTAGACCTAAGTTTGATTCTCACAACCTCCACTTGCATACTGTGTGACCCTGAGCAAGTCACTTAACCGCCCAGTGCTCCTAGGTCGCCCGTGAAAACAGGCACTTGTGCCTAGTGGGCCTTACCCAGTTACCAAAGACTAAAAAATAAATAAATAAATGTCGTAGAAATTTGTATAAGATCTTGTCAGGGCCTGTCCTGCCACCAGTAGGGAGGGACTTCAGCAATTTGAGGACTTCCCAAGGGGATACTAACTTTAAATGAAGGCGGGGTTAAAAGAGGTAGGGGGTATAGAGGGCAGCGCACAGTTGTTAGCTGAGAGTGTTGAGAGATCCACGAAGTGAGCATTGAAGGCATTAACAATTGTTTTGAGGCTATTACAGTGGGCCCCATTAATTAACAAATCATTAACGGTACTCTGTGATGGGTACCCATGGCCCTGGAAGCACCTAGGGTTTCTGCTGAGGCAATTCATTGTTCACAGCAGAATGAACTCATGGTAAGATGAGTGGATATTTTACATTGGTTACATAGTTGCTTATAGGCAAGCCAGTCTGCCAGGTCAGAGGAGGCTTTGAAATCCCACCAGCATTTGTCCTTGGCTATAAACAGGAAGTGAAGGTTCCTGTGTAACCATCTGGTGGCAATCCCTTTAACCCATCTCTTTGTAAGGGGAGACAACCTATCCTGAACCAGAAATAGACAGGACTGGAAGAGACTAAGGGCAAAATTGACTTCATTGGAGGAGAGGACTGGGTACCAATTAATAAATGACAACTCGTAGAGGAGGGACGGGGAGTCAAGGCAAGTGTGATCCCGCAGTGTATAAATTTTAGGAGGGGCTTTGGGAGCTCTGAATTTCCTGATTCTATAAGTAGGGGAGTGGTCACTCAGAGCATCAGGCAGTACACCAGCTGCTAGAATCCTGTCTCGTTTGTGGGAGAGCATCAAGTCCAGGAGAGCGTGATTCCCTTCTTTGGCTGAGAGGTCGGTCAGGTCAGTGATGAACTGGGTGAGGTCCAGCTTACTAGTTATAGCATCATATGATTTATTTTGGGGGCCCAGCCAGTGAAGATTAAATTCCCCCATGGTGATCATCTCATTTTGTCTGACCTTTGGAGAGATGATGTTGGAGAGAGCAGAAAGCCCAGAGAAACCCCTTTTGGGGGGATTGTGAATGCAAGTAAGGTGATTTTTTTTATATTACCCAGGAGAAGAGTACTGTGAAGTATCTCACATGGGACTCCATGGTGAGGGTGGGATGGGTGGTGACATTAAGGTGACTCCTGTGGTAAAGTAGAATAACTCCTCTCCATTTAGAGGATGGCCTGCCCACTTGAATCAGGTTATAGTTAGATATGGAGCAGGTGGAGTCTGGAATGCTAGGTTTTAGCCAGGTTTTGGTAGCTTCCAGGATATTAAGGGAACAGTGGGCCATCCAGGAGTCAAGGTTAGACTTGTTAGCTAGAAGGCTCCATATGTTAAAATGGATAGTCTTGATGCCCCTGCAGCCCACTGGAAGGGTGGAAAAAGAGGACAGTATGGGTCCAGGGTTAGAGTCCATGACTCTAGATCCCAGATAGAAGTAGCATAGTTGGCTGGGTCCAGCATAACGGCTGAGCTCTATCGAGGAGACCTGGGTGGGGGAGGATAGGCCTATCCAACAGGAACCATGCAGGAGGAAGGTAATTTTATCCTTTGGAAGTCCAGTTAGGTTGGAACAACTGTACAATAATTGCAATGTATTAGAAAAGCAAAAGTTACTAAAAGGAGCTGAGGTGAGAGAGAGGGTAAAAGATAGCACGTCTGCCAACACAGTGGCGAAAACCAATGGCCCCATGAACTGGACTGAGATAGAGCACTATGCATTGTAGCCTTGATGGGGGGGGGGTTAAGATATGGGATTGTACCCTAAGAGGTAGTGAGGACTGACCAAAGCTAGTATATTAAATGAGCGGGAGATCAGTTAGAGAACAAACCAGTAAGTAGTTCAAAATGCTCCTATCTGGCCCCTATAAATGTGCTAAGATCAGTTAGTGGTTGACCCAGCACTGATGATTTAAAATCTTGGACAAATAGTTCCAAGACTTGTAATCTCTCGACAGACTACTTGTTTTATGGCTTTTAAGACCTATTTCATTTTACGATGATAATATGATTTGTAGAGATTTTTTTTTTTTAAGAGCTTTTTCTCTCTCAGCCACGTCATTGCAGGGATATTCTCTGGTCCCAGGAACATAACCTGTTCAGGCCTGCACTCCCCTGTTCCCTGGGTCCAGCTGCCTGACAGCTCCCCCTGCATTCCCTCCCTGGGTAGGGGCTCTGGTGGAGTCGTTCCCTCTCTAGACAATTTACCAGATGGACATGATCCAGGTTGGGGGGGGCCCCTAGGGCCCAGGGGAACCAGGGACAGCAGCCGTCCTTTAGATGGTCACGGGATTTTTTCTGTTCTGCCCCCCAAGTTCTCCCTCCTCCCCTGGCATGGTCAGAGCCTACTGACGGCCTCGGACACATGTAGCGATGTCTGTGGAAGAAGCAGGGTCCCCTAGCTTACCACAGAAGACACTGAGGCTCCAAGTGCCTGATGCCTTCCCTCCCTACCATAGTAAACTGCCAAGCAGCAACTGTTGTGGTCAGTCCTGCCTCCTGAATTGGTGACATTAGTTCACTCCTAAACGTGGGTCACCTGAATGAAAGCACAATGTGCTACCGCTGGGTCATCAGCTGGCCTATTTGCAGAGATTTGAACATCATCTGTATCTTTATTGAACATTAATGAAGAGAGTTTAAAACAGAACTTGCTCCAACAACTGTATGCTAAATTTCAGTGGAAGGGGGTTTGATGTGAATGAAACTGTTCACCTATACTCCTGCTTCACAGGAAATTCCTATTATGCTGGTGTCCTACTGCATACCACTCTGTGTACGGTGATGCCATGCTGGCCAGGGTCTGCTTCCACTGCACCTTGCTTCAGTTGCTTGCTGCCTTCCTTGCATGTTTGGATTTTATGACTCATATACTCTCACACTCCTACGTTGTACGGTATGTGGTCCCCAGTTTCTACTCCATTCCACCTGTACTCCTGCCTGATCTCATGCTCCGATGCTGCTGCTGATGTCCTGCTGCGTATTCTGCTTCATATTCTCCATGGGAATTCCCCCCAATTACTGCCTCTGTTGATGAAAAAAGACCTATTTTGTAACACTTGTCTGTGTAACTCATGGAACTTGGCTGCTGGTCCTCGATGCTACAACATGTCTTCATTAAAGCAGCAGAGCACGTTACACTGAAAACTGTGGTCCTATATTATTTTATTTAATTCTAAATTACCCTTTTTTCCCAGTTTTAGTCCTTTTTACATTTTTTAGACTTAAAAGAAATGGTGATCATTATTAAATACAGCTGCTGCAATTTTTTTCATCAACTTTCTCTTCTGATGTTCCTAATTCCAAGTTCAATGCTTTTGGTGAGATCCCCTCTTTAACCTCTGACATATGGCACAATGTAAAGGGTTGTGCAAATAAAAATGTACAGCAGACACAAAGATTGGGTGTTACAAAAATGTGCACAGTCAATTATACAAAAATGTTTTAACATGAATTGCTGTTTTGAGGTCTGATAATGACCTGCTTATAGTATGTAAACTGTTGTACCTACTGCCAATATTATAAATTTCTCTAAGAAAGCGATAATACTCGACAGGGTGGGCAGTATTGGATTATACCGGACCACTCAGGGGCGTAATAACGCCAGACACAAGAGGTAGAGGGCCTTGTGGCCCCTGGAAGGTTCAGTACAGCCCACACTACCCACCCTGGAGTGTACTAGTGTGCTTCAACAATGGTTTTTAGATGACAGTTTTTAAAAGCTAAAACAAAAAATAAAGATCAACTTTTTTTGTGGTATACATGCTAGTAGAGGGCCCTATTATGTTTGAGTTCCTTTTTTTTGTAGGATCACATTTCTTTGCAGATGTCAGTAATGTCCCCCTGCCTCTGCCACCTGCTGCCTGCCCACCCATTGTTCAAAAATAGAGAAGCGGCTATCATAAGTGTAAAAAAAAAAAACAAGAAATAAAAGAAATTAAAATTGGCCTGTTGGTGCAGTGGTAGCACTACTGTTTGCAACACTGGTGACCCAGGCTTGGAAGCCAGCCAGAGTCGTCGGGGGCCAGCTGAGGATTGAGTATCCCAGAGGATACTTTCCTCTGGGGGGGCGGGGGCTGTGAGCTCCACTGCAGTACTGCCACCTGGGTGACCACAGATGGCAGTGCAAGCGGAGCAGTGATGGGTGAGTGGGCAGTTCCGGACTGAGGATGTCAGCACACTTGTGTATGACATCCACTTCAGTCTTTGCCCGCAAGGTGCAAGAGGGAGAAACAGGAAAACTGATCCTTGACTGCAAGGTGCACTCACTGGGCTGCCAACCAAACAGCCAAGCTAAACTCCTCCCAGGCCTGGGGACTCCAGGAGGCACTGCCATGCGGGGTAAATTGTGTGCAACTGTCAAGTCAGAGGTAAGTCCTAGGGACAGTGGGTGATGTGGCTGGGGGAAAGAGTGGCTGATGGGGCTGGTCAAGTGTGGGAGTTAAAATATAGTAAATAAAAAAAAGGGAGATCATTTTAGTGAGTACGGTCTTCACTGTGTTTGTCTAGGTGAGTTCAGGAGTAACCGAATGATTGGACCTAATGGCTGAGTGGCTATGGTGAGATCAAATTCATAACTCTAGGGTACTAATGTTGTTATTTATTTATTTTTGTTTGTTTTAAATGATCCCACTTGAGGGGCGAAGATATCAGAGCATGCAGTCGAGGGCAGGGGGAGGTGCTTCTCTTGCTCACTAAATGAGCAAAAACAAACAGCTGCAATTTGAAAACTGAGCTTTCCATCTATGCTCAATGCTTTCTATAGTAAAAAGGCAGGCAGAGACTGGGACTCATTATTTTCCGGTCTTTGTTGCCTGATACCGGACGGGTTGTTGGTGGTCTGAGCCAATTGGGTTTCAGGACTTTCCTGACTCGTTTTCTAATTTCCACTACTATCCTTATGATAGGTAGATAATGGAGTTTTGTGTGCAGTTATCTACTAATCAATACAGAAAGAACACTGAAGCAGTGGAGAGGTTGCAAATTGATGGTGGAACAAAAGCTGGGAGGAGAGGCTGGAGGCCCTTAACATGTTCATCCTGGAGAAAAGGAGACTGAGAGGGGACATGATCTCAGTCTGCCTCATACTAAAGGGTATCAATAAGACTGAACAAATGGAGATGCTTGAGCCGGTGTCCTCCTGGAGGATGTGTAGACATGCTTTGAAGTACAGAGGCAGTAAATTCAGGGGTAACATTAGGAGATACTTTTTCTCTTAGACAGTGGTGAACATATGGAACCACCTATATGGTTGTACAGTTTAGATTTTCCTGGGGGGGACTCTCAGGCTCAAAACTATTGATCAAAACAGCAAACCTATTAGACTACCCTATTCGGGGGGGGGCTCAACTTTCTTGGGGGGGGTGCTCGAGCCTGGAAGCCCCCCAAACTCTACACCTATGACCACCTACCAGCGGAGACAGTGGATAGAAAGACATTGCAGGCCTTCAAGGTAAGCCTGGACAAATTTCTGTTTACCACGGCACTCAACAGGTAGCCTGGGTAGTAGTGTGGTGGTAGGGGATCCCTATCAATTGGTACACATTTACACAGAATATTCTCTTTTTCATCCCTGCTTAGGAAGTGGTGGGGGTTGGGGGGGGCACACATGATGTCTCTGATGTCCATTCCAGCCTTAGATATCTGTTACTATATAACTAGTTGGTGAATGATGCCTGCATAATCATGGTAGGAGTTTTGATGTCATGAATAGTGCTCTATCTGCACATCCAAGATTTGGAGGAAAGGTTCTTTGCCTCACAATCAATACATTTCTTATCTTAAAAAAGAAATAATTTAATATGCCAGTCCATTGGCGCAGCAGTAGCACTACTGCTTGTGACGTCTGCGACCTGGGTTTGGAAGTGAACATGAGAAGTCGGTGGCCAGTCGGGAGGGAGGAAGACTGAGTGTCTGAGAGGACACTCTCCTCCTCCTCCTCCAGGGTGGGGGTCCGTGTGCCCCGCTGCAATACCATCAGCTGGGTGACCACAGATGGTGGTGCAAGTGGAGCCACGATGGGTGGGCAGGCACCTTCTGACTGGGACATTGGTGCACTTGCATACAGATGTTCTCTCAGTCCTTGCCTATGAGGTGCCCGAGGGAAGGGGACCAGAAAATTAGAAAACCCTTGACTATAGTGGAATGAAGCTGTGTCTCCCTGCAGGCCCTGCTCCTCTTACTGGGTGGCCGACCATACACCCGAGCTAAACTCCTCCCAGGCCTGGGGAATCCAGGAGGCTCTGCCATGGGGAACAAAAACCGTGGGGACGCTGTTGTGGTCAGAGGTAAGTCTAGGGACAGCAGGTGACAGACTTGGGGGGTGGCAGGTAATAGGGCAGGTCGAGGGATCAGGGGTCATAAAGCATAGCACATAAAAAACTACTTTTAATGTACATTTGATTTCAAGTAAAAAAACAAAATCTTTGGAGCAAGTGCTATGAAGTGCATAATTTATAGAGCTTGATTCTGACACACTGAGCACAATTTTTAAAGCAGTTTATATGGTGCAGGTCCTCGTTGCATCACGTTTTCTGTGCAAGGGACTTGCGTCACACTATTGGGATTTTCCTACTGTGCATCACATTTGGAATTTCTTGCATGCATCTTCCAAGCTGCTCGCACCTCCAGTTTGATGAAAGTTGCTGTAAGTGCTTTAGTGCAGCTTTCATCACACTGGAGGTACAAGCAACTTGGAAGATTCCATAGGCTGCAAAATCAGCCAATGTTTGAAAACACGGTGCAGGTATATCAACTGCCTTAGGTGCACCAGCTGCACTAAAGTCCTTGGCTGTGGCCATACTCCTTGTGTCAGTGTTTGAAAATCCTGCCCGTTGCCTTTTGGTCTTCCCCATGCTGTAGTTAGATCATCATGCCTCTAGTGTGATTGGTCTAATTGGAGTGTGAGGGTATTGAAATGTAGCTTGTTGGGAGCCAGTGCTGTGAGAACCACACTTGATAGCACTTGATTTAAAGACTATTGCAATTAAAACAGCTGACTGTTAAAGCAGCAGTGCATGTTATGGTGAAACTATTGCACCTATACTATTTAATTATGTTTTAGATTTCCCTTCTTCTTGTAGCTTGTAAGATACCCTTTTTCTCATTTTGAGAATAACTTTTTTTTAGAGTTGAACTAATTAGTGGAGCACTCATTTAAGTCTGGTTGTCTCCAGGTTTCCATCAGTATTCTCAGCTGTCTTTGAACATTACTTTTCACATGACTAACGTGAATCAGCATGCAACAGATTGCTACCTGGTCTTATGGGACTCAATGATCTGTAATAGGCACATGATAATTGACACTGTTTATAAATGACTTACCTAGTATCTTTAAGTGTGCCTCCGTCCAAATCTATGCTGCTGACACAGTCATTTATACTAGCGACCCAAACATCCAGGATGTTACCATCAAATTGAAAAAAAGGTTTTGAGCTACGCAAAACTGTATGCTCAAAAATAAATAACTGCTAGATGAAAGCAAAATTCAAGCTATGCTATTCAGCACAAGACATAAGCCAGACCGACTGAGTGATGCTTTGAATATCCACTGTCTAGATGGGACCATGCTAAAACAATTCAGAAGTATATAAATACTTAGGCCTTTTATTTGACCTATGTCTGATCTGAAGAGCACATATCAGACTTGAGGCCCTCTACAGGGTACAAAACTGCCTAACTAGTGAGGTTAAGAAAACATTTACAACTTACACCATGTTCCCTATATTAGAATAAGGTGCTGTTGTCTTCTTGGATTTCTCCAAAAAAGAACAAGACAGACTAAGCACTGCATACAACAATGGCTGCAGATTTGTGCTAAATGTGCCTAGGTTCACCCACCACTGCTAGCTGTACACTCAACTGGGCATTCTACCCCCATCCCAGAAAGGTAGACATGGCTATGGTACAAGCAGCTTTTAAGCTTAGTGAAAAATGAAGAACTGGAGGCATTATACATCCTCCTCAAAGTGCAAAATGAACACTGAAATCTCTGCTCCACCGCCACCAATGTGTTTGACATCCCCAGGACTAGGACAGGGGTCCATGGCTCTGGAATAAATTGCCCTGTAGTGCACAAGATGAATCAAAGTTTGCTCAATTGGCGTGCAACTGTTTTACATAGTTACTATCTGCGGAGGGTGTAGACTATCAAGGCAGGTAAGCAGTGCATCTTGGATACTAGTAGCAGTGCAATGAGAGGAAGCCAGCTCCACCAGTACAAGCAGACAAATGAAAAGAACTGCACAAGAGTCTGAAAAGTAAGATGGTGCTTAGTAGTTCATCAAGTCCCCTGATGAAGACCTATTGCAGGTTGAAGCGCCGGGGTGCAGCGTCCTCCAGACATTTCAGAGTAAAGTGCCACTTGATGAGCTTCTAAGCACCAACATACTTTTTAGACTCGTGAGTGCAGTTCATTTCATTTATCTATGGGATTACCCTGCTGCCTTTCTAACAATCAGGATCTCTATCTTGCTGAACCTAATTATTTGTTATACAGTAGTTTCTAAATGTGATGTATTATGAGTGAATTGAAATGTGCTGTATTGTACTCATTTATTGCACAGAATGTTTCTAAATGTGATGTATTATAAGTGAATTGAAATGTGCTGTATTGTACTAATTTATTGCACAGAATGTTTCTAAATTTGATTCTATTGAAGTCTAGCCCAGTGACACAGAGGGCTGAGACACTGGTAGTATCTCACCTCTTGCCACATTGGTGACCCAAGTTTGGGAATGAGCTTGGGTTGTCAGGGGTCTGCTGGGGGGAGGGCTGGAAGAGGATCGAGTGGCATCCTGGCAGCTGTCCTCTCCTGGACTGGGGTGGTGAGCTGTCCCAGCTCTTGGCTGCCATCAGGTGGAGGCCTTCTGGTAGCACCGATGTGAGGGCAGCTGACATAAATTTGGGTGGGTGGAAAGGGCTGGCAGTTCTGGAGTGATGCACTGCTCCATGAGCTTGCACCATCTGAGTTTGCCATGGCCCTGGGAGTAAAACAAAGGTGGAAAATGGAAGGGGACCAGGCTCAGTGAAGCTCTGCCCAAGGTGTCACAGCCTGCTCTGCCACTCCGGGGGGGGGGATCTGGATGTGAGTCTCCAGGGGCAGGGAAAGATGGCCCTTCCCTAGCCCCAATGGGGGTGAAATTCTGCGGGAGAATGCTCCACCCCCAGAAGAAAGACAATGGCAGCAGGATAATCGATGATATCTGAGGACAGGGCTGATCAGCTGCCCAGTCAGCTTGGGAGGATACAAACTTTCTGAAAAACAATTAATTGTATTGAAGGTATTCCACTGTAATATCTCTCCCTTTTTTTTCTTGAGTTGTTGCTAAAAAAGGGACCTGTGTCTCAGCCCAATTTACCTAATTATAGCTAACTAACTAGCTAACTAACTAACTAACTAAAACATGCTCACAAACAGCTACGAATACTGATGAAAACCTGGGGCTAGACATATTTAAAGGCACGCTCCTTTTCAGTATTTCATTTTCATTTCCATTCATTTTTATTTTTTAGACCTGTAAGCAGGATGAGCAAAACTGCCCGTTTTCACCAGCGACAAGTCACAAATAACACAAACATACAGATCCATACATACAAACATGAAACATTATATGAAATACAAAATACAAAACCATAAATAGCATTACAAATACTCAGTAAAACATGTGCAATTATCATTATCCATCAACCAGTATTTTAGTCTAGATTTAAAAGACCATAAAGTCTTACTTTGTACAATGTCAACAGGTACTGAATTAAAAAACAGTGGGGCCCTATACAATATAGATCTCTGTCCAAGAACAGTACAAAACGGAAGAAGTTCAAAAGTAAATTTAGATTGATTTCAAACCTAAAAACAGATGCTACAGCAGACTCTAAACAGAGAAAAGGGAAATTTACAAGTCAGGGGAATAACAGCAATCCAAACTAGAATAATAAAGTACATGTACAAAATATTCACTGCATCACACAGTTTTCTAAGATAACAGTTGGAAAGGACTTCATTCTCTTCAAAAGCCATGTTAGCCAGAATTTCCCCAAAACATTTTGGCGAACAGCAGCCACTGCTGTAAACGGTTTTCATATGGCATAAGACTATTGTTTAAACAATATTTTGAAATAACACAGCTGTAGCTGTCATATGACATAAAATAACAACAAATCAGTTTTTGTATGGCACTCAATAGTGACTTGTCACATGGTATAAGACGGCATCTAAAAGTAACTTTGTAGATGAAGTGGAGGTGTACTAGGATTGTGTCGCAAGCAGACCCCCCCCCCCATTAACTGCTTAAAAGGAGTACTGTATTTTCAGAATTTTTACTGCAGTTTTAAAGAGCTGCTACCACTGCCAGGGCAAATGATACCAAGGAGCTGCCTGCCAAGGGACTAAATTTACCAATTTGTGATTTCTTTTGTCAAAATTTAATTAAATGTTTACCTGAATAGGTCACACTTACAAACTCCGTCACTGAGATGAGTTGTTACTCTGTTCTGAGCTTTTACCTCTGTGATATGATGTGTCCCACATTGTTATCTCTTTCCCACATAGCAGCCCACATTTGGGACTGGTGACGTAAAGTTAAAGAGAATGTGCTGTAAAGACCTGCTCACAATGTATTTACCAGGATAGCATGACTTTTGGTTCCCAAACCTGCACTCTAAATGGTATGTTACACTGCCTCCCGCATTCTCAGACATATTTAGGAAGCCATCACTGAGTTATCAAATTGCTGAACCTCAGCTCCACATGATGTATTCTAAAATGTCTGTGTTCTCCATATGTGGGCAGCTGGAGAAAGAATCCATCTTATTGCATTTTTCATCACAGGAGGCTTGTTTAAAAGTAGCAGACCATCAGCCTGTTCACTGCTGCTAAAGCTATGCTGTACAACCATCATTCACCAGAATCGGATCATTTCTAGTGTAAATAATGAACTAAAATATATATATCATAGTCAATGTCACCACACCATCATGCCAGTAAGAAAATTGTCATAAAAGTCTCACACATTTAGTTTCATAAAAATGTCAAATTTCTTTTTTTTTTTTCAAAATGTAGTAGCAGTTTCAGAATGCTTTTGCATCTGACGAAAGGACTTGTGTGCCAAGATGGTAGAGTACACAAGCTTTTGGGGGCCACAGTGTGGCCCTCAAAAGCTTGTGCACTCTACCAACTAGTTAAAAGATATATAAAGTTCCATTAAAAGATATCAATACAGCTAAAGTCTCTCTTTACTTTTAAAACAATAAGAAGACATGGATGGCATAACATGTTAAAGTGAGAGCAGCAAGGGTGCCCCAGAGTTTAAAAGCTACGGGTGATTTAAAATAGCATTGGGCTTAGGCAAATTCACTTGAGGGGATTCGCCCCATCTATGAATAAATAAATATAAAAAGAAGACATCTGTTGAATATAGCTGTCAAGAGTAAAACAATGAGGGATGCCCAAAAGGCTCAGGAGAAGGGAATCTCACTTCCATGCTAGTGACCTGGGTTGATGAGTTAGCACGGAAGCCAGGGTCAGTGTGGCCAGGGCTGCGGACTACTTTTAACTGCAACATAAACTGGTCCTAGGAGGGAGACATCCAGGCTCTGGCATAGCACCAACCCCTCACAGTGAGCCAGGAAGCCTGCTCCCTCATGAGGGGTGGTGTCAACCCCCAGCATGCTGTAACTTGAGCTGTTTGCATGACAGTCATCAGCTCTTCAGGCTCAGATCCACATAAATCCCCACTGGCATTATGATGGAGGAGTGAGTGATGGTGCTAGGAAGCTGTCAGAGGCCTAAGGAAAGGCGCAGGTGATGGTGTGAAGGGCCAAAAAGGTTGTTGGAAAAAAAAAGACTAAAATAATACAATACAATTAACTTCAACTCTCATTACAACAAACTGCTGTTTGAACATATTTTTATTAATTTAGCATTACCACTGTCCTTTAACTCACTCTGCCAAACCATGACAGTTTGTCTTCTGTCGTGGTGTTCAGTATGCTCTCAGCCTGTCATTGATGTCACCCAAGCAGGATGGCAGGGTGAGCAAGATAACAGCTGCCACTGAAGGGTTATGCAGAAAACAGGAAGTCTCTATGATTGGTTGTTTCAGAGGTTGCATGAGGGCTGAGCTGCTAACAGAGCAGCTATTGGTCTACATTCTTGGACTGCTAGCCTTGTGGTAGCGATGGAGGTGGTGGAAGGGGAGGGGCTGGTGGGAGAGCTAAATGTACTGCCAGATTACAGCTAACAGTGAGCAAAGCAGCAGTACTGGTCTAAGGTTTGAGTTTATTTTATTTAAAATTAATCCTACATTTTGTAGGCATGGGTAAGCAAGGGAAGGGGGTTCTGGGCACTCAGGACCCCTCCAACCCCAGCTATGCCTATGCCAAAGCAACAAGCCTTAGATTGTAATAGGTCTGTATTAAACTAGTTACAAATGGGGGGCTCATCTCACTATTTACCAATCAGCCAAGTGCTACCATAAGTCATCACTGGCTAATAAATCATGATAAGAGTTTGGCATCTGCTATTTCAATGAATAACTCCTATTTACTCAGCATTTCAGGACTATAAACTGGCCAATCATTAAATATCTATGACTGACTTATTAAGAGGCTTATCTGAGGAGAATGAATCTATTTGTAAAGTGTTTGTCTTTTAAGCACTTTAAGTATGTAAAAAAAAAACTTTATATAGAGTACTGTGTATGCATTATGTTCTCAATGCCCCCAATTTCCTCTCCTTTTTATGTTTGCTTGCATGCACAGTGCACAAGAAACATATTGAGGTCATTAGAGCATTGCAGAGGTGTGGCAGTGGTTGACCAATCCAGCGAACGATTTCAGGGGCGCGTCCCTTGGCCACCAATCAACAGGGAAGCTGCCGATGACAGCAGTTCCAGAGTGAGCGGCGGACTTGAAAGAAATCTGTTGCTCCAATCAGGGACAGTTTTGTCATCCCTGATTGCAGTGGCAGCTCTCTCCCCTAAATCAGGCACACAGCGATGGAGAAGACTCCAGCCATATGCATTACAGTGCACAGTAAAGCGCATGGCTGGAGTTACGAGCAACCCTTTTGCTCAGTGTGCCTTTCATGGTGAAGCATATCAATAAATCAAGTTAATTAAACATAATAAAATAAGCCATGCCATGGCTTTGCAGATTGGCGGCTCCTGCCACCCACCAGACAGTCCCCTGAAAGCAGACATTGGGGTGGCCAATCCCCATGTCAGCATGCCCCCACCCCCACTCCACTATTGTGGCACACTGGGAGCCCACCCCAGTGTGCCCAGATAAATGTTTTTTTTGTTATGTTCCAACACTGGGATGCCCACTCCTGATGTTGGATGCCTGCCCCCCATCTTTCATTGCCAATGGGGATACCCAGTCCTCCTGTCGACATCATGTATGCCCACTACTCCCCAACTCATATGGCACACTGGAAGCCCACCCCAGTGTGCCATAATAATTCTTAAATCCTTCCAACACCGGGATACCACCCTTTCCGGTGTCGGATGCCCTCCTCCAAGCCCGTTCTTTCTAAGCTGACATTGGGATGCCCAATCCCTGAGTCAGCTTGTGTTTCTCCCAAACACACATTAGTTTGGTACACTGGGAGACCACCCCAGTGTGCCTAAAAAATAAATATTTACCTGTAAATAAAGAAAACCATCCCTGACGTCTTTTTGTTTTGTTGTTTACCCGTAAAAAAGAAAAAGGTCCCCTTGTCATCTTCCCAGTCCCCTCTCCCCGATCCCCACCCACCTTCTGCACCCCCCACCTCCCTGCTCCCCCCATCACCCCATACTTACCTCCAGAGGTCAGGAGCAGTGATCTTTTGTGGACTGGGAACACATCTGCACTCTTCAAAGACCAACCGGGAACTGAAGAAATGACGGTAAGCCCTATAATGATAGTGAAGGGGGGGTTTTCAACTTAGGTTGATATCTCAGCCAATGTTGGAGCTTTGGTCCCAAATTTTCAACATGGGGTTCTTCAGACCCCACCTTATGAACACTGACACTGTCATTTTGTTTCTCGGTCCCGAAAGGTGATTTCATGGTTGCTGCACAGAATCACCTTTTGGGACCGACTAACAAAATGACAGTGCCACTGTTCATGAGGTGGGGTCCCAAAAAGCCCATGTTGCAAGTCTGGTGATAGAACTCCAAAAAATGACCGTGTTACAAGTGTGCATTGCACAGTTTCTATGCATGCTTGTAACTTAGCCAATTTTTAATATTTTCACTCCAGATTTTCAACATTGCCATTTTTTCAAACCTCATTATGAACAGTATAGCTGTCATTATTCATATCCTGCCCAAAACATGTTTTCACACCTGTGGCACAGAATGGCCCAGTCACTGTGCAAAATCAACTTTCGGGATAGAGTACCAAAATGATAGTGTCACTCTTCATGAGGTGGGGTCCCAAAAAACCCATGTTGAAAGCATGGTGAAAACATTCCATAAAATGATTGCGTTACAGGCATGCATTGCAGAGTTTCTACGCACGCTTGTAACTTCGCCAATTTTTCATATTTTCACTCCAGATTTTCAACACTGCTATTTTTTTATACCTCCTCAAAAACAGTACAGCTGTCATTTTTTACATCCTGCCTGAAATTTGTTTTCACACCTGTGGCACTGAATGGCACAATCGTTGTGCGAAATCACCTTTTGGGATAGAGTAAAGAAAAGATAGTGTCTCTGTTCATGAGATGGGGTCACAAAAAGCCCAAGTTGAAAATTTGGAGCAAAAATACCAGCAAACACCCTGGGCATTAGGGTTTTCAACCATAATGTCCCACCCTGTAGAGACTGACAGGCATCGGGGTGTGAGTTGGGGTTGTTGGACGTAATGCTTATGGCATTCCACCCCCACCCTGCAGCCAGAGACAGGCATTGAGGTGTGCTTTGGGATCTTCAGCACTAATGTTCAGCCCATTCTCCTATACTGCACCCATCTCAGCTTAATTCCTTCTGGAATGGGGTGAGCATAAGGGCTGACGACCCCAAGGCACGCCATGACACCTATCGGTGTCGGCAGGGTGGGGTGAGGTGGAATGGCATAAGTGTTACACCTGACGACCCAAAGGCACACCCCCAACACCTGTCAGTCTCTCCAGGTTGGGGGTGGGGGTTGGTGTTAGTTCAATACTTCACTGCCATTCCTATTATGCATCTCTCTAACTCCTGCATTACCAATGCCAATACCAGCAAGCAAACATTTGGCATTGACAAATGTTTGTTTCTATGTAGCCCTATCTGGTTCATCATAGCATTTGTCCCTCAGGGGAGTCTCAGCTTTAGCTGAAAATTCCTGAAATGCTGCTCCATTGAATGGTTGGTCAGGGATGCCGGAGACTGACTGACTGACTGACTGATTCACTGTCAGTCATCTCTATGGCCACACAGCTTCTTCTGTCATGAAGAATCAGACAAACACATGCGTTTTATTGTAAACCAACATTTGTTTTTACTTTTTATTTATCATAGTTTTTTGAAATGTACATTTTAAAAGCAACATAAGTCAGATACATTTTCCATGTTATCTTGCCTTGTATCACTGTGGTGCAATTACTTCAATAGATGTATATACAATTCTTTTTATGTCACTGGGTCTTTTTTATTTGCTTCTGTGTGTTAAAATCCTGTTCTCCAATTTTAGGGAGTGTTTTTCAATTCTGTTAAAGCCATCTGGTCTGTTGCACAGGTCTTTGTAACCAGATGGGAGAAAATGGGTCTACGGTTTCTGTAAATCCGGAAGCCCTTTGGAATACTTAAAGAGCTGCTGACATATGTTGGGCAGTCAACTCATACCAAGTACTGTAGCTGCCTGCCCCAGAAACTAATTCCAGAAAAGTCTGAATTATTTTTAAAGTTCATCATAAAATGTATGCTGAACTATGTTGCACTTGTAATTTTCAGCAGCTGACAAGTCCTGTAGCCCATTCCCCCCCACAAAAAAATGTGTGCTTTGATGAAATATACTCATGAACAAGGCTGCAGGCTGTTGTATGCAGTCCTGCTCGTGAGTATGCATCATGAACTGGGCTGCAGACTCTTGTATGAATGAATGTGGGAATGGTGGTGGGGGAGAGACAGAAAAATATACAATTTTAAACAGTTGCAGTTCACTTGCCAAATCTGAGGCCGGAATTACATTTACATACTGGCACTACATATGGGAAATGACCTGGACATGTTTAAAATTGTATGTTTCACAGTCCTCACCACCATTCCCACATGCATTCCAGGGTGGGACAAATCAGGTAGCCAGGTGGCAGATGACCACTAAAAAATGGTTTGGCTGTCAGATTTTGAAATTTACCGACCAACTGGCTGCCTGCCTACAAAGTGATTTTTGAACCATTAAAAATTATTGCCAATAAAAATGTTGATTTGGCTACCAGATTTTAAAAGCCACTGGACAAACTGACCGCCAGTTCACATACTAATTTGTCCCACCCTAATGCATTCATAGAAGAGCCTGTGGCACCATTAATATGTATGTGTAATCAAAATATGAGTTTTGAAGGTGGGGCTGCAGGACTCTGTGGCCATACAGCTGATAGATAGAAATTATGAGCATGACACAGTTAAGTATAGATTTTATGATGACCTTATTCAAAAACATCCAAACTTTGCTGGAATTACCTCCTGAGGCAGGCAGCTACAGTACTTGGTGTAAGTTGCCTGCCCAAGGATAAAGAGCTGTCCAAAGCTCTATAAATGGGAAAGTCTATAAAAGTAGCTTCATAGAAAATAGGGAGCAGGCTGAAGTGAATATGGACAGCCAGGACTGTTTTAATCTGAATGTGTCGAGTTTATTGATGACCTAGTGAGATGCATGTCTCTGGGATCTGGGGCCAGGTTCTGAAAAAAACAGGAAGGTTGCTTCTCTTTAGAAAGCTCCTGGCACATGCCAAATACTTTTTGAAACAGGAGAGTCTCACAGAGAAAAGGCATACATCAACCTGGGGAATGATGGATGCTTCCAGCATTCTATCTTTGGGAGCAGAGAACTCATGGTCTCCTACATCTAACACTGTTAAAAGGACAGAGTTCTGAGTGGGGTCTGGGCTATCCTGTATCCAAGAAAGACCTCTCCAAATACTTTGTGTCCTTTGAGAAGAAAGGGAGGAGGATAAATCTTAGTGATGTTTGATCTCAGGAACGGGTACCAGTGTGGAAAGTTGCATGGCCAAACAATTTAAAGTTCATTTCAGTGACCATCAGGCCTCTTATATAGGAATGTTCATGGTACACAGGGAAGGATTGGTACTGTAGGGTTTGAGATTGCAATGATGGAGGAAGGCGAAAAATTAGATTGTGAATACTAGTGTACTCAGGTAAAGGTATGTGGAATTCTTGTGTAACAGAACTGTAACTCTGGCTTTTGCTCTATCTGCCTCTGCTGCAGGGACTGCTGCCCTTTTGTGGTGTTGTAAGGACACAGAAACCCTCTTGAGGAAGGTTTCACCTGTAGAGGTGCTGCAGGCATGAGGTCCCCTTAGACCAAAGGTACCTTAGGGAAAAAGGTCCACACCCCTGGACAGAGAAGCACTGCTGTAAGAGAAGAGGGTGGTGGAAGCACCAAATCAAGTGTCTGAAGAATGCTTGGACATGTGCAGTTTAAGTACCACTTGGTGGGGGGCATAGCAGACTTGCTCACTTGCTGCCCTACCGAACCATGGGTAAAGCCCTTTCATTGAATGAGCCATCAGGCTCCTTATGAAGGAATACTTAGGGGACACATGGAAAGACTGGTCAGATTTAAGACTGAAATGATGGAGGGAGACAACTGATTAGATTGGGGATACTAGTGTAGTCAGGCAGAGATATGTAGAATGCTTGTAAAACATGATTGTAATTTTGGCTTACATTCTATTTGTCCCTTCTACAGGGACTACCACCCTTTTGGGGGTGCCATAAAGGCATATAATCCTCTTGAGAAGGGTCCACCCCATGAGAATGTACAGGGAAGAGGTCCCTTTAGACCAAAGGTACCTTAAGAGAGAAGGCTCAGAAGAGCAAACAAATGAACAGACACTTACTTCCCAAAGGGAAAAAAAAAAGCCTGAAAAGGGTAATGCCATTACTGAGGAAGGAAATGCCAGGTTTATAATGTAGGCAGCCATCTAGCTCCAACTCATCGCAGAAATAATTAATATTAATTTATGACCTTTACCATGTAGGAGAGGAAAAATCCACTTGTATAGGAAACCTCTGGGGAACCAAAACCTTGGAAGCCATACCTCTTGGCTCAAGCTCTAAGATTTTTTGGCAGCTCAGGACATGACACTGCTGAATCTGAAAATGAAATCAGGGGAAGAGTTTAGATGGAAAGGCTCTCACTCTAACAGAAAAACGCCATTATGTGCCATCAAGTTGATCTACGCGGCCAAAGTGGCCCCCACCAGCTAAATGGGCCATACCCTCAAGGCGTGAATGTGAAGAGAAAGAAGTAACTGCTGGTCAGCTATCACTGAACATCAATCCAGAGGAGGACTAACCTACAACTGATAATGATAATGGAACTAAAGGAATGGAGATACAGATCAAGACCAGGTGGGCAACAGGTAGATGCAGGGAGGACTGCTTCTGAACGGTGCTGCCAAGTTGATCTGCATTGTCAAACAAGCTCCTGGGGTGGAAAGGATTCCAATCTCAAGAAGGAGTTGTTAATACTACATTGTACAGTGCCATCAAGTCAATCTGTGTGGTTAAAGGGCCCCCATGGCAAGAGTCCTACCTAGTGAAATGAACTCCCGCTTGGTAAAGGCCCCACCCTTGGGATGCAGAATTGAGGGAGCAGAATAAGCACATTGACATCCTGGGCTAAGAAGCCCAGCAAGTCCTGGTTTCCAGCAAGGAAGGGGCCCTTGAGGGGCAAGAGATGGATAGGTTTAGAAGTTGATGAGGAAGAAAGGGCAAAGATGAGGTAGTAGGACGATGAGGAGGTGAAGCCTGTGTAGGTAGCAGGAACTGGTATGGAGGGCAACTGCCTACAAATGTGGGATTATGAGGGCCTAAAAGAACAGCAAAGGAGTAGTCCCAGAATGAAAGACAGGCCAGGCAGGGAGCAAGGGCAGGTAAAGGGGAGTGGAGTACAGGACAGGGAAATGAGCAGGGACCTGGAATCCATGCTGGGGAGTAACAGGCAGCAAGGAAGGCCAGTGCCAGGAACAGGAAGGGAAACAGAACAAGCAGCAAAGGAACAGTCACAGAATGAAGGGAAAGCCAGGCAGGGAGCAAAGACAGGTAGAAGGGGTGGGGTACAGGACAGGGAAATTGGCAGGGACCAGTGAATTCATACAGGGGAGTAACAGGCAGCAGGGAAGAGCAGCACCAGGAGGTAGGAAAGGGGAAGAAGAAGGTGCAGGGGGGCCAGGAGAGGGAGGAGTGGCAGGTGGTGAGGCAACAGGGTGGGAGAACAGGCCAACAGGTAGGGAAACAGTAGGCAGAGCACCACAAGCATGGTGGAGGAACCAGCTGGCAGGGCAGGGGAGAGCAGAAAACAGGAACACCAGCAGCAGGACTGGTGAGTTACCTAGAAGGGGATGGACAGGAAGGAGCAGGAGCAACAGCAGCAGTCAGATGCCATGGAGAATGGTAGCCATAGTGACAGCAGTCCCAAGGGGGGGGCACCACTATAAGAGCTGAGGGTCAAAACTGTGGTGGTAACATGAGTGAGGAACCCATGCAGGTCCAGATCACCACCAGTGGAGAAGAGAGAGATGACCAGGATGGTAAAACCACAATGGAAAGAGGGAAGCCCACAGCAGCAGCTGGTTTGAGCCAGCAGCAAATTTAGGAAGGTGGCAGATTGGAAGGTGGGGACAGGAAAAGAAGAGAACAGAGCTGCTGCTACACCAGCCTCAGCAACAAACCAAGTGTCAGAAGGACACTTGAACCTGTTTGGTTTAAGTACCTCTTGGTAGGGGGCATGGCAGAACCTCCTGCTGTCTCATCAAACCATGGGCAAAGCCCTGTAATTAGGTTTAGTTTTTTTTTTCTTTTCTCTGTAGTGCCATGGCTTGCTACCATTTGATTTTAATGTTTCTAGTGTGAAAAGTTTATCCCCATGTTATGGGAATACCTTGTACACAAATACCTTGTACATTGTGCAGATATGACTAAATATTTTATATTTAAACCTTCTGTGACTGTGTGTGTTTTAAAAGGTACAGGACACTTACTTTACTGTCCCCTCTGTTCTGCCTTCAAGAGCACATTATGATTTAAAAGTGAGGCCACATCAAGTACAGAAGTAGGGCCAGGAGTGACTGAAGAAGGGGACATCCCAGTGTGAGTTTACAACAGACTAATGGCAGCAAAGGTGTGGTATCTCAGCTTGCTGGTAGTAGTGAGAAGAGTACTGCACAAACCGGTGGCAGTGGTAGGATTCAAACCCAGACCAATGAAGAGACTGAGGTTGCCCTGATAAAGACAAAGGTGGAGGCACAGCTGCAAACAGCAAAGTTGGAAGCAGAGCTACAAAAGACAAAAACGGAGGCAGAGCTGCAAGGAACAATGATGGCTAGAGGAGTGAGAGAAAGAGCATCAGCATTAGAATCAGAAGAAAGAGCACCAGCAAGAGGAGTGAGAGAAACAGCACCAGAATGAAACATAGAAACATAGAAACATAGAAGTTGACGGCAGATAAGGACCTCAAGGCCCATCCAGTCTGCCCATTTCTTTTTCTACCTTATAAATGTGCCATCGGCCTTTGCTCTGTCAGTGACCTATCTATTCATAGTCATTTGTATTGCTCCCTTATGCCTATCCCATGCCTGTTTGAAGCCCTGCACTGTATTCATAGCCACCACTTCTTGTGGTAAGCCATTCCATGCATCTACCACCTTTCTGTGAAAAGAATTTCCTCACATTCCCCCTTAATCGGCCTCCCTCTAATCTCATGCTGTGTCCTCTTGTCCTGCTATTTTCTTATATTTAAACATGTTAGACTCTTTCACCTTGTTTATGCCCTTAAGGTGTTTAAATGTCTCGATCATATCACCTCTCTCCTCCTTTGCTCAAGGGTATACATATTGAGCTCCATTAATCTGTCCTCATATGTCTTCTGATGCAGTCCCTGCACCATTTTGGTTGCCCTTCTCTGGACTGCCTCAATTTAGTTAATGTCCTTGTGAAGGTGTGGCCTCCAATACTGCAGCAGTACTCCAGATGGGCCTAACCAATGTCTTGTACAGAGGGATTATTACCTCCCTCTTACGACTTGTGATACCCCTACTAATACACCCTAACACCCCTAGCCTTACCTACTGCTTTGAGGCCTGCTTGGATGATTTAGGTCATCAGTGATGATGATGCCCAAGTCTCTTTCTTCCTTTGTGACTGCTAGCAACTCCCTCCCAGCCTATAAGTGGCTTCAGGGTTTCTCTTCCCTATGTGCATGATTTTGCACTTTGCATTAAATCCCAGTTGCCACTCTTCGACCATTCTGCTAGTTTATCCAGATCTCTTCTCATTCTGCCCACCCCATCTGGATCATCTACTCTGTTGCAGATCTTGGTGTCATCTGCAAACAGACAAGCCTTACCCTCTAGTCCATCTCTTGAGGTCACTAATGAAGATGTTGAATAGGACTGGCCCCAGGACTGATCACAAGGTACCCCACTTGTGACTTGCATCTCTTCTGACTGTATACCATTTACCACCACTCTCTGTTTTCTGCCCGTCAACCAGTTTGCCACCCAGTTGACCAACTTCTGACCCACCCCGAGCCTACCCAGCTTATTTATCAATCTTCTATGTGGAACAGTGTCAAAAGCTTTGCTGAAGTCAAGGTAGGCGACATCAACTGCCCCCCCTTGGTCCACCACTCTGGTTACCCAGTCAAAGAAATCTATGAGATTAGTTTGACAGGACCTTCCTTTTGTAAACCCATGCTGTCTTGGATCCTGTGCCCCTATGGATTCCAGGTGTTGCACTATCCTTTCCTTAAGGAGTGCCTCCATAATCTTGCCCACTACTGAGGTAAGACTGACCGGTCTGTAGTTCCCCGCCTCCTCCCTGCTACCACTCTTGTGGAGTGGGATCACATGAGCCCTTCTCCAGTCTTCTGGGACCTCTCCTGTGCTCAGAGACTCACTAAACAATTCTGCTAATGGCTCTGCTAGAGACCCAGATGCAAAAGGAGCAAAAAAAAAAGTGTGCTGACACTAGAACCAGATGCAGCAAGAGTGAGAGAGAGAGAGAGAGAGAATCTGGAGCAAGAGAGAAAATGTGAAAATGAGAACGAGATGGAAGCACTGTGACAGTAGACATCACCAATAAACATAAGAAGCCAAAGTTAATTCAAAAGTGTTTTCTTATTATGCAATGAGGATGCTCCACATTTTTATGAACTTTCTGAATATAATGTGTGCAGTTTAAATTGGAGAGGGCTTCTTGGGCAACTCAAGTCACATCATTAGTCATGGGCAAAGCTGTAGAGGTATTTCTCAGAAGAAAAAAAAACAAGGACAATGCTGATTGCACAGACTACTGTAAAGTGAAATGACATCAGAAGCCTATAGGCTCGAATCTAGAATTCTAAGGGGCTATGGAAAGCACCAGGAGAATTTTTTACTGATGTGTGTGTGTGTGTGTGTGTGTGTGTGTGTGTGTGTGTGTGTGTGCAAATCTAATGTATTAGAACAATTATTTGAGGGTCTAAGGCAGTTACTGTTAAGGAAATAAAAGAAGTGTTTTAGTGTAATAATTTCACTGGGTTGTGCCCAAGGCCCCTGGAATTCTGCGGTTGCGGAATTTGCCGCAGAATTTGCATCATGCTGCAGAATATATATAGTGCCGTAGAATTTGTTGTTTTTGGTGAATTTTCATATAAATATACTGTTTTTCCATAGTGAGAGGCTTTCTTTCCCACCTCGTTTATCCTAAAGCCCCTCTTCTATGCTCAGCATATGATGTCATCGATGACATCACATCATATTTAGCCAATGGCAGGACTGCATTCTGCCAGAGAAATGAATAAATCATGCCACAGAAGTCAGAAAATGCTGCCACAGAAGTCAAGGAGCTCTGCCTCAGAAATCAGAAAATTCTGCCACAGAACACCAGGGGCCCTGGTTGTGCCAGAGGAATTGCAGGTATCACTGCAGGATAGAGCTCCCAGCATGATAAACGAAGCACCTGAAAGGCTGATGAGTTTGTGTCCAGCAGGCCATATGTCCTGTGCAAGCACTGTGAAGGAGGCATATCAAGTGTTTTTTTTTATTATGTATTTTTCCCATTTTGGCCCGCCCCCTGTCCCGGACGTGCACGCACATGTGTGGAGGCACCTGCGCGCCGCGTTCCAAGATGCCCTCCTGACTTGCCATCCCCTCCCACCTGCACTACCACTGGACCTCCACCTGATAGCAGTGGAACTACGGGGGATGACAACCACCCTAGGAGAGGAGAGCTGCCATTAGGTGCTCAATCCTGCTCCACCCCTCCTCCCATGCTGGCACCCCGATGACCTGAGGTCGTTCCTGAACCCAGGTTGCCGGCATGGCATGAGGTGTGGCATCCAGTGCCTCAATCCTCAGTGCCACCAGACCAGCTATCAAGTGTTTTTTTTAAATGAACCCCATGGGGTAGGTGCAGCCTCTGGTTAATTAGCTTCAGCCAGAATAAGGAAGGGGCTGACCAGAAGCCCTCCCCTCCAGATGAGGGGAGTAGCCTTCAAGCCCAAGGGGGGGAGGGGGGAAACAGACTGGAGGTGGAGGTTTCAGGAGGAGCAGGGGGAGGATGGAAGTATAAGGAATCTGGGTGGGGTTCGACAAAAAGGATCAGGGATAAGGGGTGGGGGTTAGTGTTAGTAAATGCCAGGAGTTTGGGAAACAAGTTGCCAGAGTTCCAGGCCATGCTGTTCGAGGAGGGGTGGATGTGGCGGCAGTCCGGAAACGTGGGCCAACAAAAACCATGACTGGGACCTAAATATGCAGGGGTACACTATGCTTAGGAAGGATAGAAAGGAGGGCAGAGGGGGTGGAGTGGCTATGTTCATTAGAGATGACATAGAAATTGCTATGGTAGAAGAGGCAGAGGAAAGCGTGGAGGCCTTATGGGTCACCTTACGATCCCGCCAGGAGATAAGGTCAAGCTGGGTGTAGCATATAGGCCCCCAGGATGAGTGATGTTCTAGAGGATGGTTTGCTGGACAACATCATTGCCCAGTGTGGTCCAAAAGGGAAGGAGTGTTGATGGGGACCTTAATATGCAGGTACTAACTGGGGAACCATGTCCTCTAAGGTGGCCAAGGGCAGAGGCTGCTGGATGGCTTCCAGGATGTGTTCTTAACACAGCATGTGATGGAGCCCACAAGGAGGGCATGTCCTGGATGTGGTTCTGGCAGATGGGGATCTGTAAGGGACATGGTTGTACAGGACCCCTGACTGGGAGTGACCACAATACTGTCTGGTTTCAAATAAGCATTGGGAGTGGGGTGAGATCTAGGACACTGGCAGTGGACTTCAGGGGGAGAACTTTATGGGCATGGAAATATTCTCAAGGATCACTTGAAGGGATTACCTCAACAACAAGTGTGGAAAGGAGATGGGAGGTCATAAAGCAGGGGACTTCATGAGGCAGTCAGGATCTGCGCTAAGTTGAAACGTAAGGGAGCAAGGTCACATAAACCATGCTGGTGGTCCAGTGAGGTCCAGGTAGCAGTCAGAGAAAGAAGGCGGCTTACAAAAATATTAAAACAACAAGAGGGGATAGGGATAAGAAATGTACCAGCTTGCATCTAGAAAAGTCACCCGTATGGTGAGGGAGCAAAGTCAGTAAGAGCATCGGCTGGCACAGGGGATACATGGAGGAAAAGGGGTTCTTCGGTACATTGGGGAGGCGGAGAAAAACTAAGGGCCATCTCAACAGATTGAGATCAGAAGGAGGTGGGTGGAAGAGGCGAGGGACCAGGCAGAGGTATTTACTTGAGTACTTTGCCTCTGTGTTCACTAGGGAGGGATGGGATATCTACAAAGCAAGGCACAAAGGGGATGAAGCGGCAGGAGTGGGATCAGGAGCAGCAGAAATGGAGCAAAAGAGGAAAGGTACCCCAGGGTGTCTCATCTGGATAAGGATAAAAAGACCAGTAAGGTGGAGGGACGGATGCCATCCCACCAAAAGGGTGTGGTTTGCCCTCAAGGCCCTAAAGAAAGACAAATCTCCTGGGCGGGATGGCATTCATCCGAGAGTACTATGGGAATTGGCAGACATACTGGCTGCACCTAGCGAACTTTTCAACAGGTCACTTGAGACAGGGAGGTACCTAGGGATTGCGAGAGGCACATGGTACCAATCCATAAAGGGGTCGAAGGAAGTACCAGGAAACTATAGACCCATCAGTTTAACCTCGGTGGTGGGAAAATTAATGGAGTATACTAAAGGAACGATTGGGGTTTACTTGGAGGAGGTGGGAGGTCTGGATGAGCGGCAGCATGGGTTTGTGCCAGGTAGATCATGTCAAACCAACCTTGTAGAGTTCTATGAATGGGTAACATCAGAACTGGATAGGGTAAGCCTGTGGATGTATTATTCTTGGACTTCAAGCAAGGCGTTTGACTCTGTCCCCCACAATGGTCTGGTGGAGAAACTGATGGGGTTAGGAGTAGGCCCTTTGATGGTCAGATGGATTGAAAACTGGATAGCTGGACGCACTCAGAGAGTAGTGGTCTGTGGGGAGCTCTCGAACCCTACAGAGGTTGGTAGTGGGGTACCACAGGGCTCGGTCCTGGGTCCAATCCTGTTTAATGCATACATATCAGACATCAGGGATGGTATAGGGTGTGAAATGAGTCTCTTCACGGATGACTCCAAGATGGGAGCAGTAGTTGAGGGAGAAGAGGGGAGGTTGGCCCTGCAAGGGACCTGGACACCCTGGAAGCTGGGCTCACACATGGAAATTAAATTTCAATATCACCAAGTGCAAGGTGTTGCATCTTGGTGGAAACCCTAAACACAGGTACACCCTGGGAGGGAGGTGCTGAAGCCTCAACAGGGAAAAAGACCTAGGGGTCATGGTGGATACATGTATGAATAACACTGAGCAGTGCAGGAGAGCAGCTAGCAAGGCAAACAGGATGTTGGGATGCATCATAAGAGGATCACCTCTAGGACAAGGAAGTGATTCTGCCACTGTACAATGGACTGGTTAGACCACACCTTGAGTACTGTGTACAGTACTGGAGACCACACTTGAGAGGGACATACAGCTCCTGGAGAGGTACAGAGGAGGGCAACAAAATGATCGAGGGCTGGGGATTTGACTTACGAGGACAGACTTGAGGAGCTCTGCCTGTTTTCATTGGAGGAGAGGAGAGACAGGGGGACATGATTGAGGTCTTCAAGTACCTCAAGGGAATAAATAGGGTAAACATGGAGGGATCTTTAGACTAAAGCAGGAGGCATCACCAGAGGGCATGGTTTGAAGTTGGAAGGTGGAAGGTGAGGGGAAAAGAGGAGGAGGTTTTCACTGAGAGGGTGGTGGACCCTTGGAATGCTCTGCCTGGTGAGCTGGTTCAGAGATCCACAGTGGAGAGCTTTAAGAAAAAGGTGGGACAGACACAGAAAGTGGATGTATCAGATGATGGCCTGTCCCGGGGGGGTGGGGATGGATGATAGGGGTTTCTGAAGCACAAGGGATGGGAGGGTCTCGGCACCCAACTAAGGATCTAGGTTCGAGCAGACTTGATAGACCATGAGGCCTAATCTGCTGGCAAATAGTATGTTAGTATGTTAGTATGTTAGAATTAAAGGTGAAAAACACCAATGTATCCCAAAAAAATCAGGGGAGGCATTATGTGGTCCAAAAACTGTAGTATTTGTCTTATGATTACGCAAAGAATAAAAGTATGGCACAGAATGCAGAGCGACAGGGTAACTGTGAGAGAGGAGTGGCCTGCACAAAGCATGCAGTCTCCACTAACTCTTCTGTTCATATACACCCTGTCTTTGTTGTAGGTAAAATCACACGAGGTTTAAGAGACACATACACTTCCATGTCTACGGTTAGGAAGCAACTGGTAAATGTGAAACAGGTTCTGCCAGCTCAGTTACTCAGAATTCAGGGAGTGATAGACCCTGTGGTCTTAGTGTCGGTGGCAGGGGTTTTCCTGAATTGTGAAAGTGGTCAAGGTGTTCAGATAATTGAGGTGATACCAGACTTTCCCTTGGATGCATTTACAGGGAATGACTGATAACAGAAACGATGTTGCCTTTGTCACTACCTGGAGTGAGGTGATGAGGCAGCACCTATTAGGGGCTGATGGCACTGAACCTGTGTTGTCTACTGAAACTCTTCATCCTCCACTCCTAATAGAGAGGCAAGATACTGAGGGGGGAGAGAGAGAGAGAGAGATGGTATTGCAGCCACAGGCACTCCCTATCTCAGCAGCAAAGGAAGTAGCCAGCACGGCTGATGGACTAGCTGGGAAATGCAGTTCACCGCCACAGCTACAGTTGAGCAGGTTTCCCACTGAGTGTTAAGCGTGATGTGCTTTATCAGGGCTCAGCATACTGAACCGCCCCTACATAGTAGGTGGGTAAAATTGTATTTTAGTCAGGGTTAGATTAAAGCTGACCAACATGTTCCTACAAGTTCCTAAGAGGAATAAACAGAGTGAACTGTGAAGATCTATTCAACCCCTGAAGCAAGGAAAAGGTCAATGTTTGTCATTCCATTTGGCCTCTTTGAGTTTCCCCTGGCATATATGGATAACATTGCCATCTACAGCCTGACTTGGGAGAATCACATAAAGCATGTCACTGATGTGCTCCACAGACTGCAAGTCAAAAGGCTAACAGTTAACACAGAGAAGTGTCAAACTGGCATGGCAGAGGTCTCTACCGAGGCGACAGGATAGGCGATGTACAGATATGGCCAAAACCTGCAAAGACTGAGGCTATCCAGGAGTGGCCTATGCCGACCACAAATAAAATAGGTGTAATCATTTCTGGGGACTGCAGGGTACTGCCCCTGGGTTTGTGACTTATTTTAGCACTAAGTAAAAGCCTTTGTCGAAACTCACAAAAAGTGCCTAAACGGTCTTCAGTGGACTGAGTGCTGCATGGCAGTATTCTGCTAGCTGAAAGCATTATATCAGGTGCCTGTGGTAGTTAGTTCTAACTACACCTAGAAATCAAGTCAGGCATGTAGATGCTCTGCACCTCGCCAATAGCCATCTTGTATCTCAAAGAGTCCAAACCCAGGTTTTCGCTAAGTACAGTAACTTAACTGCCATCAGGTCACCAAACTGCTCAGTGCCTAAAATACATTTAATAAAGGGAATATGTTCAATAGTGATGCAGAGGCATTCATTTTATGGACAGCATAGGATGTGCAATTAGTTATTTAGTTTTGCATTACCGGGTAAGTGCTCTAGATAAAGAAATTGCCTATTTTCAGTCACAACCTGGGAGAATTACAGACATAGGTAAAAGCACATCACATCACAATGGTTACTATTACATAATACAGATTTGGGTCAAACACATTACAGTAAAGACAGGCACGGTGATACCTACTGTACAGGAGAAATTAGTTATTACTCTAGGCTATCCATAGATACAGGGGAATACACAACACAGTTTCAAGGAGATAGACTGTACGGTATAAGTAAATGGAGAAACTATTCCAGACAGTCTTGCGGTGGGAGACCTCACACCCTTTCCTTGCCTGCTATTTAAAAGTGGGTGAGAGTGAAAAGTGCCTGAATATGTGCTGAAGGGACATGCAAAGGAAGCCTAACTAGGTGTCCTCCCCAGGGGTTAGGTCGCAATTGCATCTGTCAGAGGCCAGGAGGTACGTACGGAGCTAATTTTTAAAGATCAGATGTGTAGTGGAGTGCCTCACAGTTCAAGGCAGGAAGTTCCATTGCTTTGGGGCGGACACCACAAATGCCTGCTCACGCATCCTAGTGGAGCATTTGGGGGTACTAAGGAGTGACTTTTCGGTAGATCTCAGCAGGTAAGTCTGATGGGCCGGGTTCATCAAGCATGCAAGGGACATTGGTGTTCCAGTTCTGATGATACTGTCAATTGTGTATCCTGTGGTATAGACTCTGTAAGAGGCGGGAGAGATCCAGCCCAGACTGGAGTAAAGTACACAATGGTGGGTGCACCTAGGTACTGATAGTGTGAAGCAACAGATACTATTATAACAGGTGTCCCACTTCTGCAATAGTCCCTTGTTCGTGTCTTTATAGGAAGTGATTCCATAAGTCAGGCTGAGTCGTGGTACCCCCTGTGCGATCACTAATTTTGCCTTAGAGTTTAAGGATGCTCTGACTTTGTAGGCCAGCCCCAGCTTGATATTGACTGCCTTACAATGTTAGTGATATGGAGGCTGAAGTCCAATGGAGGGTCGAGGGTTATACCCAGGTATCTGAAAGAGTCCACCAAATCCAGTAGCGAGCCATCCGAGCCATGTATGGCCAGTGTTGCAGAGCTGGCTTTGACCCTTGGTGCTGATCCAAACAGCATTGCCACCATTTGTTTGGTATTCAGAAGAAGTTTGTTTTGAACTAGCCACTCACGTAGACAGGCAAAGTCCGACTCAAGTGTGGTATTAATGGAGGCGATGTCCGTGGCGCTGGTGTATAACATCATATTATCCGCATAAAAGATGGTAGAGGTAGTGCTCAAACTTTGAGGCAGCCTATTCACAAACAGTGAGAAAAGTAGTGGTCCGAGAACTGAGCCTTGTGGTACACCGATGCTGGTAGGAGAGAAATCAGATTTGCAATTGTCAATCTGAACAAACTGTATCCGCCTAGATAGGTAACTGCTGAGCCATGTTAAGGAGTCTTGGGAGAATCCAAGTGTGACCAGTGTATCTAGTAGCAACGTGTGATTCACCAGATTGAACACTTTAGTTAAATCCACAAAAATCACTCCAGTGTATAGCCCATTATCCACCGATAGCTTGATGTCATTAGTGAGTTTGATAAGCACCGTGGCCATACTGTGCCCCTTCCTGAAGCCATGTTGGGTAGGGGGTGAGAAGGTTGTTTTGTTGTATGTAGTCTGTGACCTGGTCAGCTACTAGTTTTTCAAGAATTTTGTTTGGTGCTGATAACATTGCAACTGGACGATAGTTGTTCATGTCTTTTGTGTCCCCTTTCTTATGGATGGGGACAACTCATGCTATCTTCCAGAGAGATGGTACTTCCCACGTACTGATGGAAAGGTTGTAGATCCTGACAACTGGTACCACTATATCAGGGGCAGCTAGTTTTAGGAATCTTGGTAGTAGGCCATCTGATCCCGCTGATTCATGCTCAGGTAGTTTCCTCAAAAGTCTCAGACCCTCAGCCATGGTGACCTGCTTAAAACTAAGCAAAGTGGAGGCCTGGGCTGGGGACACAGTTGGAGAGACAGAGGGTTGACTGGTCAGCCTCTCATAGTCCGAGAGATCAGAGAAATGGATGTTTAGGGTGTTCGCAATGGTATAGATGTTACTGCAGTTGGCACCATTAACAGTCATATCAGTGATCGTTGAGCATCCACTTTGTCCCAAGAAAGTCTTAATATGGTTCCAGAAACCACGCGCATCGTTGGACGATTTCTGTAGTAGCTTAAGAGAGTAAGCCCTTTTTGCTGCCCAAATCTCTCTCTTGCATGTGTTCCTCTGCCTACAATATTCATCCCAGTCACCTTGTTGGCTGTTTTTCTTTGCAGCAACCCAGGTCTTGTCCCTGCTCCTCATGCTGGTCAGGATCTCACTATTCACCCATCTTGTTGCTGTACCTCGGACCCGCCTTCTTTTCATGGGAAGGTGCTTATTTTGAGATTCCTGTAAGGTGGTTATGAGGTAAGATAGAGCAATGTTGACATCATCTGCCTGGTAAATTGGGGACCAGTTGGTATAGCTTGCAGATGTTGATTTTGGAACAGTCCCAAAAGTGTATTTCTTTTAGGGGGAGGCTTTGGGATGTGTGCCCTCCATATGCAATAAACCAGGATATGGTCACTGATAGCATTCGGTAGAGTGCCCAAGCCTTGAATATAGTGTGCTCTGTTTGTGGCAATCCAGTCCAGGAGGGAGAAGTGGCCTTCCTGTTGCAATGGCCTCATTGGACATTTTATTAGCTGAGCCAGGTACAACTTGGTGAGCGTGGCATCATACAGTCCTGAGTATTTTTCAGTCCAGTCCAGGTTGAAATCCCCCATGAGGAGGAGTTCTCCTTTTACCTTATGTGATGGCAGGTGATCCATAAGGTTAGTTAAGTCAGTGATGGCACTTTTGGGTGGGTTGTAGACACATATCAGATTTATTTTTTTGATGTTACCAAGAGTCAGAACCACATGAAGGGCCTCCAAAGAACCAGTTATGTCCATAGGCTGGGCAGTTATTGCTAAATTATCCTTGGCATATAGGGCGACCCTTCCCCCCTTGAAGAAGTAGCGATCCCTACAGAGAAGTTTATTGCCATTTATTGTGCATATGGTGTCCGGAATGTTCAGCTTCAACCACATCTACATTAGCCCAAGTATGTCAGAAGAATATTGTGTCACCCATGCTTCCAGTTCCACCAAATTAACCGTAAGACTCCTGATGTTCACGTGTGCCATCTTCATCCCCTTGACCAAGTTCCACTGAGGAGTGATGGACAGGTTCGTACCCAGATTAGGTCCTTGTTTACTTTCAACATCGCCTGACCTTGCAAGTCTAAATAAGTGTAGCCATAACTCAAGCACATTCTCTAGCCAGTACCTGTGTCTCTTAGTTCCATGGAAAGATTGGAAGCGTAGGTAGTACGCTAGCCTTGCAGTCCATAAAAGTTTCCAATACCAACGTCCAGGGGTGATTCGCTTGGAACTAAGCAGGAGGTTGGAATATTTGAAGGATGTCCAATCATAGAGCCTGTCCCCCCATCTAGGTTCCTCCAGTGAAATGTTTGCCACAAGGACTAGCGCCAATAGCACGCCCAGCCCTGCAGAAAAGCCCCTTAAAGTATATACACTCATGTTCTGATAAAAAACATAAGAGAAAGCCATTTCAATTCTTGATATAAAATCCCCTCTTGTGTGTCAGACAGTGAACTCACACACACACACACACACACACACACACACACACCCTAATATGCTTCAGGCTATAGCCAGGTAGTGAACAGGGGAGTTTTGTTTTGCTTTGGATGACTTCAAAAAAGTTGATTTAAAACGAAAAAGCTAATACCAGGTGGTGATGTTTTGCAGAAATTCCTGAAGGTGATGATCTGTGGTCTGGACATATGCAGGATGTGGAAACCTTTAGTCTGTATCTTTCCTTTGTTCTTCAAAGTGGTTGCTGAAAAGCTCTCAGAGACAAGTACAGATTCTTTAGGAGCAGGTCAGATGAAAATGTGGATTCAGTGTAGGACCCAGCATCAAAGAGTTAGTCAGACTTAGTTGCTAGCCTTAGTTTTCCTTTGGATGACTTTCAAAAAGTTAATTTAAAATGAAAATGTTGATGCCTGGTGGTGATGCTTTGCAGAAATTCAGTCCAGGAGACTTTCACCGATGTTGTGTGCAACGTTGGCAAAGTTACTCCAAGCAGAAAAACATGAAAATCCATAAAAACTAATCTACAGACACAAACAGCTACCCACACAGATCCAGGAGGATCCCTTAATGAAGTCAGTGCCTCACCAGCTCTGTCTGCAGTGGGACTGGAGAGAATAAATTGCTTTTGTTCCTGGCAGGGTACTGCGAGATGTAGCATTGTTGTCTACCGTCATCAGTGGATTTTGATGCGCAAGAGTAGTGTGAATGGAGGGGGGACAGAACAAGCTTAACACTGATGTGATATTAATAAAAAGTGCAGTTTTGTCTCTGCGGTTGCGAAAGACAATTATGTTGATATTGTTGTGCACTGAGGCTGTGATTTTTAGACTGGTTAACTTCTGGTTTGGTTTATGCTGAGACTGTAAGGTATTTATAGAACCTTTTTCTTTCTCTCTCTTCTCTGTCGGATAGGGAATCATATTTGGGGTAACAGGAAATTTAAAGCATGATTCATGGCAAGGAGCATTATTACTGAAGTTACCAAACCCATATGGTAAAGCAAAAATCAGAGTACATCCGCAGGTTTTATAATCTTTTGCACCAGGGTGGAGGGAGCTGCTCCTGATGTTGTAAGACTGGAGGGAGGTATGGAGGGAGGAGTGGTATGTTTGTATTGTTTTGTGCTATTCTACACCACTGAGCGTAATGTAACTAAAATTGACTGAGCACTATAGTTCTGAAACTCTAGTGGTGTAGTGTTGCAGAGTATATAGGAAGGGCAGGTTTTACACGTTCACTTCTAGTCTAATGTTTTCATTACATAAATATTAGCGTAGAAATATAACATTTATTTCTAATCCATGCACAGCCGACTATATCTTTAAAAACAACATCCTCTCTGAAGTAAAATCCAGATTCAGGCCAAAGCAGCCCACAGGTACAGTACAGCCTCTAAAAAATTGCCAACAATCTGTTCTTATCTCTAGACTCAGGACTCCACACAGGCACAGTTTTTATTGACTAAGCAAAAGCCTTTGACACAGTAAATCATACCATCTTAATCCAAAAAGGTAATCACCTTGGACTCTTTTAGCCATGATTGTCAAGGTTCGACATCTACCTGTCTGGAAAATTAGAGGTAGGAAAGACTAATGGTACAATTTCCTCTGCACAAATCTCAGTTTTGTAGACCCATAAGATTCCATTCTTGGCCCACTCTGGTTCAGTCTATTTGTTAATGATCGTCCCTCTGTGTGCACCAGTCCTGACACCACCTTTGCACTGACAACACCATCATGTACAACGCAGCAGATTCCATGTCCAAGCTCTGTCCAATTCCACAAGCAGCCTTTGATAGGAGTGAAACATTCATGGCCAACAATGGACTCCTGTTAAAAAATACCAAAGTAAAATAATGCTGTTCAGTACTAGATCATCTTCCCTCAATGCAATGCAAATCACTCCATAAACAGACCCCCCACTTGACAATTGTGCAGCTATTTATGTACCTAGTCTGACTTGACCCTAATCTGAGTTTTAATGAGGACATAAACAGGATGGTTAGAAATACCCACTGAAAGCTATGGATACTGTGCCAAAATGCCAATTTCCTAGATCTCAGCCTCTCCAAACTGGTTTTGTGACAATCTCTATTGCCAGCCTTGGATTACAGGAGTGAGATTTACCAGTCTGTAAACAAGACCTTACCACACAAAACTGGCACTGTATTTAACAGCCTATGCCAATCTGTGCTCAGCTGCAACAGACTGATACACCAACAGAGATGTTGTGAAGTTTCAGACAAAGTTGCCAAATTCACCTCCGTGGATCATTTCATGAAGTTTTTCTATTTGATAGGAAATTTGCCATTTGTAACTGCACCTGTAACTTCTCCTTGGGGTACACAAAGGTGAAGTTGGGTCAAAACTACTTCCACCAAAATGTTTTCCTGGTGTCTAGTGGTCCCCCCCGCCATTCCCTGGCCAGATGTTAAACAATGACCATTCCCTGGTGTCTAGTGGCCCGCCCGCTGATCGCTGGCCCAATGTTAAATAAAAATCTTTCCCTGGTGTCTAGTGGACCCCTACGCTGATCACCAGCCTGATGTTAAACATCTTTTCTTGGTGTCTAGTGGTCCCTTCTCACACCTGCACCCATGCCTAATGTTATCTGTAGTATTCCCTGGTGTCCAGTGGTCCCTCCCCCCACCCAGTCACCTGCCTGACATACAGATGCCATTTCCCTGGTGTCTAGTGTATCCCTGCCCGCTTCCTGATCCCCTGTATAGTACAGATACACTATTCCCTGGTGTCTAGTGGATCCCCCCATCCCCGATCCTCTGTAGACTTATGTAATGCTGTTTCCTGGTGTCTAGTCAAGCCCCCATCCCCCCACCCCAGCAGGTAGTACCCTACCACCCCACTCCCCTCTATCCTGACCCTGAGCTGGCAACCAGCACAGCCTTCCACTCTCCATCGTGGCGGCTGCTGGACTGAGCTGTGCATTCATTGACAGCTCATTCAGCAGCCATCCATGGTGGAGAGCAGAGTACTGTTCTGGTCGCGGCTGGTTCAGGATGGGGGATGGGGGGCACCACCTGCTGGGTGGGGTGGGGGTCTGCTAGGCACCAGGGAACAGTGTTACATAAGTCTACAGGGGATCGGGGATGAGAAGGTCTGCTAGACACCAAGGAATGGTGTATGTGTACTGTACAGGGGAACAGAATGATGGTGGGGATGCAGTGGACATCAGGGAAATGCTCTCTGTGTGTTGGGTGTGTGATCAGGAGCGGGAAGGGACCACTGGACACCAGGGAATACTACAGATAACATATGGCATGGGTGCGGGAAGGGGTAAGGACTGCTAGACACCAGACATAGATGTTCATTTAACATTGGGCCAGTAATCGACGACGGGGGGGGCCACTGACCACCAGGGAAAGATTTTTACTTAATACTGGGACAGCGATTGGTGGGGGGGCCACTAGACACCAGGGAATGATTATTATTTAACATTGGGCTGGCACTTGGCAGGGGGATGGGACCACTAGACATCAGGGAATGATCATCATTTAACATTGGGCCGGCAAATGACAGGGAAGAGGGGAACCACTAGACATCAGGGCAGGGGAAATGTTCCTTCACATGCTTCATGTATTTTTTTCTATATAAAGTACTGCTATAAGTTTATACGTATAATGGTCACCCATGTTTTTGGTTTATAAATATACAAAAATTATCTGTTGTGTACTGGTGCAAAAATACTGCAGCCAGCAGGGTGTCTCTACATTTGTTCCTTCTGATGAAAATATAAAAAATGGATTGATTTTGTCAAACGAGGCAGGACTAATTTCACTTGGAGTAAGCACTCAGTAATTTGCAGTGCACATTTTTTAAGTGAAGATTTCGAACTGTGCAATGAATTAAAACTGTTCTTATGGCCGGGGAAGTTACCAACTTTGGACGTTGCAAACCTCACCTCTGTGCCAAACTCCACAGGCAGAGCTTCCAACTCGGTATTTTGGGGAGTTATCAGTTTTCCATTTTTCCTGAAATTAGGACTTCACATGGCGGATTATCTTAGTGAAATGGGTCGAATTTATGAATAAAGCCATGGAGCGAAGTTTCCTAACTTTGCTCATCACTGTATGATAATTTGGGCCTACTTTAACCTGAAAAAAGACATGAACTCAAATGGTCATCTCTAATTTTCAAATGCATAAATGGGCTGTACCCTGATTATCTTAGCACTCTCTTCACAAAATCCTTGCAAGCCAGTCAGCTCAGGTCAAGTTAAAAAAGTACTCCTTGATCCCTATGGTACAGAAAACCATTAGTGACAAGGCCTCCACCAGAGCTACTCCAGTCACTTGGAATGCCATTCCTAAGTCTATAGGAAAGCAAGTAGCATCATTTCCGTCAAGTGTACCATGCAGAACTACAGTACCTCTGCAGTCTGTGCTTAAGTTAGACTGATGACACTCCGAATCTCCCAAATCCTATGTTCCCCATCTCATCTCCCACCACTTTTACAATAACTAGTACTCCCTTTTATCTGTTGGAGTCTCCTAATTAACATCCACCTGGATTTATCATATACATATACTGCTCTTTATTGTGTTCAATATTGTTTCCAGCTTTGTAACTGTAAATTCTTAGTTGCTATATAGTGAATTGGCTTTGGTCTGATGTCTGTAAAAACAGGTACTATTCGTATCTGAAATTACCATTTAAGTTTGCGTACACTCTGCTGCTGTATTCAGTCCACGAGGATCCTGTCACAAAATAGGTGATATACCTAAATGTGGCTGCCTTGTCTGCAAAACTAAATAAAATAATACTGCTGTACTGCTCTCTCTATGCCAATCTCTCTCCTCCCCCTAAGAAGTCCAACGTCTCTAACACTGTTCCTCCTGCCTGGCCATATACTGACTTACCACTATTCCCACTTGCCTCTCCTCACTCCTTAACCCTTCCATCCCATCCTCCTATTCCCTCTGGTCATCCAGTGCTCATTTATTTCTTCTCCCTTGCAAAATCTGTAGCAGGCCAGTCAGCTTTCGCTATCCACCTTCCAACCCTGTGGAACAACCTCCCTCTCCCCCATCATCTCTCAATCTCCCTGCACTCTCTCAAACCGCTCTTACTAGCACATTTCTCAAAAGAATGCCCCTGCAGCTAACCATCTCCCCCCTCGGCATTACAACAACCCATGCACTCTTCACCCCCCTCACCCATTTTGCCACTTACCCTGTTGTACAGCTTAAAACTCAGTGCACTCTGTAATATGACTTTTTGTCACCATAATTCTGTTACAAATATCTTGCCACATGTAGAATGCTCACTCCCCTAGCTCCCATCCTTGCTACCCAGTAACATATGTACTTTGTACACTTTCTGTATTGTTTTCTGTCCCTTTCTGGAGTTTATTACTTGCACCTTGCTTTTATTTTAAAGTACATGCACCCGTTGTTACTATATTTTTATTGCTGTATCATTCCCTGCTGTCTCGTCTCCCCTACGGTTGCAGCTGGAAACATGCTCTGGCTTAGTGTGCCTATCTAGGTCATTAAATTTTCAATCAATCAATCAATCTATCAATCAATCAATAGCTGCAGACCTGACACTCCTCACAGAACTGCACAAGAAGACCACTACTTTCCAGAAAGATTTAATGCCTGATGAGACTTCAAGATTTCCTGACATGACTCCATCATACGGTAGCTCATTAGAACCTCCCTACTGGAATCTTTTCCCTTTCTAATTCACAGTACGGGGAATGGTATCAACTCCAAACAAAACAAAAGGCTTAATTGTTTAAATCACACTGAAAACATATAAGTTACTTCTTAATAGATCCTCCAGAAGAAGATGAAAAGGCCAAAATACTGATTCTAACTTACTTTTCTATTTTTAGTTTGCATTGAATCTATTTAACCCTTCTGTTTGCTGTCCACACTCTGATGCAGCACCATGTTTTTTTTTCTATAGATAATTTTTGTCCCCACAGCCTTCTGCCAAGTTCTCTGGCCTGGGGTGTGCTGCCATGGTGACTCTCCGAGCCCCAATGGATGCTTACCTACTGTCACTCCAGTGGGAGGTGGGGCCATTGTAAGGGCCTGATGGCACTAATGTCCATCATCCAGATGGCAGTACAGCTTTTACGTGCAGTTTTCTCCTTACAGATTATCCCACCTCCCACATGTCATGAGCACAGTCATTTGCTAGCTGGCAGGCAAATAGCTCCCTGGCAGTCCACAGGGGTCACTGTGGTACTGGATCCCAATATTGACCCTCCTTGAGCTGGGTGCACTGTCTTCAGTAGCTGCCCCAACTCAACCCATCTCCTGACATGAGTGACCTGAGTCTGCTCTGAAACACGAGTTGCGTGTCTGGCAGCATGAGGCACTATTGCAGGTCATGGGGATGGCCACCCTGACTTTAGTTAGAAACATAGAGAACTCATGGCAGAAGAAGGCCCCATGGTCTATCTAGTCTGCTCTGTTGTCTACCTAGGAGAGGTTTTCACTTTGTTTTCACTGCAAGTAGACATCTGTCCAACATGGGAAAACCAGAGACAGGGTGCCCAAGTACACAACAAACATGGACAATTACCAACCGATTGCCATTCTCGCTACTCTTAACAAACTACTTGAGAAGGTTGTGACCACCCAGGTCACTGAATATTTCCATATAAACAAGCTCCTGTCCCCTGCTCAGCATGGTTTCTGATCAGGGCACAGTACAACAACTGCACTAATTCAGTTCTCTAATGATGTCTTAATGGCAAAGGATAAGGGCATGTTCACAGGGGCCATTTTTATTGCCCTCACAAAAGCATTTGATCTTGTAGATCACCCGTTACTGCTATCCAAGTTGTCCTCACTTGGCTTCTCTCAGGATGCCACCTCTTGGTTTGAGAGCTACCTCTTAAGAAGAAAGCAATTCATTCAAATAGGAACTGCAATCTCTGACCTTGCCCCGACCCTTGTCGGAGTCCCACAGGGATCTATCCTTGGCCCCTCCTTTTTACTCTTTGTATTAACAATCTGCCCACTCTGCCCTGTTCCTCCTCTAGGGTTCTCAATGTGGATGGCATAGTACTTTACTCAAGTGCTAAAGACCTGCCCTCCATAAATGCCAATCTTCAATCTGATTTTAGATACAGTCAGTCTGCGAACAGGAACGAGGATCTGCGCGCATACAAGGGTGGCAAAACCCCCAAAATATAGCAGAAATATAGAAAAGCAGCGTGCAAATAACAAGCAGAGTCCGTATTAAACAATTGCAATGTTGTTTTATTTCTAGCACCACTGTGTACAAGCCCCTAGAGCCTCGGCTCTATGCCTTCTAGGGGGCCTTAGCTGACAAATGAGACATCAAGCCACATTTAAATACATTCATAGTTCTGTGACATCATACTAGAAAACAATTATCCAATTACCACTTAAAGCACAATACAAAAACATCATAGATTTTCTTATTCAGTACACACAATGTCACTTTACATCTTTAGAAGAAAAGGGGGGAAGCAGAGGCTCCAAAGGAGCTGACTACAAATAAATGGTTTTAAGCAACAGTGCATTAAGTATTTTTAATGTTTAACTAGAAAATTATTAAGTTAGAAGCTCCAATTCATATCAAATTTTAATGAATTAAAATGTATTCAGTCGGATTTAAACCACTTAACTATACCAGTAATCAAAACATCACAATGCAAGAGTGTGCCTTTATAATATGGAGAGCTGGAATCTCCTAAATAGGATACTCCAACACATAACAGAGTTAGTAAGCTAGGGTCACATTTAACACTCTCATTAGAGAAAACTCTTTTGGTGACCATACTCTATATTATGTAGAGCTGAGATATCCTGTATAGGGTGCTCCAACAAATAACAGAGGTCACTTTTTTTTTTTTTTGGCGGGGCTCTCCGCCAGATTTCTGCCCTGGTCACAGCCCCTGGACTTCCACCTTCTGTCCTGTCATGATCCCCCAGTCACCCCAGCTTTCCTCCCAGGAGGGCGGGGCCTCGGAACTTGTCCCCTAATCCAGTCCGCGGTACAAGTAACTGGTTGGGGGATCCAGCGACAGCGGCTAATTGAAGCCCAGGGAGGGCTTCATAGAGGCAGAGGCCCCACCTGGATTTTTTATTTTGTTCCCTTATGGAACTGGGTGCGTCAATGACACAAGCCAAGGGAGAGCCCGCATGCATCCGTGCATGCTCCCCTCAAAGCGTCTGCACTGGGCTCCCCATGCTCTCACCCGGCGCTGTGCACCCCAGCTTCCACTAGGAGGTGATGTGATGCCGCTGCTGTGCTACCCCCCTCCCTGGAGAAGCAGAGCAGTCCTTCAGACACTCAATCCTTCTCCTCCCCTGCCGACCCCTGGTGGCCTGTGCCCGTTCCCGAACACGGGTCACCAGCGTGGCATGAGGTGTGGCGTCCAGTGCCTCAACCATCAGCGCCACTGGGCCAGCCCAACAGAGGCCACTTTTAATGCTCTCATTACAAAAACCTTTTTTGGTTTGACCTTACTTTAAGATGAGGGGACAGCACAGTAAAGAATAGTTGACTGTAGAGAAGTTTTTTCTCGCCCACTAAGCCGGATAAAAGAAGAAATGTCCTTCTGGCCTTCCATACCAGAAAGAGGGGGGAAGAACAAATGTTTTGATATATACAAGAATACCTGGAAGAAATATGTATTAAATAGTTAGGACTCAAGTATAAATAAACAATCTATGTCAGCAAGCATTAATAACAAATCTTTGTTTATAATATAGTGGGCCGGGGGGAAGGAGAGAAAAGTAAGGGGGAAGGAGAGGTTGGGATGGAGTTATTATGCAGGTATTCTTGTATATATCAAAAAATTTGTTCTTCCCCCCTCTTTCCGGTATGGAAGGCCAGAAGGACATTTCCTCTTTTTACCTGCTTAGTGAGCGAGAAAAAACTTCTCTACAGTCAACTATTCTTTACTGTGCTGTCCCCTCATCTTAAAGTAAGGTCAAACCAAAAAGGTTTTTTATAATGAGAGTGTTAAAATGGCCTATGTTATTTGTTGGAGCACCCTATACAGGATATCTCAGATCTACATAATACAGAGTATGGTCACCAAAGGAGTTTTTTCTAATGAGAGTGTTAAATGTGACCCTAGCTTACTAACTCTGTTATGTGTTGGAGTATCCTATTTAGGAGATTCCAGCTCTCCATATTATAAAGGCACACTCTTGCATTGTGATGTTTTCATTACTGGTATAGTGTATAGTTAAATGGTTTAAATCTGACTGAAAAAATTTGAATTCATTAAAATTTGATATGAATTGGAGCTTCTCACTTAATAATTTTCTAGTTAAACATTAAAAATACTTAATGCACTTTTACTTAAAACCACGTATTTGCAGTCATTTCCTTTGGAGCCACTGCTTCCCGCGTTTTTTTCTAAAGATGTAAAGTGACATTGTGTGTACTGAATAAGAAAATCTATGATGTTTTTGTATTTTGCTTTAAGTGGTAATTGGATAATTGTTTTCTAGTATGATGTCACAGAACTATGAATGTATTTAAATGTGGCTTGATGTCTTATTTGTCAGCTAAAGCCCCCTAGAAGGCACAGAGCTGAGGCACTATGGGCTTGTACACAGTAGTGCTTGAAAGAAAACAACATTGCAGTTGTTTAATACGGACTCTGCTTGTTATTTGTGCCCTGATTTTCTATATTTCAAGCTGATTTTGACTGTCTACAAGCATGGCTGCTACTAAACAAGTGTCTTCTAAACTCTGAAGAAAACGGTGGCCATGTTTTTTGGCTCCTCACCTAGAATCAAATCCTGTACCGCTGCCCTCTCAATCTAGGCCCCAGAGGCCCCCCTCCCCAAGAGATGGTCAACTTATTCAGGTATCTCGGGGTCACACTTGACCCATTTCTTGATTTCACCCTTCACATTGCAGCCACGTGTAAGGTGGTTAATATAAAACTGGGTCTGGGCTATAAAATCAGGTACTCCCTCAATTCTGCTGCCAGGCTTGCTATAGCTCAAGGTATACTCCGTCCTTGTCTAACATACAGTATGGCTCTATGACCTATCTTGATGCGAGCAGAGGTGCTTTCCAAAAATGGAGCACATGCTACAACAGCATATGTCAATTTGTACTCTCTCTCTGCCCAGACTAACTAATCGCTGCCAACTCTACTCCTGTCTAGGCTGGCTCTCCCCGTCCTCACATTGGCCCTGTACTGCTGGCTTTCTGATAACATAGTTAGGACTGAAGCTCCAGAGTCCCTTTCCAGTGTATTAAACCATCCCACTCTAGCTTACCCTCTGAGATCTTCTGAAAAATCTCCTCTTAAAATTCCTAGAAGTTCCACAAAAAAGGGGGAACTTTCCTTTGCAATATCTGTGCCCAAAATGTGGAACTCCCTTCCTCTAAATGTCAAACTCTCCAGATCCCGCCAAGCTTTTAAAAAGGGTTTTCAATCCTTCCTTAGGGACTCTGACATTTGCTCCTGCTCTGACATTCTTGTGCCTCCCAACTAGTTGCAATATATGCTCTACTAAATGGCATTTACTCTCATATCTCCGCTTGTATCACCCGCCTGAGTACTGCCACCTCAATATTATATCAAAATGTTATTTGACCCACTGAATAGACTGTCTTGTGGATCCACTGCTGCATAAATCAGTCTGAGACTTGGATACTGTACTCCTGTCAGTACCGCCACGTGCCACTCTCCCTGGTTGTTGCCTGAAAATAGTTAGCATTCTTGTCTAGTGCACTTAATGTATTTTTCTGTTCTTCTTGCCATTTTAACTGTCTTTGTCCAATTGTAAACACTGCTTTGTTCAAATTTTGCTTAATTCCTGTTGTGATATGCCCATTGTATTTCCTGTCTGTACAATCTTCCATTGTTTGTAACTATCCCGGGCCATGCCTGAAAATAGGTGACATTCTTGTGTAGTGCACTTACCCAGTAAACAAAAACGAAATAAATAAAATTGATTAGGTATGGGTGAATTGATACAACTTTGCAATTCGCTGATTTCACCATGAAGTGCAGAAATTTGCATTAAAATACACTTTGTAAATTCTGCACTTCATGGAACTGCATGTAGTAAAATACTACACAAAGTGAAGAAATTAGCCACCATAAAGTGGCAATTTGTGAAGTTAACTTCACAGAATTGAAGCAAAGCAGGAAGCAGCCACTTTGCAGACAGTACCCAAAGCACATAGTGGGCCACTTCATACAAACTTTGTTGACAATGTTTGAGCTTTGCATTGCTCTAGTATTCATTCTTCATGTCTCCAAACAGCAAACAATGCTGCCTTTAATGAAAAGACCGGGGTGTTACACAAACTTTACTTCCTGTCTTTGTCTGCAAAACAGGGAATCACATTTCAGTCACCAGGAAAGTTAAAACATGTTTGTTCGGTGCCATGATGATGAACATTAATGGTTACCAAACCCATATGGCAAAACATAGGAAGGAACCTTTGTCTTCAAGAAATGTAGACCCTCCATTAGATTACTAACCAGACTGTGCCAGAATTGCCATCTTAAGATATTACCTCATTGAAACTCCTACATAGATACATAGACAGTGTCAGCAGATAAGGGCCTATGGCCCACCCAGTCTGCCCATTTGAGCTTGTAAGTTCAGTTTGTTTTCCTAGAAGTCTGTTTCCCCTTACCCCTGACCTCTAGAATTCCTTTATGTCTATCCCATGCATTCTTAAATCCCGTGATTGTTTCAGCCCCCACCACTTCCTCTGGCAGGGTGTTCCACTTGTCCACCACCCGTTCTGTTGAAGAAATTCTTTCTCATGTTTCCTCTGAATCGTCCTCCCTCCAACTTCATCCATGCCCTCTAGTCCTGGAACATCTTTCGCTTAAAAATAGTGTTTCCTGCACTCTGTTTCTCCCTGTAAGATACTTGTATGTCTCTATCATATCCCTCTCTCCCTCCTCTCCTCCAGGAGTACATGTTCAGTTCCTTCAACCTGTCTTCATAGGACTTGTGATGCAATCCATGCACCATCTTTGTTGCCCTCCTCTGAACCTTCTCTACCCTGTCTATGTGTCCTTACGTAGGTATGGTCTCCAGAACTGTACACTGTACTCCAGGTGGGGCCTCACTAGTGTTTTGTATGGTGGAATATGACCTCCTTTTCCTGCTGGTGATGCACCTGCCTATACATCTCAGCATCCTATTTGCTTTACCTGATGCCTTGTCACACTGTTTCCCTACCTTGAGGCCATCAGAGATGACAACCCCAAGATCCCTTTCCTGCTTGGTGCATGCTATATCCTCACCCCCCAACTGATATATTGTGCCAGGGTTTTTGTGCCCCATATGCATTATCTTGCACTTCTTTGCATTGAATTTCAACTGCCAAACCCTTGACCATTCTTCAAGTTTCTGCAGGTCCCTTCTCATTCTGTCTACACCCTCATTGTGTCTACTCTGTTACAGAGCTTTGTGTCATCAGCGAACAGTGAAATACTGCCTTCTAGATCCTGCGCAATGTCACTGATGAAGATGTTGAATAGGACCGGTCCCAGCACTGATCCCTGTGGTACCCCATTGGTCACTCTTCCCTCTGCGGAGTGACAGCCATTTACCACCACCCTCTGTGTCCTGCCACCCAGCCAGTTACCTACCCACCACACTACTGTCCTGCCCACACCCATATTCCCCAGTTTGTGTAATAGTCTTCTATGTGGCACAATGTCAAAGGCCTTACTGAAGTCCAGATAGGCCATGTCCCTGCCCTCCCTGATCCACCTCCTAGTCACCCAGTCAAAAAATTCAATGAGGTTGGTCTGACATGACCTCCCCTGGTGAAACCGTGCTGCCTTGGGTCCTGTAGTCCATTGACGACCAGATGTTCCACCAATCTCTCCTTCAGAAGTGCTTCCATGATCTTTCCCACTACTGAGGTGAGGCTGACTGGTCTGTAGTTCCTGCTTCCTCTTTGTTCCAGCTTTTTGTATAAGGGGACTACATCTGCTATCCTCCAGTCTTTGGGTACCTCCCTGTTTCCAGTGATTGGCTAAACAGGATAGCCAGAGGTTCAGCCACCACCTCTTAGTTCTTTAAGGACCCTGGGTGCACCCATCTGGCCCCATTGCTTTGTCAACTCTTATTACTTCCAGTTCCTTCAGGACCCTTTCTCGTAAAGGGACTTGTGTCCATTTCTGCACCATTCTCACCCTTGTACTCCTTCAGACCCATTACCCCCTCTTCCTCAGTAAAGACTGAGCAGAAATACCTGTTCAATATGTCAGCTTTACTGTTGTCATCCTCCATGACTCCCATCCTCCCCTTCAGTCTCACTATCCCTCCCTTTGTCTTTCTTTTTCCTTATGTACCTGTAAAGGTTTGTCCTTTAACCACTGATTTTGCAATGTGTTCTTCTGTCTGAGCTTTGGCTTCCCTTACTGACTTCCCTGCCTCCTTTGTTTCTCCTGGTACTTCTCCCTATCCCCTTCTGCCTGTGTCTTTGTATTGCCTGAATGCTATCTTTTGGCTTTCACTTTCTTTGCTACCTCTTTGGAAAACCATAATGGTCTCCTCTTCCTTTTCCTCTTGCTAACCTGCTTAATGCATAATTCTGTTGTTCTTATAATCCCCATTTTAAATACTGCCCACTGTTCCTCAACCCTGATTCCTGTCCCATTCTTAATGCCTCTTTCAAGTATTTCCCATTTTCCCAAAGTCTGCCCCTAAAATCCAGGATCGTGTTTTTGTGTGGTTTGGTTCTGCTCTTTCTGTGATTTCAAACCCAATGACTGGTGGTCACTGTTACCCAGGTGCTCCCCACTGTTACCCCATCACACTGTCCCTGTTTGTGAGCAGAAGGTCCAGTATTGCCTTCTGCCAGAGTTGGTTCCATGACCAGTTGCTTGAGGAAGGCACCTGAAGGGAGTCCAGGATAAATCTGCTCTTAGTTGATCTGCTGCTGGGATGCTCCAGGCCACTCTAGAATATTGAAGTCTCCAACCAGTACTACCTCACCTTGTCTGCCATCCTTTGGATGGCTAGCATCAACTCCCTATCTGTTTCTTCCTCCTGGGCTGGTGGTCTATAGATCACACCTGTGCGGATGGCTGGCCCCATTTTCCTTTCTAGCTTAACCACAGTATCTCTCCCCCATTTTGTTCCTCCTGGATCTCTGTGGCCCTTATGTCATTTTCACATACAGTGCCACTCCTCCTCCCTTCCTGCCTGCTCTGTCTCTTCTGAATATGTTGTTGAGCAAGATGGCCATCTCCCAGTCATGTTATCATTACACCAGGTTTCAGTGATGGCCACAATGTCCAGGTCTGACTGTACCATGACAGCCTCCAGACCGTCCATCTTGTTGCTAAGGCTCCTGGCATTTGCACACATGGCTTTCCATGATTTGACCTCCCTAGTCTGCTTCACTGTTCTACTCCAGCCCCTTCCTTGGTTGTCATTTATCCCTGGTTCTCCTTGCTGTCTGCCCTTCTGCTGAGTTTGGCCCCTTTTCTACTTATCCACCTTTTGGACACTAATCTCCATCTTTTGCACACCGCTTTGCAGAGATAGTCACTCCTCTGGTTCACTGGTTCCACTGCTAGCTGTGGGGGTGAGCAAGTAGGTACCCTCCTTGCTGGCCTGCCACCCCCCTTTGCTAGTTTAAATGCTTGTCAATGTAGCATTTAAACTTATCATTGAGTGCTTGGATTCCCCTCCAGGATGGATGCGGGCCGTCAGGCTTGAACAAACCTCCATCCCTCCAGGTGGGTCCCCAGTCACCAATGAATCCAAACCCTTCCTCACAGCACCAGTTCTTCAACCATGAGTTAAAGTTCCTGGTGCATGCACTCTATACTCTCCCTTGCCTCTCTCACAGGTAGTACTTCTGAGAAAGTGACAGAAGTAGCTACTTGTTGAGACCCTCCCAGTTTCTAAACTCTTCCTGAACTTCCTTTGGCTCCCCATTTGCCAAGTCATTAGTACCTAGGTGGATAATGACATCCAGCTCACCCTCCGTCTTGCCTTCCCAGTGATCCCCAGTATCTTCCTTCCATCCTCCATGCTGTGGCACCTGGTAGGCACCTCACCTTCCTGTCCTCTCCCTCCTGTGTTCCTAGCTGGATCCCTCTTACGATGGAGTCCCCACCAGGATTGCTTCCTCCTCCTCTGGGGTCCACTGCTTTCCCCACTGAGGTCACCTCCTTGGCTAACCTCCACATCCTTTCCTTCCACTTCTCTGGGTACCTCTATTTGGTTGTCCTCATTTGCCAGTGTGGCATATGAGTTCTTGAGAGGAATAGGATCTGGGATGTGCCTCTGCCTGACTGCTCTAACCCTCCCTGAGCCCACTGTCATCCAAGTGCTCCTCATTCTCGGCATCCTTTGAGGCAGCTGCATTGGACTGGGTGGTCCCTGGATAGGGGTGATGGTACTCCTGACCCAGTTTACTTCCACTCTGAGTCTGGTTACCTCATCCCGCAGTCCAGAGAGATGCATGCAGATAGGGCAGCACCTCAGTGTCCAGAAGGTCTGCCTGAATATGGCTGCACCACAGCCACTGCATTGCACCACTCCCACATTATACTGCAATTCCACAAACTTGTCTGCTACTGAAACTCTCTTAGTTCTCTTTTATTAATTTACAGTACTAAAATCCTGTAACTGATCCTCAGATATTTTTTTAAGGAAAAGAAACCAATAAATAAATAAATGAGTGAAACACTTGTCGTGCTTGAGGGTGGGCTTCTTCCCCTTAGGCCCTTCCTACTACACCTCTTACTATACCCTGTGTTTAGCTCCTGTCAATCAGATTTATCAGGGCATATAATTAAGAGTTGGGGAAGGGGAGGGAGGGCGAAATTGCAGCAATTAAAGACAGCACAGAATTACACCACCATTATGTTTTAAATTTTCAACAGCCCAAAAACAATTATAAGTAAAGACAACAAAGAAAGAAAGTATAGTGTCACTACACTCCCACAATCTAAGTTTAAAAGAAAAATACCAATTACCAGTTACTCTAAAGCACTGAATTGAATATGTTTCCTTCCTTCTCCTTCTGGCTTCTTCAGTCCTCCTGTCATGAATAATCCAGTTGCTAAAAATACTTTATGAGCTCACCAGCAATTTCCTCTGAGGAAGCACTTGTGCATCATATTTCCTGGTATTTCACCAGAAAGTCAACAAAAGTTATTTAATTTTCACAATGGATTGATTTTTGCAGAAAATCTGGATGAGGCAGTAATGTGAATCATTGTATTATTCATTTGTCCTCTTTTCATGGGTTCAGTTCTCTGAGTCAATAAAATCTTTGCCCAAAGTAAAGAGCAATTTGGGAGACTTAAGGCATCTGCTTGTTCTCATGGAACTTGAGGCATTAACTCATTATCCTTAAATCATAGTTTCAGTTCAGATTGATCTCTGGTGTGCACCTTAAATATCTCAGTCAATACATTGTGAGGACAGAGACCATTCATTATCAGTCCTCCAAGCACAGTGGTGCCACCACTTCTAATCAAGCCTGTTTTTTCCATTTGCTTCTGCCTGTGAGGAAATTAAGGCAGGCATTCTAACTTACAAAAATCATTATCTGTGCCTCTTTTCTACGGAATCTGCTTATGACATTCTAGGTAGGAAGTGCTTGGGGGCAGCATTCTGAATCTGCTTATAATATTCTACATAAGTAGTGGTGATGGTGGTGGTGGTGGTGGGGTGGGTGGGGGGCAGCCTGCAGTTCTGGAAAGTTACAGTGATATGAGATCAAGGGTTTGAAGCAAAATATGTTTTTATCTGGTAAATCAATAGCCGTTGTGCTGCTATTACTAAGAAAAAGGAAACGTATAAAAACAGTTCCTCTATAAAATAAGGAATCATAAAATGTATTTTCTAAAAGTGAAACATGCAAATTGCAGCCTCACAATCATAGTGTGTAACCCCCAATGTGCACTTTTAGTGCACCCCAACTTTTGACTTACATTTCTGGCTTTTTTTTTTAATTGAATAAACTCTATTCATTTACCTCTAATACAACACTTTGGTGGTGGACATGCATCTTTACAGAAATACATGCATTGGTACAGTGGCATGGGATCTCAACAATGCAAGTAACAGACATTTATAATTTTATGGCTTACTCATCATACATAAAACACAAAACTAGGGCAAGTACCTCCTCATGCCATCCAGTCAAAGGGTGTGCATTCCCCCTCCCTATTATCCCCCTCACTCCACCCATCCCCCAGAGCCACAATTGCCTTCTCTGGTGGTGCCTTTTCCAGCTCGTGTGTGAGACAGCGACCATTTTGTCTGTGTCACATGAAGTTAAGAAACTCATCTATACAAGCCCCTTAAATGTGCAGCATCCTGGGATTCTTGTGGGGTGGCTTACTAAGGCCTTACTCCTCCCTAACCCACTTTACTATTCCTAGCTGAGCTTATTAAGAGGGTAGGGAGAGAGACCAAAGCGTAAAGAGCTTCTCCCATCTAGAATTATACAGGGAGAGCTTACCCCATAGGCTAGCAATTGCTTTTTCAACTCTTAAGTTATATAATAACTCCTTGACCCACTCAAGATAAGATATCGCATGCTGGTCTTTCCAGTAATGAAGAACGAGCCGTTTAACCATCAAAGAGATAATAGCCATATAGTATCTTTTCTCCTTAAAAGGGACCATAGAGTAATCACCCATTATAAAGACCTGTGGTGAAAAATGATCCTGCAGCCCCAACAGTGGGTCTGCCCTATCCTGAATCGCACTCCAAAGGGAGGCTACTTTGGGGCAATCCCAAAGTATATGAACTAATGTTCCGGGGTCTTTCTCGCACCTAAAGCACATTTTACTCTGTGTCTTATCCATTCCATGTAGCTTAGCTGGAGTGTAATAGATATTGTGCAATATATAAAACTGCGTTAGCCTCAAGTGATCATTGGCAATATATAGATGGACTCCCTCCCAGATTTTATCCCATGAGAAATTATCTTGTGGGAAGTGCCGGACCCAATAATTAGACTTGCCTGATACCTCTGGGTTTAGTGTCACACAGAACAGTGACACCAGCTTGGATATAGCATGTGGTTGGTTAACACATTCAAGAAACTGCTGAAAGGGAGGCGACTGCTGTGTATTCCATCTTCCTGAGCCAAACCACTTTATTAACATATGCCTGAGCTGGAGCCCAAAAACAGAATATTTTTTGGAAAGCCGCAAAGAAGTTAATATTTCTGGTGATTCCTTTAATCTACCATCAAGTACCAGATCACAAACTTTGATTTGGGGATCAGAACAATCTTTGGGGGCATATATAATTTTATCACCAAGTTTAAAATTAGGATTATTGAACACTGGCTGTGATAAATCCATTTGGTTATTGTATTTCATGGACCTGCAAAATTGTGAATGAACCTTTAGTGAGGTGTATAAGACTGAGCCTTTCAGCTCGCTGGGCTCTCTGGGGAAAATTCGGCTAGTAAATCTTGCTCCAGCTGTAGCCAGATAGGAAGATTGGTAACACAGTCTATATCCATTGGGTTAGCCCCCCAGCACATATACGTAGCCATATGACTGGCTAAGTAATAGTGATAAAAGTTGGGGAGTTTTAAGCCCCCCCATTGCTTTGGGGCACTTAGCTGATTATATGCCCTACACGTGGTCTTACCCCTCCATATAAATTGAGAAATTACACTATGGAGTCTACGGAACCAAATCAGGGGAAGATAAACATTCAACATATTGAGTGGATAAAATACTCTCGGCAAGACATTCATTTTAATTACACTAACCCTCGTTTGAAGGGATAGATGCAAAGAGTTCCACCTATTCAGATCTAATCGTATTTCTTTAACTAGATTATCTAGATTCAGCTTTTTAATCAGGGACACAGATGTGGAGAGTATTTTTCTAATTCGAGAAATTGAGTCCCCCTAGTGATCAGTATTGCTATCCCACATTGGGTTTTAGATTTCCCTGCCGCATATACTGTTCCAATCGGTCCTCTCCTTAATAAATTATTCTCTCCTTCCAACATGTGTGTTTCCTGTAATGAAGTGACTTGACAGTTCAGCACTGCTAAATGCTTAATTATTTGAAGCCGCTTTACCCGTGACCTAATGCCTTTAACATTCCATGATATAACTTTCATAGTCGAATATAATGTTGAATAGGCTCACAATGGTAACTTGCGCCCTTAGCACCGCTAGGTAGTGTACCAGAGAGTGGCTCTGATCCCTCCCCCCTTCCCCCCTACTACCGCCCCATCCCGCCACCCATAACCCCCCCATGAACATTCGCAATTACTTCCCCTCCCTTCCCCTCTAACTCTCCCCATCGCCATCGAGATCCTACCTTAGTCCCTAACACGTTATCTTTATCCCCCAGTCCATGACTGATCTCCATCCTCATATTCTGGCATGATGACGCTCATGCCGCCCAAGGTGCTCACCCGCCCCTCATAGCTGCCTCCCACTCAAAGCTGTACTTAATTTGCTGCACAGTAACCTAGAAAAAATTCCTAGCATTCTGCCAGGGAAAACAAACAAGCTAACTGCAGATTCCATTTAGCTACTGACATAATCCTCAGAGAGGGCTTATTCAAATAACCTTTACCCCCCGATAATTAGGTAAAGTCCCAAACTACCAACAGTGTAACATCAGACCTCATAATAGTGCTCTTAACCCCTAAAATCTGGGCTAGACACAGAAGATTACCCCATCCTTTTCGGGAACTAATGAGGCCAATCGCCTCTTAAACAACTGGGGATGTCAAAATCATTTCAACTTGTTTCTCAAAATTACAGCAATTCAAACTGACAAAACCATTTTTTGCTTAGTTGAAACAGTAAAACAAAACTTTGAAAGTCCCTTCGCCAAGCAGGCATTGCTGGTGCTACTGAGCAGCCACTAGATGTCGCCAAAGTATCACTTAAACAAGTCTGGAAACATTTGCCTGCAAGACTCAGCGGCTCTTTCTGCCGATTCAAACGGGTGCCATTTGCCCTCGTGGTGTATCTGGAGAATCGTAGGGTACCTCACTCTGAACCTGATGCTTTCAGATATTAGTTTGGTAACCACAGGATGCAGGGCAGAGCGCTTCTGTCTCACAGAATATGGTAAGTCCTGCACCAGTCTTATTCTCCTGCCTTCCCATTTGATCTCCTGTAGATCCTTAAGCTTGGTCAAGATATGCTGCTTATCTAAAAAGTTAAGCAGCTTAAACAGAAAGGGCCTGGGAGGTGAGCCTGCGTGCAGGATTGCCCTTAGAGACCGATGCACCTCTCAATTATGTAAACGGGGCCATTGGGAGAAGGCCCCGCTAGCTTCTCGCACAACTTCTGGTCAAATGCCACGGGTAGGGAGCCCTCTTCCCCTTCAGCCAAACCGATCACCACGAGGTTGTTTTGCCTCGATCTACCTTCGAGGTCTTCCAGCTTCTCCTCTGTTTTCTTAATTTTTTGTTTTAAATGCACCAATTCCGGCTCAAGTCACTGCCGCCAGTCGTCCAAGGATGATATGCGAGCCTCGTTGTCAGAGGTCCGCATTGTTAGCTGTTCGAGCGATACCCTCATTCCTTTAACTTCAGAAGTTAACACCAGGAGTGAGTCTTGCATAGGTGCCAGTTCCTCTAGGAATCTCTTTTCGGTGAGGGCTTCTGGCTGCTGGGTGTAGGGGCTCGCTTCCTCTGCTTGCGCTTTGGCCCACTTGGACATCTTGTCTTTGCCTGGTGTGGATGGAGGTGTGTGCTTCATCGGAGGTTTCCTCATCTCGACCTCCATCTTTGATTGAAATTTCGCTGATCCATCTGCTAAATGGCACGGAGGTATTGTGCGCTTATGCCCAGTACAATATTAAGCACCATAGGTCCTGAATGCTAGTGGGAAACGCACTTCAAGTGGGGTTGGCAACGGAGCTCACCGCGAGGGAAACAGCTTAGGCAGCCATCACACCGGAAGTCCCCCACATTTCTGGCTTTCAGTTCATGTTTATCTGGTTGATTCTACCACCCACCCCCTTCATCCTTGTAGCATGTAAACACGACCACTCTGGTGGCATCCTGAAACTCTCCATGACTGTTTTCATTGTTCAGGATCAGCTAAGGAAGATTCAGTTAGAGCAATAGTTCTTAGACTTTGTCACAGTGAGCCTCTCCAAATTCATGGAATAGATTTTGAGCCTCCCCCAAAAACTTATGTAATCTTGGGTCTCCCCAAAGAAAAACAACATACTGTACTTGCGCAGTACACCATGAATAAATTGAAACCCCTTTGAGTACTTGGCTCACATTCAGTTCTTTGTTTTAAACCGACGTGGAACCTTTGAAAAAGAGCTCCTGTGCTCAAAGGTGTTATCTGAATAAAAAATAAATAAAATAAACAAATATTATTATTATTCAGCTTATTGTAACCCCCCCTCCCACCTCCCCACAGGCCAGCCGACTCGCTCTGCTAATTTCATTCTTGAACCATTATTTCCCCTTGTTGCAATATCGTCATGGGTCAGACTACTTTCTCTGTTTCCTCTCTATATGAAATTACCTTCCTACATACTTTGCCTCTCCCCCTCCTTCCTTGCTCCTAAGCAACTTCTCTGGGATTACTTTGCTCCTTCCTGCCATTGCTCTGAGCACTTCTATGTTCAACCCTCATATTTGGGCTATTCTGCCATCAGTCTACATATTGGTCAATTGCCACCACTCATTATTAGTAGTTTATTGTTTATATTTGTTTGTACTATTGTCCTTCGTGTATTTCTTGATTATTTTGCAGTTACCCTTTGAAATGTATTCACTCCCTAACCTTCCCCGGGTACACCTTAAATGAGCCTTGGCTCATTCACCTTCCCATGTCACCTATTAGTAAATAAATACATAAAATTCACCTACTATTATCCTCTTTCAATTTGCTTCATCTCTTCACACAAAATATATAAAACTCAAAATTTAAATACAGTACTTTTTCAGACTTGCTTGAGCCTCCCCTGGAACAGGTTAGGGCCTCCCCAGGGAGGCTGGCCTCACCATTTGAGAAACACTGAGTTGGAGGAAATGCTTTGTGAAGCTTTTAAAAGCTTTGCTACACTGGTCTTGTGGTGATCCTGAGGCTATGTAGACAGTACCTAGTTTTGGGATTACTGTGGGACTGCTGAGTGGTGTATTAGACTTTTTAAAGCTCTGCAAAGCATTTGCCCTTATGAAATCTCCTGCTGCTGATCCCTAACACTGCCATCAGCTGTGCCAGATTCTGGAATGCTGCTAAAACAGCTATATGTATAGTGCCATCCTCCAGGATCAAGCTCTCTTATCTTAATTTGAATTTGTGGCCCTATCCCTGTGGAATTCTCTACCTCGTCAGATTCGACAGTGCCTGACGGTGGAGAGCTTTAAATCTGTGTTAGAAGCTAATTTATTTATTTTGGCATTCCCTGATTTTATTTGACCTGCTGCAGCTGTTTTTATATGCGTAGTTGTTTTTATGAATTATATGGCTATATGCTAGTGCTTTGGTTTTGGAATAGCGCTATTTTACAAATAAATGATGACTGATTGATTTATCTTATTCTGTGCTATCTTGCAGGATGCTGCAGGAACTCAGTGTAATCCTCTGGCAATGCTTCCCATTTGTCATGCAGTAAACTGTGAAATCTCACATAGATTGCTTAATCTCAACTGATGTCATTGTACTGTATATGCTATTGTGGCGTGGGGAGTGAAAGTCTTAATTAAAAAACAAATTGTAAACCAGAAATGTAAGCAAAACATTTTTTTCTGGACTAAAAGTTGAAAACAAGGCTATGAAGGTGTATGTTCTGCTTTAAACTATAGGAACATACAAGATCCATGAGGCTAGCACTCAGGCTATGGAAGTTAGATGTCCCTGAAAGGCTGCCGTACCTGATGCAAGTCCTTAAATACTAAAATAATGTAGTGATTGGGAGTGATTATAGCAATTGGCCTGGGTAGAGGAAGGAAAGAAATCAATAAACCTTCTAAGGTGGTGTGCTTTTTTGAAGAGGTCTGCATCTACAGTTTGTATAGAGCTGCAGTGCAGACTCTCAATCTAGCTGATGTTTCTCCCTTCCCCACCTTCAGGACCAGAAAAGAAACACAGCAAAAATGAACAGACAGATGCTTTTTGGGCAGCTTAACTACACTCTAGAAATAAGATCTACAACTCCCTTTGCAATAAGACAATTCTGAACTACATGTTTTACCTTTATTTGTTCTGAAGAAACAGTTTCTTCAGTGACAAACACCTCTGTCTCATCCAAACTGCTGATGCACACTGACTGCTGTAGGCAGCACAGACCTGGAAATGAATGGAAGCTGTCTGTCTCCTTCCTGTATCACCATGCTACTGTAACTCAAAACCTTGATCATCTGGATAATTTGTCACCAGGGTAAAGACTACAGACCCTGGTTGATATATGAACAGATCCTGAGTGAATTCTTGATAATCTTGTATTATCCATTTTGGCCCATGTGCTCACTAAATGTTGGTATCAAGTGACTGAGAAATGCCTTATTGCATAATAAATTTCGATTGGACATTTTGTATCCATCAAACAAGGCTTTTGGCAAATTCATGTGTAAATCACTCAGGATTTTTTTTTTAATTAGCCTTTGCTCTGCCGCTGGCATGTACACACAACCTAAAAAAACTATATGTTCTAAATCTTCTGGCAGAAGGGTTAAAAATGAGTTTTTAAAAATCTTTGAAAAGTAGGGGACTTCTAAATACAGTAGCTAGGCCCCCCTACATCACAATAACGTGGTCATGATGCTGATGGGGGTGACGGGACTAAGAGTAGATATGTCAGCTTCAAGGCAGAATCCTTTTCTGCAGATCACACCTTGCATTGTAATACAGAATATTTACAGGTAACTGGCGCCAGAAAAAGTACTTCAGAAATTAAAAGTAACAACAGGGCACCTAGTGAAAATTAGTAGCATCTTTGAACACTGTACTAGCTCTTTAAGGTGTTGGTGAACTTTAAATAACTTATACTCTTCAGTACTTGAGACAAACTAAAACATTTGGAAAGGAAAGAATAAAAATAATAAAACTAATCTGGTTATACATAATGTCTGCATACTGTATCCCAAAATAAGGCATAACTGGAGAATAGTGGGCTCAGAATTAATTACTACTTGTGTTTGTGCTGCAACATCTACTTATGTACTTTAGCATAGAGTAATAATTTACTTTTCCTTTTTAAACATGATTTAATTTACATATTTTTACTAATATTTCAGTAAAAAGGGGTAAAGCCCCCAAACCCAAACATTAACAAATAATCATATTTAAAAAGAAAAAGTCACTTGCAGAGCATGAGTTCAAGTAGTAGTTACCTGCCAATCGATGATTCTTGAGTTCTGTTCCAAAGCCATATACAGTTGGCATTCACAGCAGCCATAAGGCATACACAGAGGAGTTCAGGAAAGCTCAGTGAGGTTAGTATATATAGAGAGAGACCATCTGGCCTGGTGGTGTTGATGTAAGCAGTAACACACAGCAGGGTGTACATCGCGCTAAATCAGTGCACACCCTGGGTGCGCCTGAGTACCTTCAGCCTCCCAGGTAAGTGCATCAGTTTTGCATGATGCACACCCTGGAGTGTGTTATTACACTTATAAAATGGGTTTTCCAATAAGATATATATAGACAGTAAAAAAAAAAAAAACAAGTTTAAATACATTAAAAATAGAAAAATGTACAAAGAATTTTGATAAAATAGTTCTTCTGCCTGCTGGAACTTCATGGTATTTTTGATTTGTTTTAGAACATTTGTCCCAATATGATTCCCGTAGTTGTCGTTTTCTGTGATAGTTTCAAGTGACTAGACAGAGTCACTGTTGTTAATTCTAGTTGTTTTGTTTGGTATGTATGGGGAGCCAGGCAAAAGAGCACTCATGCCAACTATCTGTAATTAGCCTTTTTAATATGAGACCAGGACAGTGCTCTGCTGTGAGTGACAGACGGAGACTAAGACAACTTTTAGGTGCATCTCCGAGTTGGGTGGTAAGCGCAATCATGGCACTTACAGTCATGATGTGTATCTGCTCTGTCAGTTTGTTTGACAGAAGGAAGGAGGGTGTGACTGCTTTACAACAACAGCAAAGTGAGTCAGGTGCTTATCACAATAGCTGCAGGTGGAATTGTGCAGCTGCTATGTGAAATGAAAGATTAAAAAACAGATGTTACTTCTGTGACACGATCACAATGGTGTTGACAAGTAAAGGTTGCAATTCTGTAGGGGAAAGCAGGAATTTGGGTCCAATTTGTACTGGGTAGGAGTAACCTGTAACCTGAACTGTCTTTAGTGAAACATAGAGGATGATGTATGGGTCGCTATCTGTAACCAGCACGTTAACCGTCGAGAGGTTGCCATGGTGACCTTGTAAATATTGAGAGCGAAGCTCGAGAGGTTTATGTAGCCATGGCAACCTCAAGATGGTTAAACCAGCTGGTTGTCAATAGCGAACCATACATTATATTTTATAGTGTATGGTTCACATAACTAATTAAGAAAATGCAGCAAGAACCTTACAACTGTTGTTAGATCCATCACCGCTGCTAATTTTGGGTCATGCTCACCACTGTGGCCATTTTCAGGAAGGTGGTATATTTCTGTAGCAGGCATGCGCAGACTGTTCCCAGTTGTTAACCCATTGATGTGACGTACCTTCAATGGGTTAACAACATGGTGACGTAACATCGATGGTAAAACGTTGTTATAAAAAAGTAGATTTCTACCTATAACAACATTCTACCATACATTATATAAAAATTGCTGCCATTTTTTGCAGGTTTGGTGGTGGTGTATTGATTTGTCATGAGGCTTAGTACCCAGATGACTGCACATTATGAAAATCAATGCACATTCATGTGGACTTTTTAAGCAAGTCAACTTTCTTTATTGCTTTTGCCCATTTTATAAGGTATTGTATTATATTGCCTCATAAGGGACCTTTGGGTCAAGCTGCTAGCATGGCTCAGCATGGGTCATAAAGTTGAACACAAAAAAAGCATGACAATAAATGCCACAAGCAAAATGCCATGCTCTGACATAACGTCGGACAAAATACTGACCCTACCATAACAGTGCACACCCATTGAAAATAATGGGACCTTTTGGTTTTTGTGGGGTTATACCACATGCCTCCCAACATGAGGCTTCACCCCCAGACTAAAATAATCAACTCCGAGGGAGTGTGAACTTTTGGGATGGGGAGAAACTCCAGACAGGGAGAAAAACATTTTTTTTTTTACAACAAAAAAAAAGCAACAGCAGGAGAAGAACCGAACCAAGGTCCCAGGTCTCCAACCCTACCGTGTGCTGGTGCCTTAGCCACTCCACCACAGGAGCAGCTCAACCAGGCACCACATTCACGGCAACTTGATCTCTTTCAAGATTCAGCACAGAGGACATGGGTAGTGGTAATTCCCTTCCGCTATTATACCCCTGTCACTCTAAATTTTTCTGTGCTTTACACAGCGCAGTCATTGCTGTGCTGTTTTAGCAGTGCTATATTGATTTGATACTGCATAGCTCCTTGTTTTGGGCCCATGGAGTCTGGGATACTCTGTGAATGCAGTGTGTTCAGACTTTGAGGGAGGGAGAGTAGATGTTCATTGCAGCAGCACATTCTATGACAGATTGGCATGCAGCATTAGTGGTGTGTGTGACCACATGTTGCTGGCTTGACCCCATTCACAGGAGAGGTATTGGAAGTAGTAGTAGTAGCATATTTTTTTAATTATATGAATATGGATTCTCCCAGAAAGCCCCACCCACCTCCCCTACTGAAAGAGGTGTCTCTCAACAGGGGAGGTGGGTGGGACTTTCTGGAGGAAGAAGAGAAAATGTTGCCCAGGTACCTCAAATGATGACCTTCAACCCACTCCCATGTCTCAGGACCTTTGACAGCCCTATTCCACTGGCATCTCTATCATGCCAAAATGCTGATTTACCAGGTGGCAGCAGAGGGTCTGCTATGTGATGATAAACTGGAGACTTCTGATGATGCAGGCATTTGGGACATCCGAGTGAGGATCCAAGGGTGGCAGAGCATCCACTCAGACAGTGGGACACTGGAAAGCCGACAGAGTCAGGCACTGTGGGACTGATTGGAAGTGAAAACACATATTAAAAAAAAACTTAGGAAAGAGAAGGTAAGCACAGGGAGGTTAAGATCCCAAAGCGAGTTGGTGTCAGTAGTGAGATTCAATAGATATCTTGGTTAACCATTCTGCACTCTAACCACTAGACTGAAAAGGATGACATGATTAAAAAATAATGTATGAGGCTGTTTTGGAGTGTGTACCAAAGAGGATTACACACACACACACACACCAGTGATTTCCCTCAGTTAACCTACAGACACAGTGACTGAGGTAGTGGTTTGAATAGCTTGTGCAGACTGCAAGAAAAAAGTGCTAGGTTTAAGGATGGGAGTATTATACAGGGACATGTGCACTAGGGCCTTCCCACAGACCAAATATATCACCTACACACAAATATATCAACTACACAATATCTGTGTTCCTGAGGAGTGATAACCAAAGTCACTGCAGGACCTGAGTCTGTGCAGTGAGATGCACTTACACTAAGCCACCATGCTGACTTGGAATGACTGTGATGATCTGTGTGCTCGCTGGAACACTTTTCGCCTTTGTTGCACAGCCACAGGCAGGATCCTTACCAAGGAATCAGGGTAACAAGCTTATAGTGTATGGTGGAACATTGTATTCAGTCAAAATCCATCATTTACTATTCTTGTTGTACCATCATTGTGACGTCAGTAAGCTATTGTACTATCGTTAGTACGTCACAATGATGGCACAACAGCATTGACTGTCTTTGCACATGCGCAAGTGGAGGTACTTAGCACATCGGAAAATGTCCATGGCAGTTTACCGATGGATCAGGAATTCTTAAACAAGCGGTAAGTGATTATTTGTTGTTTGTAATCTTATGCGGCACACAGCAGCACACCAATATTTCTTTCTCAATGTAAAAAAAAAAAAAATGTAGTGTGAAGAAGTAGAATTTTTTCATGAACTTTTGAGCGGGAGGTCCCTGACATTGTGGCGTGACCACAGAAGAAGTGACAAGCTATTTATTTACTGTTGCCCATACACTATAAAAGACAATGGATGGGCAACAGTAAATGACAACACTGACTTCACTTCTCGAGGTTGTATGACAACCTTAAACCTCTCGAGCTTCGTGCTCGAGGTTTACATGGTTGTCATGACAACCTCTCGAAGTGAACAACAGTGTTGTTGTTCACTGTTGCCCATCCATTATCCTATCTGTTTTTTCTGGCTTGTTACCTGTATGCTTTGTTCATGCATATCCACCTGGTTAATGGCCCACCTATACTGTGGCTGCCCAATGCTGTTCCATAAATTCTTTTCACTGGATGTGCCAGACTGGGACAGCTAGTGGTAGCCTTAGAGGCATTTTCTCTGTGCTCTGTATGAATCTCAGTCCACATACAGGATGATGTACGAAAATAATATCTGCTTTCTTTTTAAATACTGTATTTTCAAATGTTTTGTCCAGTACACAAAGCAGGTTGCTTTAAGATCTTAAAATCCAGTGGTGGATCCAGGATTTTACAATGGGAGGAGGGGGTGGGGGGATGAGGAGGTGCTGTGGTGGTGTGCATACTTGTGATGCAACTTTTGAATTCTTTCAATCCTTAATATTATCTTTTTCATTACATTTTTCACAGAAAATACAAATGTAATCTATAGTTTTGAATGTATATTTTCTTACAACCAATATATAAGACTTCTCTAGCAAAGTGAAATGAAGCAGCAGCAAGCAAGTTACAATGGGGGGGTGCAGACGCACCCTTTGCATCCTCCTAGATCTCTAAGATTTGCAGTTTGAGAAACACAGCAACCGTGGCATGCTCAGGCTAGCTAAGTGTGCTTGCTAGCCCAGCTACTAGCTGAGTTGGTTGAGCACCTGGGATGACATGCTGAGATCCTGGTCTCAGTTCTGAGTTAGATTACATTGTTTATTTCTCATTACTTTTTGTATTTTGTGATTCTTTTAGTTGTAAAGCTACCACCTTTAGGGTACTCTGTTTATCTCATTAGTTGAATGTCTGTTAAAATAAAAAATGAAATGGGGGGTAGGGGACAGCGTCCCAGTAGAACCCAGCTGGCAGGCTGGCACTGGCAGGCGCCTCATTCTGAAAGGATGCTTTCAGCAGTGTTTCAGCCCTATTCTAAATGGCTTAGAAATGAGCAAATATATAGAATTTGGGGAAGCCAAAAAGAAAAGTTCTTAAATCTCATCTATGGTTTTATCTCAACTACAGTATAAAGAACGTCTTTAAGTGGGTTACATACATTAACTGAGAAAATAACTGATCTGTTTAGGGACATGGTTTTTTTGCAGTTTCAAAATCCTGAACATATGTTTATGCTTGTTGTGAAAACAAATGTTTTGTACAGTTTTAGAAATAAACAAAAGCAGGAACTAATCCTGAGTAAAACCAATAGGTTTTTAAGTAGCGTCACCCCATGGTTTGGTAAAAGAATTTGGGTCCATTAAAGGTGGAGAATGCCCCTCTCTGGATATTGAAGTATTCTTCAAGAAATAATGGGATCCTTTTTAGGAACCTCTCTCTAAGAAATTAGATTGCAGGAAACTGGAAACAATAATGTCAGCACAACAAAATAACTGTTTATGTAGAAATTAACGATCGGAAGGTACAGTACCTTAGATCCATCAAGTCTGCCTTCCCACCTTCGTAAGAGGAGACCAACAGGTACGCTGTTCAAATGTGTACTGTTTTATAGGGATTATCAATTACGCTCATAGAAACATAGACAATGGCACCAGAAAAAGACCAATGGTCGATCCAGTCTGTGCTACTGAGTTAGAAGTCTGGATCTCGTTCCATAACCCCAATGTAATTGGTGTCACAGAGGCCTGACTAAAGCCTCCACTCCTGATGCCTTCTGTCAGATTAGTGGCTTTGGCATGCTTGGATTGGACTGCAGGGGCTCCAAAGAAAGTGGTGAATACTCATACTTCAAAGAAACACTAGACGCTTCCCTAATTGCCAGCAGTGCTCCCAACAACTCTACTTTTGAATGGCTCTTCGATGACGCCTCACTGGGCTCTGCCAAAAAACTCAGTACTGGCTATGCATACAAACCCCACAAAGGTGGGTTGTCTGGACTTATCCTGATGCTTCAAGGCTCATGTGAATACTCTCCCATGAGACATATCATTATGCAGTATGACTTCAGACTAAACTGGCTGCATGGCACTCAGCTTGAGTGTCTCACATCTTCTGCATCAGCTAAAACTCTCTCAGCTTATTGCCATCCCATTCATTTGAAACTTAGGTCCTCGGATCACTCCCTCTCAGGCTGGATCCTTACTATTTGTGAGGACAGTGTTCCACACACGGACGTCCTGTCCCCCGTAAGATCTTTTCTTTTACAGTCTTATCCAGGTGAGATGTGTCTCATTTATTCTGCAACCTTAGTGCTGTGGATTGGCCAGTCCTTCACACCTTGCCCGATGTTAACTCTGCCCTTGGCTTTTTCACTGCTGTCCTAGCCTCCATTCAGGAGAAGCACTTCCCACTTACTACATGGAGAATGTGTGCTGGAAACATAAGGTGGTCTAAGGAGCTACTTAAGACAATGAAGCTCAGGAATGCGGCTTGCTTGGCCTCTCGCTCTAATCCTGGAATGAGTTCCACCAGCTGTGTAATCTTTGCAACTGTAAGATAAAAGATTGTAAGGCTGATTATCTCAAAGTCCAACAAACCTAATACCTGAGAAACCCCCAAAACTTCTGATACTTGTGTGTATCGGGTGGCACCCCAAGGGCCCATCCTTGGGCCCATTCTGTTCTCCTTATCCGACTCCATCCCCAAGGATTGTAAGTAATGCCATACACTCCTTTATGCTGATAACTTGATTCTTTTCTATAGTGCCAAGTCTTCAGGTGAAATATCCTCCACTCTCATGGAGGAATTCAGAGTTGTCCAGAGATGATTCCAAGCAAGCAGTTTCCTTGTTAATGCCAAAAAGACCAGGGCCATACTGTTCAGGGCAAAAAGTCAGGGTAGCACCTGGGAATGCTGTGCACTTGCAAGAAAAACAAGTAAAATCAAGTAGTAAAGTATTTGGCCAGCACTGTCTACTCACAGTCCTCTTATTATCAAGCAAGCAATGTTTCAAACAGTATATATATATATATGGCTCTTGGAATCCTTGACTGGTGCAAAAGGTGTTTCATTTTATTGATTTGTGCAAAACAACACCCAGCAGACACAGTCTCTCCTAGGTTCAGCTCGCCCCTCTCCTCTCCAAAGCACACACTCCTGATAAGTTTCATGCCCTTTAGTGCTTAATCATGAAGGCTAAGTACAGTCAAAGTGCCAGGGCTAGTAAGAGTATCTCACGCTGATTGTATGGCAGTCAATGTTATTTTGCACCGTGTCATTGATGTATTAACTCTGCATTCTTGAAGTTTAAGTGTGCAATTGTCTTCAGATAAAGTAAGCTTCTTGCATTTGCATTTACTGACTGGGACTACCCTGAATTTCTTAAGTGCTGTTTCCTTTGGAAACTGTGTTTAGGGGTTGGGGTTGGCTGCCCCTGTAAACTGCACCAGCTCTGCATCTCTTTTTTTTTTTTACATTTTCTTTGCTCCTGCTTCCACTTGCAGGGGCCCCATCAGTCACTCTGCCTTGTCCCACCCTGCTGTGATCCCCTCTGCTGGAGATCCTGTTCCTCCAACCCACCCATGACTCACCTGCTTGGCAACCCCTCAGTCATTGCCCCCCGAGGCAGGGCCGCCTTCTGGGCCATGGCGACCATTCTTCCAATCCAGTACCAAGGCAGGCCAAGGTGAAGAAGGGAGGTGATCAGGTCCCCAAGAGGCAGACCCAGCATAGGTGTGGTGGTGGGAGTGACATCTTCCTCCCTGCGAGTGGGGGTGTTTCCTGGTTTTCTTGCCCTGGAGGTACAGACATGCAATGATGTCCAGCACAAGTATGAGCGTGCTCCCGCACTCCTCCCATGGATGTCTGCTGTCGCCTCCCCGCCCCCAGATTATTATTTTTTTCAATTCAAAGTTTATTAAGGTTTTTCATACAGAGAAAGGTTCCATAACATGTGCCTTTTGAAGATTTCGTGAAAAAATATTAAACGGTTCAAAAGTTATTCAAAAAACAAGTTCCCATTATAAGCCGATATGAAAAGTTAACAAAAAGTTCGACAGCGTCGCAAATGCAGTTTTTACTTTTGCAAATGACCCTTTTACTGTCGCAAATCCACCATTTTGTTTTCAGTTGGTCATCAGAAAAATGCTTGGCATTTAAATTTGGGATCCTCTAGCAACCTAATTCTTTTTGTGTTTACCTAGTCGGACCCTGAGGATGCTAAGCATGTCTTTATTTTGAGGTTAAACACCCTAGAAATATGTTTTTCTAGTTTCTGGAAAAAGTACTTTCACAAAGTATGTCGCACTCACGAAAATGTTGCAAATTTTTGCGACACCTTTCTCAAAGTTTGACAGTACTTTTCCAGGCTGTGGGAAAATGACAGCAATTCTTTGCCACCCTGCTGCAAAAGAACAGTTTGGTCTTTTGGGCTGAAATTGAGAGGGAACGCAGCCAACATCTCACAGATGTGCCTTTCAGTGTTTTTGTGAAAAAATATTACAGGGTGGCAAAGCTACGGTACTCCAAAGTTGATGCTTTTTCCCATAGGATAACATTACGGCGTCCGCTGCATTATAGGAATCCTTTGCCACCCTGCTGCAAAATAACGGTTTGGTCTTTTGAGCTGAAATTTGGAGGGAAGAAAGCCAACATCCCACAGATGTGCCTTTCAGTGGTTTGGTGAAAAAATATTACAGGGAGCCTATGGCACTCTGAACTTCTCTTTTTTCCACATAGGATAACATTACGGCGTTTGCCGCGCCTTTCAGGTCCCGTATCTCAGAAACAGTGCGAGATACGGACTTTTCGTTGGAAAAATGCTTAGCCCCCTAATGAAGGCTAAGTACAAAATTAGCCAGGAAAGTCATAAATCATATGACTTTAAAATTTTTTTCTACATCGTACGGTTCCTGAGATATAAGCAATTTAGTATTCCAACTCCTAATTTTCTGCTCTGAGATCCATTATTATGCATACATTCTTTGTACTCACTGTCTTTCTCTATTCAGCTTTTGAGGAAAACCAGCCTGTGCGCTTACATTACTGTTACCTTTACCATTTCCGCTTGCGGTTCCATACCCGTTTCACTTACCGTTCACGTCTACGTCACCATGTGCGTTACCCTTTGCGTTTTCATTTGTGCTTGTGTTTGCGTTATTTTTACCATTTGTGCCTACAGTACTGTTTCTCTTTCTGTTTTGATTTACGTTACCATACAGATACCATTTGCATTTGCGGGCACCGCTTTCGGGCCTCAAGGCCCAAGGCCGCCAGATTACATCTACTATTTCTCATTATCATTCTCAAAAAGAAGGAAATTAGAGGCAAAAACTCCGTTTAATGCATTAGTTAGGGTTGTTCCACAGCGACAAAAGTGAGGAAATCTGGTGTTAGGGTTGAAAGCCCCCCTAGGATCCCCCAGCCCACACCCCCAACTGGCAACGGGGTGCGCATTGGGGTTGTCGGTCCTAAATCTCACCACATGGAGGGTAAAGGCCAGCTGCTGGTCTTTACCCTCCATGGCTACATCCCATGGTGGGGTTGGGAGAAGGAGTATTCCTCAGTTCCCTCGGAGGAACACATCTGGCCAGACTGTGGGATCCACAGTCATAGGCCCAAGAGAACCAGCTACTATTGTGACTAGGCCTGAAATTCAACCCAGTTTTCTGTCTCTTCCCTCCTCCACTCATGCTGCATACAGCCTCTGACAGCCTTGAGAATCATAGCACCAGCAGCTCACGCATACCCCTTTCAAGAAAACAGGCTATCTGTGCCATCCAGAGAGGTGGTGACAGTGCTGGGCTGTAGTACCGACCCTAGCTGGACTGGTCTAGCCACCCAGTGGTAGGCATTTGAGTCCACTCCCAAACTTGAGTCTCTCTCATAGAAGTGCATCATGATTCTGCTAGGCCTCCGAGCGGCCCTTAAGTGTTAACTCCATAAGACAGCTATAGCACATCCTGTGTTTGGGTTCTTGGAGATGGGTTTTTTTTCTAGTATGTATTTATCTGTTTTTCCCAATTTTTCAGCTCACCCTTGCATCCTTGCTATGAGCATGTATGGAGGCTGCACGCGCCACACACTGCAGGAAGCCCCACCCTACCAGTCGCGTGCTACCTACCTGTGCCCCCACCGAACCTCCACCCAGAGGCGGTGGGACTACAGGACAGCGACCCCCCTCCCTGGAAGAGGAGACCTGCCATTAGGCAGCTCAATCCTGCTCCTGCCCTCCTCCTGTGCCGGCTCCCCGACCACCTGACTCTGTTCCCAGACCCGGGTTGCCGGTGTAGCACGAAGTAAGGCATCCAGCACCTCAGCCCTTAGCATCACCAGGCCAGCTACCTCTGGGGGATGTTTTGACAGTCAAACCCTAATTTCCATTCGGATGAAAGATAAGGAGGTTTTCAAGCTCTACTCATGGATTCTCCCTGTATGTTTATGCTTGTTCTCGGGATTCAGCCAGAGATCATATCTAAAAGTGGTATGAACTACAGTATCAGATCCTTTTTATTGCTCACCTTTTATCTAACTTTTATCTGTCTCATTTTTTCTCTCAGATACCAACAAATCACATCAAGCGGAGTTCTCTTCTTTTGATCTGGATGGAAGTAAAGATCTTTCAATGGTGAAGCCTATCTTTTCTTCTCTTTTGGCTCTGAAATGAAAGGGAGCTAGTGCTAAAGTGACACCTTTCCAAATGGATGACTGATAGCATCACTCCTGTGCCAATTTATAGGTCATTAATGGTCAGGAATACCGAAATTCCAGCTGACCAGTAGTGCAGAGTTGTCAAAGACAAAACTCACTCAATGTGGGATCTGCAATGTCATGATGTTCTTGGGGGGGGTGTCGTCTTTTGTTCTTTTTGAAATGACAGCTGTTTATATATAAATACAAATTCTATATCAGCAGATCAGTGTCTACGTTTTCCTACATCCCTTTTCATTGCAATTTGTTTCTTTTTTGTTAAATACTCTTTCTCTCCTCCCAGACCCATTACTGCCACCACCACCACCCACTCATCCCACAGTGAGCCACTGTGCTGAGGAAAGCAGGGAGGCTCTAAGCTCCTACCAGTCTTGGGAATTCAACAGCTTCAGGTGCCTGGCTGGTGAATGGCCAAAGAGTACTCCTAGTGTCAGCCGGGGGCCCGGGCATTTCCTGTTTTCTTTCTCCCTGGGATGTGGGATTATAAGAGTTGCATGTGCACACATGCAAGCACCTACATGAGAGTGTGCAGAGCCAGCCTGATATCCTTCCTCCCAAGAGGCTTCTACCCCTGCAGCCACCCAGAGTCACACAGGTAGCAGCGTTGTGGCGGAGTGATTCACCCCCCCAGGAAGAGATCATCCCCGGGACACTCAGTCCTCCTTCCCCCAACCCTCTGATGACCTAGGCTCATTCCTGAACCTTGTTCACCAGGGTCACAAGTGGCAGTGTTGCTACTGTGCCAATGGATTGGCTCTAACAATTTATGTTTTAAATGGATGTGGCTATGCATGATTCATGACTATCCTGACCATGGCACTCTCTACCCAGTATGCCCTTGCTGCAGCAAAGCCCAGATGGCAAAGCAAGGAGAGCAAAACCATGGAAGCGAAGTGCCTGTTACCATGGTGTGTTGTACGATGGCGGGAGCTTCACATCAAGCTGCGCTGCATCAGCAGGTGTTGTATGGTGACTCTACATGCTACTCCCACAAGTGTTTTACATTGACTGCTGCTAAGTTGGAGAGGCAGTGAGAAGGGGTGGAGAATGTCTTGTGGAGTGTGGGACGGTTTGCCATGTTGTTGGAGTTTGTGAGAAGCACTTAGGGTAAAACCCTGTTAGTGTGTCGCAGGTTTCTGCACCAAAGGAAGCATACTTGAGGTGCTGTGACATGTTAGAAATGTGTCAAGTACCACTCAGGGAGGTGTCTGGCGTGAACGAAGACCGTCGGTGGAGTCAGCGAAAGTATCGGGACAGTTGTGAGAGACTCACGTACATAGCTGAACAGTACGAGGTATGGATTTTGAGGGACTGTTTGATGGATATTGCCCTGAACCTAAAGCTGCAGGTGTAATGGCCATGTTGGGGGTTCTGGGTATAGTGCCCAATTCTGAAATTTATGCACTGCACTGGGTGGTGGTGAGAATAGTACAGTACTATCTTGCTGGCTGTTTACGTGTCACACTAAGAAAGATCACTGAAGCATCACCCTTGTCTGTTTACTGGTACTTCGTAGTATGTGCTCCATGGAGTTTGTTATATTAATATTGGGGTTTGTGGGGAGGATCCCCCAACATTAAATACGTTGTGCATTTTGGTCATGGTAGAGGCTTTCATGGTTGCTGTTGTTGGGGAACTGTGTCAGTGGTGTAGTTTTGACGAGGAGTTCATGTCACTGTAAGTGCAGACGGTGTTGTTTTTGTTAAACCGGTGTTACATGAGGCCCCTGCACCCTAATTGGTACCCTCAGAGGTACACCGTAGACAGCTAGCACTTAAGTATATGTTATACTAACATATAGAGCTAAGGGCATCTACCGTACAAGAGTAGATGTCAGGAAATGAATGCATATTGTTGTAATACACATTGCCTGCTAATACATATATTCTTCTATGTATTTTCTGTGTATTTCTTACTTGTAAGATGCCAAGGCATCTGTGTCCTTGGAGTAATTATGATACGTAAGTCGGCATTGCCACCATTTGGTGATTTGTACTAGTACACTGAGTTACGTAAGACTCTGTATAAGAACTCTTTTGTTCATAAACTGATGACTATACAGAATTGTATAATGTTATCTTGGACCTTGGAGCCACCTCTAATTTAGCCAATAGGGCTCATCTCTGTAACTAGAAATGTTTGTATCTTACAGTAACCATAGTAATTATCATCGGTACATAATGTAATACACTAGTCTCATACCTCGGAGACCTCAGAGACCCCAGGAGATCCCAGGAGACACAAAGAAACCTCGAGGTATAGGGAACGCTTAGCACTGGCTCCCAGTTTGTATTGGTAAGAACTGCTTAGGGCAACTGTGATTTATCCTTTTGGTAGTAATAAACTTGTTTATCACTCTTATGCAACGTGTCTGTGATTACTTGCAGTCCCAATATTGCCAAGAACCTGAAAGTGAGGTTTAGACCTCCTAACAAATTGGCGGCAGTGTGCAGGCGATATTTGGTGTTTGTAAGTTTTCACTTGTTGCTAGAACTTTTTCCCTTTCCCATGGGGACAGTAAGTGTACATTCCCCTATCACCTCTCCCATTTTAAACCAGTTTGTAGTCACTTACTAAGTCTGGCTGTCATCCTTTTGGGTGTGGTCGATGCCGACTCGACTCACTCCATAACAGCTTTGATTTGTAAGTCTACAACCTTTACAGTAGTCCGGCTGTGTATAAAGTGCTCCTGCCTTTTTCACAATTTGATTTTTTTGTTCCTTCCCACAGAATGGCCACCGTATCAAATATCTGCGCAGAACTGAGATTCGATGTCTTGAACTTTCTTACCTCCCATGGAGGATGAGCTGACTTCGCGCGGGACCCAAGTCAATCCGAAAACCCTATACTGGGGATTTCAACCCAGTACACGGAGACGAGACAATCAGCCAATAAGTGTCAAGCTAAAGGGTTGATGGTCGCAGCTCTCTATGCTGCTCTGGAAGCTTCCAAAGTGAGGTTTCGACCCCTTGATCTGCAAATTTCATCTCTTAAGCAACAGATGGGTTTGCAGGAAACAGAATGTGTTAGACTGCAGCAGAACTTGGAGTCTGAGCTCCAAACTCTGCGGAATGAAAAGGATTCACTATTGCGGGTCCTGTCAGTAGAAACACATACTCAAATTCGTATGGGTCAGTCCACCCGCCGCTTTTAATTGCTAGGCAGCACGGAGACCACTGTAACTGACAGAGTAGTCAAGCCTTCAGGAAGAGCATTCAGGAATAAACTGAAAAGCAGGGGGCCCAAGATGGATCCTTGAGGGACACCAAGCGAGACTTTTCTAGTGCCAGAGGTGTCTATAAAGCCCACAGAGTTCAGCCAGCCTGAGCCCATAGTAATCCACAAAATGGACGTAGAAAATTAAAGCACATGGAGTCAAGCAGTTTCCAAACAGGAATCTTTTAACTGACTCCTCTATAGATTTGAAATAGGAGTCTGGTACCTGGATTGGTAAATTTTGAAATACAAACATCAGTTTGGGTGCAGCAGAACCTACTTTCCAGAGAGGCCATCTGGCCAGAAGAATTGATTATTTCTTCATCACTGCCTCTGTAAATATTCACACAGTGAATCCATTATATAGAAATGAAGTGTCAGATATGTTGGATGGATTGGAAGGAGGCATCTGGGACATTTTGCTCAGGACTTACACTGAATATAAAATTCAAAATGGACTTCTATTCTATATTGATCTATATTTGATTAACAACTGAAGACCAATTGAAGACCAGTGTAACTTATTATTTTTGGAAGGTGACTGGTTTAAGTGTACATTAACATTATTATTTTGTGTAATTTATTTATTTTGTTATTACTATTAGGATTGAGTCAGATAAGAGGTAATTCTTTTTTTTAAATTATATATACTGTTTAGTTTAGTAATTTTTGTAAGTTTTTATATATATATATATATACTGCCTAGATTAAATGCCTGTTATGACCAGAAGCAAATGAATTGTTAAATTACTAGAGGCCAAATCCAAGAATAAAGGGGAACAGAAGGAGGTGAAGAAAGGGGGAGATAGCTCTTTACTAGGATTATTGGCTGGGAAAATGCCAAATAAAAGAAGAAATAAAACAAGTTTAGACAAATTGAAATTAAAAAAAGAAGAAATAGTAAAGATTATGAACAACAAAGAAATAGTTTGCACTTCAACTCCAAATGGAGATATTACAACATTTTTGAAGTTAACTAAAAATATTAATATTGATCAAGGGCTAGAGGGATTAAGAATGAATAAGATGGAGGAAGTGAAAAGTTTAAGATCTAATGGGGGAACAAAATAAGGGAAAAAATAATGATGATATGGAAGTATGGAATGCATCAAAAGAATAAAAAAAATCAAATAATCAAGGTGGTTTAATTAGGAATGCTGGGGAAATACAAGAAGACATTAAATTTAAAAAGTCAATAGTAATAGATGAGACATTGAGTCCTCTAGATAATCGATAGACCTGGGCAGAGGAAGAACTATCATGGTCTCATAATTCAATTAGCATCTTTATGATGGATCTGGATCTAGAGGGAATAACAAAAGAAGTTGGAAGAGTACTTAGAGACCCATTACAATCTAATGTATTGATCTATCAACAGTTAACTGAGATTAAAAAGGAGTTGGCATTCCTAAAAGGAATAATGATTGAAAACAAGATTAGATTAGATTATCTTGTTGAAAACCAAGATAAAAATAATTTTGGAATTCAACAAGAGATGACATTTAAATTAGATGAGAAAGTAGAGGAAATTAAGACATATGCTGAAAAAGAGGTAAGTGAAGGAGAGGATTCACTAGAATATGTGATGCTCCCAGATAAAATATTTAGGGAAGAAAGCATATGTGTGGATTTAAAAAATAGATTTCTTGATATATGGGGAAAAAGGAGAACAACAAGAAAATAAAGAGATGGAAGATGAGAATGTGAATACAGATGAAGGAACCAGTAAAGATGTTAGAAGGTTAAAAGACGAAGTAGAGGAGGAACAGGTAATAGAAGGCCCAAATAATATAAAGAAGGGATTTGAAAATAAAGGACAAAGGGAAAATATTAAAGGAAGACAGACAGAAAGGGTAGCAACTGAAGTAATTATAGAAGGTTCAAAGAATAAGGTAAAAAAGATTAAAAAAATCCACAGAAGATAAGTAAAAAAACAAGTGGAAAGAGAGTGTTGGAAGGAAAAAACAAGGTAAAGAGCAAGGAAATAGAAGATGGAAGGAAAGTGATTGGTACAGTACAGAATAACAAAAGACAACAAGGACAAAAAGGATGTGGAGAAGTTGTAGATGATATAGGGAAAGTGAATGACAATGTGGAGGAGAAGATGGAAAAAGGAACTTTAGGAAGAAATTATCTAGAAAAATCATTGTTAGATGGTGAAGACAAAGATAACAAACATGAGGAAATATTGAAACAATTAAAAAAAAACAACAAAAAGAGATTTTGTTTTACCTTTCTATAAAATGGCATGTTTGCCTAATGAAACAGAAGAAAGTTTGTCAAAAATGGTTAAGAACTTATTAGACAGTGTACTAAGTGGATGCAGACACATGCTGAACAGTATTAGTATTGTAAGGCCTATTATGGAATTAGAATTGGTTCTGGTGGTTATAGACCAGTACTATGCTCTGAAAGCTATTGACAAACAAGCAAAAGAGCTAGGTAAAATGGGAATCCAAGTTGGAGAATTGATAACTTTGGGTGAGTTATTTCCAGAATATTATGCAGTTATAGAAAAAGGAGAATAAATAAAGGAGGTCATCATATATGGCATAAAACAATTCTATGTGGAAAATAGCAAGAACCTTAAGAGCAAAGTGGCTGATTTATTAAATATACTGTTGGGCACTGAGGGCTGCATCCACGAAGTAACACAGGCTATTCAATGTGAAAAAGATGGTCAAATATTGGTAAAGATGAAAAAGGGGATTATTTTTGAACTAGTAATACAGAGACAGCCATTGTTGGATGATCTTGGTGTATATGTTTGTATGGAATTAGGAGAGATGGATCAAGAAGTTCAAAAGTATAAAGAATCAAGGACATGGGAAGTTATGATAGAAACATCAAATAGATATACATTATTAACTGATTTGGATCAATGACTGCCTGGAAAAAGTAATGAAAGGAGGTCACAGACATCAGAGTATAATATAAGGACTAATGAGATTATATATGAGAGAGAACCTAATGAGAACAAGATAGAATCAAAGAACAAGATACAAATTCTTACTTGGAATTCCTCGGGATTACAGGAAAGATTAGGAGACCTGGATTTAGTAAAATATTTTAAAACGTTTGAGTATATATGTATCCAGGAAACATGGATGATGAATGAGGCTTATTTAGATGGATGTATGACATATTGGAAAAAAGCTGAAAAGTTGAAAAGGCATGGAAGGAATGCAGGGGGTCTTCAAACTTTCGGTAAATTAAATAATAAAGTGAAAACAAAGGATATACAGATTGACAGTAAGAGCATATTAATAGTATATATACAGGAGGAAGGAGAAGATGATTTAATATTAATAAATATCTATGCACATTCATTAAATAGTTTCTATGGTGATAAGGATTGGTTGAAAAAATTATCAAGAGAATTAGATAGATTGACATTTGAATATCCTAATAGCAAAATAATATTAGTAGGAGATTTTAATGTAAGATTGGGCACCTTACAAGGAATACCAGAAGAAACTGTATCTTGTTGTTCTCATTTGGAGAAGAATAATCTAATGGCTAAAAGGGAAGCGATGGACTGCCCAGTAAATAATAAGGGAATTTTTGTCCATAGGAAGTTATGTGACAGAAATTTCCTTTTATTAAATGGGAGAATTAAAGGTTATATTCCGAGTAATTATACATATCAAGGGGTCGTGGGTCATCAACAATAGATTATGTTTGGGTTAATCTAAATTTGCTATCAAAGTGTGTTGAGATAAGGATAAAAACAACTTTGGAGAGCCAGCATGCCTCCATAGAATTTATGTTGGAAAAGGATCAGACAAAATTTGTTGTTGATCAAGTGGGACCTGAAGTGTTGAAATTGACAAGAAAGAATGTTATAGGGTGGGATATTATAGAAGAAGGAAAACTTATCCAGTTAATGTATGATGGAGGTATATTGGATAAAATAAATAATTATATTGATGATAAAAATGATATAGAAACATTACTGGAATATAATATCATTATGGTTTATGTCAGGCAGATCATCTCCAGGCAACAAAATATAATAGTAAGGAAAGGACAGGCATGGTTTAATAAAGAATGTAGGGATGCAAAGAGGAAATTTAATGGGTTAATGAGAGTTTTAAAGGTAGTTTGTTAGAAAACAAGAACAGAGAAATGAACAAATTAAGAAAAGAGTATAAAAGGATTTTGAAAATAAATAAAGGAAGATACCAACTTAAATTATGGACAGAATTAGAGGAAGCTGTAGTATCAAATGACTCTAAAAAGTTCTGGAATATAGTCAATAATGGTACATTAAATTATGACAATAGGATAATTATATTAATTGAGCCGGATGTATGGGTACAGCATTATAAAGGTGTATTTTATACAGCAACTAAAAAGAAACAAAATATAGATGAACAATATGGTAAGAATGGATTTGACATTAAAAATCAAGAATTGATTAACAATAAACCATTTATGGAAGAGGATGTATGGAAGGTTTTAGATTCTTTCAAAAAACATAAAGCCCCAGGCCTGGATGGGATACCTTTTGATGTTATTTTTCATACAGCTCGATTTTGGGTTCCTTATTTGACAATATTATTTAACAATATTTGGGATAAAGGAATAATACCAACTAGTTGGAAACTTAATATAATTGTTCCAATATTTAAAAGAGGGGGAAAAAAAGTCCAGAATGTTATCAACCAATTAGTTTAATAGATAGTACGGAGAAGATATTTACTAAAATATTAAAAAAATAAATTGACAACATGGGTTGAGAAAAACAATATTATTGATACAGCGCAAGCAGGATTTAGAAATGGTCAGTCTACATTAGACCAATGTTGGACATTGGTGCATTTAATTTACAAGTATACTAAGATTAAAAAACAAAAGCTATATTGTATATTTGTTGATCTAAAAACAGCATTTGATCGAGTGAATTGTAGTATGATGTGGGAAAGATTTAAAGGATTAGGAGTGGATAGGGATATGGTGACAATGATTGAGCGATTATATCAGGACAATTATACAAGTATAAGATATTCAACAAAGGGACAATTGACACAATGGTTTCAAGCTAACATTGAGGTAAAGCAGGGATGTAACTCTTTCACCATTGTTATTTAATTTATACTTTCAAACAATATTAAGTAAATTATATGATCCAGACTTTCATTTGACTAGAATAGGGAAGAAGCATTGTGCTTATTTGGCATTTGCAGATGATGTAGCTTTATTATCAACAAGCTTCATAGGCATAAACAGGATGTTAATTAAATTTGTTGGAGAATGTAAGAAGGCAGATTTATTATTAAATTATGAGAAAACAAAAGTACTGGTATTCGGAGGGAATAAAAAAAAATACCAATATAAAATAGATGGATATGGATTGGAAGTGGTAAAAGAATTTTGTTATTTAGGAATAGTTTTCACTCAGGATGGATTATGGAATAAGCATATATAGAAACTTATAGTAAAGTAAATAGATTTATGGCAGTAATGAAAAGATTTGCGTATAAACATGGAGGGTAGTCAATAAAAGGAAACTTAAGGGTTTTAAATGCAAAAGTTAAAGCTCAAATACTTTATGGGGCAGAAATTTGGGGATTTGGTGATTTTTCCAAATTAGAATGTATTTTGAATAAATTTTATAAAAAAATTTGGGGTCTTCGTATTGGGATGCCATCAGCAATGGTTAGGGCAGAACTGGGCCAATAGCAATTGGGATGTGAAATAAAAACAAGACGAATTACCTACTGGTTAAAGGTGTATAACATGAGTAATCAAAAGTTTCCTAGATTATGTATGGTGGAGGCAATGGAGTATAGCAAATATTATAGGTTATTTCCAAGTATGGAAATAGTAAAGAAAATATTAAAACAAATGGGGCTGCTAGAGACTATTACGGAAAGTATGATTTGTCCAGCAGATATAATTAAATTAAGAATTAAAGATAGGGTTAGAGATTATTATACCCAAATGGATATGGCACTGTGTAAACAATATAAAGTGAATGAATGGATGGTTAAAAATGAGAGGTGACATGAATTAGAATTTTACTTGAGAGCTAAGATCAAGCCTGAGTTAAGGAAATTATTAACCCGAGCAAGTTTTGAGAGTATTACAACAAATTGGAAATTAAATGTATATAGTAAAGAGAAAATAATGGGGGATATACTATGTAAATGTGGAACAGATAAAGATACACTTAGACATTTATTAATAATATGCACTCTATATGAGAAATATAGAAGGAAAATGTTGCGGGAGATTTTGAGAAAACTTAGTTAAATCCAGAAATTATGTTGAATTTCTTGTTAAAATCTCATAACCTAAAAATATTACTCGCTGTGGCCTCCTTTTTAAAAATAATTGACAGAAAAAATTGCATGTGAGGAATGTTTTAACTTAAGGGGTAGGTTAAGCTGTTTATAATTTGTCCAATATGTCAATATTTAAAAATATTTAAAAATTTGGATATTACTAAGAAGAATGTAAAATTGAGGACTAATGTTATATGATGGATGTTTTAACATAGAAATTATAAAAATGTGCATTTGATTGAATTTTAATCATGTATTTTAATTGTAATGACTTGAATAAGTCGATCAATAAAATTACTACTACTACTACTATTGCATCATTCAGCTTAAGCTGGAGAACAGGAACTATGTATGTTGAAGCAAGAGTGTGAAAGTTTGAGACAGGATAAGGGACAGGCGTTGCAAATGAATGATTTTCTAAGTGCTGCAAATGCGCAGTTGAGTGAGGAGATGGGTGAGCTACAGGACAAGATAAACCAGATATGTTATGACTTAGAAGTGTCTATCAGGGACAATCACGAACTGAGTGCCGCGTATAGAGTGTTGCAAAAGCAAAAGCAAGATGAGGTTGATATGGATGTTGCAAGTGTGAGTCATACTGAATGTCAAACCAAGATGGCAAAACTGCACCATCAGCGGGAGGTTCTGGCTGGCCATGTTAAGGTGATGGGAGGCGTAGCCCCTGCCTTACATACGTCATCTGAAGGGGAGTTGTCAGATGATGACATTTCTCAATACGACACCCAGTCACACCCCTACTATGGCTCAGAGACCCCACCCAGCCATCCACAACATGGCGGGTCCCCACTACACTCTCACCATGTCATACATCATCGACATCGTGATGCCCATCATGGGAGACGCCAACATGGTGGCCCCCATGATGGGGGGGGAGCAGGCCCAGTCCTGGTCCTGACAGCACCACCGATAGCTGTTATCAATGTGGAAGATAGGCATGAGATAGAAACTATGATTGAAACTGAAATAGGCAATGTACCTCTTCCTGAGAGAAGTAAACGGGCCATTAAAACTCAGATTAGGCAGCTTCTGCAAGAGGCTGGCACTCAGGAAGGTATTGTCTTCACTGTGGCCGAGGCTGCAGCTCAGGCTGCCCTGGACAGCGCTCAAGACAATCTACCTCTGCCTGATCAACCCAGTAATCCCCTACAAATGGCCTACTCTGTTCAGCAAATAGCTGACAGCATTGGTTGGATGAATCCGTCCGATAACCTCAGCTGTCACTTGGAAAAGGTGTGTTCTAAATGTGAGATGCTTAGCCTCGCTGCAGAATACCAGGTCCAAATACTACGCCAAACCATTGATCCTAGTTTATGGGCCAAACTCCCCGATGTCATCCGCCAGGATGGGAACGCCACCTTTGATGAGGTTGCAGCTGAGCTCATTTCTGCTCACAGCCCAGGAGTAGCAGGAGTGATGCTTGCATACCCTGTAAAACAGAATGCAAAGGAAAGTCCAGTGACTTACCATCAGAGACTTTGGATGGCCTACCGAGCAGGAAAGCACTTGGCACAAGAAGCTGCGGATGTAGGTCTTATTGAATATAAGACCCTGTTCCTTAGGAACATGATTCCAGCCGTACGAGAAAAGGTAGCGCCAACCACCTACCCCAATACGGATAGGTTGCCGACATCCTTCGGAAAACTGAGAGAGTTTACCAACTCTATATCCATGATCTGGGCTCTGGTTCCAAGAAGGTAGCCACCATGGAGCCTACTCCAGAGGCCATGACGCACTACACAGTGGAAGGGCAGGCCCAACACCAACAGGCCCCTCCAGCTGATAACCAACACCCCCAACATGCCCATCAACAACAACCGCAACAGCAACAACAGTGGGGTGGGAACCAGAATTGGCATAAGTATAAAAAGCATAAGGGTAAAGGTAAACCACAACAGCAAAGAACAGGCCCTTCATATAGGGAGATAGCTGAACAGAATCGGAAATTCTAAGAGCTCCTGGGACAAGTACGCTCTGTAGTGGATGCTGTTCCCGCACAGGCCCTTGCGGCGGTACAACCGGCAACCCAGACCCCAACGAGTCATGGGGACACTGGTGGTGCAGACCCTCAGGCTCATACAGGCCTGAACCCAGAAGCTCCTCCCTATATAGCATCAGTGCAGCACGATGAAGTGATTCACAAGAGTCAGGCCCAGCCTCTCCTTGCTCCCAGCAGTACAGATTGACAATTACAGGCCCCAGTCTGGATTGTAAACAAGCTAGTCTTGGATACAAATGGAAGGCCCTGCACCGAGGCCGAGGTCAGGGGCCGCCTACTAGTGGTCTTGCTAGATACAGGTGCAGCTGTATCTGTGCTACATGATGAACACCCAAACACATCCCCTTGGTCCACTGGACGGAGGACCAACATGTCAGGAGTTGATGGTGCTAGGCTATCTGCATACCGTTCTCTGCCTCTACCGGTAGAGCTAGGCCATCTAAAGGCCTCACATACCTTCCAACTAATGGTATTGCATGATCATCCTAGTATCATAGGGATTGACTTCCTTGCGCCACACGGCTGTGTGGTGGACCTAGCTAACATGCTACTGATACAGATGCAGGGTCAATATCATACCATTTTGTGAGCAGCGTTATTTTTTTAGTCAAGACTGTAATCTCAGGGCCCAGTGTCCTTTAATTGGGCAATATCCCAATCTTTATAACCCCTTACCTGCATGCTCTGAGGGTTTCCATAGTGTGCCCCAATGGCAAGGCCTTAAGATGGGCTTCCCTCCTCTTGGGGTCAGGATTAGGTGCCATATATGGAACTGGAAGTGACCTGGGTGGGTGGCTGATATTTTCTTGTTTTTACTCCAGGCTCTGTGGCCTCCCTCAACCCTAGTGGCACTGCATCGTGGACAACCCATTATGCTCATGTATGCATGCAGCAGCCCTTGTGCAGAAGGATGCTTCATGACCAACTGCAGGTGTCACCGCAAGGGTGTAATAATGCAACACCCCTTCCCACAAAACAATTTATCATATCAAAGTTGTTTTTAAGAAACAAAACCTCTTTACAAGAGTTTTGACTCATTTTTAACATAAAATATGTATTTTGTTGGTGTCATTTATGTTTAGCATCCCACAGCTGTCTATAATGCATACTGTGGGGTTGGGGGGTGGGGGCTGCATATTTAGCTATATCTTCTTGTCTGGGTGCTCAGTTGCTTTGAAACATGGTGTACACATTGCACATATTCTGAGCCTTTTACATTGCTCTACTCGTGCAAGGCACAGCTGCATGACTGGTTTTACACAAAATGGTACCCTGAGCAGACACATTTGTGGTGCCCCTTTTACCCCTCTTACCTCCCCCTCATACACACCACCCACACTGGAAAAGTTATAAAACACTCTAAACACGAGGGTGACAGTAATTTTAATTTTTTAGATTAACACTTTTTATGCATTTCGGGATGAGCTCCTGCTTATACTGAACATTCTACTTTTAAGCTCCCCGCTGTGCTGGCATCCCAAGCAACTGCTTACTTCACTTATGCTTAATGCTAACTATGATCTGGTGCTCCATGAAGTAAAAGAACCCAAGGCACGTTTTGCAAGAGCAGAGGATTTGCTCTGATGGTCTGGCCAACATCCCCCTTCTCATAAATCTGGTTCAGACAATTGTCCAAGGCTGTGTACAGTAGTTGTTAATTTGCAAAATGGATGCGTCTACATTCATACATACTTCACTTCCAGTCTCTCTTATAGAAACATAGAAGTTGATGGCAGATAAGGACCGCAAGGCCCTTCCAGTCTGCCCATTTATTTTTCTACCTTATGAATGTGCCATCGGCCTTTGCTCTGTCAATGGTCTATCTACTCATACTCATCTGTATTGCTCCCTTATGCCTATCCCATGCCTGTTTGAAGCCCTGCACTGTATTCATATCCTCTACTTCCTGAGGTAGCCCATTCCATGCATCCACGACCCTTTCTGTAAAAAAGAACTTTCTAACATTACCACTTAATCGGCCTCCCCTCTAATCTCATGCTGCATCCTCTTGTCCTGCTATTTTTCTTATATTGAAACATTAGACTCTTTCACCTTTTTAATGCCCTTAAGGTGTTTGAATGTTTCGATCATATCACCTCTCTCCCTCCTCTGCTCTAGGGTATACATATTGAGCTCCGTTAATCTGTCCTCATATGTTTTCTGATGTAGTCCCTGCACCACTTTGGTTGCCCTTCTCTGGGACTACCTCAGTTTAGTTAATGTCCTTGTGAAGGTGTGGACTCCAGTGCTGCATGCAGTACTCCAGAAAGGCCTAACCAGTGTCTTGTAAAGAAGTATTATTACCTCCCTCTTACGACTTGTGATATCCCTATTTATACACCCCAACATCCCCCTAGCCTTACCTACTGCTTTAGTGGTCAGCTTGGATGATTCCAGGTCATCTGTGATGATGATGTCCAAGTCTCTTTCTTCCCTTGTGACTGCCAGCAACTCCCCTCCCAGCCTATAGGTGGCTTCAGGGTTTCTCTTCCCAGTGTGCATGATCTTGCACTTCTTTGCGTTAAACCCCAGTTGCCACTCTTCCGACCATTTTGCCAGTTTATCCAGATCTCTTCTTATTCTGCCCACCCCATCTGGATCATCTACTCTGTTGCAGATCTTGGTGTCATCTGCAAACAGACAAACCTTACCCTCTAGTCCATCTGCAATGTCACTAATGAAGATATTGAAGAGGACTGGCCCCAGGACTGATCCCTGAGGTACCCCACTTGTGACTTGCATCTCTTCTGACTGTATACCATTTACCACCACCCTCTGTTTTCTGCTCGTCAACCAGTTTGCCACCCAGTTGACCAACTTCTGACATAGCCCGAGCCTACCCAGCTTATTAATCAATCTTCTATGTGGAACAGTATCGAAAGCTTTGCTGAAGTCAAGGTAGGCGACATCAACTTCTCCCCCTTGGTCCATCAGTCTGATTACCCAGTCAAAGAAATCTATGAGATTAGTTTGACAGGACCTTCCTGCTGTAAACCCATGCTGTCTTGGATCTTGTGCTCTTGTGGATTCGAGGTATTGCACTATCCTTTCCTTAAGGAGTGCCTCCATAATCTTGCCCACTACTGAGGTAAGACTGACTGGTCTGCAGTTCTCTGCCTCCTCCCCTGCTACCACTCTTGTGGAGCAGTATCACATGAGCCCTTCTCCAATCTTTGGGGCCTCTCCTGTGCTCAGAGACTCACTAAACAGTTCTGATAATGGCTCTTCTTGTTGCTTGTAAAGTGTGTTTTAGCAAAGCAAAGCAAACTTTATTTGTACAGTGCCTTTCTCGAAACCAAGGTGCTTTACAAGTTAAGCCATAAAACATATAAATTAATAAAATTACAAATGTATAAATTAATTAAAATCATCTGGGAAGGCCATCTGAAATAAATAATTCTTAAATTCTGGCTTGAATCTCTCGACGGTCAGGCATGCTCTCAACTGACAAGGTAGAGAATTCCACAGGGTGGGGGCTGCAAAGGAAAAAGCACGAGCACCAAATGTCTTCAAACGTACCCTGGGAATCTCTAGCAATCACTCATTGGTGGATCAGAGAGGGTGGAGTGGGCGGTAGGGAGTCAAGAGATCTTGCAGGTAGCTGGGTCCCTGTTCATGTGGGGCTTTAAAGGTCAGAAGACCAACCTTAAAGGTGATCCACCACTGAACAGGCAGCCAGTGCAGTCCATGCAGCACAGGTGTAATATGGCCAGGTGTTTCACTCAGGTGATGTTCCTCAGATAGCAAAAAGAGGATTTGACAGCGCCAGACACCTGAGGTTTCAGGGTCAAGCCATCATCAAAAACAACACCAAGTTACGCACCTGGTTGGAGGTAGTGAGCTGGACACCATTAAGCCGTATGCCTGACTCCTGCCCAGCCCCTAAACCCACCCCAGGATGACCAGGGTCCACAGTCAACACTTCAGTCTTGTAAGGGTTCAGTTTCAGCCAGCTGGTGCTCATTCAGTCCTTGATCTCGGCGAGACAGTTATTAAATACAGAGACTGCATCCCCTTGTTCAGGTAGAAAGGACAGATACAGTTGAGTATCGTCTGCATAGCAGTGAAAACTCAAACTGTGTCACCTAATGATAGCTCCTAATGGCAGCATATACACTGCAAACAACATGGGTGTCAATATGGAGCCCTGCTGGACCCCACAGAAGAGGGGAAGGGCATCAGAGGAATAAATTCCAGTGACCACCCTCTGAAACCTACCTGTGAGGAAGGATCAAAACCATTCTAAGACTGTCCCTGACAGTCCACAGAGACACCACAGGCACTCCAATAGTACACCATGGTCCACAGTGTCAAATACTGCGGAGAGATCGAGAAGGACCAAGATGATACGTGCCTTTCGATCCCATGCTATTAGGAGGCCATTCAATAACCAGACAAGTGCAGTCTCGGTACTATGTCTCTCCTGAAATCCAGGCTTGAGAGCTTCATAGACATTGTGGGTCACAAGGTGGTTATCTAGTTGCAATGCAACTACATTCTCAATAACCTTCCCAGCAAAAGGAAGGTTAGAGACAAGCCTGTAGTTAGCTGGGCAGTCTGGGTCCTAGGATGTTTATTTAGGAGTGGTTGTATGACCGCCTCCTTAAGAGGATCTGGAAAGACACCCCTCTCCAGGGATCCCCAGACAATTTTAGCTAGGATAGGGCAGATGACATCTACACAACCCACTAATAGGGGTGTAGGGCTCGGATCCAAACTGCAGCTGGTTGGTCACAATGTTTGGATGATCTGCACAATGCCCATGAATTCCGGCCAGCTAAAGTCCGCCCAGACAGAACTGAGTGTTCATCACCTCTCGCCAACCTCTGCAGTCCCTCATAGGGAGAATAGGGCCGATGCCAGACTGGATGCTGGCAACCTTATCCTTAAAAAATCGAGTGAACTCCTCACATTTAGCCTGAGAAAATGCCCTTCCGGGCTGGAGACAGACTGGATTGCACCATCTGTCCACAGTCCAGAAGAGCTGAGCCGGTCGATTCCGTGCAGCAGAAATTTCCCTGGACAGGAATTCTGCCTTCTTACAAGTGATTTCTGATTGATAGGCCTTATAATGGTCTATCAGTCTAAGCCTGTCAGCATCCAGGCCTGACCTCCACCATGCTCTCTCTAGCCTTTGACCAACTCTCTTCAACTCTTTCAAGGAATCATCACACCAAGAGGTCCTTGGGCAAAGAGTGAGCAGTCGAACAGGAACTGGAGCAATCTTGTCCAGGACCACTCCTACTGCTCTATTACAGGCCAGTACGAGATCCCCTAGACTCATGCATTCACCCGACAAACCCGATAGGTCCAGCACTGCCAACAGACCTTCTGGGGTAACACCCCTTAAAGGGTGATACTGGACCATCTCTGTAGGGGCAGGTCCATTTGGGGGGCCTTGAAATTGAACCTTATGGTGTGATGGTCTGACCAACTGACTGGTTCCACCCCAAAATCTGTTATCTCCATCCCCAGGACGAACACCAGATCCAACGAGTGACCTCCTATATGGGTTGAGGAGGTAAGCACCTATGTAAGGCCCAGCATAGTCATTAGCTGGAGGAGATTCTGAGCAAATTGCGAGACTTCATTGTCAACCCAGGCTTTGAAGTCCCCAGAATTAACCATCTGGGGGACTCCAGTGCCACATTGACAATGAAGTCCGCTATCTCCTGCAGGAATGCTCCACCATCACCAGGTGGACGGTAAATGAGGAGTATCCCACACCCTGCACCCTCACCCAGGATACGCTAGAAGACTCTGGTGGACCCCACTAGCACATCCACAAGGCCCAGTTCCATCCTAAATATGATGGCAACACCCCCACCCCTATGATCCAGCCTTGGGTGGTGTATCACGAAGTACCCATCCAGAATAGATGAGACCAATGTAGGCCCTGCATTATTGTCCAGCCAGGTCTCGGTGATGCAAGCCAGATCTACAGTTTCAACAAGATCAGCTATAATAGCTGTCTTGTTTTTAATAGATCTGGCATTGCATAACACCGCCCGAGTAGGATGGACTGTCGAGGAAGACCTCAGCTCCTGCCCATAAATTATGGAGCCCTTGGGTATGGGGACAAGACAAGAGGTACCTCTGTCCTGTCTCCATTTTGCCCCAGGGCATCTCTTGGTCCCCACCATCTCAATCCGTCCCCCCTTTCCATTCCCCTACAAGGCCCAGTCTCCCCCTTCTCCTTCACCTGGCTATCTCCAAAGCTTGACACCGTAAATAGGTATCTAATGATAATGGGAGATATTCAAAGAGGCACATTTCCCCTGAGCCTGGTGGGGGAATAATGCCTGACTGTCTTTACTCCCTCCAAACTCATATTTCTAAAGTAGACGCAGAATAAAACAAACTCAATACAATAACACGCCCAAAAACTGAAACAGTAAATAATAATAACAAACACAATTATCCCTAAATCAATGCATCAAATAAATATATTAGCTTAAATAAACTGCTAATTATATTAAGTAATGGCAAGTGAAAAAAAACAAGTCCCAGTCCATAAGAATTTGAGTAATGATTTGTGTCTGTGGAGCTCCCACCTCCTAGGACCAACATTTGTCCTTTAATTGACCCAGGGACTCTCACTCCTTGGGTCCAACAGATATAACACAGAAAAATAAATCTAAAGTTAAAATTTATAAAGGAACAAAGTACCAAGGTTCAATCCTCCCATGGGCTCTCACCACCATAAGAACATAAACGCTGGCAGATGTCCTTTAGTAAAAACTGAACAAAACAGTCTTTATAGTTTTTAATAGACCCACAGACTCTCACTCTTAGGGTCTAGCAGGTGTAGCAGCAAAAATAAATCTGAAATTCAGGTTTGTAAAAGAGTACAGTACCAAAGTTCAATCCTCCCATGGGCTCTCACCACCATAAGAGAATAAACGCTGGCCAGTGTTCTTTGATAAAACTAAACAAGACATTCTTCACAGCATTTACAGGCAGCCAGTGAAGTTGAGAGACAGGCAATGAAAGAAACACTTAGGCACAGAGCAGAGTTCCTTACTTTAGTGCTGTAATCCAAGGACTGATGAAATCCATGTAGAGAATGAAGCAATTCAGGCCAAAGTATCTGACACCAAAGGAACTCATCCCGAACACCCGCCTCTCTTCGGACCCTACCACAACCCAAGCAGCTCTCCAGCTGCCACGATGTGGGACAGAAGTGCAAGAAAAGCAGCCACCCACTGACAGCAACCTCACGGCACACCACCAGATAGAGGACAGGGATCAGGAGCAAAGCCACAAGGCTACAGATAATAGCCACCAAAGAGTATCTCAACGCTTCCTCCACATTACTCCCCGCAAGAAAGGAATCCAGGCCAGCGCCGGCGCCAGCGCCTCGCCAAGTCAGTTCCACAGACTCCCTCAGTGCACCCTCCACAGCACAGTGCCAAAGTAACAACCAAGGTTTGGGACGCCAAACTCCAACGGTAGCTGTTTCCAGATGTACCTTCCACCGGTCCTTCTCTCGTGCCAGAGTCAGAAACCTGTCGTCTCTCCGAACTGACTAAATCCACTCCTGCAGGTGTGTCACAATTATTGCTGCGAGTATGTCCTGCCTGTTAATACTTAAAATTAAATGCAGTAAAAAGACTGTGAAACTCCAAAGGGGCAGACGCAGAGTTGCAGCGCGTCTGTTCAACAGTCAATAATCAGCCCTGGGCCAGGCCGATAAACAGAAAAGTAGCAGAAAATAAACCAGGGAGCAAAAGATAAAAAATAAACGTAATCAAACTGAATAAGATAACTTAAAACATGAATTTCTGCACTACTAAAAACATCTAAAGACGGCAACTCAGCACAGCTGCCATCTTGCCCTTCGAGTCAAGATACAATGTATATGAAAAGCGCCATATTAATGCAAAATTCTACTTGTCCTCCTTCTCTTCCATAAGAACAGTAAATGAATGTAAACAATTTATTTAATTCATTTAGGCAAGCAGAGATTAACTATATAATCTTGTTTCCAGCTGTGACCTTTCAATAATCTTTGTCAATGGGATTCACAGTACTCAAAAATGCTGCTGTAGTGTACCATTTAAGTAATGTGAAGATGTTTTACCAATATACTGCTGTCATACTGATGGTATAACTATAACTGCCTTTGCCATGAGCACTCCTCCACCCCCCCAACCTGCCCGATTATGCAGCTAGTTGTAAAACTTTTACTAAACCCACCCCACATGCAGCTGATCAATGACCCTCCCACCTGTTGCCCTAAATAAATCTGTTTAGCTTTCATGTTAAATTGCTAGCTCACTCTACTGCCCAGTGCTGAGTCCTCTCTCTGCCTATGTTTCCAGTGGAATTAGCATTGTCTCTATGCAAATCATAAATGTTCAGTTAACCAGGAGTCATTGCTAGCACTGCACATGACAAACAGCTAAAATTTTAAAAACAAAATGACTAAACAGCTTAATTTGTGGTGGGTAGGTTTTTACAAATTTTACAAAGAGCAGGAGAAGTATGTAAGTTGGGGGCAATACTCAGTAAATAACAGAATCACCTAGGAATTAAGCATTTTTTAACTAGGCAGAAACACTGGGAACATTTGGGTGGCAGTGCTTATGAAATAACAGAATTACCCAGCAATTTTTTAACTTTCTTTACAAGGGTCTGTGATGTACCACAAACAAATAGCTCTCAAACCCAAATACAACAGGGCTTATGAGCCATCTTGGTGTTTTAATAACATCATAGATTATCATTTATAATAATAATAACAATAAATTTATTTGATATAGCGCCTTTCACATATCAAGGCACTGTACAGTCAAACGAAAACAAAGCACAATAAATACAGATAAAATCAAGAAAATACAGAGTAAGCTTTTCCCCACAAAACGGTCTTCAGTGCCCGCTTGAAACACTCCACTGTCCTGTACTCCCGAAGCTGATGGGGCAGAGAATTCCAGAGGGTAGGTGCTATAAACCCAAAGGCATGTGCACCAGATGACTTTAAACTTACCCTCGGAATCTCCAGTTACCCCATGTCAGCCGAGCGGAGCTGTTGCAGAGGGGTGTCAGGAATCAGGAGCTCTTTCAAGTAATCAGGGCCCTGTCTGTGTAGGGCTTTGTAAGTCAATAGACCTACCTTAAAGGTGATCCACCACTGAATAGGCAGGGAGTGCAGATCGTGCAGCACTGGGGGTAATATGTGTTCTCCTAGATGCCCCAGTCAACAAACGTGCTGCAACGTTCTGCACTACCTGCAAGCAGCGGATATCAACCCCAGGGAGCCCTAAGTAAAGGGAGTTGTAGTAATCAATGTGCAATGTCACAAAGGTGTGGAACAAAACAGGGAAGTCACTGGATGGAACAAGGTGTCTAATCCTAGCAATGTTCCTAAACGGTAAAAGGCCAGCTTGACGACTGCTGTCACCTGATGATGAAGGGTCAGACCATCGTCGAGCACCACTCCTAGGTTATGCACCCATTTAGAGGTAAGAACATGGGCCCCCCCTGACTAAATTATGATGTCATTAGAACCCTACAATGGAATAACAGCCATGTTGTATGCAGTTTGCTAGTTAGTATTCCTTAAATGCTTATGGAAAATTCATTTGTATTCCTGTAATTTCTGTTAATATGAAATTATAATCTTAAAAATAAGTTAAAACATTTTGTATCCACATTCATCATGCTATTTTTGAATATTTCTAAACTTAGCAGTATTGGTCATATGTGTGCATTCTAACATTTGACTAGCTGTTACAGTTTTTGGACCATATCTTTAAAATGATTTACGGAATGATCATTAAACTTCATGTACACATTAGTAATGTAATATCTGGGAGCTATGTAATGTTGGTGTCTGTCTTGGTAAATGCCAGCCCAGCAATGCACATGATATAAAATTGTGCAGCACAGCACTCATTTAGCCAAATCTTGATGCATGGTTGTCCACAGGCACTTACACTAGGACACACACTTTTAGCACCATTTTGTGAAACATTTCCAGACTATGAAATGTTACTCGTTATTCTACTTCTCTACTTAAATCTTGGCCATTTACAACGTTATGCACACTAATGCCGTTTACTCCAGTGACTGAAACCCTTTGGGATGACCTGTGGCTGTGACTTAGTAGTGGCAGTTCTCTTGATCTGTGTGTGTGTGTGTGTGTGTGTGTGTGTGTGTGTGTGTGTGTGTGTGTGTCTGTGTGTGTTTTGTCTGAGTGATTCACCTCAAACTCTGTGTGCAGTGTGTCATACACTTTTACCATGGCATGCTATGTATGCAGTTAGGTGTAGTGTATATTAAATCAGTAACCAGATATACAGTGCCATCTGGTGGAAAACTGAAGATTGAGACATACAAGCAAAAAAGTCTAGCACCTATCTCCACCAGATGGCACTCTGCATCTGGTTGCTGTTTTGGTATGCACTTCATACCGCATTGCTCTTTTTTTATATAGATACTGTATTTATGTGCTTTTTCCCCCAGTTTTCATCCCAACCCGGGACCTTGACACACATGTGTGTGTGCGTGGAGGAGCACACGTACACCGGGTACCAGCTCAGCCCCTTCCACCCCACCCCTGGCAATCTCCACCTCCCCCTCCCACCTATGCATCCCATTGGACCTCCTCTCAATGGGAGCAGAATTACGGGAAGGGTGGACAACCGAAAGGGAGAGTTCCCTTTCGGTTGCTTGAGCCCGCTCCCTATCTCCCCCCCCCATGCTGACTTCCCGTTGACCCGAGGTTATTCCCGAACCTGGGTCACTGGCATGGCAAGGTAAGGCATCCAGCGCCCCAGCCCTCTGTGCCACCAGGCCGAAGCCACATTGCTCTTAAATCTATTTTTCCACATTCTGTGGTGATGACATCATATTATGGTACTGCTAGTATGCTGAAAGAATATCCATGACTCTCCTTTGAAATCATAAAACACTTACCACAAGACAACAGCAGTTAATGGTGCACAATATTCTATTAATTCACTTCAAACAATCAAGCAGCAGAGGCTGAGGCATCATGGCAAAACGGCTGAAAACTTAACCACTCAGAGTACTAACCATGCTATAATATGAAGAGGAAAAGTGATGGGATCTGTGTGCAGCTAGTGGATCCATAAGGATCAAGTTTGTTGCATGTTGTATTACAAGTTACCACAGTAACAAAAAAAAAAAGCAACAGAGGTAAAAGGGCTTTAACCAACAGGGAACCTTTACTCTCTTCAAGCACCCCACCTGATCCTGTGGAAAATGTAATCCATTAACCTGAAGACCTTAAAACTATTGTTTTTGACTCACTGACAAACATCTGTAAATTATTTTAGATTTTATTATAACTTTTTTAAATAACTTTTGATAACAACATAATAATCGCATGTTTATAAAGCAATTGGGTAACATACTGCACTTGTTTGCAATTAAATCTTCAATGTTGCATTACAGTTATGAAACAGAGTGACTGTCAGTTTGTTGTCTTTTGGTGCATTTTGGTTTTAACTTTTAGTTCTTAAGGAACCAAGTATACTGAACATTTAACAAACTGGGATTGTGCAAATTATGCTCAGGTATCATTAGAATGCTATTGGTGATGTCATGACTGCAAAAGAGGGAAGAGTGGAGCCATCAATACAGTAGTGCTAACGATACTGTCAGCTCTGACCGCTGCTCTCCCAGCAGCACTTTGTTTGGTCCCTTGGCCGCAATGGTATTGATTGCTGGGGTTAGAATTGGGGCCAGATTATGGTTATCAAGTGCCCTAGGCCCAAGAAAAATGTAGCCCTCTACACACACACACATAGCAATGCCCATTAGTCTAGAGCATCTGTCATTTCCTTTTCCTGTCACCAGTGAACTGAGATTTTTTTTTAAATAATTACGCACACACTATGGGCGTGACTGTAAAGATATCTGTCAGGTTCAGAACCTTTCCAAGTATTTATGTTTTTCTTCTATCTACTAATCCCTTGCACGTATATGTTTGTAGGATCCACTGATATACATGTATTCTGCTGCTGACTCTGTGTTTCTGCTATCTTAATTTATTTGTCTATGTAGTTTTTGTTGACTGGAAATGAGGGCTAGATGATGCTGCCTAATTTCAGCCTGGCCCAAGGAGAGGGGATGCAGATGCAAACCATTTGAAACTAGTTATCTACAATACAAAAATTAACAGAGCTGTGCAAACTTCCCAAAGTTCGACCCAGAGAAGTTTGACCATCAAACGGGTAAAGTTCACCCAAGTTCGCTTACTGGTGGACTAGTTTGCACTGGTTCAACCTTTAAAAAGCATTAGGAAATGGGACAAACATGAAATAACGTAATGAATTGGGCTGATGAAGCACTCAAAACAGCAGGACGATGCATGGTTCCAAACATCGTGCACGTTCAGTCAGTGCCAAACATGGACAATGCCAATAAACAAGAGTATGCGGCTAACAACGCTCAAAATAAAATAGTTTGTAAAGCCTATGTACAGTATGACCACAAAATATCGGTACAAAATCCCACAGTGTGAATACTAGTTCCAGAAATTATGTTACCACTGGGACAGTGCCACACACGGACAAGGCTTCTTATTATGCAATGGAAATTTAGACATGTGGTACACACTGATTTCATGAGCAATATTGCCCCAAAAATTTATTTAATTGGCCTGTGCAGACCTGGCAAAAATTCCCAAAACAATCCGAAGAAGACTGAAGTGAAGACAAAAGTGCAGCATCCCACAGTGTGGACTACTGGTTCCAAAAATTGTGTACCCATTGGGACCGTTCCACACATGGACAGGACATAAGCAATAAGACACGGCTGGGTGTTGGTAGTATTGAGATACCTGTACACCCAGGGGAGTAGTCAGCCCCTGTGTGTATGGGTATCTTAGTACTACCAACACCTAGCAATGTCTTTTTGCTCTTATAAAATGGGCTTTTAGTTTTTAAAATATGTGCTTTTATTAAAAAAAATAAAATTTGCATTTTAAAGTTTAAATGAATATGTTGTTTTTAGCTAAAGTAGTCTACCACCTACTAGAACTAAACTGGTTTTATACCTTTGCTTTAGGTCTTTTGACCTAATGGAGATTCCTTAGTTGTTTTCCGTCTGTATGTTTTGTAATTTCAACTACAAAATCCTTTAATAAAAGATGATTTGCCATTGCCATAACTTTTATTTACTTTAGTGTACTCTTTCATTTCACTTTTTTCTTTGAAGTTGTGATAGGCTCTGTACTGCCATTTTGTATGCTGTAATGTTGACCACCGTCGCTCCCCTCACACAGCCTTTGATTTTCTGAAAGGTGTCTCATACCTTCTCTCCCTACCGAAGCTGTTAAATCTGACATTAAAAAATAGGCAAAAGAAAAACTCTGCCATCTCCTAACACACTGTGACTGAAACCGTTCCTCCTGAAGCTCTGACGCTCTTGCTCTGCCACTCTGCCGCACATCAGTCGTAGGTTTTGTACTGTTGTTTTGTATGCTGCAATGCCGACAACCACTGCACCTCCCCACATGATCATTCTAACTCACTCAAGCAAGGGAAAAGACATAATGGTAAGAAGAAAAGTAGCCCATTTTTTTAGTAATCCGGTATTTGTTCAGAAATGTCTGGTGTTATTCTTGATGTTTCTAAAAGCATTTTGAGTAGCTCAGCACAGCCGGCTAGCATCAGGAGGTAGTGTGTTAGAGTGGCAGAGTGAGAGCATCAGAGCTTCGGGAGGAATGATTTCAGTCACAGCGTGTCAGGAGATGGCAGAGTTTTTCTTTTGCCTATTTTTTTTAATGCTAAATTTAATAGTTTTGGTGGGGAGGGGAGGTATGAGACCCCTTTCAGGAAAACAAATGCTGTGTGCGAACAGCAAACTACTGAGAGGGTGGACAGAGTGGGGGGAGAGGTATTGCAATTGCAATCACTTTGACCAATAACTGAAACCTGGAAAATAATTACAGAATATGCCTCTGTTACAAACAGGGATGGTTCTTGTTTAATTCAATTAATTACCTTAGGCTAAGTGTGTGTGTGTGTGTGTGTGTGTGTGTGTGTGTGTGTGAGAGAGACACTTAAAAACATGGTATCTGTGTGAATTGCTTGGTAACCAAGGGGGGGAAAATGGCTGGCAAACATTTTTTTAACATTCTACTGCAGCGTATTGATATGTGAAGTGGCTAACTACTTATTTATTTATTGAAATGTTTCACCAGGAAAGCACACTGAACAACAAGTTGCTTGTCTCCTGGTGTGACCTGGGTGGAAGGGGTACATAGAGTATGAACAGTAATACATTTAAGGTGCAATAAATAATACGTCAAAACAAAACTTTTGGCAATAATAATTGACAATTAGAGACAAGGATGGGGAAACATGAGAGCATTACAGCAGGAACCTAATACAGCAAGCATTTGTCAATGCCAAATGTTGTCTTGCTGGCATTGGCATTGGTAGTGCAGGAGTTAGAGAGATGCATAATAGGAATGGTAGTGAAGTATTGAACTGATGCCAACCCCACCCTGCAGAGATTGACAGGTGTTGGGGTGTGCCTTTGCATTGTCGGCCATAACGCTCATTACATTTCACCTCAACTTACCCTGCAGACACTGACAAGTGTTGCGGTGTGCCTTGGGGTCTTCAGGCCTTATGCTCACCCCATTCCATAAGGAAATATGCTGAGATGAGTGTCATATAGGAGAATCGTATGAACTTTGGGGCTGAAGACTCCAAGGCACACCTCGACGCCTGTCAATGGCTGCAGGGTGAGGTTGGGGGTGGAATGGTGAGAGCATTACAGCCGATGATCCCAAGTCACACCACTGATGCCTGTCAGTCTCTTCAGGGTGGGGCATTATGGTTGGAAACCCTAATGCCCCAGGCATTTGTTGGTATTTTAACTCCAAATTTTCAACATGGGCTTTTTGTGGCCACACCTCGTGAACAGTGGCACTATCAGTTTGTTAGCCGAAAGGTTCTTTTGCACAGCGACTGTACCATTTAGCGCCACAGGTGCAAAAACACATTTCAGGCAGGATGTGAAAAATGACAGCTGTACTGTTCATAAGGAGGTGTAAAAATATTGCAATGTTGAAAATCTAGAGTGAAAATATGAAAAATTGGTGAAGTCACCAGCGTGGGTAGAAACTGCGCAACACACACCCCGTAACGCAATTATTTTTGGGATTTTTTTAACCACATTTTCAACATAGGTATTTTGGGACCTCCCCTCATTCACAGTGGCACTGTGATTTTGTTAATCTGTCCTGAAAGTTGATTTCCCACAGCGACCGCGCCATAGTGCGCCATGGGTGTGAAAACACATTTCGGGCAGGATGTGAAAAATGACAGCTATACTGTTCATAAGGAGGTGTAAAAAAATGGTAAGGTTGAAAATCTGGAGTGAAAATATTAAAAATTGTTGAAGTTACGAGTGTGTGTGGAAACTGCACAATGCCCGCTCATAACACAGCCATTTTTTGGAATTTTTTTACCTAATTTGCAACATGGGCTTTTTGGGACACCACCTCATGAACAGTGGCACTGTCATTTCACCAATCAGTCCCAAAATGTGATTCCATCATGTAGTGACTGCAAAATCACCTTTCGGGATCGAGTAACGAGACAACTGTGCATGTGTTCATGAGGTGGAGTCCCAAGAACCCCATGTTGAAAATCTGGTACCAAAATTCCCCAAAATGGCTGAGATATCCACCTAAGTAGAAACCCCCCATTGCCTGCCATTATAAAGCTTACCGCATTTTGTTCAGTTCTCGGTCGGCTTTTGAAGAGTGTAGACATGTTTCCATTCCACAGAAGATTGCAGTGCCAGCCCTCTGGAGGTAAGCATGTGGTGAGGGGGGGTGCAGGAAGGTGGGGTGCGCAGAGGGTGGGTGCAGGTTGGGGAGGGGGCGTGACGGGACAACGAGGGACCTTTTTTTTTTTTACAGGTAAAAAAAAGAAACTGGACCTCGGGGGATGGTATTCTTTATTTACAGGTTAAAAAAAAAGATTTTGGGCACACTGGGGTGGGCTTCCAGAGTGCCACATGTTTGGGGGGGACATGATGCCAATGGGGATTGGGTACCCCTGTCAGCAAACAAATTGAACTGGGAGGACATGCCAACATGGAGATTGGGCATCCTCGATGTGGGCTTTGTGGGGATTGTGAGGCAGGTGGCAGTAGCCACCATATTTATTGGAATGTTTCACCAGGAAAGGCACGTAATAGAGCCTTGTCATCTACGCTCCAATGAGAAAACTGCACCTCATTGGAGTGGCAGATTTCTTTCAAGGTTTTTGCTCTCTCTCAAGTTTCTCATCATCGCTAGCATGCTTGCTAATTGGTGGCTGAGGGATGCACCCACTAAAGAGTTCCCTGCATTCGCCAACCCTGACACATCTCTGAATGTGCTACTACCGAAAGATATTGCTTGCACATGCACAAGACAACATAAAAATAAGGACTGGTAGTGGGGGTAGCTTTGGCATAGGTAGAATTGAGAACATACAGGTAGAGGGGATTGGTGCTAGGGGAGGCAAAGAAGTATATTTATAAGTGCATAGGTATAGGCAATTTGTAAAGTGCCAGGTGGAGCGGTAGGATGGTCAAGATTGGTAACAAAATGCCATAATTATGGGAAGGGGGGAAGGGAGGAGAGGAGGGGAGAAAATCAGACTCAGGGAGCCCAAGGACCCACAGGACCCATTTAGGATGAGAGGCAGAGGGGAAGGAGAAGCAAGAGGATGGGGATACAGAGCCCTGGGGGGGGGGCCCTCCAGAATGTTGAGAACCCTGCAAGGGTGTGGGCAAGGCAAGAAGAGAAGAAGGGGAGTAGTGGTGGAAGTGCCAGGGGGAGGGAGGAACTTGTCAGGTAGGTGTCAAGTGCCAAGGGCAGAAAGAAAGGGAGGGTGAATGGAGTGAGGGAGGGGAGGAGGAGGGGAAAGGAGAACCAAGCCCACAGGGACCCCTTCAGGATGCTGAGAACCCTGCAAGGGGGTAAAGGGAAGCTGCAAAGGATAGGGAGAAGGAAAGGACTGGCTACAAGAGTTGGAGGCAGCAGAAGGGAGGAAGGGAAGAAGGAGAGGAGGAGGAGGGGAAAGGGAGAGCCAAGCCCATGGGGAGCCCCTCAGGATGCTGAGAACCCAGCAAGGAGCTATGGGGGCTGCAAAGGATGGGGTGAAGGAAAGGTTTGCTACAAGAGCAGGGAGGTAGGATGAGTAGATGGGATAGTTACAGGTAGGGGTGAGACTATGCAAAAGTGAGTGCATAGTTAGGGAGGGCCATGGCAGGAGCAGTTCGATTAGAGATAATTGTGTAGGGCAGAGCTGAGGGAGGAGTAGTAGTAGAATGAGTGATGGATTTGAGGGGGAAGAGAGTTCCAAATTTTGGGGAAGTGGTGTGAAAGCCTGATTGACCAATTAGGGTAGAGCACCTAGGGATCACCAAAGTACATGGGAATGAGAGGAAGGGGGAGGAGTGATAAAAGAGGAAAAGAGGTAGTTGGGGAAAAACCCTAGCTAGTGTTTAGAGGTGAGCTTAGCGCAGTGGGATAGGCGTCTATTTGTGAGAGAAGGGAAGGACAGTGCATGGTAGAGATCTCAGTGGTGGATGTGAGAAGGGGCATCTAAGGCAAAGCGACAGAAAGAGTGGAATAGTGTGTCCAATCTGGTCAGGGAGGATTTGGAAGCAGCACCATAAACTACATCACAGTAGTTAAAAATCGGGAGGATCATCTCCTGGACAATTTCTCGCCTAGCCGTAGGAAGGATGCAACTACTGTTCCTGAACAGGGCACCAAGCTTGAGGCACAGTTTTTTTCAGGATGGCATCGATATGTCCAGAGAAGTTGAGGTGTTGGTCCAGCCAAACCCCAAGGTATTTGAAGGAGGAAGTGTCCTCTAGAATAGTCCCATCCAGGGTGTGGAAAGAGGGGAGGTTGGGGAGCCTAGAGAGTATGTGCCTAGTGCCGAAGGTCATGGAGACAGTCTTCTTAGTGTTGAGGAAGAGGTGATGGTTAGCAAACCAGAACTGAACTTGGTTGAAATCATGCTGCAAGCTGGTTGTAACCTCAGCAGGACTTGAACCAGATGCATATAAAACCGTATCATCAGCATACATGTGGATGGAGGAGGAAGGGGAGCCAACTGAGGGCAGGTCATTTCGGAAGATTGAGAATAATAGGGGACCAAGCACCTAGGCCTGCAGGACTCCAGTCGTGATGGGGGGGGGTGACGCCTGAGATCCTGACTGATTGAGTTCTACCAGTGAGGTAGGCCCTGAACCAGTTAGTGGCCAAGGGCGAGAGGCCTACTGTTGAGAGAGAGTCCAGGAGAAGGGTGTGGGAGACCATGTAGAACGCTTTGACAAAGTCGACAAAAATGGCTGAGGTGATAAGGCCATTGTCCATCCCGGTTAGGATGGAGTCAGTAAGCGTGAGCAGGAAGGTGGTAGTGAAGTGGTATTTCCTGAAACCAGATTGGAATGGGATACGAAAGGAGGAATCAGAAAAGTAGGAGGTAAGCTGGGAGAGTACCAGGTGTTCTTGGAGTTTAGCGAGAGTGGAGAGGAGAGAGAGATGGGGCGATAGTTACTGGGGAAGAGGAGTCTCCTCCTTTGGGTAGGGGGAGGACCACTGCATGTTTCCATTAGGTGGGGACTGAGCTAGTAGCGAAGGACAGGTTTAGAATGAAAAAGAGAGGGTAAGCAATGGCATGGGCTGAGAGTGAAAAGAGTTTGGGGTCGAGGTCGTCAGGGGAGGAGCATTTTGAAGGGTTGACAGCGTGCAGGGCTTTTAGAGCATCTTCAGGGGTGATGGTTACAAAGGAGAAGGTAGGGGTAGGGATGAGGGAGGGTATTGATGTTGGGGGAGGGAGAGGGGGGTAGGATGGGAGGGCTTTTGAAGCTCTGCATGCAAGAGGTGTAATAGAGTACAATTAGTGGCAACTGTGCTCGGTTACTACAAGAGAGTTGTTTATTTTGAGGACCGGGGGGGTGAAGGGTGGGATTGGATGTCCATGGATAATACTGCATTCATGCATGGTCAGGTGACTGGCTCTAGCTAATCAGAATTTGAGGATTTCAGTGCCCATTTTATAATTCCTGTTATGCAGTGAATAATTGCTGTACACCCTGGTCTTATGGGTAAGGTTGCCCTCAAAATTACTTATTCAGCCTGTGTAGGCCTGCCAAAAATTCACAAAACATTAAACTGAAGAAGACTGAGTGAAGGAACAGGTGCAACATTCCACAGTGTGGGCTACTGATTACAAAAATGTTGTGCCCATTGGGACGGTGTCACACATGGATAAGGCTTCCCATTAGGCCATGGATAAGTGTTGTACACACTACATTTATTTATTTATTTATTCAGTGTTAATAACTGGGTAAGCCCTCTGAGCTCAGAAGGTCCCTTTTTCAGGGGCAAACTGGAGTTAGTTATACAGTAGAACATTTCATATACAGAGAAAATACATAGCAAATAGGAGCGTTTGACCATTTATGAGCAACATTTCCCCCAAAATTATTTATTTGGCCTGTGTAGACCTGGCGAAAATTCACAAAAGATTAATCTGAAGAAGACTGAGTGACGACAACAGTGCAGCATCCCTCAGTGTGTATGTAGACTACTGGTTCAAAAAAAAAAAAAACAATGGACACAATAGCCCTCCCCAGTCACCTCATTATATTCTGTCTTTAGCCCAGCTGGAAGTGTAGGAGATTCATCATCCATAAACCGTGGCAAAAAGAGCTTTGGAAAAGAGGGCAGGTTAATTTTTTTTTTTAAAAGTGAGCATCTCTACAGTTTGGGTCAAAACACATTTTCTCCTATTGGGGACAATATTGCCTGCTACACTGAAAATTCTCTCTGAGTAGATACTTGCCGGTGGGCAACTGAGGTGTTCAGCAGCTACCTGTGTCAAAGGAGGGCCAAATGATCTTTTGTGGTACCCATACAATAGAGGCTTGTCTCCTTCTGCTAGTGGCACGTTCTCACCGAGATAACCTGCACTGTTTTTTTTCTGGTATCTTAGACACCACGGTGTCAGAAAGTGACCTGCCATGCTTTTTCATCCAGCTACAGTCAGATGTACGCAGAGTGGTTTGTCATCAATGGCTGTCTATCTTGGAGTGCAGTAGCAGCAACAGTAGCAGATTGACTTGGAGACAAAATGAGTAACTCCTGTGATGTTCAGTAGTAGCAGTGGAAACACATTGGGATCCTTCTTCCATCCCCTTCACCTGACCTCTCAGTGAAATTGCAAGGGATGATGATGATGATGAGCGTTGTTTTGTTCGGTTTGTATTTCTGGTCTTGTTTTGTGCCGTGCATACAGACACCAGATGGATAAGCCAGGCTTTATAGGACTGTTGATCCTTACCTCATTCTTGTGCATCAAAGAATGTCTCAAATGTGCCTTTGAACCAAGGGGTCCAAGAGAGTGGCCATGATGTAATAGCCACCTGTACACATGTTTAAAATGCATGTGTCATGCCAGAAAAGTGATCTTATCCTTTCTACTAGACTGACAGCAGTGGCATCCTCCTTGCCCTCATACTGAGTTTTCATATGAAGAAGTCGCAGGTTAATGAGGGCAATGAGGGGGAATACGTGGCTTAAACCAGCTGTATCAGCACTTACCACCCACATGACCTCCTCAAAGGGCTTCAGCACTGTGCAGAAGATCTCCATCAGGTGCTATTGATTTGGGCAGATGTTTACATCTCCCTTGCCAACACCATGCTTAGCCACATGCTGGTGGATAGCCTTCTGTTGTTATAGCATCTGTTGCATCATGTAATAGGTGGAATTCCATCTTGTTGTCAAATCTTGTTTCAGGTAATGCAATAGAAGGTGGTTTCACTGCTGAATCTTTTGTAACAGCCTCCATGTCTTTACAGAATGTCTAAAATGACTACAAACTTTTTTGCTCAGACCTTCAAATGACTGCACAGTGGTGCTTCCTCATATAGGAATCCCTGAACTACCTGATTTATACAGTGTGCAAAACATGGAATGTGTATAATTCCCATTGTCAACTGCCTTTGCATTGTTCTTTGTATTACTTGTTATTATAAAACCCGGTGTTAATGAGTATGGTGTCAGCCACTCATCAAACTTCTGCTGAAGAAGTGTAACAAGTTTTTTGCATGATGGTCGTTGTTAAAGCCAGCAATACATAAAGCTGCCTGCTTGCGGAGGTTGGGGGGCCCTGATAACTTGTGGTTACTGCTACTGCTGCTGCTGCTGACTCTTAACCCAGAAGAGAAGGAGAACAAAGAGGGGAAACTGACCCAATGGGCAGTCACTGCCTTTTAATCAGTCTGACCACTGGTTCACATGTCAGTGATAATGTGAACTGCTGGAACAACTGATTCATTTAGGGCATATAACAGTCTTGTAAACACTCTGATACAAATTATAAAGAAGCACAGTGGAAAAGTGGACATGGATGGGCACTGGATACCTTGGCACTGCAACCTGCATTAGTGACAGAAGACCTGCGTTACTCATTATTGCTCTTGTTAATTTTTTTGCCGTGTCGTCTGTTGGCTTTATATTTCTGGCCCATTCCCAGGGACTTGACCAGTGAGAGTTGAGTTCTTTTTTTCCCCTGGGTGTGACTGTTGGCTCCTATTTTTGCCACCACTGGTGGTGAAAGTGGTTGGGGATTTAAAACCCCTCAGAGGTGTGGGAGTCAGGTGGCTAAAGGATCGATAAATGGAAGATGTTGGAGTTGTGCATCGGCTACCACTTGAAAGACTTTCTTCCCCTTTTTCTTTACCTTGTCCCCTATGTTCTCCTCCCCTTGCCCATCATCATCATCACCAGTTTCAGTGACTTGCGGAGCTGCTGCTGACCCAATGCATTGGCATACCTTCTCATACTGAAATCTGTGGGACTTCAGCAAAGGCATTTTCATGCTACATGTTCCCAGCCTTGTTCCCCTCTTACCCTCACTCAGTCCATTTTTATGTAAAAGGCACACTACATGCATATTGTCTGTGATTCTTTGTCCACTCAAAAGAAATCCCACACCACCAAAGTAACCAGTTTGGTCTTTCCTCCTGCTATTGCCTAATGGAGGAGCTACTGTAGCTTGCTTCCACATCATCACCCTCCTCCTCTTCCTCTACTAGTTCCTAAGGGTCAGAAAATGGTTCATCTTTCTCTACCAAGTGCCCTGGTCCACCAGCCTTACCTGTGTCTTTATCTGCTGTCATTTCATATGCTTCTTGTTGTTGTTATGTTTCCCCTTGTTATTTTATGGTCTTTCTTTTAACAGCTGCAGGGCAGAGCCCTGCAGACATCTTTCTATCACTTGGGGAAAAAAGGAAAATTCAGACTCCTTGCAAAGCACAATTTCAGAGTTGAACCAAAATCCTTCCACTATCTGAAATCACTACGCTGAGGTGGGAGGGGAGATAAAGAGTTCCTTTCCTACATGTAGCATTCCCCTCCCAGCTCAAATTACAGGCAACTTGTTTTAGTCTGAAAGAACACCTAAACCTACTTTTTACACATTTTTATTTAAACAATTCCTTGTTAGCAGGGGCGAAGGTTCTCATACTCCTTCAAGTCTTCAGTGATGTTTTTTATGTAATGCTCCAGGCAGCAGCCTTAAATCAGCAACTGAACAGTTTTTTTTTTTTTTTTTGTAGATACTTTTTTCTCCCTCCTGGTCCGGAACTCTCTCAGGCTTACCAACTGGCCTAACCGCTCTACCACCCACTGTTTCCCCCATCATCTTCAAGGACATTATGACTCTCTGGGGACGTGGGCCCTACAGCCCTAGAGAAATTGAAGGGGCAGTGACGGGTAACCAGCATTGGGCATGTGGCAGTGGCACTGGTGGAAGCCATCACCTATCCAGAAGGAGAGGTTTTTTTCCCCCAGGTTATGTGCCCTCCCCACCTCTCACGCATGGTGCATGTCCCAGACATCACGATGTGCAGCTATCCTGCCAGCATCGAGCCATGCTGTGTATGTGCAGCCCAGTGCTCTGCAGAGCCCCTGACCTCCACCAGGGGCTGTTGGAGTGCCGGACCTCCCAATACCCTCCCGCCGGGATAGGAGAACAGCACAGCGTGTGCTCCATCCAATCCCCCCTGCTGACCCCCAGTGCCCGAGCTTGCTCCTGACTCAGGTTGCCAGCGTGGCTCGAGGTGTGGTGTCCAGCACCTCAACCCTCAGCTCCACCGGGCTGGCTAACTGAACAGTCTTAAAGCACAGCTGTAAGGGAACTTTGTTTTATCTCTTTTCTAAATTACTTCACAGAGGAGCACAAGGTGATTTGAGATCAGGTTTTGGCTTGTGGCATTGGGGTCACTGGTCTGGGACAGGCAGACAGTCATTGTGATGAGCATCCAATTAAGTAAAATGGGCACTCTCATTTTTTAGTAAATCTGTTTGTTTACTAAGTTGAAATTACTTTCCCTACTAATGTAAGTAAAGATCCTGTAACCCTCTGTCCAGATTTTATATTGACAATCCTGTGGAAGAATTTGGCTGGTTACACTTTATTTGCATTTGTAAGGAGTTTATTTGGAAATACTGCTTGACTGATAATAAAGTGACAGTTTTACTGGTGCCTGTGTCTAATGGCTGTCTTCCCTCCAAGACTAGCAAGGTACTGTAAGGAGGAGTCTCCTCTATTTAGTACTATAATCAAACATGTAAATAGAAAGATAGAGTAACCATGACATTAAACTGGGATTACACTTAGTTGATACCTGCCCTATGGTGGTGCTTAATTATGCACTTGTGATAGCACGGACCCTGGAAATGAATGCACTGCTCTGCTTTGACTTGTCATATTGTCTCCTACGTATCTACTTGTGTGATATTTTTCTGTTTGTATTAAATGAAGCATTTGGCTGACATGGTAATGCTGTGTATGTTTTGCTGTCCACACAAACAAGCATAAGTCAGTGCCAAACATGTTTGCTTTCATGCTGTTGCAAGTTAGAACAACAGTATCTTGAGGCTATAGGCAGGCCTTTCTTACCCATGAGCCATTGTTTCATGGACTTTGGGTTCCACTGATCTAAGGAGTATAGGCCCCCATATTCAGATCTCGCCATGAGTAGTCTGTAGCAGTTTGCACACAGCCTGCCTGGGGGGCAATATTCAGACAATTACAGTACAAATCTCATTAAACTGTTCCTCCAATGAGTTGCTTTAGAATTTCTGACTGAGTTGCATAAGTGTTGCTGGTACCAACACAAAGCCCTGCACAAACTGTTCCTTAACAGTTAAAATACAGTTTTGCATTGCATTGCATTGTGACCGGACTGCAGATACATTTCAACTGAGTTGCAAAAACATTTTACAAACATTGCTTTTGAGGTGGTTAAGCATTGAAAAATGATGCAATATTAGTTGTCAGAGTATTGCCAACTGTAAAAAAATAATGCAGTTATCCAAGTCAAAGGAGGAAAAGGATCTGGTTGTTCTGGTGGCAGGGGAAATGAACCACTCAGCCCAGTGCAGAAAGGCAGTGATAAAGGCCAACAGAATGCTGGGGTGCATCGCAAAGGGAATCACCTCAAGGACAGGAGAAGTCATCATGCCCCTGTACAGGTTCCTGGTGAGGCCACACTTGGAGTACTGCGTGCAGTACTGGCTCCCCTATTTGAAAAAGGACATTAAGCTATTGGAGGAGGTACAGCTTCAGGCAACAAAAATGATCCTGGGATTGGGAGATAAACCTTATGAGGAGAGACTGAAATAGCTCAATATATATTCCCTGGAGTACAGAAGGAAGAGAGGAGATATGATTTAGACCCTCAAGTACCTGAAGGGTATGAACAGAATAGGCACTGGAAGTATTTTCAGATTAAAAGGTGGAATAGAAACCAGGTGGCACAGTCTGAAGTTGGAAGGAGGCAAATTCAAAAGGGAAATGAGGAGGCATTATTTCACTGAAAGGGTGGTGGCAGGGTGGAACATGCTGCTGGAGGAGGTTATATCACTGTGGGCAGCTTCAAAAGGGGGTGGGACAGGATCAGAGGAAGTGCTCAAACCATGGGGGGTAGGGGTGGGAGTGAAAGATACATGGGCAGAATCAATGGGGGGAGGCAAGGGGAGGGGGTAGTTGCAGTCTGAAATGCTGAAGTGCTGCACACTTGAGCAGACTAGACAGAATGTAAAGCCTGTATCTGCTGACAATTTCATATGTTCGTAGTTTTTTTTTAAACTTTATGTTTATTGATTTCTCTTAAACACAGAGTTCCATATCACATTAGCCAGATATCGACAGATTAATACAAAAAAAACCTAGTATAGAAAAGATATCGTAATCTAGGCATATTGGTTACGGATTTGGGGGTATTTCAACAATGCTTTAACTAGCGTTCCATATATAATAGTCCCAAATGCTACACTTCCACATGAAAGGTGGTCCGTCCACTTGTAGTCCAAAAATTATGAAGAATTCAACATCCAGCGTTGATTAGACCCCTTTACCAAACATGGGAATCCTAAAACGTTAGTGTGCCCCCACACACTCTAACAACTTATAGCCAAATTCTACAGCATGCTATGGAGATGCGAACATATCCGGTTAGTTAAATCAACTATCTAATGAAAAATAACTGATTCATGAGTAGAACCCTCCAAATAACTGAAAAGTATAAGACCCTCCCTTTGAAATGAACACAGTATATATTAAGCCCTGTTACAGTCCCATAAGGTGATCCGAATCAATCATTTTTAAACTAAAAGTCTAATTTCAGGGTTGCTGGTATAACGGGGAGTCCATGCTGCTACAATGAGCTCTGGGAATTCAATTCTGTACTTTACCCCCTTCAAGTATCTTCGTCCTCTGATTCCTGATCTGATTTGGCTCCAGTTCCAGTCGCAGCTTCTGAGGCCTCGAACTCCCGTTGGATCTGCTGCATGCATTTACCTGCTTCTCCAGGGTCTGAAAATTGGAACATATGGCCCCCATAGAAAATTTGCAGGCGTGCAGGCATCATCAAAGAATAGACCACCCCCAGACTCCTAAGAGTGGCACAAACCTCATCAAATCGCTTTCCGCGGGTCCTTGTAGCATAGGAAGGATACGGAAAACAGTGCAAAATATGTCCCTTGAAATTAAGATGGTCCAAATTACGTGCCACAGAAAGGATCCATTCTTTCACAGTTAAGCTCGCTGTCACCAACAGTGCTGTTCGGGGCACTTCTTTCTGCGCTCCCGCAGAGCAAGGGGATATTCGGTAAGCCTTAATGTAGTGCATCTCCAAGTCCTGCTCCAGATGTAAGGAAGTAGTGAGCCAAGATTTCAGGAAGGAAAGAAGGTCAGGGTTTTCGGTCCCCTCCAGCAGTCCAATTATTCTGACATTTGGTGCCCTGGAGGCATTTTCTAGCGCCTCGAGACGGTAACGGAGCTGCCCATTTTCTTGGGTTAATTTAGCTGCTGTCGACATGGCTTTTATTGCCTGGGATTCAGCCCAGGATGCAGTTTTAGTGGCAGCTTCTATTTTTAAATCTTGCTTCCCCAGTCGCTGTAGGACTGACTCCACCTTCCCATCTATGGCCTGCATGGCTGCCTGAAAAGCCTTCCAGGGCAGCTCACCAGAGTTGAGAGCTGCAGTATTAGGTGCGGCCTGTTGCTCTACTGTCGTCTGATTTTTGCACTACCCAGATTGCTTTTATTCTTTTGGCCCATGGTCAAAATCTGGTATCCAGAGCTGCACGTCGATGGCAGGAGACCAAAGATACAAATTATTTTGTTCAGAATCTCTTAGCAGCTGCAAGAATTCGAAGTTTAAAGTGGTCAGTTGTACAGCAGATGGGAGCCACGTCTGTTCGGTAGAAGTGCTCAATAGCACCCCCCCCCCCGTATGTTCATAGGTTTGATAAAGTTTGGCTCAAGGTATGTGCTTTTGTGCTTTTTACCTCTCACAGTTCAGTACTTTTTAAATTATTTAAGAAAAAACTTCCATTTGTGAGTATGCACAGTTTAAAAAATCAGCGTTCTATGGAGAGATGTTTATTGATGACAACAGCCAGTTGCAGTATATGACACAGCTGTCCTTTACTAAAGGATAGCGGTGTTGTATAGTGCAACCAGCTGTTGACGTGACTCATATGTCAGGGACGAGGCTACTGTCATTACAACCCCATCATCCTTACTATGCTCAATAGCGCCCCCCATATGTTCACCCCATCAGCCTAGCAGCATTTAAATCTCTATATCTACATCATAATAAGGAGCCCTGTGCCTGTCTACCCTAAATAGTGACTCCTATAAGTCCAAGTACACTCTAATTACTACTCTTAAAAGACTGATCACATCCATAATCGACTCTTCCCTCTCCCTTTTTCTGCCCCCATATCTGTCCTTCCACATTCCTTTGACCCTGGTCCCAGCTTTAAATTCTCCATATCATATCACTATATATCTTTTGTTATTAGGTTTTATTTGTGTTCGGTGCACCTGATATGTATATTTCTTTACTTATATGAATAATTGTGTCCTACCCAAAACTAGCTGTATCTTCTGTTCCAAACATATACTAGTGTCAATGCTACCTGCTGATACTTTGTATATACTGTATTATTGTATCTCACTTTATTTTTATTATTATTATTTTCTTGAGTGTTGCATTCCATGTATATTGTCTCTTGTTGACAAACCCAGGTCCACCTCAAAAATGAGCTTGCTCAACGGTGATCGCCTGGTTAAATAAAGACTTTGATTGATTGATTGGCTATGCTGTGCCTTAAAGTGTTATCTGCACACCAGGGATCCCAATACCTGGTAGCAGTCTTTGTTTATTTTATTTTTTTTTGTATAATCTGACACTGCGATGACCACCCTTAGTGTCGAATGCCCCATCCCTCAGCCTGTTGTGTTAATATATTTGCCAAAATCGGGGTGCCCAATCCTCATGTCAGCATTTTCAAGTTCCCCTTCCAGTAGTGTGGGACACTGGGGAGCTCACCCCAGTGTCCTGAAATAGTTTATACATTTTTTCTATAATCCAACACTGGCATGCCACCCGGTGTTGGATGCTGCCCCCCCCACAAAACCTGTTGTTTTAATAGTACTTGCCGACATTGGGGACCCCAATCCCTGTGTTGGCATTTACAAGTCCCCCCACAGCAATATGGGACACTGGGGAACCCACTCCCCGTGTCTTGAGATTGAATGTCTTTTGATCCTAAAAAGAAAACCGCCCCCCGACGTCTTTTTTTAAACCTGAAATAAAGAAAACCATCCCTTGTCATCACCGCCATCCCCCTACCCCCGTCCTGACCCTCCCACTGAGCACCCACTGCCCCACCACCATTTATCCTATACTTACCACCGGAGGTCGTACACTGTCATCTTCTATGGACCGAGACATGTCTGCACTCTTCAAAGCCAATTTGTGAACTGAGGAATAAAGGTACTGTAAGTGCCATATAATGCATTTTAATGGCGTTTTGAACTTATGTTCATAACTTTGCCATTTTTTGGAATTTTGTCACCAAATTTTCAACATGACATTTCTGGGACCCCACCTCATGAACACTGGCACTATTATTCCTTAATTGGGCCCAGAAGGTGATTTTGTGGTCGCTGCTCGAAATTACCTTTTGGAACTGAGTAACAAAATTGAACTGCCAATGTTCATGAGGTGGGGTCCCAAGAAGGTCATGTTGATAATTAGGTGAAAAAATTCCTAAATATGGCTGAGTTACACATGTTCGTTGAAACTGTTCTACGCACACATGCATAACTTTGGTAATTTTCAATATTTTGACTCCAGATTTTCAACATAGCCATTTCTTCACACCACCTCATGAACAGTATAGTTGTCATTTTTCACATCCTGCCAAAACATGTTTTCTCACCTGTGGCACGGAATGGCATTTCCAGTTTACTGGGACAAGGCTGATGGGGAAGATGCTGCAGCATGCAGCACCAGCCCTGGCCTCAGTAGGGCCGGAGCAGTGTTTTGGCACAGATGCTACACCCTGTGGTGCATCAGAAAACCTCACTCACAGGGTATTGAGATGTGTGCTGGGGTCTGCTGGGCCCATGCACTGCATCATGACTGTCTCCAATATTGTATTTATCTCATTTTGTGCAGGTCCCAAAGGGACTTGTGCAAATGAGGGTCAATGCCACTATCAGAAAGAGAAGGGAAACTCATTAAAAAAAAAACTATGTTAATGCAGACATTAGGGTTGTAGAAAGCAAAGCTTAGAAAGAAGTGAAATTAAAAACATTAGGGATTTGGGTCTACAGAGTATTTGAGAATCAGTGGTGGGGTCTTACTTGGGGTTGTCAACCCTAATACTCACCCCTCCCCTGATCAGATGAAGACAAATGTGATGTCTTCACGCAGGGCCCATATCCAACAGATTATGTTGGCCATACTGTATCACTGTGAGGCACGAGGTTGATCTGTATCTTGTGCTTCAGACAGAAGGCTATGGGCTGGGGTGAGGGGGTGGGCGCTAGGGTTGACATCCCAAGGAAGACCCCACCACTGATTTGCCAATACCCGGAAACCCAAATCCCTAATGTTTTTCATTTCCTTCTTTCTGAGTTTTGCTTTCTACAACCCTAATGTCTGCATTAGCATAGTTTTCTGTAATGAATATATATATATATATATATATATATATATATATATATATATATATATATATATATATATACACACACACACACATATACAGTGCAACCCTATTTATCGGAACTGCCTGGGGACACCGGATTCACCAATACTCCGGAGGCCCAAATCCCTATTGTTTTTCATTCCCCTTCTTTGTGAGCTTTGCTTTCTACAACCCTAATATCTGCATTAACATGTTTTATTTGCAATTAATTTCCCTTCTTTTTCTGATAGCAGCATCATATCCTCATTTGAGCAAGATCTGATCTACTGAGTTTTAACATACGTTATTTTGACCTTATGCTCTACAGACTCCTGGAAGCAGCTCTTTTTTTTATATATATTGCCCCTAAATATTAATGGAGAGAATATTTTTGTTTTGTTTTGATATATAGATTGTCCCTTAAGTCCAAACATTGTGGGAGTTATGGCTTGTTGAAGTTCAAATGTGGGGGAAGGGGGAATAAGTCCAAAATCTTTTTTGTATGAGGGCATTCTTTTTTGTATGAATGAAAGAAGCCATAAGAAAAAGAATACATTCATACGAAAAAAGAATGGGAATAAAACTGAGTCCAAATTCTTTTTTTTCTCATGAAGGCATTCTTTTTTTGTGTGAACAAAAAAAATAACATACGAAAAAGGATGCCTTCGTATGAAAAAAGAATGGGTAAAAAACTATGTCCAAATTCTTTTTTCATATGAGGGCATTCTTTTTTTGTATGAATGAAAAAAAAAAACATACAAAAAAGGATGCTTCATTCGAAAAAACAATTTGGTCTTGTTTTTTTCCCCATTCTTTTTCTGTATGAAGGCATTCTTTTTGTATACTTTTTTTCATCCATATGAAAAAAGAATGCCTTCATACAAAAAAGAATTGGGAAAAAACTAAGACCAAATTCTTTTTTTGTATGAAGCCATCCTTTTTTCATGCAGACCAATTCTTTTTTTTGCATGCCCATACGAAAAAAGAAAATCGGCTGACAGAAAGGGATTTTTAAATGTCAAAAAAATACATTTCTGGGTCATTTATCCATAAACTAAATACAGAATCTGACTAATGGGGTCCTGATGAGCATGGTACTTGTGTTGGTGTGTGTGTGTGTGTGTGTGTGTGTGTGCAGGATGTCATTTTTGTGGGGTTTGAAAATCTTTTTTAAAAAACATGGAAACTAGATAGCGGCCATATGAAAAAAGATATTTTCCTCATGAAAAAAGAATTACCCCAAATGAAAAAGTATCCTTGTTGGTATACACCAAATTATTTTTTTGTTCCAAGCAGCTATCCAAAAGACTGTACTGAGCATGCTCGGAACAGAAATTTCTAATTTTCACATTTTTGAAACAGATTATTATTTTTTCAACAAATCAGCAAAAGGCACCTCTGTGGGGTAAGGCCTTTCAACCCTGAAAATCAGACCAAAATTCCAAACCGTCTGGGTGCTAGACAAAGACAAAAAAAAAAACAGTAAAAAACTGAAGGACTACAAGACCTAAGGGAAGATCTGGGAAAGTTAGAGAGGTGGTCCAGGATTTGGCAACTTGGCTATAAGGCAAAGAAATGCAAGGTAATGCACAATGGAGCTAAGAACCACGAGGAATGAATACAGCCTGGGTGGGGTTAGGTATCAGCATCAGAGGAGGAGAAAGACCTGGGGTGATGATCACTAGTGATCTGAAGCATTCCTTGCAATGTAGGAAAGCAGCAGCAAAGGCACATAAAATGTTGGGCTCATTGCAAGGGGGATCAGCAGTAGGCAAGAGGAGGTACTACTGCCCTTGAACAGGTCATTGGTGAGGCCACATCTGGAGTACAGCATAAATTACTGCTGTTCATCCCTTAAAAAGGACATAAACCTGATAGAGATGGTCCAGAGGAGGACAACTAAGATGATCAAGGGCCAGCAGGGTAGGACGTACGAGGAAAGGCTGGAGGCCCTGAACATGTACTTCCTGGGAGAGAGGAGAGAGAAGGGACATGACTGAGAGCTTCAGGTATTTGAAAGGTGTAAATAGGGTGGACATAGAGGGTCTCTTCAAGCTCAGTAAGAATCAGAACACAAAGGGACATAATCTCAAACTGAAGGGGGGAGGTTTAGAAGAAAGGCTTGGAGGCACTTCTCCATGGAGAGGGTGGGGAGGGTGGAATAGATTTCCTGAGAATGTGATTTCTTTAAAAATGGTAGGCAGCTTCAAGAGAGGCTGGGATAGAGTTAATGTGAAAATAAGGGTCAAGAAGAGGGCAGATGAAGGGGATGTGCTGGGGGGACAGGGTCAGTAACTGATGATGAGGACCCTGCAATATGAGCAGATTCGATAGACCTAATGGCCTTATTCTGCTGGCTTCATCATATGTTTGTTCATTTGTATGCATCAGGCAGTACACAGATGAAAGGGAAAAAGCTTTAGAGAAGTTCAACTCCCTTGGGGGCTGACTTAAACATGGTAACCTAAAATGTTCACATCCTCCTACTTAGTGAAAAGAGTCTGCGCAACTCACAGAACAGCCCTCACTGACTGCCAGCTCTGCTCTGTCCTCTGCCTATCATTCAGTGTGAAAACTGGGTACAGTTTTGGGCATAATTCTCTAGTGTTGCAAACCAGACTTGTTTATTAAGGAGCTAGGAATGCACTCAAAGATCACAGTTAACCCGATGTGTAGATTTAGTATCCCTTACTGTGATGATTAGTGTGAACAATGGAAATTAGCTAGTCGATACTGTATGCAGCCTCTCTCGGTCCAAGCTGTTAGGTGGCTCATGGGAAGAGGCAGCTACAACAAACATTAATATTTTAACTGGGTCTGGGATGTTCGGTTACTTACCGGGTAAAACTCTTGAGACTCAGGTTCTTCTCGAGCCATCTCTTCTTGCAAACAGGCCTTAAAGTCATGCAGGTTTCCCTCTTCATAAAGAAGAACATATTCTCCTTCTGTGAAGCAACTTAATTGGGCATACGTTTCGAGCAGTCTACACAAAGGCGGCAAGCCACTCTCAATGGGGTGCATAAACATTTGTCTTTGCTCAGCTTGAGTGTGATTGCACAGTATCAGCAATTATGACTCTTGGAGTACAGTCATTCAAAGAGATTTTAACCCAAAGGTCCTAATGCCCAGTCCTACACATCAATGTCAGATCCTGTATGGGGAAACGACTCACTAACCCCAGATGGTCACCAGTCCTACAACATGGCCCCCTGATAAAGCTCTAACAAATGAAGGGCTGGGGCATCTGTGTGGTCCGTGGACCTGTGTTTTTGACTCTTTGGTCAATAAATTATTACATTTATTATTACTAATTATTATTATGTTTGCAGTATCCTGGATCTCAGCCTTCCTTGCGCTGACCACCTATGGCACTCTGTGAATGTAGACCAATACTTCTGTCTGTCTGTCTGTTGACCACTAATGGGGGGAGGGGGCAGCAACTTTCCCTGGTGTGCCACCTGTCTTGCACTGGAGAGCACAGACCATCTTTGTTATTACCAGCTCACAAAATGACTGGTGCCTAAACTTTTTACAACCTAAACTCCTTCGACTAAGGAGCACTAAGATTAACCCATAAAGAGCTAGATTATGTACAAGAGGTCACAGGAGACTAGTAATGTCCTCCTCCACCAAGTGGGAGAAGGAAAGCACTACATGCAGTATATAAGAAAGAATGTTTATAGTCATGTTGGTACTAGGAAAACTAGATTTGCTGTATAGTGTGATATGTTTTATTGGATAGAAATATATATTGTACACAAATGTAGTAGAGACGCATCTTTGTATTTATTATATATTTATTTTGTTATTTACTGACAAATGTTGGAAATACATAAACATCTGGAGAAGTGGGTTCTGTTAAACTGAACACAAATTGGGTGCAAGGAGAAAGGTTACTTTAGTCTGTATATAATACAAAAAAACACAAGAGGAACCAAACTCAACTCAATATATTTATCTTATATGACTATCCACTATGCTTAGTCTGCCAATGTTTTGTGAGACTGCTTCGTAAAGGCAATCAGTGGATTTTTTATATATCTAAATGTCTTTGATCAACAGTAGACAAAACTATCAATAATTCATACATTTCATAAGGCTGAACACTCACAGGTAATAATAACACGATTACGAATATTTTTTATCTACAGAATATGAGATAAGCATGACAGAAATATTTTAAGTAGCTATGAAGCAACAGTATGGTGATGATGTATCTTTAAGATCTAACATTAATAGTGTTAAGAGCTGAGTTATTATATTTTGATAAAATACTATTAGTGTCTTTCATGTTTTTGTAGAAATAAGATCATTTAGTACTTTAATAGAAATAAAAAAGACTTTACCTCCTCTAAGGTAAGCATTTAATCTCACAAAATGCATGTGGATGATGGTGAAAAATAGAAATGTTGAGTTGAGTTTGGTTGCTACTTGTGGTTTTGTTTTACAAATGTTAGCTAGAAAAAGAACACTGAGCTGAAGCTCGTTTCTAGGTGTGTCCAGGGGGAAGGGAGCATGGGATATAAAGTATAGAAAAAAATTACAATATGAGACTACAATTCAAGTAATTACAGGTGCAAATTTGGCAACTCTGAATGTCTGGAGTGATGACGGGTGATGCTTTTTTTTTTCCAGTTCTTTTTCCCTCCTGGTTGTGGTCCTGGGAGCCTCTCTCAGGAATCCGACCAAGTACTGCCCTGCCTGAAATGCCCCGACCGAACCTTCCTCTCTCCTCTGCCCCGCTTCACAGCTGGCACCCTCAGCTTGACCCCACCGGGGTGGGACCATGCCTCCTATGTCGGGCGCACTTGCACAGATAGACTCCAGCTGCTGGTGTGGGCTCCTGGTGGAGGAACCCTGAAGGTCGGCCAGGTCGGACCTGGCAGTGGGCATGGGGGTTGGTGCCATTGCCTACCCCCAGGACTGGGTTTTTCCGTGTTCTGCAGTTACCCCCACCATGCATGGGCATGCCCCGACACTTAGGCACACAGCAACCCTGCCTGCGCGGCCACGCCAGTATGTGCTGGCTGGCTTGCTGCAGTGCCCCCGGTATCCACCAGGGGTCACTGGCTCACCGAGCCAACCCATCCCCTTAGTCCGGGGAGGAGAGCTCCACATGGGCGCTCAGTCCTCAACCCTCCCCTGCTGACCGGCGGTGCCCGAGTCCATTCCCTGATCTGGGTCGCTGGCGCAGGATGAGGTGTGGTGTCCAGCACCTCAGCCCTCAGCATCACCAGGCCAGCTGGGTGATTCTTTCTTGAGGAGACACTGTATCAATTGCAATCATTCCTAGACTCAAGAAATTATTGTGGTACATTTACCTCTGAACTGTCCACTCACTGAGTTACTTTAACTGAGCTCCTTCATCAAGCTTGGGAGAAGGATATGTTTCACAATCTGTTTTCTGGCATGGTCAACTTTTGTTGGGCCACTGGTGGGTATTATGTGGACAATGTGCTGACTAAAATTTAGAGATATGTGTAGCAAGACATAAAGGTATTTGAAATGGCCTGTCTGCTCTGGGGAGGGCCCTTGCGCTGTGTGCTGCTGGAGAGAGGAGGTAATTTTCCTTTGAAGGGGAGCACGGCAAAAAAACAAACTTATTTTAGTCTAACTGGCATTGAGGACAAGATTGTTTTATGTAAATCAATTCTAAACTCTGTGGATCTCAGACTGCAGAATGGTAGTGATTAAGTCCAGGAAATATTTTTATTTATTTAAAAAATTTTCCAGAGCTGGTCATCAGTGCAGAGATAGTGCTACCACTCTTGACAATGGCGATCATGAATCAGGAGCAAAATGGGGTCATTATGGGGAAGTTGAGAGGAGGCAGTCAAAACCTCCTTTGGGTAGGCAGGGTTGTCTCCTCTGATGAAACACTGACACCTGGGTGACCACAGTTGGCCGTTGGACCAGAAGGACCAGCAGAGATGAGGCAGAGATAGATGTTGACATGTTAACATGCTTAGTATGCACACATCATGTCAACATTCTATATGATGCCTTGAGATGGGGGAGGTGAAACATGGAAAATGGGCCCTGGCACAAGGGGCTAGGAACCCCAGTATATGTGGTCCACCCACCCTTGACCTGCTTTTCCAAAGAAGATCCTTCAAGAAAATCCTGTTGAGGTGTGCCCCTGCCCTCAACACTACCTTGTGAGCTATCCCTGGCACCATGATGGCCTGGAGAAGAACTGAGATAAATGGAATTGGATGGGCTCAGGTGTCAGTGACTGAAGGGACATAAACAGAGTGAAAATAAAGTTTTACCAGAAGAGTATTTTGAACTGCATGCAGCTAATTTCCAGGTGCATCCTTAGGGAAATGGACATAGAAGTAGAACAGAATAAATAAGATACAAAAATAAAGTGCAAAAATTAACAATCAGTGCAGGTAAAGTTCAAAACTGTATTCTGGGTGAGCAGGTGCATGAGTACAGTATCAGCAGCGTTCATGTGGAATTCGGCATTGAATGCACTGTTGTGATAATTAATAAGCCACCAACGCCTTGAGAAGAACTTTCAAAAACGTAATATTTGGACACAAAACAGTTTATATTTATCATTAGCTCTGTCTATGTTATCAGAAATAATTTTTACTAAAGTCATATGCATGAAAACAAGATAGTTGTTCCTTAGCTCCTTTTTTTCTCCCTTCCCAATCTGGTGTCATAATACTCTGCTTGTGACAACACAGTTATTCTCACTGAAAAATATGTCACAATAGAGCACTATAATGTTAAGAGGGAATATAAAATGGGCAAGGAAATCCCTATGTCATGATTGGCTGAGACTTGGTTCTAGCCATGGCAATAAGAGAGTACCACCAATGTTTAAAAACAAGTCCCTGACAACCAGGGCAACTCACAGAATTCGTAGGCCAGTTATTCCTAATTTCCATCACAAACATGACTGCAGCCTTTACTCATACATAAAAAACCTCAACTAGGCCCTAAAAATAAAAGTATATTAAATTAAATAAAGTAAGTAAATAATGTAGTGTTATTTACACTCATGAGCCCCCCTTACACGCATACACAAATCTTAAAAATCAATTACTATTCAGAGTTTCCATTGCTTGTATTTCTTTGATTACCATGAAAAATCCCCCTCCTATCCCTACCACTTTGCCAGAGAACTCCCTGCTCCTTACCTGGCAACAGATAAAATTGAGGTTCTGGCTCCACTAAAGGCCTGTGTGTGTGTCTTTGTGTGTATGCCAGTGGACCTGTTAAGAATTTTGAATTCATGTATTCCATGTTACCATTCTGTGTGTGTATTCATGTATTCCATGTTACCATTCTGTGTGTATATGTGTGTGTGTGTATGTGTGTGTGTGTGTGTTGGGGGGAGGAGCATTCTACTACTGGAATAATGCAGAGCTTTGAATTCTTCTATTCTATGATAAACATTCACACAGTGTATTGAGTGTGAAGAAAGACAGATGACTGACCGGTGAAAAACATTTGTAGAGGGACTATTTTACATTATTTAGCAACATTTTAGTGTATTTTTTTGTGGCTTTGAAAACTTTTAGAATATTCTTTTTTTGAAAGTTGCCTATGGGCCCATTTTATACAAGCAATTAGACATGGCTGTGTGTTAGTTGTACTGAGATATCAGCACAGCCAGAGACTGAAGGCACTCGGCCTGTGGCCTCGTGCCTCACTACGCCTGTGGGTGTGCGGGTATCTCAGTACGACCAACACCTAGCCATGTCTTATTGCTTACATAGGCTATAGAGGCAGATGAACGCTAATGAATAAGATCTTGTTTTGTGAGGATTTCTTCAGCAATAAATAATGGAGAGGGGAACTCTATAGAAGATATATGAAATGCAAGCTGAATTGAGTCTAAATATTAGGATTTATTTTTTTCAAGGTTTTCTGCAGACATCATCTGCTCATTGACGCATTAATAGTTGGAAAAGCAGGGAATAAAGGATGGGACCCTGATGGCGAAGAGGACATTATCTGTTATCTTGAGGAAAGCAGTTGTTGTGGAGTGGTTTGATCTGAAACCAGACTGGATGGGAATTAGGAGGTCATGAATCGATCTGGTTCCTGGATAGTTGTTGTAGTGTGTTAAAAAGATTGCTGCATTGTGTTGTAGTGTTCTTCTATCTTCAAATAAATTCAAGCAACACAAAATGGATGTTTCCCTCTGGTTTATTTTCTGTTTGCGAGTCTTCAGTACAAGTATTTTGGTATACTTCTCAATACAGGTATCTGGCTTTTGTTTGATGCTAACTTATTCAATTTTATACAAGGTTTATGTAATGTTTTCTTATCTTAAAAACTACTAACTCCCTAATATAGGCCAATCATATAACAAAATAACCTATTAATCTTAGGGTGTGGTGAATAACAGTCAACGCATAGAGATAACAGTATTACACATAACATCACAAGGTGTTATGGTGTTATATTCTTGCACAATCTCATAAGTGTTGACTTCTTTTATAGAAGGCTCTGTATGTGCACACCGTTTATAAACAGGTAGTGCCATCCTAATAAGGGCATACTATCCTGTTCCAGTTCCCCATAGAACGTCTAAATGCTGACCATAATAAAATCATAAGGTAAAGTGTTGTGTAATCATCACAAGACAGGGATCACAAGAATTTTAACTAGGTCTTGTGAGAAACTGTCATAGCTAACTATTTGAGTAAACACATTTGGTTATATAGTATAAAAAAAATTTCACTGAAGCATTCTGCAAAAAGGCTATACTTTAACACTCATTCTAACTATTATAAAAGGTTAAACTGAAATAAGTGTTACAATACAAAATGTTACTACAATATCTTACCTTTGTGACTTTCTATACTTGGAGATCACACAAGACGATGTTGCCATTGTAACATTTGTATTTGTTGAACCATGTGTTTTATTTTACGATACCATAATTATTGTATAATAATAATAACACATATTACTGCAATACCGCAACCTACCACTACTAGGGTTGGACTAGTACCCAAGCAGCCGATCCCCAATCCCACCAGGATATAATAGGGATATATGATGACTGTCTTTTTACCTCTTTAGCAGAGGCCTTTTGTGTCAAAATAAGTCCTTTTGTTTGTTGATGATACAACAAGGCACCAAGTATCATTTTATTAATTTTGGGTAAGTCGAAATGAGATGGAGTTGCCAAATCAGTAACTCTAAGGCCATACTGGAACCATTAATATGGGTAACGTGTTCGGCTATAGGCAGTCCATTCTCTGAGGGTCCAATTTGCAACCCACCAGGTCTTGTCACTGCACCCCCATACATTCCAAGGCTGACCTGCAATTACACACCATGATTGGTTCTATCTCATAGCTTGGCGGTATTGATCTGCAGATGTTAGGGTAAATTTACATTGTTCAGGAAACCATGTGGTGGTTGATGTCTCTTCCCCACATATCAAGGTTTCATGTTCTTGAACACACTGTTGCTTAGGTAAAACAACATATTCATTGCGTACTGTTATAATAGTGTCACCTGGTATTTGGAGTCTTATGACTTGGTCATGTATTAATACTCCCAAATTACTGATTTGCCACGATATTTTTGGTGGTTCGAAACATACAGGTATTATCACTAGTATGGGAATCACATGTCGCAGCACTTGCGCATACTGATTTGGTGAGTTCCATACTTTTATCATAGCTAAGGGTGGTAGGAATGCAGTGGGAAGATCCAATAACCTAGTTATATCGGTCTCACCTATTTCTAAGGGTAACCTATTGGTTTCAATTCTATTCAACTCATTAACTAGATAAGCATGTGCTTCAGCAGCTAATTGAGAACAAGCCAGTTCTTTATAACTTTCTCTAGACATATTAGAAAGTGAGCTATAAAAACGAGCTGATATTTGTGCAATAATTTGAAAATTCTGTAAGGTTTCTCTGAATGCAAACCAATCAATTTCTTCATTATCAGCCGCTAATTTTACAGTAGTTGATAATGGTCCAGTAGCCATATCCTTTAAAGTTGTTTCTAAGGAATGAATATGACCTTTTAAAACCATAGAATCTATACCAGTAGCAATTCCCAATCCTGAGCCTAACCAGCCCCACACGTCTCTTTTACGCCAGAGTAAGCCTGGTGTTGCTTCTGCAGGAATTTGAAATGATCACTTCCTGTGTCTATCATGGTATCGATTTAAAATATTATTATAATATTGCTGCCATACTATTACCAAATCCCGATTCATACATTGAAGTGGTAATCGTGGAAAAGGCAAATGCAGCAATACATTATAATACTGTAATTTACGAGGATAATATAGAGGATATACATTTTGTGTCAAGATAATACCATCTGATGGGGGCAGAAACTTTTGCCCTGGTATCCCTTGTTTTTGATACACTATATCCCAAGCCCCAAAATTACGCCATGCCGTTAAGTTAACATTACAGGACATTCCTGGCCAATGTGCCTTTTGAAAGACACGCTCATATGTTAACAATGGATATACATTTTTTAATGGTAACACTGTAAAAAATTGCTTTAATCCTACCGTATAATTTGCTACAATAGGTATATTAAATAAAAAATGCCACATATTGCGTCTTGCACCATAAGAATAATTTGACGCAATGGTATCCGATGGATATTGTAATATGCCTCTTAATTTTATTCGTAACAAATTTTGTTCTTTTTCTATCAGATTTGTCATATCTCCCAATGTAGAATGGATATAAATTCCCTTCTGGGCTGTTGTGTTCACTACACACATCACCGTGCCAGGCCAGGCTTCTGGCGAACATCCCCATGTCGCATTTTGGCATTGTCCATAACAAATAAAGTACCATGTTTTATTTATTTAGTTTTTGTTGACCGGGTAAGTGCACTAGACAAATCCTGCCTATTTTCAGGCATGACCCAGGGAAGGGGGATACAGATGAATGCCAACTGACCTTGAACCAGATTAAGCTGTTGGTGGTATTTTTAGTGAATGAGGGAAATTTGGCCAGGCCACCGGGGAAATTCCCCTACTCTGCTGCTGCATTGCTGCCAGTAGAGGCCAGGCCATTTCAAGATGGCTGCTCCAAGTGAACCAAGGAAGGTGGAGGAAGCAAGTGAGTAGGAGGCCAGCCTCAACTCTTACTCCAGGCTTAGTAGAGGCTTCAGCCGTGGATATGGCTGAGAGAGATTCGGATGCAGATTTTCAAGATGCCTTTGTGGAATGGGAACAAGCTGTAGTGGATTATAAAAAGAAGAAAGTGGTCAAGTTATTGTTTCTTTACAAACTGAAATGGAATCGGGTGAGATTTGAACCTGAGTCTGGGAGCAAACCAGTTCTTCCTAGCAAGCAGGCTGGTGCTCCTATTCGTGGAGACTCTGGAACTGTTTCAAACTCTAAAAATAAAGAAGAGTTTATTTTTCAAACGAGCCTGTGGAGCGTGTTGTTTCAGCGAACAGAGGACTTCAAGCGGAGAAATCGACAAAAGGATCACAGGATGTCGGCTCAAAGCGAAGAGCTTCTGGAAGGTACTGTGCCTGTGTCTAAAATCATTTCCACTGATACTGTTAGTGTTGGGGAAGCGAATCCCTTTGATTTTAAAATACAGACTTGTTCCGTCTTTGAAGCTCCGCAGAAGCGCGCTGAGCTTGTTAATGATGCCAGGTGCGCTAATGATAGCACTTGATAGCTCTAAGGCTGAGCGCTGGTTTGCTTTTTAGCCCGCAGCAGAAAGAAAATTTCAGCAGGGGCTTGAGATGTAGGCGTACAAAAGCAGGAGTACGCTTTAAATCAAATACAGGCTGGCAGTGTTTTCGTGGTTAATAGCGAGAGTGCCACAACGCTAAGCTCAATTACAGAGGACACAAATTGCAAAGGTGGAAAATCTGTGACCTGAGTAATGATTCAGTTTTGTTTTCCCTTTGGAGACAAAGAGGAACCACACCTAAACAAAATGACTGGTTTTGTCTTTAAACACCAGAATAAGGAGAACTCTTTATCTGACCCAACAGTAACTTATCAGTCGTCTGCAGGTTCTAGCGAGGGTTACTGAAATTTTTTCCCAATAATAAAAAAAAAAAAAAGAAGAAGAGGAGTCAAATCCAAATATTCCAATGACTGCTTCCCTCAGGTACAAAATGAAGGAACACATGTTACTTGGTCACCACAAAAGCTTTATGTGTGAGGTGGGTGGAAACAAACAGTCTCAGGGAATGGAAGCCTGACCCTGCATGGGATTTGAACTCAACCTTATCGCAGCACTCTCCAGAATGGTTTCCAGTTTGTCAACAGCAGAAAGGGTCAGAGTGTGAGATGAATAATAAATTAGAGAAAGAATCTTTACATCCTCCTTCTGGTACTTCTAGCCTGAACAATCATTCTGCTTTACTATTACAACGGCAGGAACCTATGCAGAAGAATTCAATTGCGGTTAATGTGCAGCCCCCCCTTCTTCTGCTCAGAAACCTTTGATGTCCGAACTATTTTCAAATTCCCATAGGGAAGCTGCTCCAAGGCGTAATGCGTAAGATTGAGATATAAAGGAGGGTTGGAAGCAAGGCCCGATAGGTATTATATGGGCAAAACTCTTACTAAAAGACTCATTAAAGTTTACACCGAGGATGTTTATGCTTCACAATATTTTAGGGAAGACAATTATGACATCAGTTTTCGTTCTCAACATGCTTTAGACCTGTTTTGGGTTAGGTACAACCAAGTTAAGTTTTCACCTGTTTGGACTCCTTTATTGTTATTCCCCTATCTAAACCACTACTTAAATTTGTCACAATATGTTTGGAACGAGGGAGTTTGGGTAGAGGATATAACATTTTGGTTAAAGAAAAATGAGGTATTAAGTGAGCCAGAGCCTATCTTAGATATAGAGGGTTTCTGGACTGGTGGATGGAAGTATAAAGTTAAACTAAGGCAGTCAGAGACAGGGATTGAACATATTCCTAATTCTTTTCTTTTGGGAAAGATAGAGGGGTATGTTTTATAGTGGACAACCTCGTGCATGCTACAAATGTGGTGCTAGAACACATCTTTCAAGTGTCTGTGACAAACCTCGCCGACAATTGTGGAGAGATAGGGCATTTAACTATGTTTTGCAATAACCAAGCTAGCTGTGAGTTATGTGAAGCTAAAGGTCATACATTTAAAATGTGTCCATGGGCTGCTCAAAGGACAGCACAATGTTCTAATTCCGAGGTTTTCATACAGAAAGCACAAGACACCATGGCTAAAGCTTCCTCACAGTGTGAGCATTCCCCACCCCAGGCTACTACTCAGGCTAAAAAGACAACTGACTCAAAAGAGGGGTTAAAAGATAAGGGTTTGGATAAGGGTGGGGATAAGGGAAAGCTATTTTCAGCAGGTAGGGCTGGTAGGCTGGAATCACCTTCAGATGGGGAAGGGTTAAAGAAGGATAGCATGGTTCTTCATAGCCTTTCAGAATTTCCCCCGGTTTGTTATGAGGAAGGAGCAGTTAAGGAGGTGGGTTCTGTAGCCACAGTAAGTAAATCAGTGGTGAGGTTGCCCCAGAGAAGATCTACTAGAAATCTACTCTCAAAACTCCCCCCTCCCCCTTCAGTAGTTCAGATTGAAACTAGTAACTCTTATGCAGCTCTGTTCTCTTCATGGGGTAATACTGAGATAGAGGTTGAAGACTCCGATTCTCAAAAATCCTCCTTTTCATCTAGGTCTCAAATTTTTGATAACTATAAGGACAAGAAAAAGAAAAAGAGGAAAAAATAATGATTGCTTCTTTAAAAATGGCTATGAGTTTGGCATGGGGTTCTTTAAATGTTCATAGTTTATTAAATAAGGTCCAAAGACAAGCCTTTTTTATTACATTCACGACTTTCCAATTTCTGTATGCTTCTTGCAGGAAACATGGATGTACTCCATAGAACAGTCGGTATCTTTTAAAAGAGAGTGGTTCTGGGGCCCCTCATTTTGGTCTTTTGGAGAGGACTCTGCTGATGGTATAGGAATTGTATTTAACTCATTTGACTTTCCACTGCATAATCTAATTGATTTAATACCAGGAAGGGTTCTGATCGTGGATGGAAGTGGCAAGGGTTATGTTTTAGGTTCATTAATATCTATAATCCCAAGCGAAAGCGGGTAGGGTAAATTGCTTAAAATGGTCCAGCCTTTTTTACTAACAACTGTTAGAATATTATGGGAGGTGACTTTAATTGTCCTATTTCAGCTCATTCTAAATCTAAAACTAAAAACATACTGTGATACTAATGCTTTAGAGAAAATTATTAAGGAGGCTGGTCTTTGAATTGTAATAATGGTATGCAGGCAGGGGTAGCTTTTCCTTTAAAAGGGACATGTTTTACTTTAATTGATCATATGTTTGTATCAGCTAATATGCAATTAGAGTCCTTTAAAATATTTCCTTGTGAGTTTTCTGATCATTCCCTTTTATTTAGTATTTTTGTCTTTTGGATGTGAAAGAGTGTAGGCATACTAGATGGAAACTTAATAATTCTTCTTTGGATCTTCCTTTTATTCAAGCAGGAGTAAAATACCTTTTAAGTGCTAGATTATCGGTGGCCTCTTTATATTCAGACCTAGGAGATTGGTGGTTGGAAACAAAGCTGATTTAAGAAATTGGTTCAAATCTCAAGGAGTTAAAACAAAAATCACAATTTTCTACGTTACTTAGGCATTAGGCAACAATTACAGAGGCTCATGACCATAGCTTATCGTCCAGGTATGACTATTCTGAACAAATTGCTAACCTAAAAGCTAAGATGAGAGATTTTCAATATGACAGAGGCAAAACCATGCAAGCCTATTTAACTAATGGAATTAAAAATCACCTATTGGAGATCCTTTTTGTGATGTGTAAACAACTAAGAGAAGCTACAAGAATGGAGTTACTTAAGAACGGATGGTAGTATGGCTTCTTCTGTATCTCATTTATTAGAAGTGATTGTAGACCACTATCGCTCTTTAGAACCCCTAGAAAAGATTTCAATCTCTTCATGGATGCTTACTTAAAGGAGATTGTGATCCCAGGTGATCAGTTAAGGGACAGAAAGTATGGGGCCCAATTACACAGATAGAAATCTTGAACTCCATTAGGCTTTTGAAATTGAATATTTCACCAGGGATAGATGGATTTCTAATAATCTTTTATAAAAATTTGTTGAACAATTAAGTCAGTGCCTTTTCTACTGTTCAAATTTTTTTCTAGATAAAGCCATTATTTTTCGTTCCTTTTCAGAAGGATTATTAATTTACATTTTAAATCAGGAGAAAGCAAAACATTGCTAACTGGAGACCAATTACTTTTAAATTCAGATTATAAAATATTTACTTGTATTTTAAATAATAGATTAAAAATTATGCGAAAGGAGTTATTTCACCTTACCAATATTGTGGATTACCTGATAGAGCGGGTTCAGTCTGCTCTTATGTTAATTAGGGATGTTATTGAGCATCTCTCTGATATAGGATCGATTTAGATGTTTAATGACTGCAGACTTGGATAAAGCCTTGATAGAGTCTATTTGCCCTTTCTCTTCCTCACGCTTAAACACTATGGGGTGCCAAACCAATTAGTGGATATCATAGAGAAATTGTATAGATAGTTATTTTGTGTTTCCATATTTAAAAGGTTATAAGGCAGAATGTTTTAGATTAAATACAGGCGTTGTCAAGGGTGCCGCTTAGCCCTCTTCTTTATATTTTGCTTTAGATCCCTTTCTACAAATTATAGCTTCAAGTCAGAAATGGAAGGTATGACAGTCAATAATAGATCAGATTTGCAATTAAGAATCCAGGGCTATGCTGATGACTTAGTAGTATACCTTTGAGGATTATGCTTCAGTAACCCATTTTGTGTCAGCCTTCAAGGACTTTTCCAAGGTATCTAATGCAAAATTAAATTTAAATAAAACTAAGGGATTATTAATGGTGCAACAGGGATTAATGAGGTATGGCAGGAGGGCATTTATATTTCTAGGATTCCTCTTAAAATATTAGGAATTAAGTTTGGTTCCCAGAACATACCTATTGAGAATTGGGAAAAGTGTCATTACAAAAGTAGAGTCTAAAGTGAATAGGTGGAAACAGTGAAACTATCCAAATTGAAAAGGGTGCAAGTCATTAAGCAATTTCTTCTCCCTATGGTACAATATGTAGCCATGATTTTTCCCTTCAGTGCTTTTTGAATCAAAGTTATACAGTTTGTTTTTCAAATGTTATGGGGCAATCTTTTAAATCCTGTTAAAAGGGGTTACCACGTACTTGATGAAAAATAAGGGTGGATTGGGTATGGTTGATCCAGTTATTTTGTGCATGCATTATTTCTTGTTAATTCGTTAAAGAAGTATTAAAAGCAGACTCAAGTGCTGAGGAGACTTGGTATTTAAAAACAATGGGTAAATATTTTAAGAACTGGCTTAATTTGGCTCCCAAACTAAATCGTCATTTAACTGTACCTTTATATTTTAGGCCTTCACCACAGAAATTGTTTAAATGGCAGATACAAAAACAGATAATTTTGAATAACAACATGAAAGGGCTTTACCGTTATCTAATGTCAACTGTGCGTCCCTTGGAACCAGGATTTAAAAATTGCCCTACAGTATTAAATGATAAAGTTTTGGTACAATTAAACAATATTAGGATGCCTCAGAAACAATGGGAAACACAGTGGTTAATTTTCTATGGGAGATTAAATGTCAAAGGTAATGCGAAATATAAATCTTTACAGGAGAGAATGTGTCCATACCTAGAATGTATTAATGTGGAGGAATACATGGACATTTTTCTCAGATGTTCATATGCTATTGGTCTATGGAAGTATTTAGCTAACTTAAGGGATTTAGATGGTTATGTAATATGACTTATGATTTATTGATTTTAGGTTGTTATCCAGTTAATTTATCAGAATTCCATGAAGAGACTTTGTCTTTATTCTTGGGGTGTTTAAGATATTATTTATGGAAAGCCAGGGTACAATGGGTTCTTTATCAAAAGAAAATGCTTATTTTAAAGGTTAGTGAATTGATAATTAAGGTTAATTCAAATTTATTCTCTAGATGCTTTAAGAGTTACCTCAGGAACCCTCGGAAATGGTGGAAAGGGTTTTTCACTTTATTAAATTTAAGTAAAATGTGTGGATGTTATAGAAAAGTGTATTTAGCGATAGCCATGAGGGTAAAGTTGGCACAAGTTCTGTTAAATCTACAGTTTCTTATGAATGCTTTGTTTTTTGTGGTATTTAAGTAATTATGTTTAATTGTTTTCTCTCTGTTATTGAGATATTATTTGTTCTAAATGTGTTATTGTCTTTATGTTATTTTGCCAATAAAACACCCCTACCTCTTTTGATAAGTGCCATGGGATCTTTAACATCCACCTGAACTACCACCAATCCAGGCAGATGGGACCTCGGTTTAACGTCTCATCCGAAAGACGGCACCTCAGAAGTGCAGCACCCCTCTCATGCTGCACTACAGTGTCAGTACTGAGATATTAACCCAAGTGCCAGATGTGGGAACTGAACCCACAGCCCTTAACAAGAAGATATCCAGTGTGTTCATGCCGTTCTCCCAACAGCATGGGGAAACCTCACACAGTATGATTGGCATAATTTTGGTTATTTAAACTGTTCCATATATGCCCTGGACACCCTTTGTGTCTGTTGTAAGTTGCCAGGATCAGCAAGGTACAGCTCAGTATAAGCACAAGAAACAGCATTGTACTTTACCTAGTGGGAGAAACAGAGCAGTATCAGTTGTTATCATTTAAAGGCTGATACAATTTACATTGGTCCACATGGACCCATTTGGTCTCTGTAGACCCTCGTCGTACTCGTCGGACCTGAATGACCCATGGTCCCAAAACATAAATGACGTCCATAGGGTCCCATCCAATTAGCATCCCATGGTCCTTTTTGACCAAAATTTTTCACCATGACGTGATGACCCCTATCAATAGGCGATATCAACTTTTTGTCATGTCTCTGTTTGTTTTTCCAATGAGTCTGTGCCACATTTCTGGCAGCGTGGGGTAAATAAACAGCTAACTGTTTTTGTAGCTGTTGCAAAAACACATCAGATTTGATGCGATCCAACACTGGTGTTGATAGATCTGGATCTGATGGATAATACAGCCGCATATCTCGTCCAGTCATCAATTGATATGGGCTATAGCCAATACCCTTGTTTTCCGTACCTCTAATACCCATTAGGATTCCTGGTATGTGCGTCACCCACCCTTTACCAGTATCCAACACTGCTTTTTTCAGTGCATTTTTCAAAGTGTGATTTAACCTTTCTACCATTCCGGATGATTGTGGATGGAAATAGAAACGTTGAGTGATACCCAAAATATCACACAAGGCTGTCATTACTTTTGCTGTAAAGTGAGTTCCTCTATCACTTTTGAGTATTCTGGGAATATTCTGGGAAAACATCTTGAGAACACCTGTTCTCATAGCGCTTTTGCAGTAGCTGTAGCACTATCATTTTGTATGGGCAATGCTTCTACCCATTTGGAAAATATGTCAACAATGGCTAGTAAATACTGGAACCCCCCTTTGACAGTAGGCAAGGGCCCCACATAATCAGTTTGTAAGCTGGACCAAAGACCGTCCGCTAAGGGTATACGCCCTAACGGAACCCTCTTACCTGACACTGGAGGATTTATCTGTGCACAGATGAGACAAGCCTCCAGGCATTGCTTGACATCTTTTCCAATTTTTGGCCACCAATATATTTTTGTGCCAACATTTTACAAGTTTTGTGGAGTCCACAATGACCTCCAATTCAATGATTATCCATGATAATATCTTTTCTGAATGAAGCGGGTGGTATCCACTTCCTAATCCCAGGTTGTCGTTCCTATATCTTCCATATCTTCCCATACAGTAACATGCTTGGTTGCACACCATCCAGTGTCTTTCCATTGGTTCTGACAACCCACTATCCAAGCATCTGTATCTTGGATATGCCCTAAACTTGGGACTTGTGAGATGGCAGCTATCCATTTAATATGGTGTTTGTCAAATTTGTCCATCTCCCACAATTGTGTAGAATCACCTCCTAGAGGGTCTACCCATATGTTTGTTTGTTTGGCTGCAACTTGAGCCAGATTATCCACTAAGTTATTGTTTAACTCATGGATATCCTTTGGATTCTTTTGATGAGCTCTTACTTTGCAAATTGCTATTCTCAAAGGTGTTTGAGCTCCTATGTCCCGTATATGTTGTAATATGGGAGCAAATGCAACAGGTTCCCCAGATGCTGTCCACATTCCTCTTTTTGTCCAAAGAGGAAGAAAGTCTAACAAGGAATTGACAACAAAAGCACAGTCCAAGAAGATATTAATAGCCTCCTGAGAGTAAGCCATAATAGCTCCACTGACTGCCTCCAATTCCACTCTAGGGGCAGAAAATGATGATGGGCATCGTACTAATATTTCTTGATTAGTACTCAGTGTCCATTTGGCATATCCTGTGTGGAAATGTCCATCCTCCCAAAAGCGAGAGCCATCTACATAAATATCTCTTGCATCAGTATTTGGTTCTGCAGCAAATATGGGTTTAAAATCGGTTCCCATAACAGTTACACAATCATGTGCCTCTCCCTCCCATGTCATTAATTCAACTAACATAGGTGAGGTACATTTTTCTACTGTGATATTTTTCCCTTGTAGAGCTAAAGTCCATTTAACCAACTGCTGTGAAAACACACCTCTCACATCCCTTTCAAGTAGGAATTTCACTGGAGTGTGAGACGTTTGCAGGATAATATTGTTAAACCCTACAATATGTTCTGTGGCTTGTATAGCCCAATATACAGCCAACAAATGTTTTACACATTCCTCATAAGTCTCTTCTACAGGTGTTAACAAGCGAGAAAAATATCCCACAGGACGTAAAGTCCCTGCTCTCTTTTGTAACAGTACTGCATTGATCACTTGATCCGTTGCTTGTACCTATATTACAAAATCAGAGGATTCAGAAGGACTAATGAGAGCTGGAGTTGTCATGAGTGCTTGCTTGAGAGCCAAAAAGGTTATCTGATGCTCTGGTTCCCAACTGAGAATGTCAGTCTCTTTTCCTCCTTTCAGTAGATTATACAGAGGTTTTGCCATGCTAGAAAAGGCTTCAATAAAATTGCTGCAAAATCCTACCATGCCCAAGAACTGTCATAATGCAGTCTTTGTCTTGGGTCTTGGTAACTGCTGTATTACCTGATTCTTATCAGGATCCACAGTTTGTCCTTCTTTGTTAATACATATTCCCAAAAAAGTAACTTGTGACTATTCAATGTGTGCTTTACTAGGGTTCAGTTTTAACCCTCCTTTACCTAAGACTGTTAGCAACTCATTCAATAAACTAACATGCTCTTGGTATGTATCAGTCTGCAATAAAATATCATCAATGTACTGTATTATTGCTTCTAGTACTGAAAAAACTAACAAGATTTCTGCTAAACATTGACGAAATAAAGTGGGCGATGAGTGAAAGCCTTGTGGCATGCACTGAAATATGTACTGTTTATCCTTAAAAGTAAATGCAAATTTATACTGACTATTGAGATGGACAGGGATGGACCAAAAGCCATTTGGCACATCCAGTACAGTATAAACTGTTGCCGTAGGAGACAATCGATATATCAAGTCAGGAAGCCTCGATACTACGGGAGTGACCAAGGACGTGACCTTATTCAGCACCCTATAGTCCACTGTAAGTCTCCAGGTACCGTTGGGTTTATGTACCGGCCAAAGAGGGGCGCTCACTGTTGAACATATGGGTCTAATGACCCCTTGTGACTGTAACTGTTTTAGTATCACACATATCTCTTCATATGCTTCTTTAGGAAAAGCATATTGTTTTTGGGGAGGGGGTCAGGTCCTTCTATTTGGACTTCCATATTTGATACCTGTCCACATTCTGTAGCATTTTTAGCTCAAATTGCTTCATGCCCTTGTACAATAGTTTTTATCCATTGTGGCACTCGTTTCCATAAGTCACTCATGTGATAAATCTTTAATGACTTTACTGTGTACACACTATGTGAGTCATCCACATTTGGTCCTGGGTTAGTAGTGCTTCCTTTCCATAAAATCATGTTATTAAGATCTACTACTAAACCATGTTGTGCTAGAATGTCCATACCCATGATGGTACCTTCATGTGTATTACATTTCCAAAATATACATTTCAATTGTTGTTCACCTATTTGAACCATAACTGGGCTCGTGGCATATGCTGTTATTACACCTCCTAAGAAACCTTGCAAATGAATCTGTTGTTTCCCGTGAGTTGTTAAAGGCATATCCCTATCTGTTATACTAACAGTAGCACCAGTGTCAACCAATATTACAATCTGGCACCCCCTTACCATCACTAATATTGTAGGGTGCCCTTCCCTATCCTCTTGTAATTGACCAAGGATTTGGAAGGTGGGGGCTTCGTTCGGTCATTTCTTTTTCTTCTCATCTCTAGCGAGAAGCTCTTCTTCATCCTCCTCTCCTTCTTCACTATCACTAGGAGCAGTAGGTTCCTGTCGAACTGCTGCAACTGTCTTAGTATTAATCAAATTACTAAGCATTTCAATACATTTTTGCAAATCTGCCTTACCACCAGGGTTAGCATTACTCTCTGGCTTTTGAGCTCATCTCCTCGCTAAGACTTGCTGTTTTTTCCTTCCATATCTCCACCTTTTACCCAACAATCACATTTAAAGTGGCCTACTTTATTGCAATTGTGACAGGTCAGTCTACCCTTGCCTTCTGTTTTGACAATAGCAGCTACTTTCTTTTTATCCTCTCCTTTTCCCGGAATCTCATCTTGTTGCATACGTCACCAATCGGTAAGCAACTATTCTTTTCTTAAGGCATTTTCCGCCTGTTTACACATCATATGTATTGACCCAGGTACAATAGTAGCCTGTCGATAAATTAAATTCAAAAAAGGCTCTTCGTCCTTATTTGGGTTGGCCAATCCTCCATATGTGGCATAGGCAGTGTATAACCTATTAATAAACATGATAGGAGACTCCCCGGGTTGCAGCGTGATCTCATAGATCCTGCTCCAATCTGTATGAGAGACTCCATGCATAGACTGTAAAACAGTCTGTATTTCATCTATGGATGCCCAATTATCATCAATCTCAGATGCATGTTGAGACCCCTTCATTTTATCCGGAAGACTTTGTAATAATACTGCTGACAAAGACAGCGTAACAATTTTACAAGCATCTTTATTAGTCAAATTAAAATTGGCAACTAATGTCCTCAATTTACTACAATATGGTACTGGATTTTGTCCGGGTTCCCATTTTACCAACTGGTCCACTAATTGTATAGATTCTGCAATAGTAAGATCCCTTTGAGAGGTAACTGTTTGTACCTCTACTTCTGCTTCCTCAGCTAATAAAGCTGTTAACTCTGCTCGCCTTTCTTCATCTGCCTTAATAGCAGCTTCATCCCACTCTGTGAAAGCTTGTAATTCTTGCATGAGTTTCTTTAAGTGATCCTTCTCTGACTGTTCCGTGGCAGCCTCATACTTTGTTTTTTGGCTATTCAATATGGCCTTGTTGTCTACTATTTTGGCCACTAGCTTTCCCCTCAGTCTATCTGTGAGAATTTTTGGGTGGGATTTACTTTTACGTTTTTTACCTTCCTCTTTGTCTTTCACCATTGCCGGTGCCATCTTGGGTTTTCTGCTTCTCATACTACACCCTTCCTCATTAGATTCCTCAGAGTTAGTATCAGATCTAGACTTGAACCAATGTCTGCCCCCTACACAGGTACATGGTATAGGTCTATCCTTCTTTACCACTTGCTCTGCTGCTTGTTTACATTTTTGTACTTGATGCCATAATTCTAAAGAAATTTGGCATTGTACCTGTGCTTCAGCTTGTAAAGTATACAAAGTTTGATCTTTGTACACTAAATCTTGTGCATGCTCTTGGTTAGCATGTTCTAACCTCTCTACAGCTTGTTGTAACTGCTGAGATAAGTCATGAATCTGGGCTTGACTTTTTTTATTAATACACTTAAGATTTTCTTCTAACTGGTTATTTGTAATCATTAATCTACATACTTCTCCTTGAGAAATATTTAATTTGTATTCACTGTTCTTAGTCTCTGTGACATATGTGGCTATGTTTAGGTAATGAGCATCATCTTTCTCTAACAGTTCTTTCTTCATTTGACACATCCTAGCAGTTATCTCTAACTGAAACTGTACGTACATTTGACATACAGTATGTTAGCTAACTTAGTTTTATCTGATTTACTTTTCTCATTATGATCTATACATTCTTTAACTAAACATAAGTACGCATCTTCCTGCTGTTCAGGAGAGCTGAACGGACCTTCTTTAAGGTTCACCTCTGAAAATTTATGTAATATGGAATCCATACTTACGTCAACAGGTTCACTGGCAAATCACATCTGATTTCACCTCAGCTTCCTTCTTTGTCTCTCCGACCTCCCTCCGTATGTGAATGATCAGTTCAGGTATGGTAGGCATTCCTCGTAGTGGCTTCCTTCTCTTCTCGGTTCTTTTGATGTCATCAGCAACCATATAGACTGTCTTCAGACATCCGAGTCATGGCACCAATTGTAGTGTGTTAAAAAGATTGCTGCGTTGTGTTGTAGTGTTCTTCTATCTTCAAATAAATTCAAGCAACACAAAATGGATGTTTCCCTCTGGTTTATTTTCTGTTTGCGAGTCTTCAGTACAAGTATTTTGGTATACTTCTCAATACAGGTATCTGGCTTTTGTTTGATGCTAACTTATTCAATTTTATACAAGGTTTATATAATGTTTTCTTATCTTAAAACTACTAACTCCCTAATATAGGCCAATCATATAACAAAATAACCTATTAAGCTTAGGGTGTGGTCAATAACAGTCAAAGCATAGAGATAACAGTATTACACATAACATCATAAGGTGTTATGGTGTTATATTCTTGCACAATCTCATAAGTGTTGACTTCTTTTATAGAAGGTTCTATATTGCCATTTATAAACAGGTAGTGCCATCCTAATAAGGGCATACTATCCTGTTCCAGTTCCAGTTCCCCATAGAATGTCTAAATGCTGACCATAATAAAATCATAAGGTAAAGTATTGTGTAATCATCACAAGACAGAGATCACAAGAATTTTAACTAGGTCTTGTAAGAAACTGTCATAGCTAACTATTTGAGTAAACACATTTGGTTATAAAGTATAAACAAAATTACACTGTAGCATTCTGTAAAAAGGCTATACTTTAACACTCAGTCTAACTATTATAAAAGGTTAAACTGAAATAAGTGTTACAATACAAAATGTTACTACGGTTGTGTAAAGATTAGCCTCTCCTGAAGTTTGGGTAGGACCACCAAAACAGTGATAGGTATATAACAGTTTGGATCAAGCCTGTTGCTGTACTTGTGGGGTGTTGGAACCTTGGCACATTTTCACATAGACATAAGTTTGTCGGTAGTAAAGCAGATACATCAGTGTTTTGGGGGCTTCCAGTTTTTAGACTGGTGAAGTGATTGTTAAAGATGCCTGCTATAGTGCTAGTAACTGGGTCTCAAGGGAGAACGGGTCATATTCCAGGTCAAATAATTGTGACTGCCTTCCTAAATATTTCAGCATTACCACTGCTTGTTGCCCGGTGATTTAAGGAGTATTGTGGTTTTGCACTATGGGCGTAAGGTTTACTCTGATTGTATAGTTGCCATTAGTACTGGCTAACAGTTGCAGAACCAGATTTATTGCATTTGGCCCTGGTGGCATTTCTCAAGGAAAAGAGCATTAAGGTTCCTGCTGAGCCAGGGTGGTTGTAATGACCCTTCACCATTGCAGTTCTCCAGGGGGCATGCTTGTCTCACAGCCTAACAAACTGCTGCTGAAGATAAGCTGGGCAGTCTTCATCAGGGATTATCTCTAGTTTGATAATTTCCTTTTGGACTTGTCAGACCTGATATTAAATCGCAATCTGAAAGTATATAAAAAGGAAGGCTATGAGAAAGAAAGACACAAAGCTTCTAGACTAACAAAATTAATGGATATACTCTAGACATCAGCTTTATGATGTACTTCAGAGACTTGCATACTCTTGCTATACATGCATGGATCTAGCATGCATCATATAACAGCAATACAACTTATTGCAGACAATATATTATTAAATATTTATTTGAAATTGCCATTTAAATATATGGTGGGATGGTGCCATGAGATACAATATCTCTTTTTCTTGGGGGTCCCTTGGCATAGCAGGGTACAAGTGCTTAGTTTTGTAGAATAGTGCAAATTGACAAACAAGTGATTGTTCCAAAGGGGATACCTAAATGCAAGTTACTCAGTACAAGATAGTTCATGGCACTAGTAGAGAACAATTACACATACAGCAGGAAGGGATGCTAGCCACTGGTATTGAAGGCTGCCTATTTTTAAACACACGAGCACTACTGAAAACAGAAAGAGAGGTATGTGCTAGCAAGACTGCCTACAGGCATATGCAAGTATGTACCCTGTGTGCCCTACTTTGTAGTGGTTACAGTACCGACTTTAAGTTGGGGCCATCCTGTGGAGAGTGTGTGGTGCTGGTGCTGCTGCCGAAAATATATTTTCAAAAGATCTTTGTAAAAGCCAATGACTTGGTGAAACATTAGACGTTTTGTTATTGTGGGCTTCTGAGCTTCTGAGAAATTTTTATGTGTCCCATGGGGTGATAAAATAAAAACTTTGCATATTTTACTACAGTTGAGCTGTGGACAGCATCCTTGTGTGTATGGTGTGCCGTGACTGCTTAGCTACAAGATTTTATGGTTGTCACAGAGCACCCAGTGGGTCTAGTGCAGCTCTGTTCTTGCCCGTTCTTTTAAATATGACCAGCTGTTGTCTAGCATGTAAGTAGTTAGCAAACCAGACAGCTGAATGGTTAGACAGTCAAAAAGAATGCAATTTTGCACAGAGTAGTCTGTGATCCACAGGTCAAAAGCTTTGGAGAGATTGACAAAGATTCTTCTGGTCAGCTTGCTCTTGTCCATGGCCACTCTAATGTGTGATGTGACCTTAATAAGAGCAGTGGAGGTACTATATCCCAGCCACAATCCATGTTGTGCTGGAGATAGTAGGTCATTGGTATAAAGATATTTAGTGAGCTGTGATGAAATCATTTTTTCCAAAAGCTTACTAAGGGCAGGTAGGATAGCTATGGGATGATAGTTGGCAATACATGTTGGGTTACCTTGTTTAAAGATGGGAACCACTCGAGCAGCCTTTCAGACATCTTTCACAATGCCAGTAAGCAAAGACGTGTCAAATATATGTGAGATGAGTAATGCCAGAGATGGAGCACCAAGGTGAAGAAGCTTAGGCTCCAGGTTGTCATGACCAGGACTAGAGTCGGGGGAGAGATAGGCCAATAATCCACAAACCTCACTGGCTGTAACAGTATTGAGGTGGAAAGAGGGATGAGGCACATATGAGGTAAGGGAGGGCATGGTCACCTCATGGGAGACTAGATCAGAAAACAGGGAGGTTAAAGGCAGAGAGGTCAGAGAACTGTTTATTAAAAGGGTTTACTATAGTGGTAGGGTTGTTACAGTTAATCCCATCAATGAGCATGTCACTGATTTGGTAATCTGGTGAGCCAGCAATAACAATTTTAATGTTACATCAAAAGCTCCTTGGGTCCTTAGAAGTGGCCAGAAAAGAGGATTTACAAAATTCACTCTTAGTGGAGTGGATAGCTTTCTTACATACATTTCTAAGCCATCTGTATTTAGCAACATCAGGCAGAGCTTGGGAGGCCTTATATTTGACCCAGCACTTGTTCCTGGATTTCATGAGGGTGAGCAGATCACTATGAAGCCATTTGGTAACAGTGCCCCTAACTATCCTTTTAATAAAGGAAGCATGTTTATTCTGTAGTGTGGGAAAATAGCTATGAAGAGAGTCAAAGCATATGAGGCATCAGCAGTAAGCAATACAGAAGACCTGTCAGTACACCCAAGATCATCAAGGAGGTAGCTAGATTCAAGCTTGGAAAGATCTCTAAGTAGAATAACCTTGGGAGGACTTTTTAGTGTAGAGACTTTCCAGACACAATAGATGGGAGTATGGTCAGAAAAAGAGTCAGGAAGTGTACCAGACATTAGAATTCTTTCAGCTCTTTTGGCTGAGATCCACTCAAGAAGAGTGTGCTTCCCGCGGAGGTTGACATTCTGGTGGGAGTAGTAATGAGCTGTGTAAGGCCAAAACCAGCAAACTGGGGTTCACATTGTTTATTACTAGTCCCCAGCCAGTCAAGGTTAAGGTCACCCCAAATCAACACCTCATTAGAGCCAGTCAGCTGACTAACTTTATCAAGAAGACAGGTTAACCCACTGAGGCCTCCAGCAAGCATATTACAAGCATATACTAGGTGAATATTCTTTGTGTTCCCCAGAAGGAGCAGCGAGTGCAGGAATTCACAAGTTGGGGAGGGAGGATAATCGTGTTGTGTAAGGGAAACATTCAGATGGCTCTTATAATAAAGAAGTAGACTACGCCATCCCTCTTTTTTTTACCAGGACAGTCAAGTCTAAGAAAATTAAAGCCTGGTAAGGAATAGACCAAGTCGGGTACCAAGTGCTTAAGCCAGTTTTCAGTCAGACAAACATTAATTGCCTTACTGCTGTGGCAGTAAGTAGAGAAATACAGTGTAAAAGGAGATTTTTTTCACAACTGATCAACATCTGTAATGGAGTCTCATACTTCCTGTGGGACTCCCAAGCATTAAATGTGTCACAGCAACTAACAGGAAATTCATACTCCTAGCCTATAGGTCCTCAGAAAAGCATTCTACAGTTTAGATAAGGGAGCAGCTCTAACAGCTGAACTACAGTAGCAGATACTGCACTTTCATATTTGACCATCACAATATGAATATATGTTTGCCCTAACTCTTTCTCTTTGTTGTCTACCTAATGTTACTTACATCAGTTTTACCTACAACTGCCGTTTACTAACTCCTTTTATAACCTGGCTCTTTACTGTGCTAATCTTCCAGTCTGCTCTGTATCATTCATTGCCCTCACATTCACCTGGCAAGTTGCCATATCATGCTTCCCTGCTCCTCATTTCCTAGCACTGTCCAATACTCTAGTCCAACTTTTCAGTTCACCCTGCAATGCTAAACATGACTTATGAGAAATGATTTACTATAATTCCTTTAAAATCAATATAGCTTTGCCTATATAATCTTCTTGGTTTGATTACTGGCTAAGTGCACTGAGCTAGTTGGCCTGCTTTCGGGTATGACCCAAATCATTTAGCAAAACTTTACAGGAACAGTAAAAACATTAACTTCCAATTCAAAAATCAGTCAAAAACATACCATGAAATAAAAACCACATACTTAAAGTAATCAGACATCTTCCAGCAAACAGTATTCAAGTTATTAACGCACCAGTTAAAACATTAGCACATGGATTAGTGTTGAATATGATCTGTCAACACCTTTTTTTAAAAAGATGCATGACTCTTGGTCAGGTGCAGAGAATTGAGAAACATCATGGGAGCTGCATGCTGGTGCCCATCACAATGAACAGCTAGCTTCAATAACTATCAGGACAATAGTGGAGGCACACTGAATCACCAATAGGACAGGAAAGGGGAAATTGTTTAGCCAGGAAAGGCACACTAAGCCAGAGCTTGTTTCCAGGTGTGACCTGGGAGCACAAGGAAGTTAAGTGACTTGCTCAGGGTCACACAGTATGCAAGTGGGGCTGATGAGATTCAAACCTAGGTCTCCAGGCTTGCAGCTTGGTGCCCTTAACCACTACTCTATACTGCCTTCTACACCAAAAGCAGTCTCAAGCAAATATACTATGTATGCAGAGGACTGAGAAAATCATTCCATCATTTAGTTGTAGAGGCAGAACATGCTTTCTGTCCCATTGTTGTCTTGACATTTGGTTCAAGAAGTAATTGTGTTTTAGATGACCTAAGGTACTTGGAGTTATTGTTGACTACCAGAAACTCAAACAAAGGTGAGCAATCTATAACCCTTAAGAGTTTGTTAATAAAGCAACCTTAAATAAAAATTCCATGGTTTTAGGGAGAACCAGCCCAAGGCATCATATAATTGACAGTGGTCAGTTCTGTATTTTGCTGCCAGCTCAGCATGACAAATGTTACTGTAAACAGTGTTTAACTTTCCAAGTTCAAATATACAGTAGCTGCGGTGCTAGAGACAATGAGGTAACCGTAATCAAGACAGTGCAATAATGTTTGGTTCAAATGGCTAGATGAACCTCTGGTGTCAGACAATGTTTTAGTCTATATATACAGCCCTGAATTTCTGATTTGTTGCTCTGCATAAGGCAGTGATACACTCTGTGTACAGTATGTTAAGCAAGGGTCCAAAAGAATCACCAGGTGTTTAAAGGACATAACTTGCCCTAGAAAAACATAATTCATGTCCTACAATAGATCTGTAAATGTCTATTTTCCTGCCACCCACCAACTGGTTGTCAATGTCTATATAACGACACCCCAGGATGCACCTGGAGATGAGCTGTCATAGCTCAGGGTACCTTTCCCACTCCATTTTACAAATAAATAAAATTTAGCAGCTATTAATGAACTGTGTTAAAGTCTTTGCATTGAGTGAGGGAAGTGTCAGCTGAAAGCTTGGAATGAAATAAATAATAAGGTCATCTGTGTGCAGCAATGTGCTAATATGTAAGCAGAGGTCAGCTGTGTGCAGCGGTGTGGTACTATGTCAACAGAGGACAGGCATTATATTTGTAAATTAAGAGTACAGCAAAAGCCCCATTATTGAACCCTAGGGTGCTTATCCACAGCTGGAAGAAACCAAGAGGCAGCATCACCCACTCTAACTTGGTGCTTTCTTCCTGCCAAATAACCACCAAAGAAGCATAAAGTGTCAAGGGAAATGCCCAGAACATTTAATCTCTGCAATAGAATATTAAGATCAGATCAAACACCTTGGTCAGGTCCATGACCACTACTCATGTTAACTGCCCACGGCTCATTGCTGAACCTGACCAAGCCAGTATCGGTACTTTGGCCATGTCTAAAACCATGCTGCTGCTGCTGCTGCTGCTACTGTGGCTACTGTGAGGTAAGTAAATCATATAGTTCACCATTGAAATAAGCACTTCACCTTCAAAAAATTTGAATTTTATCTGTTTACTTGTCATGAGTTAACTTTCTTAATCGGGAACTTGGGCGGGCTGGTTGGACCAGTGGGCTGTTTTTGCCACCATTGTCTATGTTTTTTTTTTTTTCTGTTAGCAGTAGTCCTCTGTATGAGTGCCCTCATTTTCTGATTGTTGAAATCTAAGTTTGTTCCCAAAAGCTGCATTAGCAGAGAGAAGATGATGTCACTGAGCTTGTTTAAACAGTGCATCTCTATGCAGCAAGTCTAAGTAACCCTAATAACTCTTAAGAAAAACACAAAGTGAAAGTGATTGACAAGAGAAAAAAACTCCTGTTCTACCACTCCTAAGAAGTTGAAACAAATTGAAGGTAAATGGGGGCATTTCAATCCTCTACTCTTAGTTATTTTGTTATTCTAAATCAGCAGACTGGCATACTGTAGAGACGAATGGGTGCTGACACATCATCTTCTCACTGCTAGTGCAGCTCCCAGGAAGAACTGAGATTTCAACGATCAGAAAATGTAGTCACTCTGGATAGTTGAAAAGGAGTACTGCTAACAGTAAAAGTAAACTTAAACTAATTTTCACATTCCCCAACTGCTAGAGACATGGAGCTGATTGGTGACTAGAAACAGATAACATTCACAATATGTGAGGATGTAGTGCTCTTTTAACAGGCTAATAACTAAGTTTACTCAAGGGAGAAATAATTAAAATGGGTCATTAGTTCTCAATAGACATAGAGCTTCTTCATCCCTTTGAAACTGGTGCAACCTGGGCAAGCTTCCAAATACCAGGCACAGCCTGAACAGTGAGAGAAAGGCTGAACATTTTTGGCAAGGGCAGTGCTATTGAACTAGTAGCCTGCCTTAGAATCATATTTCCCCCAGCTCATTACTACCAGTGCCTTAGAGACAAATTCGGCAGTGACTCAGACTGTCAGTCTCTTTGACTGTAACAGCTTTCTTATAGTAGGGTGGCCTACTAGTGCCAGAAAACCATTGCCCATTTCTTTACAATTTATGCCACAAGCAGTAGTAGAAAAATATTGTTTATAACTTGCCAAATCAGATAATTTGACATTGAAGGCATTTGCTATTTGTTCTGAGTCACAGCATTCTTCGTCTCCCACAAAACATTTTCCTATTATTTGTTGCTGGCTAAGATTAACTACAGAGTTTATTGTAGCCCAATATTTTCTAGGATTGCAAGGCTGTTTACTTGCTGTTTAAAGGGGAAAATTCATGAATATTGGCTGGCATTTTTTGAAAGATCATAAAAAGTTCTTTTTAATGAGGTACTAGGCTCTCCTGTAACTAGTAGCAGTTCGGAGAAATAGATGACTGAGTCAATTCAATATTTATACTACATTGCCACCATTTTATGGAACAGTGTGATGTCATAGAGGGACACGCCGTGCCTAGCTACATGTAGTCAAGTGGTACCGGGTCAAAACAGCACACCAGGAAAAGCACTGCAAGAACTGCGCTGTGTAAAGCGCGAACAGATTTAGAGCAACAGGGGTATAATAATGGTAGATCATTACTGCTACCCCTGACACTCTGTGGATTGCCTGTAGAGGGATCAAGGTGCCATGTGCTGGGGTGCCAGGCTGAGCCACTCCCATGGTGAAGAGGCTAGGGCAGCAGCACACAACAAAGCAGGAGACCTAGAACTGCATTTTGGTTCCCGCCAGGTCTCCTCCTGCTGAAACTTAAAAAAAAAAAAGTCCCCCCTCCCGATTTTCTCCCCATCTCCAAAGTCCACAGCCCCCCGGAGTTGATTATTTTAAGTCCGGGGTGTGTGAAGGGCAAAGCACTCCATATGGGGGGTGGGGTCCTATTGTTTTCAATGGGGCTGCAATCTTGTTGTTGGTTCACTCTTGTACCCACTCGACATCGTTTGTGAGGCACTGTTGTCCTTGAGGCATTTATTGGCACTCGGTTTTTGTTTGCAGTGACATGATCCCGTGCCTAGTCAAGCACAGCTTGTTTCTGCATGACATCACAAGGTTCTAAAATGATGGCAATGTAGTGTCAACATTGAACAGATTCAGTCATCTATATCCAGAATATGAAAATCGGGGGCCTGCGAGGCAGCAAAGAATCAAAAATATTAATCAGGAAGCAGCCTATTCATTGGAACATCACAGCAATCATCAAGGAGACATAGGAGAAAATAGATCACTCGCTCAAAATTAGAACCTTTCTGAAATATTTACTGAAGTGCACACTCAAAGAAGGTTGCCTGATAACACCAACATTTCAGGGACAACCCCCTTCATCAAGGTGTAAGGCTTGCCAATGAATATAGTATAACATGCACTCAGAATACTAAAGAATGACTAGGTAATGCTCTAATATGAGCCTCTTTGACACACCCAGTGCTCTCTCACAAATCAGAAAACAGGAGAGAGGAGCCTCACACTTTACACAGTAAACACAGGTAAATATAATTTATTCTGTAACCATTGGTATGTGCATTTACTTCACAGGAGCCCTCCCAATGCTGCCCTTACAGTCTTGCTTCACTTATATTTCAAAAGCTACAACTGGCATATGATGATTATTCTTGTTTGCAGGTACATAACTTTACTGCAGAGCACACTGGGGTTGAGGGACATTGCCTGTGGCTTGTAGTTAGGTATTATTGAATTTGTGATTTATGTTTTATGCAGGAGCAAACAAAAGCAGGAATTTGTCTAGCATACCCATTTGAGGTAGTGTTTTGTGAAGCTTTTATCTTTAAGGAACTGTTATTTGCAAACATACATTTTCGCTGGTGACATTTAATATTTTGTTTATGGAATATGAGTGATAATTATTGAGTAGTATTCCTAGATTATGTTATATTGTATCATTAGGTACATCTTATTCCCTCATGAAGGAGTTTGTCCCCAAAATGTTGGTGTTATCACTTATCAGGCAACCCTCTATGAGTGTGCACTTTAATAAATCTTTCAGAAAACTTATACTTCTGGGTGAGTGGCCTTTTTTTCAGTCATCTATATCTCTGGACTGCTGCCAGCTATAGGTAAACACAGTACCTCATTTGAAAGAGCTTGCAATGGGCTCTCAAAGTATGATGGCCAGTCACTATGAAGGAATGTCCCCCTCTAAAAAATCCTTTTGTTGTTTCAAACTTGCATTTTACAGTAATTATGCAGTTGAAACTCTTTGTTTGTGAGAGGGTCCCAGGCAACAGCAGTGAAGCAGTTACAACAATTGCATATTCATATTACATTATCATTACATTAACACATGGAGACCTGGGAGAGGGTGGGATTTCAAAGCATATGTCTAGGTGCAATTTTTCTGTTGTGCACAAATTTGGATACACAGTAAGATCAAACTGCTGGCTTTTCTATTTTTTTTTTTCAAAGTCAGGACATATTTATGTCCTATTTTCAAAACTCTGACGACATTATGTCCAGTTCACAAAGTTCAGATACAGTTGTACATGGACACAATTGTTGGACCGAGTGTAGTCTGCTCTATTATTTTCATCTATATCTTGCCATTTGTCTTCCACAGTTTGATGTAAACTACCATAACAACTGCTTGACATGTTGTAGATAACACCAACATTTGAAAATAGCTCCAGTAAGATAGAATGCTGTCTAGACATCTTTGGGGAGATCCTGACATTGACATAATTAAGAGATGCATCAATTTTATAAGTTTTAAAACTCTTGTCCTATAACCAAAATCAGACATAGCGTTGAACATGTGTCATTTTCAAGTACATGCTTTAAAGATGCTTACAAGGCTATGTAACAACAAATCATGATGGGAATCTGTCTGTCTGGAATTTTTGCAGCTCTTATCTTTTAATTATGCAGGGCAGTGATTCCCCAGATAGTCATTTTATTTTAGCGCCCCCAACTTGTCCCCTCATTAAGGGAAGATGTTGATTTTGGATTGCACTTAATTCATCTAGAAAAAAGTCTAGCACAGAGTTCACATTGAGCATTACATCAGACAGGTGTATCAGTCTATACAGAAACATAGAAACAGACAATAACAACAGAAAAAGACCAACGGTCCATTCAGTCATCCAGTCATATTATTTAAGTCAGTTCAAATATTAGGTAAAGAATGTTTAATTTGGAAAAATCATGAAAGGCTATAGTCAGGGGAAAATTTTTGTAATGAATTTAGGACTCCAAATGCAAAATATTTGAGAATGATCACTAACTGAGTCAGCTAGTAGTCCAGTCCCTAACAGCCTATCTTCTCTACTTGTCATTATCCAATCTGATGTGTGGTTAACACTATGCGGGCCACATTTTCAAAGGGCCAGGCAACACTTATCTTGCAATTGCATCCAAAATTGTTACACTGCTTAAATCACCTAATAGGCTGTCAAACAGTTTCCGAAGTTCAGAAACCCACAGATTATGAAAACTGTCACAGAAAGTCAGGAATCTTTGGAAATAAGGCTTCCAGGTTGTGGTGGAATCTGGTAGGTACTGACAGAGTCAAAAGTCACCTTTGCATCAGCGTCTGACCTGGCTATAACTCTGTCCCTATATATTCTTCCTTGTTGGGGAGGCAATTCATTGGCTCAAATGAAGTTGTTTTATAGCAGCATCATAAGCATCAAGTTTGGCTTTTTTACTAATTAAATTGACACCCCCAAAGATAGTTACACCTCTTGGGTGGCAGACTGTGCAGTGTGACCTATAATCTGGTATGGGCCAACAACACTAACCTTAGGGGGGTTGTAGTAAGCAACAGACATGTTACTTTTTAAAGTTGCCCAAAAGCAAGTCTGCCACAGTTCAGTCACAGGTAATGCCACTGGAAGTACAGTAATTGTTTTGAGTTTGGTGACTTTGGAATGCTCGTTATAATAGGTTAATAATCCACCCCCTTTTTCAGCACTGGCCCATTCTTTACACAGGGAACTGCAGTATAACACTGTAAGAGGCATGCAGAGTCAGATATGGAGGGTTTAACCAGATTTTGGTAATCCATATTATAGTAGGGTTATAAAGAATCATACAACCCTCCAGTTCCGGTAGTTTAGATATCTGCAAACATTTAAAAGTGCATTCTTTGGTAAGCATTTTGTATTCTACAAGGGGTCACTATAAGAGATTGATATGAATTATACAATGGCAAGGAAAAATGTAAGAAGCTGATTGGCTGCTGACCCATTGAAACAGTGATGTTATTACACAATAACATCACCGTAGCTTTGGATTTGGATCATTCCTTGCATTTTCTCTTAAGAAATATTTTTCCGCACTAACAAAAACATCCTTTAAAATGTATTTTTTATTCTGTATATAACAACAAGCCATTGTATAATTGCAATAAGGCACTCCAGGGTGTGTGTTATCATCTAATAACGTCACTCCCGGGGTGGGGGAAACACTCGGCTTTGCCTCATGCTTCAACCCACCCCAGGAGTGACGTTATTACATGATAACACATACTCTGTCATGCCTTATTGCTTAAGTATATTTTTCCAGGACCAGGATTACTCTCCACATGTCCTGCAAGAAGAAGAAGTCATAGTACTACTGAAAATGTACTTGAACTGTTCACACCACAGATTAATGGATAGAGGAATGAAGATGATGTGTAGAATTGTCCTCGATCAAGCATTTGCTGTTTTTCATTGTGAACTAAGTAACTGAGTCTGAGACCTGAACATTCATCATTTGAGTCCAATACCATAAGCCTACTAAATTCGCTACAATCTACATTATAAAGTAATTATTGGAAATGCAGCATTCTGACTGTATGACAGCATTTTAAAGAGTTAGGTTAATGGTTGGAAACCCTCCTGTACATTAAAAAAAATTAAAACATGTTCATTTAATAATAGTATTAAAGGTGATATGAAACAATTTTTACATCTCTAGATCCCCTCCAGTTGTTCTTTTATTGGATACCCAATATTCCGATATACCTTTGACCTTTTTGCATGAATTAATAGTCTAATTTTGTGTCTTTTGTACCTACCCTGAATCCCTCTCTGCTCAGCAGTTGCTGCTGTCTCTTTTCATACTGCCTGAACATTCCTGTGACATCACAAACTCCTTTCCTGGCCATTCAGGTGAATGGCATGGAATGGGAGTCTGTGATGTCATAGAATGTCTTAGAGTTATGAAAATCAAGAGCAGTAGCTGGTGAGGAAAGTGGAACTCAATGTAGATCTGAGGGCACCCCAAAGCTACACTATTTATATATCAAAAAATCATCAAAGCATATCAGAATACATAACTAGCATGGAAAGGAAGATAGAAGGCCAGTTAAATACGCAAAAATCATTTGCTATCTCCTTCAAGGCCCTCATGGAGTTGGGTTGCCTTTGTTAATCCAACCCTAGGTGCAAAAGACACTCAGCTATGCCTCCCTCCTCATGACCCCTTCTGGTCATGCTTTAATGCTTAGCACTCTAGAACAAAAAATCTAAGAAACATAATACGATCATCAGGCAGGCTCATATTAAATTATCCTGTTCAAATACCCAATTGTAGAATAATGGAGCAGGTGTAAGTCAGTACATGGAGTGAAAATAATCAATACTGCTCCCACATGTATTTTTTGCAGATTCTTCCTCAGTGCTCCAGTGCATTAACTGCAGCACTCTCCTAGGACTGGTTTTGGCAGATGAGGTGTTCCAGGTGATCTCTGAGCTGTGCCCCACTTTATGAATGTTCGATCCTGATCCTGCTTGGTTGCTGGTGAGCTGCTGAGAGACCTTGGGTCTGGTTATCTTGGGAATTTCCAGGTGTTTCTTAGAGGATGGTGTTTTCACAACTGCCCTAAAATGGCAGTGGTGAGCTCCATCCTAAAGAAGCCATCACTGGACCCTGACATTCTCATGAACTGCAGGCATGTCTCAAGCCATCTTTTTTGGGGGGAAGATTGTTAAGAAGGTGGTGGTGGTGTAGCTGGAGGTACACTTGGGAAAATATGACATCTATGAGTCTCTTCAATCTGGTTTCAGGCTTCAGAACAGCATAGTGACCACCTTCATCAAGGTGTTTATTGACCTCCTCATTCTGAGAGATAGACGGCAGCAGTCCATTTTGGTTCTTTTTGATCTGTTGTCAGCATTTGACATGGTGGACCATGGGGTACTGATGGATAGCCTTAGGCATTATGTGGGACTCAGTGGCACAGTGCTAAATTGGTTTGAGTCCTATTTTACAGACAGGGTGCAGCATGTTGTAGTTGTTGTAGCAGGTAATTTCATTTCCAGGGCAATAGTGCTCAGCTGTGGAGTGTGGTAAGGCTCCATTCTCATCTCCATATTGTTTGCTCTGTATATGCTGCCTTTGAGTGAGGTCATAAAATGGTATGACTTGGAGTTTCACTGCTAGAGGTATGTGGATGATACCCCACTGTATCTGTCTTTTTCACCAGACAGAGGTGATGCAGTCCCTGATGGCATACATCCCAGAGTACTAAAGGAGCTAAGGGTGGAACTAGCCGAGCCATTATCAGAACAGTTTAGTGAGTCTCTGAGCACAGGAGAGGTCCCAGAAGACTGGAGAAGGGCTCATGTGATCCCGCTCCACAAGAGTGGTAGCAGGGAGTAGGCAAAGAACTACAGACCAGTCAGTCTTACCTTAGTAGTGGGCAAGATTATGGAGAGACTCCTTAAGGAAAGGATAGTGCAACACCTGGAATCCATAGGAGCACAGGATCCAAGACAGCATGGGTTTACAAAAGGAAGGTCCTATCAAACTAATCTCATAGATTTCTTTGACTGGGTAACCAGAGTGGTGGACCAAGGGGGAGCAGTTGATGTCGCCTACCTGACTTCAGCAAGCTTTCGATACTGTTCCACATAGAAGATTGATTAATAAGCTGGGTAGGCTCAGGGTGGGTCAGACGTTGGTCAACTGGGTGGCAAACTGGTTGACGGGCAGAAAACAGAGAGTGGTGGCAAACGGTATACAGTCAGAAGAGATGCAAGTCACAAGTGGGGTACCTCAGGGATCAGTCTTGGGGCCAGCCCTCTTCAATATCTTCATTAGTGGCATTGCAGATGGACTAGAGGGTAAGGTTTGTCTGTTTGCAGATGACACCAAGATCTGCAATAGAGTAGATGATCCAGTTGGGGTGGGCAGAATGAGAAGAGATCTGGATAAACTAGCAAAATGGTCAGAAGAGTGGCAATTGCGGTTTAATGCAAAGAAGTGCAAGATCATGCACATAGGGACGAGAAACCCTGAAGCTACCTATAGGCCGGAAGGGGAGTTGCTGGCAGTCACAAAGGAAGAAAGAGACTTGGGCGTCATCATCACTGATGACCTGAAATCATCCAAGCAGACCACTAAAGCAGTTGGTAAGGCTAGAGGGATGTTGGGGTGTATTAGTAGGGGTATCACAAGTCAGAAAAGGGAGGTAATAATCCCTCTTTACAAGACACTGGTTAGGCTCCATCTGGAGTACTGCATGTAGTACTGGAGGCCACACCTTCACAAGGACATTAACCAAATTGAGGCAGTCCAGAAAAGGGCAACCAAAATGGTGCAGGGACTGCATCAGAAAACATATGAGGACAGACTAATGGAGCTCAATATGTATACCCTAGAGCAAAGGAGGAAGAGAGGTGATATGATCAAAACATTCAAACACCTTAAGGGCATTAACAAGGTGAAAGAGTCTAACATGTTTCAATATAAGAAAAATAGCAGGACAAGAGAACACAGCATGAGATTAGAGGGAGGCCAATTAAGGGGTAATGTGAGGAAGTTCTTTTTCACAGAAAGGGTAGTGGATGCATGGAATGGCCTACTTCAGGAAGTGGTGGATATGACTACAGTGCATGACTACAGTGCAAGGCTTCAAACAGGCTTGGGATAGGCATAAGGGAGCAATACAGATGAGTATGAATAGATAGGCCATTGACAGAGCAAAGGCCAATGGCACATTCATAAGGTAGAAAAATAAATGGGCAGACTGGATGGGCCATGCGGTCCTTATCTGCCATCAACTTCTATGTTTCTAAGCCAATGTATAAAGGAAATTGGTGGCTGGATTGCCTCCAGCTGGCTGAGAATCAATCTGGGTTGGACAGAGGTACTATTGGTCAAATCCAGTTCCTGTGGTTCAGCAATGACTGGAGATGGTTCCATTTTGCCATTTTTAAATGATACACCACTCAGAGATATAGATAAAGTAAACAATCTGGGTACCACTGTGGACTCTAAGCTGACTCATGAACATCAGATGGCAATGGTAGTCCATAGTGGCCTTTTCTATTTATGCAATATTAACCTCATTTGTGACATGGTCTCAGTTGAACTTGTCCTCAGCCATGAAAAGCACCTTATTATAAGTTCTATTTATGCCCCCCCGGTAATATCCTCTCCTTGTACTGCCCTACTTTCTCATTTTAAATCTGGCCTCCCTTCTAATCGGGAACTTATGATCATGGGCGATTTCAATTGTGACTGGGGCTCAGATTGTAACAACTCTGACATTAAGGGGAAATTATTGGACCTAGGTCTCCCCCAGATTATAGGTGACATCACAAGGCCCAACTACAGAACAGGTTTGGGTTCTGTGTTGGACTGGATACTCTTCACTCACCCCAGAAGGATCTCCTTTTTTGGGGTCCTCCCGGATAGCTTGAGTGACCACTGTCCCGTCCTTTGTGGTTGGTCCTCCCAGTCTCCCAGGTCTCCCCCCCCCAGGTAATTGAATTTAGAGAGACTAAATATCTCTCCTCTGAACAGCTGGGCACAGCCTTCTCTGAAGTAGACTGGTCCCCATTTGAAACTACCTCTGACCCTTCTCTTATGCTTTCTCTTTTTTCTGATCTCTTTCAGGAAGTAGACAATCAGATTGCCCCCCTTAAGCACATGAGGGTTAAGTCAAATAAACAACCCTGGGTTTCTACTAAATTACTCAGGCTAATGAGAATCAGAGAGAAAAGTTGGAAGGCTTATTGGAAATACAGGGAAACTTCCCTACTGCAGGTCTATAAATCATTGTGTAATAAATGTAAAGCTGTGATCAGGAAGGCTGGGACTCAATATTTTTTAACTGCCCAAAAAATGCTTACGGTAACCCTCGTAAGACCTGGGGTGTGCTCAACCAGCTACTGGGCAGAAAAAAGACTCCATCATCTGTTACTTTGTTAAAAGACGATTTACTCATTAGTGATCCCACTGTTACCACTGAGGTTTTTAATGACTATTTCGGTGACCTCTCTTCATTTCGGTCTTCTTCTTTTTCTTCTGCTACTACCTCTGATCTCCCTTTACTGAGTGATAATACTTTTCCTAAATTTCACTTTAATAGTGTTACCCCAAAATGATAATTGATTATATCATAAAAATGAATCCTCAACCATTGTCTTGTTCTGATAGCATAGATTACAGGTTAGTTAAACTTGGAGTTAGGCCTCTTGCTGCACCTTTGTCTCTTATTTATAGTGCCTCCCTAAGTCCTGGTTATTTTCCTATACTCTGGAAAAACTCTATTATAAAGCCCATCTTTATGTCTGGTAATCCTAATCTTCCCTCAAGTTATCGCCCTATTTCCCTTCTTCCCCCTTTATCCAAGATTCTCAAGAAAATAGTCCTTGATCAGACTTCTGAATTCCTTAATAAACATAGCCTTTTAACACCTGAGCAGCACGACTTCAATCACACAACACTGAGACGGCCTTGGTGGGGTTCACTAGCTGCATTCAGAGTGCCCCAGATAAAGGGCACTCTGTTGTAGCTGTATTTGTGGACCTCACCAAGGCCCTCAACCTAGTGGAGCATTGCTTGCTACCCAATATTTTGGCAAGTCAGCATTTCTCCCAAGAAGTTAGTCTGTGGTTTTCCAACAGCTTAGTAATCGTACCCATGCCACATCCTTTGAAGGTTTTCTTTCCCATACTATTTCTATTGTTTGTGGAGTCCCTCAGGGCTCAATTTTGGGACCATTGATCTTTTCATTATATATGAACACTCTTCCCAGCATTTGCACCCAGTCTTCAATCACTATGTATGCAAATGATGCTGTTTTGTTTAGCATTGCTTCTAAACAAAATGCTGCTATCTCAAAGGCTCAGGATGACTTTAAGTCACTTCAAGACTGGCTTTTCCATAATCATATGGTACTGAATGTTCAGAAGACCAAACTTATGGTCTTCTCTAACAAATCTAGTGTTGAGGATCTTCCCTTCCTTGTTGATTTAAATGGTTCCCCAATTGAGTTTGTCGACCATTTTAAATATTTGGGATTAATTCTTGATTCAAAACTATCTTTTGAAAAACTTGTTGTTTTCAGTTGGAAGGCTATTCACCAGCATCTTGGCATGTTATATTGTGTCAAGGCATGCCTTACCAATGAATCCCAGAGTCTGATAGCCCACAGTTTTTTATTTAGCAAACTGGATTATGGTTTATTAGTTTACTCATCTGCTTGTAAAACTACTTTGGAGTCTCTTAAGGTTACATATAATTCCATTTTTAGGTTTATGTTGCAGGTACCATATCACACTCACCACTGTCTTCTCTTTCAGGAGTCCAATTGTTTATATTTTGAGTACCGGATACAGTTTAAATATTGTATAATGTTGTTTAAAATTATTTTGGGTCTTCTCCTCTTCTCTGTTTCCAAATAGTTTCTCCAGGTTTCCAGGTTTATCAATGGATGTGGTACTTGTTCCCAGGATACATTTTCTTTTCAGATACTTCTCTTTTGCAGGGCAATTGGCCAGAGATCAATTCTGTATAGGGCCCCTAATGTTTTCAACTCTCTCCCCCCTGATTTTTTTCATTTTAAGACCATTGGTAATTTTAAGCACAAATTATTTTCATTTTTTCGTAGCTCTCAGAAATGTAATTGTTAATTGTATTTGTATCTGTTTATTATTGTATTGTATAAGATGTTTTGTAATTTTGTCAGTGTTATTTATTGTCTTTTGTATTCATCTGTTTTTTGTAATGCATGTCACTTGTGAAAATGGGCAGTTTGCTCATCAAGCTCACAAGGATAAAAAAAAAATATTGCTTAGACGAAACCATATTTGTTCCCTGGGGATCTGACTGAGCTGGTGTATGCTTTTGTTACATTCTGACTGGATTACTACTTTAATCTGTGCCTGGAGGATTGTTGTGCTGCCTGTAGATTGTCCATAATGCTTCAGTCTGGCTGACTGCTGGGACCTCGTGGTCAGGGCACACCATGCCAGTTCTGTGTGATCTGCACTGGCTGCCAGTGTGTGGTGGTGCATTACCTTCAAGATAAACCTATTGATATACAAGGTCTGCACAGTTTGGTCCCTGTATACATGAAAGATCTCCTGTCCTTCTGCATTAATGTGTGCCCTCTTGGCTCCACTGAGGCAGGTTTACTGATTGTCCCCTGATCCTGGCTGAAATTATTGGGGGGGCAGAGCTTTTGGTGTGGTGACCCCACTGCTTTGGAACTCTTTTCTAATCCATGTATGTGGTTCACCCTCAACAGAAGCCTCCAAATGGTCTGTAAAGTCCAACTTATTTTGGTCAGTTCATCAAAACTTTTTGTGAAATGTTTTAGTAATGTAAATCTCCTGGCTTTATTTATTTTACTGTGGTATACTTTCATATGTTATGTAATGCACCCTGAGCCTCCGGGGTAGGGAACCTAAAAATAAACTTGCCTTGCCTATGATAAAAGCAAGCTGGGCTAGAACAAAGAGTCAAAGGATGCTGCCAGCACCTGAACACAGTAGCATTACTGTTCTAAACTTTGCCTTCTGATATACAAGACACTAGTGAGGCCCCACCTGGAGTACAGTGTACAGTTCTGGAGACCTTACCTACGTAAGGACATAGACAGGGTAGAGAAGGTTCAGAGGAGGGCAACAAAGATGGTACATGGATTGCATCACAAGTCCTATGAGGACAGGTTGAAGGAACTGAACATGCACTCCCTGGAGGAGAGGAGGGAGAGAGGGGATATGATAGAGACATACAAGTATCTTACAGGGAGGAACAGGGTGCAGGAATACACTATTTTTAAGTGAAAAAGATGTTCCAGGACTAGAGGGCATGGGATGAAGTTGGAGGGAGGACGATTTAGAGGAAACGTGAAGAAGAATTTCTTCACAGAACGGGTGGTGGACAAGTGGAACACCCTGCCAGAGGAAGTGGTGGGGGCTGAAACAATCATGGGTTTTAAGACTGCATGGGATAGACATAAAGGAATTCTGGAGGTCAGGGGTAAGGGACAACAGACTTCTAGGAAAACATAAACTGAACTTACAAGCTCAGATGGGCAGACTGGGTGGGCCATAGGCCCTTATCTGCCGACACTGTCTATGTATCTATGTAATGTGCGAGTCAAGTTATCTCCTTTAAGAATTGCACTGGCCTTAAAACAAGAGAAAGATAAAATACAAAAGTAAATCCACAGAGTTGGGGGACATTTATTATAGTGTCCATTGTAGTTTGAATGTCCAGGAAAAGCTGTATTAAATGAATTATCAGACTTCATAGTTTCATAGTTTCATAGTTACTTACAAGTTCAGGAGGCAAGGCCTATTATTGAACTTGCCATCCAAGGGTGGTTTTAATTATCTATATAATCAAATTTGGCATTACCCATAAATTTGTCTAATGTGCCTTTAAACATATCCATAGTCTTGCTCTCTACGATTGAGGCTGGTAATGTATTCCATAAATTAACTATTCTCTGAGTGAACCATTGATGTCTTTTTTCAGTTCGACAATCTACTCCTTTTAATTTCATATTATGAGATCTCTTCTGTTACAGTTACAGCTTTTGTGGGATCGCATGAAGGAAGACGTTAGACAATAACAGAAGTAGACAGAGAGAAAACAAAAAGTACAGAGAGAAAAGAGAAGTATAGGACACAGATAAAGTGTCAGTATGATATCATAAACAAAGGCATTGTGAGATTAACAGAGGAGAGGGAAATGTTATCAGATGTTTTCTATACAGACTTTTTAGATGGGCTATCAAGATGTGCTGTAAATCTTACAAAGGAACATTGAAAATGAAAATTGTATTCTCTAGTAAATTGTAGTAGCTAATATATCTTTATAAAAGTGCAAACTGAAGTGCAGAGTTGCTCTTTAAGATATATACCCAATACACAAAACTGATAACAAATGCTGCATTAAATAGAATATATAAAGGGCAGTTTATGCATTTCAGGACAATATGTTATACGCCATACACTATAATCATGCAAAGTGCTTTCTGCCGCACGGAATAAATACTTTGCCATATTGACTGGCATACAGTTTTCCTAGCTCCAGATGATGCATTACCCTTATGCCATAGGGACATTCCCTACTAACTGGCAACAGATGACAAAGTTTATGATCTGGAACGTACATCTCATCGAACAGTTTCTTACACTGTAAAGTTCTTCTGTACTCCAAGGAGAGCAATTCACTTAAGAGAAGTTAATCGCTTATACTTCGTGCCACGTCCATAAATTATTTGGAGAGCTCTCCTCTGCAAATTCTCTAAGCATTTACTTTTGGCAGTAGTGATTCCAATATGTCACACCTGGCGTGCATACTCCATAACAAGTCTCATACCTGATTCCTAATGAAAGAGCAGTTCCTGAACAGGTAGAACAGACCTTTTAATAGCTGACAAAAATGCAACCTGACATATACTTTCTTTTATTTACTTTCTTTTAATAGTATCAATGTAACTGTCCCATTTTAGATCATCCTAAGTAATTAACACAGAAGTTTTTCACAGGAAACAGTCTTAACAATCCCCCCCTCCCCACACCAAACACAGTGGAAGGCAGGGGAGTCTGCTCTTTTCTATTACCAAAAAGGATTTTGTTAGTCTTTTTTGGAGTGATTTGAAACTTTTTATTTGATGTCCATGCCTCAGTGTACTCCAGAGCCTCCTACAGCCTCACCACCATGGAGCCTTATCTCATCACCTCTCACAAGCTAAGCAGGGTCAGACCTAGCTAGTAGTAGGAAGGAAGACCTCCAATGAACTCTAGGTGCTGCAGGAAATGGTGTCAGGAGCTCTGCAATGGACACTCTCCCATTGTTTAAAAGTAACAATAATGCACTTGCTACAGATGAACAAGGTGCCAAGGGAGGCCATCATCAGGTTGCAAGTAAAGGGGAGGTGCTGCTAGTTAGGGACTTCAGTCTGGAGGATGTGAAGTGGAATCTTCTAGCTGCAGCTTCAGCAAAGAGCAGGGCCATCCTTCACTCCCTATAGGAGCTTTTCTCAGGCAGCTAGAAAAGAATCCACTAGGAATGGGGCAGTGTTGAACCTGGTGTTAACAAACAAGGACAGCACTGCAGCTGTCACTGTGGGCAGTCTCTTAGGTACCCTAGGTACTGGTGATCACTGTACAGTGTGGTTCAGCATAAGGAAGGGAGCAGAGCCAAGCCACACGAGGACAGGGGTGCTGGACTTCAGGAGGGAATTTTAAAGAAATGGGTGACTGCCTCAGAAATTTCCTTGAAGGGGAGGATTGCCAGGGAGAAGTAGAGGCACAGTTGAGGAAAATAAGAGAGGGTATAACTAGGGCAACAAACCTCTGTGTGAAAAAGGTAAGCAAAAGCAAAAGGATATGGAGGCTGTTATGGTTCTCCAAAGAAGTGGCAAGGGTGGTGTAGGCAAAAAGGATGACTTTCAACAGCTACCAGGACACATCGAGGGAGGAGGACAGGGATGTGTACTAAGCAATGCAGAAGGAAGCAGGTATTGGTGGTTAGGGGACCAAAGGTACAAACAGAAGAAAGGATTGCTAGGGGTGTAACTAAAGGGGGTGAGACTTTCTTCAGATATGTAAGGGAGAACAGAAAATCACGGAGCGGGATAGCGAGGATTAGAAAGGTGGAACAGTGAGACTATGCAGAAGAGGCCCAAGAAAAAGTTGACCTCTTAAACAGATACTTCTGCTCAGTCTTCATAGTGGAGGTAGGAGAGGATGGACCACCAGGGAGAAGAATAGGGGGAGGGGAAGGTGGACACAAGTCCATTGTCAGAGGAAAGAGTTGCAGCCCTGATGGTGGATAAGGCTATGGGACCGGATGGGGTACATCCTAAGGTACTGAAGAACCTCAGGGAGGTACTAGCTGTCCCGTTGAGAGCCTTGTCCAACATCTTACTTGAAACAGGTGTAGTTCTGGAGGACTGAAGAAGGGCTGATATGGTCTCTCTACATAAGAGCAAAAGCAGGGACGAGACTAGCAATTATAGGTCAGTCAGTCTAACTTCAGTGGTGTGGAAATTAAGGGAAACCCTACTGAAAGTAAGAGTTTTTGAGCATCTAGAATGCAATGGCCTGCATAACCACAGGCAGCACGGATTCAAGGGTGGAGGGTCATGCAAAACAAATACAGATTTCTTTGATTGGATGAGCAGAGACATAGCTCAAGGAAGGGCAGTGGACATGGCCTATGTAGACTTCAGCAAGGCATTTGGCACTGTGCCGCATAGGAGGCTGAATAGGACTTTGACCACTTTAGGAGTGTAGTCCAAACTGGTACATTGAGTTAGAAACTGGCTAATGGATAGAAGATGAGGGTGGTGGTTATTGGCACTCACTCTAAGGAGTGGAGAATGACCAGTCATATACCACATGGTTTGGTACTAGGATCAGTCCTTTTCTATGTCTTCATAGTAGACTTTGCAGAAGAATTGTAGGGAAAGGTATGCCTTTTTGCAGACGACATCAAAATCTGCAATATGGTGGACATGCAGGGTGTGTGTGTGAAGAAAATGCATAGGGACCTAGGGAAACTTGAGATGTGGTCAAAAACATGGCAGGTGAGGTTCAGTGCCAAAAAGTGCAAAATTATGCTTCTAGGGCACTGGAGGATGGGGGAGGGGAGGTACTGATAGTCATCAGACAGAAAAGGGACCTTGGGATTATTATTACAGAGGACATCAAGGTGGCAGTGCAGTATGACAAGACCATGGGCAAGGCTAGTGGGATGCAATGGTTTATAGGGAGGGGTATCTCCAGCAGGAGGAGGGAGGTGGTGCTGTCACTGTACTGCTCCCTGGTACACCCTCACATGGAGTACTGTGTCCAGTTTTGGAAAGTGCATCTAAGAAAGGACAAAGACAAGGTGAGGTGGTCCACAAGAGTGCAACTAAGATGATGCAGGGTTTGCAGGGAAAGCCCTACGAGAAAAGACTGAGAGAGAGGTGACATAATTGAGACCTACAACTACCTTACAAGGGTAAACACAGTGCAGGTGGGAGCCTCTTTCAAATGAGGACCAGCAGCAGGACCAAGGGGCATGTGATGAAACTGGAGACAGTGAAGTTAAGGAGAGATGTGAGGAAATACTGTATTTCTTCACTGAAAGGGTGATAGATGCCTGGAACAGACTGCCAGCCAAAGTGGTGGAGGGCAGAATGGTGGGTGGATTCTAGCATGCATGGGATAAACATAGGGGTATATTAGAACAGAGGCAGTGGGGAGGGGTAGTCGCTGGTGACCAGATGGGGTCTGCAGATGTAGGATAGGCAAGGAAACATTGGTTGACTGGGTGGGCCAAGCAGTCCTTTTCTGCCAGCAAATTATATACTTTAGCATGCTTAAAATCCTTGCTGTGCATATTTGCAAATGGCTGTGAGCACTCTAAAGTGTTGTGCACATTCAAACAATTATTTTGCAGTTTTCAAATGTAATAAATGTGTAAGTTTCTTTTTCAACCCTTACCCAGCTACATACTAACCACTCAGCACCCAAAGTTGTACCATTTAACTTGTAGAAGTGTGGAAATTTAAATTTGATTATAGAACACCTTACACCAGGGGATGATCCTTAATAGTGCTTTTGTTTCAGTCAGCATTATTGAAAATTAACAACTTAATATCACAAGACTGTTGCCCAGAACAGACATTTTCTACAGTAGAAATTGAATTTATGAACTTCTACAAATTAAAAGATACAACTCTTCTGGGTACATGGTGGGTAGTTATCAACTGGGTATGGGATAGGGATGATCAGCTATTAGTTTTTCTAAATGGATATCTCACATATCAGCCAACATTTTCAGGTACAGTATAGCTGCCAAAAATCCTAAATCCTAAATATTAGGATACTATATCAGATTCTGGATTCCAAAATCCAATATCAGATGTGGAATCCGACATTATCTGGTTAAATCTGACATCCACTTTGCCAATATCCCCCCAAACCCTGATGCATTTGTTAACACCCACCTTACCCAACTTCTAACCCTCAACCTTCCTCCCCCCTACCCCCTATGAGCACATTAGTTGTTAAATTATAATTCTGCAGCCTGTTTGCTTATAATGAAACCCCATCTCCCCACCTGTGCCAAATCCTGAAACTCCCACCTCCTCCACCCTGGCACTATTCTCCAACCCCAGCATTCAATAGAGAACCCCCCCCACCTAACACATATCTAGCCCCCAACCTCCATCCTCCCCACAAAAGCCCCCAAACTGTAAAGAATATTAGGATATATACACTATTAAGATATATATGTAGAATCCAAGTCCAGTCCTGCAGTGCAGCAATCAGTGTGTACTCATCTTTAGCTCAAATAATGACTGAAATGATGACATAGATATAGAGGAGTTTAGGATCCAGTCCACCAGGGCTAGATTTGAACAGGTTCAGGGATTAAAAGGCAGTCAGGGTCTCATGGGTGGTAACAGGGAAGAGGAAACTCTTGGAGGGGAGGGGAGGAGAGGGAAGGGGAGATGGGAAGTGGTATGAAGAAATGGTGGCTGGAGGGGAGAGGAAGGAGGTCAAGTGGCAAGGACTCGGGTGAACCATTTACCAGAAGGATGGAGGGGCTGGACTGGGTGGGACAGTCAAAAAGGGAGTGAATTACCTTCGAAAACTTTGAAGGGGTGTTAATGTTGAACTGAAGGTTGGCCTTGAAAATATTGTGATTTTGCAGCCCTGATAGCCTTGGTGCAGGAGTTCCTGCTATACAGACATGGTGGCCGGGAGTAAGATAATTTATAATGTGCCCATGTGAGATCACAGGACTTGCACTGACCAATTATTTCCCAGGATAATCCAGGGTGATGGTGAGTTTTGACCCTGGATTTTTTGAGTGGGGCATGCGTATCCCAAACAGAATAGAATTGGGAATGAAACATGAAGAGGGCAACTTCAATATCAAAGGTTATGGGAATGGCTGTCTAATCTGATGTGGCAAGGTCACTCAGGAAAGCCTGGGTGATGAATCACCGGGGGGACCTGGACCAGATGTATTTTGGGGAGGAGAGTGGATGTCAGATCTTCCTGACACAGTACGTCACTGAAAGAATCAGGCAAAAACCTGTGCATTAATGTAGGTTTTTACAGTAAATGTTCTATCTTTTTGAACTAGATAATACCCTATGCCTTTAGCTAGCTTTGTGTTTGGTCCACAGTAGGTAACCTGTGTGGCTTGGCCCTTGACCTGTAGCTTGCTTCAAACTGAGTTGGGAAAAGTACCTAAGTCCATGCAAATGCGAAATTTGCTTTTTTTGGACTTTTTTTGTGCTTTTTTTCTCTTGAAAAGACACAAAAAAGTCAGAAAAAGAAACACAAATTGAGCATGCACACTAACTTTGTTTTTTATGTTCTTTCACATATCACTGTAATATTCTTAAATATTTTTTCATCAAAATATCACTAATCGCCAGCCTCATCAGCACAGCAGTTGGATTTCCACCTGTGACTCCAGCGACCCGGGTTCAGGAACGGACCTAGGTACTGGAGGGACAGCCAAGGACTGAGGGCTCAAGCATCAGTTGACTGCTCGCCTTCTCTCTGAGGAAGGGCAGGGAAGCAACCCGACACTTGCTGACCCCTGGTGGAGGCTGGGGATACAGCAATGCACTGGTCCCATTGACTAATAGGGTGTGGTGAACATCGGCATATGCCTTGATGTTTGTAGCACGCCATGCAGCCGGGGAGCAAACAAGAAAAACAGCCCTGCAGCCAACTGGATGGCGGTCACCAGCTCCTACTGCTGCAAGACCCCGAGCAGTCCATAGACCACCTCAGCAGCACCCAGGCCAAGAATTGCACTGGCTGCCCCACCAGTGCCTTCCCCTTCGGAGGAGAGGGACCCACTCGGTGAAAGGTTAGGTCCAGGTTACTGGGGGGCTGCAATGTGGGGCAATGGGTGGCTGCTTCGGGGCAGGGTGGCAGCGAGGGACATAGGAAGGCCCAAAGGATAGGCCTGCCTGGAGCTGGGGGAGGAAAAAAATAATAATAATATCACTAATCGCCAAGCTAGCACCATCCCATATTACCACATAAGTGCCAACTGTTGAATACCATCCAAAATGTGTTTTGGAGCATAATCCTGAAAACATATTTCAGGTGGATTGCAGTGTTACAGAACCATATATGCCAGATGTTAACTAGAGCACCTTTGCTGCAGGCACATCCAAGAGCAGGGTCATTCTTGATGCCCTACAAGGGGCATGCCTCAGACAGCTAGTATTGGAACCCACTCGGGAGGGAGCAATCTTAGACCTGGTACTCTCAAATGGGGATGGAGAAAGAATCTCAGATTTAGAAGTGGGTAGCCATCTGGGAATAAGTGACCACCAAACAGTGTGGTTCACGATAAACACAGCCATACAATCAAGCCATACAAAAGCAAGAGTATTGGACTTTAGGAGGGCTGACTTTGGGAAAATGAAAGAGTGCCTCAGTAAAGCACTAACAAACAGGCAAGAAGGAGTGGTGGAGGAACAATGGGGAGTAATCAAAACAGCCATCACAAAGGCAACAAGCCTTTGTGTAAAGCAAATCAACAAAACACAATGAAGGAAAAAAATGTTATGGTTCTCAAAAGAGGTGGCAGGGAAGGTTAAGGAGAAAAGAACAGCATTCAGGAAATATAAGGAAACACAGAAGGAGCAGGACAGATAACTTTATCAGTTAAAGCAGAAAGAGACAGGGAAGGCAGTCAGAATAGCAAAGGCCCAAACTGAGGAAAAGATAGTCAACTCTGTTAAGAAGGGGGATAAGACCTTTTATAGGTACATTAGGGAGTGAAGCAAGACCAAAGGAGGGATACTGATGCTTAATAAAGGGAAGGGAATATGGGCAGAGGGTGACAGTGAAAAAGCAGGGAAACTGAACAAATATTTCTGCTCAGTATTCACAAAGGAAGAGGAGGGGGAGGTACCTAAACCAAACAAGAGAAACACTCTGAAGATGGAGGTCAATACCAGTCCATTTACAGAAGAAAGGGTTCTGAAAGAACTAATAAAATTGGAGGTAGACAAAGTAATGGGGCCTGATGGGATTCACCCAAGAATTCTAAAAGAACTAAGGGTAGAACTAGTGACACTGCTGACTACTCTCTTTAGCAAATCATGGGAGGATGGGGTGGTACCTGAGGATTGGAGAAGGGTGGATGTGATTCCTCTTCACAAAATTGGGAGCAGAGCAGAGGCAGGAAATTACAGACCAGTTAGTTTGACTTCAGTGGTAGGGAAAATGATGGAATCACTTCTGAAGGAAAGAACTGTTGAGTACCTAGAGGCCAGTGGGGCACAGGACCCAAGGCAGCATGGATTCACAATGGGAAGGTTGTGTCAGATGAATCTAATAGATTTTTTTGACCGGGTGACCAAAGTAGTAGACCAGGGAGGGGCTGTGGACATGGCCTACCTAGATTTTAGCAAGGCATTTGATACAGTCCCACACAAAAGATTAATACTCAAGTTAGCCAGCCTTGGAGTGGGTCCCAAGGTGGTAGCCTTGATAAAAAATTAGCTAGACAACAGGACACAAAGGGTAGTAGTAAACGGAGTCCACAGTGAAGAAAGGAGGGTTACTAGTGGGGTACCACAGTGTTCAGTACTGGGACCGGTCCTTTTTATTGTCTTTTAAGTGACATTGCAGAGGAATTGGAAGGAAAAGTATGTCTCTTTGCAGATGACATAAAGATCTGCAACAGGGTTGACACACAAGATGGAGTGGATAGGATGAGAAGGGACTTGGCAAGGTTGGCGGAATGGTCAAATGTATGGCAGCTCAGATTCAATGCAAAGAAGTGCAAGGTAATGCACCTGGGAAACAAAAACCCAGGGGAAGAGTACACAATGGGGGTGAGATACTGACAACAGTAAAAATGGAAAGGAACCTGGGGGTAATTATATCAGATGACCTAAAGGTTGGCAAGCAATGTGAGAAGGCAGTGAGGAAGGCTGGGAGATACTGTGATGCATAGGGAGAGGCATCAATAGTAGAAAACAGGAAGTTGTTATCCCTCTGTACAAACAGTTGGTGAGGCCCCATCTGGAGTACTGTGTGCAGTTCTGGAGACCCCATCTCCGCAAAGACATAGACAGAGTGGAGGCTGTCCAGAGGAGGGCAACCAAAATGGTGCAGGGTCTGCACTAGAAGACATACGAAGAAAGACTAAAGGAGCTTAATATGTATACCCCTGAGGAAAGAAGGGAGAGATGGGACATGATAGAAACTTTCAAGTACCTCAAGGGAATGAACGAAGTCCAAGAGGGCAGCATCTTTCAGAAAAAGAGATGTACAAGAACAAGGGGGCACAATTTGAAGATAGAGTGGGGACAGCTCAGAGGTAATGTGAGGAAGTATTTTTTCATGTAGAGGGTTGTGGATGCATGGAACAGCCTCTCTGAGGAGGTTGTGGAGTCAAGAACAGTGGGGGAATTCAAGAATGCATGGGAACAACATAAGGCAGTCCTAGTGGGTGGGTAGGAGGAAGTAAGCTGTTGGTTAACTAGGATCTGCAGCTTACCTGTTAGGTAGGAAAATGGGCAGACTAGGTGGGCCAAGCAGTCCTTATCTGCCATCAAATTCTATGTTTCTATGTTTCTATGACACTTACACTTCATGGTCATGAGGGAGGGTGGTAGCTAAACAATTGTTAGAGAAAAAAAATTAAAAAGTTAAAGTTATAAGCAAATGAACATTTATGTTGAAAAAAGCTAAGTCCATGCGCATGCGCAGTTCATGCATTTTTAGACTTAGACTTTTCTTGTGTTTCTTTAGTTCAGTCATTAGATGTTGGCTAGCTGAGGTGGATGGAGAAATGTGCAGGTTGCCCACTGAGGGACCATAAATAATAAATGGTGAGTAGGGGAAGGAGGGTAGTGGCTACCAGAGGATGGTTATACTGAAGGTTATTTTTCCTGAGGGGGAGTAAGATAGAGGGAAGCACAGTGGCTGTGATGAGGGAACTGGCATCAGGGATGAGCTCCCAACTGCCGGTAATTGTAAATGAAACTAGGGGGGAGGCATGAGGTTGAAAGAGAGAGACCAGCACTGGCAACAGTACTGGCGGAGGGGATGGTCTCCCATTCACAAGTCATGCAATGGGATAAATGGTGTCTTCACATTTAGCTCCAGAGCCCTAATAAGGGCACTTCTTGGGCCTCTGACTGCTCTGCACATGACAGAGGCAGCGGCACTTGAATTACCCCAATTTTTTTAAAACAAAAAGGTAATTTTCATATTTTAATGCCCATCTCTAACCAAAAAACACACTGAACCAAAGCTCACCAAAACTGATTTATAAGAGAAGCTGTGCCAGATCATATGCTTTCAAACATTTCGTGAAAAGCCATCAAGGAACACCCAAGATATAAGCCACTGAAAATTATGATTTAACATTACTGCCTACCCCAGTTCTAACTATAATGGTGCTACCGTGCCATTATAACATGAAGATGATAGTTTGCTTCAATATTCATCTCTTTGATACTTTTCCTCACTGATGTATTGGTATATGTATATTTAAATGTTTTAAAAAAGCAATAAGGAGAAAATAAAAATGTACAGAAGAATGATATAGCAATTTAACATAGTAAGTGGTGACCTCCATGTTATCTCGATGACCCTTTCTATGAAATATGACACACATTTATTATAAAGTTTTATTAATACTTGCACCAGTATTTTCTTTTCAGCAGGAAGGTCTATATTGAGAAATCAATTGCACACCATTTGAAATATGAAGCACTGCCTGGTTCTTTTCCCGCATCAAACATTTGCCTCTAGCAGACCGTATCCTGTATCTGACTGCTGTTTAGGCAGAACCATACAGAGAAAAAGGTCTGAGGTTTCTAAACATTAAATTTACAGGCTGCAGGCCAACAAATCTGGAGTTCTTCAGTCACAAAACTGTTCTTTGTTTTTAATAGTAGATTAATGTTGATTTTGTAGGTAAAAAAAAAGTGTGTAGTAAATTTTCTGGTACAAGTCCATCCTCAGGGCTAGATTTGTAAGGGGCAGGCTGTGTGGATTAGCAATCATAGCACATTTATGAGTGGATGATGTTTTCTCCTCCCTTCTGTTTGATTGCTGGCAGGAACCTTTTTTCCAGCAGGTGTCCAAATGAAGCACAGATGGTAGACAGCATGTTCAGTCAATGTCTATCTGCATAGAAGTGTCACCGTATAACTCACTGCTGGACACTGCAAAAGTGCCCCCAACTAAATGCAGCCCACTGACAGTCATATGGGTTAGGAGCTGGCGTGTGTCATGAATCTTGTCCTAAATACTGTAGCACACTGGTTTTGGTATATGTACTGGAGATCTTAGTATGAAACTAGAGGTGACGGGGTTAGAGCCAGTGTCTTAAAGGATTAACAGTAGTTTAGATTTGGTTCTTTGCAGTATCAATGTTTTGTTTCTGAACTACCCTTGATGCTGTTCCCCTACAAGGGTACAGGATGTTCAGGTCATTTTTTTAATAAACCAAGTTGAACAAAAAAGGCAAAACAAAGAACGCTAACTGGGGCAGGCTACTATACTCTTATCATTATGCCTGATGAATAACAGATGGAAAACATCAATAATAGAACAATACAAACACTGTAACTGGGCACATTCTCTAAAATCATACCAAGGTGTAAATATATATCTTATTGAAATGGGACGTTAGCAGACCAGCCCGATGGCTTTGTGTTGAGGACACTTGCTCAACATGTAGGGAACTTAGGTTCACATCCTGGGCCTAGAATCCCAGTAAGAATTGGCAAGAGGCTTAATCATTGTCCAGTCCATCAGTACATGGGAGGGTCAGCAGCATCTTCAGCTATCTAGCTGGCCCCTGGTAGCTCAGAGGTGGGAAGGATGGGGGTGATAGCCATGTCATCTTATTCCCTCTTCCCATGGAAGTATAATAAGATGCTAGTACATTTGTTTATTTTTTGTGCTCCCCGTTGCTGCCGCCTGCCTACTTGGCAATGGGGAGACATATGCTTTTTCTGCCTCCTAGTTCCTGGGACCCCAGAACACAGTCACACATGCCTGTGGAGGTGAGCATGCACCCTGTGGCTCCGGTGACGGACCTCCCCACTGCCTGGCCTAATGCTGAGTCTCCCTCTGGGCTTGGTGCTGCCATCTAGCCTCCACTGGGTGGCAGCCAAGAGCCTGGGAGACTCCAGATCCTCTGTAGGAGAACTGCCTAGTAGCTGCCCAATCCAACTCCTTGCCCTCCTCCCACCGACTCCTGGCAACCTGAGCTTGTTCCCGAACTCAGGTTGCTGGCATTGTGTGTGAGGTGTGGCATCCAATGCCTCAACCCTCAGTGCCACAGGACTGGCTGATGCTAGTGCATTGTTGTTGTTCCTTTGGTTGACATCAGGCACAGTAGTTTGGGCATCCATCTCTTCTGCTTAATGTAAACTGAAATCTCCAGGCTGCTCTAACAAAAAGTATCTGCTAGGGAGGTGGAGGTCGGCTATAATGTGATGATAGTGAGTTAGGAAATGGTATCTGGGACTAGCTACAGGGGACGGAGAGCTATAGAGGATCTGTAAGGGAGAGGGAAGGTTTGGGTGAAACCTAGAAAACTGAAAGCTGGTAGAAAGAGAAAATGGGAAAAAAAAGCAGAAAGCAAACTAAAAAGAGCTCAAGTTTTCCTCAAAACAGAAACTAAAAACCTTAGGCATCTGAAATTCAATTAATGGCATATTGAACTAGCTAGTTCAAAAAAACATAGAACAGTAAAATTTACTTTAGAAAACCAACAAGAAAGCAATATTAAGAAAGAATAAAAGACAGTTGATCCTAATGTGAACCAGACCTTAGGATCAATATTACAATGCAGTGGCTCTTTTTTGAACCCCTGTCCATCATCTCTCCTCCCCCCCAACATGCACAAGAAATGATGTCCGACTTTAAAATCCATTTTAATGTCTACATCACTTCATCAGTGAGTGAGTCCTACGAGAGTCTTGTTTCTAATTGCAGGAATTGATTAGCTTTTTAAACTCTAGTATTGGAATTCTTTATGTCAATGATTGACAGCAATACAACAAACCCTTTGGCTTGATAGGAGCTGACATAACCTGGTTTAATGTACTTTATTGCAGAAAGGGAAACAATGTTTTTTGCTTTTTTATTTGTTTTTCTCCCCATTTTAAACCCTGAGACAAAGGCTCTGAGTTCATCCAGTGGACTGCATGGCTATGCCCACCAAGGTAGCTGCTCCACCTGGGTGCCAATTCTGACAACATAGCAGCAGAATGGACTTATTTACCCTCTCTCACACACATATCCTATGCTTTTCCCTTTGTACTTCTTCTTGTGGCATACTCTAGAGCTTTGTCCTGCAAGCTCCATGGATGTACACCCCCAAGAGATTAACTATAGAATGTGACCTTCTCCATTCCAGGAGACAAGTCAATTAGCCAGAATGTGCATGGCTGGCATGCTGACAGGAGGCCATGCTATATGCCCAACCTGACACTCTTTTCTTCTCCCTACCAGTGCATGCAGCTCACTGCCCTGTTGATGCCTATTCTGCCTGTCCCCAAGGCCATCTTGGTAGGGGCTGTAGGAGGTGCTATGCCAAAAGGGCATCCTGCAGGGCTAGAGCTGGGCTTGCAATGTGAACCCAGTTGCCCTAAATGGTAGTGCAGTGCACTACTGTCAACAATACCAAGTCCTGGCAAACTATTTAAGCAACCTGTCATCGGCTCAAGTTTAGGCAGTCTAGAGTTAACGATGCATACTCCCCTACTGCCTCACAGCTGAAAGATATCACCAAGTGATAACGCTTTGTGTTAATGGTCTGTCAAGATGATCATCTGGTCTGTCCCAGCTTTCAGGAAGAAATGCAACAGGGGGATCTTTTGTCCACAATGTACCAGATAACTGGAACAGGTTATCGAATCATTTAAGGCAGCCCAAAACAAGATCACCCTTTTTAGTTTTATCAGGTAAACCATACAGAGAATACCAGTCTTTTTAACAGATGCGACCTGGTGTGAGGTGAAGGAAGGAAGGGAGGGTGGGGGAATACAGGAATAAAATACAAAAACAAAAGTAACAATAATTACAAGGTAGTAGTATTACATTATCCAATGCATCTGAATTTGATTACAGTTGCACAAAAAGAACAAATATGCCAGTTAGGTAGGGCAGTCATGGGTGGAAAGAAAGTTCAGATTAATTTTCAGTTTAGTTGCACAGAGTGGAGGGGGAATAAGTTAGGTGATTGGGTAATAAGTAACAAAGTTTGGGCAGGCAAAAGCTTATAGCCAATTGTCTGGATTCTTTATTCCTAGGGGGATAAGTGGTTTTTACCCAGCTCCAAGCATGAAAGATAGAATGGTTAGCAGCAGGTGAAGACATATTAGCAAGAGAAGTAGACTCAGGAAGTTTGTTAGCCTAGAATTTTGCCTCTAGGATGGCAATATAACTAGCTTGCATAAGGTCCAGATTTGGCCAGTTCAGAGTAGATTACATTAAGCAGTGGTGTGTGGTGGTAAGGGAAAATCTCAAAAGGGAAAACCTACAAAGTGCATTACATAAGCAGTCTAATTTAGAAAGAGTCAGTTTTGTGGCAGCCACACATTCCACATCCCCATAATCTAACAAAGGCAGGATCATTTGTTCTAACATACGTCTGTGGGGGTACAATGAGAGACTACCCTGCAGCCTAAAATCACCACCTAGTTTGGCAAAACATTTGGGAAGAATGACATTAATGTGTAGGGTGAAATTCAGTTCCTGGTTCAGTATCAAATCTAAATATTTATACTGAGTTTCATTGTCGTCTACTATTACATTATTTCACTGACCTACGCAGCCAGTATAGTGTTATGCTTGTGCAACTATGTTAGTTTGGTATTGGCCATTCGCACTCTATTCCACAGGAATTACCACCCTGTAGGGGTACAAAGGCAAGGAACCCTCGGAGAGGGTTCCACCACTAGAGGTGCAATGGGACAGTTCCCTTGGCTAAAGGTACCTTAGGAATCCCCCTAAGGAGAGAGTGCTGCCACTGGAGGAGGAGGAGGAGGTGAGGATGGTGGGGCAAAGAAAAAATGCTTCACAGTGAGGCTTAGAGGAACTGCTTATATATCTCAGGAAGTGGGAGTGGCTGGCTGCTTGGCCACCAAACTACAGGCAAGCCTTTCATTTCACTGACCTGTGCAGCTAGTATAGTGTTATGCTTGTACAACTGTGTTAGTTTGGTTTTGTCCGTTTGCACTCTCTATTTCAGAGGAATTACCACCCTGTAGGGTTACGAAGGCAAGGAACCCTCAGAGAGGGTTCCACCCCTAGAGGTGCAACTGGATGGTTCCCGTGGCTAAAGGTACCTTAGGAATCCCCCCAAAAAAGTAGTATCATCCCCAAAAGGAGGCAACATGAAGCATATGAGCAAGCAGTAACTGTGACATAGGAGTGATAACTGTAATGTAGTAGTAGAGAAGTATAGGCAGTTTAATAATGCAATGAGCTGCTCAGTTGTCATAATGACTGCCCAGGTTTGCGTAGCATGATACTGATGGTTTGCTTTGAGAGTAGGGGATCCCCTAAGGAGAGAGGGAATGGCAGGACATCCTCCACCTCCATCCAACAACGGAACCTACCTAAAGAAACTAGGGGAAACAACCAAGCTAACTAAGTGTTATGACCTGAGGCAATGGAGGAGAGAACCCCCCCCCATGAGGAGGAAATCTCTGTGGATCCAAGGCCTAGGTCGCCTTCCCTCCAGGCTTGGGAAAGTTTATTTAGTGATGGCTCTGCAGTTGCAATTTGGAAAACCCAATTAAAGGGAGATGGAAAATATTCCAATTTGGAGGAAGGCTCTCACTCAAACCCTCTAGCGGGAACGCTGTGGAAGGTTGCGAGAAAACTCTGCAACAATACATGCATTCAAGGCGCAGGAGGAGAGCAACAACTGCTGAGGCACTCACCTTGCCTACCCACCCTAAATCAAACCAGGTGAACCAGAGGCAGTCATAGGGAGGATGTGGTAAAGATGCCTCACTAGGGAAACCACTAAAGTCAATGGCCAACCATTATAGTGGAACACTAGAGCCAAAGGAGATCATCATAACCACCCTTCACCGCTAGTCTTAAATTCTACACCAGGAGCTGCTGTCGCATAGCAGGCGGCTAAAGCCAAGCCCAGGGTGAGGACATTCCCAGCTATGGGCCAGGTGAGAAGGATCCAGCCCCAAGTTGGGCACGCTCGAGATGCGAACTAAAGCAGAGTGAGACCATCGGCTGCAGGAACCCTGCCCCAGAATAGAATGGCTGGCGTGCCCCAGAAATTGATTGAGAGCTGAAAAGCTGGGAAACTGAATGAGCATGGCATGCTGAGATCATAATGAGCATTGAGTGCTGAGACCTTACAAGGTCGAATGCAGATTGAGTGCAGCAGAATCCCACGCTGAAGCTGAGGGGATGGTAGTAGGCATGAAGCAATGGTTTGTGTAAGCCAGGAGCAATGGTTGTGTAAGCAAGTGTGGACCTGATAGGTCAGTAAGCAGTAGTAGTGATAGGTGGACCTGCATAACATACTGTATAGCAATTAAACAGCACTGATTTGGGGGCAAGCCAGCCAGACATGAATAGCCAAATCAAGGTGACAAACACTCTAAGGATTTTCGGTGGTGAATGCAAGATTTAATAACAATCTATATTAACAGCCTCAGAAGGAGCTTAGTTGGCTGACCTCAGAGTTGTAACTGCAATGAAACATGGAGACAAATGCTTTGAAGCAGGTGTAGCCAGACAGTGCAATGAAGCTCAGGTAGAATGACAGCAGGAATGAGCAGCACAGCTAGGGTCAGAGTAAACTGTGTCAGGTGAAAAGAATTAAGTATGCAACATGGAGCAGCTATGGTTGAGCTGAAACACACATATATAATAATAGCAGTTGCATTGCAGTAGTTTGAGTGTGGTGAGCATAGTGTAAAAAACACAAGCACTGGATACAATAGTAAGTAAAGTAAACAGCAGTGGCTGCAATTGTAGGTAACTGAAAGCAGTAGCATGAGCTCTGAGTAGGTTTGCAGTTGCAGTGCAAGTAATTTGAGAGTTGTAACTGAAAGCAAGCAGTATGAGCTCTGTAGCAGCAGTATGCTAGGAGCTTAGAAAACAAAGCCTCCCAAAAAAGACAAAACCAAAATACAGCAAAACAGAAAACAGGGAAAGGCCCAAAAACAAGAAACAAAAAACACATGGAAGTGCACAGCCAGAGGAAAGATACAAACCAGATGCAGGAAAACAAACACCAAAGTCCAGCAGAGACACACAGAAACAGCAGGCTGGGGGGTAGGCCCTAGCCAGTTCAGAGGACAAACCAACATAGCCTCCTTCTGCAAAGAAAAAATGCTTCACAGTGAGGTTTAGAGGAACTGCTTATATAGCTCAGGAAGTGGGAGTGACTGGCTGCTTGGCCGCCGAACTACAGGCAAGCCTTTCATTTGCTGCTTGGATGCATTGGGGTCAGAATTATTCAGCCAGTGCGTGGTTTTAAATAACCTGCAGATGGTCTTCATCTGATTTAACACAAGCTGATTCACAGAGAATCAGTTTTATAGGTTGGGGAAATCCAATTGTAAATTGTGGCTTATGATTGGGACCTGAGATTTGATTTACAGCATATAAGATGATAGTTCCTTTGGTTGACATCAGGTGCAGTAGTTCGGGCATCCATCTCTTCTGCTTAATGTAAACTGAAAACTCATGCCTCTTCTCCAGGCTCATCTGTATCATCTGCGTACATGTGCAAAGGTTACAGGAAGAGATACAGTTTGGGATGTCATTTACAAATACTAAGGAGACTTCCTAGCACTGAACCTTGTGGTACACCTAGACTAACAGAGAGGGGAGGATAAAAAGATTGATTCACTGTCAAAGTTGCCCGGCGATCAGAAAGGCCTACTCCAAACCAGAGAAGGCACACGCCAGTATCACCAAAAGCTTCCAGCTTATTAAGTACTGTAGAAGTGGTTGACTTACCATAACAAAAGCTTTGGCCAGATCTATAAAGATAGCACCAGAACCTCTGCAGGAGTCCATGTTGCTAGTGATAAATCTGGAGAGCGTGGGAAGGGAGACAGTGATGGAGTAATTAGCACAGAACATTTCTGAACTTGGGAAAAGAAGTCAGTTGTATCATAATATTTAGTGGGCTGCATGCTAACTAATCTCTTTAGAATTTCAGAGAGGACAGGGAGCAGAGAGAGAGATAGGGTGGTGGCTATTCAGATTATCATCAGGACCATCCTGATGGAAGGGGAGTACCAGAGCACTTTTCCATACTGAGGGAAATTTACCATAGCCAATGAGCCATTAAAACGCGGGTAGTCTGCCTAGCAGTAGTAGGAGCACCAAGTGTCAGAAACTATGTAAACAGTGTATTGAGCCCAGTGCTATAGGTTGCTGTGGAATCCATGGCAGACAGTTCCTTGAGGACATCTGGTATGTGTTATAGGGAAGAAAGTAAATAAGCCCTGTGTAAAGAGTGGAGATGGGCAGGATTGACACCTTGAGTGCAAATTGGCATACCAGACAGCAAGGCTTGGGGACAGTTGATAAAGTTAAGATTTAGCACATTGGCACTAACTTGCTTATCAGCTGGTTGGTTTAAAGATCATGTAGAGTGACATTTGCAGAAATTAAACTGGCAGCACCATTCATTAAGTGCTATTATAAAAATAGCAGCTGCCTATTGTTTTATATGAAAATCTACCATTTCATTCCATTTTTATGCATTTGACATGTACTCTTCTTAACCCAAATTGCTAGATGCTGAGACTTGCCATTCCCTGCAGTAATCAACAAGTCTCCACCATTTTATGTAATTTGTGGTGCTATTCTCTTTCATCTATGAAGAAGTCAGGGGAGATTGTCACATTGATGAGGTCTCTAAAGACTCAAAATAATTAATTGCTTAGGATGGGGATTCACCAGCAGAGGGGTTCAGCAGCAGGAGGAAGGAAGTTCAGCTGCCCCTGCACAGGTCCATGGTGCATCTGCATTTGGAGTACTGTGTGCAGTACTGGAGCCCCTGCCTCAAGAAAGACATAAATCAAATGAATGTGGTACAGAGCAGGGCTACCAAAATGATTCAGGGGAAATAGAATGTCCCATAAGAACAGAGGCAGGTGAACTTGAACATATACTCACTGGATGGCAGAAGAGAGAGACAGAGTGGATGTGAGTGAGACCTTCAAATACCTTAAAGGCATTAACAAGGTCGACATAGGGGATCTTGTTTTGTGGAAGTGAGAACAAAAACACCAGAGGGTATAACTACTAGCTAGCAGGGTCAGAGAAACCAGGAATGAGTCCAGAAGGCACTTCTTCACTAAAAGGGTGGTAGTAGTATGTAATGCACTGCCAGAGGGGGTAGTAAATCATAGTTCAATTAGGGAATTTAAAAGAGGGTGAGATAGATTTAAGGGGAAGGTTAGGTTGACAGGGAAGGGGTGGAGCAACATGTAGCAAATTTTATTTCTTTTTATTTATTTATTGAAATGTTTCACCACTAAAGCACATTGAACAACAAGTTGTTTGTCTTCCGTGTGACCGGGGCTACAATTGATGAAGAATTAGACATACAGTTTAACATTTAACATATCCGAGAAATTAAACATTCAATTACATTTGTAACAAGATATATAGTTAAAAAATATCATAAATAATCATACAATCGCATTCGTGACATAACATACAGTTAAATATATCATACCTGTGGAATATGCATTTAATCACAAGTGGCATATCTGAGGAACATAGTACAGAAATTTAATGTAGCCTTGGAGCCAACTCCTTGCAGGAATGGATCACGGTTAAGAGGCAGATTATTTAGCAATTATTGACTGAATGAGGTGCAGTGAGGGGACATCAAGGAGGGTAGAGGGGTAGACAGGGGAAACCAGCTGGGGGAAGGAGACAATAAAGATGGGGGAAGCATTACCGGAGCAAAGTGAGCAAAAAATCAGTTGCAAGGGGCAAGTTAACACAGGGCTAGTGTGATCTGGGAGCACCTCAGACAACAAAAAGTGCAAGTTATTAGCTCAAGTGAACTAATTCCTTTGTTGAAGTGCAGGGGGTTAGAGAGGGGGACAGGGGAGAGATGGGGGTAAGGGATAGGATAGGGAAGGATAAGTCATACCTGGAACTGGCCCCTTCAGAGTGCGGAGATCGCTGCCAGTGGTGGAATGAGGTAAGGACTTAGAATAAGGGGCAGGAGTAGGCAAGGACAAGTTGGGTAGAGATAGTAGAGGGGATGGTAAAGGGAAGGAGAAGGAGGGGTGGGAGAAACTTGTCTAAGACTAGGCCTCTTCAGGATGCTGAGAACCCTGCCAGAGAGCAGAGTCAGGCGAGGATGAGTTAGGTAGAAAGGATGGGGGGGGGGTAACCCCAGTTTTAAAATTGGGGGACAAATGCTAACTGCCAGAGGACAGCCACATGATGCAGACCTCAGGATCTGTAGTTTGGTTACCCAAGGGAGGATTGGAACTACCTCAGACCTTTTACACCAACTCCAGCTTCCAACTAAATCTGTATTTTGGATTTGTCAGATCTGTCATCTGTTGATTGGCTGGTTTGGTCCTGACCCTTGGGATACTAATCAGGGTGATCTCCTCAATAAGCTCCAAGCTATAGCTTGGCAACCACATGCAGTCTTCCAATTTGTATCTATCCTATTGTCCCTATTTTATCCAGATCTAAGAAGTCGCCCTGAATATTGGTCCTCCCAATTCCCTGATTGGGAATCCAGGTGGGAACAGGTGTGGTGGAACCTTTGGTGATCTGATACGATGCATGCTCCCGCTTATTTCTATGGTTCTGTCCTGTATCAGCTGGCCACTGCTTTACTTGTTTTAACTGTTTTATGGATTGTACAGCACTTTGGTTTTGGATATTGTGCTTATAAATGAAGTTATTATTAGTATTATTATTATTTATATCTACTCTTCTAATGATAGGCTCCGCCTGATGCAATTCTATGTATTGCATAACATTTACTGTATTTCACTCCTGCTAAACTGGCAGAGATGGGAAAAGTGTCTGACCTGCAATGTGTTCAATGTGGGCAGGCACCCGCTACCCTTATGCACGTTTTTGGGAATGCCCCAAGACCATCCCTCTCTGGGATACTATTCAGTCTAAGATGGATCCACTTCTGGGTCTGGAAGCCCTGATCACTCCTGAGATCTGTTTAATAGGGGACTACACGCAGATTAAAGTGAGGGAATGGAGGTACTACATGTCTCTCATTTCTCTCTCTCTCTCTCTCTCAGTCAAGATAATAGTCCTATGTCATTGGAAGGACCAGTTAATTATTCCATACTCTGAATGGCTGAGTGAATTTCTCACCAATCTTCACCTAGAAAAAATGATTGCTAGTCTAAGAGGCAGATTACAAACCCACAATAGAAAGTGGGATAAACTACATGCATTGTTCCTAACCCCTCAGTGCCATGAACCAAATACTTAATTAGTTTCTTGACCCAAATTTCTCAGGGTTGTGGTCATTGTGGATATGAGTGTTCTACTCTAAAAGCAGTCAGTGTTTAAGTAATGGTGGATACTTTACCTATGTGCTCACTTGCCTACTTCTACTGCCCAGTAAGCTGAATACTTCTCTTTCCCCCATGTTTCTCAAGGCTCTCAGAAATGGGAGGGTGGGGAGAGAGTGGGTAAGGGGGATTGGAATTTTCACTGTTACTAAAGGAGGGTGGTGTTGACTTTGTAATCTGCGATAATTGTTACCCCTCCATTTGTACCTATGTCATGTTTATTAAAATGCAATAAAGTATATTACATTTAAAAAAAAAAGAAAGGATGGAGGGGAAAGGGGAGGGAAGGAAGAGTCATTTCCCAGTGCTGGACCCCTCCAGGATGCTGAGAATCCTGTCAGGGGGCAGAACTAGGTGAGGACAAGTTGGGAAGACAGAAAAAAAAGGATGAAAGGAAAGGAGGGAAAGAAGAAGTTTGCCTAAGATTAGGCCACTCCCGGATGCTGAGAACCCTGCCAGAGCGCAGAATCAGGTGAGGCCTAGTTGGGTAGAAAGGATAGAGGGGAAGGGGGAGTGAAGGAAGAGTAATTACCCAGTGCTGGGCCCTCCAGGATGCAGAGAACCCTGAGGACAAGTTGGGCAGAGGGAATAGGGGGCATAGAAGAGGAAAGGTAAAAAGGAGGGAGGAGGGAGGGAAGAAACTTACCTAAGAGTAGACATCGCCAGGGTGCTAAGAATCCTGACAGAGGGCAGATTTAGGTGAGGATACGTTGGGTAGAAAGGAGAGAGGGGAAGGGGAAGGAGGAGGATGAGGAGGCTTGCCCAGTGCTAGACCCCTCTAGAATGCTGAGAACCATGCCAGAGGTTAAAACTAAGCAGGGGCAAGTTAGTAATGGAAAAAGGTTAGGGGCAGGAGTGAAGGGATAAGCGGTGAAGGGAAAAGAGAGCACGCTGAGAAGCAGGCTCCGGGGAGGAAGGTTTAATAGGGGATGTGAGTCATGGAGAGGAGCAGAGGTACAGGGTTAAAGCAGTAGCAGTTAGATAAGAGAAAGTTATATAAGGCAGAGGAAAGGGAGTAAGAAGAGGAGGAGAGGAAATGTGAATGAGCTCCACAACAAGCAGACTCAATAGGCCTTCCAGCCTTCTTCCACAGGCATTTTGTATGTTCATATGACACTAGAACAATTATTCCATCTGCCAGTAAATGGGTGTGGGAGAGGTAATGCTGTTGTGAAACCTTACTAAGAGAGTTTCTATCCACTAGCCAGCCCACTGTTTTGTCCTGGACAGGTTTTTGCTTAATCTAGGTTCAGGCTGAGCTGTTTTTCACTCCACATTAAAATGATCACCTTACCAGGGCTAACATATGCATTTTTAGTAGGAATGAACACAGCCCTTATTAAAACTTATTCTTAAGCAGCCACATACCAACAGCAATGTTGTTACCAGCATTACAACATTACAATATTATAGTAGTAACAATACAACTTCTGAACAATCACAGTAAAGTAGCACCACAAATGATATCAGCAGTCTGGAGGCGTGCTAAGTATCTAGCAATCTTGGAGAAATGGGCCACACCAAAAAGGCGCTAAAAAAGTATAAAATGATCAGTTTTCTTTTGTTACAAAACCTGGAACACATTTAGTTTTTATAGCAATGTTTATTGAGTGGTGCTGCCTGTTTTAGTTTTGAAAACCATTGCACATGATCTTAAAGTGAATGATGATGAAATAGATTATGGTCCAGCTGAGTTGAATAGGTTATTCACAATCATTTTAGATCCTTACTCTGTAAGCACCTGTCACACCCATGCCAGTGGAATCTCCTGAATGCCTAATTGCTAGAGACCCATGTTTTTCTTAAATAAGAAATAACAAGAAACACAAGCTATAAAAAGAAATAAAACAAAAACATGATAAACGTTAAAGTGCTTGTTTTTTTTTTTTGGGAAAAACTAAATAAATGCTTGCAGTAGTTGTTGTTTAGACTCTGTTGTTACCACAGAGATGGTCAGCAAGGAAGCAGCATCAGAACTGTCTGATTCACAAAACCTTTCAAACCCATAGCATAATACTGCTTAATACAATGCGGTATACTAGGAATATGATTTCTAGTCTGTATAAGGTCATTTTGAGGAACTTTATGAATGCAATTGTGATAAGAAAGAAAACTACATTTTCAATGATTAAAAAGAAATAACACTAAATTCCAGAAAAATAAAAAGAAAAATTATAAAAAATGAAAATAATTGTATGGGGCTCTACTAATTGCCAATGTAAATAGATGTCTGCACTCATCAGCATATATGTGAATAGTCCTGTATCAGTCATGTACACCTTCTACCTGTGTAAATAGTTCTGAATCTCCAGGTGTACCCATTTCAACTTTAAGACTATACAGTCCTGTAATTCACTCTGAAACTATTACATTACAGTAACTTGCTGTACACAAGGACCAACATGAAAGTGAGATATTGCATTTAATGGGGCCATCTCATGTTCCTGGGAGAGGGAGAGGGAAAGAGACGGGGGAGAGATAGAGAGAGAAAGGAAAGAAAGAAAACGTACAGGACAAACTATCTCCATCACAAGACTAGAAGTATGGTGGTGATGAAACCAAACATTTTAACTATAGAGCCATCATTAGCTTTTCATGTAAAATCACCAATCAAATGAATGAAAAAGTAAATGTGACCATTCTTGGTCATGTGATCTACAGTAATAATGTAGCTGAGAGGTTGAAAATGTTCTCATTATTAACTGGTCATGGATCAGCCTCTAATGCAGTTTATAGCTCATGTATGTTCTGTATTTATGTCACCCAGTTTCTTTGTGGACATGTATATGAAATTAAAGGAGTACTACAGTCAAATTTTGCAAAAACACATGTGCATAGTGTTTTGATTTGTGTGTTTAGTCCTGCTGTGTCCTTCCCTTTGTTTGATATTATGAGTTTTTTTTTCCAAATTTGCCTACTAGTTTTATGGCCACTGGGGATATCCATGTTAGCATGGTTTATTGTTCTTCATTGTCTTGCAATGCCTCCTGTCTTATGTGACAGTGATGCAACTGGGACCACCGATTCAGTGAGGGGAAGTACTGCAGTATTAATCTGAAAATAGGAGCCTGATGTTCTGGCCCCCAACTAAATAACTAATTCAATATTTTTGTTTTCTTTATGTTTGTCTAGGTTTAGTTGGCAGGAGTAAATGTTTTGCATTTAAAGCTTTTATTTTCATAAAACCACGCCCAGCCATAAAAAGCACACAGATCACCCTGGGTAATCAGTGCTATAAGTAAAGACTCTATCTGTTTTCTTACAGAATACCACCTCAATTAGACCTCACATGATTGGTAAACTATAAATGTAGCATTCAGTGGCCTCTGGATAAGGACAGTAACTTAAAATCACAGCTGTACTATTGTAAAATGACCGCAAACCACTACTTGCTGAATCTATGGTCCTGGATGCATCACTGTCACAAGGGTCAGGAGGCATTGTAGGAAAAAGAAGAACAATAAACCATGGTAATATAGAGATCCCCAGAGGCCACTAAACTAGTAGGCAAAGTGAGAAAAAACTCCTAATAGCAAACACAGGGAAGGACACAGACTAAACAGACAAATCAAAACACTCTGCACAATATATGGTTTTGCAAATTCTGATGGAGGTAGTATTCCTTTATGATCTGTGTCCTTTAAAATTCCTTTACAGCACTTCTGTTGCTTACCTACATCTGAAGTCACCATCATCTGCTTGGGAGATCACAATCCTTTCCTTTTCTGATACTATCATTTTATTAGGTTTCTGCAGCTGTGTGTTCCATATAACTGTCAACACAGCATTACAGAATGTATTAGTGCGTGATATTTAGTCTGCAACTAATAACAACAACTTTGTGCACAATTCATGACTAATGAAGAAGTAAAAGGAAAAAAACACATATACCTTAAACCACCATATGGGGTCATAGAGTTCTTATTTAAATGTAAAAACTCCTCTATAGTCCTCATTATTTAAAATTAGGATTACTTAATTAAATTTATGCATTGCAGTAGAGGAACTCATTGCAATGTCCACCCAATACAGTTAATGCAGTTACACTGTAGAACATTACTGGCATGCATGCATGAAAGGAAATCTAAAGAAATATTGTCTATTTAATATGAAAACAGAAAGCCTTGCCTTTAGCAGGGTGCTAAACCCCACTCCCCCAAAGGAAAATCTTTCAATGCTTAACCACAGAGCCATTTTATTTAGTGCCATGCACTTGGTTAAGCTTAAACTCTTGTGTACATTGACATTGCACTAACACAGAGAGAAAGAATAGTAATACAGTACCTTTACTTTATGAGAGCGGTCTCTGAAGGCTCAAAAGACACTGCAGTGAAAGTAAACAAACAAAAAAATTAAGCAGAAGTGTTGGCATGAAAGTTAAAACCCAGTAAGTATCTAAAATCAAAGCCATGGATTCAACAGAGTTATTCAATCAATCAACAAGTCAATCACTTAATTATTTTTTTTTTATTTCCATAGTGCCTTATTCCAAGGGCTGTAAGCACTGTTCAGAAAAACACAAATAAAAATGCAATTGCCTGATAGATATAATGCAGAATAAAACAGATATGGAGAAGAGAGACCCCTATTTTTGTGCTTAAAATATTTTTATTTCATCCCCTTAAAAAACATTTAATTCTCCAAAAAATCGTATTGGCTTTGATATATTTACAGCGCTTTCACCAGAACCAAGTGCTCGTATAACAGTTTCTGCTGGGATATCTCGCAGAATACAAGAACTCAGTATACCTCAATGGCAATTATTCCACTTTGTCATGCAGTAAACTGAAATCGCACACAGAGTGCTTGTTGCTGGTGGATGGCACTGAACATCTGGGAACACAATACAAATTCCATCCGTGCTGTACTAGGTATTACAGGTACAATATAAATTATACACATTACTATATTATATTGCAGATAAAATCTTATCACTTTGCAAGTAAATGCCATAAACAATGTAAAAACAAACGAGCTATAATGGACTTCGGTCTTTAAAAAGCTCTGCCTCAACCTATGAAACCTATGAAATAATCCACAATCTAAGAAAAGTACGGTATCATTACAACTTGATTTAAAGCATAATATCCTCATTAAAACAGGAACAGGGAGGCATTTCCTAACAAAAATGCTTCATTGCCTACTATATATCTTAATTCCCTGATTGGATTACTGGCTCTAAACTGGAAGAGAAGGAGTCTTTATTGACAATCTGTAATCTGTTAAAAAATGTTGTGACCTGATCAACTTTAAGAAAAAGGTAGATTTTCCCACACAAGACAAATGTAATAATATAGGCGGCTATCTATCAATGCATGCATCAATATATTTTTAAAGCATATAGCTGCATGGGAAGTGTATTGACATAGCTTTAAATATTCAGCGCTGACTCCAAGCTTTCATTAAAAAAAATTATTTCCTAGTTCTAACAGTTTAAAAGCTACCGTTTTCAAAAAATAATTGCTTTGAGAAGTGCTAGCTTTGAAACAGTTAGGGCTAACAATGTTTTTTAAATGAAAGTTCAGAGTCAACACTAAGTCTAAACATCAATGCACTTTCCATTAATTTATATATATAATATATATATATATATATATATATATATATATATATATTAAAGCATGTTGATATATAGTACATGTATTGATGCATTTGAATTCATAGCTGTACATGAGAAGTAAACATGTACCACTGACTCAGAGCTTTCATTTTAAAAATGTTCTAGCCCAAATGGTTCCAAAGCTAGCCAGTATCAAACCACTTATCTTTCAAAAGGTATAACTTTGAAACCATTAGGCCTAGAAACTTAAGCCCCCATTTTCAAAAGGTTAGTGCAGTACTAACCTTGACTAGTGCCAGCTGTTGGGGGTGTACCCATATTCAAAGGACACAGATGCACAGCACTCCCCCGATCCCTCATACATATGTGGCGTAGCACAATATTGAAAGGTTTCAGAAGCCCTACATGGCCTCCAGTGCTGGCCCATTTTGATGCATCTGAAACCCAGCCCTTAAGAGTGCACAGAGGGGATGAACCCCCGCACCCTGTCTGTGCACTGTCAAGGGCTGCCAATCCTAATCCCTGTTCACATAAAAAAGCATCAACCCTGGTAGTCTAGTGTCCCTCCCCAGCCCCGATCCCTATTCCCATAATGAAACCCATCATCCCTGGTGGTCCAGTGTTCCTTCCCAGCCCAGATCTCTATTCCCGTAAAGAAACCCATCATCCCTGATGGTTCAGTGTCCTTCCCCAGCCCTGATCTCTGTTCTTGTAATGAAACCCATCATCCCTGGTAGTCCAGTGTTTCTCCCCAGCCCTGATTCCTGTTTCTGTAATGCAACCCATCATCCTTGGCAGTCCAGTGTCCCTCCCCAGCCACAGTCCCTATTCCCATAATGATACCCATCATCCCTGGTAGTCCAGCGTTCCTCCCTAGCCCTGATTTCTGTTCCTCTAATGATACTCATTATCACAGGTGGTCCAATGTCCCACCTGTGTGTAGCTGGGAAGTGTGATAGAGTAACCACCACACTACGCTGGGAGCATATTTTTTGGCTCACAGCAGCTGCACTACATCCAGTCACTACTCACTGTTTCCCTCTACCCTAAATCATTGCTCTATTTTCTCCTCTCTATTGTCTCATACTTGCTCTTCTGTACTGCTCACTATTTCCTCAGGCGCTCAAAGTGAGTCGCACAATTTGAGTAGCCCATATCACTGGATACCATTTGGACTGTTCTTCCTGGACACCACTCTGTGTGAATGATTTTAACTTCTGGTTACTTCTCACTTGTTCCTTTGCAAATCGACAGCAATAAATCTTCTGGTATATTCTGACATATCCCTCTGGACTAAGATCAGACAATGCATTAAGTCTAGATTGCTTTAAAGGTTAAGCTCATATATCTCCTGGCTCTCCTTCTTTCCAGGGAAAACAGACCAAGATCATGCAGTCTGGCCTGATAATCCTTCCCTTTCATTCCTCTCTAGATTTTTATGGCCACTCTGATTTGTTTTTGACAGTCTATTTGTCGGCTGGTATAAGACTAATTCACCAACACTGTTTTTTCATTTTTAATGTTTTATATACTTTTATTTATTTATGAATTTTCTGATGTTATTTGATAGCCACCCCAGTTTACATTTGTTTTTGTTGGCGTATTTCTTCATTGTTTGCACATATTTGTCTTCCAGACATTTGATCTAGTACTAAAAATGTTCACAGTTGCTCTCCAGATGAATTCCTGAAATCATCCTCCCAGTTTCATTCCAACAAAAGAGATATCATTATATAGAAATCTGCCCTTTTTAAATTATGACAAATGGGCTACTACATGCCCTCTACATTGGGAGGGGGTTGGCCAGGGTTAATATTTAGTCAGTGGTTTAACTGGAAATATTTAGATGGGGGAATTTTAACCTCTAGATTTGTAGGTGGGGGAACTATCATCCCTAGATGGTGGAATTCTCCTATAGTGTTCAATGGAGAAAGATGAACAGAGGGTGTAAGAACTCTCATACAATTTTGCATGAGGTGGATGAACTGAGTTCTTGTGGGTTACTGTCCAATTTAACCTCTGTTTTAAGTCAAGTGGAATACTGGGCATGAGGTACATCTGGGGCACCTTTACACATTGAAGCACAACTCAGAAACATTATTGTCCAGGCAAAAATCTTTATTTATTTTTTAATTTTGCTTTTTTTCTGGCTCTGTCTGACTGGCTGATATCTGTCCTGTTCCTGGCGACCACCATCCATTACCAGCAACCTATCTTGACTCACGGGCACCCTAGTTTGCCCCCCTGGGTGAGGAGGCCTGGGGGGCCCAACCCCCAGTGGAGTCTTGGTCAGTACTTAGGAGTGAGGGTTTTACGGTTGGCAGCATGGAGCTGTGGTGTGGGATGGATGTCAAGGTGCTCGGTCAGATCATTTTTCATCTTTACACTGGGGAGGTGTGACATGCAATGGTGTGATGGCGTGTACACTGCACATCTGACACACCTCTCAGCATTGCCTAGCTCTGGCCGCTGGACCTCTGGCCTCCACTAGGGGTCAGTCAAACTCTGGCAGCTTCCCCACCCTCCTTCCTGGAGGTGGAGAGCAGTCCATGGAACATTCAACCCTCCTCCCACCCCCCCGGCCAGCCTTCCGATGACCTGAGCTCATTACTGAATTCTGGTCGTCAGCATCATGAGCGGAAGCCCTACCGCTGCGCTGGTAGGCTGGCCCAGTCAAAAACCTTTAGTCAAGCAGTAGGGAATTAATTTACAGTTTGTTGTGCATTCACTTTTTCATTTCCAGGCTGCTCCCTTGAGTGAGACAGCACAGACGCACCAATGGGGTTCACAATAATGAAAGAGGAGCATTCATGTCAGTGCCCCACATATTCTGGAAGCCCATGAAAATGTCTTTTTTGAGGTTACCTGTAGCTGGGAGCAGTCCAGAGATATAACTGATGAAGTCTACTGTTTATTGATAGTGCATTGCCACCATTTTACCATGGGAAGATGTGATGTAATGAAGGAGCAAGCTGTGTCTAATTACATGGAGTCAGGCACAGCTTGTTCCTCTGTGACATTACAACATTCCATAAAATGGTGGCAGTGTAGTATCAATATATGTCAGACTTAACAATATCTCTAGACTACTTCCAGCAATAGGTAAGCTCAATACCTCATTTAAAAAACCTTTTCATGGGCTTTCAGACTGTGTGGGCCCCTGAACCTAACTGTTTTCATTTAATTCACAGTTCTTTATCTTCCTTCCTTCCTTCCTTCCTAGATCAACAGCATTTAAAGTAATCAGCCACCAATGGCTTATATTCACAAATGTGCGAAGTGGCTATGCACCATGGATTTGCAGTGCGTAGCCACTCCACACCCATTGCGCCCCCGTGAGAGATGCACCAGATGGGGTGTGCAGCCCCTACACACCTGATCCCCCACCAATGCAGACAGCAATGCACTGGGGGTGGGTGGGCAGCATGCCTGCACTATGCACCATGCACAAAGGCATGCAGTGCACCACCCAGGGGGGCATAGGGAATGTCAGGATATGCCGGGGGGACCCTGCCATAATGGCTTTAAGTGGCCATGCCCGTGTGCCCACAGGGCCCCCCAGCATGGCAATCAGTCCTGATTGCTCTCCCCCAACACATGGACCCCCCCCCATCTCTGCAGCATGGAGACTCCCCCCAGCACATGTATGCCCTGTCCCTGGTGCAGGCAGAAGAGGGGGAGTTCGTTGAACAGGGCCACCGGCTGTCCCATGGCTGAGACATGTCTAGCCAGGTCTGGGGGAGAAGGGTGGTGTGGTTGGTGCCATGGGGGAGCAGCATGGATGTGTGCAGGCTGGGGTACCACAGTCCCAGGACCAGTGCCCCACTGCGTGCCGGGGGGATGCAATGCTGGTGATGGGGCACCACTGTATTTGTGGGCAGAGCGTTGGCATCAGAGGACTGGGGATGGTGCTCCACCATGTTGTGGGGGCAGCTGTGCTCCTGGCAAATGGGGATGCCTCTGGGGGGGGGGCTCTACGGCAGCTGCCCACACATTCTGCAGGTGCAGCTGGTGCAATGCACAATTCCAGACCCATGCCGTCATGCACGGGAGATCCACTCTTGGTCCCAGGCAGGGCATTTGATTGGCCGCCCACCTGGGACTGCAACTCTGCCCCCATCCATCCCGTGTGAACCTGCACAGGGCTGTGGTCAAGTGGCCGGCAGTTGTGAATGCCGCCAGGTGTGCATCTGTCTGCAGGTGCGGAACTCCATGGGCTGGGTACACGCCTGTGGTGTGTACTTTCGCCCCATTCATGCATAGTGGCCAATATGCAGCTGGCATGTAAATAAAGCAGTTCAACAAAATGAGGCTTGGTATTACAGGTTATGAACACTGCAGTGTAAATGCAGATAGAAAACAGCATCAAGAAGCAGAGCCACCAGTTATTGCCATGAAAAGAAGAGAAAAAGTGTGATGGCCATGCAATACACAGTTACCAAATAAGTGATTTCCAGATACTGTACATGCTAACTCCGTGGCAGCTCTAGTACCAGTGTAACAGTTTTCTTTCTTTCCATTAGTTGGAAAACTCCCACAAAAGCCAGACAAGGGCACAGACCCAAAGGTAGCAGCTTTAACCATTCAACAAAAGGGAATTTCCTTCATGGCTGACAATTTAGACTGTTCTTTTAACTTTCAATTACCACAAGCCTCTCTCAACTGGACAGCGCTGCTGTTGAAATCCTCATCACCACAGGATTCTTTATTGCAGCATTCACAGCTTCATTTATTTATTGGATTTTGTTGACTGGGTAGGCCCACTGAGACTATTACGTCCCTTTTTCAGGGGAAACCTGGGGGGGGGGGATATAGATGGTAACCAACTGAAACTGAACCCGATTAAGCTGTTGGTGGTATTTTTTTAGTGTATTTTTTTCAGCTCACAGATTTCTTTTTCATATACTGAACAGTAACATTTTCATGGCCAGGACAGCCGATAAAATATCTGGATCTAAGATTCTGCATCCACATATCTGAGTTGCGTAGACCCAATTCCCACTCTAACTGCAAACCTGCGGCTAGCATGGTTAGCTGATATACATTTAAATAGTCAAGCATTTCTCCAGCTTAAATACAGTAGATCAAATGTGTCTTTGCTTAGTGGAACGGCATAAAAACTCTGCAAAATCCTTACTAAGAAGTTTTTGTGCTGAAAGCAAATTATAATGCTGATAGGCAGGTGGTTGCAGCACTGCTCAGGGATGATTATATTTTAATAATGTTGGACAGTTAGAAATGATTAGAGCTCATTAACATTTGCTCTAACTGGTGTGTGCACTACAGATGAAAGCCCGGGCCATTGTATGATTTTTAAATGCTTAAAGAAGCTTTCTTCATCTGGGCAAAACTGCTGTCTTCTGAGGATGTGGAATATCTGATGACTGCCTATAGCATTGCTCACAAAACTGTTTAAATATGAAAAAAACTGAAGGCGAAGTAATAAAAACTAAAAAAAACAAACCATAACAACGTCTCCTGCAGAACTCAATACACCAGAGATCTAAACAAAGCAGTTTATAAATGACCAAGTGAGGGTGTGTTTAACAAAGTGATTGGCGGCATGATTAAGGGAAGGTAATGTACCATCTGTTGGGAAATATTCATGCTTATCATATGCAAGTACTTTCCTTAATAGTTATAATGCAGGGAAAAGTGTCTAAGAAAGAAAGAAAGGGTTTGAACAGCATGCAGTTGCCTGCTTAAATACATATTGGTACATCTTCAGCCAATAGTTATTATAAAATGAGTTGGAAACTTCTTACTTTCTGATTGGCTAAATAAGTTCCAAGACCCATATGTTAATCCCTACAAATGCACTGTTGGAACACGTCAGGCAGTGGGACTTAGAAATTGGATAAGTCACACATACAGAATTAATAGAAACATAGACAATGATGGCAGAAAAAAGACCCATGGTCCATCCAGTCTGCCCAGGTTCCCAAATCCCTGGAATCATTCTTGGAACCTAATGTTCCCCCAGGGTACTAACCCTCCCGGATCTTACTCTAGTTAACTTCTCTGGTTGTGTCATCCCTGGTAAGCACTATTCCCTTTATTCTTTCCCAGGTCTGTTTGAACCCCCTTTCTGTGCTCTCTCTCTCTCCCACCACCTCAGTTGGCTCTCTGTTCCAGGGCTCCACCACCCTTTCTGTAAAGATGTACTTCCTCACGTCTCTCCTGAACCTGCCACTTGCCAACTTCCATTCATAACCCGTGACCTAGAGTTTGTACTCGGCTAAATAATTCCCCACAGTTAACTTTATTAATTCCTTTGGGGAATTTGAAGGTCTCAATCATATCTTTCTTCTACCTTCCGGTTTCCAATGAGTACAAATTTAGTGCCCTGAAGTGCTCCTCATAGGGTTTACCCTGCTGACCCTGTATCGTTACAGTCACTCTGCATTGCATAGTCTCTAACCTGTCTTTGTCTTTTCTGAGGTAAGGACTCCAGAACTGAGCACAGTACTCCAAGTGAGGCCTCATCAGGGCTCTGTAGAGGGGTAGTACCACCACCTTTTTTGCTCCTACTGTCAATCCCCCCCCCATGCATCCCAGCATCCTGTTGGCCTTACTATTGGCCTTGTTGCACTAACTAGTTTGTTTAAGGGAGTTATTGATGATGACTTCTAGATCCCATTCCTCATTTGTAGTGCTGTCCCTCCCCACCCATCCAGTACTCTGTCATGATGTTTTTCTGCCTCAGCTGCATCATCTTGTACTTTTTTGCATTAAATTTTAGCTGCCATACCTTGAACCACACCTCTAATCTTAGCAGGTCCTTTTGCATATTGCTTCCTCACAATCTACCCTCTCACATAGTTTTGTGTCATCCCCAAATAGACTCAATTTGCCCTGGATTCCTTTTGCAGTGTCACAGATGAACATATTGAAGAGGACCAGTCCCAGGACTGATCCCTGAGGAACACCGCTCCTTACCTCCTTCTCTTCTAATTTAACACAGTTGACCACCACTCTCTGTCACCTACCTGTTAGCTAGTTTCCCACCCATCTCACAAGGGTTTTAGCTGCCCCCTCGGACCTCCATTTTTTTAAAGCAACCTCTTGTGTGGTACTGGATCAAAGGCCTACAGCAAGTCTACTGCATGGCCCTTGTCAATCTCCCTTCTCACACTGTCAAAGAAGACTGTTAGGTTGGTCTGACAAGACCTTCCTGCAACAAAACTGTTGTTTATCAACCTGGAGTCCATTGCTATTCAGGTATTCTACGAGGTCCTCTTTAATCAGGGACTCCATCAGCTTCCTTGCAATGGAGGTTAGACTAACAGACCTAGAATTCCCTGGTTGCTCTTCCCCACCGCCTGATGAAGTAGTACTGTGTCCACTAACTTCCAATCTGCTGGGACTATCCCATTCCTGAGTGAACTGTTGGAACAACTTAGTCAGTGGATCAACCAGTTCGGTTGTAAACTCCCTCAGTATCCTTGGGTGCAACCCATCTGCACTCAGGGCCTTATCAATCTTGAGGGCTGCTAGCCTCTTCTGGACTCTTCCCCTAGTACATACTGACTGACTCATTTCTGGGATTCCTTTTGAGGCTACTTTGATACCGCTCTCAGGCAGGGGTCTGTCTTCTTCCTTAGTGAAGATGGAGCAAAAATAGTTGTTCAAAATGGTGGCCTTCTGCCCATCTTCTTCTACCACCCTAACCCCTTCCACCAGTCATGCAATACCCCCTTTTGCATTTTCCCCTAATATATCTAAAAAACTGTTTCCTCCCCTTTCTCCACCTTCTCCGTGATGCAAGGTTCTGTGTCTGCCTTTGACTCCCTGATGGCCCTCTTTGCCTCCCTGGCTTTCTGAAGATATTTCTCCCATTCTGCCTCTCCTGCCAGCTCTTGTATTTATAAAAGGCCATCTTTTCTAGCCCTACTGCTTCCCTGATTCTAGATAAGAACCATAGTGGTTTCTTTGATCTATTTTCCTTTTTTACTACTTTTGCGCATGTCTTTGATGCCTCAAGGATAGCCTCTTTGATTGCTTTCCATTTGTCCTCCACCCTGCCTATATCTCCCACCCCTTCTAACCTCTCCCTGACCATGTCCCTCATCTTAATGAAGGCTGCTCTTCTAAAGTCAAGGACCTTGGTTTTTGAGTCTGGCTTGCCAGCCCCTAGGGCCAGTTAAAACCACACAGAGCTATAGTTGCTATTCCCCAGTAGCTCACCCACTCTCATGGCCCCCACTAGCTCTGTGTTGGTGAGAACTACATCCAGGAAGCGGACTGCCTGGTGGGTTCCCTATGTAGTTGTACCAGGAGATAGTCCTGAAATGTGTTCAGCAGTGACTGACTCTTGGAGCTCTTGGCCACCAGGACCCCCCCCATCAATGTCAGGCAAGTTTAGGTCCCCTATCACTACCAATCCTCTTTGCCACCCTTCTTCTAAACTCCTCTTCAAATACCCTGTCCCTTTCCTCCCCATGACCTGGGGCCTATAGGCCACCCCTAATCTTATCTTTCTGCCCAAGGCCACCATGAATTGCACCCTTATAGATTCAGTCTTCCCATCTGAACCTCTAATTTCTCCATCTTTAGTCACTTCAGTGCCCTCCCTGACATAGAGGGTGATTCCCCACCTCACCTGTGATCACTCCTGAATAATGTAAATCCAGGGACCACCATCTACTAGTCATTATTTTCTGTGGTCCATGTTTCTGTGATGGCCACAAGGTCTACCTCAGTGTGTGCAATCATTGCCTGGAGCTCTCTAAGTTTGTTCCTCAGGCTCCTGACATTAACGCATTCCCCCTTCCACTTGGCCGGTGCTCTGGTTCTGCTACTGCCCATCTGTCTGCCCTGTGCTTCCTCTCCTTTTCCTTAGTGCCTTTGCCTGCAGTTTTTTCTCTTACAACTGCTCCCCCCTTGCTCTTGTAATCTCTACATTGGTTCCTGTATCCTGTTTCCTTCTACTGTCCCCTGGGTGTGGGGGAGTACTATCTTGGATCCCATTCTACTCACCTTCCATTGTGGATCCTGTAGACCTGGACTCCTCTGCAGTCAGTTTAAATGTCTGATATAGACATCAAACTTCTGCCCCAGTGCGCTGGTCCCCTCTCTTGTCAGGTGAAGCCCCTCACCCTTGAAGAGCTCTCTGTCCTAGAATTCCCCCCAGTCCCCTACAAAGTGGTACCCCATGTCCCAACACCACTTCCTGAGCCAACTGTTGAATTTGGCTATCTCAGTACCCCTAATCCTGCCCTGTCTCTCCACCCAGTCCCACACAGGGAGGACTTTGGAGAAGGCCAGGGAAGCTGTGTGCACTGCCAACCTGCACCTTAGTCTACAGAAACTCTGCTTCACTGCCTCTACCAATTGGTTGGCCAGATCGTTGGTACCTAGATGCATCAGCACTCCCAGGTCCCCCTTCCCTCTCCACCATCCTCCTTATTTTATCTGTGTCCCCATTGGCTGATGCTCCAGACAGGCATTGAAGCAGCTCTCCTCCATCTGCCCCTGCCTAACATCCTGTCCATATCTCTAACCACTGAGTCCCTGATCACTAGGACCTTCTTTACAGTCTTACTCTCCTTGGGTGCTGATGTGTTGCCTGGCCCATCACCTGAGACTGACTCAGAGTCCCCCCTTGTGGAGTAAATAATTTGAGCTTCCTCCAGGGGTGCAAAGCAATTTGCTATCTGGATGCAGCTGGGCTGCCCCTGCTAACCCTCCTATGTCCCACCACCCTCCACTCTCCTGAACTAGTGGATCTCTGGGGGAGTGGGAGTGAGGTAGGTAGGCCCCTGATGAGCTGAGTGCTCAGATGGGTAATTTCTATGCTGGCTGCTGTCAGCTGAGCATGGAGCTGTGCTATGGTCCTGGAGAAGGGGCAGTGTCTTCTGCTTCAAAGTGTTTCCCTGAAGAAGAGTGTCCCACAGTCCCTAAAACTGAGTGTCTCCCCCTTGTACCACATCTTACCAAGAACCAAATTGATGAGAGAGTAATTTAAGTAGTACCGATTATGATTAGGATGCATTTCCCACCTGGTGGAACAGTGTAGTAACACCAGCTAGTTCTGCTGTACGGTGATAGTAATTATACAAGCATATGAGTGTGTCCCACAGTTGTTAGGTACTCAGGCTAAACCCCTTCTGCAGACTAGAGACCAACAACTCTAACTTTGTGTCTGACAGGGACCCCTTTTAGGGGACTTGTGCCTAAGGTTTGGTGCAAGCTGCTGTAAAATGTGGAAAATATTGCATCTTGTGTCCTTGTTATAAAATAGGATGCAAGTTGTGGCAGCCTCTTGGACGCAGATGCATCAGAGTTTGCACTGGATGCATGGCTGGACATAAGCCCTGCATCCACCATTGAAAATCAGGCCCAGGGTATTTTAAGCAGTACAATACCACAAGCAATAGCTCCCCTCCCAAACAACAAAGTATTTTAAGCACTACAATACCACAATTGTAACCCAAAAGCAACAGCCACTCAAACAGCATGGTATTTTAAGCAACACATTACCAGGATTTTAACAGGGTATTTTAAGCACTACAGTACCACAATTCTAAACCACTGAACCCTAAAAATGTACCCTATCAAAAGCACCTACGTAGCCATGGAACTGCCACACTAGGCTTAAACGGATCACTTGTAACAATGTTCCTTCACTGTGCTACCTTGCTATAACTTAACAATTTCTTCTTACCTCAATGCCACCTGCCGGTATAGTTGGTGTCTGGGTAGTAGGGTCAATCAGATCTTTTTGGGTCAGCTGAGGTGCAGAGTGTCCAGTTACTGGCTACCTCATTGGCTAACTCCGGTGGGCAGAATCCACTGTTGCAGTGCAGGGGGCTGCCTAGTGGACCAGCCCTTAAGTAGGCCCCTGCCTTTTTCCTGCTTTCTCAGAAAGCACCCTGGATTGGTTGGAGTGATTGAATGGAGGTGCAGCTTCTTTTCTGATTGGCTTCTTCCAGGGAGCCTTCTCTGAGCTTCTAGCTCTGCTTTTCTTTCATGCCCCAGTGTCCTAGGGTTGGCGGTCCATCAGTAGAGCAGACTGAGGATGCGAGAGCCCTTTCTTGCCTCAGTCACTGCTCTTTCTGTGAGGTGGTCTGGTGACTGGGCTGTTTAAAAGCCATGCCTACTTCCTGCTTTCCCAGGCAGTGCCCTTTATTGGTTGGAGTGCTTGAATGGAAGCACGGCATCTCTTCTGATTGACTCCTCTCAGGGAGCCTTCTTGGAGCTTCTAGCTCTGCTTTTTTTCCTTGTCCCAGTGCCCTAGGGTCTGTGGTCCACCAGTGGAGCAGATTGAGGGCAGGAGAGCTCTTTTCCACAGCAATCACTGCTCTAATGAGACACCTCACTCATTCCTGATTGTTCTCACTAACTTGGATGCCACATTGTTTCACTGAAGACCTTCAACTAGGCCCTTGAAAGTAAAACTCCCTTATATTTACATGCTCTTTATTATCATGATCTCCTCCTTACATGCTGCTTACCCTGACACAAATAACATTGAGGCCTTGGCTCCATATGAAGTGTGTGTGTGTGTGTGTGTGTGTGTGGTGCAAACATTCCATCAGTGAATATGAACAGAATTTTGAATTCTCATACCCATGGCATCCATACATTCCAGGTGAATTCTACTTATGACGTTGTCAGACAGTCTAAACCATCACTCTCAGGTTCTTGGCAATAATGGGAATGCAAGGAATCACAAACACGTTGCATAAAAGTAATAAATCTTGTTTATTACTACCAAAAGGAAAATCACAGTTGCCCTAAGCAGTTCTTACAATTAGGAACTGGGAGCCAATGTTATGCATTCCCTATACCTCGAGGAATCTTAGCTTCTCTAGGTCTCTGAGGTAAACGACGTAATGTCTTACATTATATACCTAAGATAATTACCATGGTTACTGTAAGATAGAAACACTTCTAGTTACAGAGATGAGCCCTATTGGCTAAATTAGAGGTGGCTCCACAGTCCTAGATAACATTATACAATTTTGTTATAGTCATCACTTTGTAGAAACAAAGACAGTACAGTTTGTACATAGCCGTGTAGTAATACAAATCATCAGAAGATGGCAATGCCGACTCATATATCATAACATTACAAGGACACAAGTGTCCTAACATCTTGTAAACAAGAAATACATGTGTATATTAGAAAGTAAAGCATATAGCAATCATGTACATACATATCCTGACATCTACTCTTGTATGGTATATGTCTTTAGCCCTATATGTTAGTATAACATATACATAAATGCTAGCTGTCTGTGGTGTACCTTTGTGGTATCAATTAGGGTGCAGGGGCCTCATGTAACATTCCCCCCTTTGTTGCCTCAGAAGGAGCAACACAAACAAAAGTAGGGAAGTGGAGAGAGAGCAGGTGTCATTTACAGACCCGATGCACAAGCCTTGTAAAGGAACTCAAGCTGCTCACAGTGTTGGTGGAGTGTGCACCAGAGGCAGCAAAGCATAATAATAAGAAAGAATATGAAAAAGAATATGAAAATGCTAGTATAATAACAAAACCTTTAAAAGTAATCTCTAACCAAGTATTAGTAAGTGCACTATTAAAATCACCATCATTAATACGATCATATATTGCTTAATTTGCTTTGGTCATAGTATTGCTGATGTGGATGAGGTGTGTGTCTTTCCTGTCTAAAAGTGACTTCAGTGTTAAAGTCAGCTGATCAATATGTACATTAAAGTAAGGTAAATACTCTGAAAGAGTAAGAAGATAATCAGGGTCACCAACAATGATATTTGATTGCACAAGGGGAACAGGGGTGATAACTGTGTGCCCAATAATAGTTGCCTGGTGAGGTATGAAACAGAAATTGGGTTGAGTAATAACACATAACTGAGTTTTGATAAGTAAATTGCTTAAAATTAGTTACCACACAAAATTCACCATTCGAATTATATTGCATTTTAACAGTCGGTACTCTCCATTTTTGTAGTTGTACTGGGCAAGTGTAAGTCTGGTTGGAAATCTGTGTTGACAGCCGAAGAACCTTCTTCCAGTTTTCTCCAGTGGTGATGTAGTTTGGAACTTAAGTACCTTCTGGCACATGGTTTATCCCTACACTAGTCACACCTCCGGGCCCTTATACTATGTCTCAGGGAGTCTCTCTCTCTCTCTCTCTCTCTCATTCAAAAGGAGGAAGAGATCATCACTTTCAAATTTTCTTACATATACATAAATGCTAGCTGTCTGAGGTGTACCTTTGGGGTATCAATTAGGGTGCAGAGACCTCGTGTAACAGCATGTTGGAATAGCTATTTTCTCTGTGGTGCAAGGATACAATTTAAAATTACAATAAAGGTAATATTGCAACCTAAAACCTTTCTTACAGTGTATATAGTACTTATTTTAAAATTTTGACCCATTGTATAACTGTAATTCTACAATGGCAAGAAAGAATCTTGGACTGTGATTGGTCAGTTTGGGCTGGACCCATGGCGTTATCCCAGCACAACACCACAGGTCTAGTCTCAGCCTCACTGTGAACCTGTAGATGAGCATTTTGTGGAGAATTTTCTTGATTGTTTCATCTTCTCTTAAAAACAAAACATATTTTTCCACACAAAAACATCTTTAAAATGATTTTTTTTATTCTGTATAACAACGAGCCATTGTATAATAGGAATAATGCACTCCAGGGTGTGTGTCATTTGGGATAATGCCATGCCTGGGGCATTAGATGCACTTGGCTTGTGGCCTCATGCCCAACCCCCCCCAGGTGTGGCGTTATCCCAGCACAACACACACCCTGGAGTGCATTATTCCTTTATTGTACAATGGCAAGAAAGAATCTTGGACTGTGATTGGTCGGTTTGGGGCTGGACCAATGGCGTTATCCCAGCATGATGCCACAGATCTAGTCTCAGCAATGTGAACCAATATGGATGATGATTTGGACATAGAGCACTTTTTTTTTTTGCATCTACTCTTAAGAAACAAAAATATTTTTCCACACTAATAAAAACATTCTTTAAAATTATTTTTTTATTTTATATATAACAATGAGCCATTGTATAATAGGAATAATGCATTCCAGGGTGTGTGTCATTTGGGATAACGCCACGCCTGGGGCATTGGATGGACTCAGCCTGCAGCCTCATGCCCAACCCCCCCAGGCGTGTCGTTATCCTAGCACGACACACACCCTGTCATGCATTATTCCTTTATTATTTACACTATGTTAGCTATTAATCAATCAAGGAGCTCCATTGGTTTGCAGATAAACACCAATACAAGAGCCTATGCACAATGAATGGGTATGCAGGCCTTACGTGTCATGCAGCTGCCATACATATAGGGATATGTCACTGAAATGAGCCATTTGTGCTATGTGCGGCATGTATATTACGTGTAGATGCATGCAACAGACATATGTGTACGGCCGCAGGACCAGCACTACACATGGCTGGAGGGACATATCTGTGCACTGGCATGTATGTCACACACACACACACACACATATGCATGCATGTATGACAAGGCTTATGCCTGCCCAGCATGTTGGCATGCAGGTACTATACCATAAACCAGATGCATGCAGGGCCTGCAGGATGGCCCTCCATCACGGCCATGGTGGATGGTACAGAGATATAGGGACCAGAGCCATACAGCTAGGATGTTGATGGGCATAAGCCCCCCCCACTATTGTACACTTGTGCCCTTAAAATCTGACATACAGTAAGTACCTTTCAATTGTAAGCCAACCATCATATGCTCCAGATGCCCTTTCAGACATCAGTCACCTCACATTTCCCAGAGCACCAACACTGTTGCACAGATCACGCCCAACAGGGTGGTGCTTCCCCCGCATTGATGCAGGCCACACAAATGTCCCCCTGGCTCAGTGACACACACCATCCCTGTGCCTCCCTCCCACATGCCAGCCGGCACACAACAGTGCCCCTGACTCGGACAACGGCAGCCAGTAGCATGTAACCGCTGATCAGAATAACCACCTGGACAGGGGACATGAAACACAAAATATCTTTAATGAGACAGTACTAACCGTGCATGGCCTGTGCACAGTCCTGACCAAAGAAGTGGACTATGCAAAAAGGATATACCCTGAATGTACAAATGAAATATAAACAGCATGAAAGTAAAATGCCCAGTTTCACACAACAGTGTCCCATAACTCTGGCTTCTGCATCCCTGGGAAGGGTGGCATAGGGACAGGACTCTCCTACAGTCCCCACGACAGCATACAGTGGATCCCATCCACTACTCCTGTTGGGGACATGGACCAAGCTCTCCTCCTCTTCCTGAGAGTACTTGCTTGACCCCATTGGCGTGATGGCTATGTAGTCCTACTCCACCTGCAGCAGCCTCCTCAGCAGTCCATGGTAAGCCTGGAATGAGAGGAACACAGAGCACAGGTATGAGCAGGATGCACATGCACAGCCACGGCAGCACACCGGTGACACAGTGCTGCCATCCCCACCACTACCAGCACAGCTCTACTACCTTCCTTAGAGGGCTCCACCACAGCCCGGTAGAAGCCCACATTGTCCTTATAATAGACATCACTGAAACCCATCCTCCATGACAGCCAGTCAACTATATGCAACACTTTACTGGGCCCTGTGGGCAATGACAACAGACAATGTCCCATTCAGCTGCTCCCTCCACAGCAGCACCATCCAGTCCAGCCTGCCCCTGTAGTTTTGAGGAAATGAAAGCAATGGGACACCATAAGTGTCACAGCACACACATCACATGGCATGCACTGCATATGCAACAGCCCCCTACCCATCTGTGGCATAGTTACTAGTCCAGGCTCTGCCACATCCCAGATGACACTGGTAGGTGCACATACAGATGTGCCACAATGTTCAGGGGTAGTCCCCAGCCTGCTGACCCATACTGCAACTCTGTTCTGCTGTTTCCACCATTGTACAGTGCAGTATGATCAAGTGACACCTATGCATGCCAAATTGCCTGCCAGCATACTGGGTACACACCCCCTTAAAGGGACTCTGTTGGGCCAGGCATGTTTGGGACGCAAACCTGTCCCAGCTGGGGTCAATGCATACATAGATGTGTGATGGTCAATCACAACATGCTAGTTGTCTGTGAAACAGCATCCCAGGGAATGTCCCAGGGCTACTAATGAATGTCCTACTGTTGAATAGGAAGAGCAACCATGAACAGGCATGGAGTGCCACACAGTGACCAAGTGTGTTCTGGCCCAGACTGGATGCTTATGCCCTAAGGGATGCACACTACCTTGAACATATCCATGAGGACAATACAACAATCAAACAGCTGTGCAATATGGTCCATGCCCATGTCACACCATGTACACGTCAGTTAGAGACAGTATCAGTGGGGACCAGGTTGCTGTGTGCATTGGCATACTATGCCACTGGGCCCTTCTAGAGGGTGGCAGTGGATGTCACCAGGGCAGTCTGCTGTCTGTGTTCAAGGCACTGCACTGGGTTAACAATGGTCTGCCCCTGTGTAGGTATGAGCAGATCACATTCCACACCATACAGAATGAAATGCAGTCCACCAAGAAGGGATTCTATGCCATGTATGGCATACCCAGTGTATTGTGGGTTATTGACTATAGGCATGTTGCATTCCTGGCACTGTATGTGGATGAGAATGCATACCACAACTGCAAGGGGTTCTGTAGTATCAACTGCCAGGTGGTCTGGGATTCGGCAGGTATAATCATGAATGTATGTGCCAGATACCTATGGTCATGCCATGATAGCTATATATTTGATAGCTGTAGGCTTAGTGCTCTCATCAAGGCACACAAGGGCAGGGTCAGATGATTTATTGATGAGTTCTGGTCCACTACGCTGTAGATGTAATGGTGGATGCCAAGCAGCCATGTAGTACTAACACTGTCATTTACTCCTTTACAGGTGACAGCAGATATCCACTACAGCCATACTTGATGATCCTGTAGCTATTCTTTGTGCTCCAGCTGGGCCCATAGCCTGTCACATTTAAACTGCTGTACCTTGGGGTAGTAGGTGCAGAGGATTCCCCTTTGTCCCTTGATGTGCACCATCCACAGGGCGGCCCAATGGGTCCTTGTCTTCACTGTCCCCATGCTACTATGTGTGCCCCTGCTGCCCCGGTGCACCACTGGCCACCCCTGGCCACCAGCCAGACACTGTCTGAAGGCTGCCCAGTGGTTTGGATTGCATTGCCTGCAACCTCTCCGTGTTCCCTTGCCTGCGGGGTATCATGATGTCCTGTATGCTGGGCCTGGATGTGAGTTCATGGGGTGCCTGTGGTAGGGGTTTGTGCCTGTGTGTAGGGGGCTCAGCACACATGTGGGGCAATGTCCACATCCTCATCAGCCTCCTGCATGGCCGGTGCTGGCTGTTGTCATCCTGTTGGTCTTGCAGTCTGTCATCCTCATCTGTCAGATCCATGAACTCCCACAGGTCACTTATGGTGTAAGAAACATGGAATGTGTTGCTCCCGATATTGTTGTGGACATTCCACAGGACATTTGCAGTCCTGCAGCTGGTAACACTTATCTGTGTCGGCCTTCCCCTTTCCAGCAGTGCTGGGCTGGGGGCCCTGTCTCTCATTGGCAGGTGGCATAGCCTCTGTATCTGGTGTGGGTTCCAATCTCGGGCCTGTGGGATGCAATATAGGATGGTTAGCCTGGTTGTGCAGACCCCAACCCCCCAGCAGCCCATGCTGTTATGGGCATGGCACTAGGTTAGAACAGCGCATGTCACAAAAGTGTGGTCCAGGAGAGCACTGCAAAAATGGCACTCACCAGAACAGCACCCACCCAAAACACTGACCTCAAGAACAGCGGCAATGGTAGTGGTCCCAGAAGACACCGACCATTACCATAAAATAACACACAGATTTCTGTTTTTACGGGGGTGGCCCCACATATCTAATATATCTAACTCCAAGGGGGGTGGAATACGGGGAGGGGAAGAACATTGGAGGGTACATCTGTTTTAGCACCTACAAAAAAAAAAAAATAACACACTTGGGGTGGGAGAAAAGTAAATCTGCGGGTGTTGGGAGACCAGGAACAGAACCCTGGTCTCCCAAGCTGTATTGGCCAAGCTGCTTGTGCCTTAGACTTCTCCACCATGGGAACAGCTCAGCTAGCCTATCCACTTTTCTCTCACTTCTCCACTTTGTGCCTTGCATCGCCTTGCCTTTCAGCCACAGGGGTAGTGGTTCCTAACGTTCGCTGTTCTGCTCGTCACTGTCCGTGTTTTGCTCTTCTTACATGCGCTGTTCATGAAGCGCTGTTCTGACTGGGTAGGACTAGGGCATACCTGGCACTGTGCCCATGCCCTCCTTCTCCTCCTCCCTGCACAGGGATGCCTGTGTGAGCTTGTCTGCCACCATGCACTCTCTCGACGATAGGCCATGCTCCTGGATAGGTGGCCCACTGCCCATGGCCATCTGTGACTGCTTGACAGCTGCCAGCTTCTGCTTGATGGCAGACCAGAGGTCACACCGCTTACACTTGATGGCAGCCAGCATATGTGCCTCCTGACTGGTGGGGTTCACATCCAACTTGATATCAAGCCACAGCCTGGCCTTGGTCTCTGTGTGGGTTCCTTCAGAAACTGTACCCCGTATAGTATGACATAGTGGTCATTGATATCTACTACCCTGGCTGCCATCTGACCCATGTAGAAGTTCACAGATCATGACTGCCTGGTCCCCCATATCTGTGTACATCCCCGGGCAGGTGGCCAACCCTGGTCTATCTCATTGGAGTTCAGACATGGGTCTGGAATCACTGGTGGTGCACCTCCCTTGCCGTTCCCTGCCCCCGCTTGCCCTGCCACCTCCACAGTGATGGTATTCACTTCTGTGGGTGTGCAGTGTGCACTGTGCATCAGCAGGGAGTGCAGATGTCCATGTATAGTGGGGGTGTGACCATGTACAGGAAGCCCGACCTGTGTCTGTTCCATGTGGGTCTGTTTGTGTTTGCATGCTTCACCAAAGCCACTACCTGTCCAGCATGCATGCTGGTACATGGCACGTGTGGACACCTGCCTCTGCGGTGCATGGGGGCACGTTCACGGTAGGGACCATATAGGTACAGTACACATGCATTAGTACATAGCTCCCAAAGTGAGTAGTCCCTCTCACAAAAAAACTATTTGTAGACCTGCATATTGATTTTGGCGAATCTTCCTTGTGCTGAACTAAAACTTTTTTAAAAGGCATCTGTATTTAATGGAATTGAACAGTGTTCAGTATTTTTCATAAAAACAGCCCCAATTACACAATAAATCAGCAACTTAACAATTCACAACTGAGACTTGATTTGTCTGAAACCCTGTTGAGTATTGTCACATGAACTTCTTCATAGCACAGACTACTCATTAGTCATCGATCCCCCAATCCGAAATCTCAGGACCAGGCATTGAAGTCGGAGAAAATTAAACAATCATCAGATAGTGATCTTCATAAATCAAGTTTTTATCCTGTTAGTAAAACTGATCCTCCTGAATGCACCACAAATTACACGCAGCAGTTACATGACTTTCAATTGTCATGACACCTGTCTGTCAGAAGTGTGAGGCACAGTTAACTTAGAAACATAGAATTTGATGGTAGTTAGGGACCACTTGGCCTACCTAGTTTTTCCATGTTCCCTACCTAGTGTCAAACCATAGACCCAACTTGATCTCCAACTTTACCCCCTCTTTCCTTGCTTTTAAGGTTTCCTTATACCTACTCCATGCCTTCTTAAATCCCATTATAGTTTTTGTTCCCACCAAGTCTTCAGGGAGGCTGTTCCAGGCATCCACCACCCTTTCTGTGAAAAAGTATTTCCTTACATTTCCCCTGATTTTACCCCCCTCCAGCTTCATTGCATGACCCCTTGTTCTTGTGCATCCTTTTCTCTGAAAAAGGCTTCCCTCTTGAACCTTATTTATACACTTGAGGTATTTGAAAGTGTCTTTCATATCCTCCCTCTCCCTCATTTCCTCCAGTCTGTACATATTGAGGTCCTTCAGTCTCTCCGCATAGGGCTTTTGATGAAGATCCTGCACCATTTTAGTTGCCCTCCTCTGGACTGCCTCAACTCTGTCTATGTCCTTTCAGAGATGAGGACTCCAGAACTGGACACTGTACTCAAGGTGTGGTCTCTCCCGAGATTGAAACAGCGATATCACCACCTCTCTCTTTCTGTTGGTGATACCCCTCCATATGCACCCTAGCATCCCACTGGCTTTCCCCACTGCCTTGTCGCACTGTTTGGCCACCTTTATGTCATCAGATATGATAACACCTGGGTCTCTTTACTGTTTGGTGGTTGCCAGTACCGTTCCCCCCATTTTGTACACTGACCCTTGGTTTCTATGCCCCAAGTGCATGATTTAGCATTTGTTTTTGCATTGAAACTTAGTTGCCACTTTCTAGACCACTCCTCAAGCTTACCTAGATCTCTATTCATTTTTTCCACACCCACCCGGAGTGTCCACTCTATTGCCGATTTTTGTGTCATCTGCAAAAAGACATACCTTTCCTTCTAGTGCCTCTGCAATGTTGCTTATAAAGATATTAAAGAGGACCGGTCCCAGTACTGATCCTTGCAGCACCCTGCTAGTCACACTCCCTTCCTTGGAGTGAGCTCCGTTTGCCACTACCCTCTGTTGCCTGTCCTCCAACCAATTTCTTACCCAGTTTACCACTTTTAGTCCTACTCCTAGGCTGCCCAGCTTTTTTATAAGTCTCCTATGTGGAACAGTATCGAAGGCCTTACTGAAATCTAGGTAGGCCACATCCACCGCTCCTCCCTGATTTACTTGCCTGGTTACCCCAGTCAAAGAAATCTGTAAGACTGGTATGACATGACCTCCCTCTAATGAATCCATGCTGCCTCAGATCTTGTAAGTCACTGGATTAAAGATATTCCACAATCCTTTCCTTCAGTAGAGATTCCATTAAGTTCCCCACCACTGAAGTCAGGCTGACTGGCCTGTAATTGCCAGTCTTCTCTCTGCTCCCATGTCTGTGAAATTATACTACATCTGCCCTCCTCCAGTCCTCCGGGACCACTCCTGTCTGTCATTGCATTTAGAAGCAACTAGAGTAAATTAATAAACATAATCAACGCTTACTTGATAATCGATGCCTGAAATGCCCCCAAGTCCAGTCAGGCCCTGCCCCACCCTGGTAGAGTGGGAAACTACAGTCAGAGACTACCACCTCTGGCCTAGCCACTGGCCATATATGTTTAACATTGTATATTTACTAATTTGTGTGATCATATAAACACAAACCTTTTTTTTTTCATGGTAACTGAGTATTACTACTAGGTATATCACAAAAAAATTGCACAAAAAAACCTCAATCATGGTCAGTTGGACTACACAAAATACTGCCTTGTGACATTTGGCTATGCTTCCTTCACACTCATGATAACAACGTTTAATGAGTACAGCGGATGGCATGAGAGTGTATTTTCCAAAAAGCAAAGAGAAAGAAATAATGTTTTCATATTTCTTATTTCTCAGTAACATTTTGACAGATGGGTGTGCAGGGTTAAAGTGTGCAACTTCAGCTCGTCCTCAGGATCGAGTGGTCACAGTTGCTTATGTCATTCCCTTCAGAGAAAACGTTCATGACTGGTAAGCTGTGCTTCTTGTGAACCTCTGCACTATAAATAAGGTAAACCCTATACTGTTCCCACATAGGATTCACACAGATTTTGTTTATAGTATCTATAATGTCTTTATTTGTCCCCTGTTGCCACTCGGTGCAGTATAAGAGTGGTTTCAGTCACATTTGTCAAGTCCCTGAACAGCTTAGCTTTGGTTTTCTGTCATGTGACAAACACTCATGAAATCACTCTGATACTGCAATGAGTGGCTCTGGGGGACATATTAACAGACACAAGACACTTCAAGGAGTGCATTGTTTTTGGATATTGGCATTTCTTGAATGCTTAAAGGGACTTAGCAATGCCCCATACGTCACAAAGACACCACCTTTTCTTACTCTGTTTATTTGTATGGCAACAATGCCCTGTCACTTGACCCACCAAACATTTGCTGATAGCAAGAGTTGGTTCAATGGGCAGTCCTAAAAGGGAGTTCCGAATGAGACAGTAAATAGCACACAATAACTAAGTAAGCATTAACACATGACAGGGTGTGCTGATAATGTGGATGAATGCACATCTCGGGTGCATTGTAAGGCATGGGGCTGCAGGCCGAGTGTCCTCACAGCACCCGGGCCGTGCGTTACTCCGCATTATCAGCACACCCTGGAGTGCATTAATGCACTTATTATATGGGGTGCAGCATCTGCTTTCAAATCCCACAGGAAAGACCATTTCATGTAGTAGAAATAATAGTTTTTTCATGGATGTTCTTCCACGGTAAAAAGTAGTCCCACCTTTACACAGTCTGTGAAGCCAGATGCAACTTCGTCACAGTGTGCCGCACTCCCAGCTATCATCTGTATATGTCTGACCTGCTCTCAGCAGCTCACACTGCTGTGCTACTGAGGGTCGCTCTTCACTTCAACTTGGGTTATGCGAATGCAATTCTCTGTTATGAGAAGATGTCACAGAGGGAAGTCGTCAGGACAGGACAGTGATAGAATGGGGCACACCAGCAAGAGCTACAGTACAGATAGACCGTGTGTGTTAATCCCCACACCTTCTAAGAGAGAGAAAGCACTGATTCCCTACCATGCACATATCATATGAACACACTACTAGCTACTTGACTGCATACATGTGACTGTTGCCTGCTACAGCACTGAGTACCCATCAGTGTCCTGATCACCAGCTCTTCTGCTCTTTTCTGTCCTGAGCCTTTGATTGTGACTCACTCTCCCCATCAGCAGCTCTTCAGCATGGTTGACACTGTAGCAGGGGGTGGGGGACAGGGGGGATGCCTGGCCGCGAGGGGAGGGAACACCTGGCTGCCCAGTCTCGCACTTGTGTCACTTAAGGGACATGCACACTGTACTTACTGATCACTGTTCTACTAGGACTGCTGTTTGTATAGGGGTGCAAGGTGTTGTCCACTGCTCCCCACATTCTGAGAACCATTCACTGTGGTCAGCTGGGCCAAGCAGTATCCAACGGGAAGTACATTGTATGTATTGCCTGATCCAGTGCTGTTGCAGTACACAGTGGCTGATGTAGCACAGGTCTAGTAGCATGCTATGCAGCTGAGTCCTTGCACAGTACTGACCCTGCCAGCTAGTTCTGGTGTGTGAGTTTGGGTCCATAGCATGAAAGCCACTATCCGTGCAGTTACTGGTCACTGTTTTACAAGCACTGTTGTTGGTAATGGGGTACCGGGTGTTGCTCACTGGCCAGGCTGCTGCAAGGATCATGGAGTGGGTGAGCAGAAAAAAAAAAAACACTTGTCACCCAATTTTCACACTACACCATTAAGTAGGAGGAAGGGCCCATACTGCACATATTACCCTTGAATTTGCAACATTTTGCAAGGGGTCTCTGAGGTCCGCAGAGCGGGTCAGTGGGAAAAGTCAGAGCTGACAGGGAAACATGATGTACAATGATGCAATCTATCAGTGGGAGAGCAGGGGCCACCACTGAGGTTTAGCAACAACCACAGTAGTACACTGTACCTCCCGACACAGACACTTCTCTGTCCAACAAGAACCAACTTTCAGATCACTGATGCGTGGGTTGTCACATATGTACATGGTGAGTGGGCGTCAGTTGTGCATGTCAGGATGTGCACTGTATTGGATGGGGGTACAGGCTTTGGGCACTCATTGCAACCATTACAGTACCAGTGAATGAAGGGGTTGCCCTGCAGCTAGCTGCATATTTACTTCCATTGCTACCGCACAGTGCAGACTGCTACTGTTTCTGCTATGGAGACTGAAATGCAGCATAATGGTGGGTTCACTGTGTGCTTTGGTTGCCAGAGTCCCGCTGGATGGGTGGGTGGGTACACACCACACCGTAACAAATCTCATCACAATCTGACAGACACAGAAAGGGAGACAGGAGACAGAGGTTACTGCAAGCGGCTCCCTGATGTTTTGTTGCTGCAATGCCGCTTTCACTACTCCACCCTCTGAGGCACAGTATGATCACAATGGGATGTCCTCTGCACAATGACCATTCTAGCCTGTTGGAGACACATGTCCTGTAGACTGCTCTAGGTCCATGTGGTGGATGGGTCGCTATACTCCACCCTGATACAGAAACATGATGCCCCCTATTGAATGTGTTGCTTACATGTACTATTGGAATAGGCTGGGGAGGGGAGAGACCCATTCTGAAAAGTCAGTGAGAAAGCATACAGGTGCCCTGCGCATCAGCTTGCACACTGCTTAGCGAGGAATAAAAATAGCTGCTGTGCTGCTTTTGGGAATGTGGCATGAGAAAGAAGCACTGTTGTGCCCCTTGATCTTGCTCATGGTTGACCTCATGACCCTGACAGTGCTCATAATGTGGATTATTGCACTGTCAAGTGATGCCGACTGTCCAATCAGATCACTTACACAGCAAGACCATATAATAAGGACATTTTTGAACCTTTTGGCTGTCCTAACCAGGACCTCCTTGTAAATGAGTACAGCCTTTTCCTGATAAAACAGTAACTATAAATACAGAGATCTGGAAAATACCCCTTTCAGAATGTGAGGCAAAAACTTATAGTGCTGTTTATTTACAAGATAAATTCCAATGTAAAGAAGGTTTAACAGTGCAATCAGGACAACGTATGAAAATAAAGATTTTAAATAGTCAACACAAGTTCATATATCTAGACTGATTCAGGCTAAAATTTAGAAGTACACCTGTTTCATTAGCAAATGAGAAATGGGTTATTTCTTTGCACTGAAATCTGGAGTAAAAGTCTTCTCACTAGCCACAAGCTCTTAATTAGGTTGATTGCATCAGTGCTGATTCATTCTCTCTCTCTCTCTCTCTCTCTCTCTCTCTCTCTCTCTCTCTCCGTAACTTGACAGTTCAGAAGTTCTCCCACTCAGAGACAAAAACAGCCCTTAGGGTCACTCATTTTATTTGCAGAGATTAAAAGAAAAGTCCCCTGTAAAGAATTATGTTTGTGTCTGATGTAATAACTGGCACAAGACCATGTCCTGTCTCTGGTCCTACTCATAGTGCCCCACTGCAGAGGCAAGAGGCCCTGTTTTCTGAGGCAATGCCCCACCTTCTGCAACAGATAAATAAATGGCTTTTAAAGAAGCAGTTACCAAAAGTGTAAAAGCAGGGTATAGCAGAAACAAGTGCAATGGATACTGTACATAAAATTAGAAAGAATAGTTAAAAAAAGTAACAAAAATAGAGTACCACTATATATACAAAAAGATATAAAGATAAAAATGTAGGAAAATGTGGTTAACACAGTATGATAATTATTTTAGTAACCATAGTAAACAAATACAGCACAGTGCTAAATCAGTTATGACAGCATTAATTAAGTAATTCATTCATTCATTAGTTAATCTGTTACAACAGTTTCCTGCACACACAAACCCTTAGATGGGACACCAAAAGTAGATAGAAAAAAATCACATTTGTTAAACACGTGGACAACAGTAATTGCCTGACATGTTTCAGACAGCTTGTCCCTTCTCAAAGGCTCCTACTACAAACTCAGGCTCTCAATAAATGAAGTAGACAAGACATGTGATACTGCTGACACCCTGTGGCTACTCACTCTGATAGGTTAAAAAATATTCAAAAATACCTATGTCATCAGACTTTAATTAACACCACATCTAGTGATAAAAACATCAAAATCTAGATCCCTTAAAGGCTACATAGTAATACTCCTCAAATAAGCAAAAAAAAGGGGGGGGGAATGGGAATAGTAAAATAAAAGGAGGGAGGGAAAGAGAAGTGGGAAAGAAAAAGGGGAGAAAAAAAAGAAAAAGAAAAAAGTGGATTGGAACACAACGGGGAAGGGGGTTCCTAGAAAGGAATGCTAAAACAGCTTAAAAAGGAGGGAAGAATACTTTCCCTTCCATCACAGCATGTAAACATATTACAGTCATTATAATAATTAGTATCTTTCTTTCTCATTTATTGTCAATACATAGTTTATACTACTATTTCTAGTCCCATTAAAGGGTTTGTGTGTGCAGAAAACCGTTGTAGCAGGTTTACATGGTGAGTTTCTTTGCACCACATCTGTGTGCACACTTTCATGGACTGTAGTATTCATCAGTTAATCTCCTGCCCCCTGGTCACATTTGGAAATGAGCCATGTGCTCTGTGTGCTTACCAGGTAAAACATGTTTAAAATAAAATTAGTAGATCATAGACCTTGTAGATGTTAAGCTCGAATACGCAAAAGTATTTATATAACACCAGTAGAGATACAAATGACAAGATAAAAAGTGATACCTTATGAACAACTCACAAGATATAATGTTGTCTTGTGAGTTGGGTGCAGTATGTCACAGCTGTTATCTTGCCCTGTTGAGTACATCACAATGCATACTGAATCAGTCAGACAATAGCTTTCACTGTGCCGATGACATTACAGTAGCCATGTTAAGTGTTGCATAAATCAAGTATAAAATGGCCTGACTCAAAATACACAGTTTATCATCACGTTTGAGAGTACAGGACTTTCATAACTCACTTGTGGCTCTGCCGCTCATGAGGTATGATTCTGCCCCTCCTGCATAAAGATAAAGTGCATATTTTGGGTCAGCCTATTGTATATCCCCTATATCTTTATATCTTTTTGTAGACAAAAGCACACATCAACAAGGGATCATTAATAATAATAATCTTTATTTTTATTACGCCTTTCAAAAAATCAAGGCGCAGAACGTGCTTTAAAATACATCCAAATAACATATCATAAAATACAATAAAGTAGTTAATGACACCCACATAATAAATAATAAGATCAGATCAACTCAATATCCTCCCCAAATGCTTTTCTCCATAAAAAAGATTTCAAAGCTTTTTTAAAGTCCCCCACCTTCGTGCACTCTCTAAATAAGGATAAAAGTGAGACTACTTCAAAACAATTACACAAAACAACACAATGGGGGTAGAAAGGTAGATATCTTCTTTATTGTTCAACTTAGCGTCATTTCAGTCTATTACAAAAATTAAAATCTATTTTGTCATACACGTCTAAAACACAAGGTAATAAAAAAGCAATCACAAATTTTGATAACAATTTTTATTGACAATACAGTATTTAAACAGGTGACAAAAGACATTACAAACTACTGGATGACTTATCTAGAAGGTGTATGTATATACATAATAGGAGTGGGGGGGTAAAAATGACAAGATAAAAAAGATATAGTGTATGGTGGAACATTGTTCTCTACCGAACTCAGTTAACTGTAAAATGTTGTTCTGCTGCAGTAGTGATGTCCGTAGTGCAGCAGAACACTTTTCGTTCTGCTGCACTATGGATGTCACACAACACCGACTGCAGCAGAAACGGCAAGCTCAACCAGATAACTGTGGGGGTGGCGGCAACATGATCACCCAACACTCACAAACTGCAGGATCAACCAGATAGTTCCACATTTAATTAAAAGGCAGGATCAACCAGATATACAAATAGTACTTACAAACAAGAGAGTCTCCTCACAAACATCGCTTCTCGCTAAGTGAGGAATTAGGCCACCATGTTGTTTTTTTTTTAAAAGCCCACCCACACCCGTTCAGCAACCAATGAAAGGTTGCCCTACCAAAATGACTGACGTCTGCTCCATAGCAACCTCAAATCCCCACCTTGACAGCAAATTGAAAAGTTTGTGACCCTTACAAAAACAAATGCATTGTAAACACTGCAGCGATGTTGAAATTATCATTTATTACCACTGTTTTCTTGTCCTCAAAGTGCAAGTTTTTCACCATACTCTATATAGAAAAGTGTATGGCTCCCAATGCACAACACGGCTATTCTCCAGCTTCATGGTTACTATACTGACTGTGTGACCTCTCGAGGTCAGCAGTTGTCATAGTAACCACTCAGTTGGAGAATAGCCTTGTTGTGTATCAGGAGCCATACACTATCCTATATATCTGAGCTACTGATAGCAGTAACAGCAACATATAAAAAAATATTGCTGTTACTATTGTCACAATGGATCTTTTTTTAGGCTATTGTCATCACAGTAGAATACTGAACCAATCAGAAAGCAGCTTTCACAGAGCTGATGGCATCACAATGCCTAGTAAAGCACTGAAGCCAGCTGTTAAAATCAAAGAAAAGTAGCAAACTCTACAGACAAGCTGCAGATTTAAAAGCTATAACTTGTAAACCACCATTGTATATATCAAATATGCAATAGCCTGACTCAAAATAGGCAATTTATCATCACTTGTGAGTGGGCAGGACTTTCATAACTCACTTGTGGATCTGCCACTTGTGAGTTATGGTCCTACCCCTCCCCCTGCCACACACATACACATATGAAGATAAATTGCATATTTTGAGTCAGTCCACTGCATATCCCCTACATGTACAAGTGATAATCTATTGTCAAGATCAGTAACATTCTTCCAAGTCTAGTACTAAGTTGTCTTGCATTTATTTCCCTTTGTTAAACTATAGCTGAAAGGAGTTTTGCAAGGCATGTAACAGTAACATCTTCAGCAGAACTGAATAATATAGGCAAACTATAAACGGAATGTTGCAAGGCGTGTAAGAGTAACACCAACAGCAGAACTGAATAATATACTCAAAATATGTCCTGAAGGGGCATATGTGCATAATAATAGATTTCCCAACCGTTTGTCCCAAAGGATCCTATGCTAAGGTCCGAGCAAAATTATATGAACCATACTCTGTTCATTCCCTAACCTATAAACATAACATGAAAAAATTCTATGCAGATTGCTTATTATATCTTATTTTTATTTTTATTTTTTTATTTATTCAAGTCTAGGATTACAAATGCATTTGAGCCAAGGCTCTTTTACAAAGGTTCCACATCATAGGCAAGAGACATACAGTGGTAGGAATGATTACGACAATAGTCAACAATATGGCACTATAGTTATGGGATAGAACAAAATAAGATTTTAAGGCATGGTTACTAGCTGTTCAGACGAGAAGGGATAACCTGCAGCGAGGGTGAGATCAGATGAAGGAAACAATAGTCTAGAAGACAGAGAAGGGGGGGTAGATGGAGGTGCAACAACGACGCAGCCATAGGCGGTTGTTGTGCAAAACATGGGATAAGTGCTGGTGACGGGGGTGGGTAGAGGGGGGTGGAAGGCAGGTGGAGTGGGGCAGTAGATGAAATAAGAGAATAAGCAAGAAGAAATAAGATTAAATATCTGACTACCAAAATGCTGGATTTATAAGTTTGGAACTGAAATATTGTTATTACATGTTTTAGTCTTTGATCTTTTAGGACTCTTAGATATAGTTCCAGAGTGCGTATGAGTCACTTTATTTACATAAAGCCAAGGACTAAATCTATAGTCAAACAAAACAAGTTAATTTCCATGGGTGACTTCAATATGGACCAATTGGGCTCTCAAAATAAGTCTTATGATACCCTCATAAGCAAACTTGATCTTACTCAGCTCATCTTCTACCCAACTTGTTTCTCATCCAATGGTGGGAGACACACACTCCTGGACTGGATGCTGTCTAACAAATCTGACCTATCCAGTATTTGGGGGTTCTACCTGATGCCTTCAGTAAACTTTCTTCCACCTTTTGCATTTGGAAAGTTAGAGCTCCAAAGCCCCTCCAAGGATCCTCATCTTGCATGGTCAGTGTCACCTTGACTTTTCTTTCCTTCTCTGTGAATTGTCTTTCATCAATTAGGACTCTATTCTCTCCTCCCCTGAGGTCAACTGTACTCTAAGTCTTCTTAAATTCCTGTTGACCCAAGTTCAGGATAAACTTGCTCCTCTTACTAAGAGGCAGATTAAGGGGATCCCCACCAGATGGCTGCATAAAGACCTCCTTGCCTTATTTAAGTCCAGGGACAAATGCTGGCATAAATACAAGGCCACAGCCAACTCTGCTGATTGGCACATCTATAGGCATTTATGCAATCTATGTAAAAGGGCCTCTCGCCATGCCAAAAGACTTTGCTGGGAGCAATTAATTGCCACCTCTGGGAATCCTAGGAGTTTCTGGGCCATATAAAAGGCTATCCAGGTTGCCCATCCAAAAGCACAACCTGAAACCACTGCCAATGCATTTAATTTACCTGATGCCTGTCTCCTTTGGTTCATCTAACCTTACAGGCCTGAACCCCCTATCTTTTTCTCCCTCCACTGCATCCCTCTCCCCCTCCACTCCTTCCCTCTCTTCCTTGTCAACAAACACAGACGAGGTCTAATGGGCTGAATTATCCCCCCATTGTGTTTGCTAACCACTTTGCTATGAAGTCTAATTGTGCTGCTGTACTCTTCCCTCCGTGCGCTGACTCCCATATACTTTTGCGCTCAGCTTACCTCTCTCACTTTATTGTACCAATCCAGCTACCTTTACTCTTGCTATGTAATTATGTAGATGGCATACATTGTAATATGCCTACACAATGTTATTTTTGTCATAGTTTGTATAATGATTGATTACTCCTAAAATTACTCCTTAATGGTAATTTGTGTTTTACTGAACTGTTTGTTTAATCCTCTCAAGTGGAACCTATGTAATGAGCTTGTTCTCAAAGGTGTCAGTCTACGATCATAATAAATAAATAAATAAATAATTCTCACTATGTAGATCTCCCATCCACTCTGGCTGATGACCAATCCCATCCCCTTTCACCTAACGCACCTCATATTCCATCCTTTCATCTGAAGCTCGTGTTCCCTGGGGAAGTCCTTAAACTCTTAAGGTCCCTATCCATTGGTGGCAGCACAGGCCCTGATGTGATCCTACCCAAAGTTTTGCATCTCTGAGCTCAAAATCTAGCCTACTCTGTCACGTGCATCTTTAATTTGTCACTTTCCTCTGGCATTGTCCTTGATGCCTGAAAACTGCCAAAATTACAGCAGTCTTAATAAAAAGGGGGACCCCAAGGTTCTGAATAACTACCTGCCAATTGCATTGCTTCCCATCCTCGTAAACTGCTGGAAAGAGTCATTGTCTCCCAACTAACCAAATTTCTCCAGTCTCACAATCTTCTCTTGTCTAACCAGCATAGTTTAAGAAGGGACACAGCACCACCAGTGCCCTGACACATCTAACCAATTATATTAAAAGTACCATGGATGGTAATTCCCTCATTGGAGTCATTTCGGTGACATCCCCAAGGCTTTTGACACTGTTAATCACATGCTGCACCACTCCAAATTACTTACCTTGGGCCTCTCCCTTCATGCATCCTCTTGATTTGAGTGCTAGCTCTCTCTGGGAGACAGTAATTTGTCCACTTTAACAACATTGTCTCATCCCTCGCCCCAATAAATTTAGGTGTTCCTCAGGGGTACGTACTTGGTCCCCTGCTCTTCTCAGTTTTTATAAATGACCTTCACTCTGCTCCATCTTGATGCTTCTACATCAAGTATGCAGGTGATACTGTTCTGTACATTAGCTTTCCCTCCATCTTCACAGTTTATTCTCAAATACAGGAGGATTTCTCCCTGGTCCAGTCATGGCTCATTAGAAATAAATTAATCCTCAATTCCTCAAGGACTCAAGCCATGCTATTTGGTTCACAAGCCAGGATTTGATTTTGCTCTGCAAACCTCTCCATTCTTTGTATGAATGGATCCCTCTTTCCATGGTGATAGATTTCAAATATCTTGGAGTCACCCTCAACTCAGGCCTGGATGTTTCCCTACAATTCTCCCAGACTTATAAAGCAGTCAGCTCTAGGTTTGGCCTAGCCTACCATGCTAAACACTCCCTTATACCCGTGTACTATAACAACATCTGCCCTTTCTTCCTGTCCTCCCTATGCCTCACACACCATTGTTCGCTGTACAACTCCCTGGGTTGACTCGCCCCTTCAGGTGTCCAGTCATGCTCCCTGGGCTGCTTTATTGATAAGTTACTTAGATTTCCTGACCCACCCATTTATGCTTTTAGATCTGCAGACTCAGCTCTTCTACATGTCCCAAAATCTGCAAGACAGGGCAACAGATGTCTCTGTATTTTCGTCTAAATTCTGGAACTCACTTCTCCTTGAAATTCTGGGTCTCCCCTCACACAGGCTCTTTAAAAGTGCCCTTCATAGGCACCTGCTGAGCTCATCAGCCTGTCACTGTGCTGAATAGATCCCAGGTGTTATTGTTCCATATTAAAGCAGTCTGGTCTCCTGATCTCAGGTTTTACTTGCCATGTGAAAATGTATTTCTACCTTTATGTATAGTTTAACCTATTTTGTTTCATTCAGCTGTATACCTCTATATTTTAGTCCATGCGTGTTCTATGATTTCATTATTTATTCATTAGTTAGCTGTCACTGGCTGTTACCTGTATTTTGTATTCTTCTCATAATATTATTCCCCGTTATACTCTCCCAGGTCATACCTGAAAATAGGCATTTACTTGTGTAATGTACCTTACTCGGTAAACAACCACAAAATCAATCAATCAATCAATCAATCAATTATAGCCTATTACTAGAGCCATATCTTTCTGTCTTACTACAATAGTTCCATCAACTTGCTTCTACGTGCTTTTTACGTCCAAGGAACGTTTTGCTATGAACAGCATTTTAGAGGTGTGTCACTGCCAAGCCAATTACAGCTGAAACTGCAATGGGCTTGGCAGTGTAGACCAATGACTAGGCACTCTGGTCATGACACTAATTCTGCTTGCTGACATGGCACTTTGTGTAGTTGAAAGAACTGAACCTCTTCAATGAGAGAGTGCTTCAGTGCTTTCATTTGCATGCATGTGACGTTCCTATCTTACTGTTTCCTTTGGCAGCATCTTAAAGTGAATCTTGTGATGTGGAAGCCATGGCTCGGCATGCTTCCACTCACAGAAACATCAAACTCTTCAGTTACCAGCAGAGGAAGGAGCATGTCGCAATCGAGTTCCCTCCCTCCCTCACACACACACATGCATACACACACACACACACTCTCTGGCTCACTCACTCTCACTTTCTGTCTGGGGTTCCCTCTGCATTCAGTCTCTGAGTCGCTCTCTCTCCTAGCCACATCCTGTTGCCTCCCCTTGCCGCCTGACCACATTAGAATAGGCAGCAGCCCCTCCACTTCTTCATTCTCTCCCAGCCCTTTCGGTCTTTCTCTCTCATTCATCATCAGCAAACAAACAAAAAAAAAAGTGGCTCAGCAAACAAATAAAAAGCAGCTCTGGTTCACAGCGCCTGGACTCAGTAAGCATAGTACATGTTATCTGTCCATGTATGTATAGCCAATGTAACCAGCTCCTTTGATTGTTCCTGTTTCACTCTTGACAACTTTAGGGTTCCGAAGAAGAACAGGAGAACAAAGTGGGTATTATAGCAGGGAGGGCTTCATTTTATTGAACAAGAAATACAGTTTTAGGGTAGAATTCCAGAGAAACCTTCATTCTTCTAGTGGATAAATCAATTGTATTTTAATAAGCAACCCTGTTCCTAAATACTATTCTTGCTACGCATTTTAGAAATTCAAGTTTATTAATTGTTAATAATATGTATTATTTGTAATGTAGTAATAATATTATAGTGTGTGGGGTAGTTTCTGCAATTCATGTTCCATTTTAAACTCTTGGGGCCCGATTCCAAGATGGCTTAAGCATGTCGCAAGGCAACTTGTGCCAAACTCTATGGCACAAATGGCACTTTATGACCTGTGTTACATCATTTGCAATTTTGAGGAGTGGCCTGTGCTGCACCAAAGGGGGGTTATGTCACAGACTATGCCGGCAGCCCCCTGCAACATGGCGCAAGGGAGTTTCTGGCAATAATTATGCCGGTATTCCAGGAAGGCGACTGGTGGAATCGCAAATCGCAATTCCAAGTGGGACCCGGCAGACACTGGTGTAAGTACAGTTAGACCAGCTGTTAGCTAGTCTAACGGTACCTACATCCACTGGGGTTACACCACTGTGCCTGGTGCCCTACAGCCACCCCCACCATCCCCCATGGGTGCCACCCACGCTTCATGACAGAGGCCGCCCTCTGGCAGGGCAGCTGGCACCTACACCATCCGAGCTTGTGCCCCCATGCCACAGTACCCATCCCCCACATGCCAGGCCCCCCTACGGTGGTCCTGTGGCCCCCTGCCCTTCCCCCACTCTGTGGGGCAGTGCCATGGGCCATGCCTTGTGCTGCTTGCACCCCGTGGCCTGTGGCTTGTGGCATCTGGGTCGGGTGCACCCTGCCTGTGGTGCAACCCTGGAGCTGCCTCAAGTCGCAGGGCTTAAGTGCCGGGGAACCTGCCCATTCTGGAATATGGTGCAGGGTCCCCAGCATAGCAGTGAATGTTGCAACTTGCACTTGCCAGCGAGTTGTTGCATTCCTCTTGGAATCGGCCCCTTGCCCTCCTTCTGGGTACTCTGTCTCGTTTATGTCGCAGCCTCCTTTCTGTCTGCTCAGGTACCATTTGCCTATCATTTGCATGCTGACTTCCCTTTTTCTAAGTTAAACCAGTTGGACTGCTTTCAGTTTGCTTTTTTGTTGTCAGTTTTGTTTTATATCCCTATCTTGTCCCCCGATTGGCTGTGCACACATGAGGGAAGAGGGAAGACCCCACAGCCCAACATTGCCAGCTTCGCTCATGCCTCAGATAATAAACACAACACAAAAGTTGGAAGGTAAGGGGTTTGAGGGGGATTTGTGGAGGCATTGCTTTTGTCACTCCTTTTAGAGTCGATCTGGGCTTGTGATCGGTTTCATCTAAACCTGTGGCCGGAGAAGGTGGGGATGGTTTCAGACCTTTCTAGTACCTCATTGAAGCAGCTCCTTCATTGCCCGGGAGAGATCCAGAGACACACTGTGAAGGTGCACTCAGCTGCCTTGGAAGAGGACAGGAAAGCTTTGAAGTCATCCACTGCCTCCTCCTCATCCTCCTACTTGAGCAAGAACCACATTTTTTGAAGTAGGAATTAAAACCAAAATAGAATGCTTTGTTGTTAATACTGAGTATATTTCTGTTGTAGGTCAGGATTTCTTAGGAATGTTTTTCACCCCCTTCCTGTGTTAAATTGCACCCATTGTCACATTTGAATTTATAATGTAACAAAACTGAACTAGAAGGTTGTGTGTGTGTGTGTGTGTGTGTGTGTACCGCATCGCTTTGGGTACTTGCAGTAGTTTGGTGGAACATGTGTTGAGAGTTGGTGGTAAATGTTGGGATTGGGGTTTCTGGCACTTGGCATTTAGATATGAAGATAGATGCAGTCGTTGGATGCAGGTGCCACTGCTGCATGTGCTGTGTCTTAACTATGTCTGTCCATCCGTCTGTCTGTCTGTCTGTCTGTCTGTCTGTCTGTCTATCTATCTATCTATCTATCTGTCTGTCTGTCTATATTTGTATTTAGTCTGTTTCGCAGCTTCAGTCGCCTTTCATGGCTTGCTCTTCCCCTTCTTACAAAAGGGCCTGTCAAAAGTTTGCAGGCCCTTTGGGTTGGGTGGAGGCAGTTTCTCGTTTCCTTGAGAAAGTTGTGGTTAATACAGATCTAATGATCTCTCTTCTAGCAGCTCTTCATTTGTGATGGAAAAGCTTCTCTTTTTTTTTGTCCTTGTTGTTAAATGTCTTTCTGAAAAGCTATTGAAAGGTGCACTAGGCAGGACAACACTGCACATGGGCAATGGCAGACAGGTGTGCTGTGTCAAGAAAAATAGGTGAAGGTTTCCTTGTGGAGAGCCCTCACTTACATTGACTATTGTTGAGGGGATTATAGGAGTTAATGTTGGCCTGTCTGTCAGCCTGCTCGGAGGTGCAAAGCATGTTCGACCCTGCCTGTCTCTGAACCACTAGCTCAGAGAAACAAAACGGAAAAACAGATTTTCATCTTATGTAAGGAATCATCCATGGACCACTGTGTAGCAATATTATAGTTACTAAATGACCTGCATGGGTTGGAAGGCCCAAGGCACAGCTGAGGGCATTCACCCACCCCAAAATGAGGTTATTGCACTTACAACATTTGTAAAAATGATCAAAATTGTTATACAGTATGTTATATCACTTTTCTAGATTTCAAGTCAGCTGCACCTCTCAAACAAGGGAGATCTCCTGATTTTGAACATTAAAATGCCCAGCCTAGTAAAGGATGGTTGAAATGCAGTGTGGGTAGGGAGAAATGGGCAGACTGAATGCAGGATTTTATTGATCAGGTTTACATCCAGGTTCATGTAGGAACGTCATAAACTTACCCACAGCTGTTTTGTGAGATTGTTTAGAATGCAGTGTAGACAGATGTAAGGCTCTTACAGTTAAGTTCCCTTTTTACATTCACTTGTGCAAGGAACATTTTGCTTTGAACGGCATTTTAGAGGTGTGTCGCTGGTGAGCCAATTACAGCTGAAACTGCAATGGGCTTGGCAGTGTAGACCAATGACAAGGCACTCTGGTTATGACACTAGTTCTGCTTGCTGATGCGGCACTTTGTGTAGTTGAAAGAACTGAAGCTCTTCAATGAGAGACCGTTTCAGTGCTTTCATTTACGTGCATGTAATTTAGAGTTCAGTTCAAAATGTTTGACAGAGCGCGATTGATACTGGACACAATGGTGCTGTGGGGTACTCAGATACCTTTGATGATACGACTGCTGGGTGCGTCTGTGTGTCCGTGTCAGTCCCCGCTTGCTGTTGCTTTTCCATAGTCCTCACCCACTCCTACTACAATCTCCACCCACTCCCAGTTAGTTGCCATTGGTCAAAATGGAGCCTTACTTTTTTTATTGTAACAGTGGTCTGTGGTGTTGTAATGGCCAAGTAAACAACCCATGATTATCTGTTACATTTTTAACACTTGCATTACCAGCTTCACTGAATGGGGCATGACTTGTATGGGATTTACCAGCAGGCTGGGGAGAACACGAGCGGACGGGCTGAGGAAAGAGTGAGCAGGCGGATGTGCTCCTGCAGCACCACTGTGTCCGGTACCAGTCGCTCTCCGGCCCCAGCAGCTGCTGAAGTAAAATTAGGTTCTGTAAATACTTGTTATTTACTTAATTTTTATGCCTATGCAGACTTGCTGTAGGCAAGGTGGGGGAAGAGTAATTTCGGGAAACAGAGGAGCCGCTGACTTTTGCTCATTGCGGTCATACTCCAGTTGCCTCAGTTGTTTTTAAATATGCCTTTTTTTAGCTACCTTAATGGTAGCTGTTCGGGTGGAAAAAGAAGTAAATATGGGATCCCCACTGTGGCGTGTGTGTGTGTCCCACTCGCTGCTTCTTCTGCTGTCTCCACCTGCTCCTGTCGTGTTGCAATCGATCATGGTTACCGACAAAATAAATGCATGAATAAAAAACAAAGTTCTGTCTCCCTCTCTGCTAACCACAGTGAAAACCAGGGCCACTTCCAATTCAGGGGAAAGAAATCTACAGCAATACAGAAAGGTGCAGGGGGTAGTACTACTGATGCCAACAAGATAGACAGACAGACAGACAGACAAATACAGTAGATAGATAGATAGATAGATAGATAGATAGATAGATAGATAGATAGATAGATAGATACAGTAGAGAGACAGGTTTCATGTCATAATAGCGAACGCAAAAGAGCAAAAACTATTATGGCAAGTGTATATTGCCGAAAAGCAATTCAGTGATATACACATAACGGTGATACTACATCTGGCCAGTACTTATCAATGTTTATTCGAGGGGTGGCTATGCCACCCCGCACCCCTCTACTGAAGGATTATCAACTCCAGGGGGGTGCATGTTGGGGAGCTTTGAGACTTCTGAAAAGGAAAAAGAAAAAACAAGAGCTACAAGCAGCAGTAAAATATTTCTCCCTGTCCCATCCCTGAACCCAGATCCTCCTTTGCTGGAGGCAACCACACTCACCACCCCACCACACGGGCTGGCTTAGCAGCACCAGGAACACTGCCCCACAGAAACCCTCTATCCTATCCCTCCCCTTCCCCTCACTAGTCCAGCTTTCCAGTCACCCTTCTGAATGGTCACCTTCAACCAGGTCACTACTCTTGCAGGGTAGCCCTTACCCATTTCGGTGAATATGACTTGCTCATTTGCGAGTCGCTCACTTGTTGTCGCCCTTTTGACATGATACCAAGAGACAGATAGATAGATAGATAGATAGATAGATAGATAGATAGATCGATCAATCCATGTGTCATCGAGACACTTGCCTTTGCAAATACGTGCAAGCAAACATTCAGCATTGACAAATGCTTGTTTTATATACACTGGAGGAATTAAACAGGCTTTACCCATGCCCAGATTTCTAATTAAATTAAAAACTGTCAAAAACAAGGTTTATCTTCCTTTAAGAGGGTGGTCTGATGGTCTAATAATTAGACTCTAATTGAAAGCAGTAGGGCTAAAGCTTACCATGCTGACTTGCCATGTTTAAGCCCCATGCCTATTGTGTCACACATCAAGTGGCAGAGGCAGTGCTGTGTGTGTCTGTTTCAGATGCATCCTGCCTTGGTGGGTTGGTGGCTGCTGCCATTACACAACTGCTCTTTGGTGTCTCAAGAAGAGTGAGTAATACTGGCTGGAGTGCAGAGCTCCAGATAGTTGGGTGACATCCTGCCACAGATATGATGGAGGGCACCGACATAGGACATTATTTATTTCATTTATTTATTTAAAAAGTTTCACCACAGCTGGCCCAGTGACGAAGAGGGCTGAGGCACCTCTGTGTGCCTTACATTTTCCCACACCAGTGACCCAGGTTCAGGAACAAATTCGGATTTCCAGGGGTCAGCTAGGAAGGAACAGGATTAACCATCCAATGGACTACTCTCCTCTCCTGGGAATGGGAGGCATGACATCTCGGAGACTGAATGGTAACACCAGAATATGAGAAATCCAGTGAGGGAGGGGCTGTGGTTCCACAGCATGTGTGCATCTCCACATACACATGCTTATTTGCCACTGTAGCAAGGGATGTGGGAGAAAATAGAAAAAGGTTGGCACCTGCTCCATGAAGCCACTCCTGCCTGCCCGTGTCCTGCACTGCTGACAAACGACCACTGATGTGGTTCTGGATGGGAGTCTCTGGGTGGGGGAAGGACAGCCTTCCCCTTCCTGGCCCCACCACAGTGGGTAATCCATGGGAGAGCTACAGGTAGGTGAGTCCAGGGGAGGTAAGTGCCAGGTGGAAGGGGGCACAGGAACAGGGTTGACAGCCCACCCACATCATCAGAAGGGAGAAAAAGGCTCTATGGCAAAAAAGAAAAAGTTTCACCAGGAAAGACATACTGAGCCTGTAGCAGCTCATTTCCAGATGCATCGTGGGGGGGGGAGACATGATGGCATTGTACGTTTTATCCTGTGCTGGTGAATGTCCAGCAAGATGCGGTGGTGGTTGGGTCAGGTCCCAGGTCCCAGGGTACTTGTGATTGGCCACAACTGTTCCCTACAGTATCTAGGGTCATGTACTATTGTCAGGAGAATAGGGAGAATGAAAAATAGGTGGAAACAATGGTGGCTGTCGGACATCTAACATTGCTACTGTATGTGTAACTTCCTCTCCCCAAAGGGGGAAGGCATTCTGTCTCCCTCCTTGTAGCATGCCATCTCTCCCCGTGCCCAGCCCCTGACCACGTTTTGTACTTGCACATTGTTACTGAGGATAGCAGCTGTGTGGACGCACACAGAAGATACAGTAGGCTCCTCTAGTTTCTTGCCTGGAGTCAGCACTTTCAATGGAGAGGGGCTTCAATGCTGCTAGCGAGGGACTGAAGAAATAAAGAAAATAATTTGCTTCCATGCTATGGAGCTATCAGGGAGCCCACAGAGAGATGACTGCATGAACATATTGCAGTAGTGCTTACAAATGTTCCTCTGACTCTGCCTGACCCCGAGGGATGTGTAGGTATTGGGCACCATTGAGCACTGGCCAGAAAGTCAAATTATGTGCCCCATCCATGGTACACAGTAGGTGGACAAAGCTACATGTCTGTATGTCTTTATGTGATGAAGTACCTTTGTAAACGAGCCTCTGGCTCAAAGGTTGTAAACTGATTCTTAAATAAATAAATAAATAAATACATCAAAGGGACAGAATGTTTTATAAATACTAAAAATTTGTCCTGCAGGAGATGAGGTCCACCATGATTGATTACCTCTGGCCACAGGACTTATAGGAAGGCCCAGAGGTCACAACATGCTGCTGCATGTGCCAGCAGATACAATGAGCATTCTGATTTGTTGTTTTATTCTATGTCACTCAGAGCCATTCAGGATGGGCACCTACTGTAACAAATAAATGTGCCTTGCCTTGCCATGCATTGTGGGGAGCTGGTGAAGAGGCCCTCAAGGCCTCAGGACACACCTCCTAACAGGCCAGCCATTAAGAAGAGCATGTCTTGTAAGAGAGCAGAGAGGGGCTGTTGTACAGTTGAATGCATTATGGGAAAGATTCCAAAATGCGACCATTCAGAATGCTGCTTATGCCCCTGGTGACTGTATCAGCCTAACAATACTGAAACTTGAAAAGTGGGATGTCTGCAGTGAGCACAGCACCTCAGGCTGCCCTTCCAGATTTGCTTGAGACAGAAGAGAGTATATACTGTACATGCTTTCTGCAGTTCAGCCATGTGGTTGATTGAACCCTGTCTGGGATCTATTCCAAACAGATTCGAAACTTGGAACTAAAGTGCCTGCACAGGACTTAATTACTTTGAGCATGGGCTGCCATGCTCATGATCCATTTCTGTAAGTGAGGTTAGTCACTGCTCTTGTCAAAACCTGCTGCCAGTATGCATCCCGGTTGAAGGCCACATTACCAAGGCCCTGTTATAACTACCTACCCTCAGGTAGGTGGAAAAGCGACCAAGGAGTGAAGATAGGATCATCATAGGAGTAACTTTAGAATTACTGCACAGCTTGCACCTTTCACTGTCAGGAGTGTATAAGGTTTGCTGGTCCAGTTTGAGCTGCACAGCCAAGATCCCCAAGGAAAATCCTCTGAAGTGATTGCCTTGGCTATCTGAGGTCAGACATAAGTATCGTACCAGGGTCTTCAGCCCTGCAAGTGGGTTACTTAGTTAGGGCGTAATTAGATACTGTAGTTTGTCTGGGCGAGGACAGTGCAAACTTACAAATTGCCTTGTACATCCCAATTAATGCCTTCATGGGAGTTACATTCTAGGCAGGGAAAGTCACAGGGTACCTAAATGGGATCTTGACCTCTACCTGTGATGCTTCCTTTTCCCTCAGATCAGAATCGGGAAATAGGTTCCAAACTCCTCTCTGCAAACGCAATGCTGGTCAAGCTTCCATTTGTTACAGACTCCCCCACTTGTGGAGTGGCCTAACCGTTACCATGTCCACTTCCCCAAGTATTTGGTCTGCCAAAGCCTGGCTTGAGGAGTATCATAGGGCCCTTCAGTTCTGCCACAACTGTCCTCTCCCACTTGACTGTGCTACTCACTGCTTATGCTAATCTCTCATTACTTTGGTTGCCTGTGTGGTTCCATGTCATAACGGCGATTGCTGTTATAGTGAGTGTACATCGCTGAAAAACCAAAACGGCGATGTACACTCCCAGAGAGGCAACACTGGTGAACACTAATTTGTTTTATGTGGGGGGCTGTGCCCCTCCCCCCCCCACCACCCTTACTAAGTATTCTCAACTTCAGGGAGGTGCATGTCGGGAAGGTGGAGAAACTTGTGAAAAAAATACTTCTGCCTGCAAAACACAAAATACTGTGCACCTTCCCAACCCTGAACCCTGCACCCTACCCACTGTAACCAGCCACCCTCACCACCACACCACACAGCCAGCTCTGCAGCCTCTCGCCACACTACCTCCCACATACCTTCCCTCCTCTTCTGTTCCCCGTCCTGTGCTTCCTGTCACCTTGCTGTTCACCCATCGCTACCCTTTCAGGGTAGCTCAACTAACGAGTGTGAACTTGAGTTGCTCATATTCGAGTTGCTCAAGTTCAGTCGCCATTTTGATGGGTTATCGTCTGTGCTATGTCATGCTGATTCCTTGTGCTGTTGGATTTCACATTCCTTATGCTGTTTTTGGTGTCTGAGGATATTATTGTAACTTGTAAATTCTGTTCCTTTGATTCTTGTACACTGTTATTTGTACTTGTAGTCATTTGCTGTTGCTATTTGCTTCCTATGCTGTGATAATTTGCTTGCTGCATGCACTCATGTAAATTCCCCCTCTCCTTCAGGTCACAATGGGTAGCAAGCCTTCCAGAGTTCTACTCGCTGACCTGGTTAAACAGGTCTAAATAAATAAATCAATAAATAGCCCCTGAGAGTTAAAATGCACCAGCGACCAACTAGTTTAAATAGTATTGTGTCTACATAGTATTTGGGGATCCTCATCTGCAACAAGTGCATATCGGTTCCACACCAATTGGCAACAGGCCTGCAACCAGCTTCAGTGGTATGCACACAACATAGACTGTGGGTGATTAGGGAATGTGGAACTACCTGCTGCACTAAAGGGAGGGGCTATGGGATAACATTTGTAATGAAGGATGTGGGAATTTTGTTTTGGGGATTGCCATTTTCAGTGTTGTTTTATTGCCTTACCTTAGTTTTGCTCCCTTATAATCTGTTCTCATAACCCCTTCCCCAATAAAGTCCTGTTATATTGTTTGTACCATATTTGATTCCATTGTGATCCAGGAACTGTATCTGATAGAAATGCCTATTATATTGCATTGGTTAAGTGAGGAACTGTGAGCATATTATTCAGTTACCCTGTCACCATGGGGGGGGGGGGCTGTTATGTCTTGTGGAGAGATGCCCTGGCAGCTTCTGTTTAATCCTCATAAGTGAAGGCAACGCACCACATTCAAGTCCCATTACTACCTTGAACCAAAGCACCATCCACACAGAGGCCTAAAGTTTCATACAAGCATATCTGAGAAAAAGACCCAGAAGCCCATCCAGTCTGCCCATATCCTGCATAGCTCCATGACTGGCCTAATGCCGGACCGGATTTGGAAATCTGAAAGGGGCACTCAGCCACTCCTTCTAATTCCTTTAAACTATCAGGCTTGTAATGCACCTTGCAGGCAGGGGTGGTTACATATGCTTTCCCATCCAAGCTACAGGGCCCCCCTAGTCACAAATATTTTGGCTGGCTCCACCCAAAGGGACAAGCCTTAGACACTGCATGAGGGTACAGGCAGTGAGTTTCTGGGAACCAGTGCTCACCACTCCAGCAGGTGCAAAATCCAGGGCTGAAGGGGAACATATCCCATCGATCAGGAAGAAAACACAGAAAGTAAAAAAAAATTGTAAATTTTAAGGAACTGGAATGGGAAGCAGTTGCCTGGTGATGATATGGTAAGTGAAGATTAGTAATGTGACTTTGTGGGGGAATGCCATGGATTGCTCTTGACCTTGAAGTCGCTAAGCCTAGAAGCAAAAGAGCATCACACTATTTCTGGCACTGTCTTTCTTTACCTTTGATTAGCAATTAAAATGTAAATGAAAGGTTAGCTACATTAGGAAAATAGCATGCCGTTCGTGTCCTAAAGATACTGTATGTTGTCCCTCTTCTCAAACTGAGAAAAGAGTGAAACCCTCCAGGGATAATGTATTTATTTTTTCCTGTTTTTAAACCGAACATCAACTGTTATTTTCCAAGATGCCTTGAGCTTAGCCAGTGAAATTCCCCATCCTGGTTATACATGACAAGCATCCAGGCTGGCTTGCTTGTGATTATACACTACCCCTTTCAGGTTGTGTAGGTTTATACATGAAGCATCCAGCCAGTGCTCTCGCTGTATAGCTAAAAGGCTTGTAGAAGGGAGAGAGAGAGAGAGATAGAGAGAGAGTGAATAGGAGGGGCCTATCTGCCTGGGACTGGCACTGGGGACAAGTGCGGTACACTGATGCAGATCTCTATAGAGACACAGAAAAAGAGAGTGAGGGAGAGAGAGAGGAGAAGGCAATAACCTCTACCTGCTTTTTGTGGGTACTGTACTTGACATTTTACATGGAAAAGGATAAAAGGGTCAAGAATTACAGCAGTGAAGCTAAAATGCTGCCTTCAGGAATTCCTAGCAGTGTGATGTTAGAAACAACAGCAGCAGAAGACTCTTCAGTAAGCATCATTGGTATGTTGATTTGTTCATTCTTTTTGCAGGATTTACTTAAACAATTAGCCAGAGATAAGTCTGTAAAATTGCATTAATAAGCACTGGGTATGCATGTATCAGAAATTAATGTTGTTTGCTTTCAGACTTAAACAAAAAAAAAAATATATATATATATATATAGTTTTGTGTTGCTGTGTTAAGCAGAGAGATGTGGCTAATAGCAGTATGCAGAACAGTGGGCAGGGGGAGGGGATATCTGTGCAGCTTTAGTTAGTCTGCAATTTCCAATGTCTCTGATAACATGAGTTAGGTCATGAAGTTCCAAATCACCACTTCTGTATATATGTATGTCTGCTCTGCGGCACAGATCCGGAACTGTTCTTTGCATGCAGACAATAACAATGCAAATCAGGTTAGCTTTTCAAGCTGCTTCTGTGATGACATTCCCTCTATTGTAATCACTCAGCTGCTCTGGTGGGTGTGCATGAAAAAATCCATGCAGAGATTGGATGAAAGCCATGGGGCTGTGGTACTGGTTGGAAGCCATGGGGCTGTGCTACATCTGGAAGGCTGGTTGTTTTGTGTATTAATGAACAGTCCAGAAAACTGGAATTCTCAGTCATAGGAAGTGGAGGTAGCCTCCAGTTAGATGTTCAGATAAAAAAAAAATGTTAGCTAGGTATATAAAAATTAATATTTTGCAATATGAAATATAAAGCAGTTGTGTCAATAGCTAGGATGATGTTTTATTTATTTATTTATTTTCTTGAAGCTTTTTCTCCCAGAATTAGGTGGGCAGGCTCTAAGCCCCATCCCCCATGATTGGCGGTTGCCTCCCTTAGCCCCAGGGCTTAAGTCCACCATGGATTTCCTCCTGTGGTGGGATCAGAGGAGGGAAGGAGGACTGTCCTCCACTGTGGTGCACAATTCAGCAGTGCCCAGAGACTGAGTAGGTGCATGGGCCAAGGGAGAACAGTTGGGGCTTCATTAAGCCTGCCTGGCTCCAATTTCTATTTTCTCCCCTTCTCCTGGCCATGGTGGTATGTAGTTGCATGAATGTTGATGCATGCATGAGCTATGGAACAGTAGCCCCTACCTATAAGTCGCTCAGAGCTTGCAGTACCCCTGTGCCTCCACCCAATGGAAGTCAAAGGCCAAGATTGCTGGCCACTCTTTCCCTGGGACAAGAGAGCAGTCCCTGGAATGTTCGAGCCTCTCCCTTCTTGGCCAACCCCCAGCAACCCGAGCCCATTCCTGAACCTGGGTTGCCAGCATGGCAGCAGGTGATATACAAGTACTTAAGCCCTCTGTGCCACTAGTCTGGCATATATCTATATCTATATCTATATCTATATCTATATCTATATCTATATCTATATCTATATCTGTGTCTGTATCTGTATCTATTTCTATATATATCTACTGTATATCTGTTTCTATATCTATATCTACCATATATCTATATTCATATCTGTATCGGTATCTATATCTACATCTATATCTACTGTATATTTACATCTATATCTACTGTATATATGTATCTATATCTACCATATATCTGTATCTGTATCTATATCTATATTTATATTTATATCTGTACCTGTACCTATATCTGCATCTATATCTATATTTACTGTATATCTGTATGTGTATGTGTGTCTGTATCTATATCTATATCTACTGAATATATGTATCTATATCTGTATCTATATCTACTGTATATCTGTATCTATATATATATATATATATATATATATGTATTTATATCTACTGCATATCTGTATCTGTATCTATATCATCTGTATGTATATCTACTGTATATCTGTATCTGTATCTGCATCTATATCATCTGTATGTATATCTACTGTATATCTGTATCTTTATCTATATTTATATCTACTGTATATCTATATCTATATCTATATCTATATCTATATCTATATCTATATCTATATCTATATCTATATCTATATCTCTAGCTACTCTATATCTATATCTATATCTGTATCTATATCTATATCTATATTGTGGAGCCTGATATAAGCATGCCTCAAATGCCAAGCAAAAATAGTTTCATAATTGGGATAGTCTTATAAGAGGCTTCATTGAAATCAGTGAAAATCTATGGTTAACATGATGAAACTGGGCTCACACTAATTGTTAGAGAACCTATTATTGAAAGAAGTGTAATATATCGTTTTAAAAGAACTCTTGCCCAAATAGTTAGAGAGGATTACCACACTCAGAGGTGATAATGGCCATCTACCACTTCCTCTGGGAAAAACAAAAACAACTATTCTTATAAACGGACTGATTGTTCTTATAAATGGGCTTTACTGCCATTGAAAATAATGGGCAAAAATCAGGGCATCCAAAAAATGTTCCTATGAATGGGATGTTCTTATATCGAATGATCTTCATTGAGCATTGAGGGTATCTCTTGCAGCTAGCCACACCTTTGGAACTATAGCCATCAAGCACTAGGACCACATGGAAACTTTTTAGATAGCAGTCTTCTGGGGCCACCCATGACAACATCAGCCAACATCATCACTTCTACATATATGTGGATGGCCCCGCACCCTCCTCAGTTCTTTTCCTGCTGTCAACCAATGCACATCAGACCCCACAGAGACACGTCACTTCAGTCAACCGCCATACTTCTTTCCCCAACTTACCTTTTATTTTTTCACCCTAGTTTGCCAAAGCACTTTATTTTAAAGAGATTCTTTCGTTCACTTTTGTACGCCAACTGATTCTTTCAGACTTTTCCATTTCTTCGAGTGTTGAAGAAAAATCTATAATAAGGATGGCCATGTTGCCTGTATCCACTGCCTAGGCCCAAACCATGATGTGAAAGCCTGCGAGGACTGCCGCATGTTCAGTCAAACCACATAGAGATGCAGCCAGAAGTATCTCGAGAAATTCCTGCTGGAGCAGCAAGTCAAAACTATGGAGAAGGAGCACCAGACCAGAAGCTCCTCCATCTCCCCGGTCCTGTCCTCAGGCTCTCAGTCCTCTAAGCCCCAGGACAAGTCAGCCAGGAAGCACAAACACTGGGAGAAGGACAAACACCAAGACAGGTCCTCCCCATCTCGCTCATGTTTGCCGCGTAAGGCGGCAGCTGTAGCTGGGTCATCGCTGTCTCAGATGTTGTCCTCTGCTGCAACTCACACCCTTTCCACACTCAGCTCCTCTTCCCCATCTCTCCCTTTCAGGTACTGGGATATTGGCATTGGGCCTGCTCTTGCCCATGACGCTTTTTCAGTCCCTGCTATTCCAGCCCCTCTTCTCGGTGGGTCTACAGTCTGGAAGCGCTGCTGGTCTGACCCCGGCGGGAGTGGGACTGTCATCAGCTGGAGTTCTACCTACACTGGCTTCACCCTTGACCCTTATTCCAGGTCCACAACCAGGCCTCTCTGCTGGCCTGCTCTCAGCCGGCATCAGTCCACTGCCCTCAGGACACCAGCCTTCACCATCCGCAGCCTCCTCTATGGGCTCTGCCTTGACATCAGGAACACAGTCTCCCTAGTCGCCGCCCCAGACAGCTTCCTCAACTACAGGAACCCAGTCCTTCCTGTCTATGTCCCAGGTGATTCTGATGATGCCAGGCTCCCAGCTTCTGCTACTGATGCCTCAATCCATTCTGCCAGTGCTAGGCCCTCAGTTGCACCTGCTGATGCTGCAGCTCACCCTGACAATGCCTACAGGCCCTCAGTTTCTGCTGCTGGTGCCGTAACCTGCTCCAGCGCTGCCTGTCATCGATGTCTTGACCATGTTGCTTTTATTTTGGGACTTCATGCATCGTCTTGCTCCTCCATCAGGTTGATGATGCTGGTGCCTATGACACTGAGCCCACAGTAACTAACCCCATGTCATTACTTTCCATGGTGCCACGTCCAGCTTGTCTGTGCTCTAACACACCATTGGTACCCACTTCAGACCATAACCAGACCTTTGGCCAGACCTTCTGTCAGGGGATGAGGATGAGGAAGATGAGAATGATGAGGGAGCATCACTAGCCCCACTCCCTCTTCCTCTGTGGTCTCCTCTGGGGAGACTCTTCGAAGTACACCCTGAGGTCCCTCCCCCCTGATAATCCTTCTTTCATTGCCATCATGAAGCAGCTCAAGACTGCCATGGGCTACAAGCAGAAAAGCAGGACATCATCAGGAGAAACCTCACAGAGTACCTGGAGTTATCAGACTCCTCTCCTATCATGCCTATGATGATGCCACCATGGCTGCCTGATACAGGCCGAACATGATCCTTGCCATGCCCAGGAAGGCCCACAAATTATATCAGGTCCCCTCAGGGAAATCCTTCTTTGGGAGCAACCTTAGGCAGACTCCATGGTCATTAATGTTGTCCATAATAGGACTAAGAGGTCCAAGCATCTTAGCTCTTTTCCCCCGGACAAGGAATCCAGAAAGCTGGACCTTATGGGCAAATAGACATTTGCCTCCACCCCCATGACAGTTAGGGTTCTCAATTGGTCTATATAAGGGTTCTATATTGGTCACATGACAAAGTACCAAAACTCACTCTGGAGAAAGGCCAAAGCTGCAGCAGAGGCCCTCCCAATGGGATTTCCAGAGTTAAGAGCTTCTCAAGATGCTTCAGGCAGGGGCAGACATGGGAAAGCATCTCTTAAGGTCAGCCTATGATGCAGTCGATGCTTCCATGAGAACAGCTGTGGTGGGCATTTGTCTCAGGTGGTATTCTTGGCTTAGGGTGTCTGGTTTTGCCACTGATGTTCAACAGTCCAACTTGAATGCCCCCTTCAGAGGCTATAAACTCTTTGGGGCAGATGTGCAATACATCCTTTTCAACCTGCGGGCCTCAGGTAGGACCCTGAGGTCAGTTCACTCCCTTTATCATACCCAGTCAAAATGTACCAAGAAGGTGCCCTGTCATTGGACCTACAACAAACCTAAGCAGGGCACCAGACTCCAAGCCAAGTGTCAGGTGCCTTTTGCCCTGCCCACCCCTCCTGCCTCTGCTGATAAAGCTCCCAGAGGGGTGGTACTGACCCGGCCACATTTCACCTCAGCCTCTTTATCAGACCCCAACCCTCCAGATCTTCAGGAGGTGGTGGTTGGGGGTAGCTTCTCCCTCCACCTCGACAAGTGGTGGTAGATCATAACAGATGCTTGGGTGTTGCAAATCATAGAACACGGCCACACTCTAGAACTTCTAGACTGGCCTCCAGAGTGTCCTCCAATTCAATCTCATTACCCTCCAGGTCACATTCCCATGCTGCTGATGGAAATTCAGACCTTGTTACAAAAAAGAGCCGTCAGATCTTTTCTGGTGCACCAAGGAACAGGGGATTCTATTCCCACTTCTTTCTTTTCCCCAGATCCACAGGGGATTTGCTGCTAATTCTGCACCTACAGAATCTCATTTCCTACATCCAGTACAAAAAGTTCAGACTGGTGACCCTTCAGGACCTATCTCTGCTACACCAGGGAGACTGGATCTGCTCTCTGGACATGCAGGATATGTACCTGCATATTAAAGTGTTTGCCCTCCACTGGCAGTACCTCAAGTTCCACTTCCAGGGGGAGCAGTACCAGATTTGAACCTTGCCCTTCGACTTGTCCTCGGTGCCCTGAGTCTTTACCAAATCTCAGGTAATGGTAGTGGCCGCACTCAGTAGGAAGGGCTTGTACATTTTCCCTTACCTGGATGACTGGTTGCTCAAAGCACGATCCAGGGATCTGTTACTTCAGACTTTACAGCACACCATTCAGTTGTTCTGGGTGCTGGGCATCACGGTCACTCTGCGCAAGTCAGTCCTGACCCCTGGTTAATGCCTTCAGTACATTGGAGCAGTCCTGGACATGGCTCAGGGATCTGCTTCCTGCCACAGGACAGGGTAGACCGCCTGAGGGCATAGGCTCAACTGCTCAACAACAGTCGGTATGTAATGGCCAGAACCTTCTTGAGGCTCCTGGGTCTGATGGCTGCAGCTATTGTTATGCTGCCTCTAGCGAGGCTGCACATAAGGATTCTCCAGTGGATGTTAAGGGTCCAATGGGATCAACACACTGACAGCCTCAAACGTTCAGTTCTAGTCTCCTCCCCAGTCCAAAAGGTGCTGCAATGGTGGATGGAACTCAGCAAACCAACCTACTGAAAGGGGTTCCCTTCCTCCTTCCTTCCCCTCAGCAGAGCCTCATGATGGATGCTTCTGGTTCAGGCTGGGGAGCTCACCTGGGGTCCAATCAGACTTAAGGGACATGGTCCCCAGTGGAGGCTACCCTCCACATCAGTATCCTGGAGATGAGGGCCATTCTGTATGCCCTTTAAGCTTTCCAGACACACTTGTCTCCAGGACATCTGCTGGTCCATATGGACAACAGCAGTGTTGTCCATTACATCAACAAACAAGGGGGGACTCGCCCATACCCCCTGTGCCGGGAAGCAATGCGGGTCTGGTACTGGGTTCTAGAACACAATCTAGAACTATCAGCCGTCCATGTTCCAGTCGAGCAAAATGCTCTGCTGGACAGTCTCAGTTACTCACAGTCTAGGATGCATGAATGGGAGCTGCTGACCTCGGTCATAGAAGACCTGTTCAACAGGTGGGACCATCCAGAGATGGACCTTTTTGCATCCCCATTCAATGCAAAACTGTCACTTTCCTGCTGGCTCACTCCATAGCCTGGAGTTTTCTGGCAAGATGCATTGTCCCTCTCCTGGAAAGGAAAGTTCCTCTATGCCTTCCCTCCATTCCCCTAATTCAGAGGGTTCTGATCAAGCTTGGGATGGAAGGGGACACTCTGATCCTAGTGACTCCCTTCTGGCCTCACCAGATCTAGTTCCCCTTACTACAGCAGTGGAACCCCTGTACCTCTGCTTCTGTGCCCCAGCTTCCTCTCACAGGAGCAGGGCACTCTAGTCCATCTGGACCTCAAGTCTCTTTGTCTTCATGCATGACTCCTGAAGACATAACCATTGCGAGGTTTGGAGTTTCCCAGAAAGTGGCTGATGTCCTGGTGGCCACCAGAAAACCTTCCACCAGGGCCACTTATTCCATGACATGGAAATGCTTTGCTCCGTGGGCTGCTTCCCATCACCTGGATCATTTCACTTGCCCAGTGAATCAGATTCTGGAGTACTTGCACTTCCTGTTCAATGCTGGGCTGCAGTACTCTTCCATCAAGGTACACCTGTTGGCCATTTCGACCTTCCGCATGTCTGTTGATGGCCGTACGGTGGCCCAGCTGTATGTGTCCCATACATTCTTGAGAGGCATCCTACACTTGAAGCCTCCCATCCACAATCCAGCCCCACCCTGGGATCTGAATTTTCTGTTACAGAAGCTTAGTTTGGCTCAGTTTGAACCAGCCATGACTTGTGAGCTTCGCTTTCTGTTGTGGAAAGTGTTATTTTTATTTGCTATTACTTCTGCTTGGAGGATTTCCGAGCTTCAGGCTCTCATGTGTTAGCCTCCTTTTTTGAATTTCCACAAAGACAGGGTGTCTTTGAGTACCAATTCTATGTTTCTGCCTAAGGTGGTGTCTGAGTTTACTTTAAATCAATCCATCCACCTACCAGTGTATTTTCTGGAGCATCTCAATCCAGGGGAAGCATTTTGCTTCTTACCTTAGATGTACACAGAATACTCAGGTATTATGTTCACCATACAAAGGTTGTTAGGAAATCCTTGCAGCTGTTTGTTTCTTTGGCCCATGAGAAAGAGGGTGTTCCAGTTTCAAAGCAGTGCTTGTCGAAATGGTTGGCCAATTGCATTGCCTTTTGTTACAGGAAGTACAGGAAGGAGCTTCCTGGTCCTGTGCATGGCCACTCAGCTTGAGGCATGGTCACTTCTGCTGCATGTTTCAGAAATGTTTCAGCTGCTGAGATTTGTGCAGCTGCTACCTGGAGTACTGTCCACACTTTCACTAGACACTACAGTCTGGACATTGCCTCTAGAAGAAGGGCAGACTTCAGTCTAGCTGTGCCACAGAGCCTCCTTTCTTAGGCCTGTTGTTTCCAGCCACCCAGACTGTCTCTCTGTCAGTACTGCTTGGGACTCATTCCAAAGGTGTGGCTTGGTGCAAGAGATAGCCTCGATGAAGATAGTACAGTTATGTAAGAACTTACCGTAACAGTAGATTTTTGAGAGAATCTCTTGCAGCAAGCCATGCCATCTCTCTCCATCCCCCTTGATCCTCTGTGTCTGTCTCCTCTCCCAGGGTGCTTTTCACCTGCTGTCTCTCACATTCCAGTGGTGGGAACCTCTGCCCTACCTCAGATACTTCAGCAGACATCCTTTATGTCTGGTCTCCGTTGGGGGAACTGAGGGAGGCACGAGGCTGTCCATGTACTGTATATATAGGAGTGGTGACATTGTCTGATGTCATCATCATGGGTGGCTGCAGTAGATTGCTAGCTAAAATGTATCCATGTGGTCCTAGTGCCTGGTGGCTATAGTTCTGAAGGTGTGGTTTGCTGCAAGAGATTCGCTCGAAGAGCTACTATTACTGTAAATTCTTACATAACTGTACTTTCTTATAAGTGGGCTTCACTGTATGTATGTGTATATATATATATATATATATATATATATATACAGATAGATATATATTATAGTGGCGCAATAGTTCCACTATCTTAGGGTTGAGATGCAGTTAAATGTTAAATCCCAAATTTTGCACCTTAATAACTTTGCAACCATTCAATGGATTTGCACGAAATTTGGTATGCAGAGTCCCGTGGGGTAGGGCTCTTGAGAAGCCAAGTTTTGTTTTCATCAGATGTGTGACTTCTGTACAGTGCATAGTGAAATAAATGTAAAAGTCGCTCTTTTTCACCCATTTTTGCTGATTTTTCCTCATCGTGCAGTAGCTACACCATTTGGAATTTTGGTCTAAAATTTTCAGGGTAGCAAGAGCTGGCCCCAAAAGAACAAGCCACCATTGCTTTGGTGAAAAATATTAATCCATTCCAAAGGTATTCAATTTTGAAATTTGGGGTTCTGAGCAGGCTCAGTTCAGTCTTTTGGATAGCTGCACAGCTTCGAACAAGGATTTGAGCTCATGCACAGGGATTTTGACAGCTCACAAACAGGGATTCATTAAATCCCTGTTCATGTGAAAAAAAATCCCTGTTTGCGAGCTGCCATCTTGTTTTCAATTAAAAAAAAAAAAAGTGACTTGCCCCACGGATGTCTTTTGTGGAGATTGAAATATGGGTTTTGTTCAGGGCGACACCCTCTAAAAATCCATTGCTTTGGTTCCATTTAGTTTAGTCAAAAAATAGCTGTTTTTTTAATTTGAAAATCCTTGTTTGTGACTCACTTTCGATCCTTGTTCTTGAGGTGTCAGAATCCCTGTTCGCAAGCCAATCCTTGTTCATGAGGTGTCAAAATCCCTGTTCGCATGGGGATGACAGATGGCTATCTGCGTGAACGAGTTTCTCATGAACGAGAGTTTTTGACACCCTCACCAGTGAGATTCTAAAGAATCTGATCATGGGCTGTCAAAATCCCTGTTCGTATGGGGATGACCAGATATCTTATTCTTGGCGAATAGGATTTCGATCAGGGATTTTGACACTCACTTAATAGTGATTCAAAGGAATCCCTGTTTGTGAGGTGTCAAAATCCCTGTTCATGAGGGGACGACCAGATGGCACTAAAATCCCTGTTCATGAGGTGTCAAAATACTTATTCATGAGGTGTCAAAATCCCTGTTCATGAGCTGTCAAAATCCTTGTTCGAGAGGGGACGACCAGATGGCCCTACCTCGCGAACAGGGAGTGGCTCATGAGTAGGGATTCTGACACCTCACAAACAGGGATTTGGTTCACGAACAAGGATTTTGACAGCTCGCAAACGGGGATTTTCAAAGGTTGATGTTTCTTTGCCACTTCACTGCAAAGAAACGGTTAGGACTTTGCCTTGAAATTTGCAGGATAGAAAGGGGATGTCCCAGAGATGTGACTTATGCTAGTTTGGTGTAAAAATTTGCATCGGTTCTGTTGTTAAGGCATTCTGAAGTTGAGAAATTTCCCATAGGATAATTGTGGCGAACGTGGTGCCTTTCGGTGCCTATATCTTGAAAACGGTTCGAGATATGGATTTTTTGCTAAACGCAGCTTAGTACACCTTTAGGTAGTTCATTACAATGTCTGTGCACTTATGGATAGATGGGCCCTGCACTCCAAAAAACTAATAGCATGGGAGCGCAGGACCCTTATAGATACACACATATGGATACCATTATGCAGTAATGGTACAGCAGTGCCATCCATTATGCAATATTGGGTGCTCCCATAGGGAGATGACAGTTCATTACAAAAAAACTGATAGCATGGCCCTGGCTCCCAAAACCATATAGGGGTAAGATTGCACTTTCTCAAAAAGTAAGGAAATTAATTGCAAAATACTTCATTAATGCATCATTGAGGGTTGAAGCAACAAAAGTAGGGAAATAAGGCATTAGGATTGAGACCCTAACACCCACCCTTCCGCCCCACTCTTCCGCCCCACCCTCACTCTCCACAGACCAACCATTAAAGTTTCTCATTATAGCCTATGGGAAAAAAATATATGTTCCCCTGGAAAGCACTTTTTACTTTTGCGAAAGCACTTTTTGCTTTCGCAAATGGGTTTGGTACTTTTGTGCTGCTGCTATCTTGTTTTTAGTTAGCAAGGCAGAAAAAACATTGTATTTTAAAAAATACTGGCCCTTGGTAAACACCAGCCATTGGGTTTACCTGATCGGGGCCCTAGGAAAATGATCCTGGCAATAGTTTTTCGCCAGGACGCCCAAAAATATGTTTTTTTAATTCTTTGGCCATCTTAGCCATGGAACTTTTGCGAAACTTCCACAGACTTTCGCAAAAGTCCCACTGGTACTTTCGCAGAAGTCCCGCATATATAATGGCGAGACTTTTGTGAAAGAACTGCAGCACTACCGCGAAAACTCTCCCATGTAAAACAATGGTATTTTTGTGAAAGTCAGTGGAATTCTGTGAAAGTACAGCAGGTAAACGGCCCCAAAAGCCCAGTTTCTTTGCCACTTCATAGCAAGACAATGGTTAGTACTTTTGGGCTGAAATTTGCAGGGTGGCAAGCCATTGCCCTACAGATGTGCTTGGTGCAAAAATGTACACTGGTTTTAGAGTTACAGCACTCCAAAGTTGCAAATTGTTTCATAGGATAACATTGAGGTGACCATGTCACCTTTCATCGCCTATATCTCAAAAATGGTTTGAGATACACATTGTTCGCTAAGCACAGCTTAGTACACCTTTAAGCATGCGTGGAGGTGGCTAGGTCATGAATACAGCTGCAAAATAATTTTTTCTGCAGTTGCTATGATTACTGAGATATTGTCAAATAAGTGTTACAAGGGTTACTTAGAATGCCTCTAGGCCTGTGCTACAGTATGTGTCTGTACTTGTGGGTAGGTGGGAGCGCAGGGCCCAGAGGACCTGTGCTCCCACTTATGCATGCTATTTATGCTAAACTGGGAGCACTGAGCCTTTCTACACTAGTACTCTACACTCATGGGTGGGTGGCCGCTCCCACCCATGGATACCATCTTGCAATACTGGGAGCACAGGGCCCTCAGGTGCTATATCTCTACACTTATGGGTGGGTGGGAGTGCAGAGCCCAGAGGGCCTGCATGCCCACCTATGTATATACTATTTATGCTAAACTGGGAGCACTGAGCCCTTCTACATTATGCCTCTACACTCATGGGTGGGAGGGAGAGGTGAGGCCCACAAGGCCCCCGCTCCCACCTATGGATACGATTATGCAAACTAAAAGCACAGGGCCCTTCTGCACTATGTCTCTACAATTATGGGTGGGTGGGAGCGCAAGGCTCAGAGGGCCCATGCTCCCAAATATGCATCTCAATATGCAAAACTGGGAGCACAGGGCCCTCCTGCACTATGTCTGTACACTGATGGGTGGGTTGGAGTGCAGGGCCCGGAGAACCCAGAAGCTCCAAGTTTGGTCAACAGTAAACCTGTCAACCACCCGCACAGTGATGGCACAATCTTTGTCACTCTGTGTTTCACCCTTTCCAGTAACTTAATGTGCCTCTTCAGGTACGGGCACCAGAACTGCATGCAGTACTCCAGGTGAGGCCTAACCAGCAATCTGTATAGTGGTAGAATCACCTCCCCTCTCCTTGAGGAGCTACCCCTAGCAATACAACCCAGCATCCTGTTGGCCTTAGCAGCTGCCTTTCTACATTGTGCCGAGTTGTTCATTGGCCCCATAATGAGCACCCCATATCCTTCTCCTCTTCTGTCACCACCAATCGCTCACCTCCCAGATGGTAGCTCCTCCTCTGGTTATTAGCCCAAAGTGCAGCACCTTGCATTTTGTGGCATTAAATCCCAGTGTCCAGGTGTCTGTCTAGGACTTCAGCTTAGCCAGATCCTCCTGCAGTCCTTGCCACCCCCTTATGTCATCTACCACCACTCCCATCTTGGTGTCATCAGCAAACAGACTAATTTGGCTCCTGATGCCCATCGAAATGTCTGCAATAAATATTCCAAATAGTACAGGCCCCAACAATGAGCCCTGTGGAACTCTGCTCATCATCGCCCTTGGGGACAAGAACTCCCCACCCACCCTCACTCTCTGCTACCTTCCTTACAGCCAGTTCACCAGCCAACCCACCAACTTTTCTCCTGCTCCTATAGCTTGAAGCTTACTTCCCAGTCTCCCATGCGGCACACAGTCGAATGCCTTACTGAAGTCCAGGTACAGAACATCCACACATGGCTCTTATCCTGTTGCCTAGTTACCCATTCATAGTACTCCACCAGATTGGCCTGGCATTATCTGCCAGTGACAAAGCCATGCTGCTTACTGTCCTGTAGCCCACTGGCCTCCAGAAGGGACACCAGCCTCTCCTTCAGAATTGTCTTCATCAGCTTCCCCACAATGGATGTGAGGCCCACTGGTCTATAGTTCTCCGGTTCATCCTTGGGGCCACTTTTGTGGAGAAGCACCACTTAAGTCATCCTCCAATCTTGAGGTACACTCCCTAAATCTAGTGAGGTATTGAAGAGGTCAGTCAATGGTCTCACTAGTATCTCTGCCAGTTCCTTCAACACCCTGGGTTGAATACCATCTGGCCCTGGTGCTTTGTCCACCCTCAGTGCCCTCAATCCCTCCAGCACCCTGTCCTCTGTGATCACCCGTCTATCACGCTCCCACCCTCCTTACCTGCCTTCAGTCCCCCCTGGATATCTCACACCCCCCGGTAAAAACCAAGCAGAAGTAATTGTTTTGTGCATCTGCCACTTCCCCCATTGCTTCCACCCATCCCCCTTCCTTCTTAATCCTTACTGTATTATCCTTGCAGCCCCTTTTCTCCCTGATGTACCTGAAGAATTCCTTCTCCCCCTCCTTGATGCCCTGTGCCAGCCTGAGCTCCTTTGTCACCTTAGCCACCCTCACAGCCCTCGTTGCCTCCTTCACATCCTTCAGGTACCCTTCCCTGTCCTCCCCTCCGTCTTCTTGTACCTCCTTAAGGCAGCTCTTTTCCTCCTTATCTTTTCCATGACTCCATTTGTTACCCAGCTAGGTTTCTGTTCCCTCACCTTCTTACTCATAGCCTTGACGCAGGTCTTAGTTGCCTCATCTACCCCAATCTTTATAAGCTCCCACTTCTGCTGTGTCCATACCAGGGCCAATTTTGGCCACATACTTTTTTACAATTTCTCACATCCTCTCAAAGTTGGCCCGCCTGAAGTCCAACACCCTTGTGCCAGACCCTACACATTCCCTTCCCATATCCAATGTGAACCATACTGAGTGGTGGTTGCTCCCTGCCAGTGGTTCCTCCATGCTCTGTTCCTTCAAGAACTCCTCATTTGCCAGCACCAGGTCAAGGGTGTTCCTTAACCTGGTTGGTTCACTGACCATCTGCACCAGGAAGTTCTCCTGGAAGATGTCCAGCACCACCTGCTCCCTCCTATTATTCATTGCTGGAATACTCCAGTCTACACCTGGTAGGTAGAAGTTCCCCACTAGCACCACATTCCCCCTTTCACAGGCTCTCCCAATCTACCCCGCTAGTACCCTGTCTAATTCCTCAGACTGGGAGGGTGGCCTGGAAACCATTCCCATCCTGACAGTCCTATTCCTTGAGTCCTGGATTTGCACCCATAGTGACTTTGTGCACCCCTCCTCTCCCTCCTCCTGCATGCACGTCAGTCCTTCCCTCATGTACAGTGCAACCCCACCCCCTCTCCCCTTTACTCTGTCCTTTTGGAAAATCCTATATCCTGGCACTGCTAGGTCCCAGTCATGGTACTTGGGTGGTCCATGTTTTGGTAATTGCCACCATGTCCACCTCCCCTTCCACCATGAGAGCCTGTAGCCCTGCAGATTTTTTTCCCCAGGCTCCTAGCATTCAAGGTGACCACCTTCCACCCCCTTACCTTCCCTTCCCTCCCATCTTTCCATCTCCTTCCAACCACCTCCCTAGCACCTGCTTCTAATCCCTGATCCCTGTTCTGGGGGTTAAGCTTGTCTGACTTCCTATCCCGTGGTCTCTGCTTGCCACCTGTCCACTTGCCACTCCCTGCTCCTAATTTACATACCTTGTTTTTATATATAGTCACTCATCCCTGTTTTTAACACCCTTTTGCCCTTCTTGCTTAAGTGAAGTCTATCCTTTGAGTAAAGACTGCTGTCCTTCCAGGTCTCTCTTCACCCCCCCCACCAGCCCATACGCTCTGACCTGATACCACATTCCTAGCCATTTATTGAATTCTTCTATCCTCTTTTTTCTTGCCGTGCTCACTCTGGGAACAGGAAGTATCTCTGAGAAGGTTACTGAACTTCCCGCTCCTTCTCATAAGGATCCTAGCTCCTCAGACCTCCTCTGTATTTCTTCTACCATCCTGTCAGCCAGGTCATCCATCCCCAAATGCAGAATTAAATGAAGTTTCTCCCTTCCCCATCTAGAGAATTTCAGCACTGATTGCCCTACCCTCTCTCCTATCATTCCCAGCATGGCCTCCACCGATATGCGGCTATGCCTCTCCCCCCGCTTCCCCACCTAACTCCCCTTATTATCGAGTCTCCTAACACCAGGATCCCTCCCGATTTCCATCACCATCCTCTCCTCCCCACCCTCTGCTGCCTCTTCTTCCTCCTGCACATTAGTTCCCTAACCCCTATTTCCATCCACGTGCTCCACATCCTCCACTCCCCTGCTCTCTGATGCCTCTTCCTCCTCCTGCACATTAATTCCCCCATTCACTCCCATTATAATTTCCCCCTCCATACTCTCCTCCTTGCCTCCTACATCCTGGCTACCATTAATTTCATCATTAGGTTCCCCCCCTTCTCATCCTCGCATCCCTCCAGGACTGCAAACTAATTTCTCACAGACCCAACTCTTCAGCCTACCCCTTCCCATGCTAGCCTGTCCTCCCCTACTGCCTCCTAGACATTACCCAAACCCCATGCCCCCTTTCATCTCCCTGTTTGTTCCCCTTTCCCTCCTCCCCTCCAACTGCTTCTCTTTCCCATCCTTTTGTTCTGGTCCATGACCTTGGTTCCTCTGCTTCATTGCTCCATGTTCTTGCTCTCTCTGATTCATAGACCCTTCCTCATACCCCCACCCTCTTTTCCTCATGGCAACCTAAATTTCCCTCCCACCCCTTCTACTCTACTACCCTCCCTTACTGTGGAGCCATACCTCTCCATGGACTGCTGTGCCTTTCATAGTTCCTCCTGCAACCCCATGATTTCCTTTTTAAGCTCCCCTATTCAGATGCACATGAGACATCCTCCCATTCTCCATGTGATACTAAGAAAGATTGGTGCTCCACAGTTGCTACAGCCCACCACCTGTCCACCAACGCCACCCCCTATCCTCAAATAAGGATCCCTTCCCTCCCCCAAGCTTGCCTTTCTCATCCTCCACCAAACATGGACATGATCTTACCCATATGAGTTCAAAATAAATCAAACACAATTTAAAGGAAGTCCAAAATCAACTTGTCTAGTCTCCACCACAGGTTATCCCCCAGTTTCAGCAGGCCCATCCCTCAATAATACCAAATGGACCACCAAAAAGTTACTCAGACCCGACCCACAATTACTCCAAATGGACTACCCAGAATATATCTACAATTTTTACCCGGTATATTTACAATTATCAAAGCATAGCCACACAATGCTTGATTAGCCCAAGATAAATATATTAATCAAAACCTACCAGTAGATGCTGGTTCTCACACATGATGGAATATCAAAGCAAAGCCACAGAACCTTTGTCCTGTTGAACTTCCTTCCTGGCCACAGAATGAAGTTACTTTCTTCCCTGATTCTTTGCCCTATGCTTGCTCCTTACTGGTCAGACCCCCTGCTGGGCATGGTTCCCGAGACCATTTAATTCAGTGGTGGTGTGGGGCGGGATGGTGGGATAAAAACCAAGGGAGAAAGTAAGGGAAGCTTAGTAAGGGAAGCTGTGGCTGGGCTTCTGCTTTTAAAAGCCCAGCTGCCAATTGAGCTTCATGCTCCCACTCCTGGTTGGCTCTCCTTTAGAGCCTGTGCCCTCTGATTGGCTCCTGCATTGAGCCTTGCTCTCAGTTGGAATGCTGCTGATGTGACTTCTCCACTCACCAGCTTCCTCCCTTCCCTCTCCATGCTGTGGAATGTTGCCCAACTCCAGGAGAGCTCCTGCTCTTCACCGGGGATTGTGGCCCTACTGCCCAAAAACCAAGGGAAAAAGTAAGGGAAGCTGTGGCTGGGCTCCTGTTTTTAAAGACCCAGCCACCAATTTGAGCTTCATGCCCTCTCTTCTAGTTGGCTCTCCTTTAGAGCCTGTCTCCTCTGATTGGCTCCTGCATTGAGCCTTGGTCTCGGTCTGAATGCCGCCGATATGACTTCTCCACTCACCAGCTTTCCCCTCCCTCTCCACACTGTGGAATGCAACCCTATGGCTACCATTTTGCAAACCCAAGGACATAGTTATGGGTGGGTGGGAGTGAAGGGCCCAGAGGGCCCATGCTCCCATCTGTGGATACCATTTTGCAAACCTGAGGACATAGTTATGGGTGGGCTATGGCTACCATTTTGAAAACCTGAGGACATAGTTAAGGGTGGGTGGGAGCGCAGGACCCAGAGGGCCCATGCACCCATCTATGGATACCATCTATGGATTCCATATGAGTAACATTTCACTTTCTCAAAAAGAAGGAATTCACTGAAAAAATCCATCAATGCATCAGTTAGGGTTGATTATCATCAACAAAGTCTGGAACTCATTGGGAAGCCATTAATTCTCATTATTTCTTCCTCATTTCTTTCACAGACCAACAGATGCCGTGTGTGCCTCTGGGTTGTTGGGCCTAACTCTCACCTCATTTTTCTGTACTTGCATATCAGCTTGTTTACACATGGAGTGGGGTGAGACTTAGGACCAATGACTCCCAAGGCACATCCCAGCATCTGTTGGTCTGTGGAGGGTGGTAGGAGGTGTGGGGTGATAGGGTTGGTAATCCTAACATCAAATTTCCAGACTTTGTTGGTTTGGAATCAACCCTAACTGATGCATTAATGGCATTTTTTTTTGTTGTTGCAATGAATATATATATATATATATATATATATATATATGTATATATATATATTTATATATATATAATATGTGTGTTTTTTTTTTACATGGTTGGCCCTTGTCCCCATTGAAAAGGCCATCATTTATTTCTCCATGTATGATAGAAGCCAGTCAGTCAATTAGCATATATGACACCAAAACCCAATAGCAATTAGCATATATGACACCAACACCATCCATGACTGATAGTAATTAACATTAAGTAAGTGCAACATGCTATAACACTGTAATTAACACTCTGTTACAAGTGTGGACAAAATATATACATGTTATTACAGAACTATTAACATGTGCAATAACCACCTGAATAATACATGCAACAACAATCTACTAACCTGCCACATTACAGCCCTAACAGCCTCTCCAACTACAGCCCCTGGAAAAACAGACCCCCAAATCAAATACAAGCCACTTTTATGGCTCCCTCCATATTACTTACAGAACTAATAACAAAAGTCTCCTGAATCAGTTTCCAAACATTTTACATTCTCTGCTTTATTTTATTAACTGTGTAAAACAGGCCTCCAGACTCACTTTACAAACATTTCACATGCTTGTTCCATTTTGCTAACTGTATAAAGCAAAAGCCTCCTGAATCGCTTTCCAAAGATTTCACATGCAGTGCTCCATTTTGCTAACTGTGTTAAACAGGCCTCCTGAATCAATTACCAAACATTCTACCTGCTGCCTTCCATGATGCAGTCTTGTAAAACACTAAAGGAAAACCCATTGAACCAGCCTTCCTTATATACAACGCCACTGTACTATGGAAACCTTAAAGGGACATAACTATGCAGCACTTCAAATGCCCTACAATATGTAAAATACTATAGAAAAATACTAGGGGAGACACTGCAGAACTATGAAAACACTATAACAAAAAAAATACAAGCTATGCAAAAAAAAGCACATTTTCTCTTAAAGCAAAACCTATCAACCTAATGTAATAAATAAAAGATGGCAAAATCCGGCATACTCATGAAATAATGCCATCTCTGGATTGAACAAGCTCATAAAGGCCATTTGCCCTTTAGGCTCTTGGCTTTATAGCTTGTTCAACCCCTTGATGGTATTATTTACTTCTATACCACACTTTGCTATTATTTATTCCTCTCTCTCTCTATATATATATATATATTCATTGCAAAAAACTTTGTCAATGTACCAGTTAAGGTTAAAGTGGCAAAAGTAGTGAAATGTGATGTTAGGGTTCCAAACCCTAACTCCCCACCCCCACCCTGCACGCAGCAACAGGAAAAAACATTACAGTTTCACCTCTCCTGTATCTTCACAATTCAGCCGTGGAATGTAGCTTGGATTTGTTAACCCTAACACTTACCCCAGTCTATCAATAACTAAGCAGAGATGTGTAGAGTATATGAGAATGGGGTGAACGTTAGGGTTAACATCCCCAAGGTACACCCAATGCTTGATTTGTGAAGATGCAGGAGAGGTGAAACCATAATGGTTTTCCTTTTTACTGTCTGCAGGGTGGGGGTGGGGTGTTAGGGTTGGGAACCCTAACACCACATTTTCCTACTTTTGTCACTTTAACCCTAGCTGGTACTTTAACAAAGTTCTTTGCAATGAATTTCCTTACTTTTTGAGATAGTATAATCATATACTCATTTGCCTGTGGGAGCTCAGGGCCTTCTGGGCCCTGTGCTTCCTTCCCTTCATAGATGCATACATCTATGTTGGTGGGGAAGGGCAGGGCCCTCTGGGCCCTGTATGCTTCCATTTCTGTCAAAACAGGAATTTATTTACTTGGTTGTACAGCTTGTTAAATGAGAGACCAACTCATATTGCCCTTGTATAATTCTCTGGTGAATCCACACGTAGAATATGGACCTCATTACTGGTGCTCATACCTCAAAAAACACATTCACCTTCTGGAGAAGTTCCAGAGGATGGCTACAAATATGATAGTGGATCACCACAGTAATGCATACTATGAGAGGTTTATGGCACTGAACATGTACTCAGTACAAAACAGGAGGGGGGGCATGATTGAGACCTTCGAGTACTAGAAACAGATAAACAACATGGATATGGAAACTCTCTTTAAGTTAAGTGGTAAACATAACATGAGAGGCCACAGTATTAAGAAGCAGGCAGGGAGGTCTAGGAGAAAACTGACAATGCATTTATAATGACAATATATGCATAGGGTGGTGGACACTTGCAATGCACTGTGCTTCAAGAGGGGCTAGAATAGTCATAGGGGGAAGGTATTCTCCATAAGTAGTAAAGATGAAAAGCATGGGAGAAGTGAGGAGGTGGAGCAGACTCAGTATGTCAACCTTTGGACACTGCAATAGGAACATACTACATAGACCAAATGATCTTCTTCTATTTGCTTCCTCATATTTTTATATTTTTTAGAGTACTTCACCAACCAAAAGTCAAACTTTGAACCACATTTTGTGCTTCATGAACCAGAAGTAATAGTTTGAACTACATTTTTTGGTTCATGAACCAAATGTAGTACTTTGGAACAGATTTTCTGCTTCGAGAACCAAAAGTACTAGTTGGAAACACATTTTCTGGGTCATGAACAAGAATACCAAGTTAGAACAACTTTTTTTTATGGTTCACAAACTAGAATTAGTAGCAAACCATGTTTCCTGGTTCATGAAACAGAACATTTTTAGTTTGAACCAAAAAAAGTGGTTGAAACCAGAAATCACTTGGGAGAGATCATGAATGTGTGAAATATAACATTTTGGCAAATTTCCCCATAAACAGACTATAAAATCTTGCTTAGGGAAAACATTGTACATCAGGGATGTTTTAGTCTTGCTAAAACTATCCTTTACAAGTGTTTTCCAACTTCAGTAGTTACAGAAATAAACAAACAAGATGGTAGCTGTCGCAATCCCCCCCAAAAAAAAGTAGTTAGTGAGACACATTTTTGGTTCATGATGCATCATATTTGCAAACCAAAAGACACTCATGCGAACCAGAAATTTCTGGCTCATGTGGGGCATCTAGCCAAAATCAATTTTTTTTAATCCTTATAACTCAGGAACAATTTAATATTTTTCACCAAATCTTTGAAAGGCACTAGCTCAGCACAGTCTGCATGTATCCCGAAAGTTTTGTGCAGAAATTTAGTACCATGTAGCCTGTACATGAGAGCTAAAAAAATGCAAACAAAAAACACATGTTAAGCACAGGGAAAAATGTGACCCTTTCACAAAATAGGGGTAGCCAGATCTCGGAAACCACACAAGGTGCCATCATGAAACTCTCCACATTTTCACAACATGGCATGTCAATGGAAAATGCTAATGTATGGGCTATTCTGACAAACCTCACCAAAGTTATTAAACTACAAAGTTAAGGGTTTAACATTGAGCACCCTACTCAGCCATAACTATAGGGGCACTACTATGCCCCTACAATATATGGAATAAATAATGGGTAACTGTGGTACACAAGGATGAATACCCATCAAGGCGGCTAATCAGGGCAATGAAGCCATGAGCCAGAAAGGGGAGTGGCTTTATTACCCTAATTAGCCCCCAAGATGGGCATTATTCTGATTGTATACCACAGTCACCCATTGTTTATTTTATGGAATACATTGGGATGGTTACTATTTTTGTACCTGCAGGTCGGTTGGCCATTTTTCTGTATAGAGGACTTCCTGGTTTTGTCCCCTGGAGTTTTATGTAATGTACTGGTTTTATGATTTACATTGTTGTTGTTGTGGGCTGTTTGGGTTTTCATAGTGTAGTGGTTGCCTATATAGGGGGGCTTGTCTGGGGCGCTCTTTCCTTTATTTCGGTGGTGGTGTGTGGGTTGTGAATTTTGGAGGGGAACGCTAGTGTGGCAGGTAATTGGTGGCATTTGGAGGAGTGGCTATCAGGAGCAGTGTTTATAGCAGTGGCTGTCAGGAAGAAGCATCTGGGAGGAGCAGCATATTATGGATGGTGTCAGGGAACATGAAGGAGGCCTGGACTGGAGCATCACGGCAGGCCCAACTGAAAGGCTTGGCATGTTCTGTGTGTAGCTTCTAGGATAGTTTTGGTGAGATACTTTTTTCAGGGTTTTGTTCCAGGCTGTACCAACCCTCTTTTTTTCCAGGTTGTAATGTGCAAGATTTAAATGTTACCATTTTGCAGGTTGTGGTACTGTTTATGGATGAGTTAATTGATTAATTTATTAGGTAATTAGTTGTAGCTAGTGTGGTCCCATAAGGCTGTATTTAGTATAGGTATATTCTTTTAATAAGTGTAGGTATATACTTTTAATTAATGAAGGTATATACTTTTAATTTGTGTAGGTAATACTTTTATTTGTCTGATTAGTGTAGGTATATATTTTAGTGGATAATTTACTTGCAGGTATAGAGGAAAATAACTGATGGCCTTTTGCATGGGGAAAACTCTCCATCAATGTAATATATGGGCCCGATATTCATAACTGCACCTGGCAACAGTGCAAGTGGTGGCGCAGCACAACTGAGTTGCACTGGAGCAACTAAGGGATATATTCAAATGAGATGTGCCATGGCGCATCTGTTCTGAATACATCAAATAATGCACGATATGCAAATACAATGTGCCGACGCATCTCCCCAGACAGGTCTGAATACCAGGAATGGGAAATGCACCATTGCATCAGAGATATGCCAAGCTCAAATTCCTGATATTCAGACAGCAATATGCAAATGAAGCCATAATGCATGGGAGGCACAAATGGATCCATTTGCATGCTGTTATGGTCCCATTTGCATGTGTTGTGCAGGGCTGGCTGGCAAAATGCACCTGGCACCCTGCACAGCGTGTAGTCCCTGTACCAGAGAACACAGTAGTACTCCTTCCCCAGCCCCGTACCACCGATCACTGCATGAATCCATATTTATTTTCTCTGGTAGTCTAGTGGTACTCCACTCCCAATCCCGACCCTCCAGTTGCCAAAATAAATTATTTTAATATTCCTGGTAGTCCAGTGGTATCCCGCTCCCCATCCTGACCCTCTGATTGCCGAAATAAAGTATTCTAATATTCCTGGTAGTATCAGTGGTACTCCCCCTCCCCACCTGAATCCCCGATCACTGTGAAATTGGTCATTTCAACTCAATGGCAGTCTAGTGGTACCCCCCACCTACACAGGACCCACAGCCCACCCAGCTCCCCCCCATCATCGGTGAGCAGCATACCCACCCGCATACCTCTGCTGCTGCTCTCCAAATTATAGTTTACAATATGAGCTGCAAGCTCATTGGTCCACACTGTGAACCAATGGGCTGGTAGTGCATACTGTAATAGTCATTCACAAAGTTGTAAATGACTATTACAGTAAGCACTGCCAGCCTATTGGTCCACAGTGTGGACCAATGAGCTTGCAGCTCATACTGTAAGCTGTCATTTGGTGGGCAGCCATGGAGGTATGTGGGAGAAGATACTGCCCACCGATGATGGGAAGGAGGCATCTTGGGCTGGTGATCCTGTGTGGGTGGGGGTACCACTAGACTCCCAGGGAGTTAAAATAGCCATTTTCATGGCGATTGGGGTTTTGGGTGGGAAGGGGGTTACCACTGGACTACCAGGGATATTAAAATAATTAATTTTGGTGATCAGAAGGTCAGGATGGGGAGGGGATGCCATTGGACTATCAGGGACTATTGTGTGTGCTTGTGCACAGTGTTGGGGGGGTTACCACTAGCAGCTGGTGGTTGCTGTGTTGCGCACTGCATTATAGTGGCCTGACTGTGGGTGGCTAGCACTTAAGCCATGTTTTACAGGCTCAACTGTGAGCCCAGGTAAGCGGTGTCACAAATGTACTCCACAGGTCAGGCCCTCTGCTCCCACAGTACCAACCTAAGAATGCAATAGTGTGAACAGTTAACAGACAGGGTAACCCTCCTGTCTGCTTTGGGTCCAACTCACCTGTTAGCCTCGAGTTCTGGAGGGACTCAAACTGTGAATCTTATGCTAGCATACCCAATTAACAGGCTCAGATAATATTCTCTTTGGAGGGATGCAATATAATCTTTCACCCAAGGGCACCCAGCCAGGTATTCAAAATGAACCCTTTCAAGTCTATATAAGACCCATGTATTTCTTACCTTTTTCAAGCTTAGTAACACCATGCAAGCCCTTACAGCTGTCAGAGTTAATACAGGCTCAGCAGTCACATGCAAAAAGGACTGAGAAGACACAAGCAGTATATTAAGAAAAGGTAGTTTACTAAAAATGGTAAAACATGAAAAATCAAATACAGATCAATTTATATCATGAATCTCACAGTCATATAACAAAAAAAGGAAAGTTACAGAATACAAACTCCTACCACAAACACTTAATTCTTTTCTATCTAAGTGATACCTCTAAGTGCTTTTTAAGTCCAGAAAACTATCTCTCTCAGAGTCTAGAATCATAAGCCACATTTCCCAGATACAGTTTTCATTTCAACTCTCCCTTTCCCCACCACCTTTTGGTGAGATCCACTAGATCCTCTCTTAGAATTAATTCTAACATAGTTATCTACAAGGAGGTATTTTCATAAATGTGAACATCGGCAAAAAGCCATTTCCCAAATATGGCAGTCTTTGATCAACATTTCTCTTTTGTTTTACTGCTGATTTCCTGTCCTTCTAGAGTGAGTTCAGGTTTTATGACTTCTCACCAACATGCAACCAGATAAGTCTCTTCTTGCATGTCAAAAATGCATCCATGGGAGTCAACTTCAAAGACATGTGCAGCATATAAAGGATAATAAACTGTCTCTCTAGGAGGATGTCTTAATTAATGGTTCCCCTGGTCAGTTTAATAACATTCTGTGGTTTCAGCCACTGACACCTTGAAAGTTAAAGGCCAAGTCTCACACACTACTGACTGGTGTGAGACAATTTCATATACAGACCATTTATTTATAATACCAATATCATACAGATAACCATAAGCAGAGGGCAGAGCATCTCACAAGTGCCACATCTCTGGGTTGTGCCAGCAGATGTGCCACACATCTCGGGCTGAATATCAGGATGTGGCGCATATGCATGGGCATGCCCCCTGGAGATGTGCTGCATACATTATCTTTGCACCGTGGCACATTGGGAATTGTGCTGCACAATTCCCACATTTGAATATTGCCCCTGTGCACAGTTCTGGGGTTGTGCTGGTGCAACTCCTTTGAATATCTCTGCCTATATCTATCTATCTATCTATCTATCTCTCTCTCTCTCTCTCTCTCTCTATCTTGCAAAAAAACTACATTAATGCAGACATTAGGGTTTTAGAACACAAACTGCACAAAGAAAGGAAATAAAAAACATTAGGGATTTGGGTCTTCAGAGTATTGGTGAATCAGTGGTGAGGTCTTACTTGTGGTTGTCATCACTAATGCCCACCTCCTCCTCTGATCAGACGTGGTCAAATGTGATGTCTTCATGCATGGAAGAAAGCTCCGACAGATTATGCTGGCCATACTGTATCACCATGAGGCACTCTCTTGGAGCTGTATCTTATGCTTTTGACAGGAGGCTATGGGTTGGGGGAGGAGGTAGGCATTAGGGTTGATAACCCCAAGTAATAACCCCTCCACTGATTCACCAGTACTCCGGAGACCCAAATCCCTAATATTTTTATTTCCCTTCTTTGTGTGCTTTGCATTCTACAACCCTAATGTCTGCATTAACTTAGGTATTTTATAATGAATTTTCCTTCTTTTTCTGATAGTGGAACTGTATCTTCATCTGCTCAGGTCCTGAAAATGAGATAAAAACAATATTGGAGACAGTCCTTATCCAGTGCATGGGCCCAACAGGCCCCAGCATGCATGTTAATACCTTGTGGGTGAGCCTCCCTGACCCACCACAGGGTGTGGCATCTGCACCAAAACACTGCTCCGTCCCTACCCAGGCCAGGCCTAGTGCTGCATGCTGCAGCACCTTCCCCATCAGCCTAGTCCCATTACACTGGCTCACTGAGTTCACACCTGAACTCAGCACACTGGCATGGAAAGGCAGCATGTTTCCCAGTGGTGTATCACTGCAAACAATGTTATTTAATAAATTCTTTGTTTTTTAATATTTTGGCCCCAAACTTTCAGCATAGTCTTCTTATGACCCTACCTAATGATCCCGGTAGGTGGACATTTTCTAATCCCTGCCGAAATGTCATTCCACACCACAGGTAAGAAAACATGTTTCAACGAGGATGTGAAAAATGACAGCCATAATGTTCATGAGGTAGTGCTGAAAATTTGGGTCAAAATATTAAAAATTACCAACATTTTGCACTTGCATAGAAACATTTCAATATATGCTCATAACTTGGTCAATTTTAGGAATTATTTCACTAGTCTTAATATAACCTTTGCCTCCAAAACACTGTTGGTGAAATTTTGTTAATTGTCCTCGAAAGGTGATTTCAAGCAGCAACCGTGAAATCACCTTCCAGGTCTGATTAATGAAATGACACTTGCAGTGTTCATGAGGTGAGGTCTCAAAAAGGTTATGTTGAAAATTTGATGAAAAAGTTCCTAAAAATGGCAAAGTTGTGAACATAAGTTTAAAACGTCATTGAAATAAATTATATGACACTTACCTTTATTACTTAGTTCATGATTCGGCTTTGAAGAGTGCACACACGTCTTGGTTGACAGAGGATGACAGCGTTCAACCTCCTGTAGTAAGTATAGAGTAAAGGGGGTGGTGGTGCGGTGCATGCTCCGTGGGAGTGTTGGGGATGGAGGTTGGGGATGGTGGGGACAATGAGGATGGTTTTCTTTTTCAGGTTTAAAAAGGACATCACGGACAGTTTTCCTTTGCAGGAAGCAAGAACATAAAAACATATTTCAGACACTGGGGTGGGCTCCCAGTGTCCCATACTGATGGGGACTTGTAAATGCCGACATGGGGATTGGGCCCCCCCAATGTGGGCAACTATTAAAGAAACAAGGGGTTGTGGGGGGGATCCAACACCCGGGGTGAGCATCCCAGTGTCGGATTATATAAAAATATGAAAAAATAAATATATTGCCACCGAGGACTGGGGCTCCTGGTGTGCAGATACAGTTTAATAAGGCACAGTACAGTCAGGATGGCAGGGCTATAATGACAGTAGCCCCATTCCAGACATATGAGTCACAACGCAGCAGGGGTTGCTATACGACACAGCTATCATTTGTTAGTAAACGACAGCTGTGTTGTATAGTGCAACTAGCTATTGTCACAAAAGTTCAGCTATCCTTAGAACCTTGATTTTTTTAAACTGCGCATGCTCACAAACTGAACTTTTTTTTATAAAATAATTAAAATAACTACTTCACTATGAAATGTAAATACAAGAAAAGCACATACCTTGGATCAACCTCTATAAAACCTGAAAGTTTCAGATTTCAAAGCCTCATATTTTTTTAGTTTTTGGGTGGCAAAAAAAGTCTTAACATTTTCAAAAACAGTGATTTTTGCATTTTTTGCACCTCTGTAACTTTGCCCCCACTGAATGGATCTACATTTTCAGGATCAAGAGAGCCTGGCACAAAGGCTATGATTTCCAAATTTCATGTAAATGGGTTGAACAGGGGCAAAGTTATTAAGGTGAAAAAACTGGGGTTTAACATGAAAGTGCTTACTCAACCCTAATATACAGATGTGAATACATATATATGTATATATATACTGTATCTATCTATCTATCTATATACTGCATATATATATATATATATGTGTGTGTGTGTGTGTGTGTGTGTGTTCCCCACACCAGAATAGCTTCATTTACATGAAACACCTAGCTTGCTAAAGTGCCCCGGGGAGCATGAACAGCAGCAGCAGTGGTACACATTTTAAAGTTACACAATAAAACAAAGAAAAAAATACAAAATAAACTGCACAGAATTTGTAGATAGTAAAAAAACTTTGATATATAACATGTAGTACTCTTTACTTATTGTAGGTACTGGTCTTGTTGAGATGAAGCAAATACTTACTGAGCTGAACATTAATTAGATTTACCTAGTATGGCAGAGTTTGTTAAATAATTACATTGACATGAAAATCCTGTTGTCTTTGATGCATTGTTTTACAGTACTTCTCTTCCTTGATGATAGTTGTTGAATACTTTTGTGGTTAATCCAGCCTTCTCCTTTGCAAATCACCTACAGTAGTTCTGTCGCTTGGGTATGAGTTTGTGGTGCCATATATAGCATAGCAGATGAGGAAACACAAACAATAGGCCTCTAGTATATTGTTTGAGGCGGTTGAGTATGGATTTCATCCCCTTCATAATTGCTGTTGTACCATCCATGTAACATCAGAGTGTTGTACCTTTTTTCTGATGTCAAATCAGCGGTACAACAGCATCTGGAAGTGAGGCCTTCTCCCCAGTCTAAAAATCATCATTTTTTTTCCAAAATAAAAAGTAACCACTCTGCATTTAGCTCCTTAAAACCCAGTCATCAGCTCTCCAAACTACCCAGCTGCTCCTCAATGACCTGAACCTCTTCCCCAGCCACAAACCATTTTTTTTTGTTAAATTTAAAAGAAGCCACCCACATCCATATGCTGAACATCCCACCCTCCCGTTTCCTCCAGATAAGCCTAAAACCTTTGCTGTGTGTGTTTTCTAATTAATATTTTATTTACTTTGGTAATGTTGGTATACAAACAAAAACCCAACTAACAGACTCTGGTGTACAAAAAAAAGATCAGATTTGGTAATTGGATAAAAAATATATATATTTTATTAAGATGACATCGTAGTAGTTACCACCCCCAAGACAGGTGCCAAACGTTTTTGTACGCTCACTGTGTGCTTTCTCAAAGCAATGTTCGTATGCTTAGATTGTTGTTACCTTGGCTCCAAATGCTGTCTTTTTAGCCAGCTTGTTTGCCCTTTTGTTACTGTTGTCCAGCAATGACTCTATCCAGCTTCCTGCTTGATGTGCGAGTGAGTGTTGCCTCTTTACATTTATTTATTTATTTATTTATTTATTATATTTTGGTGACCGGGTAAGCCCACTGAGCCCGGAAGGTCCCTTTTTCAGGGGCGACCCAGGATAACAATACTAGTTATGATACAGAAAAAGGACAAAAAAAAAAGCTTTTGTATACATTCTGATAGCATTCACTCACACATCACAAAGTAAACAGTGACGATGGAGTCATTGCTGGATGATATGAACAAAGTAAATAAAATATCAATAAAAAACAGAGACATAGTTTCTGGGCTTATCTGAGGCAATGGGATGGTGCGCTGATGAGTAAATGGGAGCAAATTTTAACAAAAACGGCTGAATGGTATGTGTGTGGGACGTGCAGTGTCTTTTTTAGGTAACAGCTTTGTTAACTACCATATATTATGAAAAATAATAGATTGAAAGCCATACTGTGTGTACAACACGCTGTGATTCCATCTCTGGATTTTGATGGCACCATAGACGTCTATAAATGTATCACTTTTCAGTTGTGCTTTTTTCCTTCTCACCATTTTTTTGGAACATTGTTAAGCAAAATAAATGTTAAATGTTATTCAATTGATGTCTTCTATGTAGATCCAGCAGTAAAAAAAACTCAAAGTTTTCAAGTTATCAAACCTTATAAAAATGGGTAGGGAGAATCAAGCATTCTGACTGGTCAGCTACCATCTCAATTCATTGGTGTTAGAGCGACAACCCGATAGCTGATACTTCTTTTGCCAGCTTGGGTACCATGCAAATGGTATTGCTGTGGAATTTTGAGAAACTGTTTGGCAGACATTTTTTCCTCACACTTCGCCTTGTTCCTGAAGAAACAAATGTCTGACATACCTTCCTCAGTTTGACTTTTCTATGGACATTTTGTTAGAAAAAAATGATGGAGCTAAAAAGAACCCGCACTCTCTGTGCCACCAGTCCAAAAAAAGACAACCAAAATTGTGTGCAATTTTCTGCAGTCAACCTTTGAAAAATAAGATGAATTTGAGGCAGTTAAATATAAACAAAACACCAAAAACAAAACGAAATAAAATGCAAAAAAAATGGGCCATGAATATTTTTAATAGTTTGGCTGCAGTCAAAACATGTTTGTTGACTTTAAAATATCCATTGAGCAAGAAATATACACTTCCATCAGACAGTTTTATGGTGAGGTCTGTCAGTCTGATAGAAGGGAGTACAGTTTCTCCAGTCTCCTCGGTCTCAGAGCAGGTCTCAAATGACATGTAAATATCCCTGCCATTGGCCGTAATTTAAATCTGATCCCAGCATCACATCTAAAGCTTGTTAACAGTGTCCTGACTGCTGTGTGCAAAAGATGTGGAAAAGAAAAAAAGACACTAGCCAGTATCATTTACCACTACCCCAAGCTGACCTTGAGAAGCTAAAAACATCATCAGCTCTCAATACAGCAATGCCAGAAGAACTATTAAATAAAGTATTGCTAGATATTCAATTATGCATGGCCAGCCAAGAAAAGGAAGGGCTTTTCAATCAAAACCTGAAAACTTTACAATGAAAACTTATGATCATGGCCTAAAGTGCATCACTGTCTCCTTCAATAAACTAACCAAAAATCATAACATAGAAACATAGAATTTGATGACACAAGAATACTGCTTGGCCCACCTAGTCTGCCCAGATGTTCCCTACCTAATCTGTCTCCACAGACCCTATCTGGTCAATGTCGACCCTCCCAACTCCATGTCTGCTGTCTAACATAGTTATGTCTATCTCACGCATGCTTGAAGCCCACCACTGTGCTAGTCTCCACCACTTCTGCTTGCAATCTATTCCAGGTGTTTACTGCCCTTTTAATGAAGAAATATTTCCTCACATCACTCTCGAGTTTCCACTCTCCACTTCATTGCATGCCCCCAATCCTGGTGCTTTTTCTCATTTGAAGGAGACTCCCCACTTGTATCCTGTTCACCCCTTTGAGGTACTTGCAGGTCTCTATCTTGTCACTTTCTCTCTCTCCTCGCTTCCAGGGTGTACATGTTGAGATCCTTCAATCTCTCCTTGTCAGGATTCTCATGCAAACCATGCACCATTTTAGTTGCCTTCCTCTGGACTGCCTCTACCCTGTCAGTGTCCTTTCTAAGGTGTGGTCTCCAAAAGTGAACACTGTACTCCAGGTGTGGTTGCAGCAGCAAGTGATATAACGGCAACACCACCTCCCTCCTCCTGCTGGAGATACTCCTCCCTATGGAACCCAGCATCCCACTAGCCCTACTCACTGCCTTGTCATACTGCCCTGCAACCTTGAGACTGTCAGATATGATAATCCTAAAATCCCTTTCCTGTCTAATTACTGTTATACATCCCCCATCCTATACTCAGCACCAGAACTTCTATCCTCAAGATGCATTATTTTGCACTTCTTGGTATTGAGCCATAACTGCTGTTTTTGACCATTCTTTGAATCTGCTAAGATCCCTGCACATTTTTCCACCCCCTTCCTGAGCAAAAAGGCATACCTTCCCTTCCTGCTCTTCTGCAATATTTGCTATGAAAATAATGAAGAGGACTGGTCCCCATACCGAGCCCTTTAGTACTCCACTGGTCACACTCCCCTGCTTGGAATGAGCGTCAGTAACCACCACCCTCTGTCTCCTATCCTTTAACCAGTTTCTAACCCAATTTACCACCACAGAGCCCAATCTTAGGTTGGTTAACTTCCTAGTCAGTGTTCTGTGTGGCACCGTGTTGAAAGCTTTGCTAAAGTCCAAACAGGCCATGTCCACTGCTCTCCCCTGATCAATTTCTCAGGTCATCCAGTCAAAGAACTCTAATAGATTTGTTTGGCATGACCTACCCTTTGTGAGTCTATATTGTCTGTGGTCTTGTAGCCCACTGGATTCAAGATAATCTGCTCAGTCTTTCCTTTCAGTATGGTGTTTCCATTAATTTCCCCACTACTGAAGTGAAACTGACTGGCCTGTAGTTGCTTGCCTCCTCTCTGCTGCCATTCTTATGTAGAGGGAGAATGTCAGCCCTTCTCCAGGCCTCAGAACCACTCCTGTTTTTAGTGATTTGTTGAACAAGGCTGTCAGGGGTGCACCTAGCACCACCCTGGGTTCTTCTAGTACCCTAGAGTGAATCCTGTCTGGTCCCATAGCCTTGTCTCCTCTGAAAAGAGACCCGTGTCCACCTCCCCCTCCACTCTAGTCTAGCCTCTCCCTGGTGGTCTGTCCCCTCAACCCTCCACTGTGAAGACTGAGCAGAAGTACCTATTTAAGATGTCAGCTTTTTCTTGGTCCCCTTCTGCATAGCCTCCCCATTCTACCCTTCTAATTCTTTATATCCCTACCTGTGCTTTCCTCTCCTCACTTATGTACCTGAAGAAAGTCTTATCCCCTGTAGTGACCTCTTTGGCAATTCTTTTCTCTGCCTGTACTTTTGCTTCCCTCGTTGCCTTGCCTGCTTCCTTTCACTTTTCTGGGTATACCTCCCTGTTCTTCTCCCTCTGTTTCCTTATACCTCTTGAATCAACCCTTTTATAGTGTATGGTAGAATGTTATTGCCTATGGAAATCCATACACATGATAAAATCGTTCTGCTGCACTAGTGACGTGCCTACTAATGCAGAACAACTTTCATTCTGTGTTAGTAGGCACGTCACAATGCAACTGCCCCCAACAGCACTGTTGATAGGACAAGGGGCGGTTGACTCCTGGTGAGCATGCACTGGCCGTTAAGCGGAAGTACTGGAAGCGCAGGACCCCAGCAACAAATAATTTAAAATGTAAGCGTTTTCTTTACTTTTGGGCACTATACACTGTAAAGAATAGTGTATGGGAGCCCCCATACACAACCACGTTATTATCTATACCTTGTGGTTTCACTGATCAACGGGACCTCTGAGCTTCCGCCTCTGAGGTCCTCGTCATCATGGAAACCACTTGGTATGAGAATACTGTGGTTGTGTATGGGCTCTCATACACTATACTATATTTCTTTTGCTGTTCTTACTATTTTCTTGGAGAACCATAGTGGTCTCCTTTTCTTTCTTGTTTTGTTCTTCCTTCACACATAGGTTAGTCACTTTAGTTATGCCATTAGTTAAGCCTGTTATTTAATAAAGCTATTAATGAAACAAAGAAAAATATCACAGTTACATTTCTGAATTGCTCAGCAACCCGCTGTGCCTTGCAGCTTTGTTTCAGAAATACCTTTCCAAGATTCTGCCAGAGCCACCAGCCTTCTACCTTCACCTGTAGCAATTCAAGCAGTCAAATGTTGAACTCCAGGACATCTGGTACTCCTGAGAGCCAATGGGAGAGACATTTCTTGCCATCATGATGCACTGACTCAGACAGGAGGCACAGTTCAGCGCTTGGTACACCAACCACAGTGTACAAGCTACAGCAGCATATCTGCTCTCTGACACAGGGCTAGACTCATGTGAGATCATGGCTGTCACAGGCCATAGGTTGGAGTCTAGCCTGAGTAGCTACTGTGTGTCATTGGAAGATGACCACAATTTTAGCAACCACTAAAATACCAAACACCATTGCACCAGTGGAGAAGCCAGAGGATGCAGGGACAGCACCAAAACCAGTGATAGCACCGTTGCTGCCTTCACAAGAAACACTGCAGTGAGTCATTCAGCAGCATGGTCTGAATCAGCTGATCATGCTGAATCAGTGTGTTTTCCAAGGACACGTCAAAGTCATCTCCTTCAACAAAATCAGTCACAGTGGTTTTTGCAGTTGGCCCAAAGGCAACAGTTAATTATTTTGTTTCTTTGGCTATTTTATATATGTGCAACTTGCTTTCTGCAGTTTTTCCTTAGCCCCCTCCTCAGGTCTGGGGGCTATGTTATCACTAACTGTTAACAATTGATTACTAAATAAATGTATCTTTAAGTAAGCATAAAAAATTACTTCAGTCCATTTTTTTATTCTTAGATCCCATTTTATAAGTGCAGTAAGCCCCTTCCAGGTGTGGGTTGAACATCTGATAAACGAACTCCCCACGTGTTGAAGGTACTCAGCACAACTGCCTCGAGCCTCACTATGGATCTTGAGTTGTGCATTTATCAGACAAAAACCCACACTAAGCCAAGGCTTATTGCTTACATAACACATTCAAACTGCCTGCAATAAAATATGTTTTGCTTTATTTGCTTTATTTTCAAAATTCTTGATGCAGGTGCATCAAAATAAATGTGCCAAAATGTTAGATTGTTCTCTTGACCCACACAAATGCACACAACAGAAGGCTGCAGTAAAGTCAGGGATTCAACTGTATCTGTGGCAGGGTAAGCAGCAAAGATTTCCCTGGTAGGCAGGCAAGGACAGGAGGAAGATGGGTTCCATGGTTAGAAAAGAAGCTCCCAAAAAGAAAGCTTTATGTAGTACTTCATTTTTATGTTTGTTTGAGTGCATGCACAAGAAACATATTGTGACAACTTGCTGGAGTAGTGGGTTGTGGAGATATGGCAGTGTTGTGGCGAATGGCAGCAGTCTGTTTTGGGGCTGGTATCTGCCGCGTCAATAGAGGAACATGCTGTCGATGACAACAGTTAATGAGCATGCCACTATGCTCAAAGAAATTGACTGATGCTATCAGGGAGTGGCCTGTCATTAAACAATCATCTGTGTTTGCTTGTGGGGTGATCCCTGACTGCAGCAGCGAATTAGAGCTGCATCGTCTGGTGTCCCCTTTCACACAAACATGGCAGTGGCTTCTCCATAGGCCTCTCACATTCCCCACGGAAGCCGACGGACAGCTGCCACCTCTCACAGTCCCCATTACAGCTGACAGGGGTGCCCAATCCTCCTGTCAGCATGCCCCCTCCCCAGTTCATTTGCAGATGGGGTAGCCCAATCCCCATCAGCATAATACCCCCCCATCTGTTGTATGCCGAGAGGGTGTCCAGTCCCCTCAGTTCATATGCCCACCACCCCAACATTCTGCCAACAGCAGAGCCCAACCCCATCTGCTACAGACCCCCAAGAAACACTTAGCTGGCATGGTGGGAGCTCACCCCAGTGTGCCAAAGTGCCTGCAAAAGCAGAAACCTTCACGCATTTTTTATTTTATTTTTTTGTTTCCTGTAAAGGAAAAACTGTCCCTTATTGAGTCTGGTGCCCTTCCCCCAACCCACAGCCACCCTCTGTGCATTCTACTTCCCCCCACCCCATACTTACCTCTAGAGCCCGGCGTGATGATCTTCGGTGGACCGGGAACACATCTGCACTCTTCAAAGCCGACCGCGAACTGAAGAAATGCCGCTAAGCTGTATAATGGCATAAATGGGGGGTTTCAACTTAAGTATATATCTCGGCCATTTTTCTGAATTTATGCACCAAATTTTCAACATGGGGTTCTTGGGACCTCATCTCATGAATTCAGTGACTGTCATCTGGTTATTCGGTCCTGAAAGGTGATTTTGCGGTCACTGAGTGGAACCATCTTTTGGGACTGATTAACAAAATGACAGCATCACTGTTCATGAGGTGGTCTCTCACAAAGCCTATGTTGCAAATCTGGTGAAAAAATTAAAAAAAATGACTGTGTTATGAGCATGCATTGCGCAGTTTCCATGCACACTCGTAGCTTTGCGGATTTGTAATATTTTCACTCCAGATTTTCAACATTGGCATTTTTTCACACGTCCTTATGATCAGTACAGCTGTCATTTTTTACATCCTGGCCTAAATGTGTTTTTGCACTTCCAGTGCAGAATAGCGTGGTCGCTATGGGAAATCAGTGTTTGGGACAGATTAAGAAAATCACAGTGACACTGTTCACGTGCAGAGGTCCTAAATTGCCTATGTTGAAAATTTGGTGACAAAAGTCCATAAAATGACTGTGTTATGAGTGTGCATTGCGCAGTTTCCACGCACCCTCGTAACTTCACGAATTTGTAATATTTTCACTCCAGATTTTCAACAATGGCATTTTTTCACACCTCCTTATGAACAATACAGCTGTCATTTTTTACATCCTGGTTGAAATGTGTTTTCGCACTTCCAGCGCAGAATTTATTTATTTATTTATTTGCTTTTGTTAACCAGGTAAGCACACTAGACAGCCAAGTGCCTATTTTCAGGTGCGATACGGGAGATTACAAGGTACACACATGAACATCAGGCAAAAACAAGTGAAGGATTACATTAAAGAGAATAGCGTGGTTGTTGTGGGAAATCAGTGTTCAGGACAGATTATGAAAATCACACTGATACTGTTCATGAGCAGAGGTCCTAAAATGCCTATTTTGAAAATTTGGTGACAAAAGTCTATGAAATTACTATGTTATGAATGTGCATTGCGCTGTTTCCACGAACCATCATAACTTTGCAAATTTGTAATATTTTCACTCTGTATTTTCAGCATTGGCATTTTTCCACACCTCCTTATGAACAGTACAGCTGTCATTTTTCACTTCCTGACCAAAATGTGTTTTCGCATTTCCGGTACAGAATAGCACTGTCGCTGAGGGAAATCAGTGTTCGGAACAGATTAAAAAAAATCACAGTGAGACTGTTCATGAGCAAAGGTCCTAAAATGCCTACAATGAAAATCTGGTGACAAAAGTCCATAAAATGACTATGTTATGAGCATGCATTGCACAGTTTCCATGCACACTCATAACTTTACAAATTTGCAATATTTCCACTCAAAATTTTCAACATTGCCCATTTTGCACACCTCCTTATGAACAGTACAGCTGTCATTTTTTACATCCTGCCCAAAAAGTGTTTTCGCACCTGTGGTGCAGAATGCTGCAGTTGCTATGCGAATTCAAGCTTTGGAACAGATTAATGAAATCTCAGTGCCACTGTTCATGAGGGGAGGTCCCAAAAAGGCTATGTTGAAAATTTTGATTGAAAATACCAGCAAACTCTTGAGGCATTAGGGTTTCCAACTGTTAACACCCCACCCAGTACAGACTGACAGGCATCAAGGGTGTGGCTTGGGGTTCTCAGCCATAATGCTCATGCCATTCTACCCCCACCCTGCAGTCACTGATTGGCATTGAGGTGTGCCTTGGGGTCTTTGGCCCTAACGTTCACCCCATTCTCCTATACTGCACCCATCTCACCTTATTTCCCTATGGAAAGGGTGAGCATAAGAGCCGAGGACCCCAAGGCACACCGTGACACCTGTCACTGTCTGCAGGGTGGGATGAGGTGGAATGGCATGATTGTTATATCCCACCCAAAGGCACACCCCAATGCCTGTCAGTCTCTGCAGGGTAGGGGTGGGGGTTGTCGTTAGTTCAGTACTTCACTGCCATTCCTATTATGCATCTCTCTAACTCCTGCACTACCAATGCCAACACATAGAAACATAGAATCTGATGGCAGATAAGGACTACTTGGCCCACCTAGTCTGCCCATTTTCCTACCTAATGGATAGGCTGCAGATCCTAGTTAACCAATAGCCTACTTCATCCTACTCCCCACTAGAATTGCCTTGTGTCTGTCCCATGCATTCTTGAATTCCCCCACTGTTTGTGACTCCACAACCTCCTCAGGAAGGCTGTTCCATGCATCTACAACCCTCTCTGTGAAGAAATACTTCCTCACATTACCTCTGAGCCACCCCTAACTTCAAATTGTGCCCCCTTGTTCTTGCACATCTCTTTTTCTGAAAGATGCTACCCTCTTGGACTTTGTTGATTCCCTTGAGGTATTTGAAAGTTTCTATCATGTCCCCCCTCTCCCTCATTTCATCGAGGCTATACATCTTAAGCTCCTTTAGTCTTTCTTCATATGTCTTCTGGTGCAGACCCTGCACCATTTTGGTTGCCCTCCTCTTGACAGCCTCCAGCCTGTCTATGTCTTTGTGGAGATGGGGTCTCCAGAACTGTGCACAGTACTCCAGATGTGGTCTAACCAACTGTCTGTACAGAGGGACAGCAGCTTCCTGTTTTCTACTGGTGATACCTCTCCCTATGCATCCCAGTAACATAGAAACATGGAAGTTGATGGCAGATAAGGACCGCAAGGCCCATCCAGTCTTCCCATTTCTTTTTCTACCTTATAAATGTGCCATCGGCCTTTACTCTGTCAATGGTCTAACTATTCATACTCACCTGTATTGCTCCCTTATGCCTATCCCATGCCTGTTTGAAGCCAAGCACTGTATTCATAGCCACCACTTCCTGAGGTAGGCCGTTCCATGCATCCACCACCCTTTCTATGAAAAAGAATTTCCTCACATTCCCCCATAATCGGCCTCCCTCTAGTCTCATGCTGTGTCCTCTTGTCCTGCTATTTTTCTTATATTTAAACATGTTAGACTCTTTCACCTTGTTAATGCCCTTAAAGTGTTTGTATGTTTCGATCATATCACCTCTCTCCCTCCTTTGCTCAAGGGTATACATATTGAGCACCGTTAATCTGTCCTCATATGTCTTCTGATGCAGTCCCTGCACCATTTTGGTTGCCCTTCTCTGGATTGCCTCAATTTGGTTAATGTCCTTGTGAAGGTGTGGCCTCCAGTACTGCACGCAGTACTCCAGATGGGGCCTAACCAGTGTCTTGTAAAGAGGGATTATTACCTCCCTCTTATGACTTGTGATACCCCTACTAATACACCCTAACATCCCCCTAGCCTTACCTACTGCTTTAGTGGTCTGGTTGGATGATTTCAGGTCATCGGTGATGATGATGCCCAAGTCTCTTTCTTCCCTTGTGACTGTCAGCAACTCCCCTCCCAGCCTAAAGGTGGTTTCAGGGTTTCTCTTCCCTAAGTGCATGATCTTGCACTTCTTTGCATTAAACCTCAGTTGCCACTCTTCCGACAATTTTGCAAGTTTATCCAGATCTCTTCTCATTCTGCCCACCCCATCTGGATCACCTACTCTGTTGCAGATCTTGGTGTCATCTGCAAACAGACAAACCTTACCCTTCAGTCCATCTGCAATGTCACTGATGAAGATATTGAAGAGGACTGGCCCCAGGACTGATCCCTGAGGTACCCCACTTGTGACTTGCATCTCTTTTGACTTTTCATTCTTTCCACCCCACCTTGCGTATCAACCCTGTTGCAGATCTTTGTGTCATCTGCAAAGGGACATACTTTTCCTTCCAGTCCCTCTGCAATGTCACTTATAAAGACATTAAAAAGGACTGGCCCCAGTACTGAACCCTGCGGTACCCCACTAGTAACCCCACTTTCTTCACTGTGGACTCCATTTACTATTACCCTCTGTGTGCTGTTGTCCAGCCAGTGTATTACCCAGGCTGCCACCCTGGGACCCACTCCCAGGCTGGCTAATTTGTTTATTAATCTTTTGTGCGAGACTGTGTCAATTGCCTTACTAAGGTCTAGGTAGGCCATGTCCACAGCCCCCCCCCCGATCTACTACTGTGATACCAGCAAGCAAACATTCAGCATTGATAAATGCTTGTTTTAATTTGAGTTATTTATTTAAGAAGAATTCAGTATATAAAAAAGAACAGTTAATCAGTCTGTCTGTACTTTTTATTTTGAACTAGTTAAATTTTTTAAGCCTGGATGATTTTTTAGTGAGAAAAGGTGGCAGCCGTGTTTGTAATGGCAATCAGGGACTTCTGAAAAAAACATTGATATTATTAGCGGGCTGTGTCTTGATTGCAATAACTTTTTTTTACCTGTGCATTAGACAGATCTAAGATGTACTATAGGTGCCAAACAATCAGGATGCAGGATTTTCCATACCCATTTTATACATTTTGTATGTGTAACTTATCATTACCTGACTAATACAATGTGTGTGTTTCTGTCTATGTTAAGTTTAAAGTTTAAGCCAAAAGCAGATGAAAAACTAAGGCTTGGCAGATTGCACTTCCCCCCTCATTGTCCCTCCTCCATATGGTCCTTAGCCTGTCCCCCAAGATGGGACCCAGGAAGATACACTGTTCTCCAGATAGGTTTCTTGATGTGAACAATCAAAATTTGTCAGAACCCCTTTAAATGCAGCCCTCATAAGATGTAGGGACAGGATTGACTTCATCCAACCAATCCTACCATACTTTCTCCTTCAAATCCTCTCCCAGGGCTCATTGGCCTGTCCTATGACACCAGTGGAGAGGCTTTTCCATCCTCTCCCTGATTGTTGTTTTCCCCACTGACATCAGCCATGGGATGCATGAAGCCTTTGCCTCAAGCCTCAAGTGGATTAATGCTAGGCCATTGGTGGCTGTACTCAAGGGTATGTGTTCTGGTAATAAAATACTGTGCCACACTTGGTGCTCCATATACTGCAGAGCTATCTCTGTAGGAACACTGGGCCCTATTCACAAAGGTGTGGGTTATACATGGGAAATGAGCATATAATGCCCATGTAGCTACATGGCCCCGGATAGGTACAGAGCATGCAGTATTTACAACCACAACCTGCTCCCCCGGTGTGTAATCATGCAGGGGTACATTGCAGCTGCATGGGGGGTAGATCATGGGGTGCAGGCAGGCATCCAGTAGGATGCCTTGCCTGGGTCCCGTAGTGGATCCCCTGCTATGCATGAGCAGGGGATTCTAACCAGGCATTGGTGCCAGGAGATCTGCAGGTACAGACGAGGCCATAACAGTGGCCCACAACCCTACCATGCAGCTAAGTGGGCTGGGGCAGGCATCGTGGTGGAAATCCATGCTCCACTGGTGCTGGCAGCTGTCATCGGTGGGGGTGTATAACAGTTATGGCAGGGTCTTCCCCTCCATAACTCACAATCACTTTGCCTGGCACTCCATGCTGGCTCCATACCTTAGTGAGTGGCATGGATTGTTGGCATGCCCCTGGACTGCCTGCAGTGCACAGTTGCATGGGTGGCTGGGGGATCCAGTGCACAAGACACTAGTGCACCTGTAGTGAATGCCACTGTGGGTCCACTGGACCCCGCAGCGCAGCATTCAGTCGTAGGCTTTTGTGAATAGACACCGATCTGAGCAGTTTGTATTGATGTCCTGGCTGCAAGCTGTTGTTTCCCCAATGTGCCACTGTAACCAATAGAGACCGGAGTCACTGCTACACTAGGCAGGGCACAGCAGGGGCAGTTAATTGTTTTGGAAGGTGGGCGGTTCTTTCAAGAGCCCTTGATAGGATTCTCATATTAAGGGTCCTGGACTCTCTGAAAAAAAAGTGGGGGTTCCCAGACAAATTTTAAGAACCCCCTAAGTTGTTTGAGGGGCCTGCTAAAACAAACTGAGTCAATGAAGTAATTTAAAATGAACTTTTTTATTTTCTAATGTATTTCCTATTTTAGTTTTCTGGACAATGTCAAGCATCATGAAAGCAGCTATGCTTCTCTTTGACTCAAAAGCCCCTTCTCCCACTCACTGAAAACACCAGACAAATTATTTATAACAAATTGTCCTGCTGCAACTGTTGAACTATGTGCTACAGTACCATGTCCTGTCCAATCATGACAAGGGTAAATTATGCAGTCCTAAGAGAAAACAAGCATTTGTTTCAATGCCAAATGTTGTCTTGCTGGCATTGGCAGTGCAGGAGTTAGAAAGATGCATAATAGGAATGGCTGTAAAGTACTGAACAGACACAAGGCCCCCCCCCCACCCTGTAGAGACTGACAGGCATTGGGGTGTGCCTTTATGTAATCAGCCATAACACTCACACCATTTCATCTCACCCTACCCTGTAGACACTGATTGGGCAGTTGGTACAGTGCCTTGGGGTCGGCCTTTGCCACCCCATTCCATATGGAAGTACACTGAGATGGGTGCAGTATAGGAGAATGGGGTGAGCTTTTGAATAAAGACTCTAAGGCACACCTTGATGCCTGTCACTGGCTGCAGGGTGGGGTGGGTGGGTGGAATGGCATGAACATTACAGCTGACGATCCCAAATCACACCCCTGACACCTGTCAGTCTCTACAGTGTGTGGCGTTAAGGTTGGAAACCCTAACGCCCCGGGCATTTGTTGGTATTTCACTCAAAATTTTCAACATGGGATTTTAGTGACCCCATCTCATGAACAGTGGCATTATTAGTTTGTTAGCCGAAAGGTGATTTTGCACAGCGACTGCACCATTTGGTACCACAGGAGTGAAAACACATTTTGGACAGGATGTGAAAAATGACATCTGTACTATTCATGAGGAGGTGTAAAAAAATGGCAATGTTCAACATATAGAGTGAAAATATGAAAAATGGGTGAAGTCAGGAGCGTGCTTAGAAACTGTGCAAAACACTCCCATAATGCAATTATTCTGGAGATTTTTTTAACCAGATTTTCAACATAGGCATTTTGAGACCTCCCCTCATGACCAGTGGTACTGTGATTTTGTTAATCTGTCCCAAAGGTTGATTTCCCACAGCGACCGCAGCATTGTGTGCCACAGGTGCAAAAACACAGTTCAGGCAGGATGTGAAAAATGACAGCTGTACTGTTCATAAGTAGGTGTGAAAAAATGCCAATGTTGAAGATCTGGAGTGAAAATATTAAAAATTGTCGAAGTTATGAGCATGCATGGAAACTGCACAATGCACGCTCGTAACACAGTAATTTTTGGAAAATTTTTCTCCAAATTTATCAACATGGGCTTTTTGGGACCCCACCTCATGAACAGTGGCACTGTCATTTCATGAATCAGTTCCAAAAGGAGATTCCACACAGTGACCGAGAAATCACCTTTCAGGACAGAGTAACGAGATGACACTTCATGTGTTCATGACGTGGTGTCCCAAGAACCCCATGTGAAAATCTGGTGCCAAAATTGCCAAAAATGGCTGAGCTATCCACCTAAGTTGACCCCCCCCATTGCCTGCCACTATATAGCTTACCGGCATTTCTTCAGTTCGAAGTTCAGCCTTGAAGAGTTCAGACGTGTTTCTGCTCCACAGAAGACTGCAGCACCAGACCCCCAGAGGTAAATATAGGGTGAGGGAGGTGCGGGGAGGGGGGTGCACAGAGGGTGTGTGTGGGTTGGGGGAGGGGGGTCGGCAGGACAATGAGGGACTGTTTTATTTACAGGTAAACAATAATAAAAAAAACACCAGGAGTAGTTTTCTTTATTTTCAAGTAAAAAAAAACTTTGGGGCACGCTGGGGTGGGCTCCCAGTGTGCCATGAGTTTGTGGGGAAGGGGATAGGATGCAAACAGGATTGCACCCCCCATCAGCAAAGAAATTGTAAGTGTGGGGAACATAATGCAGACGGGGATTGGGCCCCCCTCCGTTGGCAAAGAAAATGTGTGGGGGTAGGTGGGGGGGGACATGATGCCAACAGGGATTGGGTACCCCCGTCGGCAAACAAATTGAACTAGGGGGGACATGGGCACCCCCAATGTTGGTTTTCTGGGGATTGCATGGTGGGCGGCAGGAGCCGCCATATTTATTGGAATGTTTCACCAGGAAACGCACATAAAGGAGTCTTGTCATCTGACACTGCAATGAGGAAACTGCACCTCATTGGAGCGGCAGATTTCTTTCAACTCCGTAGCTCTCTCTGAAACTGCTATCATCACCAGCATACTCGCTAATTGGTGGCTCAGGGACGCACCTACTAAAGTGTCCCTGCATTTGCCACAACACTGACACACCTCTGAAATGTGCTACTATCACAAGATGTTGCTTGCGTGTGTGCACAAGCCAACATAAAAATTATCACTGACCGCATACAGCTGCTAGGGCAATGGTGCTGCATGCCAAAATGCACTTATTTTGTTTCCCTATGACTGCCTTGCCCATTATTGATTGTTTGTTTTTTGTTTTGTTGTGTTGAATTTTGTTGACCCAGTAAGCCCACTGGGCCTAGAAGTCTCTTTTTCTGGGGCAACCGTGGGGAGGGTGGATACAGATGGTAAGCAACTGAATTTGAACCAGATTAAGCTGTTTACTGATTACTGCTTCTACATCCCTCATCATTACAGAGGATGTGCACATTCTTAGCTGTTTGTGGGGAATGTTAAAAAAAAATCTGCAACAGATCCAGATTAAGGTTACCAGGGGCTCTGAGCACAAGAAAAATCTAACCCTCCAGCATGAGGGATGCTGAACCAACACTGTCTTTTATACAAAAAAAAATAATGATTTAAGCAATTTTAGAGTCCCCAATAAATCCAACTCCCTTTTGGTACCGCTCCTATATCCCAGTCAGGTCATTCCATTCCCAACTCATTCTTTCTGTAGCATGGTTATTTGTTTTAATTGTATGAGTAAGGGCACTGGGACTTTTAAATCCACCCAGTGCTTAAGCAGCAGTGCATGAATTTGTTGAAAATTTTGACTTACACTTTTTCATTCTATTTTAGATTGACCCTTATCTACTGACTTGTCTGACACTCTTCTTTCCACAATTGGAGTCTACTTTAGTTCTTTTTTTCACATCTGAAATAATAAAAGGAGCGCTCCTTTTAATATGGCTTAGACCAGGTTTTCTTCAGCATTCTCAGCTGCTTTTGTGCATCAGTTGTTTAAAATCACTTCTGGTGTGATTAAAATTAACTGTTACACAGCAGGTAGTGTTCTCTGACCATGTGGAACAATAGGTATTCAAAAACAGCTACAAATACTGATGAAAACCTGGTCAGAGCCATATGAAAAGGAGCACTCCTTTTATTATTTCAAATGTGGAAAAAGGTATAAAAGCAGACTCAAAATGAAGAAGGGTATCATACAAGTCAAGAGGTAAGGGGCAATCTAAAATATAATAAAAAAATAGAGGTGAAAATGTTCCACATTCATGCACTGAAATTTTTGTAATAGTCCAACAGTGATTTTTATGGCTACATGGGCAGAGCCCTACAGGCGTTTTGGAGAGAAAGAGAAAGAGAGACGGAGAGAAAACTGACAGGACATGATGACTGTGTTATTCCCCTGAGTGTTTCGGAGTGGACATATGTCAGTGCTTCGGTCCAGATTATCTCACTTATAGCTGTGGTCTGTTTCTGTCTGCCCTTCCTGTCAGCCTTGCCTGCACTACATCTGGACTCTTATCTCTCTGAGCATTCTGAGTCATTTTGTGGACATATAGGATAAATAGCTTCATGCATAGCACTAACTTCACTGATTTTCACAATATAAGTGTTAAAAAATGAGGACTGTTTTATAAGGAAATCTGCTTTTGAAGAAAGTGTAGCATGGAACAGAACTGCCCACTACAGAGCTAATTGCTTTTCTGGAAGCTGTAACATGAGCTGTCTCTCTTGATTAGTCTTGTCTGCAGTTAACCCTTTGCAGCTCTGGGTCTCAGCTCTGAATGGAAACTATAAGAAGTCCTTTGTCAGCTGCTTCTGCTTAGTGCTTTTGTAAACCTCTTTTTAATGCACACTGAGCTATCTTTAAAAAAAAAAAAGATACAAGTGCAATAGTCAGAGAAAGTGCTGACTGACTTCTTAAAAGTGAGATTTCTTATCTGCCCCCCTCCAACTTATTCTGCATCTTATGAACTGGCACAAGCCCGGTTTGGGAGCAGCACAGGGGAAGAAGGCTGGCTTTGTCCCAACATGGGATCCCCTGTGCCCCTGCACCTAATAGACACATCTGAAGGAAGTTTTTCTGTGGGCTTCCCCTGCACCAACTAGAAGCATTGGGAGGAAGATTTACTAGAAACACTGGGAGGAAGTTTTTACAAGGAGTCCAGCTAAGCTGCTAAGAATGGCGTCCCTGCCAAGAATGGCGGTGGCATCCAGCTAAGCTGATTAGAATGGCCTGCCTGCCAAGAATGGCCATGGCATCCAGCCCCTGCACCTACTAGAAACATTGGGAGGAAGATTTTACAAGGAGTCCAGCTAAGCTGCACCACACAGCACAAACCCAATCTGGGAGCAGCACAGGGGAGGGAGGCTGGCTTTGTCCCAGCATGGGACCCCCTCTGCCCCTGCACGTAATAGACACATGTGGAGGACGTTTTTCTGTGGGCTTCCCCTGCACCAACTAGAAGCATTGGGAGGAAGATTTACTAGAAACATTAGGAGGAAGTCCACACAAATGAGACTGGGCAGAGCAGTTAAATGGGGATTGGGCAGGAAAGGAGAGGAGGAGGAGCACAGTGCTGTGGAGTGTGAAAAGTCTATGACGAGAACTGAGACAATGTACTTCTGTTTTGGGGTTAATGTCACTAGGGGGACTTGATCTGTAATGCTCAAGGCTGTTAATCTAAAGTTTTACGTGTTTTTATATACAATGTATTGGAATTCTGCTTTTGGGTTACAGTCAGATGGGTGTTAATATGGGATGCTTAATAATGTAAATGTTGCACTTCAAGTAGTTTATGTGTGCTGTATTTGGAATACTACATTGTGTTGGGTCATTGTCGTGGAGGGTGACAGAGCAGTTTGGGTTTCAACTGCAGTGCCCAATGAAGGATACTTGGGGCTTTAAGTGCTAATCTGTAAAGCTATAGTCTGATAACTTGCATTAAGTTTTCTAATTGCAGCAGTATTCAGAGTCGGCAAGTTAGGAGGCTGTTACAGATTCTTGATTTAGGGTTTGGTTCTACCTAAGTGTATTGGGGGGTCTACTTAAGTGTATTGGAGGGTCTATTAGTTATTTAGTATAGCACCCCAAATGGTTTTGCCACTCTGATCAGTTGAAATGAGTACATACTGAGGAAGGGCCATTTGCTGGTGAGTCACTATGTATTATCTATTTTACTGCACTGTGCTGTAACCTGTATTCAATACTTCTTACTCATTTTTTAGTTCAGCTTGTTATTTCTTTTTTGCAGAGTTATGGTTATTACTCCACCACTGTTTATTTAAACCGTTGCTGAACTCTTTATTTTTCACTTCTGTCTCCTTTTAATCTATTTCCTCCTCTCTCCCCATCACGTCTCCTTTCCTTGCTATTTCTATACATATACTTCCCTTATCCTACCCCCTTCTACCTCCACCTTGTTACCTCCTTATGGTCTGTCTCTGCTCCATCTCTTTGCCCCTCACACTATGTTCCTCCTTATCCTCACTATCCTCCCTTCCCCTCTCTTCCATCCTCTTGTCTCCTCCCCCTTCTTCACTCTCCATGGTGCCCAGGCCATTCCATCCTCCACTCACCTTGTATCCACTTAGCCTCCTTTTGCTCCAGACTGTCCACACCTCGACACACTCCTGCTCCTACCCCCTCCTCTTTATCTCATATAACCTCCCTCTTTTGGAGGCGTACATCTAGCCCCTCCAAGTTGCTTATCATTCTACTACTTCTTTCTGTGGGTGATATTGAACTCAACCCAGGGCCATCACATCTTCTCCCCAGTGATCTCCCTAAAGGATTAAAGGTACTCCATGTCAATATCAGGAGCCTTCTCCCAAAGATTGATCTGCTTCAGCCTCTTATAGTTAGCCTAAAACCCAGTGTGATGATCATCATTGAATCATGGCTCTCCTCCAAAATTCTCAATTCTTCCATCTATATATTCCTGGCTACTCCCTCATTCATCAGGACCAGTCACCCATAAGTGGTCCTTATCTGCCATCAAATGCTATGTTTCTATGTGGGGGGTGGGGTAGCCGTATAACATCGCATCATCCATCCAATATTCCCTTTGCCTCTCTATTACCTCCCCATCTGCCTATAAGCTTCTGATGCTGAAAGGTTCCTTCCCCTGCTCCCTTCCTATCTGGGGTACTCTATCTACTGCTGCCCTAGCCTCCCCTCTTCCTCTGTTTCAGACATCATCACTAGTCTCACTACCCACTCTTCTTCTGGTGAACTCCTCATCCTCAGAGATCTCAGTATAAATTGGCTTTCCAGCACACAATCCAAACTTGTACCAAAAGTGAATTCACCACTTTATTTCATGACTGCTCCACTCTCGCAAACTCTTCAGCACACTAGTCCAACATCCCTGCTTGCTTCAGTGAACATCTTAGGGATGCAAAGCAGGACTTCAGGCAGGTTAGTCCTTCAGCTGCAGACCATGTTTAAAGGACATGGGTATCCATGTCCCTGGAGGCCTAGTCCTTCCAATGCCCTGTGCTCCACGAGGTGACTCTCCGATCTATCAGTTCCAGCAGAGGCCCTTTTGATCTCTGAGTTCTTGAAGTTTTGTATTTTGAGGGGCCAATCTGCTGAAATGTCCTATCACGTCCTCTGAAACAGCATCATCAGAAGCTGTGTTCATGGAAATGCCAAAAACTTGTTTATTCAGACATGCTTTCTCCTAAAGTAAATGATCATTTCATATAAGAGACAGTTTCACCCAGTGGTTAGAGTGTAGAGGTGTAAACTTAGAGACACAGGTTTGAATCCTACAACTGTCACTTACTCTCTGTGTGACCCTTAGAAAGTCGCTTAATCGCCCTGTGTTTAAAGTCTCTCTAATTTCTCCTTAATCTGTATCTGTGTTATATGAATATCCCTGTGCACTGACAATGTCAGCAATAATTATCCCCCCTGCTTCTTCTGAATTGTAAAGTGGTTTGGGAAACGGGTTTTATGAAAGGCGTTATGAGTATACTCATTGAAAGTTTGGGTTTTATTTGATTTTTATGTTGTAATAGCAATTTGCATTGCTGTTATGACATGTTCTGCTAGTTTATAATTTGCATTCTAATTGGTGATATAATTGACAGTAGTAGTGGAAGCAGTTGATATTGGCTGTTGATGTACATTCTCATGTAATCAGGGATTCAGAGCTGAGATATGGCTTTATCTGAGCTACGTAATGGACTGGAGTATGATGTATATGTAAAATAAATAGATTTTTATTTTTATTTGAATCTAGGATCACTAGTACCTTTGAGCCAAGGTCTTTCACAAAGGTTCCACGTCGGATGAGGTACAATTCAAACAAGACATTGAATAACAGTATAACAATGGGTTACATACAGTTACATGAAGTTTTATACATTCAATACAGTGGTAAAATGCCAGAAGGAGGTCTGGTAATAGGGTTAACACAGTATGAAAGAGAGACACACTAGTGGGGTGCGGCCATAGGCACTTGTTAAATATCAATTAAAGTGCTACAATGGGGTAGGGAAGGTGGGTAGGAGGAGGAGAGGATGAGTGGATGTATGGGAGATGGAGTTAAGGGGGGAAAGGGTCAAGTGCTAGGTGGAAAGCCAAAGAGGAGAGGGGAGAACAATTAGGAAGGACAGTCACAGGAGTTAGATGCAGACAGGATGTGATGGAGACTGGATTTGAATTGACCAAGATTTAGCACTGAGGCGATGTCAATGTTGAGACCATTGAACCAGCTGGGAGCTCTGTGCGCAAAGGATCTTTGCCCTTGTGTGGTACGGAAACGTGGGATATGCAGTAGCTGGGATTCAGAGCCCCTGGTGATGCGAGTAGCCGCACTGGGCAGAGGAGAGCATGGACACCTGGGGAGCAAGGCCTAGTGCTATTTTCTTTGCCATAAGGCAGGTTTGGTACTTGATCCGGTCTGAAAGTTGAAGCCACCCGGTCTGTGAGTAGAGATCACACATGTGGGTGAGGCGATGGATGCCGGTTATGAGCCAGCAAGATTCGTTTAGTGCAATGGATATGCACCTGAGGGCAGTGGCAGAGCTGTAGATGATCAGGCCGTAGTTGATTATTGAGATTACTGAGCTCTGTACTGCAACCGTTAAGGCATCTGAGGTAAGGGACTGCCTGTGCCTGAAGAGTAGGCCAATGCGAGTGTTGGCAGCCTTGGCAATGTTGTCAATGTGTGTAGCATATGATAGGTTACAATCGATGGTAACTCCTAGATATTTAAAAGATTGAACCTGTTTGAGGGTTGCACCAAGGCAGTTTTTGATCGTGATGGGATTGAGTCTATGTTTGTTGTGCGGGCTGCAGAAGAGCATGCACTTGTTTTTTTATATTTGAGAACCAATTTATGTGTACTAAACCAAGTTTCAATTGAGGTGAAGGCAAGCTGTAGATTCTTTTGAAGGTGATTAGGATCCTTGTGAGTGGAGAGGATGACGGCGTCGTCAGCATAAAAGAGGATTTGTGCTGGACACAATTGTGGAAAATCATTCAGAAAGAGGCTAAAAAAAAGTGGCCCAAGAATGGAGCCTTGAGGAACTCCTGAGTGAACAGGATGTGCATCTGAGAAAACACCAGCTGTATTAACTCTTTGGGAGTGGTTCTCCAAGTAGCTCTTGAACCAGGTAATGGACTCAGGTGAGAGCCCTGCAGAATGTAGCTGTGTGATTAATAGTTTATGATGTACAGTGTCAAAAGCCTTGGTCAGGTCTATGAAGACCGACCCGGTTAGGAGGCTGTTGTCCAACAAACTGTGAATAGTACTGGTGAATTCAAGGAGGGCCGATGTAGTACTGTGACCTGTACGAAAATCATTTTGTTGGGGGCAGAGGATGTTGTGTTTATCCAGGTATTCTGTTAGCTGGTCAGATACCATATGTTCAATGGCCTTAGCCAGCAGGGGAAGAATGGAGATAAGCCAGTAGTTCACATGCTGGTAGATTAAGATATATAAAATAATAAAAGGGGAGTAGTATATCACGTTTTTTACACATTTGAAGTGCGTGGCACTACTTAATCCACAAGTGTGTAGCTCGGTGGTTTAACCAGGTATCACACATCGAGGGTGTGCAACAAGCAAAAATGACCATACGCCCCATGTTTAATTTTTTATAATTGGTGGTTTAAAGAGGGGTGTTCCTCTGCATTTGGGATGCATAGGGAGAGGCATCACCAGTAGAAAACAGGAAGTTATTATCCCTCTGTACAGACAGCTGGTCAGACCCCATCTGGAGTACTGCGTGCAGTTCTGGAGACCCAATCTCCGCAAAGACATAGACAGGATGGAAGCTGTCCAGGAGGAGAACATCAAACGGTGCAGGGTCTGCACCGGAAGACATATGAAGAGAGACTAAAGGAGCTTAATATGTATAGCCTCGAGGAAAGGAGGGAGAAGGGGGACATGATAGAAACTTTCAAGTACCTCAAGGGAATCAACAAAGTCCAAGAGGGTAGCATCTTTCAAAAGAAGAGGTGTGCAAGAACAAGGGGACACAATTTGAAGATAGAGAGGAGGGCGGCTCAGAGGTAATTTAAGGAAGTATTTTTTCACAGAGAGGGTTGTGGATGCATGGAACGGCCTTCCGGAGGAGGTTGTGGAGTCAAAAACAGTGGTGGAATTCAAACATGCATGGGACAGTCATAAGGCCATTCTAGGGGGTGGGGGTAGGAAGAAGTAGGCTGCTGGTTAACTAGGATCTGCAGCTTATCCAGTAGGTAGGGAAATGGGCAGACTGGGTGGGCCAAGCAGTCCTTATCTGCTGTCAAATTCTAAGTTTCTATGTTTCTGTGTTGAAGAAAAAAACAAAAGTAGCTTTTCATCAGTTGGTGGGCTGCAGCTGTTGTTCCATTATACATGCATATGATGTCACACACAAATATATACACACACTTATTACAGTATATAAATAAGACCTACTAGTTACTATGTCACATTTATCTACATATGCGGTTCAGCCCTATAATACATAAATGGCTAAGCCTCAAGCTTGTTATTGAGGTTTCATTATGTTGGATAACCTGCACCCAACTATGCATAAACAAGTGTGTAAAACTATCTTGGGGTATTAGTAGCAAGCGTAAATGTACTTGACCTACATGCCACTAGAACCCCGATTGCTTTACACCCCCTTATTATGTACAGGTGGGTGTAGTTTATCCCTAATGCAAACATTTACTTCATGTTTGTAACTCTCTACTAACCAATTCTCACTCCTCTACTAACATAAACGGTCTTAATGAACTACTGATTAGACAACAATTGCATTGTACCCAACTCTTCCATGTGTAAGAGTGTAATTTTATCTCAGGGTTCTGTTGGCAAACATAACCACTCATTTTATGAATGTCACCAGAACCCCTTGATAAAATAACACTCCTATAATTTATGGCAGGATGTAGTTTTCATGACAGGTGGTGCATCACATAAAGAATGAAAGATCATGGATTATTCTATAGGAATAACATGATTGGTGTGTTTAGCCAAGGGATGCTGGTGGTATTGGTCTCCAGGATGGAAGGCAGCATGGGTTTGTCTCTGGCAGATCCTGTCAGACCTGACAGATCCTTTCAGATCCTGTCATACAAACCTCACTGCCTTTTACGATTGGGTGACTAGGACACTCGAAAAGGGCCATGCGGTACATGTAATATATATGGATTTCAGCAAGGCCTTCAACTTGGTGCCACATGGGAGGCTAATTGGCAAGTTGGGTTATCAGGGAGCAGGGCCAAAAATGGTGGAATGGGTTACAAACTGGCTGCAGGGCAAGCAGCAGAGGGTGGTGGTGGTGGTGGAGGAACTCACATATCCAAGGGCTGTAACTCATGGGGTACCTCAGGGTTCAGTACTGGGCCCAGTGTTGTTTTGCATTTTCATCACCGACATATAAAATGGCATTAGGAACAAGATTAGTGTTTTAACAAATGACACAAAGATTGGTGCAGTGGTGGATGACACAGAAGGGTGGCAGGGGTTGGAGGATGACCTGGCTAAACTTGAGTACTGGTCAGATACTTGGCAGCTGGGGTTTAATGCAAAGAAATGCAAGATCATGCACTTGGAGACAAAGAACCCAAGGAATTGTTATCAGCTGGGGGGTTACAGATAGCCACTGCAGAGGAGGAGGAGAAGGATCTAGGGGTGATAATAATGGGCAAATGAATCACTCAGTACAGTGCAGAAAAGCAGCAGCTAAAGCTAATATGATTCTGGGGTGTATTGCCAGAGGAATCACATCCAGGAAGGGGGGTAATCCTGCCACTGTACAGGTTGTTTGTGAGGCCGCACCTGAAGTACTGTGTGCAGTTCTGGCACCCATACCTAAGGAAAGATGTTAAATTGCTTTAGGGGGTACAGTGCAGAGTGACCAAGACGATACTGGGACTGGGTGACAAACCCTATGAGGAGAGGCTGAGGAAACTTAACATGTATTCCCTGGAGGAGTAGAAGGACAGGGGGGATACGATAGAGACTTTTAAATATATGTAAGGACTAAATAAGACTGATACAGAGGGAATTTTTAAGTTGGGGGGGACACTAGGGGGCATGGTCTGAGATTGGAGGGGGGAAGATTGAAGAGGGAAACGAGGAGGCACTATTTCACAGAAAGAGTGGTGACAGAGTGAAATGTGCTGCCTGAAGAGGTGGTATACTGTAAATCAGTGGGCAGTTTTTATTTTATCATGTCACTTTTCCTGCACCTTCTGCAGTGCACACCAGCAGGGGTATCCAGCCCCCTGGCCCCCACCGCCCCGGAGAGCAGCAGGCTCACTCGCATGATGGGGGTCCAGTGTGGCTGCTCCAACTTGCCACAGGGCCCCCCATGCCTCTCTAAGCTGAGCTGGACCGGACCCCCAAGCGCGATTCTATGACAGTCCTCCGGGTCGCGGGAGCACAGCCATCAAGCTGCCCCGGTCGCGCCCAACCATTTTCCTCCAATATTTTCCACAGGAGCCAACAGTGCAATGATGTTTGTGCGTAAGCCAACATCTTCCCATGCTTCTCCCCATTCTATGCACTGTCCTAGGGCAAGCCTTGTGCTACAACCAGTCATCACCAGGCATCGCAACAGAGTGACATGCACTCCTCTACCCACCCCAGATCGAGGAGAGCAGTCCTAGGATGCTCAACCCACTCTCTTCCCTTCTGACCCCTGACGACCCGAGTCCATTCCTGAACCCAGGTCGCCGGCATGGTGCGAGGTGTGGCGTCCAGCGCCTCAACCCTCAGCACCACCGGGCCGAGCCAGTGGGCAGTTTTAAGAGGGAGTGGGACAAATTGGGGGGGAAGGTCACAGTAATGCCGGTAGGGGAGGGAGGAGCAGCTGCAGTGTAAGGGACTACTAGCTGTGCATTCAAGCCGACTTGATAGACCATATGACCTGTTTCTGCTGGCAGTTTCATATGTTTGTATTCATATGTTCATATTAAGCACAATCCCAGGATTGAAAGGTGATCAGGCTCTTGAGTAGGTTAAGACTGATTGTGACTGAGCAGTATGTAGTACTTGTGCAACTGTGAATTATGGCTTATGCTCACTCTGTCCCTGCTATGGGTACTACCATACTGTTGGGATGTCACAAGGACATAGAACCCTGACAAAGGGTTCCAGCCCCTCAAGGTGTCACAGCGAGAGGGTCCCAGGACCAAAGGAACCATAGGAAGGAAATTCCAGCCCCAAGGAGAGAGGCACCACAGAAGAAGGAGGGGAGGATGGTGGCAACAAAAAGTCTAAATGTCCAAAGGAGGCTTGGCCATGTGCCGTTTTAATCAAGGGGGGGAGGAGGCGTGGCATGGTTGCCCACTACCCCTCCAAATTACAAGCAAGCCTTACAAGAATGGAATGTTGTGTTCCACTTATAAAATACCCAGAGTGTCATATGCCAGTTCTAAAACGTTTATTTAATGAGAAATAAATCAGTCTTCTAATGGTAATTTTTATTTTGTTGTCCCTTTAAAAATTGGGTCCTTCCTGTTTAGAAATGGGTTTTAAGCTGTAGCTTCTCACTCGGCTGCTAACCAGTGTTTGTAAATTGCACTTCTGAGATGTAATCGGGAGGCTTTCTTTCTTTTCTTCATTTAGATAAGGTAATTATGAAATTTGCTGCATTTTAGAGCATGATTTGTAGAATTGCTAATCATATTTGTATTGCTTTATTTATGAATGTATTTGGTCTGGAGTGTGGCAGCTGAGATTTAATGCCAAAAAATGCAAGGTCATGCACATAGGAAAGAAAAATCCAAGAAAGGAGTATTACCTAGCAGGCAAAAGACTGGCGGCCTCAAACCACGAATGAGATCTGGGAATCATAATCTCAGATGACTTGAAGTTTAGTAAGCAGTTTGAGAAGGCAACATTGAAGGCCAACAGAATGCTGGTCTGCATTGAGAGAGAAATCACGAGCAGGAGAGAGGTGGTACTACCACTGTATAGATCACTGGTCAGGCCTCACCTGGAATACGGAGTACAATTCTGGAGGCCTCACCTCAGGAAGGACATTGACTGGGTGGAAACAGTACAAAGTAATGTGACAAAAATGATTCAGGGTCTGCAGTACATGTCCTACAAGGAAAGACTTAGGGAACTGAATATGTACTCCCTGGAGCAGAGAAGAGAAAAGGGACATGATTGAAACATTCAAGTACATAAAAGGCTTTAACAAGGTACAGCCACAGGAACTTTTTCACTTCAAGAAGGGCTCCAGGACCAGGGGACATGACCTCAGGCTGCAAGGAGGGAGGTTCTCTACCAACACCAAGAAGTTTTTCTTCACAGAAAGAGTGGTGGATGCCTGGAATAGACTGTCCCAAGAGGTTGTGGGGTCAACACTGTGGGGGATCAAGAATGCATGGATAGACACAAGGAGCCCTGACTAAAAGGGCAACTAGAGTGTCAAAACAGGTCTAAAACAGCTGACCAGTGGCACTGAGGAGCTTAGAGGCGCTGGACGCCTTGCGCCACGCTTGCGACCCATGTTTGGGAGCAAGCACGGGCCACCGGGGGTCTGTAGGGGAGGAGAATGATTGAGCGTCCGATGGACTGCTCTCCTTCTCTAGGGAGGGGGGTCACCAGCTCTTGGTGCTCCACTGGCTCCTGGCGGCAGCTGGGGGGCAGTTCACCAAAAGCTCAGAAGGGGTGGAGTTGGGGCAGATGCCTGGAAGAGCACATGCAGATGTGTGCTTTCTCTCTCCACCAGCATCATTGCACACCCCACCTCTAAAGGGAAGGATGAACGGAAAAGGTGCTGGCCATGATGAATGATACTGTCTCTCGAAGGCACCGCCCTCGGGAAGACACCTCCCTGGACGGATACATGTTCAGTGGGTTGAGTTTGCTCCCCACCACTCTGCCACAAAGGGTAAGTCATGGGGACTCAAGGGAGGGGATCTGATCCTCGGGGGACGGCACTGGGGGAACAGTGGATAGGGGTAGGAGAGCCAGCCAGCATTATGGAAGAAATACCATAGAAAAAAAAATAGGTCTAAAACAAATGGGCAGACTAGATGGACCTAGCGGTCTCCTTCTGCTGTCAACTTCTATGTTTCTATGTTTCTGCCTTAAAAACATGTAAAAGCCCTGGTCCTGATGGATACAGTGCATAATTCTACAATGCAGTGGGACAGGAGGTTATTTAATCCATTACTGCTACATTCAATGAAGTGCTGCAAAGAGACATACCACTGAAAACCTGGAGTCATGCAACATACTTTGCCATCTTCAAGCCAGCAAAAGATCCCATGAGATATGAGTCTTACAGACCCATGTCAGTGCTGAATGTTGATAACAAATTATTTATTGGTATATTTGCCAAAATATTAGAATGTATTTCCCCCAGTAATAGACCTAGATCAGAAGAGGTTTATGCTCATATGGCAAACTCAGGATGATGTCAGTAGGATGCTTCTGTTGATGTACCATCTTATTCACGAGGAGATCCTATTATTAAGTTTATGTTAGGATGTAGAGAAGTTCTTTGACATGGTGTCCTAGACCTTCCTCCAGGGCACCCTGGCAGACATGGGGTTTTCCCAACAATTCCATTCCTTGACTCAGCTGATGTATCCTTACTTACAGACCTATATAAAGGCAAATAGATCATTATCTCAAGAAATCAGCCTCATCAGAGGAACACAACAGGGTTGGCCCTAGTTTCCTGTATTGTTCACCCTCTATGTGGAGTGATTGGCACATCTTAGAGAACATCCTGATGTGACATGAATAACTGTGGGGTGAATGGAACACAAAATAAAATTTTTTGCTGATGCTCTCTTAGTCTACCTCTCTAGCTCTGCACAGTCCATCTCACAACTTTGGCAGGCGCTGGACAATTTTGGCACCCTGTCTGATTACAGTAAAATGGCAGTTTTGCAGCTCAGTTATGACCCTCCTGAAACAATTATGCAGTTGTATAACTTCAAGTGGAACCAAACTGCCATTACATACTTAGAGGTATACATACCTAAAGATCCTGCCTGTTTCTTTGAGAATAAACTATACTCCCCAATACAATTTCTTATTGCAGATATGGAACAACGGTATCATCTTCCATTAATGTTAATTAGCTGATTTGACTCCATATAGATGAACTTACTTTCATGTCTCCTATACTTAAACTAAACCCTCCCCACAGCAATACCACTGACGTGGTTTTTCAGTTGGCCAAATATATCTCAAGGTATTTGTAGCACAAAGATAAGCCCCAAATTGCATATAACAAATGACAGTTATCCATTTCAAAAGGTGGGCTGGCCTTACCACATTTGGAAACTTATTTCCAAGCTGCACAGCTCTGGCATATAAGTAATTGGCTGGCCCCCAGCCCCAAGCACACTGGGTCCAGCTAGAAAAAACAACTTATTTACCCTCTCTACATAAAGACTTATTTGCTTGCCCTCTTTTATTCAGTACACAGGTTATGACAATCTTTTAACAGGTCACATGCTAGAGACATGGAGTGGAATACAAAAAATATAAAAAAATAAAATTATGGCGAAGAAAGTGATAGCCTTACAGAATATATAATGCATGACAGGACCTTTGTCCCCTCTCAACAGATCATAAATATAAACAGTGGCTGGGAGTGGGTGGGCTAGTCCACAGATTTCAGTTTTATGCACTTAAGGAGATCGTCTTTTATGCACCTAAAACAGGAATTTCATTTTGCAACCTCAGTCTTTTATTACTACTTTCAAATTTGACACTACCTCATACATATGGTGGGGAAAACCTTAGACACATCCCTGCAACACCCTTTGGTGACATTTCTCATGAGGGTTATGTCAGGTGGCCCACCGCCACACTTTATATATCCCTTTACATAAAACTCAAACTCTTATAATCTGGATGCCCTTAGATTAAAATGGGGAGAAGATCTCCAAGTACTAATACTTCAGGATCAATGGGGACAGGTACTTTTTTTGCAGCATGAAGGCACCTCATCACACACCTGTAAGGAGTATGCCTGGAAGATCTTAAATGACTTCTTTAGAACCCCTCATATCACTGCAACATACACAGGTTCCTCAGAATGCAGGAGGAATGCAGTATACAGTCAGCCACACTGGCCCATACCTTATGGCAATGTGTGTTGGAGCCATACTGGGAGCATATCAATGAGGTATTTAGACAGATATACTCTTCAATGCCTCCCTTGACACCTGCAGTGGCTATACTGATGGCTTTTCCTGAGAAGATAAGCGATATGGCTCAAGGGTATCTGCTAGTTATAGTAGCAGCAAAAAACAAACAAACAAACAAAAAGTCATAACTCGCCACTGGCTGCAACCCATCCCCGGCATCAGGCCAAAAATGGGAAGACAATGTCATAATAATTTAGTGTATGGAAAAAAAATCACCCATACTTTTAGAAATCAGTTAGAACTATATAATAATAGATGGGAACTCTGGTTACATTATATACTCAAAAAAGATGATTTTGTGTTGTGAGTTGAATTGATGACAGAAGCATAAAGGAAGGCGGGAGGGGACGTTCTGAGTTGAAGGGGCATTGCATGTCCTAGGGTGTGAGTCCATGTTTCCCAGAAACTGGATGGTCTTTAGCAGCCCCTATAAATGCAACAAGAATAATAACATAATGTTATTAATTACTCCTAGACAACATTAAGTAAAGTTAATCCGTACAGTAATTTCAAACAATGCCTTAATGTATAATATGCAATGTATTGTACTGTACTGATAATCCGTACCTGATATGAGCTACTTTTCAGTAAAATACAAGTTTAAAAAAACTGTTAAAACAAATAAAAGAGCAAGCTTTGTTACCCAGAGAGTGATTACATCATGGAATAGGCTGCCACATGATGTGGTCTATGCTTCGTCAATTGATATCTTTAAAAGAAGCTAGATGCTTACATGGATACCATGGGAAATTATGGCTATTACCAGTGTTAAGCATCTAATGGACTAGATGGGCTTTTTGGTCTCCTTCCATCAGTAATTTTCATATGTTCATTGGCAAAGAGAGATCAAGGGTAGATTGTGGCTGTTTGGTTGTGACATCTTTTATATAACATTCAGTTAGCCTCAGGGTTCTGCATTATACATTTCTGATTGTTTTTGTCTGTTTTCTGACTTCTATGTGCTTTAATATCAGGAATCTAAGCTTTAATACATTTGTTGCAAGTTGAGGATTCATTTGAGAACAGGTCTTTGAAAAAGATGTTGCACAATCATTAAGACAGGTTGTGATTTCATAATTTATGGATACTGTTGGGCATTCATTTTTCTGTCCAACAGATAAAAAACTGAATTTTTGTCTAACTTTTTTAACACTGTTTGTCTACCTCACACTAATAAAAAAAAATCATAATTACCCTGTTCACCCCTTTAAATTTGTGTTGTAGTGTTTGTTTTAATGTATAAGGGGAGAAGCTTAAATCTGATGATGCTATTTGCGAAAGATACAGGTGAAGTAACTTAGAAAAAAAACACCCCAGATAAATTACAACTGCCAATGGGAAAAGCTCAGAAAAGCTGGGATGACCAGTGGAAGTACGTACGTCATTGCTGTGGAGTTATAAACAGCTCTGGCTAGATGGCACTGATGGTAAAAGCACAGGTCTACAAACCAATAGACAGCAGATTCAGTTCTTCTTAAGGACACAAACCATATTACTAAAGGAAATCTGATGTAATGGTAACTTTAGTCAAACTTGTTTTAATAAGCTACTACCACAGCTCATCAAAGTTTATACTGACACTTAAACATGAACCAACCTTTTCTTAAATGAAAACAATGAAAAACCTACCAGCTTTCAGAGCTGGTGCCAAATGCCCAATTACCAGTTTTACACAGTATGTAAAGTTTTTACAGTGATTATACATGTTTTTATTTAACTGAAAGAACATGCTGCAACTATTGTTTTACATGGCTGGAAACCACCATCTCACGAGCAGCGGTGCACTTCCCTTGCTTACTTTATGCTGATGTGCCCTGCTGACCAGTGGCTGAAGTTGGCAGGGCATATTAGCATAAAGTAATCAAGGGAAGCATGTCACTGTTTGTGACATGGTGGTTTTCAGCAATGGAAAACACAAGTTGTGGTGCACTCTCTGGAATAAATAAAAAGCATGTATAATTACTGTACTGTAAAAACTTTGCGTATGGTGTAAAACTGCTAATTGGGCGTCTTGGCACCAGCTGTGAAAACTGGTAGGTTTTCCATTGTTTTCCTTAAAAAAATCCAAGTGCTAATGCAGTCATATGTTTTCTAAGCCTATTTTTCTATCTGAATTCAAAGAAAACACCAGACCTGCTAGAAGTGCTAAGCTTTTTCCAAATCAAACATTTACTTGAAAATTTAAGAATTAAAATGACAAGAGCTGTGTGTGGAAAAGGATATGGTAATAGTGGTGGTAGAAAATGTCATTTTTATATGTGTAAAAATTGGTCACAATAACACCTTGAGTAGGGTAGGACTGATTGTGACTGAGCAGTATGTAGTGTTGTGCTACTGTGAACTATGGCTTATGCTCGCTCTGTCCCTGCTATGGGGACTACCACCCTGTCGGGGTGTCACAAGGACATGGAACCCTGACAAAGGGTTCCAACCCCTCATGGTATTACAGGGAGAGGGTCCCAGGACCAAAGGCATCTTAGGGAAGAAGGCCCAACCCCAAGGAGAGAGGCACCACAGAAGGAGATGGGGAGATTAGGGCAATGATGCCCTATTTACATGGTGGTCCTGTTTATACATTCAATTTCAGTTAAGTACAAAAATTATATCAGTCATGACCTTCTCCTAACTAAATTGAGGTGTACTGGCCTGGATGACTTCTCCTGCCTCTGGTTTAAGAATTACCTATCAGTGAGGAAACAGTGCATAAAGTGGAAGGGCAAGACCTCTGCACTTAAGGAGATCTCTGCTGGGGAGGCAGTCTAGCGCAGTGGCTTAAGACTCTGAACTGCAAATCTGGAGACCTGGGTTTGAATCCCACAGCCCCCACTTGCATACTGTGTGATCCTGAGCAAGTCATTTAACTTCCCTGTGCTCCCAGGTCACACCTGTAAACAAGCTTTCAGCTTAGTGTGCTACTCCTGGTTAAATAATTGGGAAAAAAAAAAGGCTCTATGCTTGGCCCCCTCCTAGTCTCCTTATTTATAAATGACATGCCCCTAAACTATGGTGGTGCCTAAGTACAATTATACGCACATGATGCCATTGTTTATAGGTCATCAGTGGATGTAAATTGGATTAATACTCAATTGTGCAAAGACTTCCACATTCTAGAAAATTGGTTTCTGGACAACAAACTTGGGGGCACATTTTCAAAAGGGATGCGCTGCACATCCCTAGACATGCCTGCGCATCCATGACTTGCGAGAGCCATCAGGGGTGTGGCAATATTCAGAAGCCCCTGATGTGCCCCACTAACCCAAGTGTACCGCAGCATAGAATATTGTGATGTGGGCATGCAAATGAGGGGTCCCTCATGCATATGCCCCGCATCACAATATTCAGCTGTGCCTTGGTGAAGACACCACTGGATGCACCGGCACAAAATTAGGCTTGCAAAACCCAGCCCTAACTTTGCACTAGGCTGGGTGGTGACCCACACAATGGCCAGGGCAGCTCACATGATTCCCCCCCGATCCCCACAGCAGTCACAGTATCACAAAAGCAGACTTTCCATAGTGTAGTGGACCCCCCTCCCTGATCCCCATTACAATAAAGAATATAATTTCCGATTCCCACCTTTCCATAGTGTAGTCCCCCTGCCCCGATCCCCGATCTGTTCAATAATAGCATCACTGATCCCCACTCTTCCATAGTGTAGTGTCCCCCCACCTGCTGCCCAACCCCTGTACAATAACATCATACCCAGCACATTCAGTAATGTAGTGTGCCCCCTCCCCACAGCCCCGAGCATTGCCATACACCCCGATCCCCCCCAGCCCTGGTAACCGTACTATGGACCCCCCGCACCAATTGCCGGTGCAGTGGATGGACCCAATCCTCTGGTGGCTAGTGCCCTCCACCCTGGTGAAGGTAACAGTGCCCACCCCCACCCCACCCAGACCATTGCGGTGACTAGCACAGTCCACACCTCCCTACCACGGCCAGCTGCCAACTGATCTGGAATGTACACTTACAGTATGTAGTATGCGTTCATTGGCTGACATGACTGCAAATGAGTGCATACTGCATACTGTATACGCGTATGGTCCAGATCAGTCAGTGGCTGGCCGGCAGGGGATGTGTGGATATGCTAGTCACTGGCAATGGTCTGGGGTGGGGTGGGGTGGGAATTGTTACCATCTACCAGGGTGGGGGGGCACTAGCCACCAGGAATAAGGGACTGAGGCCATCCATTGCACTGGTGATCAGTGTGGGAAGGGGATCCATAGTATGGGTACTGGGGCTGGGGGGGTCAGGGTGTATGGTAATGCTTGGGACTGTGGGGAAGGGGGACACTACCTTATGAATGTGCTGGGGATAACATTATTGTGCGGGGATTGGGGAGCAGGTGGGGAAACACTACACTATGGAAAAGTGGGGATCGGGGATGCTATTATGTAACAGATCAGGGATCGGGCAGTGAGTGGGGGGACACTACACTATGGAAAAGTGGGGATCGGGGATGCTATTAATTACCATAAAGGGGAGCGTGGCTGAGAAGGGGGGGTCCACTACACTATGGAAACTGTGTTTCTGTTGTACTGTGATAACTGTGGGATTGGGGCTGGGATGGGACTGGCCCAGTGCATTCTGCCAGGTGCAGCCACGAGAATGAGACCATAATAGGCATGCATGAGGCCCCTTTGCGCCATGCATGCCCAATGAGCTCATTAGCATATTACAGCTGAATATCACCCTTGGGGTAACAGATCATCCAGGTATGCACCATGCATTCCACCATTGGCAGTGTTCAGCCCCAAACCCTGGATGCGCTGTGCCCAACATGGTGGCTGCCTGCTTTGTGCCACTCATTCAGGGTCTGATATTCAAGCAGAATGCGTAATTCATTCTGATCACGCATTCTGTTTGAATATGGCATCAGTGCCGGATGGTGCATTTGTTTTGCAGGATGCACTATTCCGCGTGCACATCCAGCCAGCACAGTGTAGTACCCCAAAGTTGCTTCTCCTCATCCCCCTACCTTCCAGCCTCTCACTTCCTCCCCCCCGGTCCCACACACCCCACCCAGTTCCTTTTGTTCTTTTTTGTGCCATTCAGCACTGGAAAGGGGAGTTGGGGCAGAAGAGCCTCCCTAAAGGGCCTTCAAGGGCCAATCTCCTGGCCAAATGCCAGGACCTCCCCTGCCCTGCAAAGGGTCGGGGAGTGGTCATCTGGGAGGAGTCAGCAGCACACTGAGGAGGGTGGAGGACACAGGGAGCCTGGACAGAAGAAAAAGGGTACCTGCAAGGTGTCCGTAGCTCCGTTGGCATCGCTCCCCTCCAGCTTTGGTCCAGGGTGGCAGTAGCGCAGCAGCAGCATACAGGTGGGAGCCCGGCACCCCGACATGTTTGTTTTCTTCCCCCCAGGCCCTGAGTGGCATGGGGGGGGGGCCATTGGGCAGCCATACCAAGCGGGGCTGCAGAGAAATAGATCTGGGTGGAAAACGTGCCTGGACACTTTAGTTCCCCCACCCGGCAGCCATGTAGGCTAGAAAGGAGCTGGGTGGGAGCGCGGCTCCCCGACCAGGTGCCCTGACCTCCCTGCCCGCAACACTAAGATCCCAGGCCATGGTGGTGAGTGGGCCAAGTGCTCAGCCTTTTCTTTTCTTTCTTTTTCTCACACCATAGGCAGGAGGGGAGGGGAGGGGAAAGCCAGAGGCACCTTAAAGGGAAAAGGGAACACCAGGGAGCAAAGTACCACTAGGAGACAAAAAGGGGCACCATGTGGCATGAGCCCCAGGGCAGGCTAGCTAGGGTGCTGGATCAGTACCCTAGGGGAAAGCAGGGCCTAGATGGATCCCTCCCATGAGGCCAGGCAGAGAGTGGGAAGGGGCAAGCTAAGAGAGAGGACTTAAAGGGCCAATGTCCCAGAAATTTAGGAGGGGCCATAGGGGGTTTTCAGAGAGGGCAGACAGCCCTAGGGAGATCAGGGGATTTCAAACAGTGGGCTAAAGGCCCAGGGGGACTGTGAAAGAGAGAAGGCTCTGGGTGTGGCCAGAGCCCAGCGGGGATATTGTACGGTATTCAATTTGTTGGGAGCAGAGCACTGCTGGCACTAGAGGAGCACCGCATGGTAAAGGGCCCCAGGGAGAGAGAGAGAGAGAGGTGGGTTGGCCAGCCCTTTTGTATTGCCGTGGTGCCAGTGGTGCCAGGGGCAGGGCCAGAGGCAAAGGTGCATAGCCATCCCCTAGCCCAGAGAGGCTAAACCTGCAGGAGAATGGTTCAAGACAGGGAGCCCCATAGGCCCTGCCACCTGGAGGGTTATGACCCTTAGGGAAGGGGGTGAGCGCCACAGAAATAGCCCAAGCAGAACACCTTCATGGGTGCAGTACCCTTTGGAGGAGGAAAATTGTTTGGTGGCCCTATGTTGCCCAAAGCAAGGGTTGTTCGAGCATCACCCAGGCTGAATTGTGCTGTTGCCTACCTAGCGCCCCCTAGAGACTGCATTTTCCGCAAAAACTGAACTGTCTGTTTAGAAATCCAAAAGATGTGCTTGCTACTGAACTGTTATCAAATTGTGCCCTGGTGTTCCCGACAACCAGCTTCACCTTTGTTGCCCGGAGCAGCTTCACCAGAGCCTGATGCTGACCCAGGGAGGTCCCCGGCCCATCCACCATCTACAGCAGAACCACCTCCAGTGATGCCAGCCTGTGCTATAGTCTCGCCACAAGTGTTCCAGCATCAGTCCTATGACGGTAAGTGGTAGAGAGCCACTAGTGAGGTATCCAGTAGTGAGTTAGCTTAGGAGCAGCCACGGCTCAAGCTTGAGGGACCCCAGTTGACATTGTACATGCCCTATTATTATCTTGTCAGCCATCTGTAAGTGTGCACGCGCCCGTGTCGCTCCGTAGAAGCAGCCCGAAGATCATTCCATCTGTAGTCACCTTGTTGAGAGGTCATCTGGGGCTGGGGACCTGCCAGTGTTCATTGCTGCTAATCATCCAGAGAACCATCGGCTGACCAAGAGTCTTCAGCTTCTTGCCCAGAGCGGTAGAGGATCACCAAGTCCTTCCTTGACCAGCTAGCAGTGTTTCTCATTGTGTTCTATTCATCTGGGGGATGCCCCATTATGGCCTGTTTACAAAAGCGCTTTGTGGCGTCAATACCCACCTGCTGATCAGCCAACGCAGAGAAAAACCCAAGCTTGGTTCATCAGTTGTTCCGTCATCTCTGTCAAGTGCACACAGGACTTGGACTAAAAGGGGTTAACCCCCTGTTCTTGGTTCGACCAATTGTTGGTCCCAATCGCATTGTTTTGTTTGTTGTTTATGTTTATTATCCTGTACTGTTGTAAAAACCAGTTCTCCAGTTTTTATTGTCCCTTGCAAGTTAACTGTTTGCATCTTGGTCACTGAGTAAGCTTCCTGCCTCTCCTTCCAGGTTCGTCTGGCCTGTCCTAAAAAGATTGTTTAGGGAACCTTCCGGCCTGCCACAACTGAATATGTCCCCCTTGTTCTCAATGCAAGGAAAAACAAAGTTATGCTATTTTGCAGTAAGAAGCTTGGCTCAGAAAGACACCATCTACTCAACATATCCATCATCAATGGTGCAAACATTCAAATACCTAGGGGTGGTCTTAGATCAAAATTTGTCCTTTGAACCCCAGGCAGATGGCAGAGATCTTAAACAAATCCTTAAACCAAAAGATCAGCCTTCTTTACGGGCTTGCCCCCTACCTCTCCATCCCTACTTGGGTAGCAATAGCAAATTGTACCCTGTTGCCAGTCACATTTTATGGTGCCCTGGTTATGCAGTCTGTCCAGTAATCTTGTCAAAACTAAAAGTTCTACATAATAGAATTGCGTAATTTGCTGCTGGTGCCCAACCCAGGGACCACCACAGTGATGTGCTCACCTTGCTGGCATGGATCCCCCTTTGAAGCCAGACTCCACTACCCCCTACACTGTTTGACCTTTAAACTGTTGAAACCTACTGCTCCTCCCAGCTCTGTCTCGCTAATTCAGCCCAAACAACATGCCAGGACCCTGAGATTGGCAAACAGCCCCTTGTTGAACATTCCTAGGGTGAAAACTGCTGTTGGCAGTAGGTCCTTCTCCTTCTCAGCTCCCTGTCTGTGGAACTCCCTACCTCCAGAACTTTGTGCTGTCCCCAACATCACTCAGTTTAAGAAGAGGCTCAAAGCCCTCTCCTGGGCCTTCATGTCTTTCTGCTGCAAACTCTAAATGAATGCACTATAAGATCCTACTCACTGTTTTTCTAACTACTGTTTCAGTCTTTCTACTGTAATTAAAATCATTGGGTCACTACTCTGCAAACCCCTAGGTAATTGCACTTATTTCTTTGTCTGTGGCCATCTATTTGGGAATGTTCTTAATGTGTCCTGTATTATATATGTTGTACTTCTTCCCAAGCCTTGAACAAGTTAATAACTGCAGTTTGTAGATGTTGCTTGCATAGAGTATGTAGACTGTAGACTGTTTGCATTCTTCTTCCACTAACCAACTATAGAAACCTGCACTCTTTTCCCCCTGTCCTACTCTACAAATCCTGTCTGTGTAAAGTGGCCTATAAGGCACCCAAAGGACTCAACTGCTTGAACTAAGAGCTTGATCATTATTGCTCTAGTCCCTATGTCCAATACTTTTTTTCTTCTGAACTTTCAGACCACAGTTCCTGTGTGCATACTATCCCCCCTCCATGTCCTGTGTTTTTTTTTTTTCCTTTTTCCCCTGGCTTTGCAGCTAGCTACAGTATGCACCCAGTGTAACAGCTCTTTTGTGAAGGTGTTGTTCAGCTGCATTAATAATCTGTCTGCCTTGCCCTGAAACCTCCCCCTGTCATTATCTCCTTGTTTGCTTGGGGCCGAGGTTTCTAGTGCCTATTGTCCCTGTTGGCCTTAAATTAACATACCCTTCTCCATTCCACAAGCATTCTGTCCAGTATGGGTGACTGCCTCCTCCTGCAAGCCGCAGGAGCTGCTCTGAACCCAACGGCTGTTCTGCCCTGACCCGCCTGCCTTTCGGCCTACAGCCATGTACAGATTTGGAAGAGCAGCCCACAGCTACCAACAGGATTGGACTTGGCACTTTTTGCCTTTCAGGCCATTTGGCTGCACTACTACTGCTACTGAGCTCTGATTAGGCAAAACGCTATTTCCCTTCCTATTATTGGCTCTTGACTCTATCATTTCTGAGCTGTCTCTTTTTTAATACAACTGCTTTTTAAGTGTCTACTTTTCCATTTGCAAATTATGCTGCAAAGCCACTAGAGGGCAACAACTCTTGGAGGTTGCATTCCTCTTCCCACTGCTCTCCCTCTAAGCACTTCTCATCCTGGGTCCTTCTTCCCTAAAGCAAATTACTACACCCTAACAAACCATAGTCAGTCACCCTATTGCTGTGCCATAGAGACCACCACAATTATGGGTATTGAAGTGCCCCTCCTTATACTGACACTGGGCCACTGCCCCCTTATCACCACCTGCTGGTCACCCACTGTCACGTGGACTGCCCAGGCTCCTACTGATCACTCTTACTATCCTACTTCTCGGACTCCTAAGCCCTCCCCTCAAGGGTCTTCTTCTCACACTTCCCACCTCTACGAACCACCACCGACTGCCACCCACATTGTCACTACCTCTCTTGCATCCCCCATCCCCCCCACGTATCTCCCTGCAGTCATGTGCCACCATCAACCTCCATATCGGATCACATTCCTATCTTTTCCAACCCTTATCACCCTGGCCATCCCTTGTACTACCCGCACTATAGGCGGCAGCTATCCTTGACAATAAGGCAGCGATCGTTTGCTCTCCTCAGAGTCTTTGCCATACTCCTACTAATTTCAGGAAATGTTCATCTAAACCCGGGCTCCATCTCGCCCAGCCCTAGCTTATTACACCACGGGCTTAGAATAGCTGCAATGAACATTTGCAGCTTAACCAAAAAGACAGCAGGTCTCCATTGCTGGGTACTGCAACATCAGCCAGATGTGCTAGCACTGACAGAAACCTGGCTGTCCAAAAAAACACCTGACTCTTTGGTTGCCCTCCCTGGCTTCACCCTTCACAGAGCCGACAGAATGGGCAAACGTGGTGGGGGGTGTGCTGTGTACGTCCGTTACTCCATGATATGCCAAGCCCTTCCAATACCTCCATTAGACCATGCTGCCCAAGCTTTATCATTAAAACTTACTCCAGATCCCTCCAGAGCTCCTGTAATTCTTACTGTCACATATGTCCCCCCAAGAAACCAAGCTCCTGCTTTACAATCCCTTGCTAACTACATCTCCGGCTTCCCCCCCAAAACAGAACACATCATAGTTGGAGACTTTAATGTGAACTGGCTTGCCAGTTCAGCTTCCCACACCAAGGACACCTTTACTGCACTGGACCTGACCCAGCTGATCAGCCAACCTACCAGGGTGAACCCCACTAACGACTCTAGCACCCTGATTGACCGTCTCCTCACCAACCGTCCCCACAGAACCTCTGACCTGGTGGTCCTTCCAGATTCCCTAAGCGATCACTCACCCATCCTCTTTTCCTGGTCGTGTCTTCAGCAGAAACCCAAACCAAACTACATTGCCCTGCATCATCTCCGACCCGGAGGCCTCACAAAACTAAGAAAATACTTAACTCAATGGAACTGGTTCCCCATCTCCAGGGCCCCTACTATAGATGAAGCCCTTGATTATTTCACCTGTTCTTTTAATAAAGCATGTGACATCTATGCCCCACTAGCAAAAGTGCAATGCAAGAAATGTAATGCCCCCTGGGTCATGCCTGCACTGCTCCAACAGCTAAAGCACAGAGATGATCTCTGGCATAAAGCAGTCGCATCTGGCACGCAGGCGGACAGGCAAGCCTATAAAGCAGCTCGTAACAGATGCACTTGGGCCATTAGACAGGTCAAATCGGGCTACTACAAAACGATCCTTGCCTCTCCTGGGGGAATGCTTGGTTGTTCTGGGACAATATCAAGGAACTCAATGGCAAATCCCGGCCCCCCCCCACCACTAACTGTCAACAATGTCCCTACCACCGACCAGCCGGCCATCGTCAACTGCCTCAACTCATCATTCTCTGACCTTAGTGCAGTACTCCCAAATAACTTCTTCGACCTCACTCCTGCAACCCCACCCCCAAACACCTATCATCCCCCCTTCCATCTCAGGGTGATCTCTACGAATGAGGCAAGGCCTTTTTTCATGAAAGCACTCAGTGGCTCTTGCTATTGCAAAGATTCTTTTGATATGAGAATCCTACATCTAGTACTAGATACAGTCCTCTCCCCACTGACTGACCTCATTAACCGCTCCCTAAGTCTGGGGCAGTTCCCAGTAGCCTGGAAGACTGCCACCGTCATCCCAATACTGAAGAGTGGTGACAGCACCTCCCCCAGTAACTACCGTCCCATATTCATTCTCCCACCACTCTCAAAAGCCTTAAAAAAAATTATAGCCACTCAACTCACTGAGTACCTACTTGCTCATAACCTACTTTGCAGGGAGCAGCATGGCTTCAGATCTGGGCACAGTACAACTATGGCTCTCACTGAGTTCTCTAATTTTATTCACTCTGCCCTGGATAGAAAACACCTAGCTGGAGCTGTCTTCATCGACCTGTCAAAGGCTTTTGATACAGTCTCCCACCCCTTACTCTTAAGCACACTCCGCCACATAGGTCTGTCCCAAGGACCCGTCTCCTGGTTTACCAGTTACCTCACAGCTAGATCACAATGTGTCAAAATAAACAACACCCTCTCAACCACCCTGCCAGTCGACTCTGGGGTTCCCCAGGGCTCCATCCTCGGCCCTCTATTATTCAGCATCTACCTAAACACCTTGCCCAATTCCTGCTCCAGCAACCTACTACTCTATGCAGACGACGCAGTTCTTTTTGCCTCACACCCAGATCCCACAGTAGTGTAGTCCTCTCTCCAACATGCATTTAACCAGATTGAAAACTGGTTCATAGACCAAAGACTTGTGGTCAATGTGAAAAAGACAAAGACTATGCTCTTTGCCCATTGACAGAATAAGGCCAAGAATGCACAGCTAACAATCATCTCCCACTCTCTCTTTCCTCTACAACAGGTCCATACATATAAATACTTGGGCCTCACATTTGATTCCAGCCTCTCCTTCCATTCACACATTGACACTCTATCATCAGCCATAAATGTCCGTACAGGCCTACTGTATCAGCACAAGGATTGCCTACCTCCGGAAGCCCTTAATCTGGCTGTCACCTCCTCAGTCCTCTCCCTAGTCAATTATGAGCTCACTGTCTACTCGGCTGCTGACCGCACAGCCCTTAACAAAATCCACCTTGCCATAAACAAAGCATGTAGACTCCTCACTGGGGCAGACAAGCGTACCCATACCTACACCCTATATGCCCTGACAAATCTCTTTACCCTGGATGAAAGGCTATTTTATCAAACATGCCTCCTCACAAAGAAAATACACCTGGGGCTTACCCCCTTGGGGGTTTCTGCTTCTCTCTTATCCTTCCCACGCCTCGGTGAACACCTGCACTGCCAACCGACAGGTGTGGTCCATCCTGAGGGTTAGAACCTCCTTAGCTCAAAGGTCATTCCCACACAGGGCCACAGCCTGGTACAATGAACTCCCCTCTGATGTCTCCTCCATCTCCAAATTAGGACCTTTCAAGTCAGCCCTCAAAGAGCACATTCTCGCTTCATGGTGCTGCCAATGTGCCAGCTAGTGCTGGGTCATCTATCTATCATCTTATGGGGCCACCCCGCCACTGAGCTCCTACCTATAGGGCTACCAAACATTACCTATTAACAATGCCTCCTTTGGCTGCACTCACAAGGTATCTGTCTAATGCTCTACTTCGCTGTAAATATCAAACCTGTTACTCTCACCCTCGATCAGCAAACTTATTGTTCCCTTGAACACTGTAAAATACAGCTCTGGGTAACCCAGTTCAATGCAATGTATAGCTGATCTTGATTCTGCAATATTGTGTAACTAAAAGAACTGTAACCTTTAGCTGCCATTCTATGTCTATATGTATTAAATGTTTATGTTTGTTTTTCTGACGCGGAGCCTTTGTAAATGAGTCCCTGACTCAAAGGTTGTAATTCTAAAGTCTGTTAAATAAATAAATAAATAAAATAAGTCCTCTGTGAATACCTATGTAAATTCACCTGTTTGTAACAAAAGCCATTGTTTTCTCTGTATCTGATGTGATATAATGTACACTACTAAATGTAACTAATTACGAGGCCCCCCTGAAAAAGGGACTCCATTGTCTTAGCGGGCCAACCCAGTCACCAAAATTGAAATAAGTAAATAAATAAATAGTTTACATACAAGACAAATAAATAACACATAACGCTAATACAAAGTATGATAAAGTCTCATGCTGATGTGAATCTATTAGTTATTTCATCTAAAACAATTGCAACGTACTCTCAGTTAATGTTTGTTGTGTGGGTGTGTTTTATTTTCAGAGTGACCTTTATGACCTGGAATGGTTATGCTGTGACCTTGGAATTGTTTTACAGTGACGTTTATGACCTGGAATGGTTATGCTGTGACCTTGGAATTGTTATACAGTGATCTTTTTGATCTGGAACACAGTTATACATAATCAAGCAGGGAATTCTATAGAATGAAACAACCCTAGTTGACTGACTCTTGATCAATAAGGAAGTAGGATAAGCTAAACCCTGTTTTTTAAAAGGGAGACAATGCACGCTCCATGGACTAAATGCATGGTCCTGGTGATAAGCTACTCTTGTGTTTTTGCATCCTGGAGTGTGCATTAAATCCCTGAGAGTGCATTTCCTCCAGGCATAAAAAAGCTGAAATGTGTTAATCCCATTAAAATATATGGCTAAGGACAATAATCACCAACTAGAGTGCACTTTTGAAAGTTTATAAATCACCAGTAGGACTTCTCACTCCTCTGCTGTCTCTCTCTCTCTGGATGGGTTCTGTCTCTTCCACTGATGGAACACCTCAAACATATCTCTGCAGGTACACACATCTCTCTCCATGTGTGCACTGGCTGGTTGTTTACTATGTTTCCATGTGGGGCTCTCATGCCTGCACTCTTCTTGCCCACTAGGGGCACAGTAGTTCATTTTCTGCCCAAACTGGTGGCCATTGGTGGGGAATATGCAACTTTTTGGCTTCTCCTTCACATGTGAGGAGAGACTCAGCTTTGTATGATTTACCAAGCTCATGCACCTTGCAGATTTTTCCATGCATGTGCATGGAAAAAACTGTAGAACACACTTTTTCTCCTGAATCACATAATGAACCTCATGGCTGCAATATGTTGCCATACACTGGTTGCTCCATTGCCCTAAACCCTAGCAGTACCTCCGTTGCAAATACCCAAGGGCCCTTAGGCTTACTAAACCCAGATAGGAGAGGGCTGCCCTGGGTTAAAAGGCAGTTATACTGAATAAATACTTTTGCTACTTTTGCTCAGTATTCATAAAAGAAGAAGAGGAGGAGTTACTTAAACCAAACAGTAGAAGCACTCTGGATAGTGGGGTTGACACCAGTCCATTTACAGAAGAAAGAGTACTGAAAGAACTCCTAAAACTCAAGGTGGACAAAGCAATGGGGCCTGTGAGGTTCACCCTAGAATCCTAAAAGAGCTAAGGGAGGACCTAGTGACACCACTAACCACACTTTTTAACAAATCATGGGAAGATGGGGTGGTACCTGAGGACTGGAGGAGGGCAGATGTGATTTCCCTTCACAAAAGTGGGAGCAAGGCAGAAGCAGGAAACTCCAGACCTGTTAGTTTGACCTCAGTGGTGGGGAAAATGATGGAATCACTTCTGAAAGAAAGAATTGTTGAGTACCTAGAGGCCAGCGGGGCACAGGACCCAAAGCAGCATGGATTCACAACAGGAAGGTCTTGTCAGACGAGTCTAATCGATTTCTTTGACTGGGTGACCAAAGTAATAGACCAGGGAGGGGCTGTGGATATGGCCTACCTAGACTTTAGCAAGGCATTTGACACAGTCCTGCACAAAAGATTAATAATCAAGTTACCAGCCTGGGAGTGGGTCCCAGGATGGTAGCCTGGGTAGCAAACTGGCTGCACAACAGGACACAGAAGGTAATAGTGAATGGAACACATTCTGAAGAAAGAGGGGTTACTAGTGGAGTACCTCAGGGCTCAGTACTGGGTCCAGTCCTCTTTAACATCTTTATAGGTGACATTGCAGAGGGTCTGGAAGGAAAGGTATGCCTCTTTGCAGATGACACAAAGATCTGTAACAGAGTTGATACACAAGGGGGGGGTAGAAAGGATGAGAAGGGATGAGAAGGGACTTGGCAAGGTTGGAGGAATGGTCAGACATATGTCAACTTAGATTCAATGCTAAGAAGTGCAAAGTAATGCACCTGGGAAATAAAAATCCAGGAGAAGAGTACACAACAGCAGGGGAGGTACTAATGACAACAATAATGGAAAGGGATCTGGGTGTAGTCATATCAGATGACCTAAAGGTGGGTAAGCAATGTGAGAAGTCAGTAAGGAGAGCCAGGGGGATACTAGGATGCATGGGGGGGCATCACAAGTAGAAAAAGGGAAGTGGTTATCCCTCTATACAGACAGTTGGTGAGACCCCATCTGGAGTACTGCATGCAGTTTTGGAGACCTCATCTACACAAGGACATACTGTAGACAGGATGGAAGCAGTCCAGAGGAGGGCAACTAAAATGGTGCAGGGTCTACATCAGAAACCATATGAAGATAGACTGAGAGAGCTTAATATGTATACCCTTGATGAAGGAGGGACAGGGGGGACATGATATAAACTTTTAAATACCTCAAGGGAATCAACAAAGTCCAGGAGGGTAGCATGTTTCAGAAAATGAGATGTGTAAGAACAAGGGGGCACAATTTAAAGTTGGAGGAGGGACGGCTCAGGGGTAATGTGAGGAAATTCTTTTTCACGGAGAGAGTGGTGGACGCATGGAACCGCCTTCCTGGAGAGGTTGTGGGGTCTAAAACAGTGGGGGAATTCAAACATGCATGGGACAGACATAAGGCAATTATAGTGGGGGGTTGCAGGAAGTAGGCTTCTGGTTAACTAGAATCTGCAGCTTATCCATAGGTAGGGAAATGGGCAGACTGGGTGGGCCAAGTGGTCCTTATCTGCCATCAAAGTCTATGTTTCTATGTTTCTATTTAGGGGATTGGGGCAACCTGTAGCATTCCAAAGCATGCATACACAACAGCCACACAAGCAAAGAACAGAAACAAGAAGTCCATAGATAGTGTATTAATTAATTCCTTTACAGTTCTTTCTTGAACAAATGGATACAGGCTTGTATTACTTAATCACCACCACCATGTTTCCCTTGGCCTCCACAAGGAAATGCAAATATTTAACCCCCAAGACCTTTGGTGTTATCTGCAACTTCATCTCTGCCATTTCACACCACAGGTCCTAAGATAAACCACGAGGCTCTAAGGCCCACCCAACTTGTCCCAGGACTTCGGCCTTTTCAGCCACTCCCATCTGGGAATCCTGCCACCATTAATGTCCCAGCCTAAAGGACTTTCATGAAGTTTCCACCAATGAGTCCTAACCCTCTAACACATTGTGTGGCTAGACATACCCAAACCTTCCCCCCACCGTATGGCAGAGTGTATAGCTATAACTAGCACTGGGGTATCCTTCTGTTCTCTCCACCTCAGTATCCTTTGCTGGTCTTATGACAACTTGGACAGCCATCCAGGCCTAAAAGTCATCAGGGTGACCCCCTACAGTCCTTCTGTGAGCTACATCTTGCTGGCCCCTCTTCAACTCGCTACCATTGCCTAAGCAACCTTCTTTATTGTAGAAGTGCCCCCCCTCCCTGGCTGAATCAGACCCTGGCAGGCCTTAACCCTGCGTACCAGATCCATTGCAGGCAAAGGAGCCCCAGTGGCACAATAACACACTTCCACCTCCTAGTGGAGGGGACTCAAGGAGGTGCTACTTTGGGGTTAGCAGTTGTTGATTTTGTTTTGTCTGTTTTTTTGGGGTGGGCAGGCTGTGGTAATTTTTCTCATGTGGTTATGTTTTACAGTATTTGCATAATGACAGTTTTGACCTGCAATGGTTATACTGTGACATTTGATCTAGAACAGGGCAGAATTAGCCAGATCCAATTTTGTAAAAGGAGACAATGCAGTATTCACAGATTTCAGACATATCTATTTATTTAGTTTTTGTTTGCTGGGTAGGGTGCACTAGCCAAGGCAATGACTATTTTCAAGCACGACCCGGGAGTGTTACAGATACAGTACAGTTGAAATTAACATTTGAATCGACAGGGGTAGAGGCAAAAATACAGAACATTAAATACAATAGGGTAAAAGCATAGACAGTAGCAAATACAGAGAAGTCATAAAACAACATGATACAGATTACATAGACAATAACATGGAGTGAAAAAAGTGCAATAAATAAACCAATTAAGCAGTTATCCAGGTGGAGAAAATGGTATAATACTTCCTGGTGCTAAGCTGCGCTGTGATCCTCTGCATCCAGCAATGTGCATTAAATCCCTGAGAGTGTATTATCTGTAGTGATGCACAACTTGGAGTGTGTAATACCATTATAAATCATGATCAAATAATATTATAGTATTGAATGTGATAAAGCATGTTGCTAGATAGTTACTGCACAACACCAGGTATCCACATGGGGTAGCCGAGGCATGCATTGGGAAGTAAAATGGATAAGATATAAAGTTATCATGGCATGTTGTAAGAAAAGGAAAAATAACAGCATAATGATCAAATTTTCACTCAGGGTTGCTGTGTGTATGAAATTCTTTGCAAGAATGTTATTGTATTGTTTGTTTATTTCTGTTTGCCAAAATAAGATCACTGTGGGCCCTGAGGAGACGGCCCCTTCGGTCATAACATGTTGGATGAAGTCTCTTAGGTGGCACATCAAATGCCTTGAATTATAATAAAATTGATTTACAATATTACAGGAGTTTTGAGTCTTTCTCAACTGTGAAATGTCCTGCTATTGTCTTGTGCCCTCGAGGTTAGACTCTTCCGATTAGCCTTTTTTCACCAAGGCCAGATTTTCAAGACCAGGTGAGACTCCAGGTTTCAGCTCCACCCCCAAAACACCTTTACATGAGCCCGCTACCGAATTCACGTGGAAAATGACCCACAGTAATTGTTATACTATGTACTGAAACATACTCCTTGGACAGAAATCACACCTACCATATTATGTATCATAATCCATAATTCTTCCAGGATCTTAGAAAGAGAGAGCTACAGTAAATCCTAGGAAGTTGCCTTGTCATGGTGCTGAACTTGACCTTTTGATTCAGGCTAAATCCATGGGACTCATTGTTCCTGAAATGAGTTTGAGATTTGCTGATATGGGCAAGTGTTTACACTTTCATATTGTAGTATAGATAAGGCAATCAGTAGAGGCCTTCGAAGTTACTGGTATAGAAACAAGACTGGAACCATGGAGAAAGTCAGCAAGTGTGGCCACCACTACCTTTATGTATTTTCATTTCTGTCTGGCATATATCTTTTTATTTCTGCTCAGCTTTCTGTTTAAAAGCACGTTAAAGAGTTATATTGTCATGTTCGTCTGAGTAGAATTTTTTTTTAACTTTTATTTTGGAAACATTTTACAGCAGTATCATGCAACAATGTCACATTTTGTAGAGGAATACAGTTGATTCAGTTCACGTATTAACAATACTAGATCCACTTCATTTGTGCAAATAGTCTGTTACAATGGTATGCTCTGGGCATACTTATACAATGCATTCAGTATCTATACTCGGCTAGATCCCGCCAGTGGCACATTGCCTACATTTATGTTATATACTCCTTTCCTCGGTTACCCAGTGAGTCTGGACTTTATCCCTCTGGACTCAAACTTATATGATGCCTTTCTCAACGGTTTGCAGTATGGGTTGCCAAATCAATTTAAACGTCTCCCCTCCCCCATCAGCCCTGAGCTGTGCTTTTTCCAGCCTCATACAATCCATTAAATTAGCTAACCAGTGGGCTATGGGGATGGTTGCACTCTCCCCAGTACTGTGCCATGATTTTCCTGGCAGTGACTATGGGTAAATGCCACAGCTGGTCCCTTTTTACATCTCTAGCTCTAGGCTTAGCTCCCAACAGCATCTCCAAAGGGGTGTCAGGTAGTCTAGTGTCTAATATCTTTTCCATGATATTAAGCACTTCCCTCCAGTAAAGCTGCATTTTGGGACAGTGCAGGGTCATATGGCAGAACGAACTAGTGGCTGCTAGACACTGTGGGCATGTTGCATCCACCTATGGCCTGATCTTTTATGTTTTTTTTGGTGGGAGATATGTTCTATACAAAATATTATATTGTATCTGTCGCAACCTATTCAACTGGGAACACAAATGCATGGCGTATAGCCTGTTGTCATATCTCATAGGTAAGCTCTACTCCCAGGTCTCTGCCCCATGCCGCCCTATAGTCTTTGTTTTTGGCTGGCCTTCCCCCTTGGATAAGACTATAGTATGCAGAGAGGGGTTTGGTATTTGGCTGTGGGGCTGTGGAGATGGGTCAAACTGGCGAAAGTACGGGAGATGGAATATCTACCCCTTCACCTCTAACAGGCCCCTAACACACAAGTAAACAAAGCATGTGGAGCTTGGCAGACTAAACCAATTTGTAGATCAGCACATGTGGACATGATCCCCCTACAAAGTAGGTCACTGGCCCTCTGCGGGCCCAGTCTGCACCAGTGGTGAAGTACCTGACGAACAAAGGCCGAAGAGCCTCCTTGCCCCTTGAATGCACACAAAAAAAGGAACTGTTGCAATTTTATAGACCACGCATGAACAAAGTCAAAATTAATCACAGTTTAATTTATCAAATACAAAAAAAGACAATGCACACGTGGAAGCAGGCTGTAGTTGCTGACCACACTTACCTGATGCTTCAAATCCACCGACTCTTCTTCAGAGGGCATAGTCTAACAGGGATAATGTCACAGATTAAATACGAGAGCTAATACATATTAATATGTGCAAACAGTGCCCAATACAAAAGTAAATAGTTACACTAGAAAACCATATAAAGTAAAACCAAAAAAAAAAAAGAGCAGACTGTTTAGAGAAACACTGCAAAATACCTGAAAAGCATATCTCTGCTGCAGAAGTTTGTGCAAAGCACTCCACTGTATATATCTCTGATCTATTCAATAAAAGACCAAAGTCTGCTAATGCACATTTCAATAGAAATTAATGTAACGGAGTCCAAGCGATTGCCCAGTACTATAGCAATCGAAGTGGTAATTATTAGAGCGAGCAAAGCCCAATCTTCTAGTGGGTGGGGGAGGGTGGTGGGGGAGGCCAGGAAAGATAAAAGTGGGGAGTGGTGGGGGGTTAATATTGGGAAAGGTGAGGGGGAAGAGTGTGTACTAAAAGAAAAGGCTGATCAGCTATGGGACTGGCTTCATCCGTAGAAACAGGAGAACACATAAAGATGACCTGGAAAGAATTAGACAAAAAAAACAACACACTAAGTAATACGCTCACAGAAGTACTGTTGAAAACTAATGTGCTCATACCGGTTATTTCAGTACTAGCAATCCAAGGCTGTACATAGATAACGAAAGAAAAGGAGGAAATAAAACACATCAGTACATTGCATTAGTTTCAGTTCAAAATGTCCATCACAGGAAGGGTTTTAAGTCCCACTGATCATTAAGTCCATAGGGTTTTACACTTTTCGTTTTGTAGATCCAGATTAAGCTTTCCTTTCTAAGAAGCAAATTCAGTCTGTCATTAGCATTCCTTGGATGTGGTACATGTTCAAACCCATTGAAGTTTAAGTCCTCTGAATCTGAGGAGTGTTTTTCGATTAAATGAACCCCGACTGGTGTGTGTTGTTTCTTACTTATAATATACTAACATACTAAAATGCCAGCAGAATAGGCCTAATGGTCTTTCGTGTCTACTCGTTTGGTCAGCCCCCACCCTGGGTGCTGACCTTGCTGCCCCCTTCGCCTTCTCTGGCTTCTCCCTTCCCAGTTCCGGATATTCTTGCTGCATTGGATTTTGCTTCCAGAACCCTTCCCCTGTACCTGTCCCACCCCCTCTTGAACCCCTCCACTGTCTCTGCCTCCACCAGCCCCCTAGGCAGCGCATTCCATGGCTCCACCACCCTCTCAGTGAAGTAGCACCTCCTCCTTTCTCCCCTGAATCTTCCCCCCTCCAGCTTCCACCCATGCCTCTAGTGGCCCCTCCTCCTCCTTCAAGCACCCTGTTTCTCCCTATTTACCCTCTTCATGTACCTGAAGACTTCTATCATGTCCCCGGTCCCTTCTCTCTTCCAATGTGTACATATTTAGCTCTTGAGCCTCTCCTCATAGGTCCTGTCCCCAAGCCCCAAATCATTTTGGTTGCCCTCCTCTGGACCCTCTCCAGGAGGGTAATGTCCCTCTTTAAGTGAGCCTCCAAACTGCACGAGTACTCAAGGTGCGGCCTCACCAAGCAGTTATACAGAGGGAGTATCACTTCCCTCCTTCTGGAGGTGATCCCCCTAGCGATGCATCCCAGCATCCTACTGGCCTTGGCTGCTGCCCTCCTACAAGTCTCCGAGTTGTTCATCTTGACATCCACCACCACCCCCAGGTCCTTCTCAGCCATCGAGACTTGTAGCATTCCTCCCCCCAGGGTGTACACTTGGCCTGGGTTTCTGGCCCCCAGGTGGAGTACCTTGCATTTCCCTGCATCGAACCTCAGCTTCCACTTTCTAGACCATCTTTCCAGAGCCTCCAGGTCCCCCTGTAGGGCCCCTCCCTCCTCCCCATCCACCACCGCCCCCAGTTTTGAGTCATCAGCAAAGAGACTCATCTCACTCCTGATTCCTGTCCTTATGTCAGAGATGTAGGCGTTGAAGAGGAGGGGCCCAAGGACTGATCCCTGTGGGACCCCACTAATGACCCTCCTTGGGGATGAGACTATCCCGCCAACTACAACCCTCTGGGTCTGGTCCTGGAGCCAATTGCCTATCCATCTGATTATCTGGCTCCCCACCCCCATTTCTCCCAGCTTATCCAACAGGCCCATGTGAGGAACTGATTCAAATGCCTTGCTGAAGTCTAGAAAGAGGACGTCCACTGGTCTATCCAGGTCCAAGGCACTCATCACCCAGTCATAGAACTCCACAAGGTTTGTCTGACACGATTTCCCCAGGACAAATCCATGCTGTCTATCGTCCAGGCACCCTGACTTTTCCAGGTCCCACCCTAGCCTCTCCTTGACAATGCCCTCCATCACCTTGCCCACCACCGATGTCAGGCTGACAGGCCTGTAGTTCCCTGCCACCTCCCTTGATCCCCCCTTGTGGATAGGCACTATATTCACCACATTCCAGTCCTGGGGCACCCACCCTGTCCTCAGAGAGATGGTGAAAAGCTCCGCCAGGGGTTTCGCCAGGACATCTGCAAGTTCCTTCAGCACTCTGGGATGTAATTTATCCGGCCCTGGTGCTTTCTCTGTCTTAAGGGAGCTGAGGGCTTCCCTCACTCTCTCTGCTGTGATTTCCACTCCCAGTACCTCTTCTCCCTGCTTAGCCCTCCCTCCTCCTGCCAGTGATGCCCCCCAGACCCGCCGATCGGTAAGGGTCCCCAACTCCTCAGTATCTCTGTCTCCTCCCATGTATGATGCAGCACCCTCATCTTCCTTGGTGAAAACTGAGGTGAAGTACTCATTTAGTACCTCAGCCTGCTCCCCTGGGTCTTGTGCCAATCTCTCCCCTGATTTAATCCTGCTAATCTGCCCCTTCACCCTTCGTTTTTCCCCAATGTATCTGAAGAACCCCTTGTTCCCTCTCCTAATTTCCCTGGCCAGGTTCTACTCATTCCTTGCCTTAGCCGCCCTCATCACCCTAGTGGCCCTTCTAGCCATCAGCTCATACTCCCCTCGATCCCTTTCACTCCTTGAGCACTTGAATTGCCTATAGGCTGCCTTCTTTCCCCGCACCACCTCCTGGACCTCCCTGGTCCACCAGCAGGGTTTTCGGGCCCTACCGCATTTTCGTCTTACTCTTGCACAGGTGTTGGTAGCATCCTGCACCCCTCTCCTGATGATTTCCCACCTACTATCAGCATCCATGTCTGACCCAATCACATCCAAATGCTCATAGGATCCTTCCATTTCCTTAAAATCTGTCCCCTGAAGTCAGTTACCTCCGTCTTTGTGCAGCCTTCTAGCCCTCCTAGGTCCAGGCAGAACCAGACCGTGGCATGGTCCTCCCGCCAATGGGTCCCTTACCTCCAGTCCCCAATCTGGTCACTGTCTGCCAGGATCACATCAGTACCAGCGCCTCCTGGTCGGTTCCCCACCTGCTGGAGTTAGGGCAGCGTCCTGAAATACATCCAACAACCTCTGTTCCCTGGTCACAGAGGATGTCATAGTCTCCCAGTCTGTTCCTGGCAAGTTTAAGTCCCCCAACACCACCACCGTTCCTCTGCCCAGTCTGCAGTGTCTCCCAACATCTGCCCCCAAACTCTCTTCCAGCTCCTCTGCCAGGGCAGGGGGTCTATACACCACTCCTATTTTTACTCTCTTGCCCCCCCTTGTTATCAAGGTGACCCAAATGGCCTCCATGGTTCCCTCTGCCTCCTTTACTCCCCCTATGCCAATGCAGTTTTTGACTATCATTGCTACCCCTCCTCCCCTTCCCTCCCCCCTGTCCTTCCTGAACATAGTGTAACCCTCCAGGTTCAGGTCCCAGTCGTGTCCTGCAGTGGCCCAGGTCTCAGTGACCGCTGCCCATCCACTGCTCCCTCAGTTAGCATTGCCTGGAGCTCAGGCATTTTATTTCCCAAGCTCCTGGCATTTAGCAGGACTACCTTCCACCCTTTCCTATACTTCCATTTCCCTGCTCATGTTCCCATGGGATTCTGTTTTCCCTGGTCTGCACTTTACCAGTCGGCCTTTTTCCATGATCCTCCAGCTCCCCAGGGGTGGAGACAGAGTCCCCTCTATCGGCACCCCTTGACAGCCTTTTCTCCCATCCCTCCCCTTCACAAGTTTAAACCCCACTTTCACCAATGAACCCCGCTTATTTTCAACTTAAGGACTCCTCCTCCAAATTGAGATGTAGTCTATCTCAGCATACAGCTCCTTATCCTCCCAGGTCTCCCCAATCCCCATCAACCCATACCCTCTGGCCTCACACCACTCCCTGAGCCACTGGTTTATCTCCCTAATCTTCCTTTTGTGTTCCCCACTAGCCCTTGGCACCGGCAGGATTTCCGAGAAGGAAACTGTGCCTCCTATGTCATGACAGACCCTGGCAAGCTCCCTGAATCTTGCCTGTACATCTAGCTCACTATTTCCCTCAATGTCATTTGTACCCAGGTGGACCAGTATGTCCAGGGAACCCCCACAATCCTTTGCCAGCTGATATACCTCGTGCTTAGCCCTGTGCACTGTTAGTCCAGGGAAGCATTTTGTTCTAACTGGCCAGGCTTCTCCCTCCCTATCCCATTTGATACCCCTGATCATAGAATCCCCCAACAGGAGCACTCTGACCGCTCCTTTTCCTCCATTTCCCCCTTTCCATGTCCTCATCCTTTCTCCCGGCCCCTCCACCCAGCCCGGCTCCTTGTTCCTCCCCTATCTGGGTGCCACATGCCACCCCTCCTTGTTACCTGGCCACCCCTCCCCTCCAATCCTATGCCTTTCCTCCTCCTGAGTATCCTTCTGTGCCTTGTAACTCCCCCTCACTGCTCGCACTGGTCCTTCTCCCCATCTGCTAAACTAGCCTGGCTCATCCTCCCTTCCTTCCTGTTTCCATTTAGTCCCTCCTTGCTTGTCGTGCTCCCTGGCCTAAACCCTCAGCTCCCTTTACTGAATCCTTCTTGTACTTCGGTCCTTCTCCTTTACCTTTCCTCCCAACTGGTCCTTCTCCTTGCGCTTTCCTCCTCTTCCCCTGCCCTCCTGCTCCGATTCACTGCTTCCCCCATTTTCCTGCATTCCAGGTTCCCCCTGTTCTTCCTGCTATCCGGCCCCTGCCTCCTGCCCCCCACTCCCTTTCCATCTCTAACCACCCCTGTCTTGGCTACATCACCCCCTCATCCTCGAGCAGAAGAAGAGAATTGAAGCGGTTATTGAGTGTAAGGTCTGATCCACCTACCTGCCTTGCTTCCTTCCGTCCAGCCCCGGCCATCTTCCTACTTCTCTGAGAATGTTGTCCCTCTGTCCCTCCTTTGTGAGGGTCCCCAGTTACCTTCCTGCTTCCTTGGTAGTGTTCTTTTGGACCCCCTCTGCCAGGGTCTCTATGTGACCCCTGAGTATTCTCCTGCACTATTTTCCCTATGCCCCCGCCCCCAGTGCTTGGTGCAACTCCGTGGGAGATCCCCCCTTCCCCAACCATACCTCCCCCCTTCCCCCAGCTGTCTCCTAATCCCTGCAACCTCCTTCCTAAGTTGTGCCAGCTGGTAGCACACTGGGCAACCACCAAACTTCCAAGCCCAGTCCAGTATCATGGCTGCTCCAAACCCTGTGCACCCCACCACCCTCCCAAAGATGCCGGCCCTAATGATGTGTGGTTCCATCCCCTTTCAAGTAGGTTTCCTTGGGTGAGCCACCAGGTTCCCTCCTAGTCCAAGATACACCCCTACTGCCTAATCAGGTCACCCGTTAATCTTAGATACAGTCCCATAGTACACTGGTAACTCTGTTACTAGGTGCAGTACAACACAGTAAACTTATAAGGGAAATGAACAACTCCCTAAGCTGCTCTCTCCCAGCCTTTAAATCCAAACCCCAGTGGCTAGAACTACATGAGTTGCACCTGCAGCCTTTTCCTCCAATTGCAGGACAGGTGTTCCCCTATAAATTAGCAGAACTCTGGGGGGGAGGGGGGGGGGGTTTTGGGCTGACACCCGACTCAAGAGAGAGTGTATCAGCCCTGTGTCTCCCCTCCAAGCCCAGCAGCCCAAGAACCAGGCCCCAGCAAATCCCACCAAATAGGTTTTAAATCAGAAGAAATAGGCCTCCGCCAGTGCAGCCTGTTACACAGTGAAACATCCAACAAATGAGCCCACTTACAGCCACCAAACCAGTTTTCAAACTTTCAACAGCCTCCAAAACAATACCCTGCTAGCCCCTTAGAAGTAAGAAAGAAAAGAACCAACATGTTCCTGGATCCTTGTTTTTAAGGGTCGTATTGTTGCATACCATGTTACATGTGCACCATAATGCATAAATAACAAATGGAGTGTCACAAGTAATACATTCTCTGGGCCTCATATTCAGAGCTGGACAGATGCACGCGCAGACAGATGTGCGGCATGAATTAAATGTGCCAGCTGGCTCTGGAGCAATATTCAAACAGATTGCACGATCACGCAATCTGTTTGAATATTGGACCCTGGATGTACAGTGCACAGCAAGCAGCTGCCAGATATGGCGCAGCACATCCAGGGTACAGAGCTGAAGACTGCCCATAAGGGAATGCGTGGCACATACCTGTATGCGCCGCAGCCCCATGTGCGACATTCAGCCCAAACATACAAAGGAGCCCATTGGGCATGCAGGTCGCAAAGTGGCCATTTGCATGCCCATTGTGAACTCATTTGCATGGCTGCACCTGGCTGAATGTGCCGGGCCAGCTCCCCCAAATCCCGATCACTGTAAGAAATAGAAAAAACACTGATCCCCATTTCCATAGTGTAGGGATCCCCCTTCCCAGCCTCGATCACAGTAATAAATAAACACTCCTGATCCTTGTTTCCATAGTGTAGGGCCCCCCCTCCCCATCCCTGATCACAGTAATAAAGAAAACAACCCCAATTCATGTTTCCATAGTGTAGGGACCTGCCTCTCCAGCCCCAATCACAGTAATAAATAAAAACATCCCTGATCCTTGTTTCCATAGTGTAGGGTCCCCCCTCCCCATCCCTGATCACAGTAATAAAGAAAACAACCCCAATTCATATTTCCATAGTGTAGGGTCCCCCTTCCCCAGCCCGATCACAGAAATATATAAAAACACCCCTGATCCATGTTTCCATAGTGAGGACCCCTCCCAGCCCCAATCACAGTAATAAATAAAAAAACTGATCCCCATTACCTGGTGGCTAGTGGACCCCCACCCCTCCACCCGGTGAGACAGTAATACACCACCACACCCATCCCGACCGTGCCAGCAACTAATAAGTAGTAGCAAGTTAATGGAATGCTCTTCATTCCATTTAAATTTGTGATTTTTTGAAATAGGTACTTTAAACCAATGAGAATTTTTTCTGTTTTTTTTATGTTTTTATGTATCATCTGCATGTTAATTGAATGTGACTCTCTGAACAACTATCAAAAGTCTCAGAGGAAGGACTTGGTTGATCCAAAAGCTTAGACATTGTTTTCTTTTTGTAGCATCTATGCTGGTCCAATAAAAGGTATCAAACTATTTGCTTCTGGTTATGTAACAGTATAAATTCTAGGGGCCGGATATTCAGAAATGCGCCAAAGGCCGGCACAACCCTGGCACAGCGCAACTCAACTGCGCCATGATACAATGACTGTGATATTCAATGGCTGCGCACTGCAACATGCACCAGTGCAACATGGCTGAATATCACAGGGATGTGCTATGGCACAGCCAGAGGTCTGCCAGGGAGCAACCCGACCAGCGCCATAGCAGAACCAGAGAAGGTGATCAAGATTATCTGCCACAGAAGACAGCAGTACAACGGCAGTCGTGATCTCCTCTGATGCCTATGACAAAGGAATACAGAGGTGATCAGTTCATGTCCACAGACACCATGCCATCCCACTGTGCTCAGTGGACAGTGGGAACACACACCCCTGGAGTGGCACCCCGGCCACCCACAGTGGGTGGGCCGACACCTGCTGACACCCCAGCATGCCACAACAGTGCACAGCAGTGGACATCGCCGTCCAAGGGCCATCCAACTGCTCAGTGGTAGGCTGGTGGAACAGTGCTGCAGCAGCACCATAGCAGCACCAGTGGTAGCTGGATGCACACCCATCCCACCAACAGCTGCCACACATGTGCAATGGCTGCCCCATGGTGGCATGCACAACACACAGTGTGCTGCACATAGCTGGCACGGCACATGGCACAGGTGGCCATGGCCGCACCCCCACCCCTGTTAACCATCTGGTAAGGAGTAGAGGAACAGAACAGTACCTACCTGCCTCCTGCAGTGCTGCATGTGCTGGTCCTGCAGCCGCTCCACCTCCTCCACGTGGGCCAGCACCCCCAGCCAGTCGTATCACAGTGGCCTGCTGTGGCCTGCCTGGCACCCCTGCTGCCCTGGCACGGTGGCGATCCTCAGGTCCTAGGGAAGGGAGACAGACAGACACACATCAGAACACAGCCACAGTGTGAGCCCACGCCCCCCACCCCTATGCACAGTGTGCGTCCCAGCTGGGTATGAGCCACAGGGCAGTGGCACAGCACACCAAGTGTCTGGCAATGCCACACCACAGGGCACATGATGACAGTGCCCCCCGGCATGGCAGACAGCACAGCCAACACCATGGTATGGTAGTTGTGCACAGAGGCAGCATGTGCCCACTTACCTGGCCATGGTATGGTCCCCCTGTGGTCACATTCCTGCAGCGCCCTCAGCCACTCTGGGTCCCTCCACATCAGGTTGCTGTATCTGTGGCGGCACTGCTCCCCAGTGTGTTGCACCCTTGTGGCCTGGACCAGGACAGCAGCTATGGCCTGCCACACTTCAGTCATGGCCTGCTGCAGGGGCTGCTGCCCAAACAGGCCTGCAGCATGTGGCTCTACCTGTGCCACAATGTTTACCAGCTCCACCTGGCTCCATTTGCGAGCACGTCACACCCCACACCGCACCATGCTGCCTATATGAGTGGCTATACAAAATGGCACCCAGAAGTGCATGTGCACAATGTTCGCGGGATGCATGCCTCGTGGACAGTTGCATGGCATCTGCCATCACCGTGGATGTTCAGTATGGGAATGGCCCGCTCAGTTCATGCAGCAGGAGTCCCATGGCGGCATAGGGTCAGGGCAGGGGTCGGGGTCAACATGCGCAATGTGTGCATGGGTGCTATAGGGCCCACATAGCATAGAGAGCAATAGGGCCTACAGCACACCATGTGCCATGGGCCCTATAGCGCCTGAGCACCATGGGCCCTATAGTGCCTGAGCACCATAGCCCTTATAGCACTTAAGCACCATGGGCCCTATAGCGCCTGGGAACTATAGGGTCCATGGCGCATTAGGTGCTATGGCCCCAATAGCACTTCTAGTGCACAGTGCGCAATAGGTGGTAGCACAAGCTTCAGCGCATGAGTATTGTGGGCGGTGTACTGCGCATGTCACAGCATTGTTCCTCGACATGCACCGGAGCAATTCCGTTGCACAAGGCGCAAGTGCGCGATATTCAGCCATAACATGTAAATGAGCTCATCAGCCTATCTGCGCCACACTGTGGATATTTGCATGTCATTACCGTTGCGCAACAGCTAATTTGCATACAATCCACTATAAAGGCGCCGCACAACAGCACAGGCCATGGACCGGTATTGCAACCATCTGAGGAAAGTTGCACCTGCCGTGGGGACAGCCAGCACAGCTGGATGGATGGGGTGGGCAGCTGCAGCCAGTAACCACATGTTCATGTCCACAGGTAGCAATATGTCTGAGCATGAGGATGGGGAGGAGCATGGGCCTGCCCGCGAGCACAGACCCAACTTTACAAAGGTGGAAGCCAATGCTCTATTTGAGGTGTACCTCAACAGGGAGCCATTGCTGAGTGGCACCACTATCACGCCACAGGCCAGGGCCGTGGCCTGGGTGGAGGTGGCAGTGGCCGTGAACCAGCAGGGCAGCCACCAGCAGTCTGCGCAGGGGTGCAGAAAGAAGATGGGTACCGATAAACGCTGGATAAAGGAGAAGGTGGCGGCCATACGGGCTGCCAGGATAGCCACTGGTGGGGGCCAAGCTGCTGTGCCACAGCTCATGGCACAAGAGGAGCTGGTGGCGGCCACCATGCGGTGCAGTGCAGTGCAGTTGAGGGTGTGCCGGGCAGTGGCTTCCAGACAGGAGGGAGCCCATCACTGCATGGTAGGTATGCCGGGGGGGTGGGCAGCTGGTATGGTGACACTAACACATCTGTTTTCCCTTACAGTACCAGCTCGCCAGCATGCAGTGGCACCTGCAGCTGCCGTGGGGGAAGGCCCAGCCCCGGAGGACCAGCCTTTCACCTCCATGGGAATCCAGGGGCCCGATCGGCTGCAGCACACCACCACCGTCCAGCCGGATGTCCTGGGCGTGGTGGCGGATGGGGCCCTGGCTGTGTTCCAGCAGGATGCCAGCAATGGCATGCTCTGTGTGGAGACACAGATCAGAGTGGGATCTGACACTGATGACGACATGGCCATCATCCTGGACAGTGGGGATGTTGTCGTGGGGGAGACACCCATACCTACCATCACTGGCAGCGAGGCTAGTAGCCTGTCGGCAGTGGAATAGCTGCCCACCACTGCCCCTGGTTCTGCTGTGTGCACAGGCACATCAGTGCTGGGTGGTGGTGGTACTGCAACTGCCCAGGCACTGGACAGCACACAGGGGCCAGAGGGGTAGCAGCAGCAGATGGCTGGGGACGTTGGGTGGGTGGGTGCAGCATCTGACGCCGGTGCACCTGACAATGACCTACCCCATGGGGACCCTGCTGTGCAGCGTCCACCTGAGTAGGGGGCCATGCAGCGCAGTCATACACCACTGGTGGGATGACGACATGCCCATGCACCCCTGGGTGCTGACCCATTGACTTAGCACACCCGATTGCTGCAGGCCTCCATGGAGCAACAGGTGCTGCTCATAGCTGGGGTGCATACACTCCACGCAGAGGTGTGCCAGGCAGCTGAGCAGTGCAAGAGGAGCACCATGCTGGTCCTGGAGGCCATACAGCACCTGCGGGAGGACACAACCGCATTCCTGGACTGCATAACCAATGCAATCTCGGTCGGCCTTGCGCCACTGGCTGCCACAGGTCATGGCTGTCTGCCAAAGTCACCGCGGAGTGCACTGTCCACCCCATGGACCCAGCATCGGGTGACACCCTCAGTGTCAACACCAGGCTCCACTATCAGCATCCCAGGCATGCCTGGGGTGGGCCTGTTTGGGTGCCTTCGGACCCCTGCGAGGACCCAGTCATGTTTCAGCAGTTTGACCCTGGGGGGACAGTCGCATACTCCCCCGTGGTCATTAAGCAGTCTGTGGCTGCCGAGCAGCCATGGTGCATCCTCCCCCATGTCTGTGGTGGTCATGTGTCCGTGTGGCGGACCTGATGTGCGTGCTGCTCTGTCTGCTGTCTGCTGCCACCACCCTGTGTGCACCTGGGCGATGTGTGTGTGTGCATGACACAGTCATGGCACCTGTGTGCCATGCCACAAGCTGCCCGTGTGCACACCCGCCCAGCCGCTGGCCCATGTGGCATGTGCATGATGATGGCAGCACAGCACTGGTTGCTCCTGTGCACCGGCACCCTGCACCTGATCCATGCCACGTGCTAGTGCCTGGGGCACGTGCCTGCGGGTGCCAGTGTGTCTGTGTGTGTGTGCATGCATGCGCTGCTGTACAGTGCTGCATGGTGTTGTGTGTGGCTGTGTGGCATGGGCCCCCCTGCCCCTGCCCCATGCCTGTGTGTGCATGCCCATGGCCTTGCCCGCCCATGCCTGTGTGCTGTGCCAATGTGTCTGTTCAGTGCATGGGGGTTTGTCCACCTACCTGCGTGCACCGTAGTGCTTTTGTGCGATCCTGTCCTGATGCTGACATGCCATCCTCAGGAGCTGGGGATCCCTCTGCTCGGGGAAGGGGCTGCTCACCACACCCCAGCCCATTGCCCATGTTGTCCCCACTGCTGTCCCCCTCTTCACCTCTACAGCTATCCCACAGTCAATGGCCATGTTGTACAGCATGCAGCAGGCCAGAAATAGGCCACAAGGCTTCGAGGGACTGTACTGTAAGGCACCGCCAGACCTGTCTAGGCAATGGAAATGTGCCTTCAGCATCCCAAACACATGCTCAATGATGTTCCACATGCTGGCATGTGCCTCATTGTACTGGTCCTCTGATGGGGATGACGGGCGCCGGTAGGGGGTGAGCAGCCAGGGCCTGAGTGGGTAGCCACTGTCACCTTTGTGGACAGATGTATGGTTAGCCTGGTGTCCTCTGTCACTGTGCCCCGTGCCCATCCCTGGCACTCCCGCCAGTGCACTTGCCCTGCCTGCCCTCCTCCCATGCCCTGCTGTACCCAGCTGCTCATGGTCTTGCCATACTCACCCACTAGGTGGCCCGTGGGGATAGCCCCACTCTTGAACCTGTGGCATGCTGCTGAGCTGTACCAGATGAAGGTGTCATGTGCGCTCCCAGGGTGTGTGGCACAGACATTGGTAATGTGCCCCCTGCCATCTCACACCAACTGGCGGTTGATATTGGGGTAGCCCTTCCTGTTCACATATGCTACCCCCTCTGGGCCAGGTGGCATGCAGATGCCCACATGGGTGCAGTCGATAGCCCCTAGCACGCCAGGCATTAATGCTACCCTGTGGAACTCCTACATGGTTGCTTTATGCAGCATGTGGCAGCAGGGCATTGAGAAATCATGTGAGGAGTCCTGACATGGCTGACTGGATTATGCCTGTGGTGTCCCCTGTTGGTCTCTGGAAGGTGCCCGTGGTGAGCAGGCACATGACGGCTTTCACTTTCATCTCCACTGTCAGGGCATGGCTCCGTCTAGTGGGTGCCTGCATCTCCTCACTGCACAGCTCACAGAGTTGCCTCAGAATTGCCCAGTTCAGGCTGGCCCATCGGCGCAGTGGTGGGATTTCCGCTTGCGATGCCGGTGACCTGGGTTCGGGAACGGATCCGGGTCGTCGGAGGGCCAGCCGGGGGGAGTAGGATTGAGCATCCGATGGACAGCTCTCCTTCTCCGGGGGGAGGGTGTGGGTAGTGCTTGGAGCGTTGGGGACTCCTGGCCGTGGCTGGGAGTTCTCACGCAGCCGACGCTTGACGTGGGGTTGGGAGGAGGCAGGGCGGACGCTGGCATCATTGCACGTTCCCGCCTCCTCTGGGGAGAAAAATGGAAAAAGGCGGGCAGGACCACCATAGAATGAAGCCCTCCCTGAGATTCGTATCGCCACCGCCGCTGCGGGACCCCAACCAGTCAAGCAGTTATGGGTTTGGGTGGCTCATGTGCCCCACCTCCAGCGGGTAAGCCGGGGGTGACTGAGGGTCCTCTGCAGCTATAGGCGGTGGTAGAGGTCTCCGGGGGCCATGACCAGGGTGGAGGAAGTAGACGGTGGTCCAGCCAGGATAAAGGGCAAATAAAAAAAAAAAAATTGCCCAGTTCAGGTGATACTGGCCCATGATCTCCGTATCAGTGTGGGTCACAAAGCTAATGCGGGGTCAGTACCACCAACGAGCCCTTCCATGGCCATGTTGCTCTGCCTCCTGCCTCCTCACACCCCTCATTATGGCCTCCATCTGGAAGACTGCACTGGCCATGGCCCCTGTTGTCCTGTCTCCCCTGGGCGTCCGGCTCCAGTGAACCGCTTGCCACAGTGGGGCAATGCCAGTCACTCTGCCGGGCTCCCTCCTGTGCCACCTGCCCCTGGCTTTCAGTCACCTGCAACCTCTGTTCCATGCCCCTGTGGATGCCTGTGTCGCTCCCTTCAGGGCCTGGTGGCTCCTTCTCTCTCTCACTCTGTCTGTCTCCCTGTCTCTCACACACTCTCTCTCTGTCTCTCTCTGTCTGTCTCTCTCTCTTTCTCTCTCTCTCTCTCTGTCTCTCGTTCTGTCTCTCGCTGTCTGCCTGTCTGTCTCTCTCTGTCTTGCTCCCTCTGGTGCAAGTGCTGTCCCCCTGCTTGCTCCCTGTTTTATAGGCTCAAGTCTGCTCGGTGCATCTGGCTGTTGCTCCACACTTGTGCCATGGTTCGGGGGTTGAATATCGCACTGTGACGCATATTCATGGGGATGCTCCCTGCCCTTGCACATGCATTCATTACAGTTGCACATTGGCGCACTGCTACTTGCGCTGCACAATGGCTCCTGCTGAATATCGCTCCATGGCACATTTCTGCAGTTGCGCATGAGCAACCCAGTTGCGCCATGGGCAACAGCTGTGAATATCCAGGCCTAGGGATTCAAGCAAGAACTTGATAGGCACGGATTCCTTTTCCACATGGTTTTCCAGAAAGAATTTACATGTGTGCACCCCTTGATCAAGCCTAGTAGAAGTGTATAGGGATTCAATGTCAACTGCTAACTAGTCAAATTTCTGCTCCCATATCATTCCATCTTAGTTTCTCAGAATGTCAGCAGTGTCTTTTATGTACTATTCTAGATCAGGGACACACTTCTGTAGGAAATAAATCCACAAATGTCCCCTGATTCTCAGTCACAGACCCAACCCCTGACACAATAGGCCTACCTGGAGGTCTATTGCTGTCTTTATGTGTCTTTGGGAGAATATAAAATCCCAGAGTTCTAGGATTTTCTCTCCAAATGAATTTATATTCATCTTCTGAGGTGTCCCCAGGTTCAAGTGCTCCTCTGAGAATTTGATGTAGTTCCTTCTTAAACAGTATGGAGGGGTGAGAATTAAGCTCCCTGTAATTTTCTTTTTTATCTAATAGGGACATGAATATTTCTTTGAAGTGATCTTTTCCCATTATGATAATGTTCCCTCCCTTGTCTGCTGGCTTAAAGAGCTACTGATGCCTCAAAGAAAACTTAAAAAAAACATGATAATTGGGTACAATTCAACCTGCATTCAATGTATATTTTGTATATTTCTCCCCCACCCATTACTTATTACTAAGGAAAGTTCCATGAATTTATGATCTTTATCCCTCAGAGTTCCTTTAGAGTCCATCTGCCTCTGTAGCTTACTCCCTACTTCAAGTCACAATCCTCTGTTGTGACATCACAATCTGTTGCTATGGGAGTAACTGTGATACCACAAAGGAGTGCTCTGTGACTTCAGGTAGAGAGAAAGCAGCAGGAATAGATATACTGTTCAGGAGCAATGATCCTGTTTTCATACAAATAACCTCAGTAATAAATGAGGGGGAGGAAAAATATAGCACTAATGGGAAATACAAGCTGGACTGTGTCTAAATATTAGGTTTAGTTAAAGTTCTCCTGAACATGTAACCAACTCTTTTAATAATTATCTTTTTAGAGCCAGATAATGTTTTTAGTGCTAGGTGTTCTTGTTTTGTTAGATTATAGCTCTTGGGGGTCCTACCTGGTCTAAAAGTTCCTTAGTTTGTTTTATCGCTGTTTTTTCAAATGTTGTAATGGTAGTATTACTTTGTTTAATTAGCTCATTAGCATATAACAAATCAGTGTCCCTATTATAGTCCATTTTGACAACGCCCACTTAGGAAGAGTCAGTGGACTTGAAGCACTAGGACTAGTGTGGTTGGTAGCTCAGCCTGCTTCCATGTGTACATTGCCTTTTTTTTTATTTGATAAATTAAACTGTGATTAATTTTGACTTTTTTCATGTGTGGTCTATAAAACTGCAACAGCTCATTTGATTTGTGCACAGGAATTTTTAGTAGTCGTGGGAGTTCCTTTATAGGGTTGGCTGCCCTCTTTGCCTGTGCACCAGCCCGGCACTGTGTTTTCTTTGTGGACCATTCCTCTGAACTTCAGTGATATCCCCCTTGCCTGTCCAGTATGTTTGTATGCCTTGTTCCAGGTCTGACACAACACTATTGTGAGTGGGTTTCTAACTTTCATGGGGTCTAGGCTGCCCAACATCCGGCTTAACAATGCTCACACCAGCGAGGACCCACCCAGTTCCTGCTACTCCATAGACCTCCATGTGGAGGCTCATCCCTCTCTCTCTCTCCTGCTTCCCTCTTTCCCTCTTTACCCAGGAAGGCAAGCTGGGCTGCCCAGTTGTAGTGGTGCTGAACTTTAGGGAGGATGAGCCCTCCTTCCCCGGCACCTGCCTGAAGGGTAGTGGCAAGTGTCCTGGCAGGCTTATCTCTCCACATGAAGTGGTGAAACATATCATTCAGTCAGAGTAGAACTGATGGAAAAAAAAGCACAGTAGGTGGTAGTACCTCTCATTTGAGTAGCAGAGACGTATTACACAAGCTTTCAAGCCACAGAGGCTTATTTGTCAGGTGGTATGTGAACTGCATAAATCCCCCTCCTTGTTATTGTAATTGGTTCACACAGCACCTGATGAAGAAGCCTTCATAGTTTTCAAGGTATTATATTACCACCCACTGTTTTTTCTGCATTATTTCTATTTACAAGCAAACTGTATTGCGTATTTCAAGCATTTCATTTTTTTGCATCTTTTGTTTGTATTCCTCATCTTGATTTGACCCACCCACTACATCTTGCATTTTCATTTCCTTACAGCAGCCTCTGCTTTCTAGAGCAAAAACTGGTTATTTGTGAGTTTCCCTACACTGATCCCAGGAATCCCAACAGCAGGCTGCTTGGATTTTTCAAAAGGAATGAAGTAACACTGCTTTCCTACACCCCCCCCCCCCCAGGAAATAATTTTCCATTCAAGTGGTGAGTCTAACCTTACTGATGGGAAGAAGATCAAGAAACTCACAGGTGGATAGTCCAGTTTCCATTGACACTGCCCAACCGGGGGCACTGAGAACTGAACTTTAGTTACTGACATACAGATCAGTGCATAAGTCCACCAAGCTACAGCATGCTTGCCATCTTGGTGTAATTAAGCAAATAAGGCATAACTATGCATGCTTTACTGTGGGATAAGGGCACATCTTGGCAAGTGTTATCCCACAATTACACATACCCTGGAGTGTCTTATTGCAATTAAAAAAATGGCTTTCCTGATTTTTTAATTTAAAACCATGAGGTGAGGTTCAGAGAGTTAAGCATTCCTGACCTGTGCTGGAATAATCAGCTTCTCCTAATCACAGCACAGGATTTTCCCAACTTATTTTATAATTTCTTGTAAGTAGCCTGCCTATATGATAATGTAACAGGACTGTTGACAGTTTGACACATTCTGCAGAGCAACCTGAGCGGACATTTCACTCTTTCACTGGCAATGAAATTATTTTTTATTGTTCACATCTCTAACATGCATGGTAGTATCAGGTACCATAGTACTTTTCTTTATATGATAGGTAGTAGCTTCTTTGAAAGACTTGTTAAAGCTAGTGCGCTAGTCACCCCAGCTCTGAAATAGGTAGTAGTAGTAGTATCCCACGAGATACAGCCTCTCAGCTGGGATATCCAGGGTTAATAAAATGTAAATACTTTAAAAAAAATGCTTCATGACAATTTGTGTTTTATCCATGTGCGTAGTCCATCAACAAATTTATTAATGCACTTCAAGTTTAAGTGTGGTTTAAAACTGTTTTACAGAGCTGAACTACTGCAGGCAGGAACTGGTTAATTAAAAGAACATTTTCAGCAGCTTGATATGAATTTTGTTTTAGAAAATGCCATGCACTCCCGCTAATTAAATTAAAAAGCATGCCTGCAAGATAGCATAATCTTCAATTTGCTATGATGGCAGGCAGGCTATAGTACTCAGTTTAGTGTATGTGCCTTGGTCAGCAGGAATTGACAGTTTCTCTTTCTGTTAATTGCTAATTTGCCCTAACTCTGTTCCTGCAAAAATCAGATGTTAGAAACAGCAGATTTTGGAGTAAGTCGTTGTTTTGAAATGCAGCTCTGCTGCTCCTTGGTTAGTGTCCCTGTGTATCCGTTCAGTATTTACCCCTGTTTGGGAATTTTTTAGAATTTAGAACTAACTACCTACTTTCAACAAATATCAAATTTCAGAGATTCTGCAGTGGATAAAGACATTATTAAAAATGTAAATTAAAGATTCATCTGAATTTGAGGCTGAAAAGGCTATGAGCATGTTTATATATTTCCCCCCCCAAAATGGGGTACATTATTATCTCTCTTTGTAAGAGATTTAAATAACAGTTTTGTTGATATTTTTTGAACTGCTTTTTCTGATCTTTGGCTGTTCAGCAATCAGGGTGCCATCAGTGACCACCCAGTCCCCACTAGTTGGCTCACCTCCTGTTCTCTGTGGTTTGCCCCCCTACAGTGGGGTCCTCGGGTTGGGGAAATCCCCCTTACCTCAGCAGTATCTGGTTGGGAGGCAGATCAGTGAGTCGGGGCCAAGAGTACCGGTCAAGCTGCCATTCTGATGACCAAGGGGTGTTTCACCTTTGAGGTCTCCTGTGGTGTGGACATCTCTGGTATGCTCTGCATGACCCTTAACCCTTGCACCACAGTGAGCCACTAGTGGCTTCACCATTAGCACTGTCTCAGTGTATGCACCCCCTTGCAAGGGAGCAGTCACTAAGGCCCATTACTGTGGAAGGCACAGTGCCACCCACCCAGGCTGGTATGTATTGCTGAGCGACAAGACTAATCCCAGCCTGGCCACCCAGGTCATCTGTATGAAAGTGCTTCCTTTTGGTCATCTTGTTTCCTATAATTTTGTTGATTTTCAAGGTAGGTGCAGTGATGTAATAAAAGATTCCTTCCACCTCATAGTTTGCATAGAGTTACTTTTTTAGAGCAGCAGTGTAACGAAAATGGGCTAAAATGTGACCCCATCTTTTTTCTTCTTAATCAATGAAGATGTCTTCCAGTTAATTTTGTTGGTAAATTTTTCAGTTTTCATTATCATTTAAGAATTTAATGAAAGTTTTAAGGTAATTATTTCTCAAGAAAAAAAGATGGCTGCCCCATTTCTGCATAGAAATAATATTGAGGACCCGAGGAGGATACGAATGCAAACAAAAATGGAAATGTACAGAACATAGCATAGGAAGCATCCAGGAAACCCAAATCAACAATTTTGCCAATATTTTTCGTAACCATAGCAGAAAATGATCTTTTTGGAATAACTTTTTTCGTTGTACTGCTGCTTTAAATCATGAAGCTCAGCCAGTGGATTATTTAAATATTAACATGGCATGCCTTATACTGTAGTAGTGATTTTTCACGCCGCAAACAATAGCTTTCACCTATTGTCATCACAGGTACTCTTTTGTGCAGATTTTAAAGATTATTGTTACATTTAGTGCGTGTGAGTTGGTTGTGGTGAGGTCTGAGTAGTGACATGGCAAACAGAAGTTAGCACCAATTCACCAATTTAATTATTTTCTAATCATTCCAACCCCCCCCACAGTTTTGCATACCCATGATGATGTGTGCAGTGTTTTGAGACTTTTGATTGTATGTGTGTTTATAAAACCCACACAAGTTGAAAAGTATTTGCCTTCTTGTATCATTAATGCATCTTATATACCATTTGTCTTTTTTCACCATTTCAGTTTCTTCACCTCTTTTTACTCACTATGACAATAAAAAGGGGAGTTCAAATATACTTGTTCTCAGGCAGCTGAAGCAACAGTAATTGCCCATTCCTATGAGATTCATTTTGTGAACAAAAGGAGTTGCTAGTTATTAGATGAGAGTATTTTTTTTTGTTATGATACTGGAATCCCCAGGTGTTGGCTGTAGTTAGGGCATGGTTAAACATTGTCAGATTTCACCCCTTTTTATTAAGTTCAAGGGGGAAAACAGTGATGCACGCCTTTGTTGTCTTGAGTAGTGTATTGCGCTCAGCAAGTTCAAACACCTGCAGCTGGTATCCTCTCTCCTACACTCTGCATCTTATTCTTGTGGATTTTACTAGGAAAAAAAGTTCAGTTATTTCCTAGTCAGATGATGTGGGGGACATACAAACATGGATTTGCATACCCATGATGCTCTGTGCTGAGCATGAGGCTTTTAATTGTATGAGCACCACACAAATTGGAAGGTAGCTGCCTTCTTCTATTATTTATGCATCCTATAGTACATATTGTTCTTCTTTCTTATCAGCATTTCAGTTACTCCACCTCATTCTACTCGCTGCAACAATACAAAGAGGAGTGTCTGTAGACACCAATGACTGCTTCTTGAGTCTTGGCTCACTTAGTGGCACTGAGGATGTTTGCCTGGCTAAGAGCTACCATCCTTACCCTGGACACTTAAACTAAAGCTGTAGTTTTTTCATTTGATAGAAAGTCCCTATTTGGTGACAAAACAAAGGCATACATGAAAGAAATGGATGACTACAAAACCACTTTTAAGAATTCCACTGAGAAAGAAAAGGCCTCCCCTTCCTATAGGTCTCATGGAAGGGGGAGGAAGGGGTTACTAGTTAAGACCCTATGCTGTCTATGAGTACCAGCTTCAGAGAGGGCACTACAGAGGTAGAGGCAGAAGGGACTCCAGGCGTCCTGCATAACCAACCCCTAAGCCACAACCAAAACAATACCCCTGACAGTTTTGACAAGGTTGCCAATCAACCATTGTAGTGAGAGGAAGGCTGCTTCACTACTTCCAGAACTGGCAAGAAATGATCACAAATATGTGGGTCCTGGAAGTAGTCAGGGATTGTCTTTGCAATTCTCAAAATTTCCCGAACTGCAGAGGCCGAAAAACTTTCCAGATTACTCACCAACAGAAAGAATTCTTCTGGAACTGGAAGTAAAGAAATGACTGCAAGCAAAATCAGTAGAAAAAGTCCCTACCTCATAGTGAGGCAAGGGCCTCATTTTACGATACTGCTAACCCAAAAGAAAAATGGGAAATGACAACCAATTTTAGATTTAAGATAATTTGAACAAACATATCAAGAAAGAAAAGTTCAAGATGGGTACACAGGGCACAATGATACCATCCGTGCAGTCAGGAGATTGGTTGGGATCACTGGATATGAACGATGCTTACTTCCATATTCCAGTCAGACACAGCCACAGAAAATATCTCAGGTTCAGACTGGGAAACTGCCAGTATCAGTTTGCAACCTTACCCTTCAGCCTCACCTCCACCAGCGGTATTCACAAAACACCTATGCACTTGTGCTGTGGTGGCTGCTCACATGAGAAGGAAAGGTGTGGTGGTTTTTCCTTTCCTGGACCACTGTCTAGTCTCAGGAAAAAGAAAATAGGATGCAGAGGGCTCTATTTAACAGGTAATAAGCACCTTGGAGATCCTGGGATTTCTAATAAATCTGCAGAAGTCCTAGACTGTACCAGTACAGGTCCTGTACTTCACAGGAGCAGAGGTAAATACCCTGCATGGAAAGGCCTTCTGTCCACAGGAAAGGGTATCAAATATGATTGCCAGTGCAGAATGATTCACTCTGGGCCATCCGAGGACTGCAAGGGATTTTTTTGCAGCTACTAGACCACATGGCATCATCCACAGCCATAGTGCCGTGAGCCAGATTTCAAATGCAGTACATTCGGTACCACTTAAGGTTGGACCATCTGTCCAGGCTAGTGCCAGTCACAAAACATTTTGTACAGGCACTGGAGTGGTGGAAGGAGAAAAACAACCTCAGAGAGGGTATTCCCTTCCTCCATCAATCTCCTACCAAGGTACTCACAACTGATGCTTGCTTCCTAGGGTGGGGTGCCCACCTAGTGGACCTCACAGTAAGTGGTATTTGGAACTCTCAGGAGAGTGAGGAACACATAAACCTCGTAGAGATCTGGCCAGTACTGCTGGCAATGCAGTCATTCTCCTCCCAGCTACAGGGTCCTTCTGTTCAAACTGGAACAGACAACACCACAACAATATACTACATAAACAAACAGGGAGGAACAAAATCCTCAAAACTGTGCACAGAAGCTATGAGGATCTGGGATCTAGCTTACTTCTTGGACACAAAGATTTCTGCAGTTCATCTGTTAGGAAAGGATAATGTGCTGGCAGTCTCCCTAAGAAGAATCCGCCAGGAAAATCATGAGAAGACAGTAAACCTTCAAGTGCTGGCATCAGTCTTCAGAAGATAGGGAACACCAGACATAGATCTGTTTGCCTCTTGGGAGAATAATCAGTTTCCAAAGTTTTGTTGCAGACCACCGGCCAGGGACACAGCCCCAGAGGATGCCCTAGCCCTGGATTGGACAGGAAGGCTCCCGTATACCATCCCACTATTCCCACTCATACAGAAAGTCCTCATAAAACTCAGGAAAGAGCCAGCCACAATGATCCTGGTAGTTCCAGACTGGACCAGAAAGACATGTACTTAATGCTGCTGGTCAAGAAAATAGTGCAGCAGGAGGCTGGGAGCTAAAGCAGTCTCTCAGTGCTGCTCTTTGTACGTTTTTCTTGTTTTAACACTTGTTTTACTGTTTGCACTCCTCCACAGTGCTTTGGAGTCCTACCTCCATTTTACAGAAAGTAGGCAGAGCTGGGCAGTAGTTCTCTGGGTGTAACCTGGAACTACAGCTCAAGAGGGGGACCTCCATTTAACATTGTTGGGCACAGATAGCTAAATATAACATGCCAAAACCATGGATGAGTGGTTTCTGCCCGTCTTTTACAACTTTAAGGGCGATTTGAGTTTTTAAGGTTCAGTGACCTTGCCAGGTCACTTCTGGGTCACAGCTGTATATTTAAACTAGCCTTGCTGTGAGCAGGGTGAGTGCGGTGCCGCATGCAGTGACGCACATGTGGTGAAGAGGTGACACACTGGTAACACTAAGATCTTACAGTGGTAAGACTATGTATCAGTTTCCTATCCCTTTGCTTCATATGAGGTGTGTTGTATCTCCTGTTTAAAGTGTTTGAAAATACAGGGTAACATCTCATAGGCACAACATAACAGAACTGGTACTTGCACACTTTATCTATGGTGGAGCCAAAACACTGACTGTTAACACAGGCTGCTGACTGTGTAGTATATTAGCAGACTAGCTTGCAGGACCCCTGTACAGCTTGTGTTGTGTAGTCTGCAACTACAACTACTGCTCACCTAGAATGGCTGAAACAATTATGACTTTTGAGGGGGAAGTGAGTGTTAAATGTTCATCCTGCCTCACGTACATACTCACTACAGAAGTGATCACCCAGAAATCCTTTAAATGTGATAAACGCAAGCAAAATGATGAAATGTCACATGAAATTAGTCTTTTCAATACAAGACTACTTGCACTGGCATCTAATCAAAGGGACATGGCAACCAGATTACAGGAGAGATCAGGCATCACACCACTAGGGCTAGAACCACCATGGATGGCTAAGGGTCAAAATGAGCCTAATATCAATACTAATGATAAAGCAATTTCCCTCCCAGTGCCTCAGAAGGAGTTGCCAACTACATCAGTGCCTATGATTTCTAATTTAAATAACATACGTACGCCTAATAAAAAAGAACAAGGGAGGATGAAATCACAGAGGGTTCAGAAGAAGAGTGATAACCTGGTTCATAGCCCTAAAGTGGCTAAAAAGGGTGGAAGGCAGATAATTTCATCTTGCCTATCCAAAATCATTTTGACCCCATTAGTATACAAGCAGGGCAAAGTGTTCAAGCTCAGTCCACCTCCCAAGAACCTTGATAGTGTTTCCTCAAGGGACTAGCTGGTCAGACTCTAGTGAAAGGGCTGCTAATTCAAACATAAACACAGTTCAAGCAGCAACTATTATTAATAGTAACATTTCTGATCCTAGCTCCATTGCCTTCCACTCTTCAAGTGGTACTGTGACACACTCCGATACTCCACATCCTAGCATTAATACATCTACCCCAGATATAGAGGTTGCCATGGAAACAGGAAATAATACTACTCCTGTCTCAAGAGAAATAACTGTATTAAGGGATTCAATAGTCAAACACCTAGATCGGGCAATCTGCAATGTAGCCAAAGCAAATAGAACTTTATCATGTTTCAGTGGGGCGATGGTCTCTGATATTACGCATATGCTGAATGACATAGTGCATAATGCAGGGGAAAGTACATGCTGGTGCCAATAACATCTTCCATGACTCTGTAGCCAAAATAAAACAAGAATATGTCTCTTTAACTAACAAATTAGTGGACATGGGCTGTGATATAACCCTTTCAGAAATGTTGCCAATCCCAAGAGCATCAGAATACCAACTTAACAAAATAAAGCTATTAAATGAATGGCTACGGAAGTGGTGCCTAAGGCAAGGAATCACATGCATGACACATTGGGAGGAGTTCATAAATAGAAATGAGTTCATAGATAGAAATTTATAAGTGACATTGCAGAATGACTGGAAGAAAAAGAATGTCTCTTTGCAGATGACACAAAGATCTACTACAGGGTTGATACACAAGGTGGGGGGGGAAGGATGACAAGGGACTTGGCAAGGTTGGAGGAATGGTCAAATATATGGCAGCTTAGATTCAATGCAAAGAAGTACAAAGTAATGCACCTGGGAAACAAAAACCCATGGGAAGAGATACTAACAACAACAAAAATGGAGAGGGACCTGGGGGTAGTCATATCAGATGACCTAAAGGTGGGCAAGCAATGTGAGAAGGCAGTAAGAAGGGCTGGGGGGATACTGGGATGCATAGGGAGAGGTGTCACCAGCAGAAAACAGGAAGTTGTTATCCCTCTGTACAGACAGTTGGTGAGACCCCATCTGGAATACTGTGTGCAGTTCTGGAGACCCCATCTCCGCAAGGACATAGACAGGATGGAGGCTGTCCAGAGGAGGGCAACTAAAATGGTGCAGGGTCTGCACCAGAAGACATAAGAAGAGACTAAAGGATCTTAATATGTATACCCTCGAGGAAAGGAGGGAGAGGGGGGACATGATAGAAACTTTCAAGTACCTCAAGGGAATCAACAAAGTCCAAGAGGGTAGCATCTTTCAGAAAAAGAGATGTGCAAGAACAAGGGGGCACAATTTGAAGATAGAGGGGGGACAGCTCAGAGGTAATGTGAGGAAGTATTTTTTGCACGGAGAGGGTTGTGGATGCATGGAACGGCCTTCCTTAGGAGGTGATGGAGTCAAAAACAGTGGGGGAATTCAAGAATGCATGGGACAGACATAAGGCAATTCTAGTGGGGGGGTAGGATGAAGTAGGCTGTTGGTTAACTGGGATCTGCAGCTTATCCATTAGGTAGGGAAATGAGCAGACTAGGTGGGCCAAGCGGTCCTTATCTGCCATGAAATTCTATGTTTCTATATTTCTATGAACTCTTCTGCTGGGACAGGTTACAGCTACAGTAAGTAGAAGGGGCAGCACCCTCCCAGGAAAGCATATAGTTTCCTTTATTACCAAACATTTAAACTAGACCAATAGGGGAAAAGGTATGTACCACAAGCCTCTCTTGATACAAGAAAAAACCTGAATCTAAATAAAACCAAATATAGGGCAGGCACAATAACTAATCAACAGACTGTAATAAAGGAAAACCAAGGTAGCATGAAACACAAAAAAACCAAAAACAAATAACAAACTCAAGATTCTTCTTGTCAATGCTCGTAGCCTAATAAATAAAATAGACAAATTAAAATATATAATGACTACAAAAGAAATCGATATTTGTGGTGTAACTGAGACTTGGTTTAGAGATGAGGACTGGTGCACAGAGATATCAGGTTATACCAAGATGGTTAAAAATGGTAACGTCATGAAAGGAGGTGACATAGCACTATATATAGCGGAAGAGTTCAAGGTGCATGTTGTCCGGAATCAAGCAGATAACTATGATGAACTTATATGGGCCAAAATACAGCTACCCTCCAAGAGTCTTACTGTTGGTCTAGGATATCACTCCCCTAGCCTAGATAATGATGAAAACAGTGACTTTCTAAATGAGATAGAAAATATGGAAATTACAGGAGATTACATACTTATGGGAGATTTTAACTTTCCGGCAATACATTGGTCTACATTAGAGGGAGCAGGGCACCTAGAGAAATGATTCATTGACATTAGTATTCAGGATAACTTAGAACAACTAGTTAAGGAGGGAACGAGAGAAACCAACATTCTGGACATAACCTTTACTAATGTAGAAGAGGGTATAACCATACCCAAAATGTCCCAGCCACTTGGAGACAGCGATCACAAATCAATACAATTTGATGTAAACATATACGATAAATATATACATGGGAAAACAAACAAAAAAAAGACTACCATAAAGCTGACTATCATAGTATGAGACACTTTCTGTCTACATAGAATTGGGAAGATGAATTATGCAGCCTGGGACTAATGACTATCTGGGACAAATTAAGTCAGAAAATAAACTAATATATTGAATGCTGGATACCTGAAAGGAAGAAGTATAATAACAACTGAAGGGTGCCTCTATGGTGGCATAATAACATCAAGAGAAATATATGGGAAAAAAGAAACTATACAGTAAATACAAAAAAACAGCCTATAGAAGGTAACCGCCAAAAATATAAAAAAATAGTAAACAAAACTAAGAATTCTATTAGAAAAGCAAAACAGAATTTAGAAATACATTTGGCAACATCATCCAAGGACAATAAGAAAATATTTTATAATTATGTGAGTTCCATGAGAGGAAATAAATGTGGGGTAGGACTATTACAGGCTGACAAAGGGATAGCAAACAACAAGACAGAGATGGCATTAGAATTAAATAATTATTTCCTAAGTTTTACAAACAAAACATATCTGTGCTGATAACAAATACAGAAGATCTCACACTGTTCACAACACAAGAAGTAATTAATGTAATTAGATCTATTTAAGAAAACAGCTCACCTGGACCAGATGGCATTACTCCTAAATTCATAAAAGAACTGTCAGGCCTATTATTAGGTCCTATCACTCTTCTATTCAATGTGTCATCAAAAGAAGGTAAAACATTAACTGATTGGAATGAAGCAATAGTAACACCAATTCACAAAAGTGGTAGCAAGCTGGATGTTAAGAACTATAGACCCATAAGCTTGACATCTGTCATTGGTAAATCACTAGAAAGATTGCTACAACAGCGTATAAATACTCACCTGCAGCAAAATGGACTTATTGACATTACACAGCACGGTTTTTGCCCTGGTAGATCCTGCCTAACAAACCTTTTGCAGTTTTTTGTGCCTGTCAGCACAGCTTCAGACAAAGGTTTGTCAGTAGATATAGTCTTTCTGGACTTCTCAAAGGCTTTTGATACCCTGTCCCACAAAATTCTATTTGAACAACTGATCAGACTAAAATTTCATCCAAATATAATTAAGTGGGTTATCTCTTGGCTCGTAAACAGACAGCAGAGAGTCATAATCAGAGGACATATGTCTCCATGGGGACAGGTCACAAATGGGGTCCCACAGGGCTCTGTACTGGGTTCCACACTTTTTAATATTTTGGTCTCCACAATGCAGTCTTCCAGTAATGCCTGAATGTGTAAGTGCACAGATGACTGCAAAATTGGTGGAATAGTAAATAACCAGCATGTAACCCAGAGTTTCCAAGAAAATGTAAGTCACTTAGAAAACTGGGCGGTGGAGAATAAGATGCTTTTCAATGAAAATAAATGCAAAGTTATGCATCTGGGTCATAATAATCCTGGAAACACTTACAGGCTAAACAATGTTATCCTACAAGAAACTACAGATGAAAAAGATCTGGGTGTCAGCATTACAGATAACCTAACTTTTGATAATCATACCAAAAATACAGTTAGAAAATGTCAAAGCAACTTAGGATATATATTTAAAAACCTCAAACGTAGAGAGCCAGAGGTCATTATACCTTTATATTTTAGCCTGGTTAGGCTGCATCTTGACTATTGTTCTCCTTTCTGTGCCCCTAGTATGACAGGAGGAAAAAAGATGATCGAGAGGGTACAGAGAAGAGTGACCAAAAGAATTAAAAATATGCAAAGCTTAAATTACAGAGAAAGATTAAGTAAATTGCGACTATACTCCTTGGAGTACAGAAAACTCTGGGGAGATCTTTGTCTAACCTTTAAAGCCTTACAGGATGACTTAACCATGGAGATAATAGGTCTAGTTAGACATAAAGTTAATAACAATACAAGATCTCATAAACTCAAATTAAAAGGTGAAAGCAATAAAACACCTAAAAGAAGTCACTGGTATTCACAAAGAATAATCACCTCTTGGAATACTTTGACCAAAAATACAATCAAGAGTGATAATATGAATATGTTCAAAAAGAGACTAGATGAGTACATGGGTAGTACACAATTCTCTTTCCATCGTTAGAATCAAAATGGTGGTGAGTTCTCTATGGGCCTCCTGAACTTATATTTCCCCGATGAATCTATGAACCCTGTCCAGTAAGATTCCAGCTGCCACTGAGATACAATCTGTTGACCCTCTCCCAGGGCAGGATAACATTTCCTGACCGCAGAACACTGTGTCTGAGGGCATGTTTCCTGAAGAGCTATTTTTTTGTTTGAATCTATCAGAGGAAGTGTGAGGATTTTGAAGATTTCCAGGAAACCAACAACAAGAAAAGCATAATCCTCTAAGTGGAGGAGATTTTCATACTGGTGTGCCCCAAGAAAGATAATCACAATCCAGGCAGGGCTGTCTTCAGTTCAAGACTACCTGGGACACCTACAGTCCTTAGCATGAGACCTTCAACCTTGAAAGTACAACTGGCTGCTATGTCAGCCTACACATTATCAGGAAAGGACCGGACCTTGGCCTCACTATCTGTTTTTAAAAGGTTTTTCAAAGGCCTCAGTCATATGCATCCCCCTGTAAGGGAACCAGTCTCTCCATGGGACCTAGACATCTGTTTTGCCCAGCTGATGGAGGTTCCTTTTAAGCCTATGGCTACAGCTGAATTAAAGTATGTCACATGGACAACAGGTTTCTTGATATCTGCCAGGATGGTAAGTGAACTGCAAGCCCTTTGTACAGATCCAAACGACATAATATTCCACAGCAATGAGGTAGTCCTCAGAACCAATATGAAGTTCCCACCTAAGGTGGTGTCAGAATTAAATTTAAACCAGTCAGTTATCCTTCCATTTCTCTAACCTGAACATTCCAATACAGTTGAGCAAAAATTGCTCTGTCTGAATATGAAAAGAGTACAAGAGCTCTACATGGACCATACAAGGGATGTCAGGTCCAAGAGCACACAGCTTTTTGTTACCTATGGAGGGTTTGGCAATGGTAAGCAAGCAGGTAGAAAGACTATCTCTCATTTGGGTAGTTTTCTGTGTACAGTTCTGTTATAAAAACATGGCAAAGTAGCCCCTAGAGGCCTAAGAGCACATTCCACAAAGGGCACCTCTACCTCTGTGGCAGCCACAAGGGGCATTCCACTCCAAGGAATTTGTTAAGCAGCCACTTGGAAAACAGTGCACACCTTTACAAAGCACTACTATCTGGACATACAGTCTTGGATATATGCCAATTCTGAAACTGCTGTTTTGCAGAACATTTTCCTAAATAGATTTTAGACCCATCCTCCCAAGGTACTGCTAGCGAGTCTGCTATTTTTAAGGCATTATTGATGGATTCTTGTTGTTTGAAGAAAACATTACTCACTGTAGTAATGCTGTTTCTTCTTAAGTAACCATCAATGGAGCCTTAGAAACCCTTACCCTGCCTCCCCTTCTAGAACCTGAAAATAGGTTCACACAAAAATCGGATCTTATTTAGTGATTGCTTGATCATTTCTTATTGCAATTTTTCAACAGTTTTGAAACTGTGATAATTTCAATTCTATATGTTCTGTCTGCTACAATTTATTTGGGTTTTTAAAAATGTTGAGAACATTTTTGAGGTTTTTAGTTGATCTTTTAGATAGTATAGGGGTCATTGCTCCTCTGGTTATAGAAACACATCTGACATTAAGCCAGCAGGGGGAGCATGATCACAGTACAGAGTTTGAACTTGTATTCCATATTATATCATTTGCATAAAGTTCTGTCTCTGGGGCAGCACACTCCAGTGGATTGATGCTATTTGTAAATCTCATTGATAAATCCCTGAGAAGAAACAGCTTTACTACGATGAGCAACTTTTTCTTCAAGACTGGACCAAAAAGATTCCAACACCCGCAAGAGAAAGCAGTAAGAAGACAGCAAGTGGAAAATATATATGAAAAGACAGAAAAGGGGCAAAGAAACATTAGGGACAGATAGAGGTGTGTTGATATGTCTGGATAACACAAGCCCTATCTAAATAGCAAATATCAAATTTGCATTTTTAGAAGCAAAATGTTGCTCAGTGGGAGAGTTCTCCTCCCAAAGAAATAGCAAGCATTTGTCAATGCTGAATGTTATCTTGCTGGCATTGGCATTGGTAGTGCAAGAGTTAGAGAGATGCATAATAGGAATGGCAGTGAAGTATCGAACTGACACCAACCCCACTCCCACCCTGCAGAGAATGACAGGCATTGGGGTGTGCCTTTGGGTCATCAGCCATAACGCTCATGCCATTTCTCCTCACCCTACCCTGCAGACACTGACAAGTTTTGCATTGTGCTTTGGGGTCTTTGGGTCTTACGCTCACCCCGTTCCATAAGGAAATACGCTGAGATGGGTGCAGTATAGGAGAATGGGGTGAACTTTGGGGCCAAAGAGTCCAATGCACACCTTGATGCCTGTCACTGGCTGCAGAGTGGGAGTGGAATGGTGTGAGCATTACAGCCAACAGTCCCAAGTCACATCTCTGATGCGTGTCAGCCTCTACAGGGTGGGGCATTACAGCTGGAAACCCTAATGTCCCAGGCGTTTGTTGGTATTTTCACTTCATATTTTCAACATGGGCTTTTTGTGACCCCACCTCATAAACAGTGGCACTATCAGTTCATTAGCCAAAAGGTGATTTTTCACAACGACTGCGCCATTTGGTGCCACAGGTGCGAAAACATATTTCAGGCAGGATGTGAAAAATGACAGCTGTACTGTTCATGTGGAGGTGTAAAAAAATGGCAATGTTGAAAATCTGGAGTGAAAATATGAAAAATTGATGAAGTCACGAGCGTGCGTAGAACTGTGCAACGCACGCCCGTAACACAATTATTTATTTATTTTTTTAACCAGATTTTCAACATAGACATTTTGGGACCTCTGCTCATGAACAGTGTTAGTGCCATTTTGTTAATCTGTCCTGAACATTAATTTCCCACAGCGACCACGCCATTGTGCACCACATGTGCAAAAACACATTTTGGGGAGGATTTGAAAAAATGACAGCTGTACTGTTCATAAGGAGGTGCAGAAAAATGGCAATGTTGAAAATCTGGAGTGAAAATATGAAAAATTGGTGAAGTCACGAGCGTGCGTAGAAACTGCACAATGCACGCCTGTATCGCAATTATTTTGGTGATTTTTTAACCAAATTTCAACATAGGGATTTTGGGGCCTCTGCTAATGAACAGTGTCACTGTCATTTTGTTAATCTCTCCTGAACATTGATTTCCCACAGCGACCACACCATTGTGCGCTGCATGTGCGGAAACACATTTCGGGCAGGATATGAAAAATTACAGCTGTACTGTTCATAAGGAGGTGTGAAAAAATGACAATATTGAAAATCTGGAGTGAAAATATTAAAAATTGTCAAAGTTATGAGCGTGCATGGAAACTGCGCAATGCAGGCTCGCAACACAGTCATTTTTTGGACTTTTTTCACCAAATGTGCAACACAGGCTTTTTGGGACCCCACCTCATGAACAATAGCACTGTCGTTTCATTACTCAGTCCCAGAAGGTGATTCCATGCAGTGACCATGAAATGAACTTTTGGGGCACAGTAATAAGATGACAATGCATGTGTTTATGAGGTGGGGTCCCAAGAACCCCATGTTGAAAATTTGGAGCCAAAATAAAAAAAAAATGGCTGAGATATCCACCTAACTTGAAATCCCTCATACTGATGCCATTATACAGCTTACTGGCATTTCTTCATTTTGCAGTTTGGCTTTGAAGAGTCCAGATGTGTTCCCTGTCCACCGAAGATCACAGTGCTGGACCTCTGGAGGTAAGTATGGGGTGAGAGTGTGTGGGAAGGTGGGGTGTGCAGAAGATGAGTGCGGGTTGGGGGAAGGGGTGCTGTGGACAAGGAGGGACCATTTCCTTTTTTTCGGGTACAAAAAAAAAATGGACCTCACGGGACCATTTTCTTTTTTTACAGGTGAAATAAAACAGATGTTGGGCCCCACGACTTTTGGGGAGGTCATGATGTTGGCCACACTGGGATGTCCCAGTGTGCCTGCATAATGTGGGAGGTGTAGCAGACAGCCTGTGTCTGAGATTATGCCCCGATGTTGGCTTTCTATGGGGCCACCGCCACCATGTTTATTAAAATGTTTCACCAAGAAAGGCACGTACGGGAGGCGTGTCATCTGTGCAGCTGCATGATGAGCTTGTCTCTGATTGCAGTGGCACATTTCTTTCAAGTTAGTGGCACTTTACATAATTCTTGTGTCAGCACTAGCATGCTGGCTAATTGGGGAATGAGGGACGCACCTACTAAAGCATGCCTTGCATTCGCCAACACTGACAAACCTCTGCATTTCTGCTACTACCACAAGATGTTGCTTGTGCATGCAAAAGACAACTTAAAAATAGGGTTATTGTGGCATACAGGCATACACAACTAGACCAATTAATGGCAAGAGAGGAGATAAATGCTGTATACATTCCCTTCCTGTAAATCCATCAGTGATACAATCTAGGAAGCACAGCTAAAGATGAATGCAGTTAGACATGGTGTGTTCATTCATTTCAATGTAATCTCATTTAGTATCATAAACATCCTGAGGAAACATCTTAAAGAAAGAGGGCTATGTCCAAGCTATCATTTAGACTGTTTGGTCATAATGCTTTGGAAGTGAAGATCCAGCAGGCTTCTCTTTGAAGGAGTGCCCTAAGTCTATCACCACCTTGGTGCAGACCCTTCACATGGCCGATACCCAGAAAGAACAAATGTTTGGGGTCACTATTGTAAAACATCTGAAAATGACAGCCAAATAAACATCTGTAAGAAACATGTTATTTAAAGTTGGGAAATGAAATATTGTTAATATACTTTTAAATAATGGTCTTTAAAAGTACTGCATGTCTCAGCAGACCCCACCCCCCAGACAAAGGCTTGTGTTTGAGTTGATGCACTAGAGTTTGCAGCTGGCTGTGCTTTCTTCTGTTCCTGAGCTGAATAAATGTCACATCATATCACCTTCTGCTGCCTTTCTGTGTGCTGTGCTTCTGTCTGGATGCCTGGCCAAGTTTTCACATCAGCATCAACCTGCTACAGTAAGTGCAACAAGCAAGTGCTTTTGAAGGTTTATTGGATGCTAGGCTGCCTTGAGCCCTGAAATGGGAAGATATTCTGGCACCTGGCTTCATAGACAGGGCATATAGAGTCAACCCATGCAGAGCTCTGGTTGTGCTCACACGCTCCAGCTTGAGGGACCAAGCTCTGATGTTGGCTAGGCAGGTGAATGAATCGGAGGCAGGGATGCAAGAGCCCATCTTCTACTGTGACAACAGTCCCTCTGGTTCCACAAGATATGTAGCTTTTTGTTTTAACTGTGGGATGGTCCAGTTCAGCCTGTTGACACATCCTGAGGCCTCTTTAGGGAGGCTTGCTATACTTAATTAATGAAAGTCTGCATCAGTAGCTATTATGTTTTATCAATCTCAAGATTATTCAGAACAAAGTGCATGACTATGAGCTCATTTTTTTAGCCACTTACAATGTACATATTTCCTACAATTTCTTATTGTTATAGTGCCATGCTTCCTTGATTGCAGATGTCTCATTCTACAAAATTATATGATAGCAAATATTTATTTTTAGCATTCTGTAATTTCCCTCCTAATGTCATTACAGCTGTACATCAGTATAGGATTCTTAGAGCAGCAATGCTTGTGATTACTCGCCTAATGGTACTGCTCGTACTTGTACTCTTTGCCATGGTTTGTATTTTACACAAAATCTAATAAAGTAAGTTTCAAAAACTATACTGTATCTTGAGAAGTAAAACAGAATCACAAGCAGCAGTTTCCAAAACATGAGGATGAATTTAAGGAAGTACTCCATCAAAGTACTGAAAAAAAAACCCTTTACAGGTGAGTTCATTTTTTTTCCCAGTCAAATTCAGGGGATGCCTGGGAATCTGGTTGCATGTGCCACAGAGCTTGTACTATGGCCTCATCAAACCCAGGTCTTAGAAGCAGCAGTGGATAGGTCCCCAGCTTCTCTTCCAGATTCAACTTGGGGCTGGGGAAAGGCCCTCCCCAAAAACTGTTCACGGCATCTTCATTAGAGACAGGAAATGCCCTGCCAACGCAGGACTCACTTGATGAAAGTGAAGGCAGGATTTTCGGGTTTCTAGACCTGGACTCACTTCTAAGATGCATGACCTGGCATTTTTGTATCTCATATTGGAGAAGCTTCCAGATGGAACATGGATTTGTTTTTTGACAAAAATGCTTTATTTCTTAGGTGTGGGTATTCCTAATAAAACAAACAAAAATAGACTGGCACCAAGCATTGGGGTCAGTGCACCATTTTTATTATATGCTAAAGTGCTGCACATGTGAGAAAATCCATCAAGGAAGTACAATAGCACAAAAACTTATCGGACGGTGGCAAAACAAGACTGCCAGGGCTGTCAACTCAATCGGTTTTGCCTTAGCTTTCTCAAGAGCATGGGAAGCTGCATCTACTGTAGTACTGTTTTAAAGTAAATTCTTATAGTGACAGTGTGCAACAACATGGCAAAAGAACAGTTTCACACTTTTGTCATTAAAATCACATACTCCAAATCAAACAGTAGATGCATTCTTGAATGCAACTGAAATTACTAAAATGGGTTAGAGAATAAAGAGCTACAGTATAACAACTTTTACTGTACAGCCCAGAAAATCTTGTTTTTGTGCTCATATTCAAGAGTAGAACATAGTGCCTCACAAAAGTGATGGCTTGCTGGCAAACCTGTGTGCCTGACTGTTCCCTCATAGTGTCACAGCCTGCAACATCAAAAGTATCTGGAAAGAAAACCAAAAAGATAAAATAATTAGCAGACAGTGATATATTTTAGAAAGAATTATGACATTATTAATCATTGTTTCTTCCTAATAAAGGGCATATGGGGATGTTAGCCCAGTATCATTCATGCTTTAGCTAACTGAATAAAGGTATTCTGCAATCCAGCTTATAGTGTGTGCCCATCTCCTTTTTTAAAATTTTTTTTCAATTTTTTTTGTTTTACTGTCTATCCGTAGTTGGAGCACCTTTACAGGTGGAGGAGTGAATTCTTGTTCTCTGTGATACTTAATTCTGATTCATATTTTATCTTTTTAAAAGTGAAAAACAGAATGACCACTATACTGGTGTTGCCCCTCAAAAATGTGTTTGTTTACAGTCCTTGATCAACTCCCAATGCATCTTTCCTGGACTTGGGATCACCCCAATCCAGTCTCGTAATACAAGGTGCTGTAGGAGGATAGGAGACTATTGCATCAATAGTGACTGCACTGTTTGGGGTGTTCCCAATATTCAGAAAGTATGCAGTAAGAGTTGATGAAGGATTTGGAATGAAGCAAGCTTGGGTATAATTATACCATTAGTATATATTTCAGTTCTACTAAGAAAAGAAGCAGATTAAGCAACCAACAACATCGATGAGTTCTAGAGGAGGTAAGCAATCATAAAGTGTGGGTCTTCAGCTAGAAATAATGTGATGCAAAAAGGGTTGACAGTGTTCCTTTAAGCGTTATGAGTTCTCTAGTCAGAACATTTCTTCTGGTCAGTAAGGAGCGCCTAACATTTTTATTGATTTTTTTTTTCACTTTATCATTTGTTAACTGAGTAAGCATACTGGACTACAGAACCCTTTTTTTAGGCATGTCCCAGATAAATGTCACAGGGGAAATTTTATAAATATATAAATTAACATCAAATTATACAATGGAATAAAAACATTCTGGTTGGCCAGTGCTGACCTTTAACAGTTCTGTTACCCCAGCACAACATCATGTCTATTCAAAAAGCAAATAAAAATGTATTTTAAAAAAGTATTTTTTCACCTTTTTTTTTTATTTACAAGCAAACCATTTTATAATTGCAGTAATGCACTCCTGGTCATGTGTTGTGGAGATAATGTCACTTCTCAGGTATTGGACATACTCAGCCTGCGGCCTCATGCCCAGCCACCTAAGACATGACATTATCCCAGCACGACACATGCCTTGTCATGTATTATTTGCTTAATTGGTATCTCCATTAGTAATAGGCAGGGAAAATAGGGCAGACTAGATGGGCCTACCGGTCTTTTCCTGCCAACACATTCTATGTTTCTATGTATCTCCATCACCTAGGCTCTATCTGCTCTAGTTGTCTGTCTAAACTTGATATCATCATCTCTTGATTGTCATCATCATCTCCTGCTTGTGTCATCATAATCTTTTGGTGTGGAAATAATTATGATGTCACATCCAGAGGACTGTAATGTCAGATGCAGAATATAGGACTTATAAGCTGAAATTAGTCTCAGCATTATGTTTTTCCTAAGTTTACTCTGTAATGTCAGGGGTTCTTTAAATCTAGTGAGTGTCTTACTGACTGAAAGGCTTACTAAAAAAAAAAAAGAAACCACTGACTTAGGTTGCACATGTGGTGTTAGGACATATGCAGTCACTGGGCAGCCAGCCACAAAATGCACGACAATCAAAAGAGTTTGTGCATTCACCGCAAAGTGGCTGCTGTAAAAGACTGCACAGAATGACTAAAAAGTCTTAGCAAAACTTTAATTCATTTTGAAAACTGCAGCAAGTGCAACAGTAAAACAGTCAATACAGCGCCAAGTTGCAAAGTAGCAGCGTACCAGTACAGAGCCATTCACTAGCACAGACCAAATGCCCAGTGTTTTGCTCAGCAGGTCTTCGTCAGGGGGCTGGCTTTGGTTTTATAATGTCCCAGTTTAAATGTCCAGAATTTGTTTACTGAGATCATGTGGTCAGTAATTCAAAAATTTAAAGGAGAAATCTCCTGTGATAGTTTGCCTTATCATCCAAGAACCCCAGGAGGTATTCCAACTTGTGAAGCACAATCTTGTTTATTACCCAATGAAAAAGAAACAGTGCAAATATCACAAAACTCTATTATCTGATTTACAATACTAATCTAAATGTAGGTGGTCGCCTAGACACTGGTTACTTCAAGCCCCACCTACATAAGGCGGGGAGCTGGCCAGGGTTCTAGATGTGTTCAGGCACTGAGGCTAGCTGGAGTCCCTTAAAGCTGCTGATAACTGCAAGAATATATGCACATGTACAAAGTCCATTGTCCACTTGGAGGAAGTGAAGTCAATCCGAAAGACATTATTAGGCCATAATTACTGGCGATCCTATTTATCAACCTGATTATGAGTGTCTTCAAATGCCGTAATAACCTGAAATCCAGTTATTATGGTGTTTGACACAGTAATAACTACAAATCCAGTTATTACGGTGTTTCAAACAACTTTCACTTTCCTGCACTTTTCCTCCCGTCTGTAGTGTGACCGAGCTGTGTTCGGTCTTCTAAACAGTATTGTACAAATTGTACAGAAAGAGCACTGTTCAGTATAAAAAACATGTCAGCTTTGTTCCTTCAACTTAGTTTTTTTAGTTTCCTGGAAAAGAAGCCACCGATTGTAAAGGAGAGCAAGTGACTAGGTGGCTTCAGAAGACTTGACACAAGTGTTACTGAGTGTTGCTACAGCATCGCTTCCTAACGCGTGCATCGAATGTTCTGACGCAGCCGAGTCACTCACTCTCCTTGCTCTACCCTCGCTGGCTTCATTCCCAGGAAACTAAAAAAAGTAAGCTGAAAGAACAAAGCTGACATGTTTTTTATACTGAATGTGTCTTTCTCTACAATTTGTACAATATTAAGAAGACCGAACACTGCTAGGTCACGCTATAGTCAGCGGGAAAACTGCAGGAAACTGATACTTAAAGAAAGCCATGCACCTGCAATTATAAAAAAGAAAGACTAGGCAAGTGTATATTGATGGATTTTTTTTTACACACCCTCAGTGTGTGATGAACACATAAACCTATGAGTCATGACACACCTTGAGTGTGCAAAACAAATCCATAATACACATTGCCTATCCATTATTCTCTACGTAACACACACTTACTCTGTCACTACAGGGCTACACATTATTTACAGGTGCATGTAATAAATAGGGCACTTCTCCCAGGGTCCCTAACCTGCAGGCACCCTCTACACATTTATAACTGCCCTCTAAAATATATGCAGTGTTTACAGGCCATCGTAAAGATCACTTTGACTGCAGCACCCAGAGGCAGACATTGTGCTATAGTGTTACAGTGACCCACCCTCTGCTGCTATGCGATCTGTTGTTGCTCTCTCCCATGGGATTCCTACTTTACTCAGGTAACTCTCCCCAGTCTCCCTGCAACCTACCCTCTGCTCCAGCTTACTGTGAGGTAAAGTTACCTGAGTCATCCCAGGGCACAGATGCGAACCTTTGTAGGTGACACCCGGCATACATGTGTGACCCAGACAGTCAGAGTAGTCTTGACCACTGCATCTGGAGGATTTCTCCTTGACTCCTCCATGACTCTGCATGTATGGCCTGAGGCTGCCACCCTCCACCACCAGGAAGCCTGGAATAGGTTCTCATGAACCTCCAGGCAACTCTCTTCAGGGGAGACCCTCACTTCTCCACTACTTCCTTCTTCTGGGAAACTGTAGAGCCTCAGTACTGTCATCTCTTGTTGCTTTGTACTCTCATCTGTTATTAGCTCTCTCCCTCTCTGTCTCTTCCTCTCTAATCTCTAATCTCCTACTGTGGTACCTGCTCCATCTCTCTCTCTCTTTGCTGCCATTGGCCATACGTTCCTACCCCTTCCCCACTTGGGGAGAGGGTAGAAGAGGCTGAACTCTAAATCTGGTACCTCTCTTCTCAGGCACCATCTCCACTCCCATTTTATTGGGGGTGGGCAGGCCAGGCAGCAGCCAGCATCACCTCAGCCACTGAGCACATGCACAGGGCATGCACAATTATTCAGCAGCCCAGCATCACCTCAGCCACTGAGCACATGCACAGGGCATGCACAATTATTCAGCAGCCCAGCACTGCTGGTAGAAGGGAGGCTGTATGAGGGGAAGGCATATGAGAAAAGGTTGGCAGACCTTAACATGTCTACACTGGAGGCCAAAGGGGAATTGGAGATATGACTGAGGCATACACGTTCTTGAGAGGAATTAACAAGGTGGACGGTAACTGAAGTCACTGGTCACCACTGATGTTTGAGTAACTACCTCTGCTTTGTGGGTTGAGGGGCATAGGTCTGTAAAACTCCTGATTTGGCAACTTGTATCCAATGTGCCTACCTCCAGATAAAAGTTTAAGTGGGTCCGGTGTAAGTATAGTACCACTCCTTTGGATGCATTACCTCCTCACCTCCCCACTGGATCAACCCACCCATTAACCAACTCATTATAATAACAGTCCCCACAAAGCATTCAGCATATCACTTTAAAATATTAGGTGCTCAGACAATGATAAGGAACAAATAATGTTTTATTTTTTTATATTGGGTCAGGCTTCAGGCACTAAAAGGAAAAACAGATGGGGTTAGCAATAGTACTGCATAGTCCCTGACTGGTCCTTTAATGCCAAACTAGGCCCTGCCTCCAAAATCAACAGGGTTGCTCTTCAATCACTGTACTAAGCACAGTCAAACAATAACTGTAACCCAGGCTGTGCTTCCAATGCCCTTCCAGGCTTAGCCAAAAATATAGTAGCCTGCCCCAGAACAACACAAGCACAGTACTTTGAAGGTGTATTTTTCAAATGGAAGACTGGCACTGTTGGGGTGCCTCAGAGCTCAATACTTGGACCACTTTTGTTTAGTTTATTTACCAACTGTGTGTCTAAAGCTTGTCAGTCTGTGAACATTTTACTTCACGCAGATACCGCAGTGGTCTGCCTGAGGTCGTCCGACACTGACAGTCAGAACACACTTTTGCTTTTTGGTGCTTAACTGTAAGAAAACTAAAACAATGCTATTTGTTAGTAAGAACTGGATTAGAGCTAATCCAAAATGGGATATTTTTGAGAGCTAACCCAAAATGGGATATTTTTGAGAGCTAATCCAAAACAGGATATTTTTGATAAGCTGGCCAAAAATTTGAACAAGTTAATGTGTTCAAATACCTTGGTGTTTACTTGGATCACAATTTGTCTTTTGTACCACATGTGGAGACTATAATAAGGGTAATCAAGAGCAGGATAGGTGTTTTATACAGAAATCCTAACAATTTTACTGTGGAAGCCAGAGATCTGATTGTATCCAGTTCTAGACTATCTATTGTTGACTAGGGACATATTTTTCACTCAATAGCATGTGACAGTGTTCTTGATGGGGATAGAATTATATTTAATAAAGCTTGTAAATTTGTTTTGGAAAGGGGCAAAAACACATATAGTTGTGATTTGTATCAGTCAAGTAATTGGCTTCCTCTGCATTTGAGAATAAAATGCTGCACTTGTCTGCAGATTAAAAAGGCTGTGTTGGGAATGTCACCTACAAAAATAAGAGATTTTTTTTGCTGGTTGTTGTTCTATATAATACAATAAAGGCAGTTAGATGTAATTTTGTCAAACCTTTCCATAGGACTACCTTGGGTCAAGATTCCTTCCGCATTAGAGCAATTGAATATTTAAATCGATTTACCCAGTGATATCTTCCATTTGACTAGATTTACTCTATTTAAGAGTAAACTACAAGGACTGTTACAGGAATTTAACAAATATAATTGTACTGTACATAAGTATTTTTATTGTATGCTATGCATTTTGTTGGTCTTTGGTATTGTATATTGTTTGCACACTGTGTGAAACCTTAGAAAAATGCACTTTTAACTCAAAGGTGTTTTCTAAAATGTAAAATACTTCTGAGTTTGGCCAACTGTACCAGAGGGCACTACCCTTGCCCCACTGGTACAAGTGTATACTCCTTTAGTTATTACCAGGGAATTTCTAGTGCTTCATTGGGTACCTAGCCATAGAAACAGTGTCGGCCGATGATGGGTGTTGTTGCCAACAGTGATGCACTTAAACAAATTAAGCAAGCAGTGCCTTGCTGCAACTTAAACCCCAAATCCAAAAACTCTTACCCAAACAGATATTTGTAAATCCTGGCAAGATGGTCTAGCACATTAAATAATTTCCCAAACAGCTATGATGCAGTGCTGATGCAGGGCAAGTCCTAATTTACTCACAGTTCTCCAAGACCAGGGGACATCCATCAATACAAAGGGGTGATGACACAATTGCAGCGAGTCCCTCTCTGATTGGCTTCACTCTCTCCCTTCTCTCTCTGAAGGCCTTTGGCATTAGCTGTCAAAACAGGTGTTTTCTCCAGTCCCCATCAGGTCTTTCTTACGCACACTGGGCAGCTCTTACTGTGAAAACTGAGCCAGGTCTGAGCAATACACCATGTCCTGGTATCCTGTCCCTAGTGATACTGTGACTAACGGCAGTGGGCTGTGATGTTGGCTGGATGGCTTCCCAGACTAACCCTGATCACAGTTCCAGGCTGCAGCGCAGCCAAGTCTCTTAAATTATTTATTTATTTTAATTATGTTTTACCATGAAAGTGAACTGCATCGAGAAAACCCATTTTCAGTCGTGCCTGGGGATTTGGGGTAGAATATAAGGAAAGCAATACACAGTACAAACTTAATACATCATATGTATGAGATACATATCGGGTTGCAGTAGAACAACACATTTACCTCCAGTAGTGAGTGGTAAAGACCTCTCAAGAGTGATAAAATCACATTAGTTATGACAGTCTTACCACTTATGTGTGGAGATGAATGTGTTTTTCTACTGCAACTCATTTTGTATTTGATATATACCACACCATTTGTAATGCTTTTACTAGTGTTTTACCTTGTTTTCTCTTAAAACTGTGTTTCTTTTCATTCTATGTTCTTTATCTGGCCCGTTGTTCTTTGCATTATATTTCCAGATTCTAAGTGGGTATAACATATTCTCAGAGTAATTGTGTTCTAAGTGAAATAAATTATGTTCTACTTGAGAATAAATATTTATCCAAAAATATAGAGAATAGTGGATGGGCAACTATGCACAACCAGTGTTTTGTGCCACCAAGGGGTTCTGATTTCCAGTGACCTCGAGAGTGAAGCTCGAATGGTCTGTGGGAATCAGAACCCTGAGCTGGCACAACACATTGGCTGAACACAGAGATGACCATGCACTATTTTTATAGTGTATGGTGCCCCCTAAGTAAAATAAATATAATTTTGACAGTTTTTAATTTTTTAAAACAGAAGAAAATGAATGTTTGTAGCCACGTCTAATTCAAGGGCTTAGGGCTGGTTGCTAGGGTGTGATGTGTGATTGGTAGGGAGCAGATGTACGTATGTTTCTAGCAGAGCCTTCTATTGGCTGTAAATCAGGTGTGGGAGGGATTTTTTTTTAAATTGTCGGCTCTATCTCTCACTTAGCAAAGAGGATGTCGGCTATGAGGATGACAGTTTTATTCCATAAGCTTATTTATATATCTGGTTGATTCTTCTTTTAAGTACTTTTTTTTTATAATTCCATGCCTATAGCTAATTGATCCTGCATTTTTTTTATTTTATCTGGTTGATCCTGCTATAGTCACAGGTTCGGGTGATAGTGTTGCCACCACTGCTGTTTATCTGGTCGATCCTGCCATTTTTGTGGCTTGCGTGCTAGTGCGTGGAACCTCTAGAGCCTTTCGAAATCTTGTTGTACCACAGTATGGTACAACCATGTTCCATGACCTTTTGAACTGTGGTACAACAACATTTTGTGAGCCTCTGATTTCCATGCACAACAAACTCTCACTATACAGTATAACATCATTTATTTGCCCAATTTGTTCACCACTGGTGTGGTATCTGTAAAAATTATCTTCTGGTATATATAGAAATGATCTTACATATGTCAAAAACATTTCCAAATACCATTACAAAAGAAACATTCGACCTCATGTTATAGCACAATTGGTTGAGAAATTTGCCTACAAACTCTCAACTAGTTTGGTTTTAAAAGCCAAGCATATGACTTGTAAATCAACTTACTGCTGGGCTAACTGATTTAATATTCTGGGACCATAAAATGTAAAGGAGCATTCAACAGTTTTTGGTTTTTGACAAGTTTTCCATATACATTTTCTCTGATGAACTATGTAAAGATTTGGAATTTGCTAATGTACGTAACGTATTTCTAAGTACTGTAGGTGTATTTATTTTTAGTACGTTTTGCACAAAAAGGGTAGTATTTAGATAAATCCTCTGGTGTAGAGACAAAGGGCTTGCTTCTCAAAGGTTGATGCAGGGCTTTCACAAGCCTTGCGTTAAACCCTGTCCTGCCCCGAACACAGTGCCTCACTGCATGCCTAATTCTCATAGGTCGTGCGCATTTGTGATACTTTATCTTCTTTATGGCAGCTTGCGCCAAATATTTGGTGCAAACCCTGTAAAAAGTTCAGCAAAGTTAGACCAGCAAAAACTGGCCTAACTCGTGGCATGCATCACATGGGATCAAGAATCCCAACTGCCAGACTGGGAATGCCACAAGCCCCATACACCGTGTGTTCGGTGCACCTGGGGTTTGCGGCATTCTATCTCCTTTGAGAACCTGGCCCAAAGTATCAAAATGCACATACACATCACAGTGATGAATTAGACTGGGTAATCTAGTAACTAATCTGCATATGTTGTCAAATGCTGTTGTATACTTTGTCATAACATTGTCAGGCGTACTATAAAGTAAGATTGAATTATATTCTAAAGTTAGATGCAGTACCTGTTTAGCAATAATCTTCCTGACTTCTATAGTAAGACTTAATTGATTTCTGTATAAGAATCACAGTTTTCCATTAACCTTTTGTGACACCTTATTTATGTGATCTTCAGATGAAAGCATTTCGTCCGTTATGACACCCAGGTATCTACAGTTTTTAACAGACTCCAAGGGTAATCTGTTGGAACTAACATTTTTAGATCACTACCAGATGCATCTAATCTTTGTATTGACCCAAAGACCATCGACATTTCTATGTTTATTTCATTTAAAAGATGCTTATTTACCATAAGCCAATCTTGGAGCTTACTGTATATGTTTTATAGGTGTTCTTCTTGGTTCGCTCTTGTTTTACAAGTACCATATAAAACCGTGTCATCTATATACATTATGGTTGACACTTCACTACAAACTGTGGGTAAATCATTAACAACAATTGAAACAGGATCAGATCCAGAACAGAACCCTGTGGCACACCCAAGTCGATCCCTAGAAGCTCAGATAGGGACATAACTGCAGCCTTCAGCTTCAATTCAAACTGAGCTAGCATGCAATTACCTCCTTCTGTACAGTAGCAGGAGTTCTGCTTCTCTTACTCTTCCACTCTGTTTCTGGCAGACGCATGGTCTGCTTCTGCAGCAATACAGCAGCTGTGCTCTTTTTCATACTCAGATGCAGACTGACTCAGTTCTGGGACATCTCCTGCTGTTCACTGGAGAGTAGCAGCTCATGACTGGCTATATGAGCTGTCAGTCACTTTAAGCGGGTCTGGAGGCCTGCCACTCAACAGATGATTGGATGCTGCAAAGGGGCCTGAATTAATGAAGTGCACTACAAATTTGTAGACCCTTGTGGTTCTCTTCACATGCTTCTTTCTGATCCTGATTGGTTGACCAGTCACTCTCTGAAGCCATCACCATTCCAGCGCAGGTCAGAGGTGACAAGGATGGCTGCTGAAATTGAAATCCACAAGCAGTCTTCCCACAGTGTCTTTATTTCACAAAGTTTGGGTTGCAAACAGTATCACTGGCCCCAAACCAGTCCTATGTAGGTGAACTTACATGTTTGTTTCAGCTGGGGCAATGATCAGGTGATTTCCAGTTCATCAGGGACTGCTGCGGCACTGGCTGGCACCTTTGGTGAGTAAAAAACTGCAGAAAGCTTTAAAGGTAAGCCACCATGGGGGGAGGAGGGGAGTATATTAGGCTTGCTCACAAGGAACAAAGGCACAGTAACTAGAGGACCTGGATGGGCACTGGTGATGGTGGTGGTGGTGGTGGGTGGGGATTCAGGAGTTCTTCTCTGAAGAGGTGGTGGGAAAGTGCAATAGACTGCCTGAGAGGTGACTGAAGCCAAGACTGTGATAGGGTTTAAACCTGAGTGGAAAATAGGGAATAGTGCAACCCATGGGCAGAACAGGGGAAAGAGATACCTGAAGAAGGGGGCGGTGATTAGCCCTTAAGGGCTATCGGATCTTGAAATCTGGCCCTATGTTTGGCCGAGCGTGGGCTAGGTGGGGAAAGGAGCAGACTAGATGGGCCTCGGGGTCTTTTTCCATCGACACAATCTATATTTCTATGTTTCCACAATCAAAACTTACTTGACACACATTACCCACTGGAACTGTAGACCTTGTGGCTGGTTGAACTTTTAAGATGACAGTGGTGGGTTTTAGCTTAATTACTAAAGCAGTCCCCTAATGAATAAGAAAGAGTAGAGTACACGTTAAGGCCAACACCTGTATTCTGTGGTGCATGTGCAGTGCTTTGGGTCCTTGGTCCATTTTTATATGCACTGTTGCAGCTTCAGCTGCTGATTGTGCTTACATCATAGTTAAAAAGTTGCCCCTAGCTCTTATTCTTTTCTTTATTGTTTTCATTCTCAAGACAAACAATACATATAGTTGCATTCAATAAATATCATGCAGTTAACAAGAGATATACAAACCCTAATCATCATTTGAGTATGTACTGTACATCTGTTGCATGAGGAAATGTACTGTATTACTTACTGGAGGACTGAGCCAGGCTACGGTTCTTATTCAGAAGTACAGTCCGCAACAAGCTATGTGTGCTAATGCTATAGTATAGTGTAGTTTTCTGTTTTAGAATGGTAAAGGATTAACAGCATGTGTTTTGAGCCTCTGCATTCTAACAATTTCAATAACTTTTACTAGTTATTCTGCATAGTACTATAACTGCAGTTGGTTCCATGTGATAATAGCTACTGCAAAACAGCGACCCTCAAAATAGCGACTGCCACTGCCAATAACAGCTACTACTACTTTTTCCTTCAACTGTTGTTTTTTGCATGATTACTTGATATAAATGCAGGGGACTGCACCCCCCACCCCCACATCTTAAAGATTCTAACACCATAACGCTCATTGATTTCGGAGAGAATCACATATTCGGATTTACATTGTATCATGAGTCGCTATTTTGACAGTCGCTATTTTGCAGTAGATATTGTCATGGGATACCACTTCAGTTAACAGTTATTGCTCGTCTGTAACTACCTACAGTATGCATTGACTTTCATCATGTTTCCTTGACAGCATTAAGCTCATTCTGAACCACATCAAACCTAATGTTTTACATTGTTTTCCTTTCCTAATGTGTGACAAGGGAGTTAGCACTGACACATTCTACAATAATGCCTTTTTGAAAACTTATGTTCCACAACATTTGATTCCTTGCATGGCATATTTTGTTGTGTTTTTCACATTAACCCTTTTAAAAAGAAAATTGAAAAATAAGAAAATATTAGTAATTGCTGAGAGATATGACATTTTTTATCGGGCCTGAACATAGTATTTCAAGAAGCCTTAAGTATCATAGTAACATAATTGTAACCCCCCTCCAACCATTTTTGTCTAGGGGTCCCAATGTTATGCTAGGTGGAAGGGGGCTCAAATCATGAATGTCTCCAGGAGACCAGCATTGGAATAAATGAAACAATCTTACCTTGCCCACAGAGTTCATAAATGGACAAGAAGGGTCTTCTCAAAATGACAACTAGAGTACAGAGTGCTGGAATTGTTGAGGATCGTACAGGTGTCAATGCTGCTACAGGGGGCAAAATCGGTTAGCAGACAAAAATAATGGCAGCCAAACACCAAAATGGAAAAAATAGCAAAACGATTTAATTCAGAGCCATAAAATAAATAAATATGTCAACAACTCCATGGAGCTAGAGGACAATGAAATAGGCAACAAGTCACAAGTGGCAAGTTCTTTCAGCAGCACAAAGCTGTGTGCCCCCTACTGGGGCCAAGTAAGGCAGAGACAGGCTCCACACTGATCTAACGCTGAAAAGGTCAGGACAAAAGGTGTAAATTGCAGGGGTACCAGACCCACCAGATGGCATAGATTCTCAATGCGGCCAAAATCTCACAGACTGGCTACGGGTACAAAATGGCACTGCCCGCACGCTATGGCCTCTCCCAACCCCACTGCATGGCCTCCAAAGCTTGCTACCACACCCAGGAAGATAACACACAAGCAACATATTCCCTCCTTAGTTATTTCAGTCATTCCTGTGCTTCAGGCCAACATATGGGATCTACCCCAGACACAGGCATGGTAGGCCCCGATGTTTACTCTCCCTGCAGGCTGCACTTAGTGAATCCACAGTAGTATGTCACACCGGGTACAGCTCCCTGGCTCTGCCACCACTGTGAAAGTCATGTAGCAGCACTGCCACTACTGCGGCATCCCCATTGCCAGACTCACCCATTTGGAATAAGCCCCATAGCCTACCCTGGTGCTGCGGAACATGAGGTAGGCCCGAACACTTCTCGACTCTGGAACACAGCTCCCAAATACCAAGAGGTCCCATCCTATGGTCGCTTGTCCCTAGAGCCACCCAAAAATCACTCATGCATGGAAACCTGCACTGAAACAATGATGGCCACCACTCCCAGGCTGGAATTCGAACCCCTGGCCAAACTTGTGCCAAATGCTCTCGCTGGCCTCCCAAACCTTCCAAGGCCCCCCCCCCTTCTAAATGCAAGGGCCGAGAGACACACCCTGGGGGGGGGCAGACCCAAGCTGTCAATCATAAAAGCCTAACAGGAGGAGGAGGTGAACGGTAACTACAGTAAGCCCCACAAAAAGGGGTAGCTTACATAATAATTTATGGTCAGAAGGAATTCTAAGTCCATCAGGTCCATCCATCACTTCATAAGCAGAGAACAAAAAGTATGCTGTCAAAACATGTACCAATTTATAGGGAATCCTCACCCACCCACCTACCTACCAACCTACCCTATGACCCATGGTATGCTCTGATTCCCTTGGTAAGCAGACATTTTGTCCAGGCTCAGCTTGAAGGCCTGCACTATCTTCATACCCACTGTTTCTGCTGATAGCCTAATCCATAGGTTTACCATGCAGCAGTCTGAGAGAAGAAGTGCCTCCTAACTTTACCTCCAAATTTACCTCTTTAAGCTTTGAACATGTCTCTGCGTCCTGCTGGATCACACCAGATCAAACATCTCCATGTGCTCGACCTTTTAGATACCCCTGAGTATCCAGAAGCACTCTTTTCTCCAGGGTGCACATGTTAAGTGCCTCCTGTCTCTCTCCATAGCTTTTAGCCTCCATACCCTGGTCATTTTGTTGGCCCTGTGTTGCACCCTCTCCACTGCCTCAATGCTGTTTTTGTATTGTGGAGCCCAGAATTGTGAGCAGTACTCCAGGTGAGGCCTGACCAGTATCTTGGAAAGTTGCAGTGTTCTTTCGGTCTTTATGACAGTGGCCATGCCTTAGCACATTGTCTATTATTGCCCACAGATCCTTTTCTTTCTCCACTGCAGCAACAGAAGCCATAGACATTGCATTGGTCCTGGAATCTGAAGGCATGTTCACATGGCAACCACTTACAGTACATTGGCACTATCTGATTTGTTCCTGTTGTGTTTTCTGAAATGCTGCAGAGCAGCGTTCATATGGCATCACTCTTCAGCGATGTAGGATGCCATTTTCCTTTTTCCAGCATTTCCAGGAGTGTTCTGGTAGGGGGTGAGTTCGTGGAGGAGGGAAGATTTTAGGGATTATGATGTTTTGCTTTTCCTACAGAGGCTGCACGTTAAAAGTCCGAGTCTGACCAGACACCCAACATGTTCAGGTCCTCCTGTAGTTTCTCTCCATCCATAAGGGAGTCCACCATTCTAGCCAGTTTGCTGTCATTAGAAAACTCTGTACCCATCTGCAAAGGAATCCACCACCCTGGCCAGCTTAGTGTCATCAGTGAACTTAAGCAGCATGTTGGAGATGCCCAGTCCCTGATTGTTGATGAAATTATTGAAGGAAGTACATCCACATAATTTCTTGAAACTTATTAGCAGCTGATGTGGTTTTGCCAACTAGTCTGTGGCTATTAATATGCAGTGGGCTATGCTTGTCTGAGTTTAGTTGCCCTACACTAAAAGTTAAAAAGGAGCATCCATGCTATTTAGTCTTTATAATCCACTACCATCAGTACAGAGTTCACTGGTGTGCCAGAGTTGGCTTGTACACCAAACTGTCTTACTGTGGTTGGGGTGAGTCCTTGGAGGTCTGTGTGCTTACCAGCGCAGACGTCACATCCTCTGCCCAGCACTGCTGCCATTGTAGGTAGTCCTGGCTGTTCAGACAGCTGAAGGAAATGACCAAATCAGTATGCGATCCCAGGAAAAGAGGGATCATGGCTAGAACGCAGTGCATCAAGAAACCTCCAGTGCAGTTGCATTCACACGTGAACAGCGGCAATGATCTGGATGGGGATCCAGTTAAAACAGTGCATCCTGAATCGCGCAAGTAATTATAGCGCAATCAACATAACGCATGTAAAAATAGCTTCATAACAAAATTGTGCTTATCTTGATAGCACCATGTACCCCATACTGCACAGTACTCCAGTTGTCCTCCTACAACCACACAACCATGCATTACAGCTTGGGGGCAGAGTTAACATGCATTCCAACTTGGGGGCAGAGGTAACACAAACAATGCAGGATTGGTTAGGGACACAATTTGGTGTTGCACATCCATTCCAATGACACTTCCCTCCCATGTCTCAACAGTTCCACCACAAAGAAAATACGGATACTCATTGTTTGGTATGTCAATCTTTATTATAAACTTTATATTTAAAATGGGCTCATATCAGGATTATCATTAAGTGAATCAGTTATTAGCCTTGCAACTGGAAATTGTATGCAGTTCCACATAGATATTCCATCCTGGGGCATGAATTGTACTCTCTAACAATTCCTGTGATCCGCTTTGCTATGTCTTTATATTTTTTGCGTACTTCAGTCACTGCAGATCCAGTTACCATCTGCTCAATCTCACACAGCACTATTCATGTGTTGCCCCATTTTTAGAAGCTCAAAGAATTTCCAAATAGATGGGTGATGCACTCCAATATATAGAATAGTGGATGGACGACCATCCACAACAAGGCTGTGTTTCCCTTGAGGGAGTTGATGACATCAGAGACCTCGAGAGCGAAGCTCGAGAGGTCTCGCTGATGTCATCAACATCCCGAGAGGGAAACGCAGCCTTAGTTGTGGATGGTCGCTCATCCACTGTTTTATATAGTATATGGGTTTTTTTTAGCTTCACATAATTTTATTGATATAATTACTTGTGGGTGCTGCTCTTTTCCCGCTGGTGCTCCTGCTCGCTCCCATTCAGCTGCTGCCACTTATGATCGGTCCCGCTTCTTACTTTACTTTTCCGCACCACTTATTTTTAAAATTAAAAAAAAAAAACAGTTTTTCCGAAAGGGAACCATGTATGGTTCTAGTCCATGTCCCGACTCTGAACTTGAAAGTCGGTGATCAGCGTTGCCGCTGCTCGCTAAATCGCGCCCGCCAAGTTTGTTTCATTTTTACATTGAGCGAGCTTGAGCTAATCAGGGTGGCAGGTTATAGTTAAAAAGTTGTTGTACTATCGATGTGACATCAGAACGATAGTACAACAACTTTTTTGACCTTTGAACTGTACTACAACAAGATTTCAGCAGTTGCTGAAATCCATTGACAATAGGCAGCACCCATATGCTATAAGGTGATTGTACTCCAAGCTCTTGTAGTATGTTTTGTCTGAGGTTACTCTTTCTCTCCTATAAAAAAATCCATCCAGTACTGAAAGATCTCCACCCTTCTGGCTTTTCAAAAAATGAACTGCCATGGCTCTGTTATCTGGTGGGCTACAATGTAACCACATCTTTATAGCCCAGCCAATTACATTGTAGTTAATCATGAGCCCTAAACAGGACTTGCGCAAATAATCCCGCGCTATAAAGACCTTGCGCTATGTTGATCGCGCTATATGTGCATGCACAATTGCGGACGTGTGATTTTGAAATTAAACCATCTGGATGCTGAGCAGCACCCACATCGGCACAGAACTGGCCATGTGGACAGCCCTTAAGATGGCAGGAGTCTGACCAAACACCCAGCATGTTCAGGTCCTCCTGTAGTTTCTCTCCATCCATAAGGGAGTCCACCATTCTAGCCAGTTTGCTGTCATTAGAAAACTCTGTCCCCATCTGCAAAGGAATCCACCACCCTGGCCAGCTTAGTGTCATCAGTGAACTTAAGCAGCATGTTGGAGATGCCCAGTCCCTGATTGTTGATGAAATTATTTTACAGCAGTTGTCCCAGCACTGACCTCTGAGGGATGCCATTAAATACATCTCTAACTGGAGTATTGCCCATCCACCACAACCTTCTGGTTCCTGCCTCCAGGTCAGTCAGCAATTCACTGTGTGTTGCCTCATCTACACCAGACTGGTGTACTTTCACCAGAAACTTATCATGTGCCACAATGTCAAAAGCCTTCCAGTGTTGAATATCCAAATAGACTATGTCTGTGGTCCTGCCCCAGTCCACATCCCTGGTGACAACCTTGAAGACAGTGACCAGATTGGCTTAGCATGCTCTGCCCTTCATAAAGTCATGTTGAGAGCGGTTAAGAATCTTGTCCTCAGTCATGTGATCCATGATTCTGCCCATGATAATGGATTCCAGAACTTTGCCCAGCAGTGATGTCAGGTTGACCAGTCTGTAATTGTTGGTTGTGATCTGCCCCCTTCTTGAGGGTTCTATGTGACTTCAGTGACTGCACAACAGCAATGACAATAACAGTCAGTGCACATCGCTGAAAACCAAAAATGGCTATGTGCACTACAACAAAGACAAATAACAATGACGGCTCCCAGTTCCTGTGTGGGGGGTGATTTTTACTTACTTTTTATGTGGGAGGCTATGCCCCCTGCATACCCCCCAATTAATATAACCAGCTCTGGGGGGGGAGTGCATTTCAGGGAGGGAGTAACTCAAAGGGGATGCAACTCGGGAGGGGACACAAGTCATGAGGAGGAGAACGTTGGGGGGGAACAAAGTCAGGGGAACAGGATTTCATCAAGTAAAAGAAAAGAGGCGGTGACTGAAGCCACCACAGCAGAAGAGCAGCTGGGAATTAACTTGCCCAACAAAGTCCCATAACCTTATGTAGCTGACTCTACCTCACTATTTACTAACTCACTATTCACTGACACTCGCTATTCACTGACACTCACTATTCTTTCATGGTCGCTAGTCCCACAGGCACTCAAACTGAGTCATCCATATTATGGGACCCCCTTCTTGAGGGTGGGAATGCCATTGGTCACTTATTAGTCCTCTGGCAGCTCTCCTTTAAGGACAGACTTACAAAAGATTATTGCATGAGGCAATGAGTTTTTCTGTTGTTGATGCTGTTAATTCACAAAAATAATAAACAAATAAATAAATTGGACCCAGATTTCACTTGTGCAGAGCCCCTGCAAAAACTTTTTCACTGAATGGATAAGGCATATTTCTTTCAAAGGTGGAATCTTGCTTTATGTAATTTTTTCCATACAACTTTTATTCCTCTCTGCTGTCTGCCTGATCCTTTGTCCCAGGGGCATACCACCATGGTGGTCCCTGCAGTTCCATCTGCCACAAGCTCCCTCTGTTACTCTGGTAGGATTTCACAGTGGTGTACCCAAGAGTGCTGCAGGCCATCATGAGGATAGTAGCATATTTTTCTTTTTTTTAAACTTTATATTTTTTTTTATCTTTTATGCATACACACATAAAATGTGCATGTCCAGGACAACCATAGATCAGATAATATCCTTCTGGAGAATAGCATTTCTCCTTAATGTGTAGGAAATACATGCATCCTCAATATAGTGATACCACAGTGAGGGGATACTAATTATTTAACATTTCTTAAGTAATATCAACATCTTAAGCTGCAAATTTAAGCCCAAGAGCAGTATGACATTTCCTGTAATACTCAAGTCCCCCAAAAATGGGTCCCATATAGTCCATTCCCTACTAGAGGGCTCATGGTGTCATACTTTAAGGCTAGGAGTCTGAAAAAAACATTGTGTCAGTTCCCAGGACAGCAATCTCTTACTACAGGCATATGTTAAGCAAACATGAGTTTGAAGAATCAAGAATAACCTTTTTAGGTCCATCCAAATATTCACTTTAAATTTTTGGATTAAAACTTAGAAGCCCTCATGCATATTTTTAATTGTTATGTAACCCCAGCTACATGAAAACAAAGAAGGGACTGGAGAGAGCATCATTATCCAAACCCAAAACTTGCAGTATTTTCTATATTTAAAAATGCAATGCCAAATTAACAAAGGAAAAGGGTAATTTTACTCTCCAATTTGATTATACGTTACAGTTTTTAGAAAAAAGTTAGTCTTCTATGTCAGATTCCAATTCTTCTCCTTCTCGTCTCTTCCTCCGATTGGCAGCAAAACAAGAGGCCCATTTCCCTGCTTCACCGGGCTCAGAAAAGGCCCAAACTTTTCCTCCATGTACTCCATGCAGCCTTGCAGGAAATATCATCATGTTGATAATGGAGGCATCCCGTAGCAGTTTTCTTACTCCATCAAACTTTTTTCTCCTCATTCGGGTTGCATAGCTCAAGTCTGGAAACAAATATATACTCCGGTTATCTTTCGTTATTTGCCCTGCTTTTCTAGCCAGTCGTAGAACTCTATCTCTGGACCCAATGCCATCTGTGACCAGAAGAAATGTTCATGGTTTCTCCAACTCCTCCCGATAGCTACATGGAGTAATTTGGTAGGCTTTTTGAAAGTTTATATTTAAACTATGGCAATTGGGCAACAATTTTGAGTTGAGCAACTCCCGAATGAACATAAGTGGGTGATCCCCCTCGATCTCCTCGGGCAACCCTAGGATTCCGAGGTGTGCTGATCTGGCCTGATTTTCTAGGGTTTAAAGCCTAGCCCGCATGTGGTGGTTCTCTTTCACAGGAAGAGTCGAGGAGGCCGTGGCTGATTCAGCTTGCCTTTTTGCATCTCCAGCCTCCTGCTGGATCCCTTGCAATGATTTCTCCAAGATCGTGACCCTGGTGGCAAATGAGTCTAGCCTGTAATTTAGGTCAGTGACTGAGGTTATCAGCCTCTGGAGCTTGATGCCAATTGAGGACATAGTTTCTTCAGGCTCCCTCTAGGATATGGCCTGTTCCTCTGTTCCAGCTCTTGCTGCTTGTGAAACTCCAGACGATTTAGCGCTCGCACTCCCAACTCTGTCTTTTCTGGGGTTACCCATTTTAGGTTTTTTGAGTTCCTCTGTCAAACTGTAGTATTTGTTTTTTTAATGGACTACAGTAAAATATATGTTTTGTACAATTCTATTTGCTTCTTTTCAGAGCTGCTGAAAATTGCTGCCTGTCAGCTCAGGCTCCACAGCGCCCCCAGTAGTGTATTTTTCTCTCCATTTGTTCTCCTTCCCACAACCCTGACATTGGGCAAACACTCTGTTGTCCTTGCACAATGTGGCACACTTGTGGACACTAGAGAGCCAGTTTTCTAGCCTACCATGAGAAACGATAGCTCTGCAGAATCCACACTACCCTCCTTCTTGGTTCATGCTGCACCCAGATGCACTCCCCAGTGCTACTGTTGGGCCACTGAGTGATCTCTCCATTATTTAATTTAAAAGACAAAGGCTAGACATTACATGGCTTAGATATTAGTTGGGTTGCTTATGTGATGGGGCAGTCTTTTGTATGCATTATGTAGTGGAACTTTGCACAGCCCAGCTTATGTTTCTATTTCTTGCACATATGTCTGACACAGGAGCACAGGATTGCCACATACAGTATATCATTTAAAAGCAGGTCTACAATGTCACTTTGGTCCCGACAGAATTGCACTGGGCAGTTTTTTAAGCAGGGTTGCTGCTGCTCTTTGAGTGTAAAGGTTAAGTAAAATGGTGAAATAAACAAGGTGTTCTTTTCTCTTTATTCTGTGCTATGAAGAACCAGAATCTGAGCTGATACTGCAGTTAGTTCCTTTTTTTGTAATTTTCTGTTTACTGAAATGCACAGCATAACACATAAGTCAATTAACAATACAAGTATGGCTCACAACCCCAGATGGAAACAATGAGCTTATACAGTTTGACTACCAATTTCATACAGTGTGGGTGGTGATAAAAAGCTCATTCCCAAATATCCAAGTGGCATATGAAATCATATTACATCTGGTGATTAATAAAGGGGTTGGACCAGGTTCCCCACATATGGGGGTGGAGGAGGAGAAGAAGAGGGGAATCAGTAGAGCAGAGGCAGAAGACAGAGGACCCATCTCATCCTAGAACCACTGAAGTCCAACATCTCTGGGTTATGGGGCAGTAAAAGTACACACTGTGGAATGAAGGTCCCATCCTTAGACATAATATAAGAACCCACCTCGTCCAGCAAGTTTTAAACTGTTCCATTCTATCATTAAGGGAGAAAGTGATCATTTCCTATTTCTATATCTGGTTAATAATGTCCCCCCAGGCTCTACAGGTTTTCTCAATTCATAGACGGGGGTTTCTATTAAATTGTTTGAACAACTCAAATGGGAATTTCCTTTGAGGAATCTAGATTTCTTCAGATACCGGCAAGCTGCATCCTTTCTTAGGGCAGACAATAACCACCAGGCAATATCCATAGAACCACACCCCCTGTTGACATATGTGGAAATAGCATGGGAGAGGGGGATACCTAAGAAACATGTCTCTAATATGATGCAGGTGTACTCAGCACATTCTGAGGGGGGCAGATTTCAATGTCAGGCAGCCTGGGAAATTAAGGTGAATCCCCAACTGGAATACAAAGTGTAGGACAACATTTGAGAAGGGGTGTTCCATACCTCAGCCATGAACAGCTAGAGGTAATGTAAGTGGAAGGTAGTGATAAGGTATTTTTTGACTCTCACTAAGACTAAACAGTATATCCCAGTTAACAGTGACTTGTACTGGAGGAACTGTGGGCAACCAGGAACACCCTGCCACATTTTTTAGGATTGCCCAGTTTTTCAGCCATTTTGTAGATCAATGACTTTAAAGTTTCAGGACATAGTGGGCATCAATTTTGAACCTAGTTTTAAACATCTGGCACTGGGGCTGATACCCTCCAAAATTAGGACCAACAGAAACAAACCATTTCTGGACATTTTAGTAACTGCTGCATGTAAAACTATTACGAAAAACTGGTTCACACCAAGATGTCCACATATTTTAGCTTGGTATCAATTCCTAACATTAAATATCAAATGGAGAAAAGTAACTGCAAGTTTATGACTGCAAAGGTAAACACTTCATGGATGTTGACTGTCTTGAAATTCATAGAGGAGTTGGAAGGTAAATCAGTACTTTCATAGATAGCTGAAGGTCCAAGAACTTTGGACGAAACGGGTCTTTCTCGGATGATCTCAGATAGTTTTGTTTGAAACATCGCATCTCTAGTTATCTGAAAAGTTCAGGTTTTGTAAGTGTTTGTGAAAAAATATAAAACACGTAATCTAGACATTATGGGCCAGATTCTAGAAGGATTACGCCTGGTGTAACTGCAGTTGCACCAAGTAGAATGGCGCATGTAGCAACTTACGCCAGCAGCTGCGACATACGAGATTCTACAAAGTGACCTGCAACATGTCACCGCCACTTCAATCAACAGCAGTTATGCCGAGATAATCTCCCCTGACATGGCGCTAGAGGTTTTGCAGCAGCAGTTGCACCCCATTCTAGAAAGGCAGCCACAAAGTGCCCACATCGGGATTCTACACGAACCCCCGGAGGAGATCCGGCAACATAGGTTACACCAGCATTTAGCTGGTGCAACCTACGGCCGCCCCCCCAGGGGTCCTGTAGACCCACCTACAGACATGCCATCATGCTGCCATCCCCCCACCCGTGCCCCAAACTGTGAGTCGCCGGCTGCATATGCGGCATAAAGCCTGCCCTGGTGGTCTAGTGGCCCCCCAAACTGTATAAAATAATATGAACCCTGTATCCCTAGTGAGCCTAGTAGCTCCTTATCCAGATGTTAGCTCACCAGCACCACCATCCTTCCTCAGCTGGTGATCTGGCAGCTCATTTCGCCACTCATGGTTAGCTGCCGATTGAGTCAAGTATCAGTGTATACTGAAAAGACATGTTCAGATATTAATATCTGAGTGCATCTTTACAGCACGTGCTGATACTGAACTCAGTCGGTGGCTGGGCCATGGTGGTGAGAGGTAGGCTGTGCCAGTCACTGGCTGGGATGGATGGGGGTGCTGGTGGCTGGCATGGCTGGGTGGAAATAATAGACTACCAGGGATACGGGATTGATATAATTATTATAGAGTTTGGGGAGTACTAGACTACCAGGGAAGTGGAGGGTGTCATATTTGTATGTTGTTTGGGGCACTAGACTTACTGGGGTATATGCCACATATGCGGCTGGCGACTCTGGATCAGGCACGGTTGGGGGGGGTTAACCGCACTGCTCCACTGTTGCAGCTTGCAACATGCTCGTCGGGTACGCCCACAGTTTGGCATACCTGGCCGCATGTCGCAAGTCATAGGACTTAGCTGCGATGACCCTGCCCCTTCTAGAAGAGGGCACAGGATCAATGTCATAGTTGCAGGTGGTGCAAGTTGCATTTGGTGGCAACTTGCGCCACCCTTCTAAAATCTGGCCCCATGACCTTATTCAGACTACCAGCAATGGACATGTCACTAGTTATAACAGGAAATGAGATATTTCTCATGTAAGTTAATTGATGGGACAGTAAAACATTTTTACCTTGACAAGACCAATGTATTTAAAGTAGTAAAATGTCACTGTCAGTTGTACGTGACTGGATCCATGTTTATTGAATGAATATGGCAGAATTTTGAATAAAGACGCTTGAGAAACAAAATAAAGTCCCTCCCGGTATCAACTGACACTGTAGTTCCTGCTTGCTAAACTAAACTTTGTTGAGCTTTGCTCTGACAGTTTGAATTCAGACTGCAATGGGGAGGGTGCAGTTTGTTTGCTTCCTTCTGAAAATTCCATGAAAGTACTAGAATTTTTGTTCATTTTCCCTCATTGTCCCTATATCCATTCCTTTTCTGTTTGTGGTCATCACAGTGTCAAATGCACAGTGTTAAGGATTTTGTCTGTCTGCCTTTAATCTCTCCTCCCCATTTGGCACTCATATGAAGCAACAGGTGGCACAGGGGATATAAGGGACGAGGAGGACCTAGGGGGGCTATTAGAGACGTGGTCAAGGAGGCCACACACAGATATAAAAGGAGGGTAAGGAAGGGAACAAAAAGCAGGAGGCCTCTGTGGTTCAACAGAAGTGTAGCAAGGGTGGTAGGGGGCAGGTGAAAGGCATTTAGGAAATACAAGAAAATGCAGAAGGAGGAGACAGGGAAACCTGCAAAGAATCGAGGAGGATTTATTTATTTATTTATTTAGCTTTTGTTGACCGGGTAAGTGCACTAGACAAATCCTGCCTATTTTCAGGCACGACCCAGGGGAGGGGGATACAGATGAATGCCAACTGACCTTGAACCAGATTAAGCTGTTGGTGGTATTTTTAGTGAATAAGGGAAATTGGGCCAGGACACCGGGGAAATGCCCCTACTCTTTTCGACAAGTGCCATGGTATCTTTAACATCTATCTGAACTACCACCAATCCAGGCAGATAGGACCTCAGTTTAACGTCTCATCCGAAAGACGGATAGCAAGGAAAGAGATTAGGAAGCCAAAAGCTAGTACAGAGGAATGAATTGTGGAAAAGGCAAAGGGGGGCGGGCAAAAGACATTTTTTAGGCATGTGAGGGAAAGGAGGAAGACTACTCAAGGGATCAGGAGGAAGGGGAGCCACTGGAGGATGACTACATGAAAGCAGAAGAGTTGAACAGGTACTTCTGCTCAAATTATATGAAGGAAGGGCCGGGCCGAGGTTAAGAAAGAGGGGGGAGAGGATAGAGATGGGTCCATTTAGTATTCAGACAGTCAGCGAAGAACTAGGTAGGATGAAAATGGACAAGGCCATGGGACCGGATGGACTGCATCCAAGGGTGATCTGTGAGCTAAGGAAGGAGTTAGCCGCCCCACTAGCAATCCTATTCAACCTGTCCTTGGACTCTGGGAAAGTGCCGGAGGACTGGAGAAGAGCCACAGTTGTGCCAATACACAAGGGAGGGGGGTAGAGAGGCAAAGGAGAAGTATTGTCTAGTTAACCTTACTGCAGTGGTGGGGAGGGTCATGGAGGCATTCATCAGGGAGAGAGTGGCACAGTACCTAGAGGGGAATGAATTGCTGAACAATAACCAGCACAGGTTTACTAGGGGGAGGTCATGCCAGTCCAGTCTTATTGAATTCTGGGATTGGGTGATGCAGGAGATAGACCAAGGGGGGGGTGGACATGTCCTTCCTGGACTTCAGTAAGGCCTTCGACACCATCCCCCACAGAAGATTGTTCAATAAACTGGAAAGTATGGGGGTGGGGACAAAATAACTAGATGGGTGCAAAGCTGGCTAACTGACAGGACCCAGAGGGTGGTAGTAAACGGGGAACACTCAAGTGAGGGGCAAGTGATGAGCGGAGTACCCCAGGGGTCAGTGTTGGGGCCACTCCTCTTCAGTATCTATATATGCGACATTATGGATGGACTGAAAGGATGAGTGGTGCTCTTTGCGGATGACATGAAAATCTGCAGTAGAGTAGACACTGAGGGTGGGGTGGAGGACTTGAGGCAGGACCTAAGGGCACTAGAAGAGTGGGCAGAGATCTGGCAACTAAAATTTAACCTCAGGAAGTGTGAGGTTATGCAGCTGGGACATGGTAATCCAAGGACAGAGTAAAAATGGGAGTGGAGGGAATCAGGAAAACAGAGCAGGAGAAGGATCTGGGTATAGCAGTCTCTAGCAACCTTAAGGTGGGGAAACAGTGTACTAAGGCAGTAGGGAAGGCCTATGGGATGCTGGCTAGTATTGGCAGGAGAATCACGAGCAGGAGGAGAAAAGTTCTAGTGCCCCTGTACCAAGCTATGGTGAGACTGCACCTGGAGTACAGAGTCCAGTTCTGGAGGCCTCACTTGTGCAAGGACATAGACCTGATTGAAAGGGTTCAACGAAGAGTGACCAAGATGGTGCTAGGGATAATGGGCAAACCATGTGAGCAGAAATGCTGTGAGCTGGAGCTATACACCCTGGAGATCAGATGGGAGAGAGGAAACATGATAGAGACCTTCAAATACATCAAGGAGTTAAACCAAGGGGACCCAGGAGCTTATTCAAAATGAAGAAGGACACTGCTATTAGAGAGAATGGCCTGAGACTACAAGGGGAACACTACAGAAGGAATGTGATGGGGAGATTCTTTATGGAGAGAGTGGTGGATGCCTGGAATGGGCTTCCGGAGGAGGTTGTGGGGGTGGAGACAGTGCTGAGATTCAAGAGGGCTTGGGACAGGCATAAAGGACTCCTGGGGAGGGTGGGTTCCCAGGAAGGGAGGCGGTAGTTTGGTGGGAGTAAAGGCAGACTGGATGGACCATGGGGTCTTTTTCTGCAGTCAGACTCTATGATACTATGATTTGTAAAATGGTGATTGATTCTCCAGTCTGACATATCAAGATTTGGAAATATTCTGCTGTGCATAAGTGTTGAATCCCAACCCACATCAGCAGCACTAGAATTCAAACGTATAGTACATCCTGAGAAACGCAATGGGAGCAATATGTTTGAACTGAATTCATACCCTGAAACCTGATGCTACAATTTCTTTACAACTACTACATTTCAAAGCTGAAATGTCAACACATAGAAGCTTTGCAATACAAGTACAGCTCTATGTTCAGTTTCTGTCTCATGATTACAATTTATGATATCCTTTTCTTTTCTTTTTTTTCTTCTTCCAGCTGTACTTGACAGGGTTATGGTTTAGATCCAACCAGTCCAATCATGAGCATAGCAGTTTCCCCCTTGAGGTCACAAGAACTGGATTCCATGGCTACAGATGCATCTCCCATGGTTACCAACGTAACACCCATAGTGGAGCATGAAGGAGACGTAGTGAGGAAAGAGGGCCATCATGGCAAGCAATATGAGAAGCCACCCCCTCTTCATACTGGGGCAGATTGGAAAGTTGTCCTGCACCTACCAGAAATTGAGACATGGCTCAGAATGACATCAGAGAGGGTTCGCGATCTCACATATTCTGTACAACAAGACACGGACAACAAGCATGTTGATGTTCACTTAGTGCAACTGAAGGTAAGATAATGTTCCCAGCTTATATTCCTAGGGGATTTCCTGAGGGCAAACTGTGCTCGGGGACACTGAACAAGAATTATTTTATTTTATTTAAACAGTTTCAGTTTATGAACTTCAAATGTATTATTACAGGATGGAATAATTGAGAATCAAAACTATGAATCATTTGTTTTCTCACAGAGGATTTTATATTGTGTCAGCATCAATATATCTCCCTATTGTTAGAGAATCAGTCAAGTCAGTGGACTTTGAGTTTTCATTAGATTACAGTTGGTATGTGTAATGAATGAATATTTAATTAAAAATAACACAGTAAATGTGTTTTAAGCAAAAATGTGCTAATCTTCAATGGGCCCATATTTCATGTGTTTCATTGCAAGAATTAATGAAGAACTCTGTCTGTTGACAGAAATATATTTGTATGCTTCACCTCGGCTCAGCACATTGACGCATTTTGGCTTGATTGATCTATATGTCCTTCAGTCCAGAATAAAGACATAAAAAATATATGCCATTTCTGTCACCCCCCACGGGTCTCCATCCTTTAAGCCTTTCCAAGTCCTTTGTCTCCCACCACGACATTTCATTTTCTCCTTGGTCCTCTTCTAGATTCCCTTGTACCTTCATAACCAGAGGCATCCACAATATCCCATCACTGATGAGGGGGGAGCATGTTGCCATCATGGGGGGGGGTAATTGTGCCTATGTTTGTTGGTGCCTGGGGAGGACACAACGCAGTGGAAGATGTGGGCAGTGTGGGGTGGGACCAGCCATAATATGTTGCACCTGGAGCTGTTTTCCATTTTTGCTCCCAGAAGCTCTGCACAGTTCTGACCGAGGGTGCCACACTGAGCCTGACATGTAGATGTGCCCTTGGCTGGTGATGTGTAACCCACATCAAATGGCTGGGTTGGAAGCTTCTCTAGAAGATGTTGTAGGAGTAGGTATTCATCTTTACCTCCTGCCCCTCACTGGAATGATAGTTCTTCCTCTGCAGTACTCCCAAGAGCTGGCCCAATCTGGAGCAAGATACCTAATTTGTGGTATTAACCCAGGTCCCTTATAAGGTAAGAAGACAACATAAAAGGTCACATTCTAATTATAACTGAACAGAGTGTTGCTGCATATAACATTTATCAGTTTGTTCAAGTGCAAAATGCTGCAATGTTTGGCAAATAAAGGAACAGAGTCCGGCATTTTGAGGCAAATCCCCCCTCCCTCCCCCCAAGAAACTGGTCTTTGTCTCAAAGCACAGAGCTCTGTTGCTTTGTTTGCCAAATGTTGCAGTGTTTCATACTTGCACAAGTTAATAAATGTTATAGGCAGCCAATACTTTCTTCAGTTCTGATTAGAGTGTGACCCTCCTTCTGCTGTCTTGTTGCATTTTCTCTAGGTTGCATCGGAAGCTAGCGAAGCACTTCCAGTTTTTGCTTTAACCCTTTCATTGTAAAACAGCTCACAATTGACAAGATGCTACTGGGTTGGAATGTTTTGTTGCAACAGTTCAATAAACACTTAAAAAAAGTTTAACATTCTTTGCATGGCATATAATTCAGATCCTAAGGAACCCAAGAGTAGCACTTACATGAATAGCTCCGTTGCAGCTGCTGTGATCAGTTTAGTACTAGACAGTATCTTGATTGATTGCAGGCATTTTGATGAGGGTCCCTTTTTCTCCTCTGACCTTATGTGGCTGACAATGGCAATCTTTCTTTCCTTTCCATTCATATTTCATGAATTGTGGCTTACTTGTGGTTTACTTCATGTTATTTCACTGTCACTGATGACAGATCTCTTCTGGTATCACCACCATAGAGGTACCTAGACTGAGAACTAAGACTGTAACATACAACAGCTCATTTCCTGGTGCACACATATGCATCTGTGATTCTTTCTATACAGTTCTCTTGGAGTGTATTAACCCAGGATGAACCCAGACTGAGATGTGCATCTGATTTACAGCAGTGTCCTGCTACTGCCACATTAGCTGGCAGGACCACAGCACAAGCAGACCATGTGATTTTCCTGGAATTACGTGGTGAGTGATCTGGTGGATAAGCTGGATTTGTGACTATACCAGGATCTTTTACCTCGTGGTCCTTCCTGCTCCAACCATCCACATGTATTGCCTCTTATAACAAAGGATGTCGTTTTAGTTTCATTAAAAAATAATTAAATGATAACATTCAGTTAGCCAGAGTATAAAAATGAATAACTGGCTGATGTGGGTGATTAAACTTCTGAGATCAAAGGTCCAGACTCATACCAAAGAAGCTGATTATTCTGGGTATACTCTGGCTAATCGATTGTTATTACTATGATGTGACTAGGAGTTTTGAAACTGAGATTTTCAGTGTTTTGTGGTAGTTGAAGTGGAAGATTCCTTCCCCCTTTCTTTGTGGACTAGTTGTGGATAAACAATTAAGGGCATATTTTAAATGTGGATACGCTAGTGTGGGCATGTTTTAAGTGTGGGTAAATAACTGTGGGTGAGTCTAAATGTAGATACCCTACTGTAGGTATGTTTTAAGTGTGGGTAAACAACTGTGGGTGTGTCTAAATGTGGATACACTAGCGTGGGCATGTTTTAATTGTGTGTAAACTACTGTGGGCGTGATTAAATGTGGATACACTAGTGTGGGTATGTTTTAAGTGTGGGTAAACTACTGTGGGCATGTCTAAATGTGGATACACTAGTGTGGGCATGTTTTAAGTGTGGGTAAACTGCTGTGGGCATGTCTAAATGTGGCTACACTATTGTGGGCATGTTTTAAGTGTAGGTAAACAGCTGTGGGCATGTTTTAAATGTGGATACACTATTGTGAGTATGTTTTAAGTGTGGGTAAACTACTGTGGGTGTGTCTAAATGTGGATACACTATTGTGGGTATGTTTTACGTGTGGGTAAACTAATGTGGGTGTGTCTAAATGTGGATACACTATTGTGGGCATGTTTTAAGTGTGGGTGAACTAATGTGGGCATGTCTAAATGTGGATACACTATTGTGGGCATGTTTTAAGTGTTGTTAAATTATGGTTTTCCTCTGTTCAGATTGGCTTACAATAGGTACCTGTCATATAATTTTCTATAATCTTATTTTATGTGCTTGTATTGGTTCTAGATTTGGAATTAATATTACATTTTGGCATATTTACTTTTTTAAGCATTCAGAAGTCATTATTTCGTAATAACACTTTGAGTTCTTGTTTTATGACTTCAGAAAAGAGTATGTTTGTAGCTGTGCTCATCATCTGGGGTTACACTGGTCCCTTAAACAGGTGTATGCATAATTTCTTTGTTTGGCCAATAAAAGGTTTCACATTCTTCAACAAAACCAGCTTCATTACTTCAACAGGTCATGAATATGTTGCAGTTGTTTTTCAAAAACACTTCTCTGTGTTAGGTGTCCTTCCTTGGCGGAATGCTTTTAGTTTTGTTCTGAAAACCAAAACAGCTGAGAAAACACAGTCATGCTTACCATTTATTTACCAAAGGAAAAATCTGTCTATTTTCAGATTACACTAAGCTCTGTGGGAGAGTGGACACAGAGGAGGGGAGACAGGAACTCAAGGAGGACCTGGCTAGGCTTGTAAAGTGGTCAGGTATCTGGCAGCGGTGGCTCAACATTAAGAAGTGCAATGTTATGCACTTGGGAGCTAAGAACCCAGGGGCCAGTTGCAGGTTGAGGGGGTACAAGTGTCCAGTTCTGATGAGGAAAAGGACCTAGGGGTAATCATCACAAGAGACCTGAAGCACTCGGCACATTGCCATAAAGCAGCAGCCAAAGCCAACAGGATGTTTGGATACATTGCCAAGGGAATAACCACCAGGAAATGGGAAGTTATCCTGCCATTGTATACGTCATAGGTGAGGCCGCCTTTGGATTACTGTGTACAGCTCTGGTGCCCATATCTAAAAAATGACATCAGCTACTGGAGGAGGGTGCAGCGTAGCACAGCTAAGATGATCCAGGGCTTATGGGGCAAACCCTATGAGAAGAGGCTGCAGGAGCGCAGTATGTATTCCCCTGGAGGACAGAAGAGAGAGGGGGCATGACTGAAACATTCAAGTTCCTTAAAGGTATAAACAAGGTTAGTACAGATGTCATATTCAGTCTCAAGGAGAATGGGTCAACTAGGGGGCACAGTCTAAAATGAGTGGGGGGAATGTTCAAAAGGGAAATGAGAAGGCACTTCTTCATAGAAAGAGTGATGTCTTAAGTGGAATGATCTGCCGGAGGAGGTAGTATCATTGAAAACAGTGGACAGCTTTAAAAGGGGTTAGGACAGAGTGAAAGGGAGATTTATAATGGATGGAAAGGGGGGATGAAAGGGGGAGGAAGAAAGACTATATGTGGATGGGGGGGGGGCCAGCTCCAGTAAATTTGACTATGAGCTGTACACTCAAGCAGACTAGATAGACTGGGCTGGCCTGTTTCTGCTGGCATTTTCATATATTTATATCTATATTAGAGGCAGCAGCATAGTCTAGTGGTTGGAGTAGCAGCCTGGGAACCAGGAGATTGCAGGTTCAAACCCTGCTAGAGCCAAATATTCACTGTGTGGCATTGGGAAATCACTTAACCTCTCAGTACGCCAATCCAGCCAGCTGTGGAAATGGGAAAAACCAGGACCCTACCGGAACTGAGTTGTTGAATAATTGCTGGACTATCCTGGGTAAATAAACTCTAAAACAAAAAATTAAGTATAAAAAAGTACAATTAGCATATATTGAGGTGACAGAGTTATAATACTGTCTAATTAACTTAGAAAGAAAAGCATGTACTTATTATTCCGCAATTACATGCTTTCAAAAATCTTTAGTTGTCCTAAAATCAACATGCCCTCCGAATGTGTTATATCTGAGGCAAACAACAGTTCTGCAGGTACCTGGTTATTAAAGCATTTCAGAAACCTACAATACATGACATTCTGGCAGTCAGTTTACTGCACAAGTTCAAAGAGCTTAAATAATCCAAATCACCTACGCTCTTATTTTGGTGCAGAAAATTAATTTTTCCATACTAATAGTGCCAAAAATTAGAAATAATGCTGACATGGTTTATACGTAAAAAGAAAAGTATGAGTATTGCTCTTAGTCACGAAGACATCTGTGCAGTGGTTGTTAATGAATCCTGCAGTCATGTTTCTCCATCTGTAGGAGCTGATAGAGATACTGTAGTTGCTATGTTTACTGAGCTGCATTTGTGAGGTCAGGGATAATATTTCATTTAATTTTTAATTTATAAACCCTCTCTTACTAGCAGTCTTCATTTAAAGTAGTTGAAAACAACATCAATCTCCTATTTTGAAATTCACAAACTTTTACTCCACCAGGAAGGGTGACCCCTTTCTGGCTCCCTGTCTTTTTGATTTCATGTGATGGATTTTAGATGGATTGTAACATTTATTCCTTAACTATGTCTATATGTGTTTGGCAATGGAGGACGTAAAAATAACTTATAAAATTACTACTGCCAATACAAGTTCTACAACTTATTGGGCCCCAAGTATTAATTGCCTAGGATCTATGCCTCTCATGTTCCCTCATGGCTATCCATGATGGGGATCCCTAGGAAGGCAATCAGGGAGAAAAAAAAACAGAGCTTTGAAGGAAGGCCCAGGCAGTGACTGGTAGCTGGTGTCATCCTATACCCTTCCTCTTATTTTCCATGTTCCATTGTGCCCCCTGCACACGAGAGATATTAAAGTTGTGCAATCACTCACAGCTTCAGTTCGATATGTACACATGTCTCCTCATACCGAGCCAACAGCAGCTCATGATGCCCTTTGTCCACCACAACCCTGCAGAGGGTATCTGATGCAAACTGAAACAGAATTTAACAGGTAGAAAAAGACCTATGCCTGGTCTCTACCATAGTCCTACCAGTCTAGCACTAATAGGGCCTAGGCTGTGCTTCCTACTGGAAGCTCTGCCTTCTTCATTATGTGATCCATCCCTGACTCCCCCTCTTCCCTTGCTGAAATTTTCACCAGGCCCATGTGTCTATTGCCCCCCCAAAACCTGTATGTAATCATCTTGACATTACTCACCTCCACAGGTAAACAGTGCCACTTGTCCACCACCATCTCCATGAAGAAGTGTTTTCTCAAGTCCCTTCTGACTTTCCATCCCACCAGCTTCCATTCTGTTCTGTTGTCGTACACCCCCTTATTGCCTGAGCAGTTGAAGGCAGTCCACCCTGTTTATCCTCCTCAGTTATTTGAAAATTTCAGTGGTATCTCCCCTTTCCCTTCTGGCCTCCTGGAAGTAAATATTCAAATCAACCTGTCTTTCCTCATACGTGTTTCCTTGTTGCCCATGTATCATTTTGGTTCTTTTGAAGTATTGAACATTTTCTGTAGACTACCATAGAGGTTGCTATGGAAACATTTCAATAGTATGTCACTTCCCTTCCTGGAACAGTGAGCATTGCCCTCTGCAGTTTGCCAGTTCTCAAGTAGCATGATTCATTGGGTCTAGGATCATTTATTTGCTCAGGTTACCTGTATGGTTACTCTTTCAGCTACTACGAGGTCATAAGTAGTGTCAGTGTCAGGTTGCACACTCGCCTCTGAGGCCAGAAGATCAAAAGGTAGTGGGCTCTAGCCCCACACCAGGCACCTGCAGTAAATCCCAATATTGACACTGTGGTGCAGCATGAAGGGGACGCTGCACTCCTGAGGTGCTGTCTTTTGGATGAGACATTAAACCTGAGGCCCCATCTGCCTGTTCAGGTAGACTTTAAAGATCCCATGGCACTTCTCAAAAAGAGTAGGGGAATTTTTTATTATAACTTCAAAGCAGATGATATACAAACAGTGTTAATGCACACAAATCATATTCCAGGATCAACAAATGATACATAAAAAGAGAATAAGTATTACTGGTGTACATTTCTAAAATTAGGAAAAATCATAAAATAATCAAACCCTAAATTTGGTGAAACTAAAAGAGAACCCCCCATACTAAAAATGTAGGTGAAAAATATTTTATTATAAATGACCAACAATAAATAATTACAAGCATAGTGTTAATTCATACAAAGGAAATGCAGTTCATAAGACAAACAAATAAATATGACAGTCATAGTAAGACCACTTTTATTTCCTAGAAAAAACTAAAAAATAACCTCAAGTACATGTAAAGTAGAAAAAACTGAGAATCAATTTAAAGGGCTGCAATTAGTTGAAAACTACAAACCATGTTTTAATCATACTACATCCATTAATCCAGTATCCAACCATGATGTGTTCCTCCACCATAGTTTATACAGAGGTCTAGGTGCCGTAACCCGATCATTCTCTTTAAACCTAGATATATCATGCAATTCTGTGAACATCACTTGCTCTACTGTTTTATGCTGTTGTCGGAGCATAAGCCCACAACAGGCCTGCCAAAGTTGAAATTTAATGCTTAATAAAATCAAATGCGTTGTTATTGCATCATACTTCACCTATTGTCCTGGGAAACCCCCCTGCACAACATATCTGGATTCAGATTATAAAAGGGATTTAAAGGCCAGAGTTTATGTAAAAATTGCCAAAAAGAGATCACAAAGAGGCAGTCTAAAAAAATATGCTGCATTGTTTCTATGGTCCCAATTTAGGTTCCCAATCTAGAGCATTCCCTGTCCCATATGTCTTTATGTTTCATATTCCCCTTCACACCTAATTTCAAATGCATACAAAGCCATAAAAAAATCCCACATATATACCAAAACTATCTTACTCTGTAATACCCTCAAGAAAACCTGTTGCTCCCATTGTGGAAGTTCTGAAAACCATGGTGTAATAACAAATTGTTCCTCTAATATCATATTACACAACCCTTTTCTTGATGTGGTAAGTAGATATGCCTTGACCACCTGCCATCGTTTTAATTTACCAATTGTATCTGCCAAGTACAAAGGTAAGGCTGAAATATGCTTTTGTTTTGAAATGGGTAGATTAGTCCCCCACATCTGCAAAAGTGGCCCAACGCTATCCAAGAGCCATGGCCACCAGAGTTTTGTTTGGTGTTTTAAAACAGGTACTATATTATGAAAAATAAAAGTAATGTACAAAAATAATAATGGGTGTATCATAGCTAAACCCTCTTGTGCAAGTGATAGATAAGTAATACCCCTCTTGACTGGGTTCAGGCGGCTTCCCCACAACCACTGGAAAAAAAAACACTGTAAAGAGTCATCCCCATACTCTTTGGAGGAGGAAAAACCACTCTTAAAAAAATGAACATTGGTAGCAAAAAGGATTTAATCATATAGACTCTCTTCTTTTTTGACATGCACCATTTGTTCCTGAGCATCACTTTTTGCTGGGATTCTTGAAATTTTAAATCCCAATTGTGGAAACATGAGTCAGGTGCCCCAAAGTAAATTCCCAGTATCCTAGTATATCCCATCTTCTGAGGAATCCCCAGAATCTCCAGCATTGTGCGATTATCCTCCCCTATTGGCAAGCAACAACTTTTTTGAAAATTTATGGCAGATCCAGTAATCTCTGAAAACCACTATATCATCCACAGAGCTATACTAACCAAGTTTATATCAGCCAATATGAGTTCTAAATCATCAGCATAGGCAATGGAAACAACTGGTGTGTCCTCACAACCTACAGACAGTCCCGTAATCTCCAGATTGCTATTAATATTGTGCAGTAAGGGATCCAGTGTCAACATATACAACACTGGACTTAGGAGGCACCCTTATCTAGCAGAAAAGCCCTCCCAGGCAGGATTTCCACCATGTGGATCACCTGAACCTTAGAAAAAAAATACCCCCCACTCCAGAACAAGTCTCCTGTCCCTGAGACCAAAAACTGTCATCCCATAGCCAACTTGTAGCTTCCAACTCCACTGGAGAGTGGAGACGTACATCTTGAAAAAAAAATACAATCTAACTCAGAAGAAATTAATTGTGCATATGTGCTAAGACGTTTTTTCTCTGATTGCAGACTGTTTACATTAAGGGATGTGAATTTAACATTATATAAGTGGGACCACATTTATGGCTTGTGCACCTCATTTAATTTTACTAGAAGCCCTTGTAACCCTGCCACTTGTTTGTGCCTGTGGTCTGGTATTCTCTATATTGTCCATGTCTGACAAGATGCCATGTGCTGAGGAATGCTTGGAGTTATTGTCAGAGTCCCCTTCCAGCTTGGATTGTGTTCCTTGCAAACCAGTATACTGGTTCTATAGTAATAAGGGCTTGGCTGGCTGATCCCTTTTTTTTTGCTGTCATTTTAGTTCTTTTCCCCTTTGAATCCTTTGGCACTGTAAAGTCCTGTTCCAGTGAGGGCCCAAGAGGAGAAGGGGGCCCATACCATCCTTTTGAGAATCTATTCCCTTCTAAGAGTCATCACCCACAACTGGCAGCAGCTGTACGCCCTCTTGCCGGTCAGGATGGTTCTGTGGTCTATTCCCATCCTCTGGCTGGGAATGGTCTGTTGGATAATATGTTCCTGCACCCGTGTGGCCCTGTCTGGAAGCGGTCCTGATATAGTGATCCTGTACCCCAAAGTCTGAGTTCTCATTATATTTTGCTGCCCATGGGCAGTCAGTAAAGTTATGGCCAGGTTCCTCGCATAGGTTGCATTTCGGGTCCTGGAGGCAGTGAGCACTAGGGTTGCCCATGTCACCGCAATGAGTGCACATCAATATGTCACAATTTGTGCTAACGTGCATGTTAGATCCACATTTAAAGCAGGTATGAGGTTGTCCCAAGTAGAACAGGAATCCCTTGTCCCAGCCAATGAAAAAGCAATTGGGGAGATGGATAATGTCCTGCTCATTATGTTGCAGTTTCACTTTTATTTTCCAGTCCCCATTCCAGAACCCTTCTTCATCTAATATAGCAGCTGGGTTGCCTTGAACTGAACATCATTTTTCCAGCCAGTATATGATATCTGTGATATTTATCCCCTCATTTCTGAACAATATCGTAATAACTCGAAAGGGCTGTCTTGTTAGGGGACTCGCTAGAAACTTAGACCACATTGGGTTGGTTTTCAAATTCACATACTTGCACCAGAAACATTCTAGACTAGCAGGAGTCCTGAAACTAATGTCAAAAGTCATCTCCCCTGGGGTGTGTATGAGAGCATACACCTCTGAGGGGGTAAAGCCCAAAGATTGTTTTAAAAGTACTTTCCCAATGAAGAACCTGTCAGGGAGTGCATCTCTATTTCCAATATATCTGAGCCTTATGGCATTCCTGCATTTAGCAAGCTCCATGGGTTTGTGGAACAGTCTTGCATAAGACTTATTGCCATTCCCCTCTTCTCCCTGCCATGACCCTGCCCTGCCATCCCCCTGCTTCTCTGTCTGAGCAGTGGAATATGTTGCTGCTATATGCCGTATCTCCATTACATTTGTTGAATTAGCCACATAAATGGTACCTGCATGCTGCTGTACATCACCCTCTGTCTCCTCACCAATGTCGGCCTTCTAATTTGGCTCTCCTGTGGTGTAATCACTGCTGGGCAGGGGGATGGTAGGGTCTGCCCACCACGATCCATCCTCTGTGGCAAACCATCCTGCTGTCTGTAAAGCAGCTTTGGGTGACCAAGCTTGGTCTACTGCCTCACTCTAGTTGGTGTGTGTATTCCATGGGTCGCTGGAACAGGACCTGCCGGTGGTATCTCTATGGCCAGTAATTTTGCCGGACCAACCATACTGGGCCCCGGGGTGAAGACTGTGATCGTTTCCATTTCCTTTCTTCTTCCACCTGGAGGTTAGCTTGTGCAATTTGCTGACCCACTAACTCTAATTCTGCCTCCAGGCAGCGTTGTTTCTGGGCCAAGATAAGACTTGTAGCTTCTACATCCATTTTCTGTACCTCTGTCGGACCGTGCTGTGGTAGCCGATTGTCAGCTTTGGAATTCTGGGCTGAGTACTGGCCACCCTTCGGGTGTGTTTCAACCACCTCCGTTGCTGCTCATCCCTGTGAGACATCCGTGCCTCCATCTTGCAGAGCACTGTCTGCTTCTGACCATCTGTCTTCCTTGTCAGTCATGTTCTGATTGACTGACCACGGAACCCCCTACAGGACAGTGGGGGAATTTTTTATTGACCAAGTATAAAATTAAGATACAACCAAAACAATGTTACATCACACAGAATCATAAAATCAGGAAAGAAACAAAAATATGAATTACATAATACATTAAACAAAAAAGTAATTAAAACAGCTTGCCCCCACCTGAAATCATAGAAAAATCAACTTAAATGAATATTTAGCATCCTATTCCTAACAAAACAGTTTGTATAGAACCTTAAAGACTAGAAAAAATAAAGACCCCCCACCCATCCCTTCATAGCACCAGCTCAAGGGTAGTATACATTCTACATACTTTCAGGATTATTTTTAACACATGCCATAGTCAACATTTATATACAGGAAGGAAAGAGCTCATGATCCATCATTTATATGTTTCTGTAAACTATTTACCATATTCCACTTCTTTCTCTGTTTTAATCTTTTTCTATTCAGTTTGTAACTACATTTTCCCCTGCATCTCTTTACTGTTTGTCTTCCACCTGTTTCCATTCTTTTCCTTACTTTTTAAACCAAAATAGATATTGACTCAAGTTGCCCCTTCAAAGATTCAAATCGGGAGGGCCCTCAACCATTGTTTTATTACAGCTTGTGGCATTGAACCTTTTTCTTTATTATACACCAAAGCCACTTCCTGAGCGATTTTCTCTGTCAGAATATTCAAAGGTACTTTCTTTTGCTGCAGAACAAAGTGGCATCTGTTCTGCCAGATACACCATTTAAAAATTGCGCATATAACCCTTAGTGTCCCTGGGTGGAAACAGCTCCATGCTGCATCATACTTGCCATATACCAACTCCGTGTAGGACATTTTGGCCATTATGGGGGCTCTCCATTTGTTTGCAATGAGACTCCATACAAGAGAGATATATGTACAACTAAAGAATAAATGCTCCATTGTTTTCTACTCCCTGTGGGGTATTAAATACTGTCCAATTAGAAAGTATTTGCTTAATACTAGAGCGCACAAGGATTTCCTACTATGGGTCTGTAGCATTGGAATGGTGATCCCCCATTGCTTGCCTTTCCTAAACACCTCTGTAATATACCACGGGGTCCCCTGTGGTATTTGTTTAAGTGCCCCCCATCTGGGTGCTGTCCATTTGTCAAAAAAATATTGACAAAATCTTGTTTGACTCTTTACCCAATCTTGTTGGTTCCCTATAATAATGGGGAGAATGTTTGAATTAACAAAAATGGTAAAAAAGAATAGGACTGGGTTAAGCATATTTAACCCACCTTGTTTTACAGACCAATATGTGATAGATCTTTTTACTGGGTTTAAATGACTACCACATAATAATTGAAAGCATGTATTAAAAACCATGGACTCTAATTTTATAGGTAGTGGGTAAATGTAGCTTACCGTTAACAGTATTGGAATAATAAAAGTTTTAAGCATATGAACTGTTTTTTGCCTAGACATGGGATAACTTTTCCATTTTGTCACTTTTTCTTCTGCTATATTTAGTTTTTCTGTTCAGTTCTTCTCAGCGGGGTTCTCATCTCCAAAAGTAATTCCTAATAATTTTAGGTTTCCAGCTTCTGTTGTTATCCCTTCTACTTCTGTTGTTGTCCCAGCATATTGCTGTGCTAGTTTTATCCCTCTGCTTTTCTCTTTATTTAATTGTGACCCAGAGGTTACAGAAAACTCATGAATAATTTTGACTGCTTGAGTTATTGAAAATTCATCTGCTACCATAAGGCAGACATCGTCTGCATACTGAAATCCATGTTTCTTGGTCCAGGTAATATGTTTAATTGATTGAAGGCTGTTTAATTTTCTTAATAGGGGATCTATAGAGAAGATGTAAAGCAGGGGGCTCAAGGGGCAACCCTGTCTTACTCCTTTTTTCATTTTAATGTGTTGCCGAATTACGCCATTTACAAATGGTGTCATGGATGCTTGACTATATATTACTTGGATCCATGTGAACTTACTTGGGATGCCATAATTTTGTAATACACTGAACAGGTAATCATGAGAGACTTGATAGAATGCTTTGGACTGATCTAAAGAAATCACATACCCTTCAGACTGCAGAGAGTCAAATACCTCTCTAATTAATTTTAAGTTATCTAACATTGATCTGTTGGGTATTGCACATGTTTGGGTGGTACTGACTACTGATCCTGCTATTTTTGCCAATCTTATGCACAAGATTTTACATAAGATTTTCCGGTCTGTATTTATCAGGCTGATGGGCCTCCAATTATTTATGTTTTCTTTATCATTTTTCTTGCGTAAGAAAATCAGAAGGCTATCTGCCAGAGAGGGTGGGAAGTGGGGAGTTCTTTGTAGAATTCTATTTTATACTACCAAAAGGTGTTTACATATTACATTTTTAATTTTTTTGTAGAATTCATTGGGTATCCCGTAACAGCGTTACTGTGTTTTTTAGATTCTCTATTACCTTGCATACTTCTGTTTCCTCTATGTTACCTATAAGTTCATTTTTTTCCTCCTGCATGAGTGGGGGAATGTCCAGGTTTTGTAAAAGCTTTTCTGTCTCTGGTGGTGTTTTCACAGGCTGTCCGAAAAGATTTCTGGAGTGATCTGTTACTATGCCTAAGATTTCCTGATCGCTTTCCACTCTTAATCCTGCTGTATTACACAGGGAAGACATGTACTTGGACTTGTTCCTTTGTTTGCAATTGTCATAAGGGTTTATTACCTGGGCATTGCATTTCATACAATACTTTTGTTCTAAGAACAAAGAGGTGGACCTATCATACTGAAATTTTGACATTTCTTTCTTTATTTGTTATTTGGTTGGAGTAATCTAAATTAAATTCTGTCTGCAAAGAGCACAATTTTTGTAACTGTATTCGTTTTTCTAAATATTGGAGGTATTTTTCCTTATTATCAGTTTTGGCCCTTGATTTACAAAAATTTTTGATCTCTGTCTTTGTTTCTAGCCACCAGTGTGCAGAATCCTCATACAATTCAAAGACAGACTGTTTGTCATTGATTACTTCCAAAAGTCCCTCCCATCCCTTCTCCTCCTCTTCTAAAATGGCTGTGTTCATTTTCCAGTGCGTGTGGCTCCCTGGTATATTACGCAGTATACCTATGTGAATAGTTAAAGCATAATGATCTGAGATTTCTATTGGGGTTACCATGCTTTTAAAGCATGGTACCCAGTTTGACCTAAAAAAATAATCTATTCTTGTAGATGATTTGCCACTAAAATAAGTGTGTAGAGGTGGTTTTGTCCCTATCATTCCCCCATCCTTTAAATTTGCCATTTTGCACATGGAGTTGAGAAAGTTAGAGTCTGAGTATAGTTTCTGAGTTTTTCCTGTTTTGTCTTTGAGAACCATAATACAGTTAAAATCTCCTCCAAGGATTATAGATTTTGCTGTGTGTAGGTAGGGTTGAATTTTTTTCATTACTTCTATTCTCTCAGTCTTCACATGAGGGTTATATACATTAATGACCCTCCACTTCTGATTCTGTATGATGGCATCTATCATTAAAACTCTACCTTGCATCAAATCGGTCAATTTAATAACAGTGATTTTTATGCTATTGCATAAAATATCAACTCCAGAACAGGAGTCATCCCCTAGAGACCAAAAGTAGATCCCCTTTCATTCCTTTGTTGCTTGGGTAATTTCCCTTAGCATATGCAGTCTAGCGTCCTGTAATAAAATGACTTGTGCATTATTTCTTTCCAAAATGGAAAAGACAGTCTGTCTTCATTTATTGTTCTTTATACTAGTGACATTCAGGGTGCAGAAAGTTAGGTTGCTGGACATATGATTTGGGAGGTGTCAGGCCATTAGGTTTTCTTCCCCTTTGCTGGTGATTTCATCTTGCACCTTTTCTTTCTTGAAGCACTTGGTTCGTTTATCCCATTCTCAGGCTGAGATGATGCCACCAAGGATCCATCTGAATCGTCATCATTCTCTGCCCACTGTTTCCTTTTGTATAATGTGGCATATCTATCTCTGCTCATAAATCTCTCTTCTGGTTTTTGTTTTTCCACCTTAGACCCTTTGATGGTCTTACTTGGTGTTGTCATCAAATGGTTTGAGTCATTTCTTACTAACAGGAGGCAGCGGATTGTGATGGGTAATTTCTCATCTGCACCCTACCTCCTTTCGTGTGGAGTCCCTCAGGGTTCGGTATTGGCTCCTATGTTGTTTGCAGTGTACATGCTGCCCCTGGGGGAGATCATTAGGAGGTATGGTTTGAGTTTTCATTGCTATGCTGATGATACTCAACTATACCTTTCCTTTGCCCCAGGAACATCAAATGCAGTGGGTGTGTTAAATATCTGTCAGGCTGAGATAAATGACTGGATGTCTTCCAGCTGGCTGCGACTGAACCCTAACAAGACTGAGGTATTAGTAGTGGAGTCAAACAGAGTTCGTGATGGGATGGCCTCTGACTCTGTGACTGGCATTGTGCTAGGAGCTGTGTCGTTGATGGCCTCCCCATGGGTGCGTAATCTTGGTGTGATCTTTGACAGGAATTTGTCCATGGAGGCTCAAATATCCTCTGTGGTTCGTTCCTGTTTTTTTCATCTGAGAAATATCGCCCAAATTAAGCCCCTTGTTCCGGCACTGGACCTCCCTACTTTGGTACACGCCTTAGTCACTTCTAGGCTTGACTACTGTAATGCCCTCTATCTCGGGGTCTCTGGAACTTCTCTTCACAGACTGCAGCTAGTGCAAAATGCTGCTGCCCGGTTTTTGACTGGACAAAGTAAGTTCAGTCATATTACTCCAGTATTGCGTGAATTGCATTGGCTGCCGATCAGGTGGAGAGTATTGTTCAAGGTGGGTTTTCTCACCTATAAGACCCTACATGGACAGGGCCCTGGTTACCTTTCTCTCTGATCTCTGCTACCGCCCACCTCCTGTCTGTGATCTCCGCCTCCTCTAATAGTGGCCTCCCAAAGTCCCGAGAGCAAGATTGAAATCAGCTGGGGACCGATCGCTTGAGTTGCTGCTCCAGTCCTCTGGAACTCGCTGCCATTGGAAGTGAGAGAGGCCTCTACTATTGAGGCTTTTAAGAGCCATCTGAAGAGCTTTTTATTTATGCAGGCATTTGGAAATTGAATTTTATGTATGTTATTTTAAGGAATGTATACGGTATGACACACTGTAGAGTTTTTGTGCGGCGCCTAGAGCCTTTGGGATTGGGCGTCTTTTTAAATAAAATTGACATTGACATACTTCTTGTTTGCCTTCCTGTACCTATTTGGGACCATGATCCTTCCTCCGGTGGTGGCATTGTTGTTTCTTGTGGTGGTTCTGGGGTATTAGTCCTATCCCCTACAATAATTTCTTGCAGTTCTTGTGTGGTTGATTCTTCTTGTTGCCTCTCTGTGACAGCCAAAGTCTGTGCCACTGTTGTTTCTGTATCTAAATTGATCTGGTCACTGGGACCAAGCAGGGGGCTGTGTTGCCCCAGTCCCCTTTCTGTTACAGTTGTGCATGCACTCAGGGATTGGTTATCTGGAACCTCTCTGTGACCTCCAGAGCTACTGGCTGCTCTGTTTTGGGCATTTAAGACAGTTTCATCCTGAGTTTCTTGTGCACTTGCAGGGTTATTATGAGAAACCCAAGGACAGTCTTTGAAAGTGTAAGAGGCTTCATCACACATGTTGCAATACCTTGGCTTTGGGCAGTTTATTATTGCATGACCTATCCCTACACAGAGAGTACATTTTAGCCTATCACAGGCTCCACTTAAATGTGTATAAGCGCCACATCTGAAATAAGATTTGGGTTGGCCTGAGTAAAATATAAACCCTCTATCTCTACCCAGATAGAAGCAACTTGGGAGATGTTGAATTATCCCATTTGCTTGAGGCAGTCTCACCTGAATTCTCCATCCCCCAGTCCACAATTGTTCTGAATCAATTATTGGTTCCAGCAGCCCAAGAACAGTACATTTTAGGTTCAGCCACCTCAGAATATCTGAAACAGCCACACCTTCATTCTTAAACAAGACTGATATATACCTTATTGCAGGTTTTGTTAGTGGAATGGCTAGGAAGGGTGACCACAAGGGGGTGTATTTCACTTGGCTGTATCTATGCCAGAATGCTTCCAGGTCTCCTGGGGTTTTAAAACTGAGATCAAAATTAGGATCCCCAGACGTATGTATTAAAGCATACACTTCAGTGGGGAGGGACTGCAGGCTGTCTTTGACCAATTTCTTACCCACGTAAATCCGATCTGGAAATAATTCTAGACCTCCCAAGTATCGCAGATGCACAGCATTCCTGTGTTTTGCAGGCTCTGGGGGCTCATGAAACTGCCCAGCATAAGTTCTTGCATTTGGGGTAGGCCCTTGGTTATTTCTCTAATTTCTTTTCTGTCTTTGGGGTCCTGTTCTCTGTGAGGGGGAGCGTTGGGGAGAGTTATTTATTTCTGGTGCTTGAGGCACCATGTTATCTCTTCCAGCAGTATCCTCTTCTTGTTTACTCCCTTCTATGTCCTGCATTACTTTAAATTGTAACACAGGATTCTGGATTAATCTCAAGTGAGAGGGAATTTCCAATAATTCTGTACCACTTTCATTGTTGATCTCTGTTAGAGGAGAAGGAGACCAGGACTGAGCTCCCTGCTGCTTAATCCAACCTGCTATCTTAAGTGCTTCAGCTATGGATACACCTGTGACCGACACATTTCCATCAAAATTAGATCTAGCTTCCTCTGTTTGCTCAAAAACAGTACTTGCATTATTTTGAGAAAGCACTCCCCCCTCCCTTCTCACAACATGCATCTCTTCATTTTGTGAAGTTATTTCCCCATCTGTATTGTCACAAGTTTGAGTATTCTCAAATAACGCAGTACCTGATGCAGACAAATATTCCTCTTGTTGTTTTGGCAAGTTTTCTTCTGTTCCTGTATTGCCCTGTAATGTTGTTTCATTCTCCAGATGTACAGACACATCTTTATTTACACCAGAGGTTACTGAGTTTCTTACTGCATTGCTTAATGAAGTATTGGGCTGGAGTTCCATGCTAGGGCACTCACTCTCCTGAAACTGAATGTGCGAGTTGTTTCTCCATTCCCTGCTCTTTGCTTGCAACACTGGGCCACTTCCTAGCTCTTGCGACTCTAGGCACTCGCTAGCTGTAGTGATTTCACTGCCATTCGTGTTACCTTCTCAAGCTAGGAGTTCTGTTCCATTTTTAGACATATCGGCTCTCAGGTTGACAGATTCTGCATTTGGTTTGACATTTAGTGAAGTTTCAGCAGCTGCTGAGACATGACGCAGCTGGGAGCTGTCAGAGCTAGTTAGCTGTGTTTTTGATGCTTTCAGAGCAAAAATTCTGCTCTGCAATGCTTTTTGCTTGCACATTGAATCATCTTTTTTTTTGCAGGTTTAGTAAGGCATGACTTTTAATTTTTGACACTTGTACTGGGTTTACCACTGAATGACTTAAGTTCCCAATGTCCTCTAGCAAGAATTCTTCTGGCACTAATTCCTCTGCTGTTTCCATCAGTTCTTCCTCGGATTCTGTTTGAGTCACCAGCCCATCGGCCTCTTGCAAAGGCTGGGCAGGGGAGGAGGCAATCTCACCTGCCACATCAGTACTTCCTTCTCCTCCTGTGTCCGGCTGCATACTGGGTCCCTCCATCCCATCTACAGGAAGTGACAGCACCCCTGCAAACAGAATAGGGGAATTTCCCCGGTGCTCTGGCCAAATTTCCCCCATTCACTAAAAATACCAACAACAACTTAATCTGGTTCAATTTCAATTGGTTACCATCTGTATCCCCCCCCCCCGAGTTGCTCCTAAAAAAGGGACTTCTAGTCTCATTGGGGCTACCCGGTCAACAAAATTAAATAAATAAATAAATAAATAAGGGTAAGCCAAAAGAAGATTTCTTTTAAGGGCTATGTTGACACTCTGAAGACAAAGCAGGGAGGAGGCTAGCAACTGTAGGCTGGTCAGTATTACTTCAGGGGTGGGTAGATTAATGGAAATCCTGCTAAATGAAAGACTGGTAGAGTATCTTGAATCCAGTGGGGGTGCAGGAACACAGGCAGCATGGATTCATGGGGAGGAGTGATGCCAAATGACTCTGATAGATTTTTTTGACTTGGTGACCAGGGAAATAGATCAGGGGAAGGCAGTGGACATGGACTATCTGGACTTCAATAAGCTTTGCCCAGATATAGCTGTATTTTGTTAAATAAATGCCTTCTTTAGTTAGCACAGGAACAAATACATGGAAGGAAGAAAGAAAGAAAGAAAGAAAGAAAGAAAGAAAGAAAAGAAAGAAAGAAAGAAAGAAAGAAAGAAAGAAAGAAAACTAGTCCATGATGTTTCCCCTAACAACTCACAGGAATACCCTGTCACCCCTTTTTTTCTTCAAGGTTTTCTAGTTTATGCTTGAGGGTAGAAACAGTGTTAGCTGACACCTCTTGCACTGGAAGTCTGTTCCAAGTATCTACCTCTTGTTCAGCAAAGTAGTTCTTCCTGTTATTGCCCTTAAATCTATAATCTTTCAATAACAATGAGTCCCATACTGTGCTGTCAACCTTGTACATCCTAAAGATCTGCATCTGGTCTGATCATGCCATCCCTTTAAGATATTTGAATACTGTAATCATGTCACCCTGGAGTATCCTCTTTCCATGGAGAACAGTCCCACTTCTGCCACTTGGTCCTCATAATCTATGTTTTCCAAACCTTTACCCTCCTTGGTGAATCCCTGGACTTCAGAACCAAGTTCAAATATCTGGGGGGTCTGGATAGATCACAAACTCTCTTTCCTGGATCATATCGAGGAATTAACAAAAAAATCTTAATCAGAGGCTAGGCCTCTTCTACAGGATCAAACACCTCCTTACCCAGAAGAGACGTTCAAATAATCTTCCTTTCCATACTGGACTACGCTGACGTCCTTTATGGCCAAGGCCCTGCCTCTGCATTAACAAAACTCAATACACTATATCAAAGAACCATAAGATTTATCTCTGGTGCTCTTTATCTTACTCATCACTGTTCCCTCTATGCTGTAGTAGGGTGGGACATCTCTTAATTACAGAAGACAAAGAAATGCTGCACTCTGGGCTTATAGAGCAATCGCAAAAAGCTGCCTCAATAAATTTCAGACTTCCTTCCTCTAACTGTGGAAGGCAAGTATGCCTTGAGAAGTTCCTTCCTTATCTCCTTATCCATTCCCAGGTCATGTCATGGTTTGGAAGGTCATCTATAAGCTTTTCGCTACCTCAACTTTGGAATAAATTGCAAAAACCCTAAAATTAGTCAACCCCATCAACTTGTCCACATTCAAAATGCTCTATGAGTGTTTGTTCAAGGAGTCTTGTAACTAGCTTCCCCTAATTGTTGCCTCATGCATTCAGGATACTAGGCTCTTGTACAGTGTCCCTGGCACCTCTTAATACTGTACATCCTTTCCTCCTCTTCTCTAGTTGCACTCTTAATACCTGCTGTAGGTCTTACAAAGAAGCCCTGTACTTTGCTCGCTCCCTACCTATTGTCTCTTGCCACAAAACTAGCAGAGGCTATCCATCGGTTGCCCCCCCCAGCTCTTCTAATTGTTTCCCCTGGTGTGTTGTAACATGTCCTCAGCCAGTAGATGCTCCCCATAGTGGAGACCCCCTTGCACTTGAAATATTCAATACTCCTTATGCCCCATTCTATACTTTAAATGCTTAAGGTTGACTGCTTACAAACCCTCTCCCTCTGTGTTTTCCCAAGGTCTGTGATGTTATTATATTCGGTTTGACCTATGTATTTATTGTACATATTAATTATAGGTAGCTGCCACTGTACCTGTGCCTCTAGATTGTATATTATATTGTTTCATCCTTGATTTGTATCTTGTTCTGTTGCATAATTCTGTTGTGTAATCCTTACTTATATATGGATCATGTATGTTGTCCAGGTCCATCTCGAAAATGAGTTCATCTCAAGGTGATCACCTGGTTAAATTAAGACTTGATTGACTGATTGATTGGTTACTTTCCTCTGCACCCTTTCAGTCTTGTTGATATAGTTAATCATATATGGGTACCAGAGCTATACACTATACTCAAGATGGGGTCTGATCAATGATCTGTATAGGGGCATTAAAATATCTCTTGATTTGCCCTTACAAAGTTTCTCTTATTGCATGCAGTGATTTTATTTTCTTTACTAGCTGCTGCCCCATACTGTTGCTTCCATTTAAATGGGTTGCTGATTATTACCTCCAGAAATCTCAGTATTGTTTAGGTGTATTTCCTACCAGGTGAATATAGCATTTCCATAATAACGCCATCAAAATCATGCTTCCACAATAACATCTGCCTAGATAGCTACAGGGTTAGAATAGCACAAGGCAGTTACCACTACCCCATAGCTGTCTAGGCACAGTGGAGGAGAAGAGAAGAATCTGGCAGTGTTGTACTCTGCTGAGCTGTTCCCCTGGTAGAGAGGGCTAAGGCTCTGAACAGCTAAAGCAGGAAATCATCCTGTAGGCAAGGGTTCTATTTGTGGCCTCCCGATTGCTTTATTTTCCACCACTCCCACCAAGTTCTATTTTTTTGGTATTTGTCCTCTCACCTGATGTAACCCCCTTGCCCCCTCACCAAGTTTTATTTTTTGTTTCCATCCCCTCACCCAATGTAACCCCACCCAAGTTTCTCCCCATCCCTGAGTAACAGCCCCCACCCCATGGAATTGATTACAGTATGTTTGGGGGTGGTGGGAAGCAGAGCCCCTTCAAAAACACAGACTACCTTTTATTTTTGTTGGCCATGGTAGTGGTCAGTATGTCTGTGGACTGCTACCATTGGCGTTGTTTTTGCAGTTGATGTTTTGGTCAGGCACTGTAATTGATGGCAGTATTTTGGCATTGCACTTTTTGATTGCGCTCTTCTGGTTTTCATGATCCTCATCTAGTGCTGGTGTATTTTGCTTTTTTTTATTCTTCTTACCTAGATGTATAATTTTGTATGTTTAAGTGTTGAAGTTCATCTCCCATTTTTCTGCTAACTACTGGAGCATGTCCCTGTCTTTCTGTATTATATAAAACTTTTGCAGAGAAGCAAATCCCCTTCCTGTTTTGGTGTGATCAGCGAATTTAGCTACCCAGCTGATGGTGCCAACCTAAAAACCACTAATAAATATATGAAGTAATGGTGGCCTTGGAGCAGAACCTTGTGAGAATACACTGGTTAGAACTGGAAAAGGTTTATCCATTCTTGAATTCCATACAGAGGCACAGTTGGAGTATTACCACAAACTGATACTGCCACTGGAAGGTACTGTACAATGAGACAAGGAGGTACCACTGATAAAGTGCCCGATTTGAAAAGGCTTGGCTTTATAGTGCTTTGTACTGCAAACATCAGAGATTCATTTTGTTTAGCTCTAGCAGTGGTGCACTTGATAAAGAACTGCACCTACACATTCATTGAAATGCTATTAAAATGCACTGGCCTGACTTTAAAAACTAATAAACTCTCAAGAAATAAGTTGCATGCTTGTTTAATGAATTCATTTTGTTCAAGTACTTCAAAGGACTTGTGTGAGATTCCACGGTCTTGCAGACTTCCGTTGAACTGAAGAACAGAAATGAAGTAGCTTTGTAAAGCTTAGTTTTATTAAATGTGCTCTGGACATATAACTAGTATGGATTAGTGCTAGACATAAACAGTCATTTCTTATTTATGTGAATAAGATTCTGGTGAGCTCCTCTATTTGCAGTAGAGTAACCAACCTATAAAAAGTTTATGCACAAGGTTTGAAAAGTTTAGTTTGGAGGTCTGGGGGGCAGCTATGACTCCATCAAAGTTTGTGGTTTTGGTGCATTCTGGGGATCATTTATAACCAGATATGTTACCCTTCTACCCCCTCCTCCCCACTAGCCTGACTCAGCCAGCTGCTCCCTAGTGAACCCCAGGCCCTTCCATAAGCTGAGTAAGTTCAATTCAAGCCACCACCCAGCATGCTGCACTGGTTCAAGCTGTTTCCATTCCAGAGCCTCAGTGAACCAGCCACAGACCACATCTGAGAACAGGGCCCTAAAACAATCAATTCACTAATATATTCTTTTTTCATCTGTCACATCCAATACAGAACTTACAGTCATAAAATATTTTTAGGCATTAGAGTTATTTACAAAAGATGAGTTTCGGCAGGCAGCAATGTAATGTTTCACACTGCTGTCTGCTGAAACTCATCTACTGCATTATCTTTCCCACACTACAAGGGACATTCCTAATCCCCCCCTTACTTTGTCCCACATGCGTTTCATATGAAAAAGGTGTTGCCCACACAGAGAAGGTTCTGTCTAACATTGTAAACTCAGACTTTAAAGGAGGAATTTATAATAACACTCTAGGATGCTAGAGAAAAATTACATTTGCACAAGTAAGTGGCACTAGTTTCTATAAAGTTCACAAAGCTTATATTTCCATATTTGATGTATTGCACATTTTGAGGCTAGTGTTTTCTCACATTTGTCAGTGTCCAACATTTTGAGATCAGTGTCCCACAAACACGTTCCCACAATTCACTGACAATAGAATGAGGCTAAGGTATCTAATGCCTCTCATAATATAGTGATAAATTATCCCTGTATTACAGGAGACATCACATACCTCTCAGCCTTTTGACAGTGAAATAGCTGTTGTGCCATTCTGCTCATTGCCACATAGCCCACCTATGGCAACCAGTTGAGAGCACTATTGCTCCCCCAGGGACATGAGTGCAGTTCTGGAGTACCACAAACTAGGCGCTTGACTTGGTAGAGTCAAGGATGGGGCATTGCTTTCAAGAGATGGAATTATTTTGCAGATAGGATGGGGGTTGGTCATTCACCCCTTCCTGCATAGGGCCTGTCACTAAAGATAATGCAAAGTTTTCCTTTGCTAGTGAAGTTGTTGTTAAGTTAGTAACATTGCCCTTTGGGAAGCTTCACAAAGTTCCCAATGGCTGTACCAACTTTGCCAGACCTTTTAAAAAAGAATATTGTTTTAAACAAATTTGCAGCCTTACCCACTGTGCTATAACTCAGCATCCCTCATCCCACCCCAACCCACAGACTATTTAATGATATTTACACCCAACCTGCCTCCCTTTACATTGAAAACCCCCTTGTCAGCCCCTCCTGGCAAAGTTTGCCACCAAAGTAGTGAAGTGATTGCATTATATAGAGACTGAGTCCCTTCCCCCACCTGTGCACCACAAACCACTTCCTCACCTCTCCCTGGCAGACCAGACCCTGATGATCAATAAAAATTCCCTCACACAATCCCCCTCTGGCCCCCACCTCCCTCTCCCCCTCTGAGAACCTCCAAAAGATAATATTTTGTGTACCTGTAAAAGGAAGAAAACCACCCCCAAGGTGCAGGACATCTGCTCTGTTTAGTGTAAATGTCTGTAATGGCATGAATGAATGAATGATGATGTATTTGCTTAAAGTAAATGTGATTGGCAGGTGTTTAAATATAGTTGAAAATATTTAGGAAAATGAGTAGATTAAGAGGTGGCCACCAAACAAGACATTAAATGTCTTATAAAGTTCAAACCACATAGCTCAGGAGACCATGCTAAGGCTGACATAGTTGAGGCAAAAAACACTTTTGGTTATCTGATTCAAATGTATTTACTTAAAACACATAAAAAAGATAATAGCACTCAGCAAACGTGCGCCAAATGTTTTTGAGCTGCACTAGCTGTTTGTCAAGCTTGCTCAAAAATATTTGGCACAAGTTTGTTGAGTGCTGTAATCTTTTTATGTATTTTTTATCTTTTTTAAGTGTTGTAAATAAATATGTTTGAATAAGATAACCAAGAGCGTTTTTTGCCTTAACTGTGGCAGCCTTAGCAAGCTCTCCTGAACTACATGGTTTGAACTTGATAACTGAGCTACAATATTTGTGAACACCAGTGGACAGAGAACCAAGATGATCACTGGATGTCAGCCACATATTTTTATAGATATTTTGTGGACTCAAATACAGTTGGTTAAATAAATACAAATATCTTCAAATCACCCTTGTAGGCAAGAGAAACATAATATAAAACATTGTCTTGAACTGAAGGCAACTCCTTGGTGAAAAAGTGACCATTAGATAAATTTCTTTACATTGAAAAGCATGGTATAGTATTAGCTATAGATGCTTACATGGAATTGAGAGCTATGAGCATGAGAGCACAATCTGAGAGCCCAGAGGTGTTGGGAGATGCTAACCAGGTGACTGCATTGACTTCATTACCAGGTTTGAGTGAAGATGCTTCTAAATCTTCTAAAACCTCAAATGTTACTGTACTAATGATATAACTGATGTGCAGAAAACAGTGACCAAAATGCAGATGGAGATTTTTAGTACATGTACACATCTGTATAGCAAATACTCACAACATAGTTGCACTAAATAAGCAAACTAAAAATCTGGAAAACATGAGGTACAGTAACTTCAGAACGGTAGGCATGCCAAATGCTCTTGAGCCATGTTTTTATTTGTTAAGAGACCTATTCAAAGGTGTCATTGTTGAATCATTACAATCCATCAAAGACAATTTATCTTTTATTTTCCATGCTTTCGGTTTGCTGGTTAAGATTCAGCCTAAATAAACGGTGGATACAAGTACAAGAATACTTCACAAAGAATAACTTGTTATTATCTTCCTCACTGCATGAAACTCCTATAAAGCTAATGCTTATGTTCTCTCATGCTCTATCTGCAGTAATAATTACAATAGCATTTGAGGCTGATAAGGAGATAGAGATGTAAGTGGTTAGAAGAAAAGAAATCCTTCTCAGGAAAAGAAATCTCCAATCTTTAAGAGAATAAGTTTCATGTGGTATAGCTCCAGTAACCCGAGAAAGAAGGAAAAAATGATTGGCACACAAAGACAATTTACCTTTTATTAGCTTCCAGTGCTTTCACAACCAAAGGCTGTGAAATTGAGGAAGAGTTGCTGCTGCTGGGATGGAAAAAGAAATATTAGCCATGCAATTTAAGGTATAAGATTACTTTTTATGGGTATTACAATAATATGTATACCAATTAAATTATAGGGACTAATACCAAAATTCAGAAAAAGTGGAAATTTTTTTTTTTTTTTTTAAACCATCATGAGATTTTCTATGTCAGTACACTTTATTGTTATGGAAAAAGTATATTGTTACCATTTATTTTACAAAAAAGAAAAAGTTCTGTCGTGTTGTAAATATATATATCAATATAGCTATCTATCCCCAGCAGTTCCACAGTTAGACCTTTCAAAATATATTTTCTTTAAAATGTGATAACTTTGGAATTGTTAGGGCTACATACTTAATTTTTTTAATGCAAGCTTGGAGTTAGCTAAGTAGTTATATCATTAATATGATTACAATAGAACTCCAGAGCAAATGTCCTGAGGCATGGGTTATCCCAGAGGATATTGGCCGTACAGTCAAATTTTAAAGAAAGCACAATTACACATACCCCAATAATGCAAAGCATCATGGGAAACATATGCAGATCCCCATGAGAGAATTTGGACTGGCTCAGCTTTAAGCAGAATTGCATGGTGCCAGAAGGCCTCACAGTGCAATTAGCAAAGGCTTTGAACAGCAGACACATACATGTGTTTCGTCCTCATTTGGACTATTACAGTGACCATATATCGATATAAGAAACAAAGTGTTTCATATCAATATTTATATATATATATATATATATAGTCCATTGCACTTTTAAAGTTCTGTCATTTTTATCACACTGTAGCAATATGTATGTCCATTTAGCAACACAAGATAATAACTGTTCAAATGTCACAGCTCACAAAATGTAGTTTCAAGCATTACAAAACTATAAGATTATTTTTTGAAGGTACTAGTCGTTGCTCTGTTCAAGAATAAACACATTCTTTTCTAGTTCTCCATGTTTTCCATTTGCTGGTTAAGATTAAGCCTAAATAAACAGTTGATGCAAGTACAAGAATACTTCTGCAAAGAATAACTTGTTATCATCTTCCTCACTACAAGAAACTCCAATAAAGGAAATGCATATTTCTTCCATGCCTGATCTACAATAATGATTACCATGGTATTTAAGGCTAATAGGGAGATAATGCAAATGATCATAAGAAAGGAATCCCCAATCTTCAAGAAAATGTTTCATATTTATAGTGCTGTTTTTATCATTAGGCTAAGTAGGCTGCAGCCTAGGGGCACCAGCTGTTAGGGGGGCACCTAAGAAATCAGAAATCAAAAATGAAAATGAGAAAAAAAAAATCTGACTGAGTTTGAGCTGACTCATGGCACCCCACCCCCGGAACTCAATGTCATCTGCCCCCACTGTCTGTCTCACCAGTGCCCCCCAAGGAACTTGACTGTCTGTCACTCTCTCACCCCCCAAACAGAACAGAGCACAGACTAGTCCAATCAGTGGACAGCATGCGCGGCATGCATGCATTGTTTTGATTTTGAAATCCTCCCCTCCAGAAGACCACTTCGCATGTGTGCACCCAACTGGGCAGTAGGGCACATAAAAAAGGTACAGTGCATGCCAGCGCTGCAGCACTAGTCTGCAGCAGAAGTCGGACTCCTGACTCAGGAGTCACACTGATGTGGATGGACGTTGTTGTTGTCAGCTCGACGAGGAGGTGACCCGTGATGGCCAGCCACCACCGCTGGCACTGTCCCACTGACTACTAACTTGGAGAGAGGCACTAGGCTAGTAGAGGCTGAGCCAGGTGGTAGAGGGGTAGAGTGTGTCATCACTCACTCTTGCTCATCAATCTGTCATCTGCCCAGAGTGCCTGCCGCCGCTGCTGAATCCGGCGATTGGATCAAGTCTTCAGTGAGTGTGAGTGTTCACTTTTACTTCACAGACACAGAGTGACCTGCCTGCACTTTGGCCTACTGCACTCTCCTGCTCTGCCCAGCCAGCGCCTGCTGCCGTGCCCCCCTGCTAGTCTGCTCATCTTCAATCTTGCCTGCAGACCAGACAGATGGTCGATCATAGTGCTCAGTGTGGTGACGGACAGTGAGTCAATCAAGACAAAACAACTAACTGAAGTTGTCAGTGAGTTGTGTACAACAGTGTTGCTCATGTGAGAAAAGAGATTTTGTTGATTGATCATGTCTGTGATCATTCATGCACAGTGGTCACACAGACCATTAGAGTACAGACATGAATGATCATAAATCATGATCATTCATGTCTGAACTCTAACGGTTTGTGTATTCTAATGTAAACTCAGTTTTCAGTCAGCAAGCATAGGCCCCAAATGCTTAGGTTGCTTGTCCTCATGGCAGCTTCCATGTTCATCTTTCTCATAGAAGTCAATATTATTATGTATAATCAGAGCACTAGAGGGGGCTAGTACTGATTTCAACTTGTTTTTAATTAAACCTCCGCTTTCCCCAAAGCTGTTATATCTTTTTACACATTTATTCTCCTTTTTTTAATTTAAAGTTTCCTCACAGTAATTTCAAATAGCTGTTCATGTAGTTCTGCAGTTGATATTGGACTAGAGTCTCTCACAGGCTGAAAAACATCTAGTAGTCAGGTGACCAATAGGCATGTCTAATCATCAGAGGCAACTAAACATTATCAGGGTTTTGTGCCTAGTGTGAACAAGTTCTGTGAATGTGTTGTTGCCATACCCTGAACTGAGCCATGTTTCGTGGGGCGGCCTGAAGTTTCCAGCTTATGGGCACGTAGATAACTAATACAGCACTGCATATTTACTGTGATATAGCTCCAGCAACCCAACAAAGAAGTAAAAAAATGATTGGCATTTAGGGAACAAATCCTAGAGAGGTGCAGCTACAATAACACCTTTTTCTTCAAAATCTTTATTTACACATACAACTGCAGAGTATGTGTTATTGGGACAAGGACAAGATGGCATTTCTTTGCAAAGCAAAAAGCAGAAAATTGAGGAAGAGAGAAAGAGGGATGAGCAAAGGAAAACAGACACAGATCAAGAAGTCTAAGGTATGCCACCTCTTGATAAGTGAAAATAATATTTCGAAGAAATCTAATTTCTTTTTTTTTACTTTTTGTTTTATAAATTCAAATCAGAAGAAAAGAACAATCCAATTGAAAGCAAATCAAATATGAATAAAGGAAATAAAGTTCCATTGACAAAAAAAATATATGCATTTGCCTTTCTTAACAAATTTATTTAAAAATAAATTACAATGTTCTAAATTGTATATACATCCATTTGAATATGAATAATATATTCAGTTTATATTTCTATAAATGCACACTATATATTTTGCCAGGGAGAAAGACAGACCAGTGGCACTAGGGCAGGGGTCTGCAACCTTTTTGGGCCTGGGAGCCGCATGGCCAATGACCAAAAGATGGCCAACCTCAAAAGAGCCATTCAGAAATGTGGTTGTGACTAACATGCACATGTATGTGCCAGACATTCTCAAAACATGTCATTTTATGGCAAAATGTTACTTTGTTAAAAGAACAACATAGACTGCTATATTAAGAGGAATTTAGTTTTTATTGGATACATTTTCTGTGCAAATGAATTCACTGTTTCTTGAGCAATAAATAAATTCTGTGCAAATGAATGTGCTGTGTTTATTGAATAAATAAATTTGCTGTGCAAATGAATTAGCGGTTTCTGTTGAATAAATACATTCTGTGCAAATGTAGCAACCTCTTGTTTCAAATCCCACTTACCAAAATACAATAAAGTTCATGCACCACTATCTGTGCCAGAGCCTAAACTGCAGGTTATTCAAAATCCCTGTTTCCAAAACACACAGTACTGTTCAGGCACCATGTTTCTGTGGCAATGCATGAACTGCTGAACAGTACTGACTGTCTTTTAGGAAGACGGATTTAGAATAAGCAAGTTCCACATTTCTGTGCCAATTAGGGTTACCACCTGTCCCTATTTTTGCAGGACAGTCCTGATTTGGGCAGCTGTGTCCTGCAGGAAAAACATGAAAAATACTAAATGTCCTGACATTAAAGCAGAAAAAATATTTTCTGATTTTCCTCTAAATGTTGCAAGAAACTATAATACCTTAACTAAAATACCTTAAAATAATAGAAAACACAAGCAACAACTAAAAAATTACAACACTTAATCTTAATTCTGATTATTTAGAGAAAACATGTCTGTTGCATTGGTCGAGATGACATATTGTCCTGCGAAAAATCCAGTTTCAGTAAGAAATGTCCCACTTTGGGCTTCTTAAAAGGTGGTAACCCTAGTGCCAATCCATAAACTGCTGGTTATTATAACTGTCTTCCCAGGATGCAGCCAGTACGGTTCAGGTACCACTTTTCTGTGCCTGTACATTAACTGCTGCACAGTGCTGGCTGTGTTTTGGCAAGAGGGAGTTTGAATAACCAGAATCCACCTCTGTGCCCGTGCATAAGCTGTTTGTTATTCAAAATCCCTCTTCCCATGATCAGACCAGTACTGTTCAGGTACCAGGTTTCTGTGCCACTGCATATACAGCAGCACAGTGCTGGCTGTATTTTGACAAGAGGGAGTTTGAATATCCAGAATCCACTTCTGTGCTCATGCATAAGCTGCTGGTTTTTCAACATCCCTCTTACCAAAGTACAACCAGTATTGCTCAGTCACCAATTCTCTGTACCAATGCATAAACTGCTGGCTACAAGAAAAATCCCTCTCTGCAGTACTTGTCAAGTCACCTCTTTTCTGTTCCATTGCACAAACTGCTTGCTATTACAAAAGCATCTTCTCAAGCTATAACCAGTACTGCACTGTAACCACTTTTCTGAGCCAATTAATGAAAGGCAGGCTTCCCAAAAAAAACAACCCACCCCAAAAAACAAAAGAAAAGCAACACACCTTTTCCCCAAAATACAGACATCACTGTTCAACTCAGTACTTTATATTAGTGCGATTTATGGCCTTGTATCCCTTTGCTCAGCTTTTCTACATTTGGCTCATAGCTGGTTAGTTTTAATCGAGTACAAACATCTAATGATCCATCCATGAGCTGAGAGCAGAATTTGTTTTTAATACAATTCATGTGAGAGAACACTTGTTCTCACAGATAGGTGGAGCCAAAAACTGACAGCATGCCAAAAGCAAGTCACTTCATTGTCTTGAAATTATTAGGGAGTGCCATCCAGACTTGGAAGATGAGCCCATCTGTCTTTGGCATCCTTTCCATCTCAGCCCACTTGCGTGCTGCCGCTAGCTCTGCCCTTCATCTTTCCAGATGTTCTAGCTCTGCGTTTAGCAGTCTAAATTTATCTGCCCAAATGTGAGACTCTTCAAATTCAACCACTTCCATCTCCAAGTCAGCAATGGGGATGTTAAAATGGTCCAGCCGCATTTCATCAAGATTTGACTGATAAGGCTGGGTCATAAACCGGAAGGTTGGTACATATTTTCTGAAATCATTAAATCTGTGACCAAAGTTTTTGATCAGCCCATTGATGGCTTCATCAAGCACTGCAGTGTTCATGGTAAAGCTGGGTTCTCGTGTCTTGTTGTCAATTTTAAATTTATGAAGGTATTCAAAATGATATAGTGTTCCTCTTTTTAAGTCATTCTGAAACAGTTTCAGTTTTGACGAGAATGTCAGGACCTGTTCACACAGGGAGAACACAGTATTGCCCCTTCCTTGCAGACCAATATTCAGTCTGTTCAAATGTCCAGTCAGATCAACCAAGAAGCAAAACTTCTGGAGCCAAAAGCTGTTTGACATTTCTTCTTGCACAATGCCTTTCTCATGTAAAAATTGCTTTATTTCAGTCAAGCAGTCTGCGAACCATTTCAGGACCTTACCCTGGGAAAGCCAACGAACATTGTTGTACATCAGTAGGTCAGAATATTGTGAATCCAGCTCTTCCAAAAGGCATCTGAACTGTCGATGGTTCAGAGCCCTGGCAAGAATAGTGTTTACAATTTTCATGGCCAGTGCCATAACATCTGCCATTTCCTTTCCAAGGGACTGGGCACACAGTGACTCCTGATGAAGAATGCAATGAAAAATAATAATTGAGCATTGCAGTTTCTCCTCAAGCAGCTTTTCAAGTCCTTTGTGACATCCAGTCATGCTGGGGGCTCCATCAGCACAAATACTCACTATTTTGTCAAGGGGCAGGTTCTCCTTCTGGAAATACTCACAGAGAACACTGAAGATGTCCTCTCCTCTGGTTTGTTGCTTCAGGGGGCAAATGCTCACTAGTTCTTCTTTTACTTTGGACCCACAAACAAAACAAACCATTATTGCCAGTTGTGCTGTGTTCTTGATGTCTGTGGATTCCTCAAGTGCTAAAGAAAAATACGAAGATGATATGATATCTCTCACTACCTGAGAATCCACATCCTGCATCATTTTGTGTGCATGATCCTTCACGGTCTTGGCAGACATCGGCAAATCTTGAATATGGCGAACAATTTTGTCTTTTTCCTGGAATTCTGCAAACAAATATGGAGCCATTTCAAGAAATGTGTCTTCAAAAATTCTCCATCCGTGAAAGACTTCCCTGAGCTAACCACCTGCAGAGCTCCAATGAAGCTGGCTGTTGTGAGATGATTTGCAGATGACTACCACGATGTCAGCACAGTTTGCTCCTTCCCCAGTTTCTTTTCCAGCTCCTCAAAGACCTTCCTTCATGCTTGTCTTTCAGGGTATTTAGTGGCAAATGCTGCATGTTTTGTCGTGAAGTGACGCTGTACATTCAATTTCTTGTTTCTGGCAAGAGACTCTCGACAAATCACGCAGAACGGCAGTCCCTTTCTACTGATGAAGCCATAATCAAACCAGTCATCTTGAAATTTCCGGTTCTCATCAGCAATCTTTCTTTTTTTAGCCAGATGCACTATGCTTCTTTGCAGTGTACACCAACTGAGATACTTTTTGAATAGAGGCCACAAAAAACAAAAAGAAAGACGTAAAAAAAAATCTAGAAATGTGATTGGCAGCAATAAGATCATTAAAATGGCACACCACAGCTTTGAGACACTTGAGGGAACAAGAAAAACAGAAATAAGAATGAAAAAAGTTTTGTTGCACGAAGTATGTGAACAGAAAAAATAAGAGTGCCACAATCTGAGACACATTATGAGAAACGGCAACAACATAATACTCAATCTCTTTAAGAAATCCATGTGGCAGAAGTGTGCACAAAAGGAGTTCCACAACTTGTTAATATGCAGTCCAGATGAAGGAAAAGATCATGCCATGGACACAAGTGAGATCCAGAATTATATGTAGTCACAGGCATTGGATGATCGCAAGATGCAGAAACGGAATGTTTATTCTTATGTGAGACATTACTAAAGAGCACAACAATCAATATCAGCAGAGAAGCACTGTTTTAGGATGCAGAACCAACCAGTGTTATATCACACAACCTTTGTGGGGGAATGGGTAGGGGTGACATGACCTGCTGTATTCTGTCACATCTGATGTTTTCTCTCTCAACACAACTGCAGTAAAGTGTGACAGTAAAACAGTGCAACAAAACATCAGAAGTGATCAGTGCAGCACAGCAGAAGCCTCCCCCCATATACACTCACCCCAAACAAGGCAGCACAGCTTATCTTATTTATTAAACACACAGAAGTGACAATGCAGTGGCCAGAAGCCAGACATAGCCCCAACTGTAAACACACAGTGTCATGTCACCCCAGCCTACCCCACCAATAAAGACAGTTTACAAGAAAAATGATATTAAGACAAATAAAACAACACAGCAATCCAAACAAATTCCCACCCCTCCAACACAATAAACAGGCAAAGTGAAGTCTTTTGGTTTGGGTGTTTTGGGGGTGAGGATATAGGCTTACTATACATATATATATATATATATATATATATATATATATATAAAACCACAGCTGACGTTTGTATTGATATGAGTGGTGTTTCACACAAACAATGCCACAATCAGTTACGTCAGGGGTTGAAACTAACTTTTTCAGCCACCAGTCCACAGGGCTAGAGGCTGGAAAAATCTACTGGCCCACCATTATTTTCACCAGCACGGCACCCAAAAAAAAAAAAGAAAAACGCACATACACAAAACTCTGATTTAAAAAATAAATGTTTTATTGCAGGAGATTCATTTCCACCACCTGCATGGGAGAGCCATTCCACCTGTTCACCACTCTTTTCATGAAGAAAAGTGTTCTCACATCCTTTCTGACCCCCACCCATCAGCTTTGTACCATCGTGTCCTCTTGTGGTGGACCCCTTGCAACACCTGAAGAGCTGCTGGCTATCACACCCTGTTCATCTCTGAGAAACTTGAACGTTTCTATAATGTTACCCTGCTCCCTCTTGGTCTTTAGCGAGTGGGTCAGAGGGAATTGGAACCAGATTGGCATGGCACAGATTTGTTACCCAGAAATTACAAAATGGTTGCCAAACAATAATCATTTGCAGACGCACAGCAGGGGAAACTAGTAGCTAAACTGGATTAACTAGTACACAGGTCCACAGAAGGCCAGATTAATGTTTGTATCCTGGGGCACTCCTACTTAAAATGATTCTTGGTGACGTAGACTGCTAAATAGAGAAATAATCATTGTAAACAGTAGCGGGGTGCCCCAAGGTACAGACATTGATCTGGCCCTTCTAGGACGGTCTTTGCCCAGTGGACTGTGGCCTCCTTCATGAATTGGGAAAATTAAACACAAACTGCTCCCCCTCCCCAAAACTGACACGACACTTTTAATAGCATGTCCCACTCTGAGGCAGACTTCAAACAAATGCAAATGTTAGTCATTACATTAGCTCACAGTTCTGCCAAATTGTACCTGATGACATTCTGTCATGCATGAATTGCCAAGTGTTAAACTTGTCTTAATCCCTTCACAATTGATCTGTGATGAACTTACATGACAAAGTCAGAGACACTGATTATTCTGCAGTTAGGATAACTTGAGACACACACACACACACAATACAAACAAATTGCTAGCAATGCCTCCCCCCCACCACAAATAGAACACAAACTAGCAATCAAATCAATGAAAATGCTGTCAGGAAGGAAAACCACCACAAAGTGACATGATGTTCATTGTGTAAAAGACCAGTGATTATCCAAAAAGTGCTACTCCCTCCTTGTCCTGTGCAGACTGTGCTAGACTGCCTGAACTTTCAACAGGCAGCAATATTGGGGCTAAAAGCATGCCTCTCAAGTGTCCCTCATTATTAGGGACATCCCTCATTTTGCTGCTTAAATTGCTCTGTCCCTCATCCGTCCCTCAAGGAAAAGGTGCTGCCCACACAGCGAATGTGCTGTAAATTCAGACTTTAAAGCAGAAACACTTAATATTATAAAATGCAAAATCCAAATTAAACTTTGTACAAGTAAACACTATGGTTTTCACAGTGTTCTGAGCTTGTATCTCCATGTCTGAGGATGTGTCCCTCATTCTGAGGGTCTGTGGCCCTCATTGTCCCTCATTCTGAGTGTCCAAAAATGTCAGTGTCCCTCATTTCAGTGACAAAAGGTTGAGAGGTATGGCTAAAAGCTGCTTAAAAAAATCTGTTCAGTCTGCAGTTGTTTTCTACAGTACCACAGTAGTTTGCTTACTAAAGTGCAGCTGCTCTCTTCTGTTTTTTTTTTTAATTTTTTTACATGCTCCCTGTCACAACAGTCCTGTTCAGCCTGCCAGACTGCCTGCCATAACATTGTTGTTCCTGCTAGCTAGACTGTCGACCCTAAGTTACTGTTAAGAAGGGGTCACATACCTTAACGCTAGAGATCCCCTTTGATTTGTCAGACGAGTGATAGAAGTTTTGGCTGATTGAAGCTTTGGTGTACTGCCAGGCTTTGTGTCCACAGCTCTTCAATCCCGGACCCCCGAGGTTGCGAAGGTGCTCCATGGCCCTCCCCCCCAGCCCACCAGACCGAAAAAGGAAAAGAGCTCTTCAATCCCAGACCCCCGAGGTTGCGAGGGTGCTCCACAGCCCTCTCTCCCAGCCCACTGGACTGAAAAGGAAAAGAGCTCTTCAATCCCGGACCCCCGAGGTCATGAGAGTGCTCCATGGCCCCCCCCCCAGCCCACCGGACTGAAAAGGAAAAGAGGTAATTGCTTCCTGAACTGCAAATTCCAGTCGGCAGTGCTCCTTGAAAATGCTTCTTGGCTCCATTTCTAAAAACGCTAACAGCATCTCCAAACCTGTTATTGGGCACAGCAGTACTGAAATCAGGCCCATCGATGGCAGTTGCTGATCCTTTTTTGTGTTGTTGCAGACGTACAGATAGACTTTTTAGCACACTTAACTGCTTTGAAACCTCGTACATTACTGTCTATTGCTCTGAGTTTTAACGGTCTTTGTACTCCCCTTTAACGCTGGTAATCTGGATATATACTTTGAACCTAGATATTTGCTTTAAATGTTAACTGACCTTGTTCATAGACGCTTTTCTTTGCAAAGTGCTGCTAGATTGAACAGTCTTACCTTGTGAACCAGGGTACTGGTACAGTCCCTTTTCATGGCTTGTTCTGCTGACTGTCCCCTCTCCTAACTCAGTCTCGTTCACCAGATGCCCCCCTCCTCCCTCCCCCAAAATGCTATAAAAAACCAGCTGACTCTCCCTTTTTCCTCCACAGCTCTTCAATCCCGGACCCCCGAGGTCGCAAGGGCACTCTCCGGCCCTCCCCCCTAGCCCACCGGACCAAAAAGAAAAAGAGGTAATTTCTTCCTGAACTGCAAATACCAGTCGGCAGTGCTCCTTGAAAACGCTTTTTAGCGCCATTTCTAAAATCGCTAACAGCATCTCCTAAACCTGTTATTGGGCACAGCAGTACTGGAATCAGGCTCGTCAATGGCAGTTGATGATCCTGTTTTGAGTCGTTGCAGACGTACTAGCCCCGCCGAACGCTATGCGTTCGGCTCCCCACCGTCCCCACCACCACCCTTGGTCGGCTGTCCCTTAAATAGGCTGAGAGTGGTCACATGTGGTGGAAATTCAACCTATCAGCCCAGTTCTCCATTTGCAGATTATACTAACCTGCCACTAGGGGCAGACCTAATTAATCTCAAGCTCCTAGCTAACTAGTTACACACAAAAAAAAAAAAAAACATACAGCAGGCTTACATCTTTTCTGGGCACTACTACTGCACTCCGAACACACTGTACTGCCCAGTGCTCTGTTGGGCCCCTCCATGCCCAGCAACCCCCCTGCTAGCATGGCTACCTCCACTACATCCCTCCCCTCTGGGCCCACCAGGGGCAGAACTACCACTCACAAACAGGATGGCCTCCTGCATCCCCTTAAACCCCCCCCAATGGCTATCTGTCAAGGGGCTATATATCGTCCATCTAAATGTTCGCAGCCTCCTACGCAACCTTGCTGAGCTCGATGCCTGGGCTGCGCACTATAACCCGGATATATTGGGTGTCATGGAAACGTGACTAAAACCATACACTCCTGATGCTATATGTACCCTGCCAGGTTATAGCCATATCAGGTGCGATTGTAGGGGGAAAAAACGTGGAGGGGGGTGCTACTTTACTATAAATTCCACCTCAATGTGTCTGCCATTGACTGCCCACCTACCCCCCCCTTGACATGTGAAGTTCCTGCACACCCTTCTCCTACTAGGGCTCACAAAGAAAATCCACCTGATCTGCTGCTATAACCCTCCCAGAGGCAGGCTACCTGGACTCTCCTCACTTCTACACACTGTCAACTCTAGGGTGGGGACAAGTGAGGTCCTCATTATTGGAGACTTCAACCTCGACTGGATAGGATCCAATTCTAAATCCTATGAGCCTTTGCTCTCAGGCCTTGCTCTGAGCCAGATTATCACCGAGCCAATGAGACCATCCCTCAGGGGGGATAAAGGATCACTGATTGACTGGGTCCTGACCAATAGGCCTGACAGGATCACATCCTCGGGCATCCTACCTGATGCCATCTCGGACCACTCACCCACCTTTTGTACCTGTGGCATCTCTCAGGCAAGAATACCTAGCAAGGTGATACAGATGAGGGACTACTCAAAGCTCTACTTGCCCGACTTCCTCACCGACCTCAGATCAATTGACTGGTCCGAGATCACCACCTCCTTGGACCCAAATCAAACACTGGATGCATTCTTAGCCAAATACATCCCAGTGCAGAACAAGCATGTGCCCCTCACTAGAAGGAGGGTGCGAGGCACCATCACCAAATGGCTTCATGGGGGTCTATTCTCTCTAATGAAACTCAGGGACAAATGCTGGTAGACCTATAAGGCCTCTCTCAGTGTCGATGATCTCGCCACCTACAGGTGCCTCAGAAACTCCTGCAAAAAAGCCATCAGGGCCGCCAAAATCAAGTTCTGCCGATCCTCACTACTCTCCTCTACCAACAACCCGAGAAGCTTCTGGCAGAACATAAAAAGCGCGGTCGGGGGCTCTGCGAGAGGGCAAGCTATGGATTTGCTCATTGATGGGGTCAGCTGCAATAGCCCTCACACAATCGCTAACACCTTTAACACTATGTTCTCTGAACAGGCCAACCCCCTACCTCCGGCCCCCACTGCCCCCAAGTCCTCAAACTCTCAACCACCTGTAACATACCCCCCCAATGCTGCTCAACCCGGACCCGCGTCCAGACCCTCCTTCTTTCTATGGTGGGTATCTATCACCGAGACCCAGAGGCTGCTCGCTAGCCTCTCCCCCCATACCAGCCCAGGGCACGACAACCTCTAGCCAAAGCTGCTCAGGCTAGGTGCCACCTCCTAGCCTGGCCAATAACACATATCTTTAACACCTCCCTTGCCACTTGTGTCATCTCAGATATCTGGAAAATAGCCAAGGTCACCCCTGTCCTCAAACAAGGAAACCCTAAAGATCCCCTGAACTATCGACCGATTGCTATTCTATCGGCCGCATCAAAACTTCTAGAGAAAGTTGTGGCCTGTCAGTTAACTGAGTACCTACAGGAGCACAATCTCCTCTCTCCAGCCCAACATGGGTTTAGGAAGGAGCACAGCACGGCTACCGCCCTTGCTGTAGTCACCTTACAGATCAGAACTGCAACCGACCAGGGCAACCTCACTTGTGCGATTTTCGTGGACTTATCCAAGGCCTTTGACAGGGTATATCACTCCCTCCTCAGCACCATTCTGCTCTCCCTTGGACTCTCAAATCCTGCTCATGCCTGTTTCCACAATTACCTCTGTGGTAGGAAGCAATACACCAACTTCAACAGGACCCTCTCCAACCTCACCTCTGTCCAATGCAGGGTTCCCCAGGGGTCCATCCTCAGCCAGACGCTTTTCTCCATTTTCATCAATGAATTACCATCTATCATCACCCATGGGCTTGCCACCCTGTACGCCAATGATCTTGTCATTTTGGATAGTGCCCGAGACATCGGCACCATCAATTCCCAACTAAACTCTGACTTCAAGTGGATCCAATCCTGGCTGTATGAGCATAAGCTTGTCATCAACCTCAAAAAAACCCAGGCTATGCTCTTTGGGTCCCTGAATAGAACAAAATCCTGCCCTGCCCCCCTTCTAATCCACGGGGCTGACGGCTTGCCCTTGCAGATAACTGCTGCTGTCAAGTACCTTGGTGTCATTCTGGACCCCCAGCTGGACCTCTCCCTTCATATCTGAAACATCTGCAAGGCCACAAATGTTAAACTCAGACTCACAAACAGAGGAAAAAACTGCCCCTCCTGGCCACCCGGATGGCCCTAGCCAGGGGTGTTCTCCTCTCCTCCCTCTGTTATGGGCTAGTGACCTTCGCCCCGTGCCAAAATCCAACCTCTTGAAATGGGATACGGCCTGCAACAGCATCTGCTGCTTTGTGCTCTCTGCCCCCCCCGACACACCGCTGTGACCTTTATACTTGCCTTGAGTGGCTTCCCCCTGAGAAGCATCGCATCTTCGTAATAGGGAACTTCATTGACAACATCGTTAGAACAGCCACCCCCACTACCCTAGCCCTGCCCCTCAACCCCGACAACTCTTCCCACCACCTTAGGTCAAGGGCGGCACTAAATTGTTTGGTTCTCTGAACACACACCCTCGCGGGTGATCGGGCATTTGCCAACTATGCCCCCAAACTATGGAACTCATTCCCTGCCCTTACTCGGTCCACCCCCTCCCATCCAGGGTTTAAAATGTCCCTTTGGACCTTCCTGAAGGGCTCCTCCACCTGTTCTTGTGCCCCGTAGCCCCTTGAACTATCTTCACATGGGGGGGGTCTCTGTGCAATCCAGGCCCACTCACTCACTCTCCTGGTCACTGGTCTAGAAATTGACTAAATGTGATGCTATTATTGTTAACGCCTGCAATACCACTGTATGTAAATCTGACTCGCTCACTGTACGTGTGTGCTCTATCTCTTAACTCTCTCGGGCCATATGTAACCCTCCCGGGGCGGGTGTCTTCTTACTGGTTGCCTTTTTACCTTTATTTCTCTATATGACATGTAATACTCTTTGTGTATAATACCAATTTGTCACTGTACCTGTTATCCAAGCTTGTAACTCTCCTGGGTCGCACCTGAAAATAGGCACTTGGCTGTCTGGTGTGACTTACCCGGTCAACAAAAGCAAATAAATAAATAAATAAATTGGACCGCTGTCTCCTGTTCCATCCAATGGCAACACTGGACAGAGGGGCTCTTCAGCAGATGTGGCTCAACAACAGCTGCTGCACTGGGCAGCCTCTCGTTCTTCAGATCGCTGCAGGACTGGCATTCCAGGGTCTCAGGGTAAAAAGAACTTCACCCACTGACAGTACGGCAGAACGATCCTGAGGCTCCGAGGCTTTCTGTTGCTGGTAGAGTGATAGACAGTTCTTTTACAAATCTACAGCAGTTGCGAGGGAATAGTAAAATTATGCCCTTTTCAATTTGGTATTTAAATGCAGCGCAGAAACAAAGTAACAACCCCATCCTGACGTCACAGTCTATCGTGAGCGTTATTTAGCCGGCGGACCTGATTGAGCTCTTCCTCCTGAAACACCTTTCTCCGCTCCCCCCTCCACTGTGGCAAATAAAAGGAAAAAGGTGCCAACATTAAAAAAAGGCATAATAACCATGTGGTTTGGCTTTGGTTTTTGCAGCAGATGCACTTTCACCTGGGCAGGTGGGAGGAGCAGTAGCTTAGGGCAGGGAGATCCGCATGTGGCTCCCGAGCCACGGGTTGCTGACCTTTGCACTAGGGGAAGAAGAAAAGCTGGGGGTTGGGGAGCCCAGATGCAGTGATATAAGTGGATAAGGTGAGGACAGGGCTGCTAGCATTAAGGGTCGACAAATTGCCAGGCCAGGACAGCATACACTCAAGAGTAGTGAGGAAAGTAGTGGAAGAGCTTGTAGATCCATTGACTGGCCTGTTCAGTAGTTCACTGTGGTCAGGCATGGTACTGTAGGACTAGAGAATGATACATGTAGTGCCCTTCCATAAAAGTGGTCCCAAAGATGATCCAGGGGTTTACAGACCAGTCAGTCTGACCTCAGTCATGTTCAAGCTCATGGAGACCATACTTAAAGAAAGCTTGATAGAGTATGTAGATGAGCATGGTCTGCAGGATGTGTGGCAGCATGGGTTTATGGGAGGAAGGTTGTGTCAAATGAACTTGGTTGACTTCTTTGATTGGGTCACTAAAATAGTGGATGGGGCCAAGGGGTGGACATCCTTTACCTGGACTTCTGCAAGGCCATTGACTCTGTACCCTGCAAGAAGTTGGTGGATCTTGGGGTTGGAGAGAAGTTGATCAGATGTGTGGAAGACTGGCTGAGGGGGCTGGACCCAGAGAGTGGTGCTGGTGGTGGTGGGGTGAGCTATCTAGCACAAGGAATGTCACCAGTGGGGTCCTACAGGGATCCATGCTTGAACTGATTGAAACAGTCCCTTTTGGACTCACCTCAGCTGCTTCCGGGGCCCTCATGTCTTCCTTGGACACACCTCGAGAGGGCCGGCCTAGGTTCTCTGGCAGACAAGGGGTACTGAAACAACAGGTGCGCTTGATGCCTCCACCTGTGGTACTGATAGGGAATACCTGTAGATAAATTGCAGGTTAACATCCCTCCAAGAAAAATATAGTAACCACCACAATTGTACCTTCCCCCACACAACACCAATTCCCATTTTTTGAAATGAGACGCAGTACCAGAATGTAACATTAACAGTTAATGGGTTTTATTTTGAGGGAAGGGAAAAAAAAAGGAAAAAAATAGCATGACAACTTTAACAACTGTTGCAACACTTTTACCTCACACAATCCCCACCTGCCACCTACAGGTGCACCTGGCTTCACAATGGCAACTGCCTACAAAGTCTATGAAGTTCCTTGGTTGGGTACCACACTGTCATGCAGAAGATACTGGGGATCTTTTATTGGGGCACAAATAACTTCAAACAGCTACAGAAGTTTAGCTTGGTTGCCTGGGCGCAGCTTTAATCCTGGCACAGTTTTGCCCAGGACTTGACCCCCTTAATTCTGACTAGCTAGCTAGCTAAAGAAAGACTTCCTCAAAGTCGTAGCCTGGGGTACTTACAGTTCAGCAGTTCAAAGTGGGGCAGCAGAAACTTGGTTCTCAGTACCATGCTGGTATCAGGATTTGTTGGTGCACCATGGCAGCAGTTGGCTGAAGAAATGAGGAATGCTGGTCTCCACCTGCCAGGCCTTTCCAATCTTTGCCCCCGGAGCCTTGGTATGTGGTGTTCACCTGGTAGGCCTCTTGACATCTTCCTCTCTGGTGGTCTTCTCTTCGGTCTGGGTACAGAACAGGTTGGTGGTTACCCAGACTAGTGCTTGGCACCCACTTTCTCCACTGCAGATACTGTGGGATTACGGTGTGACCTTTATAGTTTCTGCTTTTCACTGCCAAACTCCACTGGCTCTTTCTGCACTGCAGGGCAGTTAGTTCTCTCTCTCTCTCTCTCTCTCTCTGGCAGCAGATCTCAACAGTTTCTCACACTACCTGCAGAGTCTAACTTTCTTGCTCACAGCTGCGGGTTCCAATCTCAGCAGCAGCTTTCTACTCTCAGCAACAAATTCACTCAGTTGCAGGTTCAAATCTCAACAACTACTTCCCCATTCTCAGCAGCAAACTCAGACGCAGGTTCAGATCTCACCTTGGGAACTTCTCACACAGTATAGTTCCTTTCCCAGGGGCTATGCTCTTTTCCAGGCATTCTGCATCTTGTCCAAACAATGCAGTGGCTAGGCAAGGCCTTGAGCAAACAGGTAAGCCTTGAGGGCTATCAAGCCCACATCAGTCTCTCTCTGTCCTGCTGCACTCTCTGGCTGCACACTCAGGAATCCCCCTTGGTGGGCAAAACAGTCCCTTTTATCCATTTCCAGCAGCCTCTTCCCATTGGCAGCAGCAGTTGTCCAACTGGGCAAATTAATATTCATATGCTTTACATGATGCCCCATTGGTCATCTGTCTTGGCACCATGAAAAGTCCTTGTAGTATCTCCCAAAAGCCCTCTGTGCAGTCCCAAGAGCCCTCTGAACAATCTTGGCTTTTGGATTGGCTGTGGCAGGGGTGAAGGGTAACAAGTATGGCTACAATACCCACAGTCTCTTTAGAGTCCCAACTTTCCACTTCTGCTGCAGCTTCCCAGTTTACTTTTATCTAAAACTTGTTCCACCAATGTAGAACAGCTTCCCTGCCCTGTCACACAAGTGCAGAGTTTAGTAGTTTACTGAAGCCTCCTACCTGTTCCTACTGCTGAAACATTGCCCCCCTGGCAGCAGGCAGACTCACTAATACTTATGAGCTAGCCTCATTAAGATTCATGAGGCAGCCCCAGCTCGCTCATTGGAGCTCTTAAAATAAATAGTTTTGGGGTTGTTCACCCACCTCCCTTGTGTCTCCAGACCCCGTTATGCCAACTCCAGGGGTTGGGAGCATGAAGGGAGCCCTTGATATGGCACAGCAGTGCTGAGAAAACTGTGCCATGCTACTGTGCATGCACAGACTGCCACTCGCACATTCATGCAGGAGCAGTGCGGTGCTTCCTCGGCTTTACTCCTCCAGCCCCATTCACAAGAGAAAACAATGTCAGGGTCAGACAGAGAGAAAGTGGCTCAAACTGAACCCAGGAAATGCAGCAGTGAGGACGCAAGGCAAACCAGGAGCCACCAGGAGGTAAGCCCAAAGCATCTGGGGGGCTTACATGGTGCTGTTCAATGTCTTCATCAGTGATATTGATGATGGCTTTAAGGGCAAAATTTGCCTATTCACAGATGACACCAAGCTCTGTGGGGCAGAAGGGATACAAGACCTAAAGGAGGATCTGGAATGACTATAGAGGTGGTCCAGGATTTTACAGTTTAGCTTCTATGCAAGAAATCCAAAGTTATGAAAACTGGAACCAAGAACCCCAGGACTGATTGCAGCCTGGGAGGGGTCAGAATATCTCCATTTGAGGAGGAGAAGGATCTGGGAATGATGATTACTAGTGACCTGCAGCACTCCATCCAGTGTAGGAAAGCAGTGGCAAAGGCAAATAAAATGTTGGGCTGTATTGCCAGAGGGATCATGGGTTGCATTGCCAGAGGGATCAGCAACAGGCCAGAGGAGGTAAAACTGCCCCTGCACAGGTCATTAGTGAGGCCACATCTAGAGTACAGTGTACAGTACTGGTGCCCACACCTTAAAAAAGGCATTAACTTGCTGGAGACAGTCCAAGGGAGGGCAACAAATATAATCATGGGCAAGCAGGATAAAATGTGTGAGGAGAGGTTGGAGGCCCTGAACACATACTTCCTGGAAGACAGGAGAGGGAAAGAGAGAGAGAGAGAGAGAGAGAGAGAGAGAGAACATGACTGAGACCTTCAATATTTGAAAGGAATAAATAGGGTGGACAAGAAGGGTCTCTTTAAGCTCAGTGGAAACAAAACACGAGAGAACACAGTCTCAAGTTATTTTTGTATTTTTTTTGTTTCAGTCTTTGGTAACCAGGTAAGGCCCACTAGGCACAAGTGCCTGTTTTAAGGAGTGACCTGGGAGCACTGGTCGGTTAAGTGACTTGCTCAGAGTCACACAGTATGCAAGTGGAGGTTGTGAGAATCAAACTCAGGTCTGGAGGAGGGAGGAGGGGAGGATTGGGAGGGAGACTAGGAGGCACTTCTTCATGGAGAGGGTGGTGGCAGGTTGGAATGTGCTTCCGGAAGAGGTGGTTTTGATGAAGATGGTGGGCAGCTTTTAGAGAGGCTGGAATAGAGAGAGAAATGGGATACACTATTTATTTATTTATGTATTTATTTGAAGAGTGTCACCAGGAAAGGCATGCTGAGCTGTAATAGTTCATTTCCAGATGCATCCTGGGGAAGGGGGAGGAGGGAGAATAGTATGATTAAAGTGAAGAGTACAGTAAATATAGGTAAACATTGTACAAGAATACACAGGTAATTACACATACGTACACAGAAAGTACACGTACGTACACTGGAATGGCGATTCAGGTAATAAACAGGAACTACACAAATGTACACTGGAGTGGTAAACAGGCAAAATCCCAGAATGCACAGAGAGATAAATGGAGAGCCAACGGACATAGTGTAGCAGCTGAAGGGAAAAAATGGGGTGTAAAAACTGAGCTGAGAAGAGGTGCAGACTGGTGTGACAGCAAGGAAGGAGAAGTTCAAGAGGGCTCACAATAAGGGTCAATGGAGGGGTGGACAAAGAGGAATGGCAGATGGGGGCAGGGTCAGTAGTTTAAGCTAAATACCTTGCAATACAAGCAGATTACATAGATCAAATGGCCTTATTCTGCTGGCTTCTTCATATGTAGTGATGGGCGAAGTGGCCCCAATTCGCTCTGCGAAGTGATTCGCGGAGTGAAGGCAAATTCGCACAGTGCTCCACAACGCGAAGCGGAGTACTTCGCGTTATAATGGGTAACATGAAGTGCATTGAAAACAATGACTTCGCATTACTCCACCTTCCACTTCGCCTCACTTCGCCTTGTTTTTAAGCTCCAAAGGCAAATTTTGCAGTGATTCTTGGGATTTCAGGTCACATGAGATCTAGATTGTTCTGCACAGCCTCAGTTTGGGGTAGTGTGTGTAAGAAGCTGTAGGAGACAATTTGCTCTGAGAGCTCTCTGCGATTCAAACCTTCAAAAAGCTGTTAAAAAAGCCTTTTTGAGTCATTTTTTTTGCTGAAACTTTAGTTCATCGATTATAGGGAAACCCTCCTGTGCTCATATCATTGAGCGTTTATTGTTTGTGTATGGATTTTGAATGTTAATGTACAACATTCAGTCTGTGTACTGAGAGACAGCGGAAGTGTGCTTTGGTGGAGGGGCGTATCTATGGTGTAGGTAGATTAACTTAGAGAAAAAGACAGTGCTTTCTGTTTTGGTGATATTTTTCTTGTATAACTGTGTTGCTGTACACACAGTAATATTTTCAATATTTCTTGCCATTTTTTTGTTGATTGTTGTGGTGCAGCAGGGCACAATTCTAGCTTGTTTAAAATATGTGGTTATATTACTGAAGTTTTCAATTTGCTATGCATTACTTAGTGTGTGTGTGAGTATGTGTGTGACGTGTGTCATCAAATCAGACACCTTTTATTGTGCCACATAATAATTTCAGCAATGTGAAGCTGCTATCCACTGCAGCTGTGTGATTTTTGTACTTCTTTGTGGTATCTTTACTGGTACTAGTACTAGTGACTGTTACTGCAGCAGTGCAGTACACTGCCCCCCCACCCCACCACGGACCGCCCCATCTGGCAAAGGTATTCTTTTCCAGATTTGAATTTCTGATGGTGAGCACTGGTTAGGTGTTGTGCCTTTGTGTCTGCATCTCTTCAGTGCACAGTGCAATCTTAATCTGTCTGTGCATTTGCATCTCTTTAGGGCCCAATCTCCATCTGTAACTTAAGTCACAGTTGTTTCTTTGGCTTCCTTTCAGAGTACTGGACAGGTGTGGTGCTTAATTCTGCATGAACATTGTACTCATTATTATTCGTTTTTAAGTCAGGACCATCATAATGAGTCACTCGTGATACAAATCACGTCCTTCATCATCACGGTCACAAATGCAGTCACAAATCACGATTCAAGATCATTCACGTTACGAATCACAACATTAATTTTTTTTTGTAATTACTTGGATGTACTGCAAGCCTGTTTTGTAGTATCTCTCCAGGCTTCACCACCCCACCATTGTACTCATTGATACGTGTTTTTAAGTCTGGGAGTTTTAAGCTACAACTCATTGGGAAAGTACAGCCATAGGCATTTGCATTCCCAATGCAGTTTCATACTGGTTATCTCACACCATCGACACCGAATCACGTTCTTCATTATCACGGTCACAAATGCAGTTACAAATCACGATTTACTAACATTCACTTTACGAATCACAACATACATTTTTTTTCCTAGTTACTTGTATGTATTGTAAGCCTGTTTTGTAGTATCTCTCCATACTTCACCACCCCACCATTGTACTCATTAATGTTTGTTTTTAAGTTGGGAAGTTTTGTGCCACACCTCATTGGGGCCCGGGGAAGTACAGCCGTAGGCATTCATGTTTCTTCATCATCATCACAGTCACAAATCATGATTTATGATTACATCACGAATCACATTAACTTTTTTTAATAGTTACTTCGATGTATTGTAAGCCTGTTTTGCAGTATCTCTACATGCTTCACCACCCCACCATTCTACTCATTAATGTTTGTTTTTAAGTCAGGGAGTTGGACAGTGTCTGCAGTACATACACAGACTGGAAAGAAGACTGACTGCACACATGCAGTTTAACACAGTATACTTGCACTGCTCAGAATACAAAGTGTCACGCATATGGAAGACAACAAAAAAAAAGGCATAATTACGTACAAGGGTTGGGGATGGTGGAGGAATACATTTTATAACACTGCAAGGAAGGTGTGGGGGGGCACATGGTGTGAGGGAAAAAAAACTAATGTGGGATCCCATGGTGATCCAGCAGCAGTTCCAGCATGGACATAATGTGCAACTGATGTCCCTCTATGTGATCCAGCTGCTGCTCCACAACACTCACCCTCTTGTTGTTCTCCTCAACAGCACTCCAGAGAACTGCCAAGTCAGCCTGTGTTACACGTAGTTCTCTGGGCTCCACACGTTCTACAGGCTTACCTGCTGGTGGTGCTGGTTGGGCTGCTGGTGGAGCAGTACGTGCTGCTGTTGCCCTCCTCTTCTTAAGGATGCCACAATGCACAGCTGCACCCTCTGCCACAGAATGGCCAGCAGGTGCAGGTATGGTCTGTTCTGTGGCAGCATGCCACTGCAACTGCTGGTGATTGAGCATATGGGTGTGCTGGCCTCCAGTCCCCAGGTGAGTTTCCCGGGAGCCACGGTGCACCTCCACCTCACATAGGTGGCAGTTGACCACACTGCTGTCCCCCCAACACTGTCAAAAAACTGCCAAACAACGGAGGTGCGGGGAGAACCAGGCACAGGCAGGGGATGGCCAGATGAACTGGCAGCTGGCTGGTCATGGTGCTGAACAGGGATGGGATCCACACCTGGGCCTGGGGGAACAGGCACATCCTGCTCCAGATGACCTGGTGTTGGGCTTGGTGGTGGTGGTGGTTCAACTGCCTCAGAGTCAGGACAGGAGGCGGTGCTGGTCCTGCTTTTGGGGGGGGCACTCACAAGTTTTGAGTGGTCCAACAGGAATGGGTGCCCATGCCCTCCACACATGCGCTTACCACTACCACACTCTCCCAGAGCTGCCCCCGCCCCAGACATTCCCTCACACTGGTCCATCTCTCCTACTGAGCTCCCTCAGTCTGAGCAATCACTACTCACACTGTCACACAACACACACACACACAGTGACACAGACACAGACAAACAACTAACTACTTATAAAGGTAAGAAAAACAAAATTTACAGAAAGAACAAATTAAGTAAAAAAGAGTACAGAAAAGACAAAAAAATGTAGCTTTTAAAAAAGCTGTTGGGTCTAAATCAAAGATTAAATCTCCTCCTTGCTCTGATCTAAAAGTATCAGCAGTCACAAAACACACTACTCTCTCTCCATCTGCACAGGAGAAAGTAAAAGTGTCTGCTTGTATGACTCACTTTATTCCTGCCTAGTTAATGAGCATGTGACTTACAGTACTGTAAGCCATGTGATGTGTGGGGGGGCTGCCAAATCTGAAACACCAAGTGGATCACTTAGAATCATAATGAGGAACGCGAAGTCCATTAAAAACAGTGACTTCGCCTTACTTTGCATTGCCATTCTGCCTTAACGTGAAGTGGTAATGACAAGGTGGAGTGAGCACTTTGCATTGCCCACTCAGCGTAGCGGAGTGGCAACGTGGAGTGGCAACGTGAAGTGCCCACTGCGTGTTCACTTCGCCGGCAGAATTTAAATTCGCTGCATCTCTATTCATATGTTCACATGTAAATCCATTAATGGTATGGGTTCCAAGTCATTAGAAAGTCATATGTTTAAAGGAGAACACTCCTGTACAAAGTAGGGTGACGATATAGTTTCCAGGGTAAATGTACTCCTAATAAGCCGTTGGCAAATCCTGCAACTATCTTAGGGCCAGAAATATAATACATTTAGTTCCCCCTCCCTTTACAGCCACAGACATCCATTTTCTAAATCACTAACACAGGAAATGACATAATAGAAGGGGAATATGGAGGTCAAACACAGGGCTGCCAGTAATTCCTATTGGCAATTTACTGCTCCCCATGACTCTCAATGTTATTTTAAATTCTTTGCAAAAAAACTTCATTAATGTACCAGTTGGGGTAACTCAACACCACAAAAGTAGGGAAATGTGTCATTAGGATTTCCAACCTTAACTCCCCACCCTCCTACCCCTCCAAGCAGCAAAATGGAAAAAATGATTATGGTTTTGGCTGTCCTGAGTCTTGGTGAATCAGGGAATGGGGTCTTCCTTGGGGTTTTCAACCCTAACGCTCACCTCATTCTGATATAGTGTTGAAACATAGGAGGCAGTATAGCATAATGGTTAAGGGCACTGAGCTGCAAACCTGGAGACCTGGGTCTGAATCCCATAAGCCCCCACTTGCATACTGTGTGACCCTGAGCAAGTTGCTTAACTTCCTTGTGCTCCCAGGTCACACCTGGAAACAAGCTCTGGCTTAGTGTGCCTTTTCTGGTTAAACAATTTCTCACCAACTTACAGAATTGTGTCTCCCCACATGCTGCCAACAACCTGTGGGTCCTGTCTGAAGAAAACAGATCACATCTGACCTTATTTGTTCACAGAATGGGGTGAGCATTAGGGTTGAAAACTCCAAGGAAGACCCCACCCCTGATTTGGGAAAACTCAGGACAGGCAAAACCGTAATAACTTTTTTCATTTTGCTGCTTGGGTGTTGGGGTGGGGAGTTAGGGTTGGAAACCCTAATGCCACATTTCCCTACTTTTGTGATGTTAAGTTACCCTAACTGGTGCATTAACAAAGTTTTTTGTATAAAATTTACTTTCTTTTTAAGATAGTAGAATTATATCCTCATTCACGCAGGTCCCTTCGGGATCTACGTGAACAGGTGCAGATGTGCAGGGCCCTTTTTGTCCCTGCACCATGGGAAGAATCCATCTGCCAACAGAAGCACAAGGCCTGGCACATTCAGGGTCTTCCTTGGGGTTTTCCACCCTAACGCTCACCCCATTCTGATATAGTGTTGAAATGTAGGAGGCAGTATAGCATTATGGTTAAGGGCACTGAGCTGCAAACCTGGAGACCTGGGTCTGAATCCCATCAGCTCCCACTTGCATACTGTGTGACCCTGAGCAAGTTGCTTAACTTCCTTGTGCTCCTAGGTCACACCTGGAAACAAGCTCTGACTTAGTGTGCCTTTTCTGGTTAAACAATTTCCCCCAACTTACAGAATTTTGTCTCTCCGCATGTTGCCAACAACATGTGGGTCCTGCCTGAAGAAAACAGATCACATCTGACCTTATTTGCTTACAGAATGGGGTGAGCATTAGTGTTGAAAACTCCAAGGAAAACCCCACCCCTGATTTGCCAAAACTCAGGACAGACAAAACCATAATAACTTTTTTCATTTTGCTGCTTGGGGTAGGGGTGGGGAGTTAGGGTTAGAAACCCTAATGCCACATTTCCCTACTTTTGCTATGTTAAGTTACTCTAACTGGTGCATTAATTACATTTTTTGTATAAAATGTCCTTTCTTTTTAAGATAGTGAAATCATATCCTCATTCATGCAGGTCCCTTCAGGATCTACATGAACAGGTGCAGATGTGCACGGCCCTTTTGTCCCTGCACCATGGGAAGAATCCGTCTGCCTGCAGAAGCACAAGGCCTTGCACATTCAGTTTTAACACATTCACTCTTTTTTTTTAATTTTGACCTCAAATGTTCAAGATTGTCATTTCATGACTGCCCTTATAAACATGATTTGTGGCATTTATAGTATTTTGGCTGAAATCGTATTTCGCACCAGAAGTGTGAAAAGATGCCTAGTCCAGGATTTAAAAAATATCACCTGCTTTGTTGATGAGGTAGTGTGGAAAAATTACTATGTTGACATTTTGGAGCCAAAATATTAAAAATTAGCAAAGTTAGGAGTGAACATTGAAATACTTCAATGTTCATTCATAACCTCGGCATTTACCCAAAAACGTCATTCCATGCCACAGGTGCAAAAACAAATTTTGTCCATGATTTGAAAAATGACAGCTGTCATGTTCATGAGGTGGTGTGAAAAAATGGCTATGTTGAAAATCTGGAGTCAAAATATTTAAAATTACTGAAGTCATGAGGGAGCATAGACAAATTCCAATGCATACTCATAACTTTGCCATTTTTACATATTTTTAACCCACATTTTCAACATAGCCTTCTTATGACCCCAGCTCATGAACACTGGCAGTGCAAATTTTCAAATCCTGCCCAAAAGATGATTTTGCCAAATGACTGCAAAATCACCTTTTGGGCCTGATTGGCATATTTACACCATCACTGGTCATGAGGCAGGGGTCTCAAAAAAGCCATGCTGAAAATTTGGGACAGAAATATGCAAAACTGGCAAATTAAAAAAAAAATTGAAATATATTGAATGACACTTACCTTAGTTTTTCATATTGCAATTGCTGGTTCCAACACCAGGACGTGTCTTCGATAGGAGAGTGGATCTATGCCTTGGGACCTGTTCAGATGAGTGATGGTATGTGGGGGGGGGTGTAGTGTGCATGTTGGGTAGGGAGTGCTGAGTGGGAGGGTGGTATGGTAGGGTCAGGTTGGCGAGGGACCATTTTCTTTTTTACAGGTTTAAAAAAACACTGAGGGATGGTTTTCTTTATTACAGTTAAGATTTTCTGCATTAATGGGGGGACAGCGATCAGAGGGTGTGGGGTGCCACTAGACACCACGGAAACATAAAATACTTAAGAGGGTGGTGATCAGAGGGTGGGGAGTACCACTAGACACTAGGGAAACATTACATACATAAGGGGACAGCAATGGGAGGGTGGGGGCTCCAATAGACACCAGGAAATGGTGACTCAGTGCTGTCAGAGCAGCCCATGGCAGGAGTTCCAGCTGCTGCTGCAGAACTCAAGAAAGCCTCACTTGTAAGGATATGAACATTAATGATACATGGCATGATGTCATTCCTTTTGAATGTTCTATATAACTAGAAGCTGGTGGGCTATAAACCTGCCAGAATCATACTGAGAGCTAAGATTAATGCTGTAGTGTGCTGTGCTGTCAAGCCTAGTAAAATTTAAGTTTAACTCTACTCAGTCTCCACGTATCATTACATGGTGTCAGAAGATGGAGCAGTTTTCACCACCAACCGCACTTGATCTGCATGGAAATCTGGTTGAAAACTGGCATCACTTTAAACAACAGAGTGAAATTTTCTTCCTAGTTAGTGGTTCTGTTGAGAAATCCCAGAAGATACAGGCCACGACTTTTCTTCACATGGCTGGTCTTGTGGCCCTGGAGGTGTATAATACTTTTGAATGGGCAAAAGAGGAGGACAAGTAGAATTTGTCTAAAGTGATGGAACAATTTGAAAGGTACTGTAACCCATGCAAGAACGTGACATATGAGAGACATTTATTCAACATTAGGAATCAAGCACCAGGTGACTCTATTGATGCATATGTTACTGATTTATGTTTGAGAGCAAAATCCTGAGAATTTGGCATCCTATGTGATTCTCTCATTAGAGACAGAATAGTGTGTGGTATTCATAGTGACCGAGTGAGAAGTAGACTGCTTTGTGAGGTCGATCTGACCTTGATTGAAGCTATTGATATATGTCAGGCAGCAGAGCTTAGTGAGAGACAAATCAGGAGTTTGAGTGAGACCTCGGTAGAGGAAATCTCTATCTGTGCAGCTGTTCTCAGAAAAGGCGGAGAATGAGAAGGTGTAAACAAAACTAGAGAAAGTTTGCCAGCAAGTGTGCCAATATTGCATAGATGTGGGAAGTGTGACATAGCATGAGCCAACAAGATGCCCTGCATCTGGACAAAAGTGAGACTATGCAATAGAAGAAATCATTTTGCTGAAGAAGGAGCAAGTGTCCATGTAGTAAAATAAGAGGCTAGTAGTGAGGGTGAGAATACCTTCAGCATTGAGACCTTAACTGATAATGTTGTGGACACTAATTGGAAAGTGGCTTTGAATATAAATGGCAAAAATGTGACTTTCAAGGTCGATACAGGAGCACAGTGTAATGTAATGCCCTTTAAAATATATGATGCTGTGAGATGTGAGATAATTCAGAAGCTGAAACCAAGACTGATTTCTTATTCTGGGTACCAACTGAATGTGCACGGGAAAGGCACATTAGCCGTAAGTTTCAAAACCCAGTACCCCCTTATTATGTTTCAAGTGGTGGATGCCAACGTCACTCCAGTACTAGGACTGCCTACTTATTTAGAAATGAAACTTGAAAAGAAAATGTTTTCAGTAACTGCTGACCACAAAAACAAAAGGGACACTACAGAAGAGATATCACCAAGTTTTATTGATGTTTTCCAAGAATTGAGCTGCCTAGAAGGGGAACACCATATTAAAATAGACACTTAGTGAGTCCTGTAATTCATCCACCTAGGAAAATTATATTTGCCTTAAAAGACAAAGTTAAAACAGAACTTGATAAAATGGAAAAGCTGGGTGTTATTGAAAAGGTAGAAATGCTCACTAACTGGGTCAATTTGATGGTTCTAGTAGAGAAACCCAATAAAGTCAGAATCTGTATTGTAAGGGATCTGAACAAAGCAGTTAGAAGAGAACATTATCCTATGAAGACAGTGGAAGAAGTGGCTGCCAGGCTTGCTTGTGCCAAAATCTTCTCTGTGTTAGATACTGGTCATGCCTTCTGGCAAATCAAGCTCGACAAGCCCAGTTCTGAATTAATTACTTTTAATACACCCTTCGGGTGCTACAGAATTACATGAATGCCCTTTGGAATCTGCTCTGCCCTCTGTCCCTGAAGTTTTTCAAAGAAAGCTATCCCAAATCTTTGAAGATCTAGAGGGAGTTGAGACTTACATTGATGATATGCTGATCTGGGGTTCTGATCTGCACGAGCACAATGAGAGGCTGAAAGGTGTGTTACAGAGCGCACAAGAGCGCCTCCTGATGTTGAACCTGAAAAAATCCAAAACTGGACTGAGACAAGTCCCCTAAATTGGGCATAACAGAAGTACAGAGGGACTAGTAGCAGATCCTGAAAAAAATCAAGGCTATTGTGCAAATGCCTACACCACAGTGTGTAAGAGATTTACAGAGGTCATGGGGACGATAAATTACCTAGCCAAATTCATTCCTAACCTTTCCACCATTAATAAACCATTAAGAGTACTGCAAAGGAAGACAAACATGAGAAAGCATTTCTGGAACTGAAGAGAGTTATCACACAACCACCGGTGTTAGCCTATTATGACCTGCACAAGCCAGTTGTTCTGTCCATTGATGCCTCGTCTGAAGGGCTGGGGGCATGCCTGCTATAAGCTAACAGACCTGTTGCATTTGCCTCTTGATCCCTTAATAAAGCTGAATGAAACTATGCCCAAATAGAGAAGGAGATGTTGGCTATAGTATTTGGCTACACTAAGTTTTACCAATATTTATGGGAGACAAAGGATGCTGGCGAAAACTTACTAGAAGCCATTAGAGAGTGTGTTCAAGAAACCACTGTAAAATGCTCCACCCTGAATTCAGCATATGATGCTCAAACTACAAAAATATGATCTGCAATTGACATACAATGCTGGCAAGGAACTTCACATTGCTGACACACTCAGCAGGGCAGTACAGAAAGCACAAAAAAATGACATAGACCAATATGAAGTCCATACGATTGCTAAGATTCCAGTAAGTGATAAGAAGTCAAGACTATTTCACACAGAGACAAATAGAGACCCAGTATTGTAGGAATTAAAAGAGACTGTATTGCAAAGATGGCCCTCAGAGAGATCCCTAGTAGGTCCTGACATCAGACAATACTGGCTATTCAGAGAAGAGATTACAACTGAGGAAGGATTGTTGTTAAAAGGTGAAAGACTTATTGAGCCTACCTCTCTAAGAAAGGAAATGGTTACAAAATACATAGTAGCTATTTAGGAATAGAAAAGTCCGAAAGGAGAGCCAGAGACATTCGTTTTTGGCCTGGTATGAATAGTCAGATCAGCGATCTGGTAGCAGGCAGCGCCTGCTGTTACAGGTAGGAAATACGGGCAGACTAGATGGGCCTAGTGGTCCTTATCTATGTTTCTATGTAAGTGTGGCATTTGAACTACTTACAGGAAAGCGCAGCTGAAAGAACCAATGAAACCTCATGAAATTCCTGAGATGCCTTGACAGAATGTGGGAGCTGACTTATTTGAATTTGACAGAGAAAACTATCTAGCCATGGTTGACTATTATTAGAAACTGATTGAGATCTCCAGAATGCAAAATACTACTAGTGAGACTGTCATCAACCATATTAAGTCACAGTATGCAAGGTGTGGCATACCTGAAATACTTTCACTGACAAAGGCCCTCAATTTCCTAGTGCTGAATTTGAAGGCTTTGCAAAAATGCATGAGTTCAAACATATCACCTCAACACCTCAATATCCCCAGAACAATGGTATGGTGGAGAGAGCCATTCAAAAAAGTAAAGAGTTTGTTGAAAAAAGCTAAGAGGGACCATAAAGATCCCTATCTGGCATTACTGGACTTAAGAAACACCCTCATTAAAGGGTTGGGGTCATCTGCCCAACTTCTGATGGGATGCCGAACTTTAATTCCTACAAGAGCTGAACTTTTAAAGCCAAAATTAATAGAGACTGACATTCAAGCTGCATTAGAGAAAAAACAATGAAAACAACAGCTTTACAAAATGTGCAACCAGGAAAACTGGTGCATCTACGCACCACTGAGAGTGAATGGACCTCTGCAGTAGTCCTCTTGCCTGCCCAGGCCCCTCGCTCATATGTGGTTGAAACTAATGGAAAAGAGTACCATCAGAACTGAAGAGACATCCTGGGAGTTCCAGAGCCACAGACCAGATTGTCACAGAGATTGGGGGACATTTCCCCAGCCATGGGAGGAGAGAGAGAGAGAGAGAGAGAGAGGTAGAGAGAGAGAGAGGATGAGAGAGAAAACAAGCCAGAGGCAATGGGGAATAAGATGCCTTTGGAGGGGGACACAGCTATGGAGGACCCATCAAGGAGAAAAGAAACAAGATGACGGGTCTCATGTCACAAAAAAATGCTTTGTGCTGTTAGAAGCAAATGTCAAGAAACCAAAAACAGTCTTGCGACACAGAAGTTTTGGTGTTGTATCACAGAATGTTACCCCAAGAACCCTAGTGAACATGCTGAGAACAGAAAAACAGAAGATTTTAAAGCCTTATAACTCTGGAACCATTTAATGTTTTTTCATGAAACCCTTCAAAGGCACTACCTTAGGATGTCATGCCTTTACCCTGAAAGTTTCATTTTGTGTGGGCCGTAGGTGAGAGCAAAAAAAAAAAAAATCCCATGTTAAGTACAGGAAAACAAATTAGACATCCACAGAAAAATGACATAAGCAGATCTCAGAAACCAAACAAGCTGCCATCACAAAATGTTCCAGAGATTTACATCTGACCTCCTAGACAACATATGCAAAACTTCAGCTGATTTCATCAAATTCTGCCAAAGATATTAAGATGCAAAGTTAGGGGGTTAACATTGAACACCCTACTCAACCCTAACTACAGGGGCGCTAACGCCATATGCTGAGGGCATTTTCAGACATCAGCACACCTACATCTTCCAGATTTGTAAAGCACTATTTCATTGAAAGGAAGTTTGCACCATTTTTAGAAATGTTTCAAGTGCCATTGCCACTTACTATTGTACTGTATATATTTTTACAGTACCTGTTGTTTTATTACTTTTCTGTACGTTTGCACTGTTTTTGTACTTATTGTTACCCTGGGTCACCCCTGAAAAAGGGACTGTAATTGTCTCAGTGGACTTACCCGGTCACCAAAACACAAATAAATAAGTTTCCAGAACCATTTGTGGCTTAGTTGCTTTGCATAATGTTTTGTGATATCCCCATTTAGTGAACAGCTTTATTTCTGCAAGTATCATGCTAATTCATTATAGTATAGTTAGACCCTATTGTGTATGGATTTCCATATGCTCAATGTTCCTGTTTTAGTACAGGTCAGTGGTCATGAAAAGTTATTGTGGTATCATTCTGACTTTTTATTTTATTTTTATTTGTCTTTGGTAACTGGGTAAGAGCACTGATCCGAGGGACCGTTTTGAGGCATGGCCCTGGCCACAACAGGTGGCATTACAGAAAGAGTAAATGTACAATACAGTGGGTACAAGTGAGTGGAGCACAGAGACAATACTGGTGGGTAGTGTAAATTACATAGCAGAATACAGCCATTGGTGGTGCGAAGCTACATAGTGAAAAATACAGACATAATAAAATTACAGACATCATTGGTGGATAGAGGAAGCAAAAAGAAAATTTACTTAGTAGGGAAGCAGAAACAAGAAGTTGTACAAGCATAGTAAACTAAAACTTCACAGCTATACCACAACAACTTTTCAGCCTTGATCCTTAGGCTCACACCGTCCTCTCACACCACAGCTACACCAAACAGTTGTTTTCATGACCCACTCATTTTTCTCAGTCACGCTAAATACAACTGAGCACAAATCATGGCAGCTGCGGTTTTTAATAAAAAAGGTAAAAGAATGTAGTCTAACTCACAAGATCAAATCATAACTGTGCAGTACCTTGCACAGCTCACAAGCATGAATCAGGGGTGGAAGGGGGAGACTGGGTGAGGAGAGCAGTGCACATTATGAGCATCAGAGCTACATTTTCACTTTTTTTCTCATGGACATGATGAAAGTCAGCCATTGATGACCAACAGTATCTTTTATTGAGTGTAACTGTGATTGCTCATTTACCAATTTTTTTTTTCCCTCAAAACTTACCGTTTACTGTTATAAATGGATTTTGAAATGCAACAGTTGCTGTTTCAGTAAATCAGATTATCTGCATCTTTTCTTCACTGCAGAAGCTGAGAGCCTGGTTATGAATAAGGTCTAACCATATACTACATAAAACAGTGTATGGGTGACCATACACAACAAGGCTTGTGTTTCCATCTCGGAGATGAAATGACATCACAGACCTCTCACGCTTCACTCTTGAGGTCTCTATGATATAATTTCATCCCCTCCATGGAAGCACAACCTCATTATATATGATCACCCATACACTATTCTACATGCTGTGGCAGTACCGTTTTTACATATATGATTACAATAGTTGTTGCAGAATTGGCATGGGAACTGGGAGAGCACAGGTTCAGACCTCAGCAGTACTAAATATCCACTGTGTGACCTTGAGCAAGTTACAGAACCTCTCGGTGATCTAGGCAACCCAGCTGAGGAAATGGGTAGATGCAACACTATAACTGAAAGCTTGGCTAGCCTGGTTAAGTAAGTTGTAAAATAAAATAATTCTTTTGTGATGATGTGTAATAGGGTACGTGGCTGGCATAAGCAATTCTAGGAACATGTAATGGAGGAGTCTTTTCAAGGTTCAAAAATAAAAAAACTTTTATTTGAACATTGTCACTTTAAGATGAATGCAATAGGTTTTCCTCAGTCAAACAAAACAAAGCAGAAGGATTTGTTTCCAGTCATATAGTAATTACATCTTTTTCTCTCACAGACCCTTTCAATCAGTTTTTCCAGCATTAAATCTCCAGCAGCCCCTTCTCCCTGTAGCATGACCTTTTCAGTTCCCTAGCCCTCCCAGTTGCAATCACTAAATTATTAGGTGCTGGCTGGTTCTGATCAGCATAGCAATTGGCCCAACCCCTAAGAGAATATCCCAAAAATCACATCTTCAGGGACAAGAGAACAATAAACATGTTTTTATTTTTAGTTTACGTGTCCTGTCTGTGAGGTGCCTGTTATGCTGAGCCACACTGTTCGCAGGGGGTCACTCTGATAGGACTGATAGCACTGTTGAGCTGTGTTTTTGCTGTAAGCTCTATATATATATATATATATATATATATATATATATATATATATATATGTATAGCTGTATGTCCCGATGGTCTAGAAATGTATTTTTCCATTTTGGAACTATGATCCAATTCAGCATCATCATGTTTTGGGAATTTTCAGACTTCATAGTGTTAACAATGTCCTGCTGTTGGTCAGGGTGAAAAACATAACAGTATATCTGTGACCATTAAGATTCACTGCACATTTAGCAGGGAATAGAAACTGGAACGTTGCTTTCAGTTCTTTTAGATCTTCCGTAAAGAGTAAAAACTGTTTTCTTCTCTCTTGCGTGCTAGTAAAAATAGCTGGGAAGATGTAAAATGCTGCCTTTCTAAACTGAAGTTCCCCTTGTTTTCTTGCATCTGAATAACCATACCTGTATTACAGCCAGTCTTTACCTCCAGGTTATGCATTGACCTGTACAGAGGTAGGCATTTAATTATTTTTGGATTTTGCTATTTAATGTAAGTTTATGGGTCCAGTTGGAGGGCCTCTTATGGGTATAAGAAAATTGCCTTATGTGTTCTTAGGACCAGAGGACTGCAAACCCAAGGTGAGCAGTTCGGTGGTCCTAAGGGCACAAGAGTCGACACTCTTATAGCCATAAGAGGCCCTCCAATCAGACCCACAACATTATTATTGATTACTAACTTTATTAAATAAAACAGAAATCTTTAATTAAAAAAGTTAGCAGCATGAACGGTCATTGAAAAGCTGTTACAGTGCTTAGCACGTGAGGTACTCTGGTACTCTTACAGCAGTAACAGTACCTCACACGCAACTGAAAGAAACACCATGATTGGGTCGGGGACACTCCTGTGATCTATCATTTGTTTTTGAGGAGGGGGAATCTGATAGACTTTCACCATAAGTGGCTAATTATCAGAGAACAAATCTAAGGCTTCAACAAAGAGAGCTCACAATATCTCTCTGTCTCAGTGATTCTAAATGTTCATCCAAGAAACTGGCAGACCCACAACTCTGAGGTTTCTGAATCCAATATTATTTTCAAAGTTTTCATTCTTCCTTTGTTAGTTTCTTATTGCACCCTCATCCCCCCTCCATTTGCTGAGGACAATGCTTCTAATGTCTCAAGTTTGTTTTTCAAATCCTCAGCATTTTTATTTATCTCTTTTTGCTCTTTTTTTTTCTTATTAGGGTATTTTTCGCCTTGACCTGCCGACCCACATCTACCCTTTCTCCAGCCACCTGGACACCGCCTTATCTCAGTGTTCCTTCCAGGCTCTGTATCCCCCATGGCTTAATCCCCCATGGTGGGGCAGAAGGGGGAGGGCTGTCCTCCCCCCTCCCAAGCACAATCCGGAGTGGGCCAAGGAGTCCCCCCAGGTGGTGGTGCCAGAGCACTGGAGGGCTTCACCAATTCGGCAGTCATTTTTCCATTTGGTTTTCTTGATCCCTCCCCTTTGTGGCCATGTAGCAATACCCCATGGTCCATGGAGATCAAGGAGGACCAAGATAGCACGGCTCCTCTGATCTCTCGCAACAAGGAGGTCATTGAGCACCCGAATGAGGGCAGTCTCGGTACTGTGCCTTTTTCTGAAACCTGAATGGAAGGGATCATAGATGTCATGGATGGCAAGATGTCAAGCTGCAGTGCAACCACCTTCTCAATAACCTTACCCACAAAGAGAAGGTTAGAGACTGGCCTGTAGTTGGCAAGACAGTCCGGGTTGAGAGAAGATTTCATAAGAAGGGGACTCTCCACTGCCTCTTTCAAAGAATTAGGGAATTCCCCAGTCTGTAACGAGCTCCAGACTATCTCCGCTAGGACCGGGCTGATGACATCCACACACCCCACAAGGAGGTGGGTTGGGCATGGATCCAAACTACAGAAGGTTGGCCGTGTACGCTGGATGATCATCATGACATCCGAGATCACCACCTGGCCAAACACCGACCAACCAGACCAAGGTTGTGAGACTTCCCGTTAGTCACTACAACCCCTCTGAACAGATCTCAGACCTGATGCCAGCAACCTTATCTGCAAAGAATCAAGCAAACTCATCACATTTATCCTGTGACAATGCTCTTCGCAACTGCAGACAGTCTGGATTGCACAAGTCTGTCCACAGTGTGAAAGAGCTGAGCTGGTCAGTTCTGTGCAGTAGTGATCTCCCCAGACAGGAATTCTGCCTTCTTATGGGAGATCTCTGATTGATAGTCTGCATAATGTGCCATCAATCTAAGCTTGTTGGCATCTAGGCCCGATTTTCACCAGCATCGCTCTAGCCTTCACTCCACTCTCATCTCCCTCAAAATCCCATCAAACCATGGGGATTGAGGACAAAGGGATAGAGGGCAAAAACGGACAGAAGCTATGGGATCCAGAGCTGCCACTATGCCCTTATTATAAGTCTGTAGTAAAATCTCTGGTCCCATGCATGCACTCGTACATCCTGATAGGTCCAGCACCGCCATCACATCATCAGGGATTACAGCCCTCAATGGGCAGTACTGGACCATCTCCGAAGGGGCACACCTATAGGGGTGCCTGGAAACAGAACCTGATAGTGTGATGGTCAGACCATCTGACTGGTTCCACCACCAAGTCAGCACTTTCCATTCCAGCAGAAAGACCAGGTCCAGAGAGTGACCTGAAGTATGGGTCACAGAGGAAACAACCTGTGTGAAGCCCAACGCATACATAAGTTGGAGGAAGTCCTGTCCAAAATGCGAGTTCGTCATTGATCCAGGCATTGAAGTCACCCAGCACCATCACTCTGGGTGACTCCAACACCATGTCGATGACGAAGTCCATGACTTCCTGGGTGGATGGTAAATGAGAATAATTTTGCACCCCACACCTGCGCCCAAGATACACTCAAAGGATTGTGTCTCACCCACCGGCACCTCTACCAGGCCCAGTTCCATTCTAAAACAAATGGCAACACCCCCACCCCTATGATCCAACCTCAGGTGATGCATCACCAAGAAACCAGCTGGTACTGCTGCCTCAAGAATTGGGCCAGCACTCATGTCCAGCCAGATCTCGGTGATGTATACCAGCTCAGATGACCCAACAAGATCAGCAATCAAAGCAGTCTTGTTTTCAATGGACCTGGCATTGCATAACACTGCCCAGGTAGGATGGGGTTCTGAGGCCGCCTGAGGAACCTGCCCACCTAATGTGGAACCCTTGGGTATGGGTACTAGACAGGGGGACCCTTCTCCAGTCTCCATTTTGCCTCAGGGTGTCTTCTTGTCTCCACAACCCCAATCCAGCCACTTCACTGCTCTCCTCCCCATCACTCGGGACCCCACCCTCCACGCCTCCTGTCCACTATCCCCAGCACTCTACAACGAGAATAAACTTCAGCTGGCAAAGGTGGACAACTAAAAGGGCAAAGGCCCTGAAGCTCTGAGGAGGAGTAGCGCCTGACCGGGACAGCCCTTTGCCAGCACATCCTGTCTAACACCCAAAGCCAGCCCCCAAAAAGAAAAAAAAAACAAATACAAAATCTTCCTACCCTTAACCCTCCCTAAACCAAAAAAACCCAAATCACCCTTAACCCGCCATAACAAAAAAAATAAAAACCTCAATTTAAAACCCCCACCCAAGACCCTAATGGTTTGGTGCCAAAATGTTCAAGTCAGTAAAACGATTGAAGTCAATACCTATGAAGCACACCAAATTTCAAAAAATGAAATTAGGACATAGTGAGGCTCTCACCCTCCCCAGTCAAAGTAATAATGTCCAGCATTGCTCTTCTCTTGATCAGCAACTATAGAACTTAAATCGCTCACAAACTAATTCTTGGAGGTACTCTCACTACCTCCCCAGTAGGTTGCTGAGTTCTGATTACTGACTGAACCACAGAAGGATAGATGCAAAATTAAAGGAGCCAAAACCAGAAACTGAACAAAAAGCAGGGGGAAGTAAGCCAGTCAATCGCATGGCTCCAATGGTGCACTGAGGACTATACACTGGCCATCATCCAGTCTTCACCCAGCTCCAAGTTCCACTAATCCTGGGATCACAAATAGTGCCCCCAGCAGACCAAGACCCGAGAGGCCAGCAACCAGTACTCCAGGGTCCCTGAGGAGAGGGTCCTTCAGCCCCAACCCCAATACAGGACCTTAGGGCTCCCAAGAAGTACGCTACCCTCTGGTCTGCATTCCACCATCCACCTGGACACAGATGCCTCTAGGCCCCAGCCCCAGTCCCCAGTATGGCACCATGACCCCCAAGTCCAGAAAAACACTGCCCCTATACCTACCCTGATGGAACAGTGGGCAGAACCACAAGACAGGCAGGGCTGCAGAATAGAGGGGCAGTGGAGAGTCCAATGTCAACCGACTCCTGGACTCAGTACCACCAACAGAGCTGTCTGGGAGCCAATCCTCCAGTCCAAGACCCCCACTACTGTCCTCTCTGCTGCCACAACCCAATCTGCAGGCCACTGTCTGACCCCAAAAAATTTCAGAGAGCGGGTACCTGAAAGTGGAAAATGACTCCGGGCCAAATCCAAATAATCCTCTTGAGACCAACTTCAGGGGTCCTCTCACCACACCACCAGACACTTCCTGAGAGCTGACAGTTTACAGTGGCAAGTTCAGTTTCCCATCCCACGGTGCTCCAATCATGACAGGCAGTCTTACTTCCTGCTGCTTGTAGCTTGCACAGGTGCACTCCAAAAGTTCCAGCTCCAAAAATTACTAATGGTTCGACAGTGGCAGAACTCACACCTCTCCTACACAGTGCACAGATTAATCCATAGTTCACTCACGGCGTATCCACTAACAGCAAGCCATGACGTGAATGAAAATGAACAGCAGTTCCCAATGCATTTGGGAAAAAGCAGCAAAAATTGAAAAATGCGAACTAGCCATATCAAAGGCTAGCAGTCCTGGCTTCCAAAATGTAAATCAGCACTGTACCAAACTATGAATCTCTACTACCCCCGCAAAAAACGCTTGTCACATTTACTACCACACTAATATTGCACTAACTACCTAAAACTAACTATAAAACAAAAGAAAAAATAAAATCAGAACACAGCAGAAAAACAATAAAAACATTAGGGGCTGAGATAAAATCCGAGCAGCTCACTCGCAGCTGCCATCTTGCTCAGGGTGGTTGCGAATGATCAGCTGGAATGGCCACATTTATTTATTTAATGATCCAAGGGCAGCAGAGAAATGTGCTCAATATATTGAAAGAGACATTTCAGGAAAGGAGGAGGTGGACTCAGACATTGCAGACGCAGCTGAAGAGGACTGATTGACTGATTGTTTATTGGGGCAGTTGCTTAACTAAATCTGAGCTGTGAGTACTGCTGGAGGATTAGTAAAGACTGGCTGGCCCATGGCCCAGTGAATGGTGTAATATGTTTTCCAGCTGGGTATATTTTTTTGTTGTTCTGCTTCTGAGGCTTTGGTCTGGACATTCTTGTTTAACATTTTTTCCTTCCCTTTTAGAGACTTCCTTCCAACTTGTGGGCTGCATTATGGGATCTTGACTGTTGCAAGTGCTCTGCATCTGATGGACACTTTGTTACAGTTTACATGCTATCGGACTCCAGTTTTTTATAAGTATATGCAGTGGCGGAGCCCATTGTAAATTGTTTCTTGTTCAGTCTAATTCTTTGCTTTTTCACATGATACTCAAAATAGCCACCTTCTTGTGTGGCACGCTTAGTGGCGTAATGGTGCACTACCTTCCATTTTTGTTGCGCAGGTCGGAATGCCCATGCGGTCTATCATAGAAGATAATGCAGGCTAATCTACGTATTTTGGATTGGGTACCCACTTTAGTTTAGTTATACCTGTATTGAGGTTAATTGCCATAAGTATGGATCCAGAATGTAGAATTTTATGTCATTCAGTGACTCATAGGACTTTGGGGGGGGGTGTTCTCATATGGGTATGAGTGAATTAATTGGGTAAATTGGCCTTGTTCAGCCTGCCAGTACATTTTGCAATGGATCAGTTAACACTGTTTAGCTAGCTCTATTTGTTTCAGAACTGTTCAAAGCTGGCTCCTGCTTGAGTTTATAGTTCTGAAGACACTAAATATGTATTACTACTATGGGTTACAGAATGCCTTGTGGCTGAATGGGTAAAAGATCATCCATTAATCATTCCCACACAAGCCCCACACAAAAGATTAATACTCAAGTTAGCCAGCCTTGGAGTGGGTCCCAAGGTGGTAGTCTGGATAAAAAATTGGCTAGACAACAGGATGCAAAGGGTAGTAGTAAATGGAGTCCACAGTGAAGAAAGGAGGGTTACTAGCAGGGTACCGCAGGGTTCAGTACTGGGACCGGTCCTTTTTAATGTCTTTATAAGTGACATTGCAGAGGAACTGGAAGGAAAAGTATGTCTCTTTGCAGATGACACAAAAACTTGCAACAGGGTTGATACACAGGATGGAGTGGAAAGGATGAGAAGGAACTTGGCAAGGTTGGAGGAATGGTCAAATGTATGGCAGCTCAGATTCAATGCAAAGAAGTGCAAGATAATGCACCTGGGAAACAAAGACCCAAGGGAAGAGTACACAATGGGGGGTGAGATACTGACAACAGTAAAAATGGAAAGGGACCTGGGGGTAATTATATCAGATGACCTAAAGGTGGGCAAGCAATGTGAGAAGGCAGTAAGGAAGGCTGGGGGGATACTGGGATGCATAGGGAGAGGCATCAATAGTAGAAAACAGGAAGTTATCTCTCTGTACAGACAGTTGGCGAGACCCCATCTGGAGTACTGTGTGCAGTTCTGGAGACTCCATCGCCGCAAAGACATAGACAGAGTGGAGGCTGTCCAGAGGAGGGCAACCAAAATGGTGCAGGGTCTGCACCAGAAGACATACGAAGAAAGACTAAAGGAGCTTAATACGTATACCCTAGAGGAAAGAAGGAAGAGGGACATGATAGAAACTTTCAAGTACCTCAAGGGAATCAACAAAGTCCAAGAGGGTAGCATCTTTTAGAAAAAGAAATGTGCAAGAACAAGGGGGCACAATTTGAAGATAGAGGGGGGATGGCTCAGAGGTAATGTGAGGAAGTATTTGTTCATGGAGAGGGTTGTGTATGCATGGAACAGCCTCCCTGAGGAGGTCGTGGAGTCAAGAACAGTGGGGGAATTCAAGAATGCATGGGACAGACATAAGGCAGTCCTACTGAGGGGTAGGAGGAAGTAAGCTGTTGGTTAACTAGGATCTGCAGCTTATCTGTTAGATAGAAAAATGGTCAGACTAGGTGGGCCAAGTGGTCCTTATCTGCCGTCAAATTCTATGTTTCTTTGTTTCTTATATGCCATAACCATATCACACTCTATGCTGTTTTTGGCTGTCGTTTGATTAGATAGGATATTTAATACGAGGCATTTCCCCCAATGTATACTTCAAGGAAAGGTGACTGAGATTTTCCTTACTAAGCAGACATACATTTTCTACACAGTTCCTGTATCCTTTCATGATATTTGTATTGTAAGTTTTGCTTGCAAAATTAATAAATAAAATGTAGAAAAAGAAATGCCATTGTAAACCTGATAAGGGTTAGGATCAAGAAAATAAGCAAAAGTTATGGGGCCAGATAGTCAGACTGTGCCCAGCAGGGGAGCAAGCCTGGGCGCAGCGCAACTGGGCTGCGCCAGGGCCAGGACCAGGTGATATTCAACGGTGCTGCACCATGGCTCAGCACCATTGAATATGGCAAGTGTGGTGCACAGACAATGCATGGCACAGTGGCACTGCGCCAGCACAAGCCACAGAGTGGGAGCATGGGGATGCGCCAGCGAGAGTGCAGTTGTGCTACGTGCATCATGAGTGATATTCAGCTGGGGGCATGCAAATGAGGCCATAAGCCATGCAAGGTGCAAATGGGGCCATTAGCGTGTCATTATGGCCCCACCTGCAATGGGCTTGCAGGGCATACTGTACTAGACAGTCCCAAATATGTGAATGACTTCATTCACATATTTGGGACTGTCTTGCACAGTATGCCCTGCAAGCCCATACTGTACCTATCATTCGGCGGGTGGCCAGGTGGTATGCGGGTGGGTTGCAGCCACCCACCGATGACGAGGGTGAGCAGGGTGGGCAAGGGTGCTGTGTGGGTGGGAGGTGTGGGGGTGCACCACTATATCACCAGGGAATTGTGTTCTGGTGCCATGCCGCAATCATGGCAATGAGTGGGGGGTCCACTAGACTACCAGGGCATAACTTGGCGGCTGTATTCTGGTGACCAGGAACATGGGAGGGAGGGGGGCCACTAGACTACCAGGGATGTGTATGTGTGTGTATGTGCTTGTGGATGGTGTTTTGGGTGGGCGGGTGGCCACCCATGGCTGGCAGCTGCTGTGTTGCATGCTGCACTATGGCAGCCTGGCTGTGGGTGGCCAGGAGTTGCTCCACATTTACACGGGCTCAACTTTGAGCCCTCCTATGTGGCACAATGCAGGGGAGCACTGGCATATGCACTGAACATCCCGGGTTGAATATCAGGATGTGCTGCATATGCATTTGCATGCCCCCTGCATCTGCGGCGCATACACTTACAGTGCACCCCAGTGCATTGGGAGTTGCGCTGCACCAGGCAGCCTTCTCAATATCCTGCTGGGGCACACTGCAGGGTTGCACCATTTGCAACCCTGTTGCGCCAGGTGCAACCCCTTTGAATATCCCGGCCATGGTGTAGAGCATATGAGGTACCTATTAAAGTAGATATGACAGATATAATTTTATTAATTGTAGCTGTAGAAAATAAAAACAACAAATATGTTGCAGGCGATACCTTTTATTGGACTAACAAAATGATTTCTAAGACTAGCTTTTTTTTTGACCTGAGGAAGAGGGTTTTATCTTTCGAAAGCTAGTCTTAGAAATAATTTTGTTAGTCCAGTAAAAGGTAACACCTGCAACATGTTTGTTGTTTTTTTCTCTACATTGTTGACTGGACTAACATGGCTACCCCATTTCTTTCATTAATTGTAGCTGAAATAGCTTTTCTGTTAAAAAAAAATTGTTGCATAGCTGATTTAAAAAGCAGTAACCATATAAATTTATTATACAAAATAAAATATTTGTAAATGTGGTATATACATATATAAACCCATGAAGGGGACTGTCTAGATAATAAAACAATTATGATCTGGTTAGCCCCCTCAATGGGTTTATTTCCTTGCATACCACACTTACCCATCATTTATTCTATTAAAGTGGCGCTGTAGCACAACTATAGTTACGGTTGAGCTGGGGGTTCTATGTTAAACCTCAGATTTTCACCTTAATAGCTTCACAACCATTCAACTGATTTGCACAACATTTTCCATGTGCAGTCTGAGGTGGTAGGTCTCTTGAAGTGCTAAGTTTAATTTTGGTTGGATGTGCAGATTCCGAGACGTGGATAGCGAAAAAAGTGAAAAAAATCTGTGTTTTTTTGCTGTTTTTTGGTATCATCTAGCACCCAGACTATTTGGAATTTTGGTCTGAAAATTTCAGGGTAAAATGGGCTTCTGCCACAGGGATGACTTTCACTGGTTTGGTGAAAAATATTAAATCATTTCAAAGTTATTACATTTTAAAATTTTGTTTCTGAGCATGCTCAATATGGTCTTTTGGACAGCTGCTTGGAATGAAAAACTAATTTGGTCCATACGAAAAAGGATACTTTTTCATAGAGGGGTAATCTTTAGTCATATGGAAAAAACCTTTTTCATATGGCCATCATCTTGTTTCCATTTAAAAAAAATTCAAAACCCCAAAAAATTACATCCTGCAAACACACCAACACATCTATCTTGCTCATCGGGACCTCATTAGGTGAGTTCTGTACTTAGTTTGTGGATAAATGACCCAGAAATGTATTTTTTTACACATTTAAAAATCCTTTTTCGTGAGTCGATTTCCTTTTTTTGTATGGATATATGAAAAAGAAATTGTTCCATATGAAAAAAGATTATTTTATATGAAAAAAGAATTAGACAAAAACCTAAGTCCAAATTATTTTCTCAAATTAAGGCATCCTTTTTCATATGAATAAAAAACATACAAAAAGGATGTCTTCATATCTAAAAGAATTTGGACTTTGCTTTTCAATTCTTTTTTACATGATTAAGGATCTTTTGTATGCTTTTCATTCATATGAAAAAGATTCCCTCATACAGAAAAGATTTTGGACTTATTTTTTCTGATTCTTTTTCTGTGGGAGATCCTTTTCGTATGGGTGTTTCATTCATATAAAAAGGATGCCTTCATACAAAAAAAAGATTTTGAACTTAGTTTTTTTTCTGATTCTTTTTTTTGTATGAAGGCATCCTTTTTCATATTGCTATTTTGTTTGATATGAAAAAGGATCCCTTCATGTGAAAAAAGATTTTGGACATTGTTTCTTCCCCCACCCCCCCCCACACTTGAACTTCAACAAGCCTTAACTCCCTCAATATTTGGACTTAAGGGATAATCTATATATCAAATGAAAGGTCTTAATGAGTACTATAAGAATAACACATAATTCCCCCTCCCCACCAAAATGTTGGGGTCATATAAAAAACCATAAACATTAAAAAATCTAAATTCCCATAGGATAGCACTGAAACTTTAACAAGCCATACAACAAAGCAAATAAATTGCTGTTTTCACAGAAATGGAAGCACAGGGCCCAGAGGGCCTTGCACGTCTACACAAGTATTGTTGTGCCCATCTAGGGAGGGATGGAGGTGGAGGGCTTAGAGGGCCCTGCGCTCCCACAGGTTAATGAGGATATAATTATATTATCTCAAACATTAAGGAAATTAATTGTAAAAAACTTCATTAATGCTTCAGTTAGGTTTAAAGTGACAAAAGTAAGGGCCAGCTCAGTGGTGTGGTGGGTTAAGGCATCCATGTCTCCTTGCTGCCACACCTGCAACCTAAGTTTGGGAATGGACTCAAGTTGCTCGTGGACTTGGCTGGGGAGAGAAGCTTGAGCATTCATGGGCAGCTCTTTTCCCTTGGGGAGGGGGGATCCTGTGGCTCACCACTCAACTGCCACTTGGAGGAATCCAGATTGCAGCACGTGCTTAGTTTCACAGTTCGGTTAAGGGCCAGCATGCAAAATGCTGAGGGTGCCTCTGTAGAGATGAAGCATGCATGCCACTCTCATTGCATGTCCAGCCATGCCTGGGGAGAAAATTTGGAAGAAACATGGGGAATGGGCTCTTTGATGCCCAGCCAGCACTGGCAGCCTGCTCAGTCTTGGGAGGAAGAATGGTGGAGACACAGGATGGCTGAGTGAAATGGGGAATGGGCTGATACAGCTGTTCGCCCCACCAAGGAGGAAATAAAAACCTTTATAGAAAAAAAAGTGACAAAGTCGAGAAATGTGGTGTTAGGTTTCCCAACCCTAACACCCCACCCTCCCACTGCAGGCAGCAACAGGAAAAACCATTACAGTTTAACCTCTCCTGTATCTTCATAAATCAGGCATGGGGTGTACCTTGGGGTTGTCAACCCTAACACTCTCCCCATACACATCTCAGCTTGTTTACTGATGGAATGGAGTGAGTGTTAGGGTTGACAGACCCAATGTACACCCCAAGCCTGATTTGCAAAGATGAAGGAGAGGCCAAACTGTGATGGTTTTTCCTGTTGCTGCCTGCAGGCTGGGTGTGTGAAGTTAGGGTTGGGAGCCCTAACACTACATTTCCCTACTTTTGTCTCTTTAACCCTAACTAGTGCATAAACAGTTTTTTTGTAATGACTATTATAGTAGCGCCACTATAGCTAGGGCTGGTACAGCCCTTCAATGTTAAATTCAAAATGTTGCACCTTAATAACCTTGGCGTACTTCACTGAAATAGATCAGTATTTGGCATGCACAGTCATTCTGCTAGAGTCTCAAGATGTGAAAAGGTTTGTGGTGGCATCTTGTATGGGTTTTGAGATATAAAGCGGTAAAAAACAGAAAAAAACAAACTTTTTTCCCATTGGTTAACATGGGATTTTCTTGCCATTATCTATAGACCAGATGGAATTAAACTTTTCTCTGAAATTTTCAGTGATGATGAGGTGTGTAATAAGGTTGTGCCTCTGGATGGTTTGGTGAAAAAATATTTTATCATTTTTGAATTATAACGGTGTTTGTGATAGCCGCAAGCTAGGAAGGTAAATAAAAACAGCTCAAACTGCAAATTTACTGTTCAAACTCAGACAAATGCTGTTTGTGATGTCAGCCATCTTGTTTTTTTCCCCTGTGTTAACAAACTTTTTCTACCCAAGTACTCTCTGGTAACTGATGAACAAGACCTGTAATTAGGTCTCCTCAACATACTTTGTTGGATATTTTTATTAGTATTTTAAAATGAACACTGGAAATATCAGTTAGCATGGAGAGAATAATTTCACCAGTCACTTGCTTAGGTATGGACCGTTCAATTAGAAAATAACCATTTGCAGCTTTTTTCCATTCAAACTTTACTGTTTGAACTGAAAAGACTGCAAACAGTAAAGGTCCATGACAGTTTGAGCTGTCTTAGCTTCCTGGTACCTAGTGGCGCCCCTACCCCCCCATTTCCCTCCCCTGAAGATAAAATAGTATGGCTCTGGTAGTCCAGTGGTCCCCAACCCCCATTCTCCGATTGCCTTCTCCATATATTTTTTAAAGTATTTCCCTGGTAGTCCCCATGTATATTTGATATTACTGTTGGTAGTTCAGTGGTCACTTCCCCCTCCCCCATTCTCTGATCACCATCCTGAGTATAATCTTTATTCCTGTTGGTAGTCCAGTGGTCCCTCCCTCCTCCCCCATTCTCTGATCAATGTCCTGTGTATAATTTTTTATTCCCTGGTATACCAGTGGTCCCTCTCCCATTTTTTGATTGCCATCTCATGTATAATTTTTTATTCCCTGGTAGTCTAGTGGTCCCACCCTCCTGCTCCATTCTCTGATCACTGTCCCATATATCATTTTTTATTCTCTGGTAGTCCAGTTGTCCTTCCCCACTCCATTCTTTGATCACTGTCCTGTGTACAATTTTTTATTCCTTGGTAGTCCAATGGTCCCTCTTCCCTCCCTCAGTGTCTGATTGCCATTCCCAATGTTTTTGGTTTTTTTAAATCCTGAAAAAGAAGATCCCTTGCTGATCAGCCCCCACCCCACCTCCTACTCAACACCCACCACCCCATACCCCCAGTACACCCTCCACATACCCTCACTCACTCACCTGAACAGATCCCAGGTTCAAGAGCCACTCTCTGGTTGAAGACATGTCTTGCTGCTGGAACTGGCAACTGCAATATGAGAAAACTAAGGTAAATACAGTTCAATGTATTTCAATGGGAGTTTCAACTTTTCTGCATGATGCAGGCATTTTGTGACATTTTGATGCCAAATTTTCAACATGACCATTTGGGTACCCCACCTCATGAACAATATGACTGTCAATTTGCAACTCATGCCTGAAAGGTGATTTTGTGGTCACTTGGCAAATTCACATTTTAGGCTAGATGTGAACATTTGTCCTGCTCTTGTTCATGAGGTGGGGTCATAAGAAGGCCATGTTGACACTTTTGGGTCAAAATATGTAAAAATGGCAGAGTTATGATCATTCATTGCAATTTCCACTTCCCACACTCATAACTTCAGAAATTTTAAATATTTTGACCCCATATTTTTAACATAGACTTCATATTACACCCACCACATGTATGTCACAGCTGTCATTTTTTAAGTACTGGTCAAAATGTGTTTTTGCACCTGTGGCACAGAATGGCATTGCAATTGCAGGAGTTTACATTTTGGTGGGGATTCAACATTTTCAGTACCGGGTACATGAAATGGGGGTAATAAGATGTCTATGCTGACAATTTGGTCACAGTTGTCCTATAAACGGAAGTGCAGGTCCTTTCCACAGCTACATACATATATGCTTCTATGGAGGGATGGGAGTGCAGGGCCCTTGGCATATAAGGATGCGATTACTCTTTGTCAAAAACTATACATTGGTGGAAGCACAGGGCCCAGTGGGCCCTGCTCTTCCACAGGCAAATAAGGCTATGATATCACTATCTCAAAAGTTAAGGAAATTCTTTTCAAAAAACTACATTAATGTATCAGCTAGTGTTGAGGATAAAGTGACAAATGTAGGGAAACATGATTTTAGGATTTCCAAACTTAAAACCCCTGCCCCACCCCTGAAGTGAATGATGGGTGGAGTCTTCCTTGGGGTTGTCAACTCTGTCTAACTCTCACCCCCATTTTATGCACTCATGAAACATATACACCTCTCTCCATCACATCTTACCTTTTCTGTTACTGCAATGGGGTGAGCATTAGGGTTGACAATCCCATGGAAAACTCTATCCATCATTTGCTTCAGGGATGGGTCAGGGTTTTAGGGTTGAAACCCTAATGTAATATTTCTCTATGCTTGTTGCTTTATCCTCGACCCTAACTGATGCATTAATGCAGTTTTTTTGCAAAGAATATGGCTATATATCTATATCCATCTAATATATATATATATATATATATATATATATATATATATAACATGGGTTCGTCCAAACAGATCACCTGGCCATTGATTAATCCCCAATATATCCACAGTTGCATGTTCACAGGACTTTATTTCACTGTTTCTTTAGGTAAAACCCAACAAAACATTGCCCATGTTATAAGAGGATTAACCCACTCCAGGGTACGGGTATACTGAGCATTAATCCATGCCTGGGTGGTTGAAGTCACTTTGCTTTGCCTAGTGACTCCATCCCCCCCAGGCATGGATTAATGCTCAGTAAATCCATACCCTGTCATAGGCTAATCCATCTATATCTATATCTATATCTATATCTATATCTATATCTATATCTATATCTATATCAATATCTATATCTATTTTTTTCATTGCAAAAAACTCCATTGATGCATCAATTACAGTTCACATTACAGTACCAAAAGTATGGAAATGTGGTGTTAGAGTTCCAAACCTAGCACCCCATCCCACCCCAAAACAACCCTACCACCCCACCACCATCCTCACACACACCAACAGACATCATAGTGTGTCTGGGGTCATCAACCCTAACACTCACCCCATTCCATGTGTAAGGAAGCTGAGATGGCGCAGCATAGGAGAATGGGGTGAGCATTAGGGTCGATGACCCCAAGACACACCCCAACACCTGTTGATGTGTGTAGGATGGTAGGGATGGTTGGGGGGGTGGGATGGTGTGTTAGGGTTGGGAACCCTAACACCACATTTCCATACTTTTGTTGAGGTAATATGATCCCTAACTGATGCATTAACAGAGTTTTTTTTTGCAATGAATTTCTTTACTTTTTGTGAAAGTATCACCATAGCCATAGTTGTCTATCCATAACTGTAGAAACATTGTAATTGACCTTCATCTCCCTGTTGGAGTGAAGGGCCCCTATGCACTGTGCTATCCCTTATTTTAATGTGGGAGCGCAGGGTCCCTTGGACCCTGTGCACCCATTCCTCCATAGATACATGAACAAATTATCACCATAAATATCTAATTACCGTAGGGCATGTATCTTGTACAGAAAATTGTCAAATCCCTGCCAAAACATAATTCTGTACAACTGTGATGCCATTCCATGCTACAGGTGCTAAAACACATTTAGGTCAAGATTTGAAAAATTACAGCTGTGACATACTGTACATGAGGTGGGTTAATAAGAAGGCTATGTTGTAAATCTGGGGTCAAAGTATTGAAAATTACTGTAGTTACAAGCGAGCATAACAAAATTGCAATTAATGGTCATAACTTTGTCATTTTTTTCATATTTTGGCCCCAAATTATCAACATAGTTTTCTTATCACCCCACCTTATAAACTCCATTGGTGAAAATGTCTTAATCTGTGGCAAAATACCATTCCGCACTACAGGTATGAAAACATGTTTTGGGCAGTATGTCAGAAATGACATCTGTACAGTTCATGAGGTGGTGTGCAAAAAATGGCTATTTCGAATATTTTGAGTGAAAATATTAAAAATTGCCAAAGTTACACATGTGCATAGAAAAATTTCAGTGACTGCTGGTAACTCAGGTTTTTTGAGGTATTTTTGCACCAGATTTTCAACATGGGCTTTTTGGGACCCCACATCGTGAACACTGGCACTTTCATTTCATTACTCAGTCCTGAAAAGTGATTTCTTGCAGCGAATGTGAAATCACCCTTCGGGTCCGATTAACAAAATGACAGTGACAGTGTTCATGAAATGAGGTCCCAAAAAGCCCATGTTGAAAATTTGGTGAAAAATACCTAAAAATGGCTTAGATATCAACATAAGTTCAAAACACCATTGACAGCTATTATACAGCACTTACCTTGAGTCTCCAGTTCGTGGTTCAGCTTTGAAGAGTGCAGACATGTCCCCGTCCACAGAAGATGACAGCTGATGATATCTGGTGGTATCGGGTAAGGGTGGGGTTGGTTGGTGGGTTGCTCAGTGAGAGGGTCAGGATGGGGGAGGGTGGACAGGGAGACAATGAGGGACCATCTTCTTTTTTTCAAGATGTAAAAATAAAACATCAGGGGATTGTTTTCTTTTTTCAGGGAGTCTTGTAAATATTTTGGGACAATGGGAGTGGGCTGCCCAGTGTCCCACACTGATGGTGGTCTAGTGCTGACACGGGGATCAGGCACCCCGCTGTCAGCAAATAATTGTAATACTTTTTTGGGGACACTGGGAGTGGGCTCCCCAGTGTCCCACAGTACTGGGGGAGTGTAGGGGATATCTGGGGACACTGGGAGTGGGCTCCCAAGTATACCCACAATGGCAAGGGGAGGTGGTGTTCTTATACTCCCGACACAGGGATTGGGCACCCCGATGTCGGGACATACATGAACTATATTAAATGTTAAGATTCCTCAGCCTCCTTCCCCTTACAGGCAGTAAAAGGGGGAAAATGACCATTTAAACAGGGCCAAGTAGTTGGATTCTGGGATCTGTTTGTCCCAAAAATGTACAGGTGTAAATTTAGGGAGTAGTGTCACAAATCCTCCCCCTATACTTTTGCGCAAACAGTGGGTGTTTCACGTGTTAGTGCCGCAGTTTTTGGCAGTTTCAAAGTAGTATTGCTGCAATGTGTGGCATTTTTGCAAAGGTACTGTCACAATTTGTGGTAGTAGTGCTGCAAATTTGCGACACTACCAATGGCCGAACCTCAAAAATATATTTACTGTCACTATTTAAAAAAAAACTAAGACCAGAATTGTATTCCTTGGGCCCCAATTACAGTAGGTAAACACAACTGTTGGTGTTTAACAAGGGGCAGTATTTTTTGAATTACAGCATTTCCTCCCGTCGCTAACTGAAAACAAGATGGCAGCAGCACGGCATTACTGATACCATTTGAGGCAGCAAAAAATGCTTTTGTGGCACCAAAACCTGCTTTGGCATGGAACATATAATTTTTCCCATAGGCTATAGTGGAAAACTTAAAATTGTAATAACTTTTGAACGGATTACTATTTTTCACCAAATCTTCAAAAGGCACATCTGCGACCCAGATGCCATATACTATAACAATTTTAGACCACATCATCAAACTATTTTGGAGATCTGGAATGGCAAAAAATTTGCACCTAAATGGTAAATTTTACATTTGTTGGCATGCTGCATCTCTGCAATCGCAACCTCAACTGGAATGAAACTTGCCAGATCCAGAGATCTATGGCACCAGACGGTGCCTGCAAAATTTCATGTGCATCAGTCATATGGTTGCAAAGTTATTAAAGTGCAAAATTTGGGGTTTAACATAGAAGTGGCCATTGAACCCTAACTATAGTGGCACATGTAATGCATGGGGTAAGGTGTTTAATGAGATTTTACAAACACCCCGAAGTGTTGGATGTTATATAAACCCTGAGAGTGAAGCTCAAGGGGTTTATTTGAAGCATCCAACACTGAGGGGTGTGTGTAAAATCTTGAGTAAACACACCACCCCATCCTACTGAGAAAGCTCTCACCCCCGTGGTATGAATATATATACATACACATATATATATATATATATATATATATATATATATATATATATATATATATTTATTTATGCCATACCTGTAATATTCTCAGGGGGGTCAGACCTACAGTGACAATAATGGAATAATGCATGGCAGGGTGGGTGCTATGCTGGGATAACATCCTGCTTTGGGTGGTTGGGCCCAAGGCTGCAAGCCAAGGGTGTCCAACATCTGAGAAGGGATGTTATCCCAGCAGAACACTGACCCTGGAGTGCATTAATTCCTATTATACAATATCTCCTTTAAAAACAAAATCAGAAAAAAATAAAATAGATACAGTTTTAAAATAGATTTTTATGCAGTTTTATAGAGTAGAAGCAGATTTTTTGAAAAAGGAGTCCCTTTACTGTTTGTCCACTACGTGGAGCTATTATCTGAGTGACACAGTTTGTGTCCGTGGACACCCTCTCTTGCCACAACACCCATCCCTTCATTGCTTGGTCCTACTTCAGCTCACTTCCTTACCCAGAAAGTCACTTTTGTTTACTTTGCAAATAATTGTTTGTACTGGGAGAAATAGGTGATGATTATGGCTGCTACTGACCGCTGTTGATGATTGCTGCTGACCGATCGTAATGGCTCCATTCAGAGACAGCAGGTCTCATCTCGAGTTGAATTGGCAAGTTCCCCCCATGCCTCCTTAAGGTAAAGTTGAGTTGCCATCAGTTGGAAATGGGAGAAAATAAACGTAAATTTTTATTACAGCGTGTTTGACAGGAACTGAGTGGTGTCAGTGAAGCGCGCGACCGGCAGTTACGGTGTCTGTGGTTCACTGAAGCTGCTGGGTTTGGTTAAGAAAATGCCCATAAAAATCAAACTTGTGTATACTGCAAAAAACTCTGCTTTTGAAATCCAACTACCGGGAAGCGAACTGCTGTGAAGATACTTGGCAGCCCAAAGTAACAGTGAATTGAAGTACATGAGGACAGAGGATGTATAGGCAGGACGTTTACTGTTACTGTACCCACTTTCTGTTGCTTTTTTTTTTTTTTTTTTACATTTAGTACATCTTCTGTGTGCTGGGACTAGAGTCGGGATATTTTTTTTTATCATAGAATAATTTTTATTGATTTTGTTTTAGATAAGTTGCAGCTCTCAGTAAGCATGATCATAATCACCTTCATCAAAATAACATACAAACATAGTATTGTACATAAGAACATACCTACAGTAGTGATTATAACTCACTTATCAGCATACATACGCTATAGGGTATAACAGTCTGTAATAAGCCTGAGAACATACCACATAACCAACTGACTACCTATACTAGAGAAAATAGGAAGAGAAGGTAAAGAGCCCTTAAGGAGAACAACCACAGGTCAGTGCCACTGGTGTTAAAACAGGTGGGTTACAATACGGGATTGGTGCTTTGCAGAGAGGGGAATGTAGATAAGATTCCCATCTGGGTAATTTTGGTCCAGTCTATCCTGGTGAGCATATGAGAGGTGTTTCATAAGGGAGAGATGGGCTATTGCAGCATGCCATGTTGCAAGGGTAGGTAGTGTTGACTGCTGCCAGTGCATTAGTAAGAGTCGCTTGGCCTCAAGGAAAGCTAGTGTAAGCCATTGATGTTGACCCCTGGTAAGGTCTACCAGTGAGGAGGTGTCCCTAGAAGAAGTCTTGCATCTGTCAGAGGGATAAGAAAGTCAAGGACCTTAGAGCAGTTTGTTGCTACCCCCGAGCAGAAGGGTAAAATTTGAGGACAAGTCCACAGAATGCGCAAGAAGTAAGCTTCAGATTGGTGACAGCACCAGCATTTGGAGTGTCCCAGGATCCCACGCACATGTAGGATGGCCGGAGTGCGATGCCAAAATAGTAAGATCTTGAGCTGGAGAAAATGACTTTTAGTATCCTTATACAGAGAATGAGCATCACGGATGTATCTAGCCCAAGAATTCTCTGGGATATTGATATGAAGATCAGCCATCCATTTCAATCTGCTAGAGGCTGAAAGGTCTAGCTGCGCATCTCTCCATGCTCTGCAAAAACTACCAATAAGGTCATTGGAGGAGGGGGATTCATGAAGGGAGGCCAACCAGTTCCATTTCGTGTCACTACCAGAGTGGGGGGTGGCAGCAAGCACCACATCTCGCAGCTGGAGGTATCTCCAAAAGTCCCTATTCAGGAGATCAAATATGGTCTTCAGTTGACTGAAGGTGAGCATTATCTCTGAATCAGGGAGGTACAAATCTTGCACAAAGTGGATACCTCGCAACTCCCAAGCAGGCCAGTGGATTAGGGTCCCTCCAATCCTGCAAAGTTTGTTATGCCATAAGGGAGTATACCACCATGGAGGGGGCCAGGCAGTATGAGGAGTATGGGACAGAGACATGAGCAAGTGCCATGCTCGTCTGGTTTCTATCATGGGAGGGGATAGGTCTCTAGATCTACGGAACCCAGGATGGAGGAGCATGTGTAAAATAGTGTCCTTCACTTAAGTGGCTTCCAGTTGTATCCAGGGGAAGAGGGGCCGGGAACAAACCACTTTGTAGCAGCCACAGCCAGGCAGGCCAAGTGGTATCCTTGAAGCCAAGGGGAACCCAGGCCACCCTTAGACAAGTGCGCCCTCAGCTTGCTTTTGCTCCACCTGGGAGACTTCCCTTCCCAAGAAAAATGGGACAGAAGACTTTCTAGGGAGGTAAACAGCTTAGGATAAAGATGTATTGGAAGGTTATTGAGGAGATACTTGACTCGTGGGACAAGTAGCATATGGACTGCAGTCACTTTCCCAGGTAAGGACAACTGCAATCTGTGCCACTTTTCGATCTCTGATGACAGCTGCACCAGCAGGGGGAGAAGTTAGATGACTTTAGGTCCAACCATCTGGTAGGGATGTATATACCAAGGTAGGTGAAGCCTTGAGGTGCCCAGGATAATTCCACACCCTGAAGGCAATTTTTAGAGCAAGCTGCATTCAAGGGGGCCAGTGTAGTCTTCTTTTGATTAGCCTGCAACCCCGAGAGGTCAGCAAAGCTCTGCAGGAGGGAGAGCACTGCAGGTAAAGCTTGCTGAGGGCTTGATAGGGTCAGAAGGAGGTCGCCAGCATAGGCAGCCACCAAATAGGACTCACCCGAGACGTCTATCCCTGTAACCTGGATAAGGGGGTCCAGGGCTACCAAAAAAAGAAGCAGCCACAATGGACTACCTTTCCCCATGCCTCTATACAAAGGGAAAGGTGTTGAGATAGTTGAGTTTGTTGAGATCCTGGCCATAGGGGAGCAATAAAGTGTAGATACCCATTGACAAAAACTGGAGCCAAACCCGTACTGCTTAAGCACAACATGCAGGTAATCCCATTCTATGGAGTCAAAGGCTTTGGTAAAATCTATGGCCAGTGCAGCCATGGGTAAAGTGGAGTGGGATGCCAGCCACTTCAAGTTTAATAGGAGTCTGGTATTGTCCGTCCCTGATTTACCTTTCATAAAGCCAGCTTGAGCAGGATGTATAATGGAAGGGAGCACCTCCAGCATCCGTGTGGCCAGGATTTTGGCTAAGATTTTGGTGTCTACAGGCAGTAGGGAAATAGGGAAAAAATTTGTGCAGTCCAGGGAGTCACTGGATTTCTTTGGGAGGAGGGTGAGAAGGGCTTCTTGCATGGTTGGAGGAAAGGACCCCGTTGTGTAGGCTTCATGAAGAGCCTGCAAAAGGGGTTGAACTATAGCGACTCCTAACACTTGATATAGTTCCACAGAAATCCCATCCAAGCCAGGTGCTTTCCCTTCAGCCATGCATGCCAGGGCCTGGCTCAGCTCCACCTCCATGATTGGAGCATCGAGTTGAGCTGCTTGTGTAGGGGTGAGCCTGGGTTTGTCAAACTGTTGGCAAAAGCTTCGGAACATCTCATCTAATTGAGAGGAGGAGAGAGAGGAGTGTGACTGGTATAGGGACTGATAAAAAGCTCTCATAACCTTACTAATCTCCTGAGGGTCACAGACAATCTGGCCCAATTGGGACCGAAGAGCATGAATCCGAGAGGAAGCTTGCTGCTTAGAAGCTGGCCACCTTTCTCCCCCATCCCAATAGGTGTGCTTGGATCTCAGTAGGAGCCACTCTGCTTTTTGGTGGAGCATAGTATTGATTTGATATTTTAAACCAACTATCTGGCACTCCAGGGAAGAGCCTCGAGTGGAAAGAGGGGAAGATTTGAAGTGTCTTTCTAGCACCACTAGGTCAGCCTGCAACTTGGCTAGTGTAGCTTGCCTTGCTTTGTTCTTGGATGCTGAGAAAGCAATAATGTGACCTCTAAGTACAGCTTTAAGAGCTTCCCAGATGGTGCCCAGGGATACCCCACAGTTGGAATTAAGGAAAAAATAGTCTTTTACTGATTGGATAATCACCTGCAGGAATAAGGGGGCCTTCAACAGAAGGGGTTTACACCTCCAATGGATGCCAGATGAAGGTTGCCCTCCCGGAATGTACCTGACCAAAACTGGGACATGATCTGAGACCAGGATACTTCCAATTTTATCAGAAGTATACTGGGCTGCCTCCACGTTAGCCAGCCAAAAGTCAGTACGGCTGTGCATGTGGTGTACATGGGAATAGAACGTATAATCACGTACAGTGGGGTTGTCCCTTCTCCAAACATTGGCCAGCCCCCATTCTTCCTGCAAATGTTGTAATGACAGAGCAGCTTTTGGGTTAGCCTGAGGTGTCAGTTTGGATTTATCCAGGAAAATGTCTAAGGCTAAGTTATTGTCACCTCCAATTAGAATAGGAATAGGGGGACCTGCGGGTGATAGTGCAGATAAGGCCTGGCTAACCACCGGAACAAAATCAACATGGTCTGAGTTAGGGGCATAAATATTACCAACTAACAGCCGCCCAGCTGGGGATGATAGCCTGACCAACACCCACCTCCCTTGTGCATCGTGCCGGGATTCCTCCACAGTCCAGAGGGAGGACTTCTGAATAAGACCACAACCCCTTTGGTTTTAGAGGAAGCCGAGCTTGCACAGATGGTGCCCACCCACAGTCTCTTCAACTAAGACACCGCCCTGCCAAGCAGGTGGGTTTCCTGAAGGAAAGCGATGTCTGCACAAAGAGACCTAAGGTGCTGCAACACTTTGGTTCACCTTATGGGATGGTTTAGGCCTTTAACATTCCAGGATACTAGCACCGTTCCCGAAACAGTCTAGGCTGCCAAATCCCCCTAGGTCTAGGGAGTACCAAAAAAAGGAAAAACAGCACTTACTGAAACCAGGAAGACAAATGGGACCACAACGGGGAGGAGAAAATCACCCAGAGGCCTCTAGAGGCAGCTAATCACCACAGACACAAACCTGTAGTATCCAACTGCAGACAAAGAGGGCTTAGAAAAATATGGAAAGGCATACACACACCTGATAAATGAACTACAAAAGGAAGAAAGAGAGAGCAATTTCAATTATCCAAAACTAGCTGAGTAGTTACAAAACCACAGTAATATTGAACTACACTAAGGGTGTAGCAAAGACTATCCAATGTGGAGAAAACAGTTACTATTAAACACAACACTGAACTAGTACCAACAGGAAGTGCAATGCGCTAAGGGGATTGGAACTTATAACAAAAGAAGGTAACCGTGCATTGGTACCCTCAGCTACACAGGCTCTTGAAACCCAGAACAGGGGAGGTATGCAAATAACCAACAGGGTTAACCCCTCCTAACCAGGGGCATACCTAAAGTCAAACACCAGGACAGTAGGAGAGGAAATATGGGGGGTGAATGTGAAGGGGAACCCGGAGGTAACAAGGTTGGGGCAGGGGGGAGGGGGGGAACCCCTTATACAAGCAAGATCATATGCCCACCACACATATACTGTTTGAGTAGTGGGGGGGCCCAGGCTAGGCCCACATGGAAAAACCCCAGGAGGGGAGCCCAATCACAGTTAGGGAGCTAAAGCACTAAAGGCCAGGTACCCAGGGTAGCGATAGTGTGAGTGAAGCCTTCCATTACCATCCTGTGTCCAGCCAGGGGGCAGCATGGGCCAATCAACCTAAGGGGGCAGTAGCCGCTCAGCCCCCAAAATATGTCCTAGCACGCTGCCTCTGCCGGGACGTAGACTCCAAAGGGTGCTGCGATGCAGGAGAGGTCACCTTGGGTAAAACCTGGGGGACAGCAGGGTTGTTTTGAGAGCTGCCGTTCACAGAGGCTAGCGAGGCAGGGGGACCACTAGAAAGTGTAGCACGTCCAGCCAGAGAGCTGTCCTCTAGAATCTTGCTCCGGGTATTTTTGTTCCTTCCGATGGCTGTGTCTTTACTTGGATCCCAGAGCCTTCTGGGAGTTGTAGTTGGCATGGGCAGGTTAGGCCAAAACTTCACAAGCCACCTTTCAACCTCTGTTGGATGGTCAGCCAACAGCTCTCTGCAGTCCTTAGAGACGAGTAAACTGGTAAGACCCTTAAATTTAAACTGGAAATTGCGTTGACAAACATACTTTTTAAGGGGACCAAAAGCTCTCCTCCTGGCTGCCGTTTCTTGTGTGAAATCACAGTAAAAAGAGATTGCAGCCCCTTGCCAGCGGACCTCCCCAAGGTCTCAAGCAGCTCATAGGATTCTTTCTTTGGTGGTGTATCGCAAAAAATATGCAATGATGGTGCTCGCAGTAGAAACAACCCTGTCTCTTCGACCAGCAATTCGGTGTGCCCTTTCAACATCCATAGGTCCTCTCCATCTGTCTCCCAGCATAATGGCAAGATTCTCATTTAAGAAACATTCCATGGATTGACCCTCTACCCCTTCAGGTACTCCAATGATCTGCAAATTATTGCACCGGGCCCAGTTTTCCTGGTCTTCGACCCTATCCCAAAGGGCCGTGAGCCTCTCCTCCTGCATTTGTAGGCGGTGCTGTATTTTAAAGTGTTGCTGCTCACAAACCTCTGCATGCTGTTCCACCACATTCATTCAGTCTTGTAGCTGTCTCACATCAGCAGTGGTCCCAGACAAGGTAAGATTAATATCTTCCACACGTATTAGAACAGCTTCCAACATCTTAGTGATGTATTGCAGTGAATCATTCACAGATGCAGGCTGGGAGGGGGCTGCACACCATGGAGTAGTTAAGTTGGGGAGCCCTGGGAAGCCATTATGTCCTAATGGGCACCAAGAGGTAGACTGCAGGAGGCAGAGAGGCACAGCTGGGGGCTTAATGCATTACACACCTTCAGAAGGAAGCCTTAACGTTGGCAGCTATAGTACACGATGCTCAGTGGACTGGAGCCACGGTGGGGCCTAGTGGCCTAGTCACATGAAATGCCTCACGGATGATGATGCTAATGAGAGAGTAAATCACGAAGAAATCCACTAAATTCAGGTGTCGGCTGATAGAGGAGGTGAAACCCGAACGCCTACATTTAATGGGGGGTTTGTTGTCCCGGAATCCTGGTGGTAGAGCTCAGATATTGCCCGATGTGGAGAAAGCTCTGTGGATTAAGCTGCCATCATGCCGGTGGCTAGACCACACCCCCCAGAGTGGGGATATTATGCTGGGATAACATCCCAGGTCCAGTCCCAGACAGACCAATCAGAGATCAGCATTCTTTCTTGCCTTTGTACAATATCGGATTTATCCTCACTGAAGGTAAATTTATCCACACAGTAGGTAGTGATTAGCTCATTTGGAACTCATTTGCATATTTGGCCTCAGTAGCAGTACTAACCATATTCAAATGCAAATAACTTTAAAATGAAAAATGATAGCATGGCACTGCGAGTACGAATGTTGTTCAGCACAAAAATATCTACAAAATGAGTAGTATTTCATTTATAGCTACCTTTTATTTTTTGTTATAATTAACAAAAAACAGAAAAAAATGCAATTGTTTTTCACTTTTTTGACAAACAAAATCGAATAACTTTACAGAAAATTAAACATTTTTTTCACTTTTTGCAGCAAACAAATGCATATAGCTTTAACATAAAAAATGATAGTATGGTACTTTGAGCATGAAAGTAGATCAGGACAAAAATATCTACAAAATGAGTGGTGTTTCATTTAAAGATTTTTTTAGATTTTTTTATAATCAGCAAAAAATGGCAAGAATTTTTTTTTTTAACTTTTTGGAGGTATGACATAAATGGAATACGCAACCCCTTACTGGAAATACTGTCAAAATGTTTTGTTCTCATGCCAATTGACCTGATGACATCACTTATGGCTTCACCACTCATGATGTTAACGGGTTAATTGGCACTCAAACAAAAAATATTGACAGTATTTCCAGTAGGGGGGGTTGCGAATCCCTTATATAAAGATCTCTCTCTATATATAATATATATATATATATATATATATATATATACACACACTGTAGATATATATATATATATATATAATATATACATTTATGTTTTTTTAGTTACAGCAACTGTAACTTGCCTCTTAAGCACTAAGGCATGATGGGTTGCCATCTGTTAATGTAACCTTAGGGGAATCCTGAGGTATGAGTTGAAACCAAATAATTTATACCCCATAGGGTTAGACTAACAAAGGTAACCCAACCACCTGAAATGCCTCAATGCAATTATTAAACAAAACAGCTTTCTTTTTTTTTTATATACAGTATTTTTCAACTGAGTGTTTTTATGGCTAAAATTCTAATGGTTGGTTAGTACATGAGGGTTTCCAGTCACTAAAATAATGCTGTCAGCCAATCAGAATGCTCAATTTACAGCCGCTGTTTTATAATAAGCATTAGTGATACCCTGATGCTGTAAGTTGTCCCACCCCACTCCCGGGGCCAACTTTAAAACTAGTCACTACACCAAAACATGACATTAAATGTACAATTCTAAATAAATAAGGTTTGCTGAAGCAGCCAAATTGCATGTGAATATGCCGAAGGAGCCAGATAGCGTGTGCATATCTGCACATGCACATCTGAGCCCAATGCACTAATTTGCATAGTGCTGAGGTGAGCCTGTATCTATATGACTTGTTTTTCTGTCCCACATTTTTCCCATCTTTTTCCCCTTTTTGAGGGCCAGTGCCCAACATTTTGGTGATGGTGGGGTTGAGAAATATGATGATATGATTCCCTTTTGTGGTCCCTTGAAATGAATACCACATTTTTCCAGTATTCTAAAACATGACTCACTCAAAGCCAACATTGCAAAACATGGCTCACGTTTGTTCCAATGTCATAGAAAAGTGATCCCACACTGCCTACTTCCTGGACAGCAAGATGTGTGAAAAAATGTTGTTCTTTGATAAAGAGATTCCTGAGGTTCAGAATCATTCTGTTTTTTTAATAGAGCTTCACTTAATGTCCTTTTGAAGAGTGAGATCTCATGAATGTCATTACTAATATGGGAGATTTTCCCAGGACCCTAATTTATGTGCCTGCGTATAAGATGGTAGAAGTACAGTGCTAGGTCCATTTAAAAGACAAGATGAAGAGTTTGTTCTTTACTTTCCATGATTTTTTTAGGGCAATGGAATGGAGCCATGAAAGCAAGAGAGCATTTCAAAAATGGGAAAAAATCATGTACACCCCCTTAAAATTCACTAAAAATACCACCGACATCTTAACCTGGTTTAATGTCAGTTGGTTTACACCTACATCCCCACACCCCAGGATAAGGCTGAAAATAGGCAGAACTGATTAGTCCCCCTTTCTCGGTCAACAAAAAACAAATAAAAAATAAAATAAAAAATAGAGAAGATGGGGAGCTATGCTAGTTCTTTGTTTCTCTGTCAGTTTGTCCAAGTAGCATAGCCTTCTCTTGCTTTTTACTCTTTTTTTGGGGTAGGAAAACATGCAGGGATGATGCAAACATGTGTATCCTTTTGACTCAGCTTTATTTTAAATATAACTCTGGTTAAAAATAACTTAAACCAGGTCTTTCATGTTCATAACTACTGAGTCAACATGGGAAGCAGGGCATCATTTAAAGTAGCCATGGATTGCAGGTGAGACCCCTTTGATTTTTTGCAACCCCTATGATGTCTCCTGCTTCCCCTATGAACCCCTAAAACAAGACTTCCCAAGGGTTTGACTTTGATCATATAAAATTTGGCAGATGGGGGAGCTTTGGAACCCCTATGATTCTTGTGAAATGACAGCACTGATGGGAAGTGTCAGTTCTCTGATCCATTATTTTTATTTATTTGCATCAAACATAGAAATATAGACAATGACACCAGAAAAAGATCAAAGCTCCATCTAGTTGATCCAGAGTTTCCGATCTGCCCCTGACCTATTGTCCATACAGAGTTTTATCTTTCTCAGTCTATTGTCTGCTCCCCTCCCTACTGCTACTGATCTGAACAACCACTAAACTCATCACTCTGTCCTGCCATGCTTGAAACCATTTATTGTATTGGCACCCATCACCTCTGCTGGTTGACTGTTCCACGGTTCCACCACCCTTTCACCAGTGACTTATAGTGAGGTAGTAATACCTCCTTTTTCCACTGTCAATGCCCCTTACAATACATTCCACCATCCTATTAGTCTTACTATAGGCCTTGTTACACTGACTTAATTATTTGAGGGAGTCATTAATAATGACTTCCAGTTTGCTTTCCTCTGCAGTAGTGCTAAGTTTAACCCCTCCCATCCAGTATTCCATCCTGATTCTTTTCCCCTAGGTGCATACACTTGCATTTGTTGACATTAAATTTTATCTGCCAAACCTTAGACCACCTCCTTATCTTTTATAGATCCTTCTGCATCTCCTTGATCCCTTTGTTGCTATCTACTCTATCACAGATCTTTGTATCATCTACGAAGGGACACAAATTTGCTCCGGATGCCCTCTCAGTGTTGCTGACAAACATGTTGAAGAGGATAGGACCCAGGAAAGATCCCTGTGGCACCCCAATCGTGACCTCCCTTTCTTCAGATTTGACCCCATATACCACCACCCCCCCCCCACTCTCTCTCTCCTTCAACCAGTTTCCTACCCATCTAACTATGTCCCTAGCCATGCCCAGGTCCTCCAGCTTCTTCAGCAATATTTTGTGTGGCACTTAGCCAAAAGCCTTGCTGAAAATAAAATGGAGTAAGTCCAAAACAGTGAGGGTAGCTCAGAAAAGCTATACTTGGAGCACACAGGCAAACAATGTAAAGCATACCATGCAGTAAAAGCCCTAGCTTACAAATTAGGAAAAAAGCTCCTACAAAGCCACAAGATGCAAAAAGACATTTATTAATAGAACTTAAAAACTGCAGCTACAGTGGCAAACATGACTCAATATTTTGTCCAGGTCACGTGTTTTGTCGTGCCATATTTACCACTGTAGGTGCTGTTTTTAAGTTCTATTAATAAATCTGTCTTTTTGCATCTTAAGGCTTTGTAGGTGCTTTTCCCCCCTGGTTTGTGAACTAGGGATTTTACTGCATAGTACAGTAAATCCACAGTGTGGCCACTATCTACTACCTTTATTATCCAATCAAGAAAAACTATCAGGTTCATCTGACAAGATCTCCCTGCCACAAACCCATGCTGTTTACTAAAGGAATAATGCCTGACAGGGTGTGTGTCGTGCTGGGATAACATCATGCCTGGAGTGATTGGGCAGAGGCTGCAGGCCGAGTGTGGTCAATCACCCCAGAAGTGATGTTATCCCAGCACGACACACACTCTGTAGGGCATTATTCTTATTATACAATGTCTTGTATGGCTTGTTGTTATACAGAATTTAAAAAAAATCATTTTAAAGATGTTTTTGTTAGTGTGGAAAAATATTTTGGTTTCTTCAGAGAAAAAAAAATATAATCATCCAAATCCAACAAATCCAATGCAATCAGTTAGGAGATTCATAGTGCTGAGACTAGACCCGTGATGTTATGCTGGGATAACATCATGGGTCCAGCTCCAGACTGACCAATCAGAGTACATGAAATTTTCTTGCCATCGTATAATATTGTTTAGACCATTGCTCTATATGTAGTCCACAAGGTGCTCTTTGACTAGTGACTTCATCAGTTTGCCCACTAGAGAGATATGTCTGACAGGTCTGTAATTCCTCAGTTGCTCCTTGTCTTACTTCCTTATGTAGCAGGACTATGTCCGCTACCCCCAAGTCTTTCAGAACTATCCCTATCTGACTTGAGTTACAGAATAGTCCTACTAGGGGTTCAGCCAGTTCCACAGCCAATTCCTCGAGAACCCTTGAGCGCATCCTATCTGGCCCTGGGGCTTTCTCTACCTTTAGGGCTTCAAGTCCCTTCTTGACCCTTTCTATGTTAAATGCTGATTTCCTCACTTCAGGAATGCTCCTGACAGCCGCCTTGATGCCACTTTCAGGCAGAAGCCCACTCTCTTCCCTTGTGAAGACAGAGCAGGAGTGATTGTTAAGGATGGCTGCATGTTGTTCATCTTCCTCTAGTACCCCCTCCACCTCTTGTGGCCTTACAATATCCCCTTCTTTTTCCTTTTTTCATTACTATATCTGAAAAATGATTTTTCCCCACCCATGACCCCCTCTGCAATATGCAGCTCCATGTCTGCGTTTGCTTCCCTTTTTTTATTTTGTACTCTCCTCATTCCTCCATTCCTCCATTCCCTGCTTTTCCTTGTACATGCTGAAAGCCTTTTTCTTGGACCTCACTGCTTCTCTGACCCTTTCCGAGAACCATATTCATCTTTTGTACCTGTTTTGTTTTGTAACAGTTCTTGTACATGACTTTGTGCCTCGAGAATGGTCCCCTTGATTGCCTACCATATTTTCTCTACATCTCCGATGCTATCCACCCTGGTCAATTTGTCCCTCGTCTTGCTGAAATCTGCTCTTCTGAAATATAGTATTTCAGTTTTTGATAGGGGAATTTTGGTCCCGAGGGTCAGCCTGAACCAAATGTAGTCATGGTCTCTGGACCCCAGTGGCTCCCATATCCTCACTGCATCCACCATCTCTGAGTTGGTGAGCACTAAATTGAGACTGGCTGCCTGTCTAGTGGGTTTCTTAACCAGCTGCACCACCAGATGATCCTGCAATATATCCAACAGGACCTGACTTCTGGTGCACTTAGCTGCTAGAATGTCCCAGTTGATATCTGGCAGGTTCAGGTCACCCACCACTATCACGTCCCCCCTTCTTTACTCCCCTTGCCAGTCCTCCCAGAGCTCCCAGGCTCTCTCTTTCCCTCGTCCTTGTGGTCTTTAGATCACCCGCACCCATATTTTCTTGCCCGAGGGCACCATGAGGTGAACCCACATCAATTCTGTTTTACCTTTGCTTCCCCTGATGTGTCCATCCTCCACAGCTTCTATACACTTTCTGACATACAGGGCTATGCCCCCCCTTGTCTTTCCCTATATCATATCTAAACATTGTGTAACATGGAACTGACAAATCCCAGTCATTATTTTCCATGGCCCAGGTTTCTGTGATGGCTATGAGATCTGCCTCAGTGTCTGCCACCAATACCTGGAGCTCTAATTTCATTTTGTGAACTCCTGGACTTAAGACAGACCCCCGTCCAACTAGCTCTGGATCATTTTCTGCTGTTTTGTAATCCTACACCTACATTCCTTCCCATTCTACTACATTCTTATTTTTCTTATTACTTACAGGCCCTGAGAGCCTTCCCCACTTTTCCTCTTCCACTAATCCTTTTTGAACAAAAGCAACAGTGAGGCACCTACAGGTCAATGTAGTGTTGAGCACCAGGTGAGAAAATCAGGCACTTTATCAAGATAAGAGGAACCAGGCCACAGACACCAAAAACTGCATACCAAAAGATCTTTGGTTCAATGAAAAACATATTTTTTCTTATTTAAAATAAAACACCTGTGCCACCAACCCTCTTGTCCCCCAACATTTCATACATGTTGATGTGTGCTTTGTGAAGTTTATCAAGCAATAGGTGCACTCATCACTATTTATATAGTAAAGTCTTTAAAGGTGTGAACACATTTAAAGATAAAGTGCTGTGAGCTGAGTGCTAATTTGAAAACACTCTCTTGACCACATATGAGTATCAATGCAAACCAAAAGTCCTAGGTACTGATGCACAGTAGTACATAAATTAGTGCATATGAACAGTATAGCCTAGAGGTTAGAGGAATGAGGTGTGAACAAGTTTGATACATCCAGCAGACCAGACCTGGTTTGATTCTCACAATCTCCACTTGCATACTGTGTGACTCTGAGCAAGTCACTTAACCACCCAGTGCTCCCAGGTCGCCCCTGAAAACAGGCACATGTGCCTAGTGGGCCTTACCCAGTTACCAAAGACTAAAAATAAAATAAATAAAATAAAAATATAAAAATAAAGAATTACAAGTCCTAAAATCTATGATCAAATAGTGACCAAAATGGGGAAAAAGTACAGGATCAAAGAAAAAGTGGGGGACAAAGGGGGAAGCTGGGGGAAAAAGGGTGGGGTGTATTTAAAGTAGAGGTAAAGACAAAATTGGGAAGTAAGGAATAAAAGTATTGCAGAGAGAAACAGAACAAATAGTGTCAGAGTACAAAATATGTATAAATATGTGATGTACAGTCTCTAATAAAAAACAACTGTATTATGAGGTATGACTCTATCTGTAATGAATGAATGGATGAAACCACTGTCCAATGACCCACATTATACTGTATGGATTTCCCAAAATTCACAGATCTCTGATCCCCCTGCAAGTCCAAGCATTGTGAGTATTCCTAAAGCAGCATTCATGATGGAACCATCTACTCATAAAATCGTAACCTCAAACAATATCTTACTGGAGCAGGTTAACCATTTCAAATACCTTGAGATGTGACTTGACCCATTCCTGACCTATGGATAGATAGATAGATAGATAGATAGATAGATAGATAGACAGACAGACAGACAGACAGACAAGACATAGATGGATATTTAAGTACACCTTTCTAAAACTGAAACACAGTACAATACAATGAAAACCAAAAACTACAAAACAATAAAATTAAGAAGTTAGCAAACACTTAAATACTGGGGCTGCAAGTTCTGTTTGGCCTTAACCTCAAAAAGATCAAACTCCAGCTGTGTGCATGGGTGACAACACCCATGGGCTTCCTGTTGTTTTTTGTGAACTTTGGTTCAATCAGTTCATGTGCCAAGAACTATAAAGCTCCCCTTTCTAAAGTACAGCCAGCCAGTGGAGCATGAGGGGACTGAGGAGGAGCATCTTGCCATTATGACATCACATGATGTGCGTGACTGCATCTTTAGCTGCTTACTGCCTAGAAAGAAGGTGACAAAGCTGATCTGGTGGGAGCATTTCACTTGTACTAAACTATGTGGTTGAGTGTAACTGGTTCTGTCAATGGCTTCACAATCTCTTTGTCCTCATTGACTGGCCCAGTGTAGTTCAGCTGTATTCATCTGCTGAGTCACATGTTGCTCACTTGCTATGTCTTTCTGCAGGCTGTCTCACATTCTCTGGAGAAAACAGCAGTGCAGTGTACCCTCCTTTATGAGGCACCCTGTTGTGGTGTGCCCAACACTGCTGCTGTGACCTGGAGGTAGCGTGAAGATACGAAGCAGCCCATACCTTAGGGAAGGTCACCGAATTGTGAGACACTGACACTAACAATCTGGGTAAGATAAAATGAGGCACACGGACCATCTGGCCCAAATGTAGACAAACACACAACAGCAGCACTCTTATTGTGAAGAAAGGGAGACTTAACTCGTAAGTAAATAAAGTCATTTGGTGTACTTTAAAAAAATGAAAAAGCACATCATTAATATCCAAGGGGTATTCATGCTGTGCTTTTCAGTTTTTTTGAAATACAGCAGATGACTTTATCTATTTATGAGTTTCTACTTTTTTCACAATAAGAGTGCTGCTGTGTGTGTTTGTTTGCGCTGTCTTGTATTTCGCAAGCACCTGCTCTTGCAGTTTGTGAGTGCACGTTGTCTGTGTTTTGTGGCCCAAATGAAGGACATATCATATAACATGGAGAATCTAAAGCTCGGAACACAGCAGATACAAAAATGCCTTTATTTACAAACTGAACTTTGATTTAGCATTAGCCTCATTGAGAGTTAAGAAGTTATGCTTTAAATGAGTTCATACTTCACAGCATCATGTAGACAGCATCTTTTCAATGTGGAGCACATGTAGACATGGGCCAGAGCAATGCTGAGGGGTAAAATCATGATGGAATGTAATTAAAAAAACAATACTCAGGGTCCACACTGTGGATACTGGTAAGAAACTGTAAGCACAATAAAGGCTAAAATGTAGGAAAATGAGGGGCAGTATAACTCAATGGACAGTGGTTAAGAGCACTGAGCTACAAACCTGGAGAACTTGGTTTGAGTCCCACGGCCACCACTTGCATACTGTACTGTGTGACCATGGGCAAGTCTCTTAACTTCACTGTGCTCCCAGAATGCACCTGGAAACAAGTCTCAGGGTACTATGCCTTTCCTCACTAAAAATTGTAAAAGAAAAAGAAAAATAGATCAGTAAAATGCTCAGTGCTAATACTCAAATAAAAAAAAAAAACTTGCTTCAAAAGGGTTGCTAAGGATCTTTGGGAATAGGAATAGACCTGTAATGGTCCTTTAAGCATATTCTCCCACTACACAGTGTATGTCCATTTATCTGTCCACATGTCCATGACTTTGTCTAGCTCAGTTTTAAAACTATTGATGCTAGCTGCATTCACAGCCATCTCTGGTAATCTATTCCAGAGTCTGATAACTCTCTGAATGCAATACGCCCTGTCTTGCATTTGCTCCATACTTCCTCCCTTCCAGCTGTGTATTATGACCTCTGATGTTATATTGTGTCTGTGTATCCCATTTCTGCACACAAGTGTTTATCTTCTATTAATATTATACAGCAGAATCAGGTCCTCCCTAGTCCTCTATCTCTCCAGGCTATGTAGTTCAAATGATCTTAATCTTCATTCATAGTCTACACTTGAAAGACCATAAATACTGTAAATCTCTTCTGTACTTATTCAATAGACTTTATTTCTCCTTTCTGCGGTGGAGACCAGAAATGAAAGCTCTAATCAATGTACAGTCTTGCCAGTGATCTATACAATAGAATAATTGCATTTCTGTGTCTGCTATTGAAATTCATTTTGACGTTTCCCATTATGCTCAGAGCCTTAGCATTGTTCTTTCTGATGTTGTTTGTGAACGGATCGTCATGTACTAATACGCCCAGGTCCGTTTCCTTACTTATGCTTCTAAGTGGCCCAGTATGCAGTCTGTATTGTTTTCTTGAGTAATTTATCCCCAGATACATGTCTACCCAATTTTTCTTGATTAAACTGCATACCCCAATATAAGGCCCAGTTGTAAAATTTTATCTAAATCATCCTGTATTTTTGAAATATCTGAATCAGTTAATGTGTGTCCCCCCAGTTTTGTGTTGTCTGTGAATTTTATTACATTGTTTGTTATTCTGTTGTGCAAGTCAGCTATAAATATAGTTAACAGTACTGGTTCCAACACAGATATTCCTTTGGTACTTGGGTGTCCTGTTACCACTTCGAAGCCAGATATCACTGCCATGCCAGACTAATGTTTCACACCAAAATCTTACAGCACTTCATCAGAGCTCAGATTTCAGTGCAAAACAATGTGGCATGGTGGCAGTAATGGGCCCCCATGAGGGTTTTGGTAAATGGCCCCCTTTTTCTCTATTCTTTCTCATGCATGATTATAGGGATGTACCACCATTACCACGGGGACACAGAGGGGGAGTGGTCGAGGATGGGGCAAACAGTACTGCTGTACCTCTGAATATTTTACATCTTCTAGGCCTGAGCTTAGAGGGAAGGGTGCTGTTGGCATTTACTAAGAGGAAAGAAAAAGTGTTATTTATGTTATACTGTGTGGCTTGAACCAGGTAGAACTTGGTAGAACATTTTCAAGTTCGACCAAAAAATTCAAAAGGTAGAAAAGGTAGAACTATTAGAGGTTCACACAACCTTACTAAATGTGTATATATGCATATATATATATATATATATATATATATATAACATGTGTATATATATATGTATAATTCCTCAGTACAATACTAAAGCTTCAGATATAGACATTATGTATGCCCCACCCCATCACTATAGCCTAGGGGTATGCCTGATGTTGCAATAGGGGAGGGATGCCCACAACAGCAGAAACACTGTTGAAGTTCACTTACATAGTTCTTACCTGGATTGGCTGTGCTAAAAGATCTGTGGCTGGAGGAGGGGGCCATTCTTTGGTGCTGGACTGCAATAGAACTTCTGGGTTAAGCAAAGGACATACCAGAAGATTAAATAACTGAAGGTCCACAACAGTTGCAGCTTCAAAAATGGGTGATCCCATTTTAATTAATAAAAACTCAATGGCGCCATTTCAAAGTTTTCAGTTCCAGACTGAGGGGGTCTATGTGAGGTCGATGGTGGTTACCTGTGGCCGAGTTGACCCCTACCAAATATTGCAGTCATTGGTACCCTGGGCCAAAATGGCCACTAAAATTGCTGGGCAGCATTTGTTCCGGGCCAGGTGACCCGCAGTACAGGCAGCAGCTAAACTCTGACACTTCTCTCTTGTTTGGCTCTGAGTACACTCACAGTAAGAGAGGTGGCTTGAGGTAAATAACCATTACAAATTAGGGCTATCTCTCTCCTTCCCTCCTTTAGTGGCAACATAACACAGGACTTGAGCAGGTGACTCTCCCCCCTAAAATTTGGAACACACGTCCCCACCTTGCAGTCACAATGGATTGGCCCTCTTTGTCCTGGATGTGCTTCGTCTCTCTGGACTCAGACTGATTCCGAATGTGCCCCAGGAGCTGCCACAACTGGGTTGGCAATAATGCTCCAGGACAGGCACTCTTCACACAATACTGGGTTCCTGTCACTCCCACCTTCACACAGGCTTTCTTCAACCATCTGGCAGCCATGGTTTGATATCACTCCCCCCTCTTGCACCACCTGCCCATCTCTGGCCAGTGTCAGCTGCATATCCCATGAGGGCAACCAAAGCTTGCACAGACTTCCCCACGGGGCAGCCCCCGACTGAAGTAGTGGCCGCCGCCATGTCCACTTGCCACACTCCTTTTGCCAGCTGACCACCCATGGAAATGCTAGACTGTTGTGGTGAGCAGGCAATTACCCCTGCTCACCACTCTCCCAACAGCCTCCACCCTCACCCATGGTGGAGCTCCCCTCTTTTCATGCCAACAATTTATGGTCCTGTGTACCTTTGGTGACCTCCAACCCATGGAGTCCCCTCTGGTAGGCAGAGTCCAGAATGCTTAATTAATTAAAGACCTTAAAGCCCTCACAATGTACGGTATGTACACACACCCTGTGGGGGTTGGGGGGTTACAATTAAATAGGAAATAGACTCAGCAGGCAGGTTCAAATCGAGACTCAATCAGAGTCCCAGAAAGGCTTGATTTAACCATGCTTTCAATTTGTTTTTGAAAGTGATAAGCATGTAGACCATGTCCTGATGACAGTAGGTCCAATGATTGTTTCGTGACTGTGGTTAATATAGGTCACAACATCTTTAAATGGATATGTCAGTAAATAAATTTCACAGCAATTGTTCTTACCCATCTTGGATTATGAGGATATTGTCTGTTTCATCACAACCACAAATATCTTGAAGAGACTAGATATGCTGTACAATAAGCTCTGTAGGGTTTTGCTGTCTTGAGACCATAGGACTCATCAATATACTGTTCTGATTTGACTCTACTTGCTGAGCCGAACAGAATGTGGAAACCAGCCTTTGCTGAACTTCCTCTGCAAATGTGCCCACACCTTGCTCCCTGGCTAATGCCAAAACTTCAGTATCACTGCTCAGTGTAATTACTCCCTGCACTCATCTGAATCCATTTCATTACCTGCTCCACGCCTAAAGCAAAGAATGCAGTTGGCAGGCCTGCACTTATATTCCATGCGCCAGATCCCCGGAACAAACTCTCTCTGATAATCTGAAGCAGGCTCCCATAAATGACTTGCAGCTTCTGAAAACTGATCTCCCTGTATCTCAGACAGCCTGTCTACAGATACATGAACTGTAGAGTAACTAATGCCCTTCTGTGTCCTTAACCTCCAAATAACATGTTCATAATGTTCTAGTCTTTGCACCACATTTGTAATCTGCAACATATCTGATGAGGTGTATTTGTAAATGAGTCTATGACTCAAAGGTTTGTAAACCGATGATCTAATAAATAAAATACATAAATAAAACAATAATATGCAGTATGTGTCTTATGTGACCTGCATTTTGAAGCACCATTTCTGTTTATCTGCTGTCCTGTGGACCCTCACAAAAACTAGGTGGCGCACCCCATCCCAAAAAATGAAAGTTTAATAAATAAATAAATTTAGTTTTTAATAAGGAAAACAGGAGTTAACATTTGGAGCTGCCATTATCCACTCAACAATATTCCACACAAAGCTATGGGAAACTATAACGGAGACTGTTTTATTAAGAGACAGCGACAAGAGTGCAGGGGTCACCTATATAGCCTTCAGAAAGGGACAGAAGAACAGGGACTGTGGTGTATTGTCTTACTCATTTAAAGGCTGGCACAAACTGTACAGATTTCAGTTAAATTAAGGAACCCTAGAATCCAAGATAGAGCTTTAAAGGGCCATGCACGTTTACCTTGCCTTACAACTGCTGTTATGATATAGCCATGCTAAATATTTTTTTATAACTGTCAATGAAAATGGAATTTTCTGTAATTCTCTCAATCTTGCAACCCCCTCCATTACACTGGAGTCAACTGACCAAGCGGAGAGATATTGAGGGATCCCAGAACATTTAGTGTTATGCTCCTTTGACTTGGGAGACATAGAGAATCTATTGCACTATATTCTGAGATGCAATAAAGCAAAGGTTCATAGAGACGAATACAATCCCTTTTGAAGAGGAAAGATCATATAAAAAAGAGAGGTACTGTATAAGACTACTGAGTTTAATCTCCACCCTGATTAGAAAAGCAGTTACAACGGTTGAATAGCTAGCAACATTTAGGAAAAATACCTTATGATCATATAGGAGTCTGCCTCCAAGCATGCTCATACCATGCAAATCAATGACAAAAATAACTGATTTTGACAGCAGTCTCAGTTTAGTACTGTAAGTGATGCCAACAGCCTGTTATGGAGGTTTGATGTGAATTCATGCAATAATTATGCACATTAATGTAACTAATCCAGAAAAGGTGCAATACTCTATGGATGCAAGTTTGTCATGGTAGCCATGAAAGTCATGGATACCATGAATTGTGGCATTTTCTAAAAATGCCATGAATTTTGTTAATTTCGTAAAAATGCATGACAAGGGTTCCTTATCACAGCCAAAGCATGACTACAATTTGCCATGACAAAATCACATCCCATACCAATGAGTGCTGTTTTTTTTCCCTTTGTATTTGCTCAGTTTACTAACTCATTTCATCTAAATTTAAATATAATTTCAATATTAGTACATATGGGCATGCTCTCAAGAAAGTCTTCTGCAAACTGTTGTGCTGCCACCTATGGAACCAGGGAACTGACTTAACAAACTTTTCTCTCTGGCTTGCAACCTGTATGCTACCTTCTTGTGCTTTCGCCTGGGTATGACTCATCAGTATTGAAGTTGACCAACACTGTATCACAAGTTCGCTTTGGTCGTGCCACACTGGTTTGAGTATATGTATCTTTGGGAAGGTGGCTGTCACTTTGCTCTATATGAAAGTCAGTCCATACACACAAGGTACTATAGGAAAATAATATTTTTACAGATTATTCACAGAGCTCAGTTCATGTCCATGCAATGAAGCTGAAAGTGGGGGGGGGAGACTTAGAGGGGTTGCAAGGAACTACTTCTTTATGGAAATTGTGGTGATCTTTTGGAACCGCCTCCCAGCAGAGGTGGTTGGTACTGAAATGGTAACAGGATTCAAACATGCATGGGATAGACACAAGGGACACTGGCAACAAGGCTGGGGAAGGTAAGGCCAGAGATCAGTTAGGGTCTACAGTAGTATAGTAGGTAAGGACCTTAGGGCAGATTAGGTGGGTCAGAAGGTTTTTTTTCTGCCGACAGCGTCTACATTTCTATGACTACTTTTAAATGCCACTTCCACAGAGCTCCATTTTATATCTGATTTTAGTGTGTTCTAATTTCTATTCCTATTGCCCTTTTCCCTTTATTCTGTGTTAGTCTAAAAAAAATATCTAGATCAGACGTAAAAACCATTTCTCTTCTGAAATTCCTCTAAAGTAAACATCCTCTCTCTGCGTATCTGTTTATTTTCCCAAAGGCCACTGAAGTCCTTAACTGGCTTCAAAGGACAACTTTTAAGTCAACCTTTCTAGAGTCCCTGTGTCACTCATTATGATCAGGGTTCTTGGCCTATACTCTGGCTGTTGCAAAAAAAATGGACACTTCAGTTTTGGAATGCATTACCCCTGGATTCCCATGTCTGTTTAAAAAAAAATATGTGATCTAAGTAATTTCTAAGTTTTTTGCACAGTGTATGAGCCAGCCGTGATGCTCTAAATAAATAAATAAAATAATTTAGAAACATAGAATCTCACTCCCAGTGTCACTGAGGGTTGAGGCACTGGATGCCTCACCTTGTTTCATGCTGGCAACCCAGCCTTGGGAACAAGCACGGGTTGCTGGGGTTAGCCGGGGATGGAGGAGGTTGAGTGCCCAAGGAACTGCTCTTCTCTTCCAGGTAGGGAGGACTACTCGCTCCATTGAATGACTGCCACCAGGTGACAGCCTGGTGGTAGTGCAGGTCAGGAGTGGCAGAAAGTGGATGGTGCTGCAGGACTCAGCAGCGTGTGTATACCTCAACATGTGCATGTAGAAGACTGCTCCCTAGTGTGGGAAATGGGAGAAAATGGAGGCAAATTTTGTCAGGGCAGACTAGCATGAAACCCTGCCCACCGATCCCTCACCCGCCACATTGCCAGGACCTAAGACTCGATCTGTGCTTTGGGGGAAGGGGCTTGGTAAATCCTAGGGATATATAGGACAGTGTGGGTCGGCGGGCAAGGCTGAAGGCAGTCCCAGCCTGTCCTGGCCATGGAGCACAAAATGTATATGGAAAAATTAAAAAATAAACAGAATTTGTCAGCAGAAAAGGATCAGTTGGTCCATCCAGTCTGCCATTTTTTTTCCTGCCTGTTCCAAAACCTTGGACTCTATGTGGTCACTTACGTTCCTCCTGCCTCCCTTTCCTCTACTTATTATGCTCATTTGCCTATTCTATGCATGCTTGAAGCTCCCCACTGTTTTTCCCCCACCACCTCTTCTGGTAGGCTGTTCCAGGCGTCCACTACCCTTTCTATGAAGAAGTATTTCCTCACATCCCTCTTAAACTCCTCTCCCTCCAGCTTCATTGCATATTCCCAAGTTTTGGTGCCTTTCCTTCTCTGAAAGAGACTTCCCAACTGCACCTTTTTCACCCCGTGAGGTACTTATAGGTCTCAGTCATGTCCACTCTTGGTGTCCTCTCCTTCAGGGATTTCATATAGAGATCTCTCAGCCTCTCCTTATATAGCTTCCCATGCATCCTCCTCTAAACTGCTTCCATCCTGTCAATGTCCTGCAGAGGGGCATCCTCCAGAACCGGACACTTCCAACCAAATTATATTTCTCTTTCAAACAGAATTATTTTTAAAGGAGAACTTCACTAATTGCCCCTTCCCCCATAGGCTACATGTGGATTATCTATTTAAAGGAAAACATTTTTTTAATCACCGAATTACTGTGTTTTACTTAATGAGTGACTCTTCTGTAACTCATAGAGCCAGCACTGCCCACTGCCATCTCAAGAAGCCATTGTATTTCCCCCACTCACTCTGTGTTAATATAAACTGCCAACCAGTGGCAGACCTTACAGAGCATATTAGGATACAGTGAGCAGCAGAGGTGCACTATTAGCGTTAGATGGTGGTATGCAGTGATGGCTTTGTCAGTTATGGAGCACTAATTCAGATAAGTTAAACTGAGAAATTAAGTAATTCTACATAAAACAGCTAACTGACAGTGTAGCCTTTGGGGTATTTCAATGTGTGGGATTATTCTTTTAACTAAATCATTTGCATACAGGAAAATAAAACAAATGAATAAAGAAAACTGTAACTACAAAGATCAACTAGTTAACTAACTTAAGTTCTTATCAGAGTGAAAATGGCTGCTAATGTTAACCTTTATATGGGCTAAAGAATTCATGTGTTGCTTATATTGTAATTTTACTTGCTGTATTATTGTGATGTAACAATTTCACAGTTACATGACATGACGTGACATAGTTTACAAATATTCAGCTTCCTAGTACTCCGCCCTTGCCCTGGAGTGACAGAGTAAGTGTTAGATGTGAGATGAGAACCTGGGTCTTACTTTTAGATTAATAAGCCAATTGCTTGGCCACCCGTAACAAAGTCACACTAAGTAAGCTGTGGATCACACACACACACACACACATACACACAAGCACGCACACTGTCACAAAATGGTTCTCTCCCAGGACTCAGCCTGCACTGCTGCCAGTTTTCACAACCCTTCAGATACCTGAATGGTTACCTTGGTATGCTTCTACCACTCAGTGTGGCTGTCACTCGTGGTATCTCTAGGTACGAATCTCACTAGACTCACTGCTAACAGTACAGTACTGTTTCCCAAAGGGCAAAAAGTCCACACCTCTTTTGTCACAGTTGAGAACACTTTGCATTAACTATGGCAACTTTGTAGCCTGTCTCTTTGAAAATGGATCACAGGTTTGACAATTTACCCCTGGTTATCTATATCTGAAATGACTCAGTTATAGAAAGCATACAATATATAAAATAACATTTAATACTCCACTATATTTAGATATGTTGCAGAATAATACACACTAAAGACTATAGGAGATATAGTATTTCTACAGAGATAAAAAATAAACCCATTTGAAAAAGATAGAGATCCCACAGGAAAAACCTAAATCAAAGCTATGTAAATCTCTTAGTAAAGAAGAAGAAGAAGCTTACCCTTAACTGGGAACTGATGAGTTACAGCAGACTCAGACCCGTGATATTATCAGTTTAAAATCCCAGCACAAGTGAATTCTCATTGCAAACATATAACAGAAATAACTTTGGCTGGCTGGCTGGCTCACTATCCCCTCATCACTAAATAGGCCTCTCTGACATCACACCCTGTCTCTGCTTTTGATCTCTGGGGATCACCTTTTTATTTATCAGCTTTTGGTAACCGGGTAAGTGCGCTAGGCAACAGACCTGCCTATTTTCAGGCACGACCCTTCCCAGACTGGTACAAACTGGTCAGCTCCACTGCACGGTAGCAGTACAAAAGGTCGGCAGTCATGTGTTTTTCCAAAAAGTACTGGTTCTTAAAGAAAGATCAGATTTGTATGTTTCTCTCATGTGTTGTCTCAGTTTACTGCTGCCAGGTATCAAGGGGGTCAGCCAGTTTCAAATATTGCAGTTTTTGATGTCAAGGCATACAAGCCTTCAGAAAATGAAACAAAGTAGCCGGCCTGATGTCATAGAGGGCTGAGGCACTGTGGTGCCTTATCTCTCACCACACCAGTGACCTGAGTATGGGAATGCACTTGGGTTGCAGGTGGTCAGTGGGGGGGGCTGGGTGAGGATCGAGCAGCAGCCAGGCAGCTCTCCTCTCTGTCCTGGCTCTTGGCTGTCACCAAGTGAAGGCCTGGTAGTACTGCCTCCTGGGAGGCAGACTCTGGTCAGGGTGGATGGAAGAGCCATAATTCAGGAGCGCATGCACGCCTCCAGGTGTATGCATCCTCCGTGTTGTTGCAGCATCAGAAAGTCAGGGAGAAAAAGGAAAGTAATTGTAAGGGCTTAATGAAGTTCTGCCACTTACCTCCATCCATGCTGCTGACTGGGTTAAGTGGTCCGACCTGGACTTGTGGACTTTGGGGGGAGAATGGCCCTCCCTCCTCCGGACCAACCATAGGAGGAAAGCTGTGGGAGAACTCATTGATCAGGTAGGTCCCAGGGGCAGCAGGTTCCAGTTGGGAGTAGGTGGGACAGGGCTCAGCAGCCACCCCAAACACCTGTAGAGAAAAAACTCTATAAAAAAAGACAGTGGAACAAAGTTCTTCAATCTGCATAAAGGCCATCAGTACAGTATACTCAAATTTACCATGCAGGTGTTACTGCAACCTGAATTGCCAACATGTTGACTTGCCCAACTTCCTGAAACCAAACTGTGAAGAGCAGAGAGTTTCCCTGGTGTCATGGCCAACATTCCTCCTATCAATTAAACAGGTGTATGCTAGCCACTACCAGGACACACCTGGAAACATGCTATAATAGTTTAGTATGCCTTTCCTGGTCAAAAATTACAAATAAATAAATGAAAAATCTGAAGACTTTAACACTGCTGAACAAGGGGAATGCTTTAAAAATAATTTGCATTAAAAATGGAGAAAGCCAGCGTATCAGCACAGTGGTTGTGCTACTACTCACAATGCTGGCAACCTGGGATCAGGAATGAGCCCAGATCATCAGAAAGCCAGCCATGACAGGGGGGATTCATCATTCCACAGGACATTGCCCTCTCCTGGGAGGGAGGGGGACTCACTACTGCCACACAACTGCCATCTGGGTGACCACAGCTGGCAGTGCAGGCTGGAGTAGCTAATACTGCACCAAAAACATTTAATTAGAAACATAGAAACATAGAATTTGATGGCAGATAAGGAGTACTTGGCCCACCTAGTCTGCCCAATTCCCTACCTAATGCATAGGCTGCAGATCCTAGTTAACCAACAGCCTACTTCCTCCTATCCCCCACTAGAATTGCCTTATGTCTGTCCCATGCATTCTTGAATTCCTCCACTGTTTTTGAGTCCACTACCTCCTCAGGAAGGCTGTTCCATGTATCCACAACCCTCTCAGTGAAAAAATACTTCCTCACATTATCTTTGAGCCGACTCCCTCTATCTTCAAATTGTGCCCCCTTGTTCTTGCACATCTCTTTTTCTGAAAGATGCTACCATCTTGGACTCTGTTGACTCCCTTGATGTACTTGAAAGTTTCTAGCATGTCCCACCTTTCCCTCCTCTCCTCGAGTGTATGCATATTAAGCTTCTTTAATCTCTCTTCATATGTCTTCTGGTGCAGCCCCTGCACCATTTTAGTTGCCCTCCTCTGGACAGTCTCCATCCTGTCTATGTCTTTGTGGAGATGGAATCTCCAGTACTGGACGCAGAACTCCAGATGGGTTCTCACCAACTGTCTGTAGAAAGGGATGACAACTTCCTGTTTTCTATTAGTGATGCCTCTCCCTATGCATCCCAGTATCCCACCAGCTCTTCTTACTGCCTTCTCACATTGCTTGCCCACCTTAAGGTCATCTGATATGACTACCCCCAGGTCCCTTTCCATTTCTGTAGTTGTTATTATCTCACCCCCCATTGTGTACTCTTCTCCTGGATTTTTGTTTCCCAGATGCATTACTTTGCACTTCTTTGCATTGAATGTAAGCTGCCATATATTTGACCATTCCTCCAACTTTGCCAAGTCCCTTTGCATCCTCTCCACCCCACCTTCTGTATCAACCCTGTTGCATATTTTTGTGTCATCTGCAAAGAGACATACTTTTCCTTCCGGTCCCTCTGCAATGTCACTTATAAAGACATTAAAGAAGACCGGTCCCAGTACTGAACCCTGTGGTACCCCACTAGTAACCCCCCTTTCTTCAGAGTAAACTCTGTTTACTATTACCCTCTGTATCCTGTTGTCCAGCCAATTTTTAACCCAGGCTACCACCTTGGGACCCACTCCAAGGCTGGCTAACTTGTATATTAATCTTTTGTGTGGGACTGTGTCAAATGACTTGCTATAGTCTAGGTAGGTCATGCCCACTGCCCCTCCCTGGTCTACCACATTGGTCACCCAGTCAAAGAAGTCTATTAGATTTGTCTGACATGACCTTCCCACTGTGAATCCATGCTGCCTTGGGTCCTATGCCCCACTGGCCTCTAGGAACTCAACAATTCTTTCCTTTAGAAGTGATTCCATCATTTTCCCTACCACTGAGGTCAAACTAACAGGTATGTAGTTTCCTGCCTCTGTCTTGCTCCCACTTTTGTGAAGGGGAATCACATCTGCCCTCCTCCAGTCCTCCGGTACTACAACATCCTCCCATGATTTGTTAAAAAGAGAGGTCAGTGGTGTCACTAATTCTACCCTTAGTTCTTTTAGAATTCTTGGGTGAATCACATCAGTCCCCATTGCTTTGTCCACCTTCAGTTTTAAGAGATCTTTCAGGACCCTTTCTTCTGTGAATGGACTGGTATCGACCTCCCTATCCAGAGTGCTTCTATTCTTTGATTTAGGTACCTCCTCCTCCTCCTCTTCTTTTGTGAATACTGAGCAGAAGTATTCATTCAGTATCCCTGCTTTTTCACTGTCATCCTCTGCCCACCCACCCGTCCCTTTAGTAAGCTTCACTACCTCTTCCTTCATCCTTCTTCACTCCCTAATGTACCTATAAAAGGTTTTATCCCCCTTCTTAACTGAGTTGGCTATCTTTTCCTCAGTTTGAGCTTTTACTATTCTGATTGCCTTCCTCTCTTCCTTCTGCTTTAACTGGTACAGTTCTCTGTCCTGCTCCTTCTGTGTTTCCTTATACTTCATGAATGCTACCTTTTCCCCTTAACCTTCCCTGCCACCTCTTTTGAGAACCATAGTGTTTTTTTCCTTATTATCTCTATTGTTCCTAGTTGCAGGATATAGAATACCAGAGAAAGGAAGTGTGTCCAGGATCTTCACATCCAACTTTGTGAAGTTCAACTTTGTGAGCCTACAGCTCAGTGGTTAGAATGCAGGGATGATATTACGGGGTCTTGGGTTCAGTTCCTAGTTGGTCACATTATTGCTTTCTCACTACAGTTTGTGATTTACCCAGGTGACATATCATTTTTCAGAAAGGTCCTGCTTTACTCTCTTCTCATTTCCACAAATGGGTTGTCTGGAATACTGGGAGGTTAAATGACCTGCCCAAGGTCACACAGTGAATATTTGGCTCTAGCAGGGCTTGAACCTGTGATATTCTGGTTCTCAGACTTTGCTCCTAACTGCTAGACTGCACTGCCTCCTCCAAAGACTGAAGGCAGAAATGCAGTCAGTTATTACCGTTACATGTATTGGGGGGAGGAGTAATATTTAACACTTCCGGTTTTTTACTACCGTATTAATTATTTGCTTTAGGATCAACTGCTGGAAATGCTGCCACAGGGTTGGCTTGGTGGCAACAATATGTGGGGGATCCAGTTTGATAACAACCTCAGAACTTCCTCTTTGGGCTCGTGGAATGCAAGTAGCATTATGCAGGGAACACACTTAGATTCCAGGGGAGGTTGCACAAGACTGCCCCCTACAACAGCACTCACTGTGGCCATTTAGGCAACCTTGATTTACTAACTGAAGATACATATACTAGCAGAGGTCAGAGGTCATACTGGGGTGTAGCAGTTTGACATTTGTGTGAAGGGTCAGGATAAAAGGGGAAATCATTGTGTACTCATGATGGACTGGGAGAAAGCTAGTCCTCGCCCTGAGATCTGTCCTAATATCCAAAGTAACTACAGGTGGTCCCTCTGCTTTGGCATAAAAACATGAAGAGTGTGAGGACTAGTGTGGGCATGGATCAGTTATATGATGTCCTGCATACTAACTCATACAGTACCTGCTTAAGAAGCAGAGGGATAGATAAGATGGACATAGAGCCCTTCTGACCTTAAATTACTTATGCTACTATGTTTGTTTAGCCCTTACCTTGCCCCCCCCCCCCACAATCCTACTGAACTTTAAGGGCACAATACAGTATAGAAAAAGAAAATAAAAAACTGCACTTATTATTAGATGATTACCCCCTTCTCCTCAAAGCCAAAACAGCAACCAGCAAAAGTCAATTACCAAACTGACAGATATCACAACACAGCAGCTGCAAGAGTTACAATATCACAAGAACAATGGAAGTGCAGTCTTTGTTCACTACCCAGCTCATCAAATAACTGACAGGGAAAGTTGTTACCAATCAGGTCAGGAGCCTGCTACCTTTCTTTGCATCCAAGCTCTGATTGCTACTGAATGGGGGTGGGGGGGCTTTGGCTGCTGTCCTCCCAAATGCTGCCTCAGCAGTGACCAGAGCCCATTGTGTCATCCAGCATTATAACTGAGGGATGGGGCAGCGATTCAATGTCCTAGATATGCCTGGGAATTCAATATTTCTGTAAGGAGAGGATTTACTTTTGTGTGTCCACATCTCATAAGCTGGGACTGGGGGATATGCCGCAGAGCCAGCGGTTTACTTTTTACTGTCCCCTTCTCGTAAGGGGGACCTGGAGATGTCCTGCCATACTGGCACATGAGGTATGGGAGAGCAAGACAGCAGAATGCTAAGGAGCCTGGTGCAGTGGGCACTTTCAAAACAAAGAGCCATTGGAGGTGACATTTGCAGTAGTGAGTGCATGAAAAAAAATATACTTTTAAACACTCACATATTGCCAAGTCTTTGCTTTCAGCACCCAATCTGGACTGTCCTCCACCTCCTTCTTAAACACAGCTGCACAGTCCTGAGACTAGGAACTGCTGAATTAATGAACTGAGAGCAAACATCCCCTGCCTCACTTTCCCACTGCTGCCATTACTGTCACCCACCTCCCCTCAGCACTAACATGGGCTGTGTGCCTTTACACCAGACCTTAAGGTGTTTGAATGTTTCGATCATATCACCTCTCTCCCTCCTTTGCTTTAGGGTATACATATTGAGCTCCGTTAATCTGTCCTCATATGTTTTCTGATGCAGTCCCTGCATCATTTTATTTGCCCTTCTCTGGACTGCCTCCATTTTGTTAATGTCCTTGTGAAGGTGTGGCCTCCAGTACTGCATGCAGTACTCCAGATGGTGTCTAACCAGTGTCTTGTAAAGAGGGATTATTACCTCCCTCTTACAACTTGTGATACCCCTACTAATACACCCCAACATCCCTCTAGCCTTACCTACCGCTTTAGTGGTCTGCTTGGATGATTTCAAGTCATCTGTGATGATGATGCCCAAGTCTTTTTAGTCTGTGATTGCCAGCAACTCCCCTCCCAACCTATAGGTGGCTTCAGGGTTTCTCTTCCCTATGTGCATGATCTTGCACTTCTTTGCGTTAAACCCCATTTGCCACTCTTCTGACCATTTTGCCAGTTTATCCAGATCTCGTCTCATTCTGCCCACCCCATCTGGATCATCTACTCTGTTGCAGATCTTGGCGTCATCTGCAAACAGACAAACCTTACCCTCCAGCCCATCTGCAATGTCACTGATGAAGATATTGAAGAGGTATGGCCCCAGGACTGATCCCTGAGGTACCCCACTTGTGACTTGTATCTCTTCTGACTGTATACCATTTACCACCACTCTCTGTTTTCTGCCTGCTAACCAGTTTGCCACCCAGTTGGCCAACTTCTGACTCACCCCAAGCCTACCCTGCTTATTAATCAATCTTCTATGCAGAACAGTATCGAAAGCTTTGCTGAAGTCAAGGTAGGTGACAGCAACTGCTCCCCCTTGGTCCACCACTCTGGTTACCCAGTCAAAGAAATCTATGAGATTAGTTTGACAGGACCTTCCTGTTGTAAGCCCATGCTGTCTTGGATCCTGTGTTCCTATGGATTCCAGGTGTTGCACTATCCTTTCCTTAAGAAATGCCTCCATAATCTTGCCCACTGCTGAGGTAAGACTGACTGGTCTGTAGTTGCCTACCTCCTCCCTGCTACCACTCTTGTGAAGTGGGATCACATGAGCCATTCTCCAGTCTTCTGTGACCTCTCCTGTGCTCAGAGACTCATTAAACAGTTCTGATAATGGCTCTACTAGTTCCACCCTTAGCTCTTTTAGTATCCTTGGATGTATGCCATCAGATCCCATTGCCTTGTTCACCCTGAGATTAGCCAGTTCTTATAGAACCCTTTCTTTTGTGAAGGGACTAGTGCACACCTCTCCTCCCCCCCCCCAGTGTCCATGGTGCTGAGCTATGGGCCTTGCCCTACCTTCTCCTCAGTAAATACTAAGCAGACGTATCTATTTAGGATAGATGCTTTTCCTTGGTCCTCCTCCACACAATCCCCCTTATCTCCTTGGATCTTAGCAATACCCCCCTCTGGACTTTCTCCTTTTACTAATGTATCTATAGAAAGTCTTGTCCCCTTCTTTTACTGTCCACGCTAGTGTTTCCTCAGTTTGAGCCTTTGCTTGCCTTACTGCCTTCCCTTAGGGAAGTTTGGTATGCCTCCCTATCTTCATCCCGCTGCATTCCCTTATATTTCCTGAAGGCCAGCCTTTTGGCACTGACCTTTTCTGCTACTGTTTTTGAGAAACAAAGTGGTTTCCACCTTCTTTTGTTCTTACTTTTCTCTCTAACACAGTGGGATGTTGCATCAAGTACTGAATCCTTAATGCTTGCCCACTTTGCCTATACCCCCTCACCTGTATTTCCGCTTGCCAGGGCTAGCTTAACTCTGTTGGCCACCTTATCAAAGTCAGCTCCTCTGAAGTCCCATATTTTTGCCTTGGAATGGGATGATTTAGTTCTAGTGACCAAATTGAACCATACCATCTGATGGTCACTGGCCCCCAGGTGACCTTCTACCTGGAGATCTGTGATCCTTTCCCTGTTAGTCAGTACTAGATCTAGGATAGCCCTGTCTCTTGTGGTTTGTTCTACCAGTTGTTTGAGGCCCTCCTCCTGCAGGGAATCCACTATGTATCTAGTTCTGGTGGATGTTCCTGCTGGTATTGACCAATCTGTGTCTGGCATGTTGAAGTCTCCCATTATCAGAACCTCCCCTTTAGCTGTCATGTTTTGTATACCTTCTAAAAGCAATGTGTCTATGTTCTTCCCCTGGTCTGGTGGCCTGTAGACAACCCCAGTTTGTATGGCTGTCCCATTTCCTGTTTCCAAGGTGACCCACAGTTCTTCTGGCTCCTTATGTGTATTCTGAATTTCTGTAGCTTTGATATTTTCATTGACATACAGGTCCACTCCACCTCCCTTTTTGCACCTTGATCTCTTCTGAACAGTACATAGCCAGGTACTGAAGTCTCCCAAGTGTGGTTACTGGTGAACCATGTCTCACTAATGGCTACTATGTCCAATTTAGCCTCTGTCATTGTTGCCTGCAGGTCTGGGATCTTGTTTCCCAGACTGCAAGCATTTGTGTACATTGTTTTCCATTGGCTAGATTTTGGTGTGTTAGTTGTTGGGTGAGGTCTGGCATTTCCCCTGTGCACTGTATGGGGAGCCAGACCTTTTTCCTTACCTGGTAATGCAAATGAACTACAAACATGCTGAACTCTTGTTTGATCACTAGCAGAGGGGGCAGGGGTATTCTTCCCATTCGATGTTTCGGTTGCTGCACCCCTCTTCTCATTTACTAATTTAAATATTCTACAAAGATGTCAAACTTCTGCCCCAATGTACTGATTCCCTCCTTAGTCAAATGCAGTCCATCACATTTAAAGAACTTTCACTCCCAAAACTGTTGCCAGTTACCTAAAAATTTGTGTCCTTTTTTTTTGCCACCAACTCTTGAGCCACATGTTTAGCTCCCCTATCTCCCCTTCTCTGACCTTCCGTCCATCTGTCTGCCTGCCTCTCCCAGACCAGCAGGATCTCAGAGATGGAGATGCCGAATGAGATGGATAACAGTTTGCCACCCAGCCTGGTTAGGTGTTCCTTGGTCTTCACAACTGACTTGCTGGTGAGATCATTAGTCCCTATGTGTACCAGGTCATTGATGTTTTCTCCTGCTTCCTGCATGATTTTAGCAATGCAGTCAGTGTCTCTCCACACTGATGTACCTGGGAGACATGTGACCATTACCCCTCGGCTGGAGGTAGGTATCAACTCCCCAAATCATGGAGTCTCCTATGATCAGAAATGTTTTGGATTTCCTTTTTGCTTTTTTTTTTTGGTCCCTGTTTTGGGTGAGTTTTGTTGTGCTAGCTCCTGTGCTGCAGTGTCCTGCTCTGCAGTGTTCTCTGCCCCTTTGTTTGATTTCGGGGAAAGAGGCAGATACCTGTTTGTAGTTTTTATATGGTTTGTGGAGGTGATATGTTGGAGAGCACTGAGTGATGGGGCACCGGATTTGCCACTCCTAACCACCTGCCAATCTCCTGGACCAACTACCCTCTGCAGTCGAGGTGCTTCTGTTGGATGTTGGGGAAATGGCAGATGGTTCTTATAATATATTTCCTCCTGAATATGCGATTTGACGCGCAGAATCTCTGCCTATGCTGCCTGGAGCTGAGCCCTTTGATCTCCAATGGTCCAGCATGTAGGACAGCATCCTAAATCCTGTATAACTGCCATTTTGAGAAGTGCCCCGCAGTGCCTGCAGTTAATAATATCCATTCCAGATGAATCACTGGGTTTATAACCTGGTCCGAGTAATCAGAAGGAGGAAAATGACAGCAAGAGTTTGATTTTGTGTTTTGTTTGTTTGTTTTTGTATAACTTGTTATAACAAGTTAAATTACTTGTGCCCCTGTAAGTGAGGTCACTGTGTGGATACTTCGCTGATCCTCCTTTTCCTGCTTTGCTACAGGAAATGTCATGACTGTGCTACCCTATAAAAGGAGTGTAGCATGGAGTGGTTGGGGATTGGGTGGGTGGCTGGGCCCCTCTCCTGCCAAAAAAGAAGAACCACAGACAAAAGAAACAAGGAGGTAAGAGCAGAAACAATCAACCAACAACAAATGCAGTAGCCCTGAAAGCTTAGCCTAATGGTAGATAAAACTGTAAAACCTGTAAAGCACCACCTGTAATAATTTCATAGAAGATATACCCTGTATTAAAACATTTCATTTCATTTTCATTTTATGTTTACCCTTGTAAGTCTGATGAGCAAACTGCCTGTTTTTCACAGACGACATGCAATACAATAAACAAAAAATCAAAACGATAACATATACAATAATTAGGACACATTACAAAAAACAATGAACAAATACATTCTTGAGTACACTGTAAATACCTTTTTAGCTTAGATTTAAAAGAGAGTACAGAGTTACAGGTTGATAAATCACATGGAAGTGAGTAAAAAAAACTTGGGCCCCTGTATAATAATGAATGTTGGCCCATAGTTCTCTTGAAAAATGGAACATTAAATGTAAACTTTGACTGAGTTCTAGTGCAATTAGGATTAACACATCTTGAGAAAAATGAGCTCACTGAATTAGGTAACAAGCCAGCTTTGATTTTAAATAGGAAGAGACACATTTTAAATGGAAGCATCAAGTTTGGTCGACAGTAAATCTGTCGACCACCCGCAACAGTGGTACAATACTGATGCAGGTATTGTGCCACCCAAGCCCCACTGTTTACTGTGGGGTTGTCCTCACTCCCATGGGGCTTCTGCCTTGCATCCCCTGGACTTTAGGATTCTCAACTCCAGGTCAGAGTTGGTCCGGGAAGGGGGCAGGACACTAGGAGAAAGCGAGACATGGAAACGGACCATTACAGTGACTGTCGCTGTAGTGGTCATTTTCCGTGTTTCGCCATCGGGGTGTTGGGCAAAAGGGGGCCACCCTTTTAAACTGAATTCTGTTTGTAAGAGAAAGACAATTGGAAGACTTTAACAATAAACAATGATGGGTTCGGGCTGTAGCTGAGAGCATAAACCTTAGTATAGAATTATATGTGACTGACAGTTTTCCTAACAAATTACTGCTTATTGAAGCATAAACCACCAATCCATAATCTAAAACACTAAAGAGGAAACTGTGTGCCAATAGCCTCCTAGATTCAGGAGCTAGATAATGCTGAACTCTATAAAGGCATCCACGTCTTTGATTATTTTTTTTATAGAAGAAAAAAACATGTTGTTCAAAAGTAACCACTTTGCTACAGAGAAAAATAAAGCAGTAACAGAAGATATACCTTGCAAAAAACAATTTGAATCAGAGAAGATTACAGCAGTAATCTGCAAGCACAAACCTGTAGGCACACTCTGTAATAATGCAGCAGAAAGTATACCCTGCAACAGCAATTTGAATTAGAGAACAATAAAGCAGTAAAATGTTAGCAACAAACAGTACAAACCCTGTGAGTACGAAAGAAACATACATCATGTATGTAAAAACAAAATAACAGTAGATAGATAGATAGATAGATAGATAGATAGATAGATAGATAGATAGATAGGAAGGATGCAAAAACAATTACAAGCTAGTGGATATGGTAGGATAATTTTCTGCCCATACATAGCTCATCGTGCAATGTAATGTCTCTTTCTATAAATGTACTGTTATGTTCATTCAAGAGAAAGCGGTCTTTGAAGGAAAACCCATTAGAGACCTGTCTGTCTCTTTCACCGCCATTTAATAACTTCCTTAGCTCTGTAAATGGAACCAAAAAGATTCTATTTTTGTTGCTAATAACAGACTGATTGATGTGATGAGTGGTGGGAGTAATCGAATCTGTGAAATGTGATATTCCGGGGCTGATGTTAAATCAAAAAGGTTGAATTGTGCAGGTTTTTTTTTTTTTTTTTTTTACAATAAGAATAACATCTTGACATTTGGCTATTGCATTTTTCAGTTTACTAAATGTTTGTGTACTAAATTTTCTCTGATGCTAGTACACATGGTATCTCTGTTAGCTAAAATAAAAAATGTTGAGAAGAAAGATTAGACGATCTACCAGAACGAAAGTAGAGATTGTTATTAATGAATGTAACTATAACAATTTCAGATTGTATGCTACCAGGAACTGAATACAATTAATTATACATTATAATGAATTAAACATTGAAATATTAAATTAGATCAGTAAATCACTGGATTATTTGTAACTTTTATTTATATTTCTTGTTGAATTTCTCCACTTTTCTCTCTAACTATATAAAAAAGGTCCTCTGTACTTACTGCTTCCCGTGGTATTACCAACTGGTCAAAACAAGGCCAGCATGATTGCAATACATTCCTCCACAGCTGCTGTTTACTACTGCCCACTTCTGCATCAACCGTATACATAGACTTGCTACTGTTATATTTACCACAGCAGTGGTGAATAAATTGCATAAATAAATCATGTTATTTGAGGGAAAAATAGGGAATACATAATGGGTTGCAGTGAAATAAACACATGTATCTCCACTACTGAATGGTAAGACCCATAACTCATGAGTTGCAATGCTGCAAGTTAGTTGTGAAGGTCTTACCACTTACATGTGGTGATGCACGTGTTGTTATACAGTGGCAAGAAAAAATCCCAGGCTCTGACTGGTCAGTACTGATCTCCAGCTGTGATGTTATCACAGCACAGCATCATGCCTAGTTGAAAAGCAATTAAAAATGTATTTCAAAAATGTATTTTTTCACCCTTTTCTTTCATTTTTTTTACAAGAAAACTATTTTATAATTGCAATAAATCACTCCAGGGTGTGTGCCATAGAGATAACATAATTTCCTGGGTGTTGGACATACTCGGCCTGTGGCTTCATGCCCAACCACCCGAGGCATGACATTATCCTGGCATTACACATGCCCTATCATGCATTATTGCTTGATTCCCCCACAACCCATTATGTATTATATATATATATATGTATGTGTGTATGTGTGTGTATACACATATACAGTGCAAGGTATCACAAGTATGCAAATATGTAAGTAGGGCAGGTTGACATGGCTTCACCAGAACAGATGGCCCTATTTTTAAAAGGTTAGTGCCATGTTAACAGGATTGGCACTATGCTAATTATCACAAGCATGGTTGATAACCTATTAGTGTAGTCAGTACTATTTACAAAAGTGAAGTTAGCGCACAACTGTGTTTAGTACAAGAGTGCTGAGTCCATCCATGCAAATGAGGGCTATACATAGAGAGCATATTGATATATAAAATGGTTCCTGGAAGCACTAACAGGCTGCCATTGCAATGTTAGTTAATGTTTCCAGGAACCATGCTTTAAAAAATGCAAATGATAGCATGCTGTTAAAACAGTGGTCCATGTTTTAATTCCCCATTACCTCCATCAATAACTTCACCTGGTACCAGTGTAAATTACCAGAAACAAAGAAGGAACCACCCCGAGCAAGAGTAGTGTGATGGGTCAAAATCAATCAAGAGCAGCAACCAAAAAGACCTCGCACTTGCAATCCCCACAGGCATACACGCTCAAAAGATATAGATAGGTATCAGACATTTATCTGAAAGTCACATAATTAATTATTTTTTTTAACTTGCTATTTTTGTCCACCTTCCTCACCCCGACACTACGCTTCTTCGGGAGACACCAAGGTACCACCCCACAACTTGCCTTACCTGAATCCCCAGGGGTTCCCCCATGGAGCCGTGGATATACCCCCAGGTGGGTATGGGACAGGACCCCAATGCCCTGATATCTTGAATGTCTCATCAGGTCCCCCGGTGGTCAGGCAGGCAGTCGCACTTAGGGTCGGTATTGGTGCTCCATCTACCCATGCTCCGGTGGTGTGTTTTTCCTCCTTTCTAAGGAAGCGGCCAATGTCTCGACGTCAAAGCATTCCTGCTGACGTCCGCCACTCCCAACCTTTTCTTTTTGTGTGCTTCTGTGCTTGCTATGCCCCTGGCTACCACCACAGGCCAGCCAAGCACCGGGCAAGTGCCCCCTTCCCTCCTAGGAGAGGAGAGCTGTCCAATGGATGCTCAATCCTCTCCCTCCCCCGCTGACCCACATTGGCCCGGGTTCGTTCCTGAACCCGGGTCACTGGCATGATGAGAGGTGTGGCGTCTAGTGCCTCAACCCTCAGTGCCACTGGGTCAGCTAAAGTCACATAATTTGAGTTAATATACCGTCTTTGTATTTATGACTGTACTGTGGAACAATATCTGTATGTACTAATGTTGTATCTGACTCTGAACACTTTGAAAATAGACATCTGTCTAAAGGATTCTTTGTGAAATAAAAATTTAACTAAAACCAGGGCTGGGCATACTGCCAAAAAGTGCAGCTGCTCCCTGGTAATGGCCACAAACCTTCCAGTGCTGTTTCGTAACCCTGTGGGTACTTTATCAAGGGGTACAAAATGGTGCCTGAGGATGAGATGTGGGATTTGTGCTCCAAATTCCCCAACAAGGATACAAGCAAGATACAAGCAAGATATGAGTATGCTAAGAAACAGAATTAACGAGTTAGAGATTAGATATATACCTAAGAGATCTACATTCATCAATAGAACGGTAATACATTTCTGGTTTACTAGAGATCCGATGAGAAAGACAAGACAAAAATAGCCGTACCATTTAGCAAAGAGTAGTAATAATGAGGACAGTTGGAAAATTATACATGAATGCAAACAGAATATAAAAGGGAAATAAGACAGGCCAAAAAAAGTTATGGAGAGAAAAATAGCCAAAAACAATAGAGGGGATTACAAAGAGTTTTTTAGATATGTGAGAGCCTAAAAAGATGTATTCAAAACTGTGGAACCTCTAAAAGTGGAAGACAGGGACAAAGAGAACAGGACATGGCAGATGCCTTAAATACCTTATTCACCTGTGTTGTCAACAAACTGGATGAGCAGACTCACTTTGAGATATCAGACAGCATCACAGACAGTATCTGAATTTCTTCTGATTGTGTACATATATAGAACAGTGGATGGGTGACCATCCACAGTAAGGCTGTGTTTCCCTCGAGGGAGCTGATGACATCAGAGACCTCGAGAGCGAAGCTCGAGAGGTCTTGCTGATGTCATCAACCTTCCAAGAGGGAAACACAGCCTTAGCTGTGGATGGTCGTCCATCCACTGTTTTATATAGCATATGGGTGCCTAGCTTCACATTATTTTATTTATAAAATTACTTGTGGGTGCTGCTCCGTTCCCGCTGGTGCTCCTGCTCGCTCCCGTTCCTGATGCTGACACTCACGCTCGGTCCCGCTGCTTACTTTCGGTTCTCCGCACCGCTTATTTTTAAAATAAAAAAAAAAACATTTTTTTCTGAGAGGGAGTCATGTATGGCTCTAGTCCATGTCTCGATTCCGAACTTAAAAGTCGGTGACTGCACTACCCAGCGCTCGCTAAATCGCACCGCCATGTTTGTCTTTATTTTGTTCATCGAGCCTAGTCTGAGCCAATCAGGTGGCAGGTCAAAGTTAAAAAGTTGTTGTACTATCGATGTGACATCAGAACGATAGTACAACAGCTTTTTTGACCTTTGAACTGCCCTACAACAAGATTTTAGCAGTTGCTGAAATCCATGCACAACAGAAGACACCCATATACTATAAAAGGTTATTACCTCTCAATATACATAAATCATCAGGGCTGGATGGGGTTTACTCCATAGTCCTTAAAGAGCTCACAGATAAACTATCTGGTCCAATTGCCGACATATGTGTTTGTTTGTTTTATTTCGTTTATTTAAAATATGGTAAATCCATGGGCCAAAGACCCATATTCATGGGCTACCAGAACAACATTCATACATAAATAACATGACAGACAATAATATTAAATTACATAGAAATCCTGATCAACCAACACAGTACATGTCTCTGAAGGCGAGAAGTGTAGCAGTAGCATGGAGGGAGGCCACTGTGGTACCCATTTTCAAAAAGGGTAACAGAAACACGATCCATTACAGACCAGTTATCCTTACATCAGTAGTGCGCCAGAGTGTGGAGGCCATTTTAAAGAACATAGTGTAGATCTAAATCAAGGATTTCAATAAGGGAGATAAAACTCAGCACAGGTTCCAGAAGGGGAGGCTGTGTCTGACAAATGTGTTAAGACTTCTTTGAGATTGCTAGCAAAGCACTGAATGATGGGTGACCAGTTAATGTGGTCTACCTTGATTTCCATAAAGCATTTAACACGGTGCCACATGCTGAACTGGTTAGTAAACTCAGAGACATTAATATACACAGTGCTATAGTTAAATAGATGGTCTCATAGCTATCAGACTGAAAGCAAAGGGTTATCAATGGGTTCATGTCTGACTGGGAGCAAGAGACTAGTGGGATGCCATGGGGCTCTGTTTTGGGTTCATTATTATTTAACATCTATATGGGTACTATACAAACCAACAAGGGCATTGGGATGGTAACACCTGCAAATGATACAAAACTCATTCATGCCATGGATTCATTTGATGCAGTAAATGAACTACAGGGTGATATAAATGACCTCTCAAGATCGGTGGATGAGGCTAAAATGAAATGCAATATTAAGTAATGTATAGCTCTGCTATTTGGGGCAAATAACCTAAGGTACAGATACAAGATCAATGGTGGGGGATTAAGGGAAGTGGATAAAGAAAAGGATTTAAGATTTATTGTCTTGGTTGACTTTAAACAGGCAGAGCAGTGTGAACTGGTCATAAAGAGATGCAGTTGGATTCTAGGATGCATTAGAAGGAATTTCATCAGCTGGAATAGACAGGTGGCACTGCCACTGTATATGCCAGTTTTTTGACCCCACCTAGAATACTACAGGCAGTTTTGGTCCCCATGTAATAGATCAGACATGCACAGAGTGGAGACTGTGCAGTGCAGGGCAACGAACATAATCAGTGGCTTGAGGGACAAGACTTATGAGGAGAGGTTGAGTGACCTGGATCTGTACAGCTTGGAGATGCGCAGGATGAGGAAAAATGTTATTCTGGTATACAAGGCAGGTAAGGACCAGAACTTGAGTGGATGCTTTCACCTTTCATTCAATACTAATAGTTTTCATTTGAGATGTCGCAAATACCAAATGAAAGGGAAACACTTTAAATCAGAATGTTGAAGGGCCAGGTTCACACAAAGGGTGGTGACTGTATCTAGTGGCTTCCCCAAGGAGATAGGTGAAAGCATGATACTGGATCTATTTAAAAAAGCTAGATAGCTGTTTTATAGACAAGATAATTGGTGCTTATCTGTATTATGAAGTGGCTGACAGACTTGATGGGCATTAGTCCCCTTGTGTCCTTATAGCCTGTGTAATTCAAACATAATTCCATTCAGTGAATAAGCATGTTAGTCAAATAATGAGTGTAGATGTTGTGTCCAGGTGCCCAGGATTATGTCAAGAACCTGCTTCGTACTGTGCCTCACAATCATCCCACACCGAGGAATAGTACCTCATTTATCATTTAGTAATCCTAAGTCCTACATTAAGAAGGGTACCATCCCACATTTGGCAGCAGGATTTTAAAGATAAGCTTCATACTAAACTATTATACTCAATGAATAGTGAGCTTTGTGCACATGAAAACACATACTCTATGCTTGTGCTGCATGTGAAGGAGTTGATGTTGAAATGTTGCAGCGCTTAAGGGAGTAGGTCACAAAAATATCTGATCAGGAGCATCTTTATTTATGTAACCAGTGTGTTATAAGAAGAGCAGTGGGTCCACCGGCTTGTTTTGTGCTCTGATTTCTTGAGACTTGATGATCTGCTCCACATTTTGCCTCTATTTCCAATATTTTGTGGAACAGTTTTCCTTCGTCTGACCATGAGGTATTGTTACTGGGGTGGGTGCCTCCTTTTTCTCCATGGTTTTCATCTTTCAGACTATAGTCTATTCTGGAATGGACTGGTCAAGCTCAGCAGGAATTTGGAAAGTGTGGCTGGTGACTCAGAGGTTCCTTGAAGGGCCCCCCTCCTTGCTGGTGGACCAGCTTCAGTGAGTACAGTTTAATTTCATCTTTTAGTGAACAGTGGTGTGAGCATTGCTCATGAGACTCAGTGCTATAAATTTTGTTGACCTCTGCCAGTTTTGTGGATGGTGGTGAGAGCACTGTCCCTACTTTTACCTTGCCTGCTTTTCCCATTCTGCAGTGGTGAGAGCACTGCTGTGGACCTAGACCCAGCAATCCTTTCTGAGTTTTGGACTTTCCTGATGCTTTCATGTGTCCTCAATAGACTTTCTTGAGTGCCCTCTGGGCTTATAATATAAGGATTCTCCATATGTTTATATTTCTTTTAATTTGATTGTGATTATTCTTTATGTTGGGGTGTGGGTTTAGGTAGTGTGTGGGTGTGGTGTGTATGTGGTTAGGTTATTTATTTATGCATTATATTGTGTGAATATTAGATGTATGGTTAGATTAGGTTTTATAAATGGAATTGTTTTAAGGAAGTGTTTTAATTTTATTATGCAGGATTTGTTTGTATTCCAGACCCCTCAGTACCATCTACATGGCATCCCTGCTGTGTGACCTCCGCCCCTCTGTTGACCTCCCCTCCCAGCTATAGCTGTGAGATATTGTCGGGAGGTGGATATTAATAAGGGGTGGGTGGATTGGTGGCAGGGTGCCGTTTGCACAGTGGAGGTGAATAGGATCAGGGTGGTTAGGAACAAGAGGCGCCTTGGGGTTAAATGGAGCCATGAGAGATGTTTGATTTCCATCCCCAGGGTTCCCACTGGACTGCATAGGCAGGAAGCTAGAAGGCCTGCAGTTTCTGCCAGTCCCCTTTGGGCGGTGCTCTGCAATGCCAGGTCGATGAGGAACAAGACTGCTATTATGGAGGACTTGATTTCACCAGTCAGTCTCACTTGCATTATTGAGACCTGGCTGGGGGAATGACACAGGTCCGATTTTGGAGGCATCGGTTCCCACCGGGTACTTGGTGGTGTTCTGTCCCAGGAGGGAATGAAGGGATGGGGGAGTGGCTATCTGTTTTGGATTGAACTTGAACTTCTCAGTGCACCCAGTGGGTTTTACTTCCTCATTTGAATGTGTGGCAGTGCGTGAGGGTACAGGTGAAAGTTGCAGGTTTCTCCTTGTTTACCGTCCTTTGGGATGGATGGGGGTGAATTCCTGTAGGAGGTCGCAGACTTCGTCACTGAGAAAGTGTTGGAGTTGCCCATATGATTTATTCTGGGAGACTTCAATGCCTGGATCGACAATGAATCCTCGCAGTTTGGGTATGACCTCCTCCAGCTGATGACATCTCTGGGTCTAGCACAAGCAGTTGCTTCTGCAACCCACCACCATGGCCACACCTTGAACTTGGTATTCTCACTGGGGCTTGAGGTCACTGACCTCGAGACTGATCGGGTCACTTGGTCTGATCATTCCATGGTGGAGTTCTCATTTGGGCCCCCCTGATAGTCCCTCCCCTGTTGAGATGGTCAGCTATCTTCCTTTTTAGGGGATTGTTCCCAGAGGGACTTTTGGTGGTAGTTGACTTTTCTGGTGTGAATACTGCATGTGCGATTGGCTCAGGTGAGGTGGCAGTGGCCTATAATGGGGCCATCTCCAAGGAGCTAGATGCCATCACACTGATCTGTATATATCCCAGATCTTCTCACTTGAGACCCCCATGGTTTGATGGGGCTGTCAAAGAGATGAAGTCCAAGGGTTGGAAGTTGGAGCATTGCTGGCAGAGGACACGGTCCATGGAGGATAGACTGGCTTTGAGAAATCATTATGATGATTATCAAAGGGCAATCGACGGTAAGAAGGCAGAGTTCTTGTCCAGGGAGATTGCTACAGGAAGGAACAGACCAGCTCAGCTCAGCTCTTTCAGACTGTAGACAGACTACTTCATCCGATCTGTCTGCAGCCAAAAAGGGCATTTTCAGCCACATTGTGTGCTGAGTTTGCGCTGTTCTTCTCTGACAGGGTATTCTCTATTAGGTCTGGGATCTCCCCAGTGGGGCAAGACCTGCCCTGCAATAGCAGGCTGGTAGAAATAGGAGCACTCCTATTGACTGGGTGGAGTTTCATCCGGTGGAGGTGGCTGAGGTCATTGAGGTGATTTTGAAGCTGCGGCCCACCTTCTGAGAATTGGATCCAGGCCGACTCATCTCCTAGTGGGATGCATCGAGGCTACTGGTCCAGTGTTCTCCAAGATAGACCAGTATTTGCTCTCAGGGGGGTCTTCCCTGATGCCTTGAAGGAGATATTGGTAAAGCCCCTTCTGAAGAAACCATCACTCGACCCAGACATCCTGGCAAATTATAGACCTATCTCCAGCCTCCCATTTTAAGGGCAAGTTGTCGAGAAAGTGGTGGCGCTGCAGCTTGAGGCACACCTCATGTCCTTTTACATCTATGAACCATTCTATTCTGGATTTAGGGCTAGGCATTCCACCAAGACGGCATTGGTTCAGGTGCAGAATGACCTCCTCAGGGTGAGAGATAGAGGAGCTCGGTCAGTTCTCGTTCTCCTTGATCTCTCATCATCATTTGACACCATGGACCACAATGTGCTTTTGGATTGCCTTAGAGAGTACTGTAGACTCATTGGAACTGTCATCCGCTGGTTTGAATCCTATCTCTCTGGTAGGAGGCAACGGGTGGTGATGGGGAATTTCTCCTCCTCCCTGAAGCCCCTGTCATGTGGAGTTCCTCAAGGTTCGATTCTGTCACCTATGTTGTTCGCAGTGTACATGCTGCCCTTGGGGGAGCTCATTAGATGGTACAATCTGGGTTTCCACTGTTATGCAGATGATACCCAGTTATATATGTCACTTGCCCCTGGAATGAATGGCAACGTCTAAGTGCTGAATAAGTGCCTGGCTGAAATCTATGATTGGATGTCCTCTAACTGGCTGAGGCTGAACCCTGACAAGAAGGAGGTACTGGTGATTGAGTCTGGTTGATGTGAGTGCCTCTGGGGTGATAACAGGGTTGGTCCTGGGATCTAGCCCATTGATGGGATCCCCTAGGGTGAAAAAAGTGGGCGTTGTCCTTGACGACAGACTAACACTTGATGCCCAGGTGTCATCCATTGTCAAAAGTGTTTTTTGCTACTTAAAGAACATCGCCCAGATTAAATTCCTAATTCCTCGTGAGGACCTGCCTTCACTAGTGCATGCCTTCATTATATCCAGGCTGGACTACTGTAATGATCTGTACTTTGGGGTCAGTGGAGGGGACCTCCGCAGGCTGAAGTTAGTGCAGAACATGGTGGCCAGGTTGCTGACAGTCCTGCCCAGGTCTAGTCATGTGACTTCGGTCCTGCAAGGTCTGCATTGGCTGCTGGTCATGTGGAGAATCATCTTCAAGGTGAGTTTGCTCACGTATAAGACCCTATACAGCTCAGGCCCTGGCTACCTGCTGGACCGTCTTACACTTGCCATTCTGGTACGTTCCCTTCACTCCTCCACCGAGGGCCTTCTAGCAGTTCCAAGGGCCAGGCTGAAAACCTTGGGTGATCACTCAGTCAAGGCAGCCAGCCCTGTCCTCTGGAACTCGCTTCCCAGGTTACTGAGGGAGTCTCCATTGGTGGAGGCATTTAAGAGTGGTCTGAAGACTTATTCATTTAAAAAAGCATATCCTGAAAACTATTGCTAATTTTAATATATTTTTGGAGTATTTATTTATGTATTTTTATGCTTTGTTCACTGTCTGTTTTACCCTGCTCATTATCTACTTGTAAGGCACCCAGAGCCTCTGGGATTGGGCCCCATATAAATAAAAACTTACTTTACTTACTTAGTTATATGTGTAATGAAAGGTTGAGAGATAAGACCCATAAAGCTGTGCTGTTTTGTCACTTTGAAAGTGGTCTTGTTCTACAAGATGGGTAGTTGTTGTGTAAATTGCAGGATCTCTTTGGAAATGAACCCCAGCTCAGTTGAGTTATCCCTGGTCATATTTTTATATAAAAATACAAACATATGTTTGAGCCAGCAGTAAAAAGGCCTTGCAGTTGATCATATCTGCTCTAGTTTGCAGACCCCTCAGTGTTTACTGAAGGATCCACCCCCCTCCCTGTTATCTGCTCCTTCCTTCCTGCTGATGTTCTCCTTCCCCCCCCCCAACTCCCCTTCACTTACATGCACACTTCCCCTTTGCTCTATTGGAGCCTCTCTTGAAGCTTTACTCTGTTTTCAGGGAGACTATACTTCCTCCAGCAACTAATTCCACTTAACTACCACCATCTCAATGAAAAACTGCCTTCTCATTTCTGTCCTGAATTTCCAGCCACTAGCTTGGGGCAGTAGCCCCTAATAGTAGTCCTGTTCTCACAAAGGCTGAAGAGACCCTCAGAGCTCCCCCATTGAAACCCTTAAGGTACTTGAAGGTTTTGATCATGTCACTCTCTCCTTACTTTCCTCCAGGGAGTATATGTTGAGATCGCTGAGTCTCTCCTTGTATGTTCTGCCTTGCTGTCCCCAGATGATTTTGGTTGCCCTTCTCTGAACCTTTTCCAGTAGGTTGATGTCCTTGTTTAGGTAAGAACACCAACACTGCACACTGTACTCTAGTTGTGACCATACTAGGGATCTATATGGTGGCAGAATGACCACTGCTTTACTGCTGATTATACCCCTGGCTGTACAGCATCCAATTCACTTTGGCTGCTGCTTTCTTGCAGTGTGTTGAGAGCTTGCGTTCACTCATGTTGATCACTCCCACATCTTTCTCCTCCTCTGACCTGGTAACCTGCACACCACACAGCCAGTACTTGGTCTTCGGGTTCTTTGCCCCAAGTGCATTACTTTACACTTTTTTCTGTTGAATCCAAGTTACCAAATACCTGACCATTTCTCCAGCTTATCCAGGTCCTCCCTGAGATCATGTTTTCCCCTTCTTTATGTCTACTTTCCCATAGAGCTTTGTGTTGTCCACAAACAAGCATATTGTACCCATTATCCCATCTGCAATATCACCAATGAAGATGCTAAACAACACTGAACTGTGTATCGAGCCCTGTGGGATCCCACTACTGAATGGCTTAGCCACTGGGAACTCCCCTAGATCATCACCCTCTGACTTCTGTCATGTAGCTAGTTTCTAACCCATAAAACTAGTTTCCCCATACCCCCAGGTCCTCCAGTTTCCTGACTGATGTCCTGTTGGGAACAGAGTCAAAGGCCTTACTGAAATCCAGATGCAGGGTGTCCACTGTTTGGCCCCTGTCCATTGTCCTGGTTACCCAGTCAAATAAATCAATCAAGTTTATCTGGCAGGACCGCCCTGGCCACTGTGAATAAAAATGGTACAACTACTACTACATAAATAATTTGGCACCCTTCTTAACATCCCCATGAGTTGCAGTCCAGCAGGACTACTTGGCATGTGAGGAAGCACATTTTCAGACCCTTTACAAATAGGAGAGTGAAATGAATCCCCTAGAGAAGCTGAAGGATGCTGCTTAAACATTAAATAGCTGAGTTACAGCAGATGGATATCAATCCAAGAGACAATCCAGTCATGAGGGTGTTGTAGAGCTTGGCATTGAGAGTGCAAGTAAGTAAGACTGACATGAGCAGCACTGGTATCAGTCAAACAAGGCAGGGACTATTTTCTGCCCTGGAGGCTGGAGAAACTAGAGAATATGATGTCCTAAGGGTTAAAATGTGTATTCAGAATTTATGAAGTGGAACATTATTCTGAGTGCAGTACAGTAATGTAATCTTAAAATGGGTTAAAAGGCATTGAATGGCTACCTTAAAATACAACTCTGACAGCACTACTTAGGTGTGATTTATAGCATGCTAATGCATTTCTGACAGCATAAGAGTTTTGCACGCAATCAAGACCTAATTGTACTGTTGTACATTTGGCAATGACCCAATTCTCTTACATGTATGTGGATCAGCAGTTTGACCTTTAGTTGTACAGATTTATCCACTAAGAAAAGTGCTTACTGTCTTGTATAAAAGTGTGTCGCTACAGTAATTGCTTATTTCCCCACTCTACAGTCCCCATCCTACCCTCTCCTTTGCTCTGACAACCCCTTTTGCACTTCCTTCTCTCTACTCCTCCTAACACTTTTCTGGCCCCCTCTCTACTATTCTTGTTGCACACCTCCCTCTTCCCCAGGTCTGATCAGATTGTCCTGTTCCTGCCTTATGGCAAGAGCGTCATTCAACTTTTATGTGATGTTACTTCACCCTGCGTAAGCTGCATATGGTACTTTAATTTACTGATACATTTTTATATACAATTGCACTTAATTCTACATACATTCACTGTATTATAGTGATGTGGTACTGTCACTATAGTTAGGGTTGAGCAAGAGTTTCTCTGTTAAACCTCAAACTTTACACTATAATACTGTGGCTTCACAACCTTTCAATGAATTTGCATGACATTTTTTAATATACAGTCTCGGGAGTTAGATCTCTTGATGTGACAGGTTTTGTTCCAATCGAATGTACGAATTCTGAGATGCAGATTGTCAAAAAAGTGATAACAATTGGGGTTTTTGCTTTTTTTGTCATCGCTTAGCACCCAGATGGTTTGGAATTTTAGTCAGAAAATTTCAGTGCAGAAAGGGTTTGGGCCACATTTGTGCCTTTCGCTGGTTTGGTGAAAAAATATTAATCCATTCCAAAGTTATTTAATTTAAAAATATTGTTTCTGAGCGTGTTTAGTATGGTCTTTTGGATAGCTGCTTGGAACAAAAAAAGAATATGGTTCATATGAAAAAGGATCCTTTTTCAAATAGGGGTAATCCTTTTTCATTATATAAAAAAATCCTTCTTTGTATGGCCACCATCTTGTTTCAAAATTTTTTTTTTCAAAACTGACAAAAATGATATCCTAGACACGCACCAACACATGTATCTTTCTCATTGGGACCCTGTCAGGTGGATTCTGCACTTAGTTCTTGGAAAAATTACCCTGCAATGTGTTTTTGTTTTATTAAAAAACATTTTTTGTGACTCAATTTTCTTGTTTTTTATGGCCATACAAAAAAGGAATTCAGCCATACAAAATAAGATCCCTTCATTCGAAAAAAGAATTTGAACTTATTTTTTATGTTTTTTTTCATATGAAGGCATCCTTTTTTCTTATGAATGAAAAACAATTATGAAACAGGATCCCTTCAAATGAAAAAAGAACCAGAAAAAAAGCCTTAATTCTTTTTTCGTATGAAGGGTTCCTTTTTCGTATGTTTTTTTCATTCATAAAAAAAACTATGCCCTCATACGAAAAAAGATTTTGGTCTTTTTTTTTTTCTGATCCTTTTTTGTATGTGATTTTTGTTCATACCAAAAAGGATGCCCTTACATGAAAAAAGATGTTGGACTTAGTTTTTTTTTACCACATTTCAACTTCCACAAACCATAACTCCCTCAATATCTGGAATTAATGGACAATCTATATATCAAAAGAAAGGTACTAATGAGTATTTATTTATTTATTAAATAATCAGAATTACAAACCTTTGAGCTAAGAGCTCATTTTCAGTGGGTCTTTGTCGATCAAAGGAGGGAAACAATTATATGACTTGGGAATAGCAAATGCAGCTAACAGGCATTGTCATAAACATATTAGTAACACATTAACAAACTAATATAGTACAAGAAATTGTGTATTAAAGACAGAGACAAATTGTAAAGTACAGTCTTAACACAGGGTACATAAGGAACAAAACACCGGCAGTATAAATAAGGTGCTAACAGTTCAGTTAGGTACTCACAAATAGCAGTTAAGAAGCCTTTTCATAGGCAAGAGGATGCCAAGATAGAAACATCTCAGTGAATGTGTAGTGGGTAATAGGTAAGAGAGTGGGGAGGCTGATTCAATGGAGTATGCATGTATGTATGGATATAGTCTAGTAGAGTACACAGGTAGTGCCCTGGGGGTTAAGTAGAGCAGTAGCAGTGTGTAGGTGGGGCGATGGAATTCTAAAGTTCAGATTCGAGGTGACTAATGCTGGTGAGGCTTGTGATGGCTTGAGGGAGCTCGTTTAGCCAGGTGGGTGTCCTGACTGCACAGGCATGACTCCCTAAGGCAGTTCTTCTGGATGGCATCACAAGCGTGTGTTTTATAACACTTCTCGTAACATGTTTAGAAGGGCAGGGTAGAATAAAGCCTGTAAAGAAGGTGGTGCAAGTCCAAGCAGGGCTTTCATTCCGAGGAGGCAGGAGTAGAGTCAGATCCAGTCCTTGAAAGGAAGCCATTTTGTTCTAATGTACAGATCGCAAGTGTGCGTACATTATTACTACAAGAATAACACACAATAGCTCCCAACAATTTTGGGAGCATATGAAAAAATGTAAAACACAAAAATTCCAATAGGATAACATTGAAAGTTGAACAACCCATATAGCCAAGCAAATTAATGTTTTTTTTTTGGCACAAATGGAAGCACAGGGTCTGGAAGGCCCTGTACTCCCACACCAACATGGATGGATGCATCCAAGCAGGGATGGAATTGCAGTGCCCTCTAGACCCTGCTCTTCCACAAGAAAATGGATACGTTGGGACCTGCATGAATAAGGAACGGTTATACTATCTCAAAAAGTAAGGAAATTCATTGCAAAAAACTTCATTAATGCACCAGTTAGGGTTAAAGTGACAAAAGTAGTGAAATGTGGTGTTAGGGTTCCCAACCTTAACACCCCATCCCCTCCCTGCAGGCAGTAACAGGACAAAACATTATGATTTCACCTCTTCTGAATCTTCACAAATCAGGCGTGGAGTGTACCTTGGGGTTTTCAGCTCTAACACTCACCCCATTCTTGTATACTCAACACATCTCAGCTTATTTACTGATGGAATGTGGTGAGCGTTAGGGTTGACAACCCCAAGGTACAGCCCGCGCCTGATTTGTGAAGATTCAGGAGAGGTGAAACCATAATGATTTTTCCTGTTGCTGTCTACAGCATCGGGGTGCATTGTTAGGGTTGGGAACACTAATACCACATTTCCCTACTTCTGTTGTTTTAATCCCAACTGGTGCATTAACAAAGTTTCTTGCAATGAATATTACATATAGTCATTGCATGTTTGATGATGTGACTGTTTGATGAATAATTGTAACTGTCAAAGTAATTCTTGATTGTTAATTATAATGTGCCCCTGCAACTATCAATACTACAGGTACAGAAAATATCTGATGTATTCATCCTGTTCTGAACTGTACTTGATTGCCTTTCCTTAGCCCTGGTGATGCCTGTAAAATGCCTTCTGATCCAGTGCAAAAACAAAGACGTATATTTTGTTTCATTTTGGTGAAATATATCTGCCTACCTTGTTTTATTTGTCTGCTCCTCTGAGCTTTTCAGTGTAGTCATGTCTTGTAACCAATTGTTACTGTCTGCCATTTTGCATATGTTTTTTATGACTATATTGTTTGTTTTGGTCCTGTGTCCTCTGTAACCTCTGCCTTGAGGTCACACCTGGAAATGAGATGAGCTCAGTAGGCCTCTCCCAGTCAACAATTTACAAATATATGTAATTTAAGATTTAAAAGACCACATAATATAGGAATACACTTTAACGCAATTAAGTTGTCTTTCCGTTATGCACCATAGGCAGGGAACTACAGGCCTGTCAGCCTGACATCGGTGGTGGGCAAGGTGATGGAGGGCATTGTCAAGGAGAGGCTAGGGGGGGACCTGGATAAGTCAGGGTGCCTGGATGATAGACAGCATGGATTCATCTGGGGGAAATCATGTCAGACAAACCTGATGGAGTTCTATGACTGGGTGATGAGTGCCTTGGACCTGGGTAGACCAGTGGACGTCCTCTTTCTAGACTTCAGCAAGGCATTTGACTCTGTTCCTCATGTGGGCCTGTTGGATAAGCTGGAAGAAATGGGGGTGGGGAACCAGACAATCAGATGGATAGGCAATTGGCTCCAGGACTGGACCCAGAGGGTCGTAGTTGGCGGGATATTCTCATCCCCAAGGAGGGTCATTAGTGGGGTCCCACAGGGATCAGTCCTTGGGCCCCTTCTGTTCAATGCCTATGTCTCTGACATAAGGACAGGAATCAGGAGTGAGATGAGTCTCTTTGCGGATGACTCGAAACTGGGGGTGGTGGTGGATAGGGAGAAGGGGAGGGTGGCCCTACAGGGGGACCTGGAGGCTCTGGAAAGATGGTCTAGAAAGTGGAAGCTGAGGTTCAATGTAGGAAATGCAAGGTACTACACCTGGGGCCAGAAACCCGGGCCAAGTGTACACCCTGGGGGAGAAATGCTACAAGTCTCGATGGCTGAGAGGGACCTGGGGGTGGTGGTGGATGTCAAGATGAACAACTCTGAGACTTCTAGGAGGGCAGCAGCCAAGGCCAACAGGATGCTGGGATGCATCGCTAGGGGGATCACCTCCAGAAGGAAGGAAGTTATACTCCCTCTGTATAAATGCTTGGTGAGGCCACACCTTGAGTACTGCGTGCAGTTTTGGAGGCCACACTTAAAGAGGGACATTAACCTCCTGGAGAGGGTCCAGAGGAGGGCAACCAAAATGATTTGGGGCTTGGGGGACAGGACCTATGAGGAGAAGCTCGAAGAGCTAAATATGTACACATTGGAGGAGAGAAGGGACTGGGGGGACATGATAGAGGTCTTCAGGTACATGAAGAGGGTAAATAGGGGAGGAACAGTCAGGGTGCTTCGAAGGAAGAAGGAGGGGGGCCACTAGAGGGCGTGGGTGGAAGCTGGAGGGGGGAAGATTCAGGGGAGAAAGGAGGAGGTGCTACTTCACTGAGAGGGTGGTGGAGCCATGGAATGTGCTGCCTAGGGGGCTGGTGGAGGCAGAGACAGTGGAGGGGTTCAAGAGGGGGTGGGACAGGTACAGGGGAAGGGTTCTGGAAGCAAAATACAATGCAGCAAGAATATCCAGAACTGGGAAGGGAGAAGCCAGAGAAGGCGAGGGGTGCAGCAAGGTCAGCACCCAGGGTGGGGGCTGACCAAATGAGCAGACACGAAAGACCATTAGGCCTATTCTGCTGGCATTTTAGTATGTTAGTATATGACTTCCTCTTGTATTGATATCCTGTATTTATTGATGCAGTGAGTTCTTAAGAAGAAGTTACTTTTAATTTACAAATCCAATCATAAAATTGGTCTCAACTCTTACAGGTCACAACAAAGTTAAGAAGTCCAGTTTTGCATTTTCTGCACCATAAAAATAATATCCTGTTTTTTTTCTTTTTTTTCCCCCATATTTTGTTTATTCTCCTTGGGACCACGGCAAAGGAGGGCTCCCTTCTGCTGGCTGCCACCACCCACTTCCACTGTCTAATGCCTCCCCAGGAGTACCATTAGTGAGGGCACCCCCACGATTTGGTGGGGTGAGGAGAGGGAGGTCCCACCTCACCCCCGATGCTCATAATCCAGTTCCCTGCTCTGGACTGCCCCAGTGACCTGACTGGTGGAGGTGTGGCCAGCGGGCCTCTTATGCCCTTTCTATGGCCATCCCTTTTTACTCCAGATTTCTCCCTTAGATCCCCAGGGCCTCAGTAACTCAATCACGCATGCACATGGAAGTGCGCATGCACGCTGGAACTGGCAGCCCCGCTCCACCCACCCTGGCCTAGCGCCTGGGCCCCCATCTGCATGGAACTGCCACTGAGCCTCAACATAGTGGCAGCCAAATGCCAGGAAGGCCAACCTTCCCAATTCAGAAAGGGAGACCTTGCTCAATGCAGATATTATTGCCCATTTGATTATCATATCTGTGTAGCATAGTACAACATAATTTATGTGTACCACACAGTTTACAGTATCAACATTTCACATATTAATAATTTTACACTCTATCTCTCTGAATCACATAACCTGTCATACATAGACACATAGCAACTGATGGCAGATAATGACTGCTGGGACCATCTAGTCTGCCCATTTTTAATTATGATCACTTTTGCTGAAGACCTTACTTGATCTACAGCACTGTCTCTTCCATCCCTTCCTTCCTGCTAGGATTCCTTTGTGTCTATCCCAGGCATTTCTGAAACCCACCACTGGTTTCACCCCCACTGACTCCCATGTAAGGCTGTCCCAGAAATCCACCACCCTTTCTGTGAAGAAGTACTTCCTCACATCTCTCCTGAATCTACCTCCTTTCAGCTTCATATTATGACCCCTTGTTCTACAGCACCTTTTTCTCTGAAACATATCTCTCTCCTGTACCTTATTAATCCATGTGAGGTATTTAAAAGTTCCATCATACCCCCATCCTCCCTCCTCTCCTCCAGGGTGTACATATTGAACTCTTTTAGTCTCTCCTCATAGGGCTTCTGATGCAGACGCTGCACCATTTTGACAGCACTCAGCTCTCTTCTTGTCACTTTCTCCTTTTTTCAATTGTTCCCCCTTCCTCACCTTTCTTCTTTGACTGCTCCTTCCCCCCTTCCTCCTTTGCTAACACCATATTTCCTTGAATAACTTGCATTCTGGTGGGACTCTCTCCCCTTGGGATCTCCCTACACTCTATCTAAGCCTGTGGTGTCCCACTTTCTGCCTCTCCTATTTCTTCCATCATCCTACTCGGCTACTTTAAATGTCCATTGAAGTAACATTTAAACCATCCACTGAGGACTATGGATCTCTCCTGGATGGATACAGACCATTACCTCGGTATAGGTTCTTATCCATCCAGGTTGGCCCACAGTCCCCAATGTAGCCATACCTTCCCTCTCTGCACCATTCCTTCTACCATTGCTTGAAGGCCATGGTGCAGAACTCACCCTCCTTCCCCGTATAGTACAAGACACACTCGCTGCTCACATTTTAAACACATGGGAAACACAAGATCAACCAGATAAATGATCTAACTTTACTAAAAATGAAATTTACACACGGAGTTGATTATGGCAAGTCATCTTTACATTTAAGCCCATGAAATGTCCTTATCAAGTTATGCATTAGCAGCCATAGTAGCTCTGACCAGAGTTTGTTCTAAAGAGTGGGCTGTTTCTGGAATACTTTGCCAACTAGTTTAACTAAGGAATTGTCATTTACACAATCTGTACCTACCTTACGGCACTACCTACAGACCTTAAAACAATTTGCTTTAATTGATACTTATGTTTCATGTTATTTGTCATCAAATTTGTAATGTATGTGCTTGATGATGGTCGCTTATGAAAACAAGCATTATTGTCCATCGGCCTTCATGTATTATTAAATGAAATGAAATGAATAACTACTGGAATGCATTATTTAATGGCAGGGAAACAATACTTCCCTAATTTTGATCTGTTTACTTTTTGACTGCCGCTTGCAGCACATTGTGTCCAAAAGCTGCATCAGTGGAACTGTGAATATTATCCTGTAATGCATTATAAATTTATGCTAAGAAGACCACATCATTCTTAGCACAACTTGGACACCACCCCAACTCTTTCTGCCAAGGATGCTGCCAAAGTTTTGGTCAAATGTTCTTTCAGAAATACTGGTGGTTTCACTTAGGCTATTATTGTAAGGCATGCTCTAGCCCAGCTAACCAAGATTGCCTTGGCAGCCTTTTGATCTCTTTTTGCTGAATCATACAAAACAAAAAGGCTACCTGACTTGCAAAAGGAGTGAGTTCGCACAAAGTAGGTTTTGACCACTATGTGAACATTTAACTTATGTAGTTGTTTCTGCTTCTTCTGACTCAGATTTGGACAAAAAAATGTGAGGTCTGCCTCTTAATAAAAAATGACAACTTGTAGGAACCTTCAAAAGAAAGGAAGAAACAGTATGAAGGATTACATTTTCCTGATGGAAGATGACAGGGCTCTTTACAGGAAAGAGTTGAAAGTTCACTGATTCTCACAGAACACATGGCTATTAAAAAGCAAGTCTTGATAGAAATCAGGGGACGGATTTTCAAAGCCCTGATGCAAGCTGCGATAATGGCAGCTTGCGCCGAGTGCAGGTGTGTCCAGGACCCTGCACCCGATTTTCCATTCCACAGGGTCCCGGTACCTAAGTTCCTGAGCTTGCAGCACATGTGGCAGTGTGTCAAATGGATGGCGCACCCACCCAGAATGCCACAACAGCTGCTGTGTGTCTACAGCACCCACAGACAGGGGCAAGGTGCTAGCTAGAGCCCTCCACACCACCTGCCACCAGAACTCTCACTCCCAAACACACCAGGACCCTGGTGGAGTGAGCCCCTCACTAGCACATAGTGCCCACCTTCCTACCCCACCCCTCTCAGGATTCAACTGGCACAGCTCCTTTTACGTTAATATGGCTCGTTAATTAAATGAACTGTCAGATGGTGTACTGTATACAGTACATGCCTGACAGTTCATTCAGTGGCTGGCCGTGGTGGTGCAGAGGGCTGTGCCAGTCGCCCAATCTTGCTGTGGATTGGGGTGCGGCCAGCACTATGTGCCGGTGAGGGGGCACTAAAGCATCAGGGAGGCTTTAACATTAACAGTCAGGGTGGGAAGGGGGGACCACTAGTCCATCAGGGATCACCCTTTGGGGATGGATCAGGGCAGGCCACACAGTGGCACATACCGGATGACCCTCCCCAGAGATGTCTAATTACCATTAAACCAGCCCTTTGCTGGTCTAGCAGTATGTGGCACTTAGTCCCTGGGGAGGTCTTTGAAAATCAGAATTTGAGGGCTGTGGCAGTCTGGGTCTGCTGCAAGCCCCCAGTGCCATGCCGTAGCCTCTTTTGTGGTGCAAGGTGGGTGCTAGCACACTTTGGCGCAGGCAGCCTGCTGGATGATGCAGGCTGCCTTTGAAAATAGCACTTGACGCAGTCCTTGGTGCAAGGTGCCTCTTGCGTTATACTTGTTTGACCAAACACCTTGTGTCATACTATGGCCTTTGAAAATCCAGCCCCAGTTCTTTGGAGGCCTGTGCTAGTGGTTCAGAAAAAGCTTGCAAAGTGCATTGAGAATAAATTGAGGTCCCATGGAGCTACTAGACATCTTTAGATCATATGGAATCTGTTGATCACTCTGAAGAATCTACTTACATCAAAGTGAGACCCCCAAGAGGTTTCCTTCAGAGCTTCCTCATACTGCACCGAAAGTGAATATAACTAACAGGGTACTGACTGATAATCCTCCGTCTCCTCCTGCTTGAAGGAATTCTATAGCATGTGCAAATCCTTTCCCAGTCACAGCCTTGATATGTGATCCCACTCCTTTAAGATTATGCAAACTGTGTCATAGGCTATAGAAGCAGACTGTTTTCCAGAAGACATGAGAGTGTCTACCACTTTTTCAGAATATCCTAACTTAAAGAATATCCTCTGTTTAAGAGTAAAGAAGCCCACTGAAGCTGCACTAGATCTGGGTGTAACACAATCAAAAAACAACACAGACTGGAGTCACACTCTGGATGGATCGGTGCTGCTGCATAATGTGCAGCTCTGCAAACAAACACAATGGCAGAGCACTTGGAAAAAAAAACTAAACACAAAGTTGCTGAGAAACAAATCTATTCGGCTATCAGGTACAAAAATAGCCTTGAAGAATGGGTGCAAACCTCCAATTTTTTCATGAATATTTGCACTTCTGTGTATCCCTACCCTGAGTCACATCCACTGCTCTATAGTTCATATGATTTCTCAACACTAGGGATTTGAAATACTGTACTGTAAATGTTCCTTTAAGGGCACTGCAGAGAACTGTAGCATATAGTCTTGCAAAATGATCTACAATACCCATGCACCTGATGTCTGAGTTCATATGTTGTGAAACCTCCTGATATGACCCCCCCACCCCCACACACACACACACAGAGTTAAGAGAGGGATAGGCCCACAAAAATTTCAGGTGGAGTAATTGCATTTGCAGTTGGGCTTTCTGAAATTCTGCAAGGAGGAATCTTCAGCCTTGTGGAGACTTAAATGTTGAGAAGGTGCCTCTGCTTTGCTGGTTTCCCTATTCATGAAAGGAATGAAAATTGCCACAAAAGGATTGATTATGATGAACCTCCTGTTTCCTTAGTTGGCGTTGAATGGTTGCTGCAGCTTTGAAACTGATAGCAAACCATTCTTGTGCTTCACAGCCTTCAAAATATCATCTAATTTGGGGCCAAAACATAAATTGCCATAAAAAAGAAAGCTGAACAAGTAGCTCTCAGAAGTCTGACCTGCTGACCATTGCCCTAGTCATATTGCTCTCATCACCACCACTGTGGCTCCGAACTCCTTGCAAACAACTATGACAAGTTAACTAGGGATTGCTTTAGAAACAACACAGCCACATGAAGTAAAAGTACTGAGACTGAATGAGGAAGTCTTCTGGCAAACTGTTTGATAAGGAAATTGTCCATTCACAAAGAACATGTGCGCCTAAGATGGAAACTGGAAAGGCCCTTCCTGCCAACCTGGAGACAGAAACTCATGCCTGCAAGCTACAGCCAGTCATTTGTCATAAACATCAGCTAGGAAAGCCTCTCTGTCTACTGGGATCACTGTATGCTTGACCACTGTAGAGAACACTGCATCCATTACTGAAGGGCTCTCCCATTTCTTTTTTTTTCTTTTTTTGTATTATCTGTTTATTGAATTTTAGCAAAATATGAACAACAATCAGACAGCACAATGGACTTAAACAGGTTAAGACCATCAAGGCCTAAATGAATAATACATACTAACATAGTAGTTGATGGCAGATAAGGATTACTAGGCCCACCTAGTCTGCCTGTATTCCTTGCCTACATCAGCTTCCACTGACCCTACTTGGTCATTGGTTTTTGCCTCTCTTCCCCACATCTAGGGTTTCCTTATGTCTATCCCATGCATGTTTGAATCCCCCCCCAATGTGTTAGCACCCACCACTACCTGGGGTAGGCTATTCCAAGCATCCACCACCTTCTCTGTGAAGAAAAACTTCCTCACATTTCTCCTTGTTCTGCCCCCCTCAATCTCATATCATGCCACCACATCCTTGTACAACACTTTTACTTGAAGATGTCACCCCCCTACACTTTGTTCAACCTTTAAGATACTTGAAGGTCTCTATCATATTCCCCCATTCCCTACTCTCTTTTAATCTGTCCTCATATGTTTTCTGATGTTAGCCCTGCACCAAGCTCCATAGCTTGTTCACCAGCCTTCTGTGGGTTACGGTGTCAAAGGCCTTACTGAAATTGAGGTAGGCCATATCCACTGCTCCTCCCTGATCCACCTCCTTCATAACCCAGTCAAAAAAGTCAGTCAGATTTGTTTGACATGACGTTCCTGCAGTGAAACCATGCTGCCTTGGATCCTGTGCTCCCATAGTTTCTAAGTGTTCCACAATCCTTTCCTTAAACAGTGTCTCCATAATTTTATCCACTACTGAGATGAGGCTGGCCGACCTATAGTTTCCTGCCTCCTCCCTGCTACCACTCTTGTGGAGAGGGACTGTATTTGCCCCAATCCAGTCCTGTGGAACCACCTCGGTATCAAGCGACTCACTAAACAGGGCCACCAGCGGTAATCCTTTAATATCCTGGGGTGGATATCATCTGGCCCCATCAATTTGTCTACCCTCAGTTTTGTGAGTTCCTCCAGGACCCTCTCTGCTGTAAAAAGACTGTTGTTTACCTCTCTCCCCCCCACTGTTTCTGCTGCCTAGCTGTGGTCCTTGTCCCTCCCCACTGTGAATACCAAACAGAAGTATTCATTTAGTATTGATGCTTTTTCTAGGTCACCCTATATGCACACACCTTCCTCCCCTTTGAGCATTACAATCCCTCCCTTGGCCTTCCTTCTATGACTTACATATCTATAAAATGTCTTGTCTCTTTACTGTCTGTACTAATCTCTCCTCCCTTTGCACCTTCACACTCTTAACTGCTTTTCCTGCCTTCCTCTGTACCTCTAGGTACACCGCCCTATCCTCATCCTTCTGAGTCTCCTTGTATTTGCTGAAAGCCTCTTTTTGTCCCTCACCTTCTCTGCCACCTCTTTTGTGAATCATAGTGGTTTGTTCCTTGTTTTTTCCTTGTTACTCAGCCTAATGTACTGATTTGTCACCTCCGCTATGACTTCTTTTAAGTGTGCCCACTGCTCCTCAACCCCTCCTTCAGGATCCCTTCCTGCCAGGGCTTCTTTGATCCCCCTCCCCATCCTAGCAAAGTCTGCCCTCCTGAAATCCAGGACCCTTGTCATTGTGTGGTTCTCCTGCAACACTGTATTGATGCTGAATCACACTGTATGGTGGTCACTTGACTCTAGGTGCCCATCCACCTTGACTTCCTTTATCCTATCTCCATTAGTCAGCACAAGATCTAAAATCGCCTTGCCCCTGGTTGGCTCCTGAACCAACTGCCTGAGGCCTGCCCTCTACAAGGATTCTATGATGTCTTGGCTCCTAACTGAGGCAGCTGCCGAGATGGTCCAGTTCACGTCTGGCATGTTAAAATCGCCCAGCAGCAGTACCTCCTCTTTTGCTCCCATCCCATGTATTTCCTCCACTATTGCCCTATCTACCTCCTCCCTCTGTGACGGAGGCCTGTAAATCATACCTGTGCAAATTGTTGTGCCATTTCCTGGCTCAAGTGTGACCCACAGTGCCTTGGCCTCCCCCTGTGCACCCTGCACTGCCATTGCTTTAATACCTTCTCTGATGTAGAGGGCCCCCCCCTTTTTACCCTCCCACTTCCTCCTGTGTAGAGTGTACCCTGGTACATTTACCTCCCACTCATGATTTCCAGTCTACAATGTCTCGATAATCAATTCTACTGTATGTCCAGGTCTACCTCTGTCATCAAGGCTGCCAGGTCTGGGATATTGTTTAACAGACTACGAGCATTTGTATACATGAATGTCCATGTCTCACAGCCTGTGCCCCTTGCATTTCTACATTTGCCTTTTTGCCTCCTCCTTCCAACCCTGTTTTTTTCTCCTGCTGCCTGTTTCCATCTGCCTTATCTCTTGTAACGAGCCCAGTCATATATGTCCATGTTTCCCAGCCTGTTCCTCTTGTATAGCTACACTTGCCTTCCTGTTCCCCTTTCCAACCCTGGTTTCATCCTTTTGCTTTTGCTGCCTCCCTTCCTCTTCCTTACCCCTTGTAATCATAGACAGGACTTAAAAAGGCATTGTACCCTCCCAAACCACCCTCATGAACAACATAAATCCAATTAACTCCATACTATTTAGGAGGTTCCAAAGTAGAGTCACACAGTATTTAATAAATTAATATATAACTAAAAAGCATATACAAAAAGACAAAATGTTACATAAAACAGAGACAGACCACCACCTATGATGGATCAATATACCACAACATAAAAAATCAAGTGAGAGTCAAGCTTAGTAGCCTTTTGTGTCATTAAGCATTTTCAAGTGAGATGCGAGGGGTGATGTGCATAATGCCACTGACATCCCTGACAGGGAAAGCCGCAGGCAGCACTGTTTGGGAACCAAGAGGAGGGAGACAGGCTCCACCACACAAGAGCAGGTCAATAGAGACCAGGGAATACATCCAGGCATAGAAAACCAAAATTCAAGGTGTCCAACTGGGATGATACCCTGCTGTAGCAGGGCTGCTTCATGCATTGGTAGGGTATCAATATATGTTCCCCAGCTATAGAGAAAACGTTCCTCTCTACTATGCAAAATGTACATTAGCTATTCCAAGGCCAAGGTTTTCAGGATCAAAGCTTACCATTGAGCCATGGTAGGCCTGTTATGCGATACCTATGTCTTCTGGATACACTGGCTGGCCATTACCAGCAGTACCCTCACCCACCTAGGGTATGACTCCCAATCTTTCTCCCCCAAATCTTCGACCCCAAAGAGGAGGGAGAGCGGCATGTCAGCTATGTGCAGGGTGAAGATATGGGATAGTTCTTGAGCAATCTGTGACCAGAATGGTCGTGGCTCTTGACATTCCCCAAAACAATGTGCCAAGTACAGTGTAGCATCGTCCACATATAGGGGAGACCAGAGAATTGACTTTATGCACTTTGGATGGTGGGCAATACAGTTGGTGCAGGAATTTAAATCATGACTCCTTGTACTTATTACAAATTAAAAGACCCACATGTAGCTTAAGTACCATGGACCAATTCTCTTCCAAAACCATCACCCCCAAATGCTGCTCCTATAACTCTTTGATCTACAGTGACACATTCAGGAAGAGCCCCTATCCTAATGTGCTATTTGTGCTATTAAGCCCCCTCAGGGACATGCAAGCATGGAACACAGCCTACAGTCACAGCCAAAGACATGGTCAGATATTTCCTGAAATTTCTGTGATATTTCTCAAGAAACCTCCTGCTCTCTGCATTTCCATAGTAGGGGCAGCATAAAGAAACTTTAGAAATTTTGTAAGCACTGGCCCGTCGGCGCAGCAGTTGGATTTCCGCATGCGACGCCAGCGACCCGGGTTCGGGAATGGACTCGGGTTGCTGGAGGGCCGGCCAGGGGGAGAGGGATAGAGCATCCCAAGGACTGCTCTCCTTCTCCGGGGGAGGGAAGGGAAGTGTCCGGAGCATAGATGACCCGTGGCGGAGACCAGGAGTCACACATCTACCGGCATAAGTACGTACAGGAGGCGGGGCGGATGTTAGGCATCATTGCATGACCCCGCCTCCCCCCAAAAAACCGGAAAAATGGACAGCTGCCAGCCGCCCTCAATGAAGCTCGCCATAGCTTCAATTAGCTCCCCAGGCCAGCCCTCCAACCTATCCCAAGTCTGCGGAATGCGGGGGAGTGCCCAGCCCGCCGCCTGGCGAAGCTACGGTATCGGAGGGCCCAGGCCGATCTGGGAGTGGAGTCAGGCCCATGATTGGGCCGAAAGTACTGGGCGGCAGGCAGCTAGGGTAGGTGGCAAAAATAATGAAAAAAAAAAAAAAAGAAATTTTGTAAAATATCTGGAAATATCTGACCATGTCAGTGGCTACTACTGTACTCCAGCAGATACAGCACAAACTCTCCCATTTCTTTATCTGCATAGCTAAGAAAGAATACTGCATGCTGCATGACGTTGGAAACTGATTTTGCCCATATCCAATTTGTGCCATTTTTCTTTTACATAATTTGTACTGTGTTTAAACTTGAGAAAGCATTAGGGAGCATTCCTTGTGGTGGACAATATTGGGTTCACCTGCAGTGTTATTGCTGACTTAGTCTCTGCTAATTGTAACCTTTTACAAGTCTTACCAGTTATTTCTTTTTTCTTATTCTCTTTATCCCTATTCTGCCCTGACTGGCCCCCCTCATACTGACCCCCCCCACCACATCACCCTGCTTCTCCTGGATTTTCCTTCCTGAGTCCCCCATGGCTTGCCCCCTATGGCAGGGGGGCTGGGAGTCCTCTAGACTCACCTGCCATGGATCAAGTTTGAGAGGAATCTAAGCCACCAGTGCAGGGCCTGGAGAGGGTCGATGCTCATCCTGCCACCAGGTTATGTTTCTGATTTTCTTGTCCTGCCCCTAAGGAGTGTGCATGCAATGATGTATAGGGTGATGTCACATGCGCTTAAGCACATGATGTATCTGACGTCTACTGCTCCTTGTCCTTTTTTGCAACTGCTGATGTCCTGTCTCCCAGCCACCACTAGGGGCTAGGCATGTAGTGGTCATCGGGCTGCCCCTTCCCTGGAGGAGGAGAGTAGTCACCTGGGTGCACCTTTGCACTTGTAATTTATTAATCAACCAAATATAGCCATTACAATAAGTACAATATCACAATAAAATAGACAAATGTAAGAATACATAAGATTACAAAAAGATAAAATATAAGAATGCACTAAGCATAACGGAAGCAGAAAAATGAGTGAAATACACGGTTTATATATTAGTATATTTTTTCCAAATTTTATAGACTACTTTAAAATAATTGGCTAGCCTGGAGAAGGCCCAATCAACTTCTGTATTCTTTAAAATTGATGTCAGTTGATCAACACTTAAACTGTCTTCAGAGACCATAAAAGGATCAAGCTAGAAACATCTTCACTTAACATACCAAGAGCAGTACCATAGAATATATATACATATATTTATAAAATGGGTAGGGAAATTGCAGCAATATCATTAGCTGACCAGCATCACATGACCGTGCGTATATCAGAGCGCGACCACACACCTGCACTTTTACCCCCCCTCCAAAACAATTTTGACATTTTATAAGATAGATAAACTACTTGGAGGTGGTCGCACCTGATACGCATGCTTGGGGTTGACGACTCAGCCATGTGGCCCGTGCGTACAACGCACACCAAGGCGTATGTATATCAGAGCACGACCACACACCTCAGAGTGGTATATCTATTACATATATGATCCTCCTTTCCTTCCTGTTGACATTTACAATTTTGCTCTTCAGTTGTTAATTTTTCAAATCTCACTTTCCATATGTTGTTATCAACTAATTCTAGTCTTGCTTTGATAAAAGCATTTCTCAAGGGGGGATCTACTAACATGTCTAAATAATGCTTACAGCCAAAATGGTAATTATCATGGGCAAACCATATGGAATATCTTGAACCGGCAATGCTCACTAGTTCTCTTTTGTTCCAATAATTGCAAATCTTTGATGTTATGTAGTTTTTGTATTTCAAACTTACGGTTACCTTCTTTTTAACATAATTATCCATACCCATTGAATCATATTTGTTTAGGCCTTGATAGATTATTTTTAACCAGTTAATATTTCCACAGCCTCTCTGAATCTATGTTTGTTGTTCACTTAGGCACTTACATGGAAGTTGATCCTGTGGGAGTCTAGTTAAGCAGAGCCAATAATGTATTGTTTTTACATCTATGTTTGCATTAATATTTGTAATACCCAAATCAAACCTCACATAGACTGCTGGGGATGACTGAGGTACCCACAGTGCTAACCTCAGAAGTTCATAAACTGGTATAACGAGCTATACCCTTTTTTTGACATCCCAGATCTCAGTACCGTATAATATCTGGGCAAAATACATAACTCTTATTACATTCAGTAGCAGCTTAATTGTTAGTCCTCTACAATTGTGATTAAATTTGCTAAGGCACCCACAGTTTTTTTTAACATTTTCCATTATTTTCTGAATATGGTTTGCCCACAAACTATTTGAGGAATAAGACAGTCCTAGGTAAATGTATCTGTACATTCTGTTTTCTGATTGCCTATATTCCATGTAATCTTGACATGCTTCTGCCCAAATATCATAATTTTTGTTTTAGAGTAGATGATTTTTTATTTTAATCTATTAGTGCAAGTATCTAAGCAATTCAATTTGTTTCTAGAGACCTTTTCTGGTTAATGAAATTAAAATCAAGTCATCTGCGTAGGCTAATGCCGGACACAGATGTTCAACTATTTTAGGAGAATCCAACTCAAGACATTCAAGCACCCTCAATAACTAATCTAGGTACTGTATAAGCAAAAGAGAGACAGGGCCAGAACGCAGCCCTGTCTTACACCTTTGTTTGTTACAAAAGAAAGGGAGAGCTGTCCTCCTGGCCCGAGTCAAATCGAGGCCCAAGTATCACTGTATAGGTTCAAAATTATTCTGATTAGTGCTGGATTTATACCACGCTATAACATTTGAGACCAGAGGATTTCTCTGAGACTAAGTCAAAGGCTGCTGAAAAATCTACTGTATATATGCAACAAAAAGTTTCTCTTTTCTCAAATGTACACATTTTTCTACTAGATGACTCAGGACAAACAATTACCAATAGTCAGATACCCTTGTCTGAAGCCTGCTTGCAATTTACATAGCCCACACATTATTTTTGTTTTATGTAAAAGGTGGGTTAGTAGAATTTTAGAGAATATTATTGATTTGAATTCCAACAGACTAATGGGTCTATACATTGTGGGGTCTGCAATGTCTCCCTTTTTATGAATCAGTATAATCTCTGTGCCCTTGTGGTGAGGGGCACAATTATCTACTGCGCATTTATTATAAAGTAGTCAGAGGCTAACACCATTCGTTTGTATTACACAGAAATACTTCTGCTGTAATCTTGTCCGGGCCTGGAGTCTTTTTCAGTTTTAAACATTTTATTGCAAAATATACATCTTTAAAATAGGTTACTAGAGGATTCAGACTCTCTTGTTCAAGTAATACAGAAAAAGATTAATATTCACAAAGTGGATCATAAAAAGTGCCTTTAAAAATGTTCAATCTATTGTGATTCAGAGATGTAAGAATCAGCTGCATTTTTAAAATTGTCGGTTCCACTGACCACAAATTGCCAGAAACTTTTCATACCCTTATGTAATATAGTCTTCAACATTTTTTAAGCTGAGCATGTTGAAAACTTGGGTTTTTTCTCTTTTAAATATCTTTCATACATTTTCCTTTCTTGAGTTAGAACCTTGGGTGCTCTATCCTCCTCCCCTTGGCCGACCTTCTGATGCCCTTTGTTTGCTCTTGAAGCCAGGTCATCAGCGCCGCAAGTGGTATTGCTACTACTGTGTCAGAGGGCTGGCCTTGTTACAAGTCTTGTCAATCAAAAACTGAGAAATCTGGTTGAAAAACAATGATTATACTGAGGGTTCCTTGTGACTCCCCAAACAAGCCCCTCAGTCAGTTGTTTAAGTATGAAAAAAATAGAACTCCTTTTCTGCACAGTGCAGCTGCCACAATAGCAAAGTATTTTATAAACAACTTGAGGATGCTATCAGTCCAAATGGTATTGCCCTGAACTGATACTAGTACAGTCCCATTCTGATTCTTAACTATGTTCTGTGACTAGGCCTTACCGGGATGTGTAAGCATGTATTCTTTAGGTCCAGTACACAAAACCAATCTCTGTTTACGTATGGGATTCTAATCGCCAAGAATATCATTCTGAATGTTTTCTTTTTATGTGCCTGTTCAACAGTTTTAAATCAAGCATGAGAAGCCATGCTCAATTTTTCTTTAGAGTTCGGTAGAACCTGGAGAAAATCATTCCCCCAACTGAGAAGCTGGTACTTTTTCTACTGAATTTAAACTGAGAAACTACTGTACTTCTATTTTGATTAGAGCCGTCTCTGCTTCTAGTACAATTTAAAAAGATGTAAATTTTGCATTTTTGGAAATTTTTCAGAAGGCAGTGTTATTCATTGTCTTATAATCTCCAGAACCCAGTTTATCCTGTTGTAATATTTTCCCATTTCTGGAGATAATAAGAGAGATGACCTCCCACTGATTATAGGTCTGTGGTGTCATAGTTACAACAGTCAGGGATTTGTCTTAGTGCATGAGAAGCTGATGCAGTCTGCTACCTTGCTTCACTCTTTCCTCTACTTCTGCTAGCACCTCAGAGCAGAGCAATCAAGCTACATTTACTGAATGCTTAAGAGACCTCTTCCTATACCTCCCCTTCTATAGCCCCTTCTATGGGGTCTGTAAAAACCTCTGTCTCTGTACTTATTTTGGGTAAGAGACTTAAATATGGATTTATTTGCATTCCCCTGATGTAAAGTTTGAAGCTTGTTGCTAGATGTCCAGAAAGAAAACATTACTCACCTTTGTAATCTTGTTTCTTCCAATGTATTCTTCCATATTCATAACTCTCTGCAGCTAGCCTGCTCAGTAGAACTGCTCAGAGAAATGCAACTATATGCTAATGATGGAATCATAATTGGCTCGTGACAATATTCAAACTGCTGCCCCCATCTGCTGCACATTCTATCAATGTCTCAGATTTCTCGGAAGCCTACAAGGCAACCCATCTCAAACCACTTAAACCTGAAAGCTGCCCAATACAGCATGACTATACTATATGCCTATAAACTAAGCCTGGTACTAATGAATATTGTATCAGTTACTATTCATAATAACCAGAATCACCTGGGGAAAAAAAAAGAGAGTTAAAAAAAACACAGGATTAAAAGGTATGTGAACCTGTGTTTGGGAATAATAACTAGAAGACCATGCAGAGGCTCTGGTTCTGGAAGAGGAGGCAGGGAGGGAGAGTTATGAATATGGAAGAATACATTGGAAGAAACAAGATTACTAAGGTAAGTATTTTTTTCTTCTAACCCCATGTATTCTTCTCATATTCATAACTCTCTGCAGACTTCAAAGCAGTACCTTTGGAGGTGGGCAGAGAACCTACTTAGGAAAGAGGCTCGGCAGGACTGCTATGCCAAACCTGGCATCATTTCTGGACTGCAAGTCCAGACTGCAATGTTTGGTAAAGGTGTGTACTGTTCTCCAGGTGGCTGCTTTACAGATCTCCACTAAAGGGATATCCCTTGAAGCTTCAATGGAAGCAGCTGTGCCTCTAGTAGAATGGGACCTGAGGCCTGTTGGGGCCTGTTTTCCAGACTTTGTGTAACAAAACTGAATGCATTGAACTATCCAGTGAGAGATTGATCTCTTGGAGGCTGGAGTGCCTCTTCCCACATCCCCATAAGTGAGAAAAAGTTGTTGTTTATCACCTCTGTGATCCTTGCCGTGGGTTAAATAGTAACTAAATACCCTTTTTACATCCAGACTATAGAGTCTGTGCTCCTCTGAACTGGCATGTTCTGTGAAGAAGACTGGCAGTGTTATGGACTGATTTAAATGGAAATCAGAAACCACCTTAGGAAGAAATCTCCTATTAGTTCGAAGCACTACTCTATCATTATGAAAGGATGAATAATCCTTTTCGACACATAATGCTTGCAATTCACTTATTCTCCTAGCAGAAGTGATTGCCACCAAAAACACAGTTTTCCAGGTGACATACTGCAGATGAGCTGATGACATTGGCTTAAAGGGAGGTTTCATCAGCTGAGCAATGCAAATGTTCAGGTCCCATACGGGGACAGGCTCTTTAACAGGAAGATGCAAGTGAATAGCCCTTTAAAGAACTTTTTGAAATTGGGATTAGATGCAAGGGAAAGATTTTTCCCCGAAGAAAAAAAAGCTGAAATTGATGCCAAGTGCATCTTTAGAGATGTATACTTCAGACCTTGTGAGAGTAACTCAGTGAGGTACTCTAGCAATACTGGGACTTCTGCTAGAGAAGGAGAAATCTGCTTGGCATCACACCAGATTGAAAACCTTTTCTATTTAGCATTATAGGTTCTCTTAGAAGAAGACTTTTTATATCCCTTTAGGATGTCCAGAACAGCTTGAGAGAGTTTTAATTTTGCAAACTCTAAGTCCTCAAGAGCCAGGCCTTGAGCCTGAGATCTCTGAGGTTCGGATACAGAATCTTCCCCTGATGGTAGATCAGGAGATTGTGCCTCTTGGGTAAGAGGATTGGTCTGGACACTGACATGGACAACAGGAAGGGGTACCATGACTGTCTGGCCTAATCTGGTGCTATAAGTATCATGGATGCAGGCTGTGACCTGAGTTTGATTAGCACTCTGAAGATGAGAGGGAAGGGAGGAAAGGCATACAGAAACCTTCCTGACCAGTCCAGGGCTAGGGCACCCAGAGGGATTGTACCCTTGACTGGTGGATGGCAACAAAAGAGGAGCAACATGTGGTTCTCGTGGGATGCAAAGAGATCCACCCCCGGGGTGCCCCATCTTCTGAACACTGAATCCAGAACTTGTCTGTTCAGAGACCATTCGTGATGTGACTGGTTGATCCTGCTTAGGGCATCCGCCAGGGTATTGTCTTTTCCTGGTACATAAATGGCCTGCAGAGAAGCTTTTAGTGAGTAGGCCAATTCCCAGATTTTCCTGGCCTCTGTGCACAGGGGATCTGACCTTGTGCCCCCTTGCTTGTTTATGTAGTAAATCGTAGTGGTGTTGTCTGTTCTGACCTGCACCACCTTGCCCTGTATGAGTTGGGAAAAACTTTTCAGGGCCAGAAACACTGCCCGGAGCCCCAGCAGATTTATGTGGAGGAAAGACTCCACACTTGACCAACTGCCATGGGTAGTGTGCTCTCCTATGTGAGCACACCATCCTAACAGGGAGGCATCTGTGGTGAGGAAGACTGAGGGATTTTCCTTCTGAAAAGGGACTCCTGCCTTAGGTTGTGGACATCTGTCCACCACTGTAGGGACTGAATCACAAATTGTGTCACAGGAATCAGTTTGGGCATTTTGTCTTTTCTTTGGCACCAGTGTGCCCTTAGATGGAACTGAATGTCCCTCATTCGAAGTCTTGCTCCCAAGACATCTCCTGTTGCTGCAGCCATATGTCCCAATAGTTGCAAGTATCTTCTTGCTAGACAGGGCTTTCCTACCTTGAATGAAGCAATCATTTGCTGAATAGACTGAACCCTTTCCTCTGAAAGGAAGGCTGTTCCCTTTAGGGTATTCATTTCTGCTCCAATAAAATGCAGGACCTGAACTGCTGTGAAAATGGACTTTTCCTGATTTAACAGGAAGCCCAGGGACTGTAACAGATTTTTTGTTGTTTCCATGTGTTCTTCCACCTGCTGAGAAGACTTTCCCATGACTAGCCAGTCACCAAGATAAGGAAAAACTGAAATTCCCAACTTTTGCAGGAATGCTACTACCACTGCCATGCATTTTGTGAATACCCTTGGTGCTGAGGTGAAACCGAAGGGCAGGGCTGAGAACTGGTAGTGACCTGAAGGGAGTCTGAATCTGAGATATTTTCTGTGAGACTCCCTTATGGATGTGAAAATATGCATCCTTTAAATCCAGGGATGCCAACCAATCTCCCTGTTGAATGACTGGCAAAATCAGAGACAGGGTTACCATTCTGAATCTTGGTTTTACAAGATACTTGTTCAGATGCCTTAGGTCTAGAATAGGCCACCACTCCCAATTTTTCTTTTGGTAAGAAAGTAGAAAGAGTAGAAACCGCTTCCCCTCTGAAGCCTTGGTACCTGCTCCACTGCTTTTATGCAGCGCAGGGTTTGAACCTCCTTTTCCAGGAGCTGTTTTTCAAGAAGAGAAACTAGTTTGAACAGCTTTGATTTTAGAGGGGGAAGAGACTCGAAACTCAGAGACAGTCCCTGACTCACTGTTTCCAAAACCCACTTGTCTGTGGTTATGGCCTGCCAGGCCTGGAAAAAGTGAGTCAGTCTGCTCCCTACTGGTATTAGGGAGGCGGCCTTGGCAAAGAAGTCAGGGAGTTTGCTTTGATGGTGCCTGAGCCTGGGTGGATTGGGAACCTCTCCTGGAACCCCTCCTGCCTCTGGCTCTGTAATACCCAGTCTGCTATGGGTATGGCTATAGCTGTGGTACAGCTATAGCTGTGGTACAGCTGGAGCCTGATAGAAGGGCCTACCATATGGGGACCTTCCTCTGCCTCCCCTTCCATAAGGCCTGTATGAGGTAGAAGGCCTTTCCTTAGAGGAATTGCTCTTATAGGTGGCTTTGTATTCATCCACCTTCTTCATATACTTTTCGGTTTGCTTACCAAAGAGGGAATGGTCTTGCACAGGAAAGTCCATAGCCTTAGACTGGGTGTCCTGTGTCAAATTTGTAGCCCTCAGCCAAGCAGACCTTCTCAGGGCTACAGTCAGAGCCATAATCCTAGCAGCATTATCGCCGGCATCTGCTGCCATCTGGAACTGGCATTTAGATGCTTCCAGTCCAAACCTGGCTGTTTCTGCTAGGTCATCAGAGATAGGGGAGGGCACTTTCTCTGACATGGCCAAAATCGACTGCCACAGTGTTTTATTTTGGTACTGTGCAGCGTAGGCCTGGTAATTAGCTTGTCTTACCCCCAGGGAGACAGCTAAATACCCTTTTCCGGACATGCTGTCCACTTTCCTTGAATCCTTGACTATACCCTGATGATCAGGGTGAGAACAAAGGAATTCAGCCCCTTTTCTGTCCAGTTGGTACTTCTTGTCAGCCTTCTTATCCACAGGCGTGGCATAGTTAGGGTTCTGCAGGATTGCAAATAAGTCCTTTTTAAAGAATTTATTGATAGGCAGAAAGATTTTCTTAGTGGGTGTTAACCCCATCATTTCCATGTACTCTACCTCCTCCTCATATTCTATGACCAGGTCAAGGGCATCTACTATTTTCCTTACAAAGGAAAAGTGTGAGGGGGGAAAAATCCTCAGGCCTGGGTGGAGAGCCAAATTCCTGCTCTGGTGAGATCTCCAGTTCAATGGGCTCACCATAATCATCCTCTGGTATCTCATAATCCCCAGTATCCAAATCCTGGGACTGGGGATCTGAGGAAGGAGTAGACTCCTGAACCCTAGGGGGAGGAGGAGGGGCTGGAGAAGGTATAAACCCCTGAATTGCCTCAATGACCTTAATGGCCTTGGCAATCTCCTCAGCAGTAGGTAGACTGTGAGGCACAGAAGAATCCCCTTTTGGTTTTTCCTGGGGTTCAATGTGCTTGTCTTCTTAGCTTTTTTGGAGGGTATCGGAGAGTCAGCAGGCCCACTCAGCCTTTTCAAAGAGGTTGATTCACCCTTATCAGGTGTGATAATGGAAGAAACTGTGGTTTCACCTACTGATTTAGAAGGTGTTGGCTCATTAGAGCCTGTAGTACCTTTGTCCAACTTTTTCTGCAACCTCTCCATTCTTTTCTCCACAGTTTTCTATGAGAATGACTTACAAATTTCATAGTCTGAGTTAAACTGCTCGGTTCCCAGGCAGACCACACAGACCACACAGCATTCATGCTTGTCTGCTCTGGCAAACACTTCCCCACATTTCACACAGTTTTTAAAACCCGGGGGACCAGTCTTTTTCTTTGTTTTTTCTGTAGGCTCCATTTTCAGGAGAAAACCCTAACCGCTAAAGATATTCTCTTTTTTTTTTTTTTTGCGGTCGGTTCAGGAACCGATCAGGCTCGCCAAAATGAACAGATAAATTTTTCAATAGGAACCGGGTTAGCGGTTCTCAGAACCGGTTCAGCGGTTCACTGGAACCGGGTTAGCAGTTACGAAGAAACCGGGTCAGTGGGTTCAACCAATATTTTAAAACAGTTTTAAATAATAAAATATATATGAAAACAAAGCAGAAAAGTTCCGCAACTAAAAGTGAACTACTCGGTTCCCCATCGGTTATACAGAACCGTGAGGAACTGAGAAATTAACACTAACACTAACTAAACTAACACAAAATTAGATGTTAGAATAAAAGTAACACTAAATGAAGGCAGCAGTAAGAAAATGTATGTATAATTTAAGAAATTATACTTCACAATACAGCCACGAATGACCTGAGGAGTCTCCTAGGCGTCTTGACTTGTGAGGCAGAGTAAGAAATCTGAGACGTTGATAGAACGTACAGCAGATGGGGGCAGCAGTTTGAATATTGTCATGAGCCACTGATGATTCCATCATTAGCATATAGTTCCATTTCTCCGAGCAGTTCTACTGAGCAGGCTAACTGCAGAGAGTTATGAATATGAGAAGAATACACAGGGTTAGAAAAGGCCAATTGTTCTTAACTATGCATACCTTCTAATAGAGATTGCATTGGCTAGGGATGAAGTTTTAGTTTAGTTTTAGCTTTTATTTCATGTAAAACTCTTTAGCCATGTGCCTATTTTAAAAGAGTTTAGAGTCAGGTACACACAACAAGAAATATACAAATATACAGTAGTGGACCCGGGTAATAATAATGTACATATAGCATTGTTTCTTTTTAAACAGTACATGACTATTTTATAGAGAGCAGTATACAAATGATACATTGTCTGATTACAGAAGCAATGTTAGTGGCTCAGAAGGTTGCATACTCACCTATGAGGCCGGAAGATCAGAAGGCTGTGGGTTCTTTCCCCACACCAGGCACTTGGGTTAAATCCCAATACTGACACTATAGTGCAGCATGAGGGGGGTGCTGCACTCCTGAGATGCCATCTTTTGGATGAGGTGTTAAACTGAGGTCCCATCTGCCTGTTCTGGTGGTAGTTCAGGTGGATGTTAAAGATCCCATGGCACTTCTCAAAAAAGAGTAGGGGAAGTTTTATTGCAAATCACAAAATACATGCTGGTACAAAAATAATCTAGAACAATCAAAACATTCAGAGAATAAGGACAAGATATGCAACTATACATCACAGTAATAAAGACAACAAGATCTCCCACTAAATAAACCATTTCAACCACACAGACACTGTAACCACCACCCATTCTCTACCCACCTCCCCACATTTGAACTGCTAAGACAGGACATTTCATTCTAAAATAAACTTTGGTACTCCCTTCCATCTCTTTTTCCATTGCTCCCAGGACAGCATTTCTTTAGTATATTGTGCTTGTGCCTGTATCTCCTTCTCAATCATATAGATCAATATCTGAGGAACAATCAACTTTTGTTATAACACAAATTTACAGCGTCCTTGCCACATTATAAATTTAATACATGTGAATATCAATCTCAGGGTACCCGCATCCATGATCTGAATATTACTCATAGTCCCAGTTATAATATTCTCATAAGTTACCCCCACCCAATTATGATTTTGCCAACGCTGACCCAATTCCTTCCACATTTCTTGTGCATATGCACAGGATATATAAAAACATGTAAGAGTCTCTATTTGCTGTATACACTGAGCTCTAGGGCACATCCTTGCTTCCATATGTTTATGTTTGGAGTTCCCCTTAACCCCCAATCTACCGTGTACACTGAGCCACACCACATCCCACATGCGAGAGGGGGTCCTTTGATTCAAAAAATAGTGTTCCAGAGCCTTGTGATCAGACGATCCTATATCCTTATACACAATCAGAGTCTGGAAAGACCCCAACTGAATAGTTTCTTACATCATTTTTCTATGCATAACAGAGACTTGCGTGAGCATCAAATTCCATTTTTTTTTATTTTTTTCTATAGCATACCACATATATGGCGGCCAGCAGCTCTGTTTTTGGGTCACTAAAGTTCCCGAAACCCACTGTTGCAGCAACGGTTCTATCCATAGGGCAGCCACCTTCTTTCAATCCGCCTCCCCTGGCTTCAGGAATGCAGAAATAGTATTAAACAAAAAAATGCTATGAAAATAACTGACAGGGTTTATCATATTCAGACCCCCCAACTGAATGCTTCTATAAAAAACTTCCCACTTAATGGGATTCAGCCTGTTGCCCCAGATAAGCTGGAATATCTGGCTCAGAATCTTAACATCTAGTATACCTGGGGGTGGAAAGATAGATCCAACATAAGTAAATAATGGAAGAAAAAATAATTTTACCAGTCACCTTTTTTTCTTGGACTGTTGCCATTTCTTCCACACCTGAACCTTCAAATCACTAATAGCTTCTCCTCCCAGTTTTGGTAAGCCATATCAATATTACCAAATTTAATTCCCAAAATTTTAATTGTCACATTTGTCATTGTAATATTTTGAATATCATTCACTACCTCAGTCCCTTCACTTAACAGATATCCACCACTTTTCTGAAAATTAACTGCCGATCCAGTTAAGTGTGAAAAACGCTGAACTACCATCAATGCTACCTCTGCAGACTGTTTATCCACCAAAAGAAGACACACATCATCCGTGTATGCTAAAGATTTTGTAGTAGTGACATTCCCCGGGAGTGTCACCACACAAATCTCCAGATTTTGTCGTTCAAGACAGGATCTAAAAAAAAATATGTAAGATAGGGCTCATAGGGCACCCTTGGTGCACCCCTCTAAAAATATGCACATTTGGATCACAGAACCCATTGATCAGTGGCGCAGATGATGCTATCTTGTACAGTCGCATAACCCATTCAATAAATGTATCTGGTATCCCATATTTCAGCAACACCATTCTTAAACAGAGATGCAAAATTTTATCGTAGACCTTTTCCTGGTCCAAATTAATCAAATAACCATGTAAAGCATTTAATTTGCCTTGGAACACCACTTCCCTCAGCAGGAGGAGAGTATCCGTAATAGACCGTCCTTTTATATTACAGGTTTGGCTTGGATCAATTACAGTAGATGCTACCAGCCCCAACCTGGAGGCCAAAATTTTCATTAAAATATTCCAGTCTGTGTTTAACAAACTCAGGGGTCTCCAATTAGACAGATGCTGCCTGTCCTCCTTTTAATGGATAAACAGCTGTATCGATTGGCCCAATTGTGGGGCCAACATTGTCTCATCCAAGATTTTATTAAACACAATCACTAATATTTCTGTCAAATCAGTCACAAGGGTTTTATAAAATTCTGTTGCAAGGCCATCAGGACCCGGAGTGGTAGTATTATTCAGGGATGAGATCGCATTCTGAATTTCTAAAGCTGTGATGGGCATAGTCATTTGAATCTTCATCTGCACCAGAATGTCTGGAACAATACAGGGCATTAATAAATTTGAAATCATGTCTTGGTTAATTGGAGTCAAAGAATACATAAGTATCATGTGATTGATCACTTCTTCAATTATGGCACTCTGTGTTGTAACTATCTCTCCATTCTGAGTTTGGATGGCTGACATAGTTCTGTTTTATACCCTAGCTTTACAATTTTCCTAAATATCTCCAGACCCAGTCTTACCCGGGGTACCAATCCGATGCTCATACAAACTGAACTTGTTTGTTCATACTGTAATCCCTTCATCTGTGCTTTGATGTGCTGTATCTGTTCCAGATATTCCCCATAACCCAAATTCACCCTGGACACAATCCTAGTGTATTGACTCCATAGGGTGAGATATTTAAAATACTTCCCAGTGTGGGTAGTGTAGGAATATGACTGGAGATCCACCTTAATATCTTTTTTTGTCTGGACCCACCATCTACTAAGGTCCTCTTCCATGCAAGCCACAGATTTTCTGGCTTGGAGGCTATCATGAAGTCTATCTATACAGAGCTGATCGGAAAGAAGTGTATTGTTCAATTTCCAGAGTCCCTTGCCCTGTCCAACACTGTTACCCACCGTAAGACGGACCTTCACCATCATATGGTCAGAGGTCTCAAACGGGACCATGAAGGCATGTTCACAATACAATGATGTTGAAGAAAAAATATAATCAATCCAGGTGGCCAGGTGTGCCTTATAAAAGGTGTAGCCTCCCGTTGGATGTCGTGTCCTATATGTGTACTGCAACTCTGTCTGGGACAATAAGCCTATCAAGGTACTGGTATCACAGTACAGTTTTTTTTGTTGCAGCACCCCTATCCTTGCTGGACATAAAGCAATTAAAATCCCCCATCCAAATCAAAAATCGTGCTGTAAAGAGAAAGGGTTTTACCTTACCTAAAAGCTCCACCCTTTCCTTCTTCATCTGCGGAGCATATAAATTAATAAGTCTCCACTGTTGGTTACTATGAGTAAAATGTATCATTAACACTCTCCCTGGACAAATATCCAGGATCCTGGTCACCATATACACATATCCCCGAAAAAGTATGCCCACCCCTCCACATCGTTCCAAAGTAATAGAATAAAAGGATGGACCCCAACACCATAATTTTCTAGCAGCCAGAATCTCAGTATTTGTATATAAGCGAACATCTTGTAAACAGGCAATGTCTATATTATGATCTTTTAATATAGAAAAGCTGACCAACCATCTTCTAACATTATTAATACTATTTAGATTAATAGAAGCAACATTAAATGCCTGACAAGATGTCATGTAAAGATAAGCATGAAAAAGAAAATAGAAAACCAGTGAACCAAACTGATAAGTCCTTTAAGTCCCAGTCTGTTTCCCCAACCTACGACTCCATCTGGGTGCAACTCCCAATTGTTTTTGCTTAGAATGGGCTGTTTGCACTTTATCAGCCAGACATTCATCTTCTGAATCCATAGAGAGCCCTTTTTGGGACGAGAATGTCGAAGAAGTCCCCCGAGTCCTCTCCAAGACCTGAGTCGAGGGCCTGGAGGACCTCATATTCATTACAGAGGGGTACTGCTCCTTGTAAACCACCTCTCCATTGTACTTTAGCCTTGGGGGTGGATTTTTTCAAAGGCCTTTTCTTTGAAACAATCACCATGGATTCTGGGGGTGGCATATCAGGGATTTCTACAGCCATATCCAGCAGTGGTGATGGTTCCACAGGAGGCTCTATACTCGGACCAGGGATATTGTCCTCCACAGGGTCAGGCATCTCCGACACTTCCATATCAGCAGACTCCAGATTAGGCTGAGTCTGAGGCTGCAACTGTGAAGTATGTGGGGGAGTATTTTCTCCACTGCAGGGTCGGGTAATACCGAACAAAGTTCTACAGCAGGTGCCACAACCAAAGCCTGTTCAGCTACCACATTTCATCTCTGAACATTTCTCTGTGTATCCATACTCCATTTTTGGGCTTGTTCTACTATTAGTTCTTGATTAGGCCAATCCTGACGGTTGTGAGTGGCCCATTCACATGTCCTATATACATGTCCCGGTTGTGCACAGAGATTACAAGTCTGTTCATTAGTACAGTTATTACTAGTATGTCCACGTTCCATACATGAGGTGCTTTTCACCCTGTCATAAGCATTACTGAGATGTAGGTGTGACCCACACCGAAAACATGTTTTAGGCTGGCCCTGATAGAAACAGTGGCCTCATTCAGATCCCAAGAAAAAGGCGCTTGGGAGATGCTTTGCACCATGTGGGCCTGTTCTCAACCATACTTTAAATTTCCATCCCCCTGTCCAAATATGTTCTTCATCCAATATAGGAGATGGTTCCCCCAGAATGTCACATTGTTGCTGTAGCCAATACTGTATATCAGACACTGCCACACTCTCATTTCAAAATAACACAGTCACAAGTTTAATAGCAGGTTTTGTTATAGGAACAGCCCAGAACGGCATCCATAATGCTGAATGATGCTCCTTCTCATAGGTGGATCAGAACCTATCCAGACCCGCAGGGGTTTTAAAACTGACATCAAAATTGATGTCTCCAGAGGCATGTATAAGAGCATAAATCTCATTTGAAAAGAACCACAGAGATTCTTTAATCATAGTCCTCCCCACATAGATCCTAGCAGGGGTGTGTGGTAAACCTCCCAAATATTGTAAACGCACAGCGTTATTCCGCTGGACCAGGACATTATGAGCAAAACCCAGGTCCCTTTGTCTAAACTGTCTTCACAGCTGAGAAGCTGGTTGGTTCTTTCTAGGGCTTGTCTTTTGCACCCCTCACTCTCCATCCTCTCACTCCATGACTCCGTTCTCTGAGTCTCTGCTTCAGTCTCCGGTATATGCACCGTCCCTTCCAGTGCCCAGGGGGTGGAACAGTTTTCGTTTCCATAACTTCTGTATCACTGACTGGATGTTTAGAAGCTATAATAGGCTTGGTCTGTATTTGAGAGTGTTGTACACACTCACAGCCACCTGGGATAGGGAGATCCATAGGGTCAGGGACCCACCCCCCTTTGTCAGTCTTTCTCCACCCCGCGTCTGTAAGAGCAGACTGTACAGACCACTGGTTAGGCAGCCCCATCATAACTACATACTCCTCGTCCTCTCTTCTGCCCTGTCTTAAGCCTAAACCATCTACAGCCTCAGTACATAGTCCCACACATTGGATCCAACACTTGTTCATCTTCTAAAACAGCATCCTGTACAATTAGGTCAATACTATCAGTCTCTGACTGAAATAAAGGAGGCGTACTCACTGATAGCACAGATGATGTTATAATAGGATTTAGTACCTGGAGTCTTTCCAGCACAGCATCAGAAGATTCTCCTTGGTCGGGTTTATCATCATTGGGCGTTGGCTGCTGAGTCATGCTGGTCTGCAATGCAGATGTGCCACACCCACTGTCAGGCTGAACAGGCCCTGTACAGACAGCCACTGAATCCTCCTGTGAGTGTTCCTTAGCAGGAATACATTTATGTGCTCCTCATCCCAGGGTGGAAAGCACAGTTAACAGGCATTGTTGCTGTTCTGTATTCAGCGCTTGTACAAAATCAATCTCCTGCTGCAAACCTGCCACCTGCAAATTTGCAAGATTCTCATCCTATAGCACTACCTCATTACCCTCTGAAGCCATGGGTTCCATCTCCACTTCCATCTCCATTCCACTTTCCTCTTGCACTGGACCTACAGGGAGTAAGGTCCTCTCCCCTGCAGGACTACCAACCAACTGATTGCAGAGCCTGTCAATCTTCAAAGCTCACTGGTGCCCCCTACCCAAGAGTAGGGGAATTTCCCCGGTGTCCTGGCCAAATTTCCCCCATTCACTAACAGCTTACTCTGGTTCAGTGTCAGCTGGCATCCATCTGTATCCCCCTTTCCCGGGATGAGGCTGAAAATAGGCAGAACTGTCTAGTCCTCCTTTCCTAGTCAAAAATTAAAAAGATGTTCAATGGTAACAACTGCATGTCTCAGGCAGCGTGAGCATGGACAGCAGCTGGGCTTTAAACAATTCAGAAGATTGGCATTCTCTTAATGTGTCTGTCAGTTCATTCCAATGTTTTGCAACATGATATCAGAGGCAGTTCTGTGACTGTATAATTTAAGTATATCAACTGCCATTTGGACCTGGCACTTAGCTGCCTCCAAACCTGCTTTGACATTAGCATAATATGAGTCTTTCCTTCACATGACAGTCTGCCGCATACAGTATAAGCACGACAGCAGACCAAAAGACATAATAGGCTGTGTAACGTAAAGATGCAAGTAATGTAGAAAAGAAATTAGCTTTTTTACCCAGTGTAACAATTTTGTCTTGAGTCTTTGTCAGAGGGTGCTGTTGAGAGGTTTGTCATTGCCTCCTCACAAGCAGCTTCCTGAATTAAACCTTCAGGAGAAAGATGGCAAATAGGTACTCTGAACCTTTGTTGGGCACCATATACCTTCTCTCACTTTTCTTGTCTAGTACATCTGCAGAGGCAGGCCATTCCAACTTTTTTGTGGTGAAGTTTTTAAGACTTGTGAACTGGGAGGCATGTGTTCTTACTATAAGTTAGGACCAGCATACCCAAAACCCTACATTCTGTCAGATCAACATCAGACTTTGTGATCTGGATTTTTAGCATGTTGGTTATACCCATAACAAAGGTGGAATATGTGAAGTAACCTCCAGCTTTCTTGGTAGAGGTCTGACATCTTCATCCCCAGTACCATCAGGAGTTAGATTCTCATCACCCATTTCCTCATAAGTACAGTTCTCCTCTCCCAGTCTGTGGACTAGGGCTTCAACAGGAGCATTTTGGTTAGTATTTTCCAAAGCCCACAAAAATTGCCACATCCATTTAAAATCCTTCAGGGTAGACAGTTCTTTACCCATGAGCTATGTTTGCTGATCTGGACTTGGGACAGGAAAGGGAAGGCAAAGGCACATTTTCAGTATGTTTTTTCTTCATGATTTCTTTTGCCTGATGGGATTTTAAGAGTGTCTGTGACCATGTCCCATTTGTTGTGCAGAAAGAGCTAAATGCAATGATTTGTTCTGTCCTCTCCATTTCTGTCTCTTGTCTGTCTGTGCAATCACATTTTCTTGTGAGACCTTGGAACTGATCACTCTGACAGTCTCACAATTCTCCTCCTCCTACTATCTCCCTGCCTTCACTTACTAGTTCTTGCTGTTTTTATCTTTTATTGCCCCTGGCTTATCTGTGATTATAGAAATATGTAGATCTTTATGTGAAACCGGGTTCTCTGGATTGAAAATATATATAGTTATTTTGTTGAAATGGTTGCAGAAAGCTATTTGGAACTCAGGGGGTTAACCTTGAAATGCAGTTTGACCTCCACAAGCTCACTTGCAGAGTTGTCAGCAGGAGATAAGTTCTGGGACACAATGTTCTATTTTGTTGCATCTGCAAGGAAAGAAACTGACAAATGTTTGGGACATTGTGTGAAAATAGGACATATATTTTATCTTAACGAGCTCAGGATTCAGAAGTGAATTGCCAGGAAAAGACATTATATCGAAAGATAGAAAGAGAGCAATCATTTGTTGAGAGAGAGAGAGACTGGAATTTAGAGATGCCCTCAGATGAAGGACTTTGTTTTGTTTGAACTGCCTGTATGAGAGCTATCCTGCACAGTTTCATTTTTTTATCCTATTGTTATTGATAATAAGAAAACACTACTTGTGAATTGTATAACTGCTACTAGTTTACCTATGCTTCCTAAATTGTGCCCAAACAACAGTGTCCTCAGCAAGCATTTCATGACAGTGTCATTTTGCATTATATGCCTCACTAGCTGGGATTTTGTGCTCTTTGCCACTAGATACCCCACTAGATGTGGGCATTGCAGCTTTTGCAGTCTCTTACTTTGAGACTGTTGCTTTGGAGATGAAGTACCACTAGTCATCCCCTTCTCCATTTTATCTTTTAGTATCAAAATCTGTTTTAAAGGGGGACACGCAACAGAATCTGAGGTGGAGCAAGGCCAAAAAAAGACTCTGTTGCTTGGTCTTCTCTTAGCTTTAGGGTAAAAAATGTTACAGTAATCACAAATGCCAGGATTGTGATCTAGACCTAAATAATCAAAACACTGGGGATGCCTGTCCAGCTCAGATATTCACCTACTGCAGGACACACAGTACTTAAAACGTGTCGGTCTCCTCCTTTTCTTAGGGTGTCTGGTCATAACCTGTATAAATCTGGAAAAGGAAATTTAGATTTGCCAGAGAAAAAATATGGCCACACCTTCATAAACCAGTTTAAATAGAAAAAAGTATTTTTTTTCTACTCTAGTTGGAACACAGCCAAAACTGCTTTGGGAACTTAAGAAAACCCCAATAGCATTTCATTGAAACTGACTGAATAGAAAGACATGAAACGATTGTAAAATATATGTATTAAACACATAGAGGGAACTGATAAAACAAATAAACTATCAAATAAAACACAATGAACAACATTTAGCCAATAATTAATAAAACTTAGCAAAGCTTCTGAGGAAACTGACTTCTGGGGGACCACTTTTTCAGTGAAGAAAAAAGATCTGCTGATGGAAGGCTGGGGGCACAAGATCAGAGCAGTGCAGAGGATGTACTTTGAAAATACTAACAATCTCCAGGGCACTACACAGAGTTGAACTATATGCAGAATGTGTGAGATCATACCTCACATTCCTGGTACAGTATTAGAAACTGAGAATTCCAAAAGACGGATTGGCTGCCTCTTTGGAATACTAACACTGAAGGGATTAAATACGTGTTGCTTTTGTGTCTGACTTGGTACGTGGTTCATGCTGCACTACACTGAGGAGTCCCAAAAGGACAAAACATATTTCTGTAGTTAGTCATTTCCAGCCTATTCTGGATCATATGTACAAGCCTCTTTGTCTGCTGTGTCGAAGCCTTGACAGCCTGCCTTGCACAAGGATTTGTGTACCCATAATGCCTTGCTCTAAGATTAAGGTTTTAGCCTATGTGTGTGATTTGGAGAGTTGCACAGAAAACAGACTGAGATGGGCATGATTGATAAGGCTCGACATGGATTTACTGCAGAGTTGCCTTGTCTAAAAAGTTTGCTCAGCTTTGTTGAGTTAATAAGCAAAACCCTGGGTAGTGGGAAATAAGTGGATGTAATATACTTGGACTTCAGTAGGATATTTAATATGGTGTGGTGACACATAAGGAACTGTTGGAAAAACTGGGTGGTATTGGAATGAGTGGCATGAGTCTAAGCTGTATCAAAAGCTGGCTATCATAAAGGACACAAAGGGTGAGGCTGAATGATTTGCAATCTGACTGGGGAGAGTAACTAGTGGAGTCCCTCACTGGTATATTGGATTGATAATATCTAATTTGTATGTATGTTAGAGATATTGGTGAAGAAATAAAGGGTTGGATTACAAAATTTGCAAATATCAAAATAAAAGATATCTATAGCAGAAACACAGAACTGGGTAGATACATGGCATTTGAATGTGGATAGGTTAGCATGTTGGAAAGAAACTTTGAAGAGTTTATATATATATATATATATATATATATATATAATGTAGTATATTTTGATATGTATAGCATGTAATCATGCATTTATTGTATTCTATTTTGTAGATCCAATTTTGTATCTGCTGCTACTGCTGATGAATATCTGGTATTTATACAAATTAATGGTCAACAAAGATCATAATAGCAGCTAATGTACAGTATCAGTAACAGATGTATACTGGTAACTGAGAGAGTGGGGAGAGATGGATGGTTGTGGGGTATGTAAAGGTAGAAGAGGGAATAATTCAATGGGGGAGAGAGGAGTTAACTACAAGAATGGGCATGTACACAGTGGTCAAAAAGAAGGCGTTTCAGGGTGAAAGAGGAGAAGGGGGGGAGGCTGGGCAAGAAATGGTGCAGTCTATTAGAGGAAGCAGCCTGCTCAGTAGTGGTTTTAACAATAGGGATGGACAAAGTAGTGGAAGTCCAAACTTTTGTCTGTAAACTGTCCTTCTCCAATCCTACAAGCAAAGTCACTCTGTCCTCTGAGGCTTGGGCCTTTCAAACTTTGGGAGCAGTGGTCTGGATTTTGAATATTATGAGCTGGGAAATATACAGTAGTTAATTAAATGATTAATTCAGTTGTGAAATCCCTTTGCAGCACAAACTACATCCCAGGGTGTTACCCCCCTTGCCGGACACAGAATACTTAGCAGTCTCACACAGTCCCCTCAATATAAATATATTAACCATGCAATAAACAATAGTAGAAGAACAATGCAAATTAAGAGTAGATATTAGGATAGTGAGAATGTGGCTTTTGGGAAAGAAGGGTTTGCTTTAAGTAGAGCAGTTGACAAGAAGCAGAATGCAGTCACCACAATTCCTGCACACCCTCATCAGTCAAACATTGTCTTTAACTACACTGTTGCTCCAGAATTATTCACCCACTATCCCTATCCCTAGGAAGCTCCATTGCAACAGCTATTGGGTACCATGATAGCAGACACTTTGTAGACCCAATGTGAGACAGACGAGGACAGAATCATGCACAGTTGCAATGTTATAGCATTAAAGCAATCACTATTTGAAAGACAGAGACATAGAAATGTCGCCAAAAAAAGACCTTTGGTCCATCCAGTCTGCCCTGTTTTACCCTATCCTGCCCAAAGACCTATTGTCTCATTGGGGTTATTGCCCTCACCTCCCCCATTGCCCTCCTGCCCTACTGCTGCCCCTAGGTAACTATTAAGCCTTTTACTCGTTCCCAGACTCTTTGAAACCATTAATGGGTCTTGCACCCACCACCTTCACTGGTATGCTGTTCCATGGGTCATCCACTCTATGTAAAATAAAACTTTCTCTTGTCCCTCCTGAATCCCAACTGCAAGCTTCCACTCATGTCTCCGTGCTCTTGATTCACCATTACTGCTGAATATTTCCTTATAATCTACAATGTTTATTCCTTTCAAGAATTTAAAGGTCTCTATCATATCATCCCTCTCCCTTTTGGTCTTTAGTGAGTACATGTTCAGAGCCTTAAGCCAGTCCTTGTAGGATCTGTCCTGCTGGCCCTACATCATTTTGGTTACCCTACCCTGCACTGTTTTTAGCCTGTTTTTGTCTTTTCTTAGGTGGGACTCCAGAACTGGGCACAGTATTCCAGATGTGGTCTCATTTGTGATGTATAGACAGGTAGTAATAACTCTTTCCTCCTGCTGTCGAACCCCCAACCAATACATCCCAACATTCTGGTTGCCTTGTAGGTCTTGTTGCTTTGACTAGATCATTGTAGGGAGTCACTTCCGATTAGTCCCAGCTCCCTTTCCTCAGAGGGAGTGTCCTTTGTAATCCCAAAGGCCCAGTGGTCTAATGCTGGTCTGCCTGGATTGTTTCCCAACAATTTAGTTCTACCTTGGGGCTTCTGACACCATATGTGCCCTATTTAGCTAGCTAACTGAAGTCATTGCAGAGTAAAGGCACTGACTAAGTACAGTTTTGCAGACACTCACAGCCTCTGAAAAGCTTCAGCTATAGTGGTCACATCTCATTGGATGCAGCTGTTATGCCACTGATTCTGGCTTCAGGATGCTGTTGTACAACAGTCACTGTAGCATGAGATGTTTGCAGGGACAAGCTGTGGGACTGGAGCCCTAGCTTTGCTGTTCTTCACCCATCCCAAGGGAGACTTCTGTCTTTACTCATTGGTAGGTACTTTTTCCTCCTCTTCTGCCACACTTGGGGACTTCTGCAATGAAGTGGCAAAGGCAAAAGGCAGTTGTTCTTACAGTAAACCTCCTTGCTTCCTTAGAAATTTGGGCTTGGTCTAGAACACACTGTCTTATGTTGCACTCATTTTTGCCTTTCAGGCCAGCAAACTGCTATCTTTGTAGTTGGAAATGTTCCCAAATCCATTCTTCCACAGATTACCACCTGCAGCAGAGCTGAGAGGAAGGCAGGCCTGCCCACCCCTACTCCTGGAGCAGAATTGGTTCAAAGTAGGAGGTGTCCAGACCAGTGGCTAGCAAGTGCAGTCACCCTTATTAAGATAGCTGTCATTTTTCCACCACCCATATTTTGCTTCTTCCCAGTCTCTCCCTGTGGCACAAAGCATGACTCCTACATGACTCAAGTGTATTCAGCAACATCTTGCAGAGGAGTCAATCTCCCTGACCCCCAACAAGAGCCGCTGCAGTGCAGGAACTCAGCACTAGACCCACCCTGTCTGGGAGCACTGGCCCATGGCAGTGCCACCCCAGCCCACATGGTCACCTGTCCCAGCTCTTGAGTCAGCACCTAAATCCAAGTTGATGGCTTAGGATTGCAACACACTAACCACTGTGCTAACAGCCATCCCCTGGAACACAACCACTTACACAGGTGGACACCTGCTTGGATTAGTCCCTGAAGGTTTGAAACATTACCCCCATGAGGGGAACTTTCACTGGGATGGACAAGCTTGGCTCTAGGCATTTTGGCCTTTCTCTTGTTGAGCTCTGAAATGGAACTGTTCTGTCTTCACAGACTGTATGTGCTAACAAGGCTCTGGCCTTCCAAGCCCTTATTGGTCTTTAGTAGCAGTCCTGGTTATACTCCCACTGCAGCAAATCTCCACATGCTCAAGCAGGAATTCTTTGTTCTTTGGCTAGCAGCAACCTTAGGTAGTGCTAAGCCCCAGCTCCCAACTGGTCAGCCCTGTCTGTGGGGGTGGACTTTCTGAAGGGTTCACAGTCCTAATTAACTGTCTATGTGCAGACAGACTGCAGTGTTTTTACTTTCAGACATCTACTCTGGGCTTCATTGCCTATACTGTTTGGTTTTTCACACCTTGATTGTCAATCTGGATCACCCCTAAAATCATCTCCCTCAGTTAAGGGAGCCAGGTGGTACCCATCTTGGCCTTGGGCATATTTATTTAACTTTCATCACAGAGGCAGCCCAGGCTGTGTGTCATTAAATGGATGTGGTACCAAAAAAAAACAGCTCCTGTTTCTTATCATGGGCAGCAAGCCTGATTGTTGCTGTCCTGCTGTGCAATCATGGCCCCTTTAGATTCTTTGCCCCGACCAAGGTGCCTCCTCCTGGAAGCAGCTTGGCAGGGCTCAAACAGCTGCTGACTACCTCTCTGCTACTACTGCCTGACACAACTCTCCTCAAGATTGTTCACCCCTGATAAGGGTGCCTCCTCCTAGAAGTGGCTTGGCAGGGCTTGAACAGCCACTGGCCACCTCTCTGCTACTGTTGCCTATCCCAACTATCTGCAAGATCCATTGCCAATGACCAGGGCACCTCCTCCTGGAAGTGGCTCAGTGGGGCTTGAACAGTTGCCGGACACCTCTCTGCTACTGCTGCCCGGACCAACTCTCTACAAGATTCTTTGCCCCTGACCAGGGTGCCTCCTCTTGGAAGTGGCTTGGTAATGCTCAAACAGCCACCAGCTGCCTGTCTGCTACTGCTGCCTGGCCTGACTCTCTGCAAGATTCTTCACCCCTAATCAGGGCACCTCCTCCTGGAAGTGGCTCAGCGGGACTTGAACTGCCACTGGCTGCCTCTCTGCTACTGCTGCCTGGCCAACTCTCTGCAATGTACAGTATACTACTGCTTCGGATTGAATTTCTGGTGCCTACTTTGGCTTGTTGCCGATTGGTTGCTCCTCCTGGAGGGTGCACACCATTGGCTGCTCCCCTTTCAGCTTTGGACTTTGATTCTACAATTTTAATTAAGCTGAAAGTTGTACTGGAACTTTTTTTTATTAATTACTACTGCTAGACTGTTAGTTTTAAGTGTACAGCTCCTTTGCAAAAATGTTTTAATTTTAGGAACAGTAACTGCTTCTCTGAAACCCCTTTTTCTACTATGCTAAATCCCTCTCAAACTTCTTTTCTCACTTGAACTTAAAATCCTTTGTGAAACCTTTTTATCTACTGCACTATGTAATCCTTTTCTCTACCTCTCCTCCCCTCCCTACTCTGGCCACATGGCTTTTGTTTATCCCTCCTCCACTGCTCTGTGTGCTCTGCCTGCTCCCCATTGTTAAGTGAACCCACCCTCCATTTAGCTCTGTATGCTCATCACTGGCTAAGTGAACTCATCCCCCAATTAGCCTTGTGCCAGCGACTTGAGTGGCCACTATAACCTCCCCTTTTTTCCTCACTCTTCCCCTTTAGATTCTTCACCCGACCAGGGTCCCTCCTCCAGGAAGCAGCTTGACTGGTCTCAAACAGCTGTTGGCTGCCTCTCTGCTACTGCTGCCCAGCCTGACTCTCTTTCCCACTGGTGCTTCACGCTGGCTCCCCACCTTTCCCCCACCCATCCGCTCTATCTGGGCAATTACTATTATAGATAGTACTCATGTGAGTGAATTGGGTGTGAAATTGCTAAATGTCCAAACCCTCATTGGCTCCTTATACTGTGTCTCCACCAGTGGCATAATAGTTGGAATGCCACTCTTCACTCCCAGCCTATTACTATTCAGTGACTGCAACTGTGCTGAGTTGAACTGTTAATCTTAGTAATTATTTAGGCATTGTACTTCCACACCCCTTGCCATCACCTGCCACTTCTAGCTTTTGTCCTTCCCCTGCCTGCTACTGTTAGCTTGCCCCTCCCTGTGTCAATGTATCTCCAGTGTGTCACACACTAATTTATTGCCTACAAAAATGGCTAGGGCTTATGCAATTTACTTAACCGTGATACTCATTGTCCTCCCACTTGTGGGCCAGCAACTCAACTTCCTCATGCAAAATGTCCTTGGGCCAAGTACAACTCTTCCCTCAACCTGTGTGTCGCAGTCTGGAATGCTACCCTACACATATTGTAGAATACCACTCACACCCTTGCCAGCCCACAATAACTTGTAGCTGGTCAGTAGTAGTGCCATTGTTCTGGCTCAGCTGCTTACTCTTCCCAATAGAGGATGACACTACCCCCCCAACTTCTAATTTAATAACGCAAGGGGCAAGTCTAAATTACTCCTCCTCATCGCTGCTAGAAATATCATACTCCTGCTCCTCCTACTCTCTGGGGATGTGCATCCTAACCCTGGGCCATCTCCTACAAGGTTGCAGGCAGGAAAAATGGACTGTGGCTTAAAAATTGCAGCAATGAACATAGGTAGCCTGCTTCCAAAATGACCTCAGTTACAGGCATGGCCATACTTGCACTGCCCTGACATCATCTGTCTCACTGAGACATGGCTAACTGCCAAAATATATTGACCCCATGAATCTGCCACCTACTTGTCTCTGTCTAAGGTTTACAAGAATGCTACTAACTACCTCACTGTTTTCTAAAGTTTAAGCCTGGACTGCTCTGTCGGTACTGTGACTGTAAATACTGCCTGTTCATGTTTCGTGTATGTTCTGTATTTGTTTACCCTCCACCCCCTGTAACCGACGTGGAGCCTTTGCAAAAGAGTCTGTGACTCAAAGGTTTGTAATTCTGATTGTACTCAATAAACAAATAAACAATGTGATAGCACTACAAGGGTATTGATCCTTTAGACTAGATAGAACAGGGAAAAGGGGTGGAGGGTGCCTCATTCATGTTAAGGAATCTATCCAGGGAAGTGTTCTGCCCATGACAGGTGCCACTAGGGATTTTGAGCTGCTTGCAGTGAAACTCCTAATAGGAAGTCATAACAAGTCCCTCACCACTGCCTCGGTCTATCTGCCTCCTGGAAAGGCAAAACTAGGACTTGGTTTAGTTTTAGAGACAATCTCAAAAATTAAAAGGAATCATGAAGTTATTATCACCGGTGACTTCAACATTAATTGGCTCAGCAAGGACTCCGATCCCTTTAAGGACCAGGTTGCTAGTGAGTACCTCACACAGATGGTAACTGAACACACAAGAATGAACTCTAAGAGTGGCAATAGGACTCTCATTAATTGGATCCTGGCCAGCTGTCCTTCCAGGATCACTAATGTTACAGTGCTCTCAGACTCACTGAGTGACCATTCTCTGGTGATTTGTAGAAGGTCAAACAAATTTATAAAAAAGCCACCATATACCTTTGAAAGTAGAGTTAAGAGAGGGCAACTACATGCATTTAAAGCAGCCCACTCTCAGGCTGATTTGTCCACTATCGACAAGCTACAGGATATTGACCTAGCTATGAAACATTTCATGGATAAGTTTAATGATGATATCTGCAACATCTTCACCCCTGTGAGGAAAAGAAAAATCAGAGGATCCACAAATCAGTGGATTACCCAGGACCTCCTAGAGCTGATGAGGGATAGGGATAACTTGTGGAGCAAGGCGAGGAACTCGGGCAATCATGTTGACCTTCAGAATTACAGGGCAGCTAGAAATAGGTGCATGAACCATACCAGGCTTGCCAAAGCAAAATACTATAAAGAACAGATGGACAGTAATTGGGGAAATGGGAAGAGGTTCTGGGAGAAAATAAAAGATCTGCTTGGGAAAGAAGATAGGAAACATCCAACATTGCTTAACATTAATGGTACCCCCATCATAGATCCTCACACTATCGCAGAATCCTTTAACTGCATTCACAGATCTCAGCTCTGTTCTCCCCCCTGGTTATCTTAATTCCTCTGAACCACCCCTGAAAACCTTGAGAGCTGACTCTAACCATCCAAATTTCTATTTCAAGCGTGTTACTGCCAAGGAGGCTAGGACATACGTGCAAAAGGTACTAGGAAAAACAAGACTTGGGAGTGATAAAATGGACATGAAGCTTGTGGCAGTTGCACTTGACAAAGTTATTATCCCAATCACCAAATTTTTCAATAAATCACTTGTCTTGGCAAAATTCCCATCTGTCTGGAAGCAAGCACTGGTAACCCCTGTGCTCAAAAGCGGGGATAGGTCAAACACCTCCAACTACCAGCCTATTTCAATTCTTTCCCCTCTATCAAAATTGCTTGAAAGAGTAGTAGCTGATCAGATCACGGAGTGCCTAGTGAAATATGATCTACAATGTCCCCAGCAACATGGCTTCTGGAAGAGCCATAGCACAGCTACTGCCTTAGTTGAATTTACTGACTATGTCCACAAGGCAATGGATGGTAGCAAGTTAGTGGGATCCATATTTATAGATCTCAATAAGGCCTTTGACACCATCAACCATCCTATCCTGCTTGAGCAGCTACTTTCCTTGGGGTTGGTCATTGAAACCGCCCACTGGTTCCAGGACTACCTAACTCACAGGTCCCAGAGCATTATAATAGGTAAAACTACATCCACCGCTAGGGAAGTCACACTTGGGGTCCCACAAGGATCCATCTTGGGCCCTCTTCTTTTCAGTTTATTCTTGAATTAACCTGCCGGTGGCTTGGAGGAGCAAAATAATTCTGTATGCGGATGACGCAGTCATTCTTAGTAGTAGCTCCCGACTAGATCAACTACAAAATGATTTACAGACCACCTTCTATGACCTGGAGGATTGGTTCAGCTTGCAGAAACTGCTACTCAACTATAAGACAAAAACAATGCTGATATCAAGACACCAGCATAAGAAACTGAACCCACTGCTTTCCATTGTCAACAATAAGGCAGCCCCCTCCTGAACAAGTACACTTATTCTAGTACCTTGGGGGTTATGATCGATGATACCATCTCCTTCACTCAGCATATTGACCAGGTGGTAGTAGCACTCAGCACCAAATTATGTGTCCTGTACAGACACAAACAATATCTTACACCCTCTGCTCTCTGACTATCTGTCTCTAGCTCAGTTCTGTCAATAATTGATTACGGCCTGGTCGTTTATGGTGCAGCCTCTGACATCACTCTTAAATGAGTAGTGATAGCACTTAACAAGGCCTGCCAACCCACCCTTGGAGCTGACAACCTAACACACTCATGTACGCTTTATGACATGCCTCTTCGGCAAAAAAAGACTCTTAGGACAAACTCGTTCCTGCATTAAGGACATTCTGCATGCAAATCAATCTAGCTACCTGACAAGGGGCATGGCACGGTGTCCTCCGAATGTCCCCTTTAGAAGAACCACTCTAGGACAACGGTCCTTCGTGTACAGGGCTCCACTCTGGTTAAATGAGGTCCCTGCACAGATACTGAACATTGGCAACCTCCCTACCTTCAAAGCAGAATTGAAACAACACCTAACCATAACTGGATCATGTGCTTGTAGGACAGCGACTGGATCTCCTGCTCCTGCTACAACCTGCACTTCTCCTCACTCTCTCTTGATTATGACTTCTTATGTGGTTGAATGCCACTACCTTATCTGGTTTCTCAATTTCTGCCCAGATGATAATTGCACTTAAAACCACTGGCAGCTCCACACTCTGGCCTCTGCCTCTCCTTCGTCCCCTTACTACCTCTCCCTCCCTCACTGATTACCCTCACCTCTGACACTCCTTCTTTCCTGGTCTCCTCCTCTAGGGTTCACCCCTCTGCCACTGCTGCTCCCTACAATACTTTGCATTGATCTACACACCCTCTTTCCCATATTGGTTCCCTATCCCCACCTCTCTAATCTACCCCTACCCCCTTTTTAGCATCTTACCACCTCAACAAAGCCTACCTTCCTTGCTGCTTTACCCTTGCACCTGGATTGTTTCTATACACTCTTAGAATATCACATTATGTTTTTTTAATTTTTTGTTCTATACTGTTCCTTTAATGTGACTATGTATTTGTGTTTTGCAATTGCATTCACTGACTATGCACTGTTCTACCTTCTGTGATGTGAAACCTTTGAAAAAGAGCACTTTGCGCAAAGGTTATATCCGAACCAAGAAATAAATAAATAAATAAATAAATAAAGACCACAATCCAGTATGTGACCATGGGCACCAAATACAAATAGTCATTCTCCAGACTTCAGCTATGGTTCCCACAGCTGCAGTTCCACAAGGAACCAGATGAAGAAAAGATGCAGTGCACCAAAGCATAGTTAAACCCATACAAAAAGGGAGGGATTACATAAGGGGCTTGGGGGTGGGAGTACAGATTAAAAGAGAAGAAAGTTAGCAGGGGAAGGAACCAAACTAGTATTTGCCAATGAGAAAAATATAGAAGAAGAGATGGTGACATTGTAGGAGGGAAGCTAGAGAGAGAGAGAGGTATAAGGAAATGTGCTGGGCACAGGGAGGGCAATCAAGATCAAATCAACAGAAAGAATCTAAACACGGGGCACAGCCTAGCTAGGATGATTTTAGAGCCCACACCTTGAACCACTTCCCTGTAGCTGAAAGCCAGGAGAATAATTTTCTTAGAAGCAAACGTGTCAAAGAACACAAAAGAAACAGTCCTGAGAGTAGACAGTACGCACAAGGCTTTCATCCAGAATGTTTTCAAGTACACAACAGTTGTCGAACAATCTGCAGTGCATGCAAATAATGCCAGTGTTTTGTGGCAAAAAACAGCTGTTTCATCAGTCAACGAGATGAAGCCAACTATGGTTTCCTTAAGCACCACAACATGTAAAGAGACAGATAAAAAACTCTACCAGATCAGCAACTGAGAGAAGGCTGCCATAAGCAAATGAAGTAAATGTGTGACTGAGTTATTTTAACACATACATTCTAAAGTTGCAAAAAGGTTGCCTAACTTAGTAAAATAACCAGAGCAAAACATATAAGGAAAATAAATGCTGCTAAATAGCCAAACTTGGGGATAAAAGGCCATACTCTAATCCCGCTAGAGGGAGCAGTGCAGACACAAATCACCCTGCCTGCTCACATTCCTTTGTCAAGGGATCTGAACAGCCTAAACTGAATTAGTTTGGACTGGGGCTTTAAGATGATTAATTTTTCACATCCATCTAAAACCTTTAAGTTGTGCATACTGTAACTATTCGACTCTACTGCCGTACTGTTCCCCTAACCAACTGACCCTCTTGGGAACTAGGAGCATCACCCTGATGAGGCTTTCCTGGAGCACCCAAATTCTAAATAAAATAAAAATATTTCACACACGTTTGTAGGGGGAAAGATACACACTAAGTGTCCCCAGGTCGCACCGGGAGATGAGTGACTTGTCGCTCAGTTTGCCTTCCTGGTGAAACATTTCAATAAATAAGTGCAATTCAGAGTGTGCTACTAGAACAAATGTTGCAAAGTTTTGCTTTGTCATTGAAGTTCTGAGACTTGCAAAATTCACTTTCGAGAACAGCTTCATGAATTGCCCATTTTGCAATGAGTTTACCTGGGGAAGTGCCAATTTCAAGTGAAGTCAGGTAAGGTCATGGTGAAGTTGCAACTTCAAAGGCAAATTTGCATGATTTCACTTGAAAAAGTGCCACTTTGCCAGCGAAAAACATTATGAAGTCATCACTTCCTGAATTTGGCGAACTTTGAGAAACAAATTCTCAAAGTGAAGTTTTCAAACTACGCGCATCTCTACCACCTAGTATATTTATCTTGCATTCCAGCTCCACGACAAAAACTCTGCTGTCCTATGGCCGGCAACACTAATAACATACAAAAAACTACTAGCCCCCTGCCTAACATAGTACTGCACTTTAAGGTTGGAAGGGACTCTAGATCGATCTTGTCCCTGTGTCACATGCAGGGGCGAAAGTAGTATGCTGTGCAAATACATATAAATTGGTTGGGTAATCTCTGAAACAGTGCCATAACATTAAAACATTGCCATATGAAATAGCAAAGGCTGGTATAGTGCTGTCACTCAACTCACTTGTGATCATGCCAGTGTTTATAGACTGAACTACAGCACTGAGGATCGTGGTTTAAGTGGCGAATAAAACTGTGTGTTCTGGTGAACTGCTGGATCTTAAATTACTATGGGCAAAGGACTCTACTCGTGTAGAGTGGTTTACCTCCAGTTTCTGAGCAGTTACAATATAAGCAACCTACTGTAAGCACTGCTAGGGTGCATAGAGAGGGGTCTGCTGTATTACAGTAGGTAGGGAAAATGGGCAGACTGGGTGGGCCACGCGGTCCTTATCTGCCATCAAATTCTACATTTCTGTGTTTCCATGTTTCTGCTGGGTTGGTAGCCATGCTTCGGAATATTTTATGAGAACTAGCAAGGCATTGCTGCAAGGAGCTCAAAGCAGCTATGCAGACTTGTCCTCAACATTTTACTTTGCACATTAGTAGTCGCAGGTTTTCTTTCAACATGATAGATTTGAAATCTCCTTCCCCCCACTTAAACACCTTCCTCTTTAAACAGCACTTATACCCAGAAATGGTTTATGTCCTGCCCAATACCTGCCAATCTCTCTAAGTTGTGGAGCTCCAAGAAAGCTGAGTAATGATGGCTGTAAATATAGCTGCAATCTATGAGTCACAGTTGATGGAGATAGCTGAGTTTTCCAATACTAAATGAGATCAGCGTATTACCGTCCTTTACACAGTGATGACTTAGATTTAGTAAGAACAGAAACTGCTATTGTAGCTAAAAATATCTTTCCTATGCAAGGCATGTTTATTATATGCCAGATACTGTCTGGAGGCTGGGTCTAGCTATGTAGCAGTTTGTAACATTCATATGAAAACCAAGCATCCATGATTGGCAATTTCTGCAAAAATACTAGCACCATATTCTTGTAGAATTCAATCATGAATGCTTTTTATCCATTACTTCGTTAAAAGCAATAAAACACTTGAGTTATTTTGAGGGGACTTGTCAGCCAGCAAAGCAGCAGGTCTACAGAACCACCACGTCTTTCAGTGGCTCCAGAATGCGCACTGTGACTGTGCTTTATAGTTATAGATTAGTAAACAGAACACTTGTAGCAAGATGTTCCCCCTGCCCCACATAGCATTTGTTGGAGAGTTCAGAGGCAAACAACACAAGAACTCAAAAGTCACATTTGTGCCCCCCCCCCCCATTTACCGGTGCAAAATGGTTGTATCGTTGTCTCAGTGGGGCACCTACGCACTTCCCATTCTAAGAACTGGAATCCAGCAATAATGCCCATAAAAGTCTGCATCATCGCCATGGTGAGTAGTGCCCCAGAGAATAAAATGTAATACTAATTAGAAGCAAAGTTCAAACTCTGTGCAGTGGTCATGCTCCTCCTCTTGGCTAAACACCACATTTGTTTCTCTGCTTGAAGAGAGCCATAGCCCCAAAGTCTTCTTCAGCCTTCTGGTGAAATTTGCATTGTATGTTACAGAACATTGTTACTTTCTGATAGATCAATTAGTTTTAGTTTGACTGCATTAGTTAGAGTGTTTATTTAGTTACTTTACTAACTTTAGCCATTTTTCCTGTTCCCAGGAACCAGAGAATTGTTGCTATTACGCGATTCCATCTGAGGGAACAAATCACATTTCTTTTTTTAATACAATAGCCACTTACTTTCTTACAATATAAATAGCGGTCCTTTGCTCTTTTTTTTATAATGGATCCAAACTGGTGAAGATTTCAGGCGCTGTCAGTAATTTTGGCATGGCTGATAGTCTGAGAAAAAAAAAAACAGGCCAATAGGGTTTAAAAATTGCTAATCCTGTTTTAAACTCCAGGCAAAGGCAGATTGCCATGAATTTTGTTTAAACTACCTGGGCCCAGATCATGATTATGAAAGCTGTCAACTCTGTAAAGAGTTCTACGCTAAAACATAAAGAAAACAAAATGAGAAATGCAGCTGTTACAGCTTCACAGTCTGCCTCAGTGTCACCTAAGCATACTAAATGCTCACAAATAGAGGGAGCTCCCAATAATGGTGAAAAGCACACATTATAGAGAGCGAGAGAGAGAGAGAGAGAGAAAAAATTCATCTCCTCATAAGTAGCAGTCCCTTTCAGAAAGGCCAGACAGAAAGGAAAAAGCTGCACAGCCATCAGAAAGGCAAACTAAAAGAACTTAGAGGGCCTGATTCCAAGATGCATGTTGTAACTTGCAGGCGTATGCGAGTTGTGACATGCGCCACTGCACCAGGGACCCTGTGCCCTATTCAAGAACAGGCAGGGTCCCCAGCACTTATGCCCTGCAACTTGCAGCAGCCACAGGGCTGCACCATGGGAAGGGAGCACCCGACATGGGTGCTGAAAGCCGCAGACTGCAGGGCACAATCAGCGCAAAGACATGGCCCCCCCAGGGCCCCATGCCCCAACACCATAGCACTGCCCCCACAGGGCTGGGAAGGGGCTAGGGAGCCACAGAACCACCCCAGGGCATCTGGCATGCAGAGGATGGGAACTGCCCTGTGGGGGCACTGCACAGGATTGGGGGCAAGGGGGTGCCAGTGGCCCACAGTGGGCAGCCCTGTCATGCGGTGTCTGGTGGGCACCCATGGGAGACCATGGGGGGCCAGCTGGAGGAGCAGCAGGCTCAGTGGTGCATTCCCGGTGGACATAGGTATGGTTAGACCAGCTAGTAGCTGGTCTAACTGTACTTACGCCATGGTCCACCGGGTCCCGCTTGGAATCGCAATTTGTGATTCCGCCAGCCACCCTCTTGGAATACCGGCATAATCGTTGCTGGAATCCCCCTTGTGCCATGTCACAGGGAGTTGCGGACATAGTGGATGGTGTAACCCACATGTGGTGCAGGTGGCCTGCGCCATGTTGCAGGCCGCCTCTTGGAATTACATTGGGGGTAATGTATGTCGCAAGATGCGACTTGTGCCATAGGGTTTAGCACAAGTCATCTTGCAACATGGAATCGAGCCCAGGGTGACTGAAAAGGTAACTCTGAAGTCTGTGATGACAAAAATGTGCAAAAAAGAGCATTGCAGCAGATACTGCAACTAGTGCATGCCAAGAAAAACCAAAAAGAAAAGCTTGTTCCTGCCACTCTTCCTGTGATGGACAGGGAGCAGGCAGTTGAACAAAAACAAATGCCCTCCATGGAGGACATAAGAAAAATATAACAGTTTTTCCAGGCCTTCCAGACCATGGGAAATGTTGTGGGTATGGATGCCCCCAGGTTCAGGTTCCACATGAACAACCTGTTCTGGAGCAGGTGGAATATTATGAGGAAGAGGAGGAGGATGAAGCAGTAGAGCCTAATGTCTCACCAGAGCATGAATTTTGTTCTCCTCCCAGGGTTAATGAGGACTATTTCTCATACTTCTCCTTCATGAGACAAATTGTGGACAACCTTAACATTCACTCTGAGGAAACAGAGGAGGATAACGAGGAAGCAGAGTTCATGAGTATGCTAGCAAAAAAGATTACTTTAAATCTCCTACCCTCAAGAGTTCAGTCCTTACTGGCCCCCCGCTGTGGCCCAGGTCTAACCAGGAGCTCAGAATATCTTACCTTTTCTGTTCCATGCTGTCACACTAGCCAAGGACAACGCTCCTTTACATACAGAGCCTCATTCTGGTACAACTCACTTCCACCTGCTGTTACCAATGACACTACCCTGGGCAATTTCAAGTGCAACCTGCATCAGCATCTTGTCACAATTGCCTCCTGTGAATGTTTCTCTTAACTAAACTTACTCTTCTTCCCTCTAATCCCCCCCCAGTCCCTCCCACCTTTATCCTCCCACTATCTCCTATCTCCTCCCTTTTTATTTCCCCATTATTATCTACATTCTCTCTCCACAGCTTCCTCTACATGTATCTACCATCTCTCCCAGCAGTTTCTAATTTATTCTAGTGAATCATATTACAGCTGTGTTTTTTGTATTGCACACATGTTCTTGAATAATATACACAAATTACTGTAATTTAACATACATACTGTGGATCATTGTATTACAGTAATTCCATATGAAAGCTTTAATGTACCCGACAAAGCCTCTGGCTGCTTGAAACTGCTGTACTTGTTATTGTCCTCACTATGTTCTGTACTGTTTCCCTGACGTGGAACCTTTGTAAAAGAGCCTTGGCTCAAAGGTGTCTTCCAAAATAATAATAAATGAGTATGATGAGACTATCTCCCTTCAAGGAGGCTGTTAGTTCCAGTTCATAAGTCCCTAAGGAAGGCCACTTCCAAATTACATCAACATTAGATTCAGCAACTAACATTGTTAAAAAAAACAGAAAAAATATTAGCTGGATAAGCAGGGGGTAGAATACTTGAATGCCCACCCTGATCATGAAGGAGTGGTACAGGTAGCAGATTGTGAGAAGGCTAAGGTGCCTTGCTCTGCTCAACCTCCTGAGAAGGACTCCAGAAAACTTGGCACCATAGCTAAAATAGAAGTTTACACTACTGCTTCACTGCAACTAAGGCAGGGAGCGTATTTGGCCTATACAGTCCAGTACTAGAAAGCCCTGTGGTGTACAGTGCTGGCACTGAGCAAAAAAGTAGATGGTGAGGTGGCACAGGATCTGCCAGCAACGGCAAAATCAGCTCTAGATGCCACAAAATACCAGTTTCACATAGCTGTAGATGCCAGTGACTCAGCTTCTGGAGTACTAGGCCATTCAGTGTACTTGAGGAAATTTGCTTGGCTAAGAATAACACACTTCACTCAGGACACTCAGGCAAAAGTCACTGATGTCCCTGTTTGGAGACAAAAATGAAGTATACATGAAAAGGGTGGATGATCAGAAATCCACCTACAAAGGCCTAACAGAGACAGAAAAGGCCCCTACCTCCTACAGGCCTTACGAAAGGGGAAGCAGGGGCAGAGTTTACTACCCCATACCTTACTCTGCTTATGATTACCAGCCAGAAAGAGGGTACTGTAGGGATAGAGGCAGAAGAGGCTCTTGGCATGCTGTGGCACCAGCCCCTATGCCACAGCAAAAACAAAACCCTTGACAATTTTGCCAAGGTCGCCTCTCAGCAATTGCCAGTGGGGGTAAGACTGACACACTACTTCCAGGAGTAGGAAAATATCACCACAGACAAGTAGGTCCTGGAAGTAGCGAGTCAGGGCTTGTCACTGCAATTCCAAAAAGTCCCAAAGTCACAGAGACCAAACAACTTCACATCACTTTCCATAGTGGAAAAAAATCCTGCTGGATCTGGAAGTAAACAAATGACTGCAAGCAAAAGCCGTAGAAAAAGTCCCTGTGTTACAAATGGGAAAGGAACTTTTCTCAAGGTACTTCATAATCCACAAAAAGAATGGATAGTGCTGACCCATTCTAGATTTAAAGTACCTAAACAGACTTATCAAAAAGGAAAAGTTCAGGATGGTCACACTGGGTACAGTAATTCCAACCCTGCAGTCAAAAGACCAGCTGGGGTCACTGGACATAAAGTATGCTTATTTCCACATCCCAGTCAGACCCAGTCACAAAAAGTACCTAAGATTCAGGCTAGTGTTCACAAAGTGCTTAGCTATAGCAGCTACTCACCGAAGGCAAGGTGCAGTGGTCTTCCCTTACCTAGTTGACTGGCAAGTCTCAAGGAAAACAAGGGAGGAAGCATTACTAATAAAAATCTCTATGGAAAAACTTGGTTGCCTGATATATCTGCAGAAGGACCAGACAGAACCAGTTCAGCTCCTGGACATTATTGAAGCAGAACTGGATACCCTGCAAGGAAGGGCATTTCTTCTACAAAACAGGGTAACAAAACTGAGTTCCAGTGCAACAACTTTTGTCCCAGGTCAGCCAAGGCCTGCAAGGGATTTCCTGCAACTGCTAGGCCACATAGTATTAACCACACCAGTAGTATCATGGGCTCACCTTTAGATGAGAGACATACAGTACCACTAAAGAAGGTGCCAGTCCAAAGGTCAGATCCCTTATCCTACCCAATGCCAATAATAAAAAACTTTATTCAAGAACTGGAATGGAGGAAAGAGGAAAGCAACCTCATTGGGGAGAGAGAGAGAGAGTATTCCCTTTCTCTAGCTATCTCCCATCCAGGTTCTTGCAACGGATGCCTTACTCCTTGGGGTGGGGTGGTCACCTAAGGGGGCTCACAGTGAATGGCATCTGGACTCCACAGGAGACAAATGAGCACAGAAACCTCCTAGAACTAAGACCAGTGCTCCTGTTGATGCAGTCCTTTCCCTTCTAGTTCCAGGGTCAGTCTCGGACAACACCACAACTTTGTATTACATAAACAAACAGGGAGGATCAAGATCCTCAGAATTGTGCACAGAGGCAATAAGGATCTGGGATGCAGCATAGTCTCTGGTTGCCAACATGTCTGCAATACAGCTGCTAGGCAAAGACAAGGTACTGACAGACTCCCTCAGCAGAATGAGCCAGTTCAATCACAAATGGACTCTGAACTAACAAGTGCTGGCTGCAATTTTTAAGTAGGTGGGGCACTCCAAAGCTAGATCTAGTCTCCTCATGGGACAACAACCAGCTCCTAAAATGTTGTTGCAGACTCCCAGTCATGGGAAAAGTTCTAGAGAATGCCCTTTCACTGACATAGACAGGGGAGTTCCTATATGCCTTCCATCCATCCCCCCATTATACAGTGGATACTCCTGAAGCTCAGGAGGGAGCCAGTAACAAGGATCCTGACAGTTTCAGATCGGGCAAAGTAGACTTGGTATTCAATGCTGCTGACCCTGTCCTGCAAAGCTCCCATCATTCTGCCACTGAGACACAGCCTACTGACCTTGTCCCAGTGGGGATAACCTACCTGGACCTCAGCAAACTATGCCTTTGGGCATAGTTATTGAGGAGTTAGAATTTTCTGATTTGAACTGGACCTTCTGGACTCATACAAAACATGGGGAGGTTGGAGTAGTGAGTACAGCTGGATAGGCCCAATTTGCCAGCTTGTGCAAATGACAAGCAACTTCTTTCCCCATCACTCTTTTTGCACATCCAAATTTTGAATATTAGGTGAAAGGACTTTGAACTTTTGTCACATTGACACCTCATCAGAGCAGAAGTGGCTTCATAAGTAACAAATAATACTGACAGAAATCACATTCAGTGTAAAGATGTTTTGACATTAGGCACTGTGGTACATAAATTGAGTACCCCCTATTAAGAGTACCAGAGTAGAAGTACTCCAGGCACAACCAGGTGGGTACAGCACACATTTGTCATGGAAAATGTTAGCTGCAACCTCGGCCTGCAGCCATTACTCTATCTGGTGGTTATGTAACAAAATATTTCTACAAGAAAAAAAATATGCAACCTATATCCACTTAAACTGTTTATGTTAATGGTGAAGTAAAATATTTAGAAAGGTGTGTCACAAGACGCTCTCTGGGATCTCCAAGTGTATTTTGGCAAAATGTCTCCTAGCTCAATAACTCTCAAAACAGGCTGAGCAAGGAATAATGCAGTAGCTACTGTACATGAAATGACTGATCATGTATTGATCTACAGTACAATATGTCAATGAATAAAAGGCTTATTTAAAATTTGTTGCCAGGGTTGCAGCTGTTTATTAACAAAATGCTACACTTATAGGGAATTCTTGGAATGATGAATAATGTTTTGTTCTTGCGCACCTGATGCATAGACAGCTCCACATATTGCATTTGAAGAGCTTGGGCTCGATTTTCAAAGAGCCATTAGAGCGATGCAAGAAGGAGGCAGTATAGCGCAGTGGTCTAAGGCTCAGAGCTGCAAATCTGGTGACATCCAGCAGACCAAACCTGGGTTTGAATCCCACAGCTTCCACTTGCATACTGTGTGACCCTGGGCAAATCACTTAACCTCCTTGTGCTCCCAAGTCGCTCCTGTAAAAAAGCTTTCAGCTTAGTGTGCTATACCTGGTTAAACAACTAAATAAAAAAAAAAAAAAAGAGTTGTGTCGCTCCAGGGCTGTGACAAACTCTGGGTGTATCAGGGACCCTGTGCTTGATTTTAGAAAATCAGGGTCTTGATGCCAACCTCCCTGGGTGTGCTGCAAGCTGACAGCTGCACCAAACAGTTGGTGCACCTGTGAGAGTTGCCACAGGGATCCGGCCCCCCCACCCGTTGCAACACAAAAGGGTCGGGATGGATGGTGGGGTGAAACTGCTTACCAGGAGGGGGGCAAGGGGCAGAAGGGGCACTGGAGGTGGCATGGAGGAGTTGGGGAGACAGCTGGGGATGTAAGGTAGCCATGTGGTACCCGGCAGGGTACATTTGCTTTAGTATTAGATCTGCAAATGTCTATCAATTTGTAGTGGTGTACTACAATGTACAGTACCTATTATGTATACTGTACATACAGAAACAGATCTATTCCAACACATCCAAGGAGAGGCAAGTGATAATTCTGCATAACATGGCATCATATTGAACTATAACATAGCATAACCCACAACTGTACAGTTATACGGACCGTAACAATCATACGGCACCCCCAATAATAGGTAAATAGTGGATGAATGTTACAATCTATATAACTGTACAGCTGTGAGGTCTGCTGTGTTATGGTATATTATGATGCCATGTTGTGCAGAGTTATCACTTGCCCCTCCTTGGATTATTTGGAATAGATCTGTTACTGTATCTACAGTATATGCAATAGGTGTTGCACATTGTAGTACACCACTACGAACTGATAGACATTTACAGACTTAATAAAAAAGCAGATGCACCCCACCCGGTGCCAGATCACTACCTTACATGCCCAGATGTCTCACCGACTCCTTCTATGCCATCTCCCATGCCCCTTCTGCCCCAGACCCTACTTTCAGAGCCCCCCCAATTCGCCACAATGTGTGGCACTGGAGCAAGGCACTTAGACCACCTCAATGCTGGTCTAAGTAGAGCCCTTTGCTGTGCTCATGGCAGGGCTTCCAAAATATGGAGAAAGGTGGTGCAAGCCCCCTTGTCACCTGGCGTACCCCTGCTGTATGTTGCAAGGGTGGCGCTGTGCCACATTGGTGCAGCAGCTCCCCTTTTTGATGCAGACCACATTTGAAAATTGGGAATGCAACATCTTTTGATGCAAGGTGCCACTTGTGTCATATATGTCATTATGTTTGACCTTGCTTCATTCCTCGGGCTTTGAAAACTGAGCCCCTTGATCACAGCACAGCTACATTATGTACTCACTGGCTGACTTTGAGCAAGTCTTTTGGTCTCCTTTTGCCTTGATCTACCCAGCTGTAAAATATGTTTTATTCATTTATTTAATTGATAACTGGGTGAGTACACTGGTCTAGAGAGAGAGGCCTGTTTTAATGTAGAACCCAGGCCAAACAGGTGCAGGAACATTGTTCAGTACCTCTGAAGTAGGCTAGAAGCTATATCTTCCCCAAAGAAATATCAATCAATCAATCATACTTTAATATAGCACATATAGTCAATTGTCAATCAAAGCACTTTACATAAAAAAATAACAAGAAGCAAGGCTCAATAAAAATGAGATGATTAACTTACATCTCAGCTGGGCTACCCTGGATATACAAATTGCTGGAAAAAATACTACATCTAGGACTTGTCTTCCCCAAGTTTTTCCAGCTTCTGATACTATTCCCCACTGACTACTTGGCAAGGATTTAGTTTTCATGAAATGTATTTCGTGCTTACTTAAATTAACCTTTTTATTCATTGTCTTTATATCCCTCCAGGTAATGTTTCCATTATCTAAAAGGCTTTTGAATCTTCAATTTGTGTTAAAAGTAGAGGGAAAGAGCACATTATCATGGGAGATATAAATCTGAATGTGTTAGATAAAGTCAATTAGAATAAGATCCAGCCTACGTTGGAATCATTGAACCCAATTCAATAACAATAATAATAATACTAAGAAAAAGAATCAGCATTTATATAGTGCTTTTCATATACATTGTATCCCAAAGTGCTTTACAAACAATGTTAGACTGGTAGTGAAGTGACTGACTGTGTAGTGGCAGCTATTTCAAACATCAACACCCACACACAGCTTTGGACAATTGCATGAACTAGTTTTATGGGAAGGGAAATATCGGCCAGAACACCAGGGAAAGATCCCCACTCTTGCAAAAAGTGCCTTGAATTCTTCTATTTCCACTTGGACACCCACCAGGACAGCACCAGAGATAGGTAGAAGGGACCTCAGTTTAACATGTCTTCTGAAGGATGGCACAGCCAGGCAGTACAAAACCCCCTAGTACTGCACTCAGGTGCAAGCATTTAGGTATGAGCCTAATCCTGATGTGGGACTAGAACCTACAACCTTCTCGCCCAGAGGCAGATGTGCTACCAATGGAGTCATGCTGACACCTAATGAATTGTCCCACTAGGATTAGTTGTAAAATAAGTATAAATCCAGGCAGATCCAGTTGCACAGCACTAGCATTACCACTTGCTGCACCAGTGACCTGAGTTCAGAAGTGAGCGTGTGTCATCAAGGGTCATCTGAGGGAAGTAGGATTGAGTGTTCCAAGAATAGTTGTCCTCTTTCAGGGTAGGTGAGTTAAGAGCATTCACTGTCTGATGGCCACCTAAAGAAGTCTGACTGGCAGCATGGCTTGGGATACAGCACAATGGGGAACAGAACACTGCAAACGCTAACCGTACATGTGCAAATGCACACCCTGGAGTGTCATTGAATAGCAGTATCCCTGTGGAGAAGAAACACTGGGTGAAAATGGCTACCAGCTGGGCAGATGATACCCTATCTGCTGCCAGTGTTCACTGTTGGGCTTACTCCTCTTGGCTCCTGGACTGGATCCCAGGCTTCACATCCATTGCCTGGGGCTATATTATGGGGCAGAGCTGTCAAAGGAGCAGAAAGGCAGGCCCTGCCTCAGGGGGCTCAAGCTGAGGGGTAATAAAGTGATGTGTTGTGGGTGGCCCAGGAATTTGGGATGCTCAGGTAAGAGAAGCCTTGATGGACTGGAGATAGTGCTAGCAGAAGCCGATGAAGGTCATGGCTGGAGGACCTCAGAGAGGAAAACAGATTTAGAAAAACAAAACAAGTAAAGATACATTGTTAGATTGTCTATTAACGATGAAACCCAACAGAATTCTGGAGTCTGCATTATCCTCGGATCATATTAGTGACCATAGTCCTCTTATTACGCTGGAAAATTAGGACTTCCAGATTTCCTCCAGAAATAATTAGAGCTAAGAACTTTAATCAAAAGAACACTGATGAATGTTTGAATGATTTAAAAAATTGAAATGGGATATTTTGTACCAGAACACTGATACTGACTCTGTAGTTATTTTTTAAAATAATTCTCTCATTGGGATTATTGATCAAAATTATCTCTATAGAACCAAAATAATTAAAGAATGTTGTTTTCCTTGGATTTCACCTGATTTGTTTAATATGATGTTAAAAAGAGATTAGGCCGGGACAATCTTAAAATCCACTAGTCTTCCTTCGGATTGGCAAAGACATCATCAATTGTAAAGTTTTTGTAAAAAAATTCTTTTAAAATTAGTTAAAGCTATTCTTATTTGACCATTTATGTAATCCAAGGAAATTAAAACAAAAACATTTACTGAACAGTGGATAGATAATGGCCCTGACATCTGATAATTAAGAGATAACTGATGAGAATGAAGTTGCAGATACTTTCAATCCATATCACATTAGAACACCGACAGCCAGACAGCGAAACCCATTACAGTGACACTTTCGAAAAGATTCAAAGTTGTCGCTAAAAGGGTCCAGCCACACACTGGTGCTGGTGTTTCCCCCCTTCAAAATCAACTCCGACTCGGCACAGCCCCCCATAAAAAACACCGGCAGATACCGATGGGTGAAATTTCACCTGTTAGTATCAGAGATTTCGCCATGCTGCACGTCGACAACTTTGTTGTTGATGTGGCTTAGTGGAACCCTTTTAATCAGGTTTTTACTAGTCTTCAAGTTTATAATCTGTTGAATAATTGAAGTGCTGGTAATTCTTCAAATGATCTACTTGTTAACCAGTATCTGAATTTTCTAAAAATTGTATTCTTCCTAATTTTGACTTTGATACTGTATCTGTATCTGTATCAGACATCATAAAGGCAATAAAGTTGATGAAGTTGTCCAAGGCCAGGCCCGGATGGGCTGTAGCCTCATATTCTGCAGTTGGCTGTGGAGGTTATCTGTAAATCTGTCACTTTTGTGTTTACCTATTCTTTGTCCCAGAAAGCTGTCCTGCTAATTTGGAAGAAGTCACTGATATCTCCAGCTTATGAAGTCAGCCTCAGTTCCTCTGTTGCAAACTCCAGACCTACTGTATACCCATGCTATCCATTCTGCCTAAAGCATTGTAAAAGGAGATGGCTGGACAACTGTCAGGTTACTTACTGTGAACGACAATAATGTTTTATCTCCACAGTATTTTGGTTGTCTTAGGGGGCATATATTGACCTTGGTGAGGGTTACAAACAAGGCCCTGACTTCCTTACATTAGATAGATTAATATTAGTCAGTGCCTTGTTTTTGGACCTGACCAAGGCCTTTGATTTGATAAATCACCAGCTATTACTGGAAAAATGGAATCTATTGGTATGACTGAGATACTCTTGCTTGGTTGGTGATTATTTGAGTGACCACTCACAGAGAGCTAAAATTGATGTCAGTCCATCGACTTCTTTAACTGAAATGGCAGGTGTCCTCAGAGATCTGTTTTGGGTTCCTGTTGTTTCCTATTTTTATAAAAGATCTCTCATGACTGTGCTTGACATTTTATTGGGCGTAGCAAAATGTGTCATACGCGGTGAAGTAATCAAATTGGCAGCAACTAGAAAAAAGAAATTTGTTAAAGCAATGACTGACCTGTTGACGGAGATATAGGCTCTGGAGAGAGACATCTTGACCAGCCCCTCGGACCATGTACGGGATAAGCTAGATGATAAGAGAGCACAGTATTATGACCTGCTTGCTCAGAACACTGAACTTGCCCTACAATGGACAAAATTCTGGTATCTAGAGTCAGAGGATAGAGAAGGCAAATTATTGGCCCTGCACTTATGACAAGTTGACGTGACCAGGGGTATCTTTCGTCTCCGCAAAAATACAGATGGGACACTAGAGACTTGCCCCCCCAGGGAAATTGTTAATATATTTTGAAATTATTACTCCAATCTTTATTCTGAGGATTCGTCTGAGGTACCTAGCCTAGATGACATTGGGACTTACTGTATTTAAGGGAACTGCCCCTACCAACATTAGATCCCTCATTGCAGGATATGCTGGAACAACCTATATCCTTTTCTGAAAACCAAACCACCATTAAACAGCTCCCCTTGGGCAAGGCTCTGGAACTGGATGGTTTTAGCAATAATTGTTACTTTCAATATTCATAGAAGCTTGTTCCCTTTCTCACTAGGCTCTATAATTTCTGGTTCAAATCAGGCATTACTGACTCTTCAGCTCTAGAGCCCATTATTACTTTAATACAAAAACCAGATAGAGACGAACTCCAACCAGGCAATTATCATCCAATGTCACTGATAACTCGGATTTAAAGATTCTGTCCAAGATTTTAGCCTCTATGCTCTCTAAAGTTCTAGATTCTCTAGTCTCTCCTGTGCAGGTAGGGTTCATGAAAAGCAGACTCTCCAGTGATCACCTGAGAAAACTTCATCATCTGATAGCTGCGTCCAGGGAGGGCTGGTTTTGTTCTAACCAGCTCTTTCTAGATCTGAAGAAAACTATCTCCCTTACCTTCGGTACTAGACAGAGGCTCTCCCGGCTCCCCACAACCTCCACTTATCTCACTATCGATGGGACTCCACTGGAAGCCTGCACCTCCTTCGGGTACCTTGAGGTCTGTCTCAACCAGCACCTCAACTTCTCTGATCATATCGACTCAATCCACAAGAAACTATACCCCAAGCTGGGCGCCCTATATTGTAACAAGGGTTGCTTACCTCTGGAATCTCGCCAAGCAATCCTACAGCAAATGATTCTTCCTACAATCGACTATGGCGACGTAGTTTACAGCGCCGCCCCAAAGTCCACCCTCAGAAGACTCGACCCTCTCTTCCACTTCTTCTGCCATTTTGCCCTAGACTGCCCTCCCTCAGTGTACCACTGCGATCCCTACAAGCTGCTAGACCTCCCCTCACTACATAATCAGAGACTTAGCCACTGTGTGAGGACCACAGCAAAATTCTGGTCACAGACCCCCCCCCCCACATTGAGTCTGCCCTTGCAGCTCAGCCCCCCTCTGCTTACTCTCTCAGGAACACTGACTCCCGCTCCCTGTATGTCCCACATATGTCCACAGCCACAGGCCACACATCTTTCAGCTACCGCTTGCCTAAACTTTGGAACTCCTTGCCGGCTGATATTAGGCAGACAGATAACTCTAAGTGGCTAAACCAGCTCCTCAAGTCGTTCTTTACCCCCTCCTGTTCATGCAGTCTGCGCCACTGTATTACCCTACATCCCAACTCTCACCCTTAACCTTCCACCTCCTGGCTCATCTCTACTAGCCAGGTACCTGGCCCTAGCCTAGTGCCTGCACACCCTTCCGTTGCACCCATCGAAACCTATGTGTCCTCCAGCATTTACTCTATCTCGCACTAATTGCCTAGTCAGCCTGCTGATCCATCTGGACTTGTTAGTAGTTCACACTCTGTTAGCTGTTGCTTTCGGCAACTAAGTTATTTGCTTGCTATTGTACTGTATAACTCCTGTTATGATGCTGAATCTGCACTGTGTATTGTAGTGTTCAAATGTTGTACTTGTCCTGACCTTCCCCCCTCCCCCCAGGACGCATCTGGAATCGAGCGGCACTGCGCTCAGTATGCCTTCCTGGTGAAACTCTTAAATAAATAAATAAATAAATAAGGGCAAGGTCCCTGTGGCCTTGGTTTCTCTGGATGCAGAAAAAGCTCTTGACCAGGTATCCTGGCCCTTTTTTTTCACTATATTGTGAAAATTTGGAATCCTAGATGGTTTTATAAGATGGGTGGAGATTTTGTATTCATGCCCCTCAGCGCGAGTCTGGTGCAATAGCCTACTTTCTGATTTATTTCCTTTGCATTGGGGAACCTAGCAGAGTTGTCCCCTTCCCCCTTGCTTTTTAATCTTTATCTCAAACCTCTCTTATGTAGTCTCCAAATTAACTTAGGGTACGCGGGCATCCTTTTAGAAGGCAAGTGGTATCTATTATCAGTATATGCTGATGATAGTCTCCTGCATCTTGAGAACCCAGTTCACACATTACCGTTGATTTTGTCTGAGTTACGTCGCTTCTCAGCTCTTTCTGCCTATAAGCTTAATATCAATAAAACTAAACTTCTCCCTTTGAACGGTTTAACTCTAAGCACAATATTCAAAATCTCAGAATTTCTTGGGAGCCCAAGTTCTTGCGGTACTTGGGGATACTACTTACTTATTCTCTCCCGTTGACAATCAAAGAGAACTTTACTCACCTATTTTACCAGCTTAGGTGTGATTTGGATAGATGGGCCTTCTCCCTTTCTCCCTGTGGGGCAGAGTTCATGTTCTCAAAATGAATGTGCAGCCTCGTTTGCTTTACCCGTTGGGAATGTTAAACATTTTCTTGCCCAAGTCCTGTTTTTCTTGACTACAGTCACTCTTAAACTCTTTCCTTTGGAAAGGTAAACGGCTCGACGATCTTACTTTAAGTTGACGGCTCCTAAATTGTATGGAGGCTTATCTCTCCCCACGTCTTTCTTTATTATTGTGCATTACATGCACATAAATTTCTTTTGTGGGGATTGTCTACAGATTCCTCTCTAGGACCGGGATATTTCCCACAGTGGCCTGAGATTGAAACATCCTTGCTTAAAGCATATGGTCTAGCACTTCCCAGTCTTGTCTATGTGAAATTGGGTCAGCTTCCTGTCACTTTACATCCTACTCCCTTAGGGTGGTCAAGTAAAGCTAAAATGCAGATGGAGCATTACTTTCAGAGGGACTGGTCTTGGGTACCATCTCAACCCATTTTTGGAACTCTAAATATTAAGATTGCAAGTAAACCTGTTCCATTCTCTTTCCTTTTGCAACTGAATGGAACAACAATATCACACTGGATTGAGCGGGATAAAGTGCTCCACTTTCAGGTAATGTGATAGAATTACTCACTTTCTAATGCTTCTTACTTTATGTACCTGCAGCTCTCCTGGACAATTTTCACAATGCTTGGTCCCAGGCCTTGGCACCTCTCAGATGGCTCACTGCTTAACACTCTGTCTATGTTAGCCGTTCAACCCCATTCAGTTTCTGCTTTATACAAAACCTTCCAGAAACTGGATGTCTTTGCTCTGACAGGAATCTGCTTTTATTGGTCGCAGGAACTTGGGATCCCTGCTGATGCGCTTATATGGCAGAAAATATGGAGGAACCTTTACTTGTACATGAGGAAGGACAGACTTTGGCTTGTTCAATTTCAAATTCTGCACAATCTATATTATTCTTCCTATAAACTATTTCAGATGGGGAAACGTTTGACCCCTCTTTTCACCAGATGCCAACAGACAGAAGGCAATTTAAAGCACATCTTGTGGGACTGTATAAAAGTTGCCCCCTTCTGGTCTGCTATTAGGGATTCCCTGAATCCTTTGTTGGGGCTGCAGGACCTCTTTCTGCCTAATATCTGTCTTGCTAGACTTTTTCTGCAGGGTGTTATTCCCATCCGAAAGGCCCATATGGCACTTCTATCAGTTGTGGCTAAATTTGTGATTTTGAAACATTGGCTGGATGATGCGATCCCATCCGTTAGAAAGTGGCGAGTGGAAATGATGGCTGCTGTGATGCTAGAAACACATATAGCCGGTCATAGGATGTGGCTTCATTTTTTCCGTAATGGATGGGAAACGCTCCTTACCCTTTTATCCATTAGCTCAGTGTGAGCTTGGACTTCTTTAAGTAGGCCTTTCTCTTGCATAGTCTCTTTACTATCCTCCTTTTCTCTTCTTTTTTTCCCCATCCCCTTCCTTATTACTCTTATATACTCTGCTTGTGCAGTGTTTTGTGAAGTCACATGGGTTTGTGGGGACTGCTGTGCTGCAGGGGTAGGTCAGGTCAGTGGAGGGGGAGGGGAATCTTTTGCCTTCATTTTGTACATTACATTTACCGTACCTGTTACTGTGAAAGTTTTGTCGGGTTAGTATTTGTTGGTTAATTGTGGTATGTGTTTTGTGCTGTATTTGCTTTTTTTTTTTTAATTTCTAATAAAGCATACTGAATTAAAAAAAAAAGAAGATATATCAAAGGTTTGTGAGTCCAGGTCCCTGCTGTATGTAGATGACACTGTTATTTCGTATTCTGACAGTTCTTCTCAAGCAGTGGCACCTGGCTTACAGGGAAACTTCGACTACCTACTGTACTGGTTAAATGCAAAGAGGTCAGTTTAAAATAGTAATAAAACTCAGATAATGTTTGTTTTGTCTGCGTATTCAATAAAATGTATGAACAACTCATTTACTTTTTTTGTTGGTCAAGCAAATTAAACTGAAATGGTTATTTCCTTAAAATATCTTAGGGTTATCCTTAATGTAAGGCTTACATATTACTCCCATATTTTTTCAATCTGAAACAATATTCCTAAAACGGGATTTCTATTTTAAAATTAGCATTGTCTATCTTCTGCCACTGAATGTGTTATTTCTGAACAGGTATTGTTTCCCATGATGGAGTATTCAGATATTTTTATGGTACAATTCGTATGGTCTTAGATAAATACTAATCTATGTTTAACAATATTTGTAGATTTGGTACCAATTTGTCTTTAAGAATATGTTATTATAATTTGTATGTAGAAATGGATGTTCTATCACCATTAGACCAAATATAATCTAATTACCATTTTGTTCAGTACAGTATTATTTCACAAACCCCTAGTTTGGTAGCGTGGTATCATTGATTCAGCATTATAATCTGTCCTCATTGTCTTTAATCAGTATTGTCTGAATTTAATTTGCTGATTCACTCTTGAGGGATGATGACTTCTGATCGTAGTCAGTAGCAGGCAGTGTTTGCACAGCGGTGCTGGGAGCTCCTGTTGAAAATGCTCCTGCAAATGACAGAGTTGCTGAGTAAAAGGGTGACTGTTTCTGAGGTTGGAATGTGCTGTTAAAAGCAGGAAAATAATGAAATGAGCCAAGTAAAGTAGCTGTTCTGTGGTGGCAGATACTCGTGGGCTCATGCCAGGAATTTGATAAAGCTATTTATAAGTCTGGTGATTGCAAACGAGTCTGGGTCCCGGCAATTAAGAGACACAGTGGAAACTGAAATAAGTATGAGTGATGCAGACATTGAAAAAATCTGCTGCATAAATTACCAAAATGGTGAAGCTACCCTGGGAATAAGCACCAAATATTGAAAGAGTTTGGACTGAGTTGTGAACAGCTGAGACATGCTGCTAGAAGCTACAGTCTCAAAACAGATAGATGCCACTGACAGAAGCTGCTGCAAGTCTGTGGAATTTGAATTGAGGCACTGTGAGCAGCTGAGAGCTGCTGTGAAAAGCTACACTTAAAAGGAGAAAAGCTGCTGAGAGAAGCCATTGAAAGAAGCCACTGCAAGCTTGTGTTTTGCAACTGCAGGAACATCGTTTTTTAAATGTATGGTTGCAAAAGTAACAACAAAATAAACCAAGGGAAAAATACAGTGGAGAAGCTATCGAAGATGGATAACAAGCAGAAGTTGACCAACTGATCTAAACACCTCCCCCCTTTGTAATAAACACTAGTCATTTTCAAACTCAAGATCACTAGGGACATTTTGTCTTGCTGAGAATATGAGATAACAGTATTTCATGGATGTACAGCTGGGAAAACAGAGTTCTTAACAAAGTTACAATTAAATTCCAGAAAATACTGTTTACATAGTAGACAGTTGCTTACTAGAGTGACTAGCAGAAAATACCGATGGCTGTAGCAAATCATATTAAAAGGACATATAATGACTGGGCTGATTTTATGGTTAAAACAGACTGTCAAAGGCTACCATTTAGGCCTAATGTCCGAACAAATAATTACTTACCAGCTCCCCATGCTGTGTATAATAACTTAAAAAACCAGAAATAAAGTACTGCAGAGAAAAATAACATGAAAGACCAAGAAAAAAATACAGTTAACCCATTAAATAAAATACATTTTTCCACAAAGCCTGTGGAAATAGAGGAAGGCCATAAAGAAAATTCTGCTGAGCCTATGAAGCCAGTACAGGAATTGATGAATGAGGGAGCAAGTACAGGCATAATAATGAGCAAACAAAATGGGGAAATGAATTTAGTTTCCCAAGAAGCTAACAGCAGTGCAGTCCCCACTGCTTATAACGGGCAACTTTATGTATTAACGTTTTGCCCGTTATAATCAGTGGATGGTTTACCAAAAAGAAAACATTTCTGACGAACTTGTTGTTTCATGGCTAAAAAGCAAGACTTTATTGAATATAATTAAAATAAATTATTTTAAAGTTTAACTAAATACTGTAACAGCAACAAAACCAAAAGGTGCATCAGTTACTCCCCTATTCTCCCCCAAATAGTTAAAGAAGTGTAGTGAATTACAGCCTTTCTATGTGAAAGTCATTTTTTTCCTGCTTGAGTGTCAAAAAACTCCGTAATCTGCTTCTGCACCTTACGTGTCTCGTAGTACAGTTTCCACACTCTCTCCACCCTTGTCAGTGTATCCCAGTCTGGTTCAAGTGCATCATGTTGCTCCATCACTCTCCTCAGCATCAAGATAGCCGACCGCACATCAGCAGGAGTCACAACAGTTTCTTCCTGAGTTTGTTCATCCTCTCCTGCATCATCATCTGCGTCGATATTCGGGCCAATTGAGTTCACTATCTCAGCTATGTCATCATCTGTGCCTGGTTTCTCCTTGTTGTTCACAAGGTGGCACAGTTCGTCGAACTTGCTGAGAGACATGCCTTCTGGTACGGGGATTATGCTTTCCTCCTCCTGTTCTTGGATGTTGCCTATATCAAGCCTTGTGTCAGGAATTACAAACCCACTTTTTCAGAAACAATGCTGGATGGTAAGTTGTGTCACTGAGTCCCAAGACTGTTTTAGCAGGTGAACAGCATCTAGCAAATTTAGTTTTTTTGCACACTGTAGGGCATTTAAATCTGGTCTTGAGTCAAGGTCTGAGAACACTCGCTCTCTCATCACCCGAACATAATGTTGCTTCATACAGTAAATTATGTCCTGGTCAAGGGGCTGGATGAGGCAGGTGGTGTTGGGGGGGAGGAAAATGAGCATGATGTTCCGAAGACCTGTTATGTGTTGAGCTGCGATGTCCCTCTGGCTCATTTTGGGCAACTGAGCCATTTTATTCAGCAGCTCGACTTTATCGGACGGACTTAACACTTTACGCTTGGCAGACATAATGGTGTGCTCACAGTGCTCGCAGTGATTGCAAAAAGACAATGGTCAACATTGAAGTCTGTTTAGTGAATATTTGGTCTTAAGCACTCATCAATTACTGACAAGGTACTGTAGCTGTGAAAATGACACACCCATGATTAATTACAGACAGCACTGACAGCTTAAATATCATTTCCTGATTCCTTTATTCGTCCAGAAAAATGCCCGCTATGTAAGGCGGGCAACGACTGCTATAACCATGGATTTTAATGAAGGGATAAATGACGAATGGCAAATGGCAACAACAAAATGCCCACAATATCCGATTGCCCGCGTTATCAGTGGGCGGTATAAGTGGTGTGTACTGTATCAGCAAATTAGATTTCATTTGTTTACCACCAGTATTAAGTTCCTTGCAAGTGGCCCATATTGCTAGTCAAATAACTGAAGGGATGCTAGAGGCATGAGAATTGCCATCTATCATCTAAAAAAGTACAAAGCCAATGGAAGTAACAATTGAGGGCCTCACATAATTTTCAACAGATGGATGGACTACTGATCAAAGACAGGTGATACTGAAAGCTTCTGAGGTAAAGTAATTAGAGCAACCAAAATTAAACCCTGTTCTGCTAGTGGTGATGCTGCTTGTCTAGGAAAAGAGGGGGAGAAAACAAAGACACATTTGAAATATCTGAGGCTGTAATGGAAGGAGTTCATGAGTATGGGCAAAATAATGAGAGGGTCCAAGAATAACACAGTCTGAATGCTTCAGTATTTGTGTAAGTACAAATAACAGCACCTTTAGTGAAAGTGTCTAATGCTCAGTTCAGTGTCCCCTTCTCAGATTCCATCTGACTCAGCAACAATATAATATATAAGTTTTTGTCAACCAGTGAGCGTGTACTATTTATTGTACATGTTCCGGGACAGACCAGTCTGCGGCTGACCGTGGCAGGGTGCGGTGGGGTGTGACAGTCGCCAGCACGGGTTGGCTCAGAATGCTTCAGTATTTGAGCAAGCACAAATAACAGCACCTTTAGTGAAAACTTCTAATGCTCAATTCATTGTCCGCTTCTTAGAATCTGTCTCACTCAGCAACCAAATAATATAAAAGTTTTTGTCAAGCAATGGATGCATACTATTTACTGTACACGCTCCGGGACTGATCAGTTGGTGGCTGGCCATGGTAGGATGCAGTGGGGTGTGCCAGTTGCCGGCATGGGTCGAGATGGGGTATGTGGGGTGGTGGGGTACTGCTGACTGGGGTGGGAGGGTGGGGGACACTACACTATGGAAAGGGAATAGTTGTACAACTATTTCCTGCAGTGATTGGGGCTGGGTGAAGTCCCTACGTTATGGAAACAGGTATCCATATTTTATATTTTAGATGTCACTCAGTGATCAGGGTGGGGAAGGGGGACCCTACACTATGTAAATGGGGATATTTTATTTTACTTACGGCACTCAGTGATTGGGGTGGGGAGGGGGGACCCTGCACTATTGAAATGGGGCTATTTTATTTTACATATGGCTTTCAGTGATTGGGGCAAGGAGGGGGGACCCTACACTATGGAAACAGGGATATTTTATTATACATATGGCACTCAGTGATCGGGCCGGGGGGACCCTACCCTATAGAAAAATGGGGATAGGGCAGGTATTCATTGGGACAGACATCAGGGATGGGTGGTCCCATCACTATGGAAACAGGGATCAGGCAGACTGTGTTCTTTACAGTCATTGGGGCTTGGGAGGGGGAGGGCTGGCCGGGTGCACTTTGCTGGATGGAGCCATGCTAATGATCCCATAATGGGCATGCATGAAGCCCCTTTGCACCGTGCATGCCCAATGAGCTCATTTGCATATTTTGCCTGACTATCACCCTTGGAGGAAACAGCACATCCAGGTATGTGCCATGCATTCCCCTATGGGTGGTCTTCAGCTCCACACCCTGGATGCGCTGCATCAGACATGGTGGCTGCCTGCTTTCTGCCATGCATCCAGGGTCCAATATTCAAACAGAATGCAAAATTTGTTCCGGTTGTGCATTCTGTTTGAATATCACGTCAGAGCTTGCCAGACCAATTTTTTTGTGTGGCACATCGATTTGCATGTGCACCCGTCAGGCTCTGAATATGGGGCCCTCTCTCCAGAAGGCAGAATATCCATCTAGTGGGATTCCCAGAGCATTATCCCTAGACATTATCCCTGAAGGAAATTGCATTAAAAACCTTCAAAGCTATTTTAGGGAAAAGTGCTGGGAACTCTGATTTCGAAATTGAAAGAATTCACTTAGTGGCTTGGCACAGAAAAGGTCCAAATGCTCCTCCTAGACATACTGTATTATTTGAAATTCATGAAACCCCAGGATAAAGATCAAAATGCAAACCATATATAAAATTCTCTGCAAAAAACTACATTAATGCACTATTACCATTAATGCAACAAAAGTAGGAAATGTGGTCTTAGGGTTCCCAACCCTAAGACCCCATCCCTACCCTTGGTTTCCAACCCTAACACCCCACCCCACCCTGCATGCAGGAACAGGCATGGGGGTGTGCCTTGGGGTTGTGAACCCTAATGCTCATCCTATTCCATGAGTAAGTAAGCTAAGATAGGTACAGTATATATTTTTTTATTAATTTATTGTTTATTTATTTATTGAAATTTCGGATAACACCTTTGAGAACAAGCTCGTTTCATAGGTTCCACGTCAGAAGAATAATACATATTGGAAAAGTATGAGACGGAGAACAACGAAAACAAGGAATTATACAAGACATTACAACAGCATATAACTAGAAATGTTCCAATACATGTGGCATTGTACAATGTATGCCAAGGTGCATATTTGATTAAAACCTGGAATTCAAAGGGTCATATTAGAGGGGTTGGGATCTTATGAAATTACCTTTTACAGGAAAATAAGAACAGACTCAGCCTAATATCTAATAATTAACAAGGTAAGGGATGGCATCAGACCAGGGGCCTCATCAGAGGTGAGAAGGTATGGGACAAAGCATTTTAAAGTGAGCAAGGGAGCTCAGGAGATATAACAGGGGAAGGGGGGATGGGAGAAAGCAATAGAGGGGTGAGGGGAAAGAGTGGAAGGGATCAAGAGAAAATGTGAAAGGAGAATGATTAGCAACTTAGAATAGTTATTTACATGCTGAGAATAGTTATGCATAAGCAATCACAACTGGCATCAGCAACTAGCTGTTGCTTAAGTTTAACCTTGAAGGAGCCCAAGGTGGATGCTGAAGTGATGTCATGATGCAGCGAGTTCATTCATAACGGGGCACGGTAGGCAAAGGACCTTTGTCCCAGAGAAGTGCGACAGCAGGGTATATTAAAAAGCTTGCTAGTAGAGCTTCTGGTGCAACAACGGTTGATAGTGGGAGTAATAAGCTTTTGCACTCCTGGGAGCATTTTGCCTAAGCTTACTTTTTTGGACAGTAAACATGTTTGGTACATGAGTCTACCTTTGAACTGGAGCCAGTTAGCCCGAGCATACATGTCGCAGGTATGGGACAGACGGGCTGAGCCGGTAAGGAACCAGCATGCTTTATTGAATGCAACTATGATGCGGCAAAGAGTTGTTTCAGTAGCTGATCCATAGCTTGGTAAGCCGTAATCGATAAGCAAGACAAGAGAGCTTTGAATGGCCAGGTTAAGAGCCTCTGGGGTCAAACATTGCTTATGCCTATAAAGTAGCCCAAAGCAGGTGTTAACAGCCTTAGCAATGTTGTCAATGTGATAGGCATAGGTCATCGTACTGTCAGTAGTAATCCCAGATATTTAAAGAGCTGAACTAGCTCCAGGGGAGAGCCCTCTTTGTTGGTGATAGAAAGAGGGTAAGTTCTGTGCCTATTTTGGGAGCTGGAGAACAGCATAGTTTTAGTATTGTTATAATTCATAACTAACTTGTGCTTATGGAACCATCTTTCTACAACTATGGAATTACTTTGTAGAATGGATTCAAGAACCTTAGGGTCTGGATCACTGGTAAACAGGACAGCTTCATCAGCATATAAAAGGATGTGACCCTGACAGGAGTAAGGAAGGTTGTTGAGGAAAATGCTAAACAAAAGAGGGCTCAAGATGGACCCTTGAGGAACTCCAGATAGGACAGGTCTGCTATCCAAGAGGGTGTTACCAATCTTCACCTGCTGTCTAGGGTTGTGCAGGTAACTTTCAAACCAGGCTACGCTGTCACGAGCTAGGCCAATGATGGTAAGCTGTTCGACCAGGAGGGCATAATTTACTGTGTCGAAAGCTTTGGTTAAATCAATGAAAGCAGCACTGACCAGGTGTCCTTAATCTAAGGAGTGGTGAATAAAGCCTGTGAACTCCAGAAGGGCGGTAGTGGTACTTTGACCATTTCTGAACCCGTGTTGTAAGTATTTAACCAGTTGGTCAGCCACTATATGCTCAACAGCTTTCGAGAGTGGGGGCAGGATAGAGATAGGCCTGTAGTTCCCAATACTTGTGCAATCCCCAAACTTGTGAACTGGTGTCACAGTGGCAGACTTCCATTTCTGAGGGAATTGAGAGTAACTAAGTGACATGTTAATAATATGTGTTAGAGGTGACAGAATTTCATCCAGCATAAGGGCTACAAACTTAAGATCCAGGGTATCACCACTAAATTTTGATTTCCCTAATACCTTGAATAGGTAATTTCAGTCTTCATGGGCTGAGAGGGTTTTGAAGTAGAAAAGAGGATGAGAAGGGTGCTGAGTCTCTTTCCCAGTGTAGTCACTTGTGAGGGGGTGGGAGAAGTAGCCAGGTGGCAGGACACCACTCAGGTCCATGAAGGCATTATTAAAAGTGTTAGCAATAAGTTTGGGGTCGAGTGAGGGTACATCATCAATGTTAAGCATGGTTGGGGCAGATCTGAGATCTCTCCCAGTGACCTCTTTAAGGTGAGTCCAAAATTTTCTGCCATCATTCCAGGTCCAAGAGAGCACTTCCTTATAATATTGATTTTTAGCTGCATGAATAGCTCTCATGTAGTTGTTTCTAGCTGCGTTGTACCTCTGGAGGTCGGCCTGGTTACACAGGGATCTAGACCTGTGCCATAGATGGTCCCTGGCATTCAGAAGTTCAAGGAGGTCTGGAGAAAACCAGGGATTACAGCAGCCTTTGATTTTACACTTTTTCTGGGGGGCGTTCCTATCACTTATAGCGTTGAACTGAAAAATGAATTGGTCGAGAGCAATGTCAACATTGTTAGTTGTGTAAACCATTGACCAGACCTGATTACGCAAGTCAGCTTTTAGTGATTCAAGATGCCCATGGATGAGTACCCTTGTGGTAATTGTTCTAGCGAGTGGTTTAGAGAATTTGTTCGCCCAATGAAACAAGACTGTGGAGTGGTCACTGAAGGCATCTGAGAGTACGGCTGTGTCCGATATATGATCAGGGTGGTTAGAGAGCACCCAGTCCAGTAAGGTACCTGTTCCAGTTTTATAGTTGTTTCTAGTGGGGGACTCGACTAGCTGGGTGAGGTGAACTGCTGAAATTGCATCTTTGAAAAGGCTTGTGTCAGGAGAGGACCAATTGATATTGAAATCTCCTAACATGATAATTTCTAAATTAAGACTCAGAGAGCCAAAACACTCCATGAGTGAAACAAAGCAGGAGGCCATCTGTCTGGGAGGAATATAGATTGAAAACACAGTAAGGGTTTTATTGTGTACACCTAGAAGCACTTTTATGGCAAGGGTTTGCATATGGTCATCAGTTTTGGGTAGAGTTAGGACGAGACCTTGAAGGTTGTTTTGGAGGTAGATCACACAACCACTCTCACATTTGAAGAGATGATCCTGTCTAAAGACTGTGTAGCCTGGGATGGAAATTGAAGCATCTGCTATTTTTGGAGAAAGCCATGTTTCTATGACTGAGAAGATGTCTGGGTTATGTTGTAAGATCCATGCATTCAGTATGTCCATTTTGGGGAGAAGGCTGCATATATTAAGTGAGGCAATTGTAAGTAACCCAGTAGATGACTGTGGGTATGCTGTAAGTTGTGGAGAGCCAGGGTTGGGGTGAATATTGTCAGAGAGCGGCAGCAACAGTAAGGCCAGTCCACACAGATATTCCTTTAACTGCTTGTTGCTGAGTTTGTGAAGCTTCCTCTGAGTTGAGAGTGCTTTACAGTTGGCATGTAAATTGAAGATCCCAGGAAGTAGTGCCAAAGGGGGTAGCCAGCTAGGGCAATGAAATGGCAACCCCCAGTCACCAGGGGAATGCAGGCTCCATGGCACAGTAAGAGAGTCATAGCATTGGGATAAGGTGATAGTACTATAAACATATAAATGGTTACTATCCAATGTTGGCAAGGTAGATGTTAGAAACTTATCATAGGCAAGGTCAGATAGGGTCAACAGAGAGAGCAATATAATGCCTCTAGGAAATAAAGCCTTTATAAGAGACATTATGATACCAAGCAGTGCAGCAGTAAGGGCACATGCAAGGTTAATTATACAGGTGTTTTTTGTTTTTTTTCTTCAAAGTACATTATACTAAAAGTGAGAAACAAGGGAGGGGATAACGGTGATTAGAACAGGAAAAAGTCAGAGGCAAGTTGGCCAAGTGGGTTGGAGGATTAATAGGAAAAATAAGGTGCCTCTAGTAGCAGATCAGTATAAACTGCAAATGGGGAAAGAAACCAAAACCTCTCTCAAAACTTAAATCAACTCTAAGAAATCTCTACATCAGACTAAACATTACTTAAAGTGAGAAATCAAAACATTTCAAGCAAGTATAGGAGCATGGGGTGAGCATTAGGGTTCACAATCCCAAGGAACACCCCCACACCTGTTCCTTCATGCAGGGTGGGGAGGGGTATTAGGGTTGGAAACTGAGGGTGGGGATGGGGTCCTAGGGTTGGGATACCTAAGACCACATTTCCCTACTTTTGTTGCATGAACGCCAATGGTGCATTAACATAGTTTTTTTGCAGAGAATTTCCTTACTTTTTGAGAAAGTATAATTTCCCTACTTTTGTCACATTAACCCTAATGGTGCATTATTGTAGCTTTTTGCAGAAAATGTCCTACTTTTTAGAAAGAATAATCGTAGGCTTATTTGCTTGTGGGGGAACAGGGCCCTCCAGACCCTGCGCTCCCAACCATCTGTAATTTTTCAGAGATTGTAGTTTATTTCTCTGTGGGAGTGCAGGACTGTCTGGGCCCTGCACTCCCATCATTCCATAATCCTCTGTATATTTATGGGTGGGAGCACAGAACCCTGAGAGGGCCCTGTGCTCCCATCAGTCCTTAATGGTACCCGTATTTGTGTGTGGGCATAATTTTGCATCCATGCCTCTTTGTGATAGTGTACTGCTATTCTTATTTTCCTGAGGGAGCACAGGGCTCTCGGGGTTCTGCACTCCCATCCCATAGTGTGCAGAACCAAAGAAACACCTGACATTGCCATGTTATCCTATAGGAAAACACAGGTAAATCTAAAACCCGTGTAACTTGATACCAAATTAATATATTTTCATGAAACCAGCAAAAGGCACATCGGTGGATTGAGCCCTCTGTACCCTGAAAATTTCAGAACAAAATGGAAAATCATTTCTTCACAGCACAGTGACAAGGAAATAACTGTGTACACCTCCAATTACAATGTAATCTTATGGGAAACAAAGGAAAATTGAAACACTCAGAACTCCACAGCAACCTAATATATTTTGACCAAACCAGCAAAAGGTACACCTGCGGTCAAATCCCTTTGTACCCTGAAATTTTCAGACCAAAATTCCAAGCCATTTGTTTACTGTGACGTGACAAAGAAAACACCTACCTGTATATAAAAATTCTTTTTCCAAAAATTGCAAAAAAGAATCCTTTTCCAAGCTTTCTTTTTTGCGGTTTGCAGAAAGAGAAAACCCTTTTTCACAAATTGTAAAAAAGGATCCTGTTTTGCAAATCTTTTTCTGCAATTTACAGTAAAAGTAAATCCTTTTTTTAAAATTGCAGAAAAGTATCCTGTTTCGCTGTAAGAGATTTCTGCAATTCTAGGTGAAAGATTTCCGTGGATAAAATAAACATATTTGTACACATTTTTTTAAAAGACTGGGCCCAGAATCCAATTCCTGGGGCCCTGATTAAGTAAACACAAGTGTCAGTGTTTACCAAATTGCTGTATAATTTTAGAATTGTAAGTTTGTTTACCTCGCTAACCAAAAACAAGGATTTCACATTTGCACAACAGGATTCTGCATCTACGAATGAGGATTCCACATTTGCAGTCAAGAATCCTATTTTGAGCCTCACATCTAACTTTTCCTATAGGAAATAATGGGAAACACTAAAATGTAATAACTTTGGAACAGATTAATATTTTTTCACCAAACCTTCAAAAGGCACCACTGTGATGCAATACCTACATACCCTAAAAATGTCAGCCCAAAAGTACACTCAGTTTTTGCACTATGTGGTGAAAAAAAATGTAACAAAAAGTAATAATGTTCATGTTTTTTGACACTCCATGTTTCCGCACCCAAGCATCCTACCAGAATGAAACTTACCACATCAAGAGATCTTAGGTCCCTGATGCTGCATGCCAAAGTTAATGCAAATTTTCTGAATGGTTGCAAAGTTATTAAAGTCTCAAATTTTCATTTTAACATGGAAGTGAAGATTTAACCCTAATGTAGGTGCGCGACCACGTCCCTATAATAAAAAAGGTTACAGTGAGGGAGGCTGCCATTTCCATCAATCAGGACCTTCCGTTTGAGGTGGTAGAGGAAAGGAAGAAGTTCAACTTTCTGAAGAGAAAGATTTGGGCAGCAAATCATAGGGAAATGATGACTGTCTGTTAGACTAAAAGTGGCGATTAATGGTCAGAGAATAATTTATAAGACTAGAGAAGAAGCTGAAAGAGACTTTTGTATAAGACTTCCATAGATATGTTTTGGATAGTAAAGCTTATGTTTGGCTCAAAAACTCCCCTATGGAATAAATCACTGAAATATATTTTTTTTTGAAGGGGGTAGAAAGATTAATTGGGTTGTGTAAAAGTTAAATGATTTATGTTGCTAACTGTTTTGGGGGACAATGCCTTACATTTCATATGATGCATGATTTATCACTTCATTTGGTAAGATGGAGCCTTGAGGAAGTATGCACCATCAGCATAAATTATAGCTGACTGGGGTTAGGTGTGGTGTAGTTATACAGAGCACCAAAAATATGATGTATAAGTTTTTTATGTATAGGTGTCTTGTCTATCTGCATTTTTATGTTTAACATGTTGATTGCATATGGTCCTTCAAATTATGACAAGGATAGATGGTTCAGTATGGGGGCAAATGAGTTCTAGGGGGGAGGTGGAATGGATAGGAGAGGAGGTATAGGGAGTCCCTATGAACATCTGAAGAGGGGTCAAGTTCTGATACATTATTTAATTACAAATGGGAAAATCAGATACATTTAGTAGCATTATTTTTAGGTCATGGAATACAAATAGTTTAAATGCAACCTCAAAATGTAACAAAGCACTGTTGATGAATAAGAAAAAAGCCATACAGATATTGATATTACAAGAGACTAATTTACTGGAAGCGGATATATGTAAACTAAAGGATGGATGGATGGATGGATGGACAATATTTTTATTTATTTATTTATTTATGTATTTAATAACCAGGTAACTGGTCCTAGGGACCGTTTTCAGGCACGATCTTCTACTCAAATGGTGCAAATAAAAGCAGAAGAGTACTGTTGTTTATCAAGAAAGGTGTTAACTTTGTTAGCCAACAAACTTACACAGACAAAGAAGGGGTAAGAATTATTTAAATGGGAAAGCTGTGAATATGGGTTTAGTTTACACCCCCCTTCCTGATATTTTGGGGTCTTGGTTAACTGTTGGCACTATTCTATCTTGGAGGGGATACTATAATTATAGGTGGTGATTTAAATTTCTTAATGGATTAAAAAAAGATAAGTTTTCCACTCTGAAAAGGGATGATAGAAGAAACTCTTATTTAATAAATCTACTTTGTGGAAATAATTCATCAGTGTATATATGGAGAATTAGTAATTTGGGATGTTGTACAGATTGAACAATTTTCTGATTTCATAAAATTTAGTTAGCAACACAGTTTAGGCACAAATAGAGCCAATTTTGATATTTGACCATGCCACTATAATATTTTCTTGCATATTGGAGCAGAAAAGAGATCATTCCTGGAAATGTAATAATAATTTATTGTTATATCCTAATTTAATTGAATAACTTGCAGCACAAATCGACATGTTCTAAGAATTTAATAAAAGAGTCATAGGTTGTGGGGTGCTTTTTGTGTTAGCTTTCTCTGACTTGTTTTCTCTGTGCAAACGCTTTATTCTGCAACTGTAGAACAGGCAGGAAGGCATTAACAACCTTTTGCTAGCATTCTGGCTCCCTGCCAGCATGACTCTGGCAATGTTACATGCTGCTCTTAAATAAAAGTACTACTACGCAGCAGTTCAGTGATGTTTTTTCTTCATTTGACTCAGCAAGAATTAAGGCCCAAGCTAGACATCATATAACACTTAACAAGAGTTATGCAGAGCCGAGCTGCTCAGTTTACTGCACTTAGAGAAAAACAAGCAACACTTAATGAGAAACAAACAGGAAAGAGCAAGATGGAGAAAAAACCCACATACAGAACAAAAAAAGGGACCCAAAAAATGCAATTGTACCAGTTCCTAACAAAAAAAAAAGAGGGCATGTGTGCTATTAAAACATTAAGGATCTTTTAAGGTCTGTAGGTCCACCTCCCTTGTATATAGAGTGATGCAGTTACAGTACTGGCAGTATTTCACAATAAGAGAAAAATGTTGCATCTCAATTATCTCTTTCTTTTTGCATAATGCAAAAATGTTAAATACTCTTTTTGCATCTTTTTTTTTTTTGCATTTTTCTGAGCAATATAAAAAATTTACTTTTTATCTGAGATGGGCTTTCATGAGTGGGGAGATTTTTGGCATCAGAGAGACTTATAGCTATAAGAGTAAAGGATATTTTGGAGTAGTATGGCTTAAAAGCCATGTGTGATAAATGTTGTAGGTTATGCAAAATAAAGTTTTCAATAATGGAAGGCACCCATTTGATTAGTCACCAGTAAAGGAGGCAAATTAAAGAATATAAAGGTGTGTCCTGCACCATGATGCACAGGCATATGTACCATTGTGCATGTATGTTGGGGTCCTACATACGTGAGCATGTTCCTTGTGCCATGTACCATGGACCTGCACACAGTTGCACATTTCAGACATGCATGAGGTGTGGCCAGGAACTGTGCATGCATCATACTGTCTGCTTGACTACATAGCTTGTGTACCTGCCTCTGCACCTGTGCTACACAGCGCATAATGCCCATGTATCCTTTATGCATAGGGTCCATTATTTGTGCTTTGTTTTATTGTTATGTCTTGTTTTGGACATTTTTTTTTAATAAGACGTTCATCTTATGACACTTATTTGTTAAACTTTTAATTAATTAATATGTTGCCGCTGTGCTCCTGAGTCTTTATGGTCACTTGCTGGTGGGAGAAGGTGGTAGGTATACACACAAAATACTTACCCATCTCAAACAGCTGCAAAAATGTTTATGTGCCAAAACTGGAGTCCAACAAAGCAACCATAGTTCACTGATTAATTGTGCCCCAGACCTGGAGTTTTCCAGAAACATAGAAAGGTAAGGGCAGAAAAAGACTTGGGGCCCTATTCACAAAGGTCGGCGCAAATTGCACTGAAGGCAGCTTGCACCGATTGCCGGTGCACCAGGGACCCTGCACCCAATTCACTATCAGGTAGGGTCTTGGCAGCAAAATCCCACAGCTTACTTATTTATTTATTTATTTGCTTTTGATAACTGGGTAAGTGCATTAGGCATTAGTCCTGCCTATTTTCAGACACGACCCAGGAGAGTACAGTAAACAGTCATAACAAATGCAGGTACATAAATGCAGTCATAACAATACACAACAGTTATCCACTCAGGAATAGCCAAGATTAATGCATTCAGGCAGGACCATTGCAGCAACTGTGGCTTTATGCCACACAGACGACACATCTACAAGGTTTGTTGCAAGCTGCGGGGTGGTTGGGTGGAAGCTGTGCCCATGGACAGCAACTAGTGATCTAGTGGACCCCTCTGATCCCCAGTGTTCCCCATTAAAATTCATATATCTTTCCCTGGTAGTCTTGCAGACCCCCCCCCCAATCTCCAGTGTCCCACGTAAATATTTATACAGTATATCATACCCTGGTGGTATAGCAGACCCCCTCCCTATCCCCAGTCTCTCCCAAAACCATTTATATATCTTTCCCTGGTGGTCTAGAGGACTCTGACCCCCCACCCCAGCAGGAAGTGCCCCACCACCCCTCTCCCCCATCCCATCCCCAAGCTGCTGACCAGCACAGCCCTCCACTCTCCACCACAGCCAGATGCCAACTAAGCTGAGCTGTCAAGGAGCGCATACTGTATACAGTACATGCTCCTTGACAGCTCAGTCAATGGCCAGTGATGGTGGAAAGTGAAGGGCTGTGCCGGTCACCGACTTGGGGATGGGATGGGGGAAGTGGGGTGCTGGGGCACTGCCTGTCAGGGTGTGGAGGTCCACTAGACCACCAAGGAAAGATATATAAATGGTTATGTGGGAGATCGGGGATTGGGAGGGAGGTCTGCTGGACCACCAGGGAATGATATTTAAATATTTATGGGGGACATCAGGGATCTGGGGGTCCACTAGACCACCACAGAATGATATTTAAATATTTATAGGGGACATCAGGGATCAGGGGGGTCCGCTAGACCACCAGGGATGTGTGTACTGTTCCTAAACAGGGGATCAGGGCTGGGGAGGGACTGGGGCACAAGTTCCCTCCAATCCAGGAAGGGCTTTGGGGGTGGTGCAGTGTCTCTAACCCTCCCAGAGGACACCCTTCTAAGTACCCTTAGACCAGCCCTGCCTGGTCTAATTGTACTTCATGTGATAAAAATCCCTCACCAGGGACTTCAAGATCACTGCCACCACTGTGGGGTTTTACCAACAGGACCCCAGGGAACCCTGTTCCTTAACTCCTCCTCTTTCACACAATGTCAAGAAGGTCAACACAGTAACTGTGGGAAGTGAGTCCCTTCAGAGATGGACTGAAAACAGAGTCCAGCAGAAATAGTACAATTACCTTTTAAATGAAACAAACAGTCACTGATTCTATAAAAATAGAAGCTTTACTAAAACACTACAAGTAGTTACAACAGGATGTATTTACAGGAAAACAAAAGGGCTGCACATTTACTAAGAAGCAGAAAATAAAACCAAGTTAAACAGACAGATAGTTTACAGCAGAATTCTGAGCTGTTCTCACCTCAAACCCTTCACCTGCCCTAGCTACAGAGTTGTACTGTCCCTTACTGTGCTATTTTACCAGTCAGCTAGTCTTTGTATGGCAGGGGGCCCTTGTCTTCAGATGTTTCACATCCAAAAGATAGAAATTAACTTCATTTCTCTGTTATATTCTTTTCTGATTGTGGGAGGTGATTTCTCTCCTTTGAGTGACAGGCTACCCCTGCCCACTCCCCAGATGAGTGGGTGCATAGAGGGATGACCTCTTTCAGACCAGCTGGCTCCCTCCACGCACCATCGCACCCCCCTGCTCTGTCTACTTTTATGATTCTGCCTTGAAGACAGTCCTAAGTGTGTAGCCTCACACTTCTTGTCTTTTTTTTTAACTTTTCCTTTTTATCCCACCTGTCTGCCCTCTCCATCCACTCCTTCGGACCGGTCAGCCCCCTAGGCCACCATCACAGATTCTGCCCCTAGAGTGCCCGGCTCTTCTCCATTGTCTCCTTCTTTCTCCTCAGTCCTCATAGGACAGCCTGCACAGTGGGGTCTGCCCATGGGTAGGTGACTGGGAGGCAAGGATTGGTCATCATCTAGGACCGATGAGGGCTTTTTCCATTTTTCTCCCCCCTGATCCCCCTGAGGACGTCGGCACGCAGGAGAATGTCCAGACAGGTGCCCCCAACATCCTCCCCACCCCAATTCTGGAGAGCCACCTGTGCCCCGATGCCCATGCTTCCACAGGCATAGGTGTGTCAGGTGTTTGTAAGCACCCCAGGAATCCACCCCAGGAGGAGGAAGCGAACATCCATTGGGATGCTCGATCCTCCTTCCCCCCTCCAACCCCCGATAACTCGAGTCCGTTCCCGGACCCGGGTCACCAGCATAGTGCGAGGTGTGGTGTCCAGCACCTCAACCCTCAGCGCCACCGGGCCGGCCACTTCTTGTCTTTTAAGCTGGCTGAGACATTCAGCCTGGCAATCTCCCATCTGCCTTACAGAATCTCTGGCTACAAGGACGTCAGAGGTTTTTGAAGTTGCTCCTTCACATCTTCCAGGATGTGCAGCCTGGATTAGCTCATGGGAAAGTTCCACAGAGCAGTTCTTAGTGTAACCCACTTGCAAATGGGGATTCCAAGAAATGTCTGCTTGGGCTTACCTTAGCCCTGTCCTTCTCCCGCTGTCTCTCAGGCTTCTCCCAACTTGGTCCCTAATTTTTCTGGCTTCCCAGGTGCTGCTTTGCCCTCGTGTGTGCCCCAGCCTAAAGCCCGAATGAAAATATAGCCCCTCGGGGCTTAAAACGTTGACCGCGAGCTCCCGCTGCAAAAGTGCTGCCTCCAGGGCAGCAGGAGTCGTGTTGACACGCTAAGTGCCTTTGATGTGAAGCCGCTAGATTTGCGGTCACCTTGAGGACTGTGCCATGGGTCCCAGGATCTCTTCCACCTATTTGGGACCGGGTGACCATGGACAGCCTGCTGGGGGACCGCTCAGATGGGAATTAAAGGAGTTCTGACCAGGGCTCATTTGAGTATGCCTGTGCAGGGCCCTGATCATCTGAATAATGCATAACTGTGTGTCTGGCTGCCTTCAGGGTAGCTATGTTCATCTCCAGCCGAAAAGTAAAGAATTAAAATGTTTTAAATAATGGAACTGTTGCTGCTTGTTGGGAATAAACTGTACATGAGGGGAAAAGTGTTAAAAGTTAAAATTAATACTGTTTCCTTGGCAATACCAGTATTGTGGGACTCTACGTGTCAGCCTATCAGCTGCTGCAAGGGGAGCTTGCATAAGTGCAGTAGCGACAGAAAAAGTAAAGGAGCCACATTCTTTATCTGTGCAGCAACTGCAAGTACAGCCTTTAAGCTACAGAATTGTGGAGCATGTGGGGCAAATAATTACTTCTTTCTGGCTGCACCAGGACATTATTCAGGACTGTATCTAATCTGCTATAAGGGACAGTGGGTTAAGCAGCCATTGCCAGCAGTATAGCCAATTGGAATTGCAGCAATAGAAAGCCAGGACTTGTGGGACATTCACTGCATCTTATGGGTAAGCACCCAAGTGCTTATGGGGGCTTACAGGGACATTATTTTAGGCAAAATTCCACAACCCAATTGTGCCTCGAGTGTTCTGATTGACGGGGCTCTCAGCAACTTGCAGACATGTCATCCCATCCCTGCTACCAATCAGGAGTTGAACTATGAACTCTATAAAGAGACAATGTTGCCAGTTTGTCTGGAGATTCAGAGATGCAGAGCTGAAAGAGAGAGTAGCAGACCAGGCTCCAGCCTGCTGGGAGCCCCCCATGGAGGAGGGGCTCAGGCTCCAGCCATGCCATCAGGCCTGGGCCACTTAATTCAAGCCCTTTCAGTTTTCAGGGGGCATTTGTTATTTTTTTCAGTTAACAGTTAACTAGTTACAGTAATTATGCTTTCTGCAACAGCTAGTCTGGAGGTTGCCAGTACTGTCCTCCAGAAGCTAGCCTCTCTCCCACAGCAGGGAAAAATGTGGACCGAAGAATCAGATGTCCAGCAGTGGTGAGAGCACTGACCAGACCAAATTACATCATGCAGCGGTGAGAGTGCTGACCGAGTACCTCAGCGGTGAGAGAGCCGAAGAAGTGTTCAGGATGCCTTTGATTGCAGATGAGACCCATGGAGGACCTGAGTGAGTACCCTCATACCCCCCTGGTGCGAGGGAGAATCTAAGCAAGTAATCTTGGGGGACCCAAGGCCCATTAAGAAATGTGTGTTGTTAAGTTTGAAGTACTAAAGTTATCAGTCTGGGCTACCAACTCCATAAGAGACTGCCTAGTTCAAGTAAATGGATGCATTTTGTCTGTGGCCCAAATGGCTAAGTTGCAGGTGCAGCAAGATGCTGGGCATAGTGAATCATGTACATGTGTTGCAAGTTGTGTAGCTATGGGTTAGAGTCCTGCCATCGTAGAGCTGACTGCCAAGACACGTTTGCCACTTCATGGGACAGGAGGCCCTAGAGCATACAATGTCTAGATGTGCTGGATAAGACTCTGTGAATAATGTTCTTGGTATATAGAATGTATTGGATGTGACTGCCTGTGACTAAAGTATGGGATGCTTGATGAAAGTGTCATTGCCAACTTACTCTGGATGGATGCATATAGGATGCTTGACAAAAGTATCACCTTTATTGCTTTGGATTAGACTTTCAAATATTGTGCTGAATGTTCTGGATGTAAGATCCACATGGCTTGTCCTGAATGTTCGGAAGTCTGCAAGTGCAGGGCAATCCCTGCCATGTCTGCTAAAGTGCAGGGCAATCCCTGCTGTGGATGTAAATAGTAATTTGCTGCTTTACAAAAATCTGTTTCCAAGTTGCCCCAACCCTCAAATTAATAGCCAGCCACCTCGACCAGCTGCAACTCCATGAGGCCTGCAACATCTTGGACTGTGGTATCTGTTTAACCAGTATGGTATGAGAGTGCGTGGTTTCTGCTGTATCTGGGACTGGTACCAGTGTGGGTATTAGTAATAATTATGTTTAACATCTGATTTTTCAGCAGCTAGTCAGCCAGGGCTATGGATGTCTTAAGTTGAATGGTAAAATGTGATTTAAGTCTGCCTAATGTGTAGCCACTCAACTGGAGGGCTCACCAGCAAAATCCAAAATGATCTCTGTACATGTGTAAATACAGTAAGATAACCTCTACTCCTCCTGTTTCCCTTTCCTAGCTCCTTTAATCTCCCCAAAATAAATATCTTATTTGTCGTTTGAAATCCTGTGTGAGCATATTATTAGAGAGAGTCTTTAATTCAAAATCTTGAAATGTGGGGAGCTGTGTATTGAGACATGTCTGGGGAAGGTAACTGGTCATCATGGGTGGTGTAGCAGCTCAGGGGGCTACACCCAGCACCATCTCACCCACGTAAAGCACCCTGAGTGGAGGCACTGCGCAAAGGTTTTAAAAAATGTTATGAGTTAGCAAACCCAACCCCCTTAGCCTATGTCCAGGGTAGTAGGCAGGGGTGTAACACTGGGGGTGGCGCCACCCAGGGGTTACATCAGTATTTCCCTTAAGGCTCGTCTGGACATGTGACTCTGAAAGCCATGTTTTTGTGTCCCCTTTGCAAACAGCAGAAATTATGACAGAAGCATAATCACATTAACAAAATACAGTACATTAATGAAAAGAAATTAATACATTACTCTGGTCACGTGTCCATCTCCCCCCCCTTGGGAAATGACAGTGTATCTCTTTTGGGCAACCCCCAAGAGACACTGCTGTTTAAGTAGAGCCCAGGGAGCACCTAAAGGAACATGTTATGCACTCACTCCTGCCTCAACAATCCATCTGCATTGGCATTTTGTGTCCCACTTTGGTGCTGAATGATCATATTATATGACTGTAGTAGCAAACTCCAGCGCAATAACTTTGTGTTTTGCCCACTAGTGCCATGGAGCCATGTTAAGGAGCTATGATCTCTGACCACAGTGAATTCCCTCCCGTACAGATATGGCTGCAGCTTCTGAAGGGCCCACACTATGCCCAGACATTTCTTCTCCACTGTGGCATACGACTCTTCGTTGGGCCGAAGCCTCTGGCTCAGATACACTATGGGGTGCTCCTCTCCCCACAGTGTAATCTGGCTCAGGACTGCACCCAGCACATGGTCCGAGGCATCCACATGTACTATGAACTTTAAGTCATAACTGGAGCTGACAAGCATGGGTGCCCCATATAATGCCTCCTTTAACCATTGGAAGGCAGACTCACAGTCCTCTGTCCAGAGAACTTTTTCAGGTGTTCTCTTTTCATTAGGCCTGTCAGAGGCTTGGCCACATCATGAGGAACAAACCTACTGTAGTACCCAGCTGTTCCCAGAAATGCCCTTACCTGTTTCTTTGTAGCAGGGGTGGGTCAGACCTGGATGGCATCAACCTTCGCTGGCTCTGGATGGATGCCTTCACTGCCCACCTGGTGCCCAAGGTAGGACACTGTGGCTATGCCTACTTGGCATTTTTCCACCTTAACTGTCAGCCCTGCAGCCTTCAGTCTGTGGAACACCTCCCTCATGTGCCTGACATGATCCTCCCATGTCTGGCTGCAAATGGCAATGTCATCCATGTAAGGCAGTACATATTCACCTGCCCCCACCAGGATGTGATCCACAAACCTTTGGAAGGTTGTGAGTGCATACTTCATCCCAAATGGCATTACTCTGAATTCAAATAAGCCATATTAGGTAACAAAAGCAGACCTCTCCCTGGCTACAGGGGTAATGGCACCTGCCAGTAGCCCTTCATCAGGTCTATCGTGGTCAAGAACTGGGTTCCCTCCAGCCATTCCAAGGTCTCATCCGTTCTGTGCATGGGGTAGGCATCAGACTCCGTACAGCTGTTTAGCCTCTGGTAGTCAACACAGAATCATGTGGTACTGTCTTTCTTGGGGATCAGGACCATGGGTGAGGCCCAGGGGCTACTGGACTCCTGGATCACTCCAAGGGCCAGCATCTCCCTGAGTTCTTCCAGCATGGTCTTCTTAACCCCCTCATGTACCCTGTAGAGAGACTGCCTTAGTGGAACTTGGGCCCCAGTGTCCATGTAGTGTTCAGCCATTGTGGTGTACCCCAGATTCCCTGTGAAAATGTCCCCAAATTCTCACAGCATCCCCCTCATCTCCTTGGCCTAGGCCAGTGTCAGCTGCCTTGAGAGGGTAAGGTTATTCACTGAGGATCCTTCCCAGACTTCCCCAAGGAGGTCCACCAGGGGATCAGCCTCATTCCCCTCCTCTGGCACGTTGCACATGGAGAGGATAATTTCCTCCCTATCATAGTAGGGCTTCATCATGTTCACATGATAGGCCCTCTGCCTGCACCTTCTGTCAGACAGCCCTACTATATAGTTAACATCATTCAGCTTCCCGATTATGGAAAATGGGCCTTCCCATGCTGCCTGCAGTTTATCGTGTTGGACTGGGACAAGTAGCATCACTAGCTGTCCAACTTCGTACTCCTGGGCTCTGGCCACACAGTTGTACCAGGCTTTCTGTTGCTGTTGTGCTGTAGCTAAGTGCTCCTGGGCAAGCCCCATGAGCTCCTTAAGCCTGGCCCTGAAATTTAGGATGTACTCCACAACAGACTCCCCTTGGGTGGCATGGTTATCTTCCCATTCATCCCTGGCTAAATCTAGGGGCCCCCTCACCCTGTGACCAAACAGGAGTTCGAAGGGTGAGAACCCTGTGGACTCCTGTGGGATTTTCCTGTATGCAAACATGGGGTGGGGCAAATATTTGTCCCATTCCCTTTTGTGCTGGTCTGCAAATGCCATGAGCATAGTTTTAAGGGTCCCATTGAACTGCTTGACCAGGCTATTTGTCGCAGGGTGATCGAGCAAAGCATGAAGCTGTTTCACCCTGCACTTCTCCCACAAACTGGTCATTAAGGACGACATGAAATTTGCCCTCTGGTCTGACAAAATCTCCTGGGGAAATCCCACTCAGCCAAAGATTCTCAGGCACTCATCAGCCACCCTTTCTGCCTCAATGGAGGACATGGCCACTGCCTTGGGGTACCTGGTTGCATAATCCACTACAACCAGTATGTATCATTTGCCTGTGTGGCTTGGGGTACTTGGGACCCCACTATGTCCATGGCTACCCTCTTAAAGAGTTCATCAATAATAGGTAGGGGCACCAAAGTTGCCTTAGCCTTGTCCCTGACCTCTCCAACCCACTGGCACTGTGGACATGTCTGACAGTAATTTGCCATGTCTGTGTACATACTTGGCCAAAAGAAATTGTTGGTAAGCCACTTTTTTGTGTGGTTAATGCCCAGGTGGCCTGAAAAAGGAATGTCATGAGCCAGGGCCAGAAGCTGCTTTCGGTAGTCCCGGGGGACTACCAGCTGCTGGAGTACCTCTCCCTCTAGCTCCCTTTGTGGTATACACTCCCTGAACAACAGCCCATTCTCCCAATAAACTGACTTTTTCTCCCTTGAGAGGCCTCAGCACTACTGTATCTGCTATCTCTGTCAGGTTTTGGAGGGTAGAATCAGCTCGCTGTGCCCTGCCCAGCTCCTCCTGTATGACCCCCCCAGTTCCCCTTCAGGAGAAAAGCTGCCCCTGGTGGCAACTTCTTCTTCTTACAGCTGAGGCTCAGGGCTGCTACTCTTAGCTTGCTCCTCACCAACACTAGACACTTCCTCAGCTGCTGTGGATGAGTCTACACAGGCTGTGTCACCACGTCCTCACCCTGAGAAGCTTGCCTTTTTGCTTGGCTATGGATAGTAACACATACTAGGTTTTTCCTGTGGTCAGAATCATTCCCTATGATCACATCCACAGGGAGATCAGGTACAACTCCCACTTCCTATATCTCATGCCCACCCTCCCAGCTCAGGAAGACCCAAGCCATTGATACTTGGACCACTGGATCCATGACTCCCCAAATCTTGGAGAATTGCCCTGGCAGAATCTGCTCGGCCTGGATCAGATACTACCTTTCCATGGAGATGGAGGCACCAGTGTCCCTCAACCCCTGTGTTACTGTCCTATTGACCAGAATAGGGTTCATATGCTTAGTGGAGTTTGGTTGCCCTACAGTGTGTGCGCAGTCTGCCAATTGCGGTGTACTGTCTTTACTGTCTTGGTCACCCCCTCCCCTGGGCATTTGCCCTTTACTCCTGTTTTGATGGCAGTCATAGGATAGATGCCCCACTTTCTGGCAAATCTAGCATTCCTTTGCCCCAGGCTCCTTGTTCCCCTTAGAACCGGCGGGTTCTGTTTTGGACTTGGGTGCAAGCTGGTTTTCTTTTAGGCTTCCTTCCCTGGGTCCCTTTAAAACCATGTGCTGCCCCACCCCAATAGTTCTTACGCTGCAAATGTGTTCTGCTTGCCACATACAAATCAGCACTTTTTGCTGCCTCCCTTGCAGAGTTGCATGCCTGGTCCAGCAGCCATATGCACAGGTCATCGGGTACAATTTTAAGAAACTGTTTCCTTAAAATTAAATCTTTAATTTGCTCTACAGTTCTTGTCTTAGCCCCATCTACCCAATGGTCTAAATAAGTACACATTTGGACATGCTCTTCTACACAGCTGTCTCCTGGGCCTTTTCTTAATTCTCTAAATTTCCATCTATAGGTCTCAGGAGTCAGTTCAAAACATTTTAATAACATTCTTTTAACTTTATTATAGTCCATGTAGTTATTATCGACCATTCAAGTAAATGCATGCAAAGCACCACCGGTAAGTAATGGGGTCAGGTGGATCATCCACAAAGCCTTATCTAATTTAAACTGCCCACAAATCCTTTCAAATGATTTTCAAAACAAATCCAGATAGATGTAGAAACATAGACTTTGACAGCAGATAAGGACTGCTTGGCCCACCTAGTCTGCCCATTTCCCTACCTATTGGATACGCTGCAGATCCTAGTTAACCAACAGCCTACTTCCTCCTACCCCCCACAAGAATTGCTTTATGTCTGTCCCATGCATTCTTGAATTCCCCCACTGTTTTTGACTCCACAACCTCCTCAGGAAGGCCGCTCCATGCATCCACTACCCTCTCTGTGAAAAAATACTTCCATACATTGCCCCTGAGCCGTCCTCCGTCTAGTTTCAAATTGTGCTCCCTTGTTCTTGCACATCTCTTTTTCTGAAATATGCTAACCTCTTGGACTTTACTGATTCCCTTGAGGCACTTAAATGTTTCTATCATATCCCCCTTCTCCCTCCTTTCCTTGAGGATATACTATTAAACTCCTTTAGTCTCTCTTCAAATGGCTTCTGTTGCAGACCCTGCACCATTTTAATTGCCTTCCTCTGGACTGCCTCCATCCTGTCTATGTCCTTACGGAGATGAGGTCTTCAGAACTGCATGCAGTATTCCAGATGAGGGCTCACCAACTGTCTGTACAGAGAGATAACAACTTCCTGTTTTCTACTGGTGATGCCTCTCCCTATGCATCTCAGTATCCCCCCTGCCTTCTCACATTGCTTGCCTACCTTTAAGTCATCTGATATTACTACCCCCACGTCACTTTCCATTTTTGTTGTTGTTAGCACCTCCCCCCACATTGTGTACTCTTCCTCTGGGATTTTGTTTCCCAGATGCATTACTTTGCACTTCTTTGCATTGAATCTAAGCTGCTATACTTTTGACCATTCCTCTAACCTTGCCAAGTCCCTTCTCATCCTTTCCACCTGCTCTTGTGTATCAACCCTATTGCAGATCTTTGTGTCATCTGCAAAGAGGCATGCTTTCCCTTCCAGTCCCACTGCAATGTCACCTAAAGACATTAAAGAGGACCGGTCCCAGTACTGAACCCTGCGGTACCCCACTGGTAACGCCCCTTTCTTCAGAGTGGACTCCATTTACAATTACCCTTTGCGTCCTGTTGTCCAGCCAATGTTTTACCCAGGCTACAACTGTGGGACCCACTCCAAGGCTGGCTAACTTGTTAATTAATTTTTTGTGTGGGACTGTGTCAAATGCCTTGCTAAAGTCTAGGTAGGCCATGTCCACAGCCCCTCCCTGGTCTACTACTTCGGTCACCCAGTCAAAGAAATCGATTAGATTCGTCTGACTTGAGATCATCTCCCTCTCGGTATTGTGGGAACATTTTAGAATTAATTGTGGCTCCATGAGTTGAATCACCTTTGCCATTACTTACAGTTTGCTGTGGTGTGTTCTGGTGCAGTTTCACCAGCTCGATGTTGTGCTGTCATTCTTTCTCTCGTTCTGCTTGTTCTTTCTCTCTCTTTCCTCTCACATAAGGATCTCATGCTGGCAAATATTTTCTCTTTCCTCTCGCAGCAGGATCTTGTGCAGGCAAACTGTTTCCCTTTCCTCTGCCTCCAACCTTGCTCTCTCCTGCTGCAACCAGATTTCATGCTGCCAGGCCCTCTTTCTTTCCTCAGCCTCCAGTCTTGCTTTCTGCAGTTTGGCATCCCTTTGCTCAAGCTCTGCCTTTAGGATCTCCAGCTGAAGTTGATTGGGCTGCACAGCTCCCCTAGCTTGTGTCAGAAGGTGCCCCCCTTGCTCAACCGCTGTGACCTCAGTCTCACTGCCTGGGTCACTGTTCTCAACAACCGACTGCTGACCCAGTATTGGGCCATGCCTGTCTGAGACTGTCTGCCCGTCCAGCAGCTGGTCATGCACAACCAGGGCTTCCATGAGTGCACTTTTTGTTATATCTTCATAGACAATCCCCCCTCCCTATGCACAGCTCACAAAGCTGCTGTACCTGAAATTTGACATAGCCTGAGAAGCCCATATTCTCTAGCTATGCTGCACTAAGCTGTCTAGAAATAATTAAAAAAAAGGTAGTTACCAATGCAACCTTTTGAAATCCTGTTTCGTGACTGTTAAGGTATATTTCTGCTGGCAGTCCATCACCTGTCTCTCCTCTCTCTCTCTCTATCTCTGAGTTCCTGCCACCCAGAAAAGCACACTGTCCACTGCTCCGTACTGGACTGGTACCAGTTGCCATATGGATCCCACCACTCTGTCACCAATGATGAAAATCCCTCACCAGGGACTTCAAGATCACTGCCACCACAGTGGGGTTTTACCAGCTAGACCCCAGGGAAACCTGTTTCTTACCTCCTCCTTTGCACAAGGTCAAGAAGGTCAATACAGTAACTGTGGGAAGAGTACCCCTTCAGAGACAGACTGCAAACAGAGTCCAGCAGAAATAGTATAATTACCTTTTAAATGAAACAAGCAGTCACTGATTCTCTAAAAATAGAAGCTTTACTAAAACACTACAAGTAGCTACAACAGGATGTATTTACAGGAAAACAAAAGGGTTGCACGTTTTCTAAGAAGCAGAAAATAAAATCAAGTTAAACAGTTTACAGCAGAATTCTGAGCTGTTCTCATCTCAAACCCTTCATCTGCCCTAGCTACAGAGTTGCACTGTCCCTTACTGTGCTATTTTACCAGTCAGCTAGTCTTAATATGGCAGAGGCCTTGGTCATCAGATGTTTCAAATCCAAGGCAGAGAAATTAACCTCATTTCTCTGTTATATTCTTTTTTGATTGTGGGAGGTAATTTCTCTGCTTTGAGTAACAGGCTACCCCTGCCCACCCCACGCAGATGAGTGGGTGTATGGAGGGATGACCCCTTTTAGGCCAGCTGGCTCCCTCCATGCACCCCTTTGCTCTGTCTACTTTTATGATTCTGCCTTGAAGACAGTCCCAAGTGTGTAGCCCCATGCTTCTTGCCTTTTAAGCTGGCTGAGGCATTCCGCCTGGCACTCTCCCATCTGCCTTACAGAATCTCTGGTTTCAAGGATGTCTGAGGTGTTTGAAGTTGCACCTTCACATCTTCCAGGATGTGCAGCCTGGATTAGCTCATGGGAAAGTTCCACAGAGCAGTTCTCAGTATTTCCCTTAAGACTTGTCTGGACATGTGACCCTGAAAGCCATGTTTTTTGTTGGAGGCAGTATAGCGTAGTGGTTAAGAGCACTGAGCTGCAAATCTGGAGACCTGGGTTTGAATCCCATCTGCTCTCACTTGCATAATGTGTGACCTTGAGCAAGTCACTTAACTTCCTTGTGCTCCCAGGTCACACCTGGAAACAAGCTTTGGTTTAGTGTGCCTTTCCTGGTTAAACAATTTCCCTTTTCCCTTTTGTGTCCCCTTAGCAAATAGCAGAAATTATGACAGAAGCATAATTACATTAACAAAATACATTAATGAAAATAAATTAATACATTACTCTGGTCACCTGTCCATCACACTTAGAATTTTGCCCTCTGGGAGGGTTTCGTGAATCCAGATTTAAGGGATATGACAGCTTGAGTCAGCCACAAGCTCCCTAGTGTCGTTCTGCAGCCCATTTTGTGGTGCAAGGCTGGGGCAAGCCCCCTTTGGTGCATGCAGTCTGCGTTTGATGCAGGCTGCTTTTGAGAATCACTCACGGTGCATCTTTTGGCACAAGCTGCGCCTTACCCCATTCCTTGTGGTGCAAGCCCCTTGTGCCATTCAGGGGATCTTTGTGAATCGGGCACTTGGAGTCCATCCAGTCTGCCCTGGATCTTTGACTACACTACAGGAAATATTTCAAACTATTTGTAGCCTATTTTTCCTGTAATATTGCACAATAATCTGACTCAGAATACATAGTGTATTCATGAACTGTAGTTAAGAAAACAGCAGCAGTTACTGATAGTGTCCATAGCAAATGTTGCACACAAATACATTTGATTCTCCAAAATTCAGAGCAAGCAGTTTTAAATGTCAAATCAAGTTGGTATAAATTCCCATGCAATTTTGGCTTGCTTAGAAACACAGTATAGTTGTAGAAAATATCCTTCTGTGTCAATAATAGCTCAAGTCATATTTGCCTCTTGATCTGATTGATTTATTTGGTAAATCATGAAACTAGACTGTGTCACAAGTCTTCTTTTTCAGCTAGTTCTGTAGAAAAAATATAATGCTAGAAAAATGAAACTAATGCAGTAAAAAAATCCCTTAAAATACAATAATTCAGAAGACCAAAGACAAGTAACATTATCAGGCATATATTTCTGGAACTTAGAATTTAAAATAGACAACACTGCTATTCAGACAATCAGATATTTTGATTTGGTCAACTATGTGGGGGCCACATGTGAGAAAGAACATTTCCCAAAATTTTTTTAAAAGAGGGAATCAGAAAATGTTTTGTTAATTTGTTTTATTTATTAATTTATTTTTACTTACAACTATCTAGACAGATACATAGACACATACATGAAACATGAAAATATAAAACAGAAAAAATTCTAAGCTGATATGCATACAAACATAACACAACAAATATATAGCTGTAATCATGTAAACTTGTCATATGGTATTACCAAAAAAAAGTTTCTTATCAGTATTAGTCCTTATCTGTAATTCATTGCTGTTTTAAAAGTACCTTTTATCGTTCCAAAAACCTATGGTTCAGAGGCCTTTCTCTGCCATATTATCAGTTGTATTAAAACAAATTCTATTATTTTGAATTTAAGTTAGAGGAGAGGTGGAGAGGGAAGGGGAGGGATTTTCCTAAAACCCCATGAAGCTTTAAAACGGTATAAAGAATGGAACCTTCTAAGCTCCTTTTGATTTATATTTTTATAGTTGGTGGCAAATTATCCAATACTTCTCTCCATGCAGGGTGACCCACCGGCACAGCGGCAGCGCAATCGACTACTGCGCTGAGGACTTGTGTTTGGGAAGGTCGGCTGGGGGGAGGTAGAATGAGCGTCTGACAGAACAGCTGTCCTCCTCTGGGTGGGGGTGGGTCACAGATTTCCCAGCTATCAGCGACACCCAGAGGAGGCTAGGTGTGCAGCAGCCAGGGCCACTTAGGGCGGATCGGATGCAGGAGCACGTCTACCCCGCACTCAAGTCATTGCACATCTGCACCTTTAAGGGGACAACCAAGGAAATGGAAAAGCCCCCATGCCCTACCACCGGAGCCTACTCTCCTGGGTCCTGATACCCTCCATCCTTCACCTCTGCCTGCAGGTTAATTGGATTAATGGTATGGGAATACAGATGAGCAGAAGACATCCCCACCCTGGGGGGCACTGACTTGGAGGATTACCTGCAGGTGAGTCGCGGGTAGGGCAGAGGACCGGGACCACAGGTAGGGAGGATCTCAGGCAGGGTGGGAACATGCTAGGAGTCAACCAATGGGGCTCCAGCCGACGGCGACCAGATGGAAAGAAAGTTAAACAAAAAAAGCTTCTCTCCATTTACCACATATAACATTCTGATCCAAATATATATGTTCTATTAATGTTTCATATATCAAAGCTGACTTTAATCCGTTGAGCCAACCTTGTTAATTAAAAGTTGAAAATTGTTTATCATTACAATATTTTAATATCATTTTTCTTGTTGTCAGCATTTCTAAAACACATATTTTCTTCTGAACTGTATTCAGTTTTAAACTATGAAAGTCATTAAATAGACATATCTGATAAGTTGGTGTCAATGGCAGATTTATAGCCCAGGAAAGAGTTAGCATGGATTCAATCCACCATTTCTGTACCAAGGGGCAAGACTATAAGCAATGTATTAAATCTGCTTTTTTACAGCACTTATGCCAACATTTATCACTGGGCATTCCCCCCATAGCATGCTCAGTTCTTGTGTCCCCAATGCCCGTAGTCTAGGTAAAAAGCTCCCTGAAATGGTGGCCTTGATGGAAGAGGGATGCCTGGATATTGTGGCAGTCACAGAAACATGGTACACAGAGAACCATGACTGGGATGTCAACATACCAGGGTACACAATCTACAGGGGGGACAGGGAGGGAAGAAGAGGAGGAGGAGTAGCTCTCTATGTAAGGGAAGGGATAAAAGCAACAGAACTAAAGGGTAAACAGGGAGGAGAGGAGGCACAGTGGGTCACCCTGGAGACTGGAAATGGCTCCACAATCCGCACAGGGGTTGTATACAGACACCCGTCTCAGGGGGAGGAAATGGACAAGGAAATGCTAGAAGGGATCCTAGGGATGGCAGAGAAAGGGGAGATATTGCTGATGGGGGACCTGAATATGCCAGATGTTGACTGGAGCACCTTTGCTGCAGCCACATCCAAGAGCAGGGCCATTCTCGATGCCCTACAGGGGGCATGCCTTAGAGAGCTAGTTTTGGAATCCACTCGGGAGAGAGCAGTCTTAGACCTGGTACTCTCAAATGGGGATGGAGAGAGGATCTCTGATCTTGAAGTGGGTAGCCATCTGGGAACAAGCGACCACCAAACAGTGTGGTTCACGATAAACTTAGCTGTAGAGTCAAGCCACACAAAAGTGAAGGTACTGGACTTCAGGAGGGCTGATTTTGACAAAATGGGAGAGTGCCTCAGAAAAGCACTAGCAAACAGGCAAGAAGGTGGGGTGGAGCAACAATGGGGAAACATCAAAACCGCCATCACAGAGGCAACGAGTCTTTGTGTAAAGCAAATAAACAAATCAAAACGAAAGAAAAAACCACTATGGTTCTCAAAAGAAGTGGCAGGGAAGGTAAGGGAAAAAAAGATAGCATTCAGGAAGTATAAGGAAACACAGAAGGAGCAGGACAAAGAACTGTACCAGTTAAAGCAGAAGGAAGCGGGTAAGGCAGTCAGAATAGCAAAGGCCCCAACTGAGGAAAAGATAGCCAACTCGGTTAAGAAGGGGGATAAAACCTTTTATAGGTACATTAGGGAGCAAAGAAAGACTAAGGCAGGGATACTGAGGCTGAACAAAGAGGAAGGTGGTTGGGCAGAGAGCGACAGTGAAAAAGCAGGGATACTGAACGAATACTTCTGCTCAGTATTCACAATGGAAAAGCAGGGGGAAATACCTAATCCGGCCAATAGAAGCACTCTGGATAGGAGGGTTGATATTAGTCCTTTCACAGAAGAAAGGGTTCTGAAAGAACTCTTAAAATTGAAGGTGGATAAAGCAAGGGGGCCTGATGGAATTCACCCCAGAATTTTAAAAGAACTAAGGGAAGAACTGGTAACACCACTGACTACGCTTTTTAATAAATCATGGGAGGATAGGGTGGTACCTGAGGAATGGAGGAGGACGGATGTCATTCCCCTTCACAAAAGTGGGAGCAAGACAGAGGCAGGAAACTTCAGACCAGTCAGTTTGACCTCAGTGGTAGGGAAAATGATGGAATCACTTCTGAAGGAAAGAATTGTTGAGTACCTAGAGACCAGTGGGGCACAGGACCCAAGGCAGGATTGCTTCACAGTGGGAAGGTCATGACAGACAAATCTAATTGATTTCTTTGACTGGGTGACCAAAGCAGTAGACCAGGGAGGGGCTGTGGACATGGCCCACCTAGACTTTAGCAAGGCATTTGACACAGTCCCGCACAAAAGATTGATAAACAAATTAGCCAGCCTGGGAGTGGGTCCTAGGGTGTTGGCCTGGGTAAATCATTGGTTGGACAACAGGACACAGTGGGTAATAGTAAATGGAGTCCACAGTGAAGAAAGGAGGGTTACTAGTGGGGTGCTACAGGGTTCAGTACTGGGGCCGGTCCTTTTTAATGTCTTTATAAGTGACATTGCAGAGGGACTGGAAGGGAAAGTATGTCTCTTTGCAGATGACACAAAGATCTGCAACAGGGTTGATACACAAGGTGGGGTGGAAAGGATGAAAAGGGACTTGGCAAGGTTGGAGGAATGGTCAAATGTATGGCAGCTTAGATTCACGCAAAGAAGTGCAAAGTAATGCACTTGGGAAACAAAACCCAGGGAAGAGTACACAATGAGGGTGAGATACTGACAACAACAAAATGGAAAGGGACCTGGGGGTAGTCATATCAGATGACCTAAAGATGGGCCAGCAATGTGAGAAGGCAGTAAGGAGGGCTGGGGGGATACTGGGATGCATAGGGAGAGGCATCACCAGTAGAAAACAGGAAGTTGTTTGCCCTCTGTGCAGACAGTTGATTAGACCACATCTGGAGTACTGTGTACAGTTCTGGAGACCCCATCTCTGCAAAGACATAGACAGGGCGGAGGCTGTCCAGAGGAGGGCAACCAAAATGATGCAGGGTCTGCATCAGAAGACATATGAAGAAAGACTAAAGGAACTAAAGATGTATAGACTCGAGGAAAGGAGGGAGAGGGTGGACATGATAGAAACTTTCAAATACCTCAAGGGAATCAACAAAGTCCAAGAGGGTAGCATCTTTCAGAAAAAGAGATGTGCAAAAACAAGGGGGCACAATTTGAAGATAGAGGGGGGACGGCTCAGAGGTAATGTGAGGAAGTATTTTCACAGAAAGGGTTGTGGATACATGGAACTGCCTTCCTGAGGAGGTCGTAGAGTCAAAAACAGTGGGGGAATTCAAGAATGCATGGGACAGACATAAGGCAATTCTAGTGGGGGGGTAGGAAGAAGTAGGTTGTTGGTTAACTAAGATCTGCAGCTTATCTGTTAGGTAGGGAAATGGGCAGACTAGGTGGGCCAAGCAGTCCTTATCTGCCGTCAAATTCTATGTTTCTATGTTTCCCCAGGTGAAGCAGGATTTTGGCAGGAAATCCCTGGAATGACTGCAATGACAGTACAATGGCCATTAACAGCAGGCATGGCACAGCACCCCACTCCCGCATGCAATGGTTGTACCCCATGCATACATACAAACTCTTGCAAGCCAGGTAACCCCCCCCAGAGGTGGCCATTATCATATAAGAGGGGCTGGAACCTCCCCAGGGCATAGGGTAGTATCACCATCACCATCTTTGGTGCTGATGAGAGCCACTGCAACATTGTGTGACAGGTGTCAGAGTGCAGTGTGCATATTATGGGCGCATGTACACACAACACTGCCATACATGCCGGTGGGATGCTGCTGGCCTTAAGGGGTACATACTCTGTACAATGCACTATTTAAGGGGTACATACTCTGCACAGTGCACTAGTGCCACTTAAAGCACCTACCTGTTTCACACCACTGGTATGCTCCATGTCGTGTTTGATGGGTGTTTGGTGGGTGTGCTCCCCAGCCCACGCATGTCCACATATGGTGGGGTCATGGGGCATGCCCCAGTCCTGCTGTTCTGCCAGTAGCTACATACATGGCCAGTGTACACCGCAGTGGCCACCTCCCTCTCCATGGTGCATGCCATGGCAGGATGCATGTTTGCATCCTGTATAATTGTGCAATCCCGGTATGCGCCCTTACCGACACATATCAGGGCCCATTGGTGCACAGGGCTCAATATACTGCAATTAAAAACAGCTACACATATTTTGTAATTTGTCCAAAAATTGCATAACATATTTTATACAATAGGAGTGAGCAAATAACTCATTAAATAAAAACATGTATTCTCACTGCAGTGGATTATTCTCACTGCAGTGAAATAAACCACTGTGGTGACATTACCACTGTGGATTATTTGGGGCCCTATTGTATAAATAGAATACATGATGGGTGAGTGTGGAACATGTGAAATATTTGCACTTGTGCATAGTGACCTCTGGTAATATCACTCGTGGCTCCACCACTCGTGATAGTACTGGAGGTCACCATGCACTCATGCAAATATTTCCCGTATTCCACACTCACCCATCATGTATCCCCTATATAAATCACGTATGTGATTTTAGCCAATCAGTGCACAGAGCAGCTGTACCTCTTACTCTGCAAACAGTGGTCTCTCATGCAGGAGCATTAGGAGTGCAGCATTCCATTCTACAGCCAGTGGAGGGCAGCTTTATTTAACTTTTGAAATGAAATTGCACCCTGGCAGGCCCTGTCATACTGGTCAATGTTTATAGCCCCAACAGGGATGACCCTACCTTCTTCCATGACCTCAGCCAAGCCTTGTCAGATTTCAGTTAGGATGGGACCCAGATAATCATGGGATAGGACTTTAATGTAATGCTCAAGCCACATGTAGACAGATCAGGCCCCTCCACAGAGCCTCACCAACGAACACTCCTGGCCCTTAGGGCATTGATGCAGGAACATAGCCTTCTGGATGCCTGGTGCTCCCAGCACCCCCTACTCAGTGATTACTCCTAGCAGTCATTAACCTATGAATCCACTAGCAGCCTGGACATCTGGCTAAATAGTTCCTCCCTGCTACTTAAGCTTACAGAAGCTCTCATACATCCCAATCTGACCATGCCCTAGTTGAACTAAAATTGCTCTGGGATCCCCCATCTCCAAGATCCTCCTCATGGAGACTTGACTTACTACTGCTAGAGGACCCACAGTTTAAAGAATGGCTCTTCAATGAGGTGCAGGCCTACTGGCAGGATAATGACAATGGGGAAGTATCAGATGCCACCCTATGGGAGACTTTTAAGGTTAACTTCAGAGGCAGAATCATGGCCTATGTGTCACATAGGAGGTGGGCTAGAGAACTGAACAATGTGCCCTGGAAAAAAGAACTGCAAGTAGCTGAGACAGACTGCAAACTGGCCCGTACCTACTACCACAGGCCGTCTTGGCCAAAATCACTGGTCTAAGGATCAGACTAAATGCTCTCCTTACCCAGAAAGCTTAACTGGCCCTTTGACACCTGCAGCATACCATTTTGGAAGGGGAGGGAAGTGCACTAAACTTCTTGCCTCAAATGCCAGTGAGCGCTGACCCTCAGTCATTGTCTCAATAATTCTACAGTCTCTATCAGTAGTGACCCAAAACATATTAGTGTAGTAATGTAGCAATTCTATACTAATCTGTATGCTTTGCCATCCCCACACAAGACAAGGCAACAAGGGTCTTTCTCAAGGAATGACCAACTCCTACCCTCCCACCAATTCAACTGGTGGAAGTAGACTTCCCTGTCTCTTGGTAGGAAGTCAAACAGGCTTTAAATCACTGATCTTACACAAAGTTCCTTGAAGGGATGGATACCCTGCACACTGCTACCACCTGCTGGCCGAAGAAATCTCTCCATACCTTTTAGAAGTATTCCAGGAGTCTCTCAACATGTCTACCCTTCCACCCTCTATGAGGGAAGCTGTAGTAAGAGTGCTGCCAAAGAAGGACAAGGATTCCACTCTCCCAGATAGTTACAGACCCATTTCACTCATCAACATAGGCGCCAAGGTGTTGCCTACATTTTGGCAACTCCGCTTGAAAAGGTACTCTCTGGGTTAATTCACCGAGCCCAGGTGGGGTTTGTGAAAGGCAGGCTTGGCTCAGACCATCTATGGACCCTGCTATTCCTCATCCACAAAACCCAGCAGAGCAGCTCACCAGTAGCAGCTCTAGTGGTAGATTTTGAAAAAGCCTTCAACTGTGTTGAACGGTAGCACTTACTCTCCACACTAGTGACTATGGGATTTGGGCCCCAGTTTCTCAATTGAGTCCGGATAATTTACTTATCACCCTTGGCCTCAGTCCTTATCAGTGACCTCCTGTCCAAAGCTTTTCCCATTCAGAAAGGCATGAGGCAGGGTTGCCCCCTTTCTCCCTCCTCCTCAGTTTGGCTAAAAAACCCTTGGCTATTGCCCTGAGGGGACACCCCTAGATTCCAGGGATCTGGGTCATGATACTGAGTTTACCACATTTCTTCATGCAGATGACCTCCTCATCACCCTTGCAGATGTCCAATGGGCTATCCCACACATTTTATCCTTCCTGGACTCATTTTCACAGATCTTAGACCTCCGGATCAACTAAGGCGAGACCAAAGTCTTGCCTCTCAATTCAACATACAAATCTGAATGCCTAACTGGCTCAGGCCTCACCTGGGCTAAGCACGATATTACATACTTAGGAATCAGGCTGCATAGATGCAGCAGCAAAATGCTAGCTATGAACATAGGCCCTCTCCTAGAAGTCACCAAACTTGATATACAGGGTTGGAAATCCCTCATATTTTCCCTGGCTGGGAAGATAGATGCCATTAAAATGATCATAGCCCTCACATTTCTTCATGTCTTGGTGCATCTACCCATGAAGATCCCCTGCATCTGGTTCTACAAGATAGGTAAGGTCCTAGGTAACTTCTTGTGGTAGGGTAAACCACCATGATACAACAAATCCAAGACCAGGGCTCACTGGAGCAGGAGAAACTGGGGCCTCTCTTGGTTCCAGGCCTACCATCTGGCTTACATCTCCACCCAAACTGTGCATTGGTTTCAGGGTGATTTGGAAGCAGGCCCACTCTGGCTACAGCTTGAAAACACCATGATATGGGAGCACTCTCCATCTGTAATCCTATATGACACCCGCACTATGCCACTGAATCTGCCACAATCTGTAGTGAGTCTCCATAGCATACTGGAGGAAACTACATACCTGGATCAAAGAATCCCCACACCCTATGTCATGGACCCCCTGTGGGGAAACTTGGGGATCTCCATTGGAGGGTCTTCTATCCACTGGCCCACATGCAAGCAAAAGAGCTTTCATTATGTTAAGTACCTGTTCTCCCTGGGCACTACATATTTGAACTCTTTTGAGGATCTCAGAGAGTGCTTTCTCTTACCTCAGAGGGATTTTTGGAGATATTTTCAACTTCAGGATGACTTACGTGCATTTCCCCAGGAAAGCTAGATGCACTTGCCGGAACACACTACACACCCATTATCCATCTGGACCTCTCAAATCAGGAACAGGGTGGGCACCATCTACTGATCCATCAGAGATGCTCAAGTGGACCCCACACAAATGGCCAGATGCATCTGGAAGGAGGAGTTAGGCAGTGCCCTTTCTGACCTCCAATGGGAAAACTGCTTGTTTAGATTGCATAAGGTTTGTCAAGATGGCAGAAGCTGACACTTTCAAAATAAAAGCCTTCATAGATGGTATCGCACACCTCATGTCCTTAAGTCGATGGGTCTCCTAACAGATGACTCATGCTGGTGAAAGCCAGAGCCAGGGGGCCTCCCTATTCCACATACTTTGGGACTGCCCAGATATCCATTTCTGGTCACAGATACAAACCATTTGTGTTAAGGTGGTAGGGGAGGTTCCCCATTAAAGCAGAAAGGCTCCTTCAAGGTTGCCTCCCACCAGAAATTCCCAAATCCCCCACAGTAGCCCAATGGATTACCGCACTGAGGGGGTGGCAAAAAGGTTGTTACTCTGCCAATGGAGAATGTTCCAAATCCTCTCAGTTCAGGAATGGCTGCTAGTGGTAGGACAGCTGGCTACATGTAAGAATCTGTCAAGTTTTGCTGATTCTACTCTGAAGCACCATTACAAGGTATGAGGCCCCTTCTTAACTCTAATTAGTGCAAAACAGACTCACCCCATGCTGTGGGTATTATCCCCCCCCCCCACTATAAACTAATACTAGTCACTCTTTAAGTTATGGCCTGCTTGTCCATATATTCTGGGTACTGGGTATCTGTTTAGGACTGTTATTTAACTTATGTGTTGTTTACTGTTTGTATTTTTCCAAGCTAATACTTAAGAGATATTGAGAGTTGCCAACCTCAGCTAGTCTGGCTTTTGGAATCAGGATATAATCTATGCTAACTGAATATTCTTGATAACTAGGGCCCACTGGTTTGCCATCCTGTATGTGCTTTCAAATCCCTGTCAATGATGAGATTAGATAGTTTTCCTTCCTTGTCAGTGTTACAGGTCTGGGCTCTAACCCCCAAAGACTAGAGGTATTCTTTATGCATCATACATGGACTGTACTAATGCACATGAAGGATACTTGATATGCTACAATATAAAGAATAAAGTAGGGGTGCCCATACACAATGAGCCTGTGTTTCCATCGAGGGGTTGAGATACCAGTGTATGGACCTCGAGAGCGAAGCTCGAGAGGTCCATGCTGGTATCTCAACCTCAAGATGGAAATACAAGGCGAGCTGTGTATGAGCGCCCATACTTTATTTGTTATAGTATATGGATCCCCCCTCAAAAACGGAGAAAAATGGTTGGTGAGTTGCTTACTTAGTGTTATTTTTAATGTGGTAAAGTTATGGTAAAAGTGTAAGGTAACATTTCTAAATAAAAAGCAGAACACTTTTCTAGAAGTAGAACAGTAAACAACAGATTTATGAAGTATTTAAATGTGTAGTTTTTCAGGTTTTTTTTCAGTCAGACAATATAACTATTCTGTAGTAGTGAAAGTGAAATTCATCCTACTTGTCCCATGACATCTTCACCTTGTTTCTTTTGTGGAGAAGTTTTTTTTTTTTTAGGGATACTGCTTGACTAAGTGTACAGCAGACTTTTCTGGTGTCTTTTCTGGTGCTGTTTTTACCACAGGACAAGAAGTGTATAGGAGGACACTCTTTCTATAACTCTGTGGGGTGCTTTCCTCAGAAGGGAGATTTGACAGACTTACTGCAGATTTCGAAATGACAGCACTCACAGAAGTTCCTCTGAGAGTTGAGACAGAGTTAGAGCAGGGAAAAGTCATTTTTGGTGTTTTACCTGAGCAGTGTTTGTCTCTGACCGTTCACCCTAGTGCTGGAACAGAAACCGGCTAACTTACTTTGGTTTCTCTTTGTTTTACTTTTATTTGCACTGTAACTTTAGCCCCTAGCTCAAACAGGAACTAGGAAGAGGAGTGTAGTTCTCCATGCTTTACTTGAGAACTACAACTCATAACTTTGGGGGTTATTTTAAGTAGCATACACCTGGAGTGACTGTAGAACAGTGTTAAGCCACAAATAGTGGTTATTTTAACGTTTTTATTATTTATTTGTAAACTTTTGGCATCTAGCCACTCCGTGACCCCCAGCAGTACTTCCTGGGTCATCAGGGCTTTCATGAGGAAGCCCTGCGGCAAGCAGGGTGAGCACAAGCAGGGCGAGCGCACGCTTGCGCACGCGAAGACGTGCGCATCTTGCACGTGTCAGGCGTGTCAAGAGTTCAAGAGGGCAAGAGGGCCAAATGAATATAGAGCAAATTGCATGTAAGTACACTGAGACCATTACTGAGCTGCTGCTACTAATACATTATAAGATACAATGAGCGATTTAATTGCACTGGACTGTCCACCTACCACCTGTACCACTACTATAAATTTAACAAAATCCAGTAGGAGAGACGTCATTATGGCACTGGATAGGGAGACTGGTCTAATGTGTCATACCTGTCATATGTATACCTTATTTGATTCACTCCCAAAATCTTCATTGTGTTTGTATAAAATGTGTCAAGGGGAAGATATTGACACATTTTACAAATGGTTAACAGCAACCGAACAGCAACAAGAAGCATTTGGCCTTAATACAGGTAGTGCAACATTGAAAGAGGGAACATCTGACAATTGTCAAGGTAATGAAGAATCAGGAATATTTAACCCACAGAGTGGCACAGTACAAAAAGAAAAAAGAAAATGTTCAACACTTAGTGAGACCAGTAATAACATTGATACTGATGACTGGACCGAAGTAACAGTGGAGCATAAATCCAAAACTAGGCACAGGGCATTGGGAAATAAGCTGGAACTAAGCAATAGATATGAACCATTGATTGACTTAGACTTGGGTGATGGTATGGAAAATGATCTATCTAGGGAGTATCTTGCGGGTAACAATAAAGAACTGCATGTTAGAGAAAGTACTGACATTGACAGTGATTCATCTAACTTATCCATCCAACCAGCTGGTACACTAGAATCACAGCCTGAAATAATGGATAATCAGAATTTTATGAAAAATCTGACAAAGGATAAGAGAGGTAGGTCTAAAAATAAACCTAAAAACTGTGAACCACTAAGAGATGAGGATACCCAGCTGGGCATGCAGGAAAACCAAACAGTCAGGATGAATAACACACAATCTATGGAAATTCAACAAACAAATGAGCCACATAGGCAATATTTTGTTTTAGGTGACTCTGTAATTAAATACGCTGATAAAATTGTGTGCAGGAGGGACAAACACAACACTGCTTGTTCGTCCTTTAGAGGGGCAGGAATTAATGACATACATTCAATGTGTGCTGACATCTTACACAACCCACGTTTAAATCCCCTTGTTATAATACATGCTGGAACAAATGATTTAAAAAAACTATCAATTGATGAAATAAAACAGGAATATATAAGCTTGGGAAAAAACTAAAAGAACTTAATTGTGAGATCCATTTCTCAGAAATATTACCTGTACAAAGAGCAAATTATCAGACAATGAGAAAAATCAAATGCATAAATGAATGGATGAGAAAATGGAGTCTCAAAGAAAGATACTCTGCTATCCCCCATTGGGAAATATTCAGTGACAACAGATCACTATTTTGCTGGGATGGTTTAAATCTAAGTAAGCAAGGTGCTTACAAACTGGGAAGAACCTTTGAGAATATTATCCTGAAGTCTTTAAACTAAATGTAAGGGGGGATGAGGGATCCCAGAAAAACCTAAAGCCCAACAGTAGTAAACTAAAGATCAGGGCCCAGATATTCAAACTGCGCCCAAAAAGTGCGCAATAGCAGGAGCAAGTGCAAGTCTATTGCACCCATGTGCAAGAGACGCGATATTCAAAAACAGAGCAGGCCAAACTTCGCCTACAGCCGGCGACTGAATATCGCACCACCTGCGCCATAGAGCAATTAAGGAGGGGAAGCTGAGCAGATCTGATGCACCATAGCGCAACAAGGGATGTTCAGCTGAGCAGTCCAGAGGCGCCATACTGCAACCAGGGATGCCCCTCAGCAGCAGAGCAATGCAACTGCACAACCAGGGAGGTAGGGGCCCACCACCCATACCACAGATGGGCACAGGAACACACAGCAGAACAGACATCATCCCCCCATACCCCATGCACTGCACAACTGGGGGATGGCTGGAATAACCACTGGCCCATGGAGACAAGCAAACAACCCACAGCCAGGCCATGGTGCCCCATCACACCTACCGGCAAGCTGTGACTGGCACACAAGGAGGGCTGACCACCGCGTGCCACACAATCCCCCCCAATGCAGAGCACACCCTGCACCGTGACCCCCAGACACCCCCCCATGAGCAGTGACCACCACTGCAGGAAACCCCATGCATGCCACCACCCCCACTGTGACACTGCAATCCTGTGCACCACAGAACCATGCAAGGCAGCCCCACCACGAACACCCATCAGCAGGTGGCAGCACACAGCAATGCAACAATGGCAGACACAGTGCCACCATGCACAGTGCCCCCGAGGTACTGCTGAGAGACCAACCATGCGTCGGCACATGAGGTACCCCACATGGGACAGGGCATGCCCCGGACACCACCACCAGTGGTACAGCACCCTGCACAGTATTCCAATGACACACCCCGACCCACCACTGGCCACAACAGCCAGCACAGACACCCACAGTGGTGCGTGGAAGCATGCACCACACCGGATGCCACACAGTGTATGGACAGACACCCACCCATACCCAAGGGCACAACAACACAGGGACGCAGTGGTGGGGCAGCCAATCCCCCAGTGTGGGCCCATGTAGACTGTGTACACACAACCCACTGTCCTCCATGGCACTGGAGTGCCAGCCACCCTGCGCAGGCACTGTGGACCTGTACACCACCACATTCCGCCCAGAGCACAAGTCACAGACAGTGGGCATACTCCTCCAACACACACACAAGGCACAGCATGGAGGTGGGACAACAACTGTGGAGGCCACAGTGCCACCCGAGGCAGACATGCACCACACCAGTGATAGGAGGCAACCCAGCAATGTGACGGTACAGTGGCTGCCCTGCAGGGACTGCCACCACTGACATGCCAGCGGACTGTGCAGGTCACAGACATGCATGTGTGTCAGCTGCACAGGCCATGGATGGGCCGATGGGTGCACCATGGACACAGAGCACGCACCATGGACCACTGCACACAGTCATCCAGTGCACAGGGCACAACACACACACCACAGACACTGACTGATAGCTACCCCCACACCATAGTCACCTCCACATGGACACACACACATACCCATGACCGCACCACCCCTGACGCCATGCACACTACTGCAGCTGAGCACCTATAGCCCACTGCAAATCAGAGACCACCACAGTATTCATATCAAAATAACTGTGTATTGAAAAAAAATATAAAAGTCAACTATTTACAATATTATGTACAAACTATATACAAGGTTGGGGGCCACAGACAAGGTAGGGTTGGTAGAGAGCAGGGGTGGACAAATGGGATGGGAAAGGAGGGGTGTGAGGGTGGGTCCAGGGGGGTAGGGGAATACAGGGACTGATGGATCCCTAGCAGGAGCGCCTCTCCCCGCTCCGACTCCTCCGAGCTCTGTGCCTTCTCAGGACCCCGGTGTTATCTATCCTTCTGAGGATGTCCAGCGAAGCCCTCAACACCAGGAGTATCTTCCGCAGCATCTCCCTTATTTCCCATAGATGGCATGTACCTAGGACAAGGGAGCACAGTCAATAGGTGTGAATGCACAACCCCATACAGCCCGCCCACTGTGCATGGCATACGGCCGTGGGACATACCTCTGTGATGGTGTGTGACCACCCGCGGTGATCACATCCACATGACCTGCCCACGAGGCGCCACAGCCATGCGGAGCGCTGCACACACCACCGGCCAATCACGCACAGCACCACCATGGCCGTTTAGTGACATGGCTGTGGTGCAGGCAGTGGCACAACCATGTACCTGGTGCACGCATGGACCACCAGTGACGCACTCCCAGACATGCATTGCCACTGGACAGTGTTGACTGTAACAAGTTGCGTGCATGGCAGTGGTGTCAATGGATGGTGGCCATGCCCCGCTGCCCACCCTGTCACACAGCATGCAATAGTAATCATGGAGGTATGGCACTCACCCTCATCGGGTCAGTCCAGTGGGCAGTGAGGGCCCTCGCCCTGCCTTGCTACACCCTGCTCTTCCTGCTGCCACTCTTCACGGGCACGGCGGCAGTCCTCCGGGCCTGTGGGGCAAACATGGAGAGAGGAACATCAGTACAATCCCATAGCAAAGTCCTCCTGCCCCCAGGTGTGTGCCTCCCACCCAGCCAGACCCACCCACCCCACACCCTGGAACACCACCACAGCCAACCCCAGATGGTCCCTCCCCCATGTGCTGGACACATACAAAACTGTTACCCATATGGAAGATAAAAGTGTGTTGACATAACCCCTACCTGGCCGTGGCACCATGCACCTCCTGGCATGTGCCCGCAGGCGTGCCAGTAGCTCTGGCTCCCTCTGCCGCAGGTCCCCGTGCCGGTGGCAGCACTGCTCAGCACTTCTCCCCCATCCTGTGGCCTCCTCAAGTGCAGTGGCCACCTCCGCCCACACCTGGGTCCTGGACCTGTCCAGGGGAGTCTCCCCGAACAATGGCCCATGGTGTGGCTCCACAATGGCCACTAGGTTGGCCAGCTCGATTGCAGACCACTGGGCTGCCCTCCTGCGTGCCATTCTCACTGCTCAATATGGCAATATGGCACTCTGCAGTGCCGCTCCCCACGTGCAGATGCTGCGCAGTACAGTGCTGCCATTCCCTATCATGCGGTCACCGAACAACGCGATAGAGGTGCACCCATGCCTGATGCATGGTGCCTAGGGGGCAAAGGTCAGGCACAGGGTCAAGGGTCTCTGGCGCATGGACACGCCAGTGCCATTGGAACCCAATGCGTAGCGCAATGGCTGCCTGTGCCACCGCCGTTAGCGGCTACCGCCACAGTTGGCCCAGTGCGCCTATGATGGCCCAGTGCCACAGCCATGTAGTGACCATCGCTATAGCGCCACTGGCACAATGGTGGCCATGTCCTGCATTGCCTACCGCACACAGCACGTCATTAAGCGTGGCAGGCGCCTCGTCAGCAACCGGGCATTGCGCGTGAGGTGTGTACTACGCATGTCACAGAACTGCGCCATTGGCTCAGCATGTTCCACACAAGTGCGCAAAAGCGCAACAGCGCGATATTCCGTCATATGCAGATCATCTAATCAGCCATTCAATGGCGGCACTGCATTGCATCTACTTAAAGTTGTGCCCGCCTCATTTGCATGCGTTGTTACGCTATAAAAAAGTGACTATTGGGCCGCAGTGGCCATAGTCGTTACTGCAGTCTATTGGTGAGTTGCATGCTGTTTGGGGAGGTGGACTGGATTTAGGGACATGCATGGGACTGCAGTCATAGTAACAACTGCCATTCTTACAGGCTACATAATGACCGAGCAAGTCGTTGAGGAGAAACACAGTGGTGGGAGGAGAAGAGGCTCAGCTTTACCAAGGCCAAAACCGAAGCCCTGTTTGAGGCCTACCTGGATCAGGAGCCACTTCTCAGTGAATGGCGGGAACACCTCAAGCCCGTGCTTGCCATGGGAGGAGGTGGCACGTTCTGTGAACCTGCATGGCAGCCACCAGCGCTCCATGCAGGAGTGTAAGAAAAAGATGGGCATGGACAGGAGGAGGATAAAGGAGAAGGTGGCTGCCATCAGGGCAGCACGACCTCCAACAGGTGAGGGACAGCCAGAGGTGGTACAGCTGACCCCACAGGAGGAGAGGCTTGCTGGAAGCATGCAATGCAGTGCCATTGAGGGTGTTCCGGGTGGTGGCCCATCACTGCATGGTAAGTCATGGTCTGTCTATGGGGGGGGGCAGGGTAGGTCACATGCAGTAACACGACTTTGCTTTCCCTTACAGATCCTAAGCATCTGCATGGGTCAGCAGTGGTGGGCCTGTCCACTGAGGACAGTCAGCTGGAGATGGAGGAGGGCCCATCCACTTCCACAGGTTAACGTGGATCATTGCGACAGTGGGGGCCATGGCTGTCCACACTGATGTTGTTGTAACAGGTGGAGGAAGCCCGCCTGTGTCCCAGCGTGCCGGCATCCATGGATGCCAGCATGCTGTGACTGGGGCCGGCGCAGAGTCCATCACCGATGATGATGACGCTAATGTCATGGGCAGTGACACGTGTGTGCCACGGGATGGCCACACAGCAGGGCACTTTGCCCCCATGGCTGTGGGTGGTGCTGCCATGGGGGCCTGCATGTCAGCACAGTCCCAGCCTGTGCCTGTCAGCACCAGTGGGGCAGCACTGGTGTCTGTTCAGGACAGTGGGACTGTTGCAGCCACTGCAGCAGCACCAATGAGCCCTGGGGAGCGGCAGCCAGAGGGGCAGCATCAGCAGTCAGGCAATGAGCTTGGGGGTACAGGGTTCAGCGGCAGCGTCTGTGCACCACCTGTGGACATGCCCAGACCTGGTCCTGGTGCACAGCACTCATCCTCAAGGGGTGCTGATCATCAGGGCCGTGCACACCCTGAGGGACAGGATGCCGAGGAGGCAGATGACCTCTTGGATGAGCACACCTGCCTGCATGCATCAGTCCAGCAGCAGATGCGGCTGCATCAGTGGATGCACTGCTGTGGCTCTGAGTGGGCAGAGGAGCATCGCAGGAGGGACACCGCTCTGATCCTGGCAGGGATGGACCATTTGGCGAGGATGTGACCGCTGCCATTGACAGGCATGCACAGGCATTCACTGCTGTCATGGCTGCACAATGCACACAGTCAGGATGTCAGTGCATTGGCGGACACCACGCAGTGCACTGTCCACCCCTGTTCCCGGCATCATGCGACTCCACCCTGTCAACACCGGGTTCAGCTGTGGGCATCCCGAGCACTCCTGGCGCAAGACATGTTCAGTGTGCGCAGACCCCTGCGTGAGCATGGCTGCGTTCACGCAGTGGAACCTCCTGGGGATCATCGGTGCCACCCCATGAGGCCAGTGGTCGGCCTGTCAGTTCTGGCGGGTCAGCCAGGGCCGCCCACGCATCCGTAGGCCGGGCACTGTGTCGCGTGACTGACCTGTCTCCCAGTGTGTATACTGTCTGGTGCCGCCCTGTGTGCATTGTGTGTTTCAGTGGGGCAGTGGACAGTGGGCCTGGCCCTGCATCGCCGACACAGTCCACCTGCACTTCTCCCGCTGCTGTCCGCAGTTGCGTGTGCATGATGATCTACGCTGCATTGTACACCAATGTGCAATGGTGCTCAGCATCTGACACATGCACATAGACAAGCAGTTGTGGGTGGCCTGTGGACATGTGTGTTGCTAGGCTGGCGCTTCTGGGTCGGTGTGCCCTCGCCCTCTGCACGCTTGGCATTGTGTGTGCGTGTGTGTGTGTCCATCCATGGGCATGTTAATCCTCATCCATCCCTGGTTGTGTGTGTGTGCTTCTGTGCCCTGCCACTTCTCTTGATGGCATGCACCCCTGGTGTGTCCATGCGTGTTTGTGGTTGTGCCTTCCAGCCACTGGTGGTTGCACATGGCCCCATGACTTACCTGCTGGCTGAACAGCCTCCGTGATGGTGTGTCCTGGTGCAGCTGTGCCAGCCGATCAGTCGGGGGTCCGGCTGCCAAGGGGGCTTCCCATCACCATCGTCACCGGCGTTCTCATCGTTCTCATCGCTATGTCCTCTTTGACCTGTACAGCTATCCCATATATTCGTTGGGCATGTTGTGCAGGATGCAGCAGGCCAGGAATAGCCCTGAGGCCTTTGAGAGGTTGTACTGTAGGGCACCGCCGGAGGTGTCCAGGCAATGGACATGTGCCTTGCAGCATCCCGATTGCCTGTTCGATGACGTACATGTGGTGTGTGCCTCATTGTAGCATTGCTGCGATGGGGTCGCGGGGCCTGTAGGGTGAGCAGCCAGGACGGTGGGTATCCACTTCACCTGTGTGTAGTGGTGAGGTTGGTGATCACACGTTTTACCCCCGGCTATGTAGCCACTACCCATGTCACCTGCCGTGCCTCCAGGTCTATGATTGTCCATGGTTTGCATACTACCCACTAGGTGTCCAGTGGGATGTCCTTTCCGAATCTGTAAGTGCTGACTGGTGCCAGATGGTACTTGTTCCCCCAGGTGCGGCACAGACATTGGTTAGCCCCCTGGCGTCGCATACCACCTGGCAGTTGATGCTGGCATAGTCCTTATTTATTTATTTGTTTTTGTTAACCAGGTAACACACTAGACAATGGTGCTATTTCAGGTGCGACCGGGAGGTTACAGCAGAGAAACATGGTACATATATGGGGTGGCATACAGTCTTAACTACAAGTGGGCCAGTGGAACTCTAATACAGGACATTGAACAGAATAATCCACCACACACAGGTGGGGCCAGAGTAAACAGCATGTGACACTATACATGGTCACGTAACAAACAAGAATGCAACTGGGCTCATTAAGAAAGTTCACATTGTGGCAGAGGTGAGAACACAAGTGCAGGGCTAGAGGAGGGGGGTGGAATGCTGACACTCCAAGTGGCGGTCAGGAAGGCGGGCAGAGGTGTGATTTTTCAGTGGGCGCATTGAGCTGTAGAGAATCAACTGGAGGACCACCACGGCAAGGCACAGGCTGCTGGGGAGTACTGCCCAATCCAGTGACAGGCCCTGGGCAGGTCTGGGGGTTAGAAGGACCAGGGCCCTGTGAGGAGGGAGCTAGAAGGGGATCCCAGATAGTGTGGGGAGGTGTAGGCTAGAGGGCGGTGGGGCCAGGAACTTTGAGGTGGGGAGAGGAGGCTGAGAGCAATAAGGCAGGGAGGAGGGGTTGGGGCCTAACCTCATTAGGTGGAAGGGGACGGCAGCAGTGGTGGCCTTCCATTTCCACAAGGACGGTGGGGCCTGAGGAATTTCAGAGGGATGTTTGAAGCGGGTGGGAAGGCGGCTCAAACAGGGCAGGAGGTTCCAGAATCTGGGGCATGATCGAGAAGGCCGATCCTGGTGAGGGGGGTCCGGGACCCTGCAGTGAGAGTCTAGTGGGCCCACAGATAGGCCGGTGCAGTGTTGAAGGAAGGCGGTGTCGGGGCAAGCTGTACGGATATGTTATCTAGCTACCAAGACAAAGGCTCAGTGTTTATCAGGGAAGCACCCACGTGGGCATAGAGGGCACCGATGTGAGACAATGGGCAGAGAAGGCAAAACTTGAACATTGTTATATGCGTGTCCTATTTGCTGGGGAGGCATTTGGGACCATTGCAGCCAACAAGCCCGTAAGAGTGTAGAAGGATGCTCCTGGCTATGGTGAGCCAAGCTGGCGGGTGAGGCAGCCCTGGCCCTGTAGGCTAGGCTGTTTACAGTTTGGCTTTGCAAATATTCGGGATGCTCAGGAAATCAAGTTGGGGGTCTAGTGTCACCGTAGTACCTAGCTGGATTTCAGGACAGGCAGGAGAGGCCGTTCCCCATTTATGGTGAGGGAGGGAGGAGCAATGGCCTCCGGCCGGTAACATGTGGTCGGGTTTTGTCAAGATTTACAGTGTTTGCGTTCCATGGCCAGTTTTGGATCGCTTCAAAATCGGAATTGAGTTGGAGTTGATGATAATGTGGGGTTCAGCGCTAGAGGTAATACTGATCATCCATATATAGATGTTGACGCGGTTGTAACTAAGGAGTCGTTTATAGAGGGAGAACAGAATGGGACCGAAACGGACCTGGGTACACCATAACGGGGAGAGCTGGTACTTGTTAAAAGTTGTTGTTGTCTCCTCGGCCTGGTGAACCAGTCAAGAGCTTGGGGAGAAGCCTGCTCCAGTAGGGTGGAGATAAGGAGATTAGGTCAACTCGGTCAAAGGCCTTGGGGGTCGACAAAGATGGCCCCAGTCAGTTTACCAGCATCTGTGGTAGCTCCGACTGGGAGGTGACTACTGGCGAGAGCTGGTGGACGTGCTATGCCCTTCCTGAAGCCGTGTTGGCAGGGGAGAGAACTGCATTCTGGAGGTAATGGAGAGGTTTGTCCATACAGCTTTCAAGTAGCTTGGTTGGTGGCAGGAGTCGGCAATGGGGCTATAGTTATTTAACTTCTTGGGGTCGCCATGCTAAACACTGGGACAACTTTGGCCACCTTCCATATCAGGTAGCGATTCCGAGGTGAGGGAAGAGTCAAATGTGGGTAATCGGGCCGAAAGCGAGGTAGGGGTGCCCCTAGACTCAGGAGCTTAGGTTCTAGGTGATCATAACCCACCCCAGAGTGTTGTGAGAGCCTGGCTTAGAGAGTTTGAGTTTGGCAGAGACTCTGCCTCAGGTAAAAGGAGGCCAGAGGAGGGGGGTGGCCCTGAGGTTTCCATGGAGGAAGGAGGTGATGGGTGGTGGGCAGTTCTGAGAACAGATGGTTGACGCGGTCCGATGGTCAGGGGTTGTGCAGTTGGCCCCTTCTAAGTTCATGTCAACAACGGCAAGTGCATGGCGGACACACCCACCATACTTTTGATGTTATTCCAGAAACTCCGGGGGTTGTAAGCCGATTTGAGCAAAGCTGATTTACAGAACTCACTCTTGGCAGCACATATAGCGGCCTTACAAGAGTTCCAGAGTCGTCGATATTCAAGGTGATCAAGTGGGTCACCGGAAACTTTGTAGGTGAGCCAGCACTTGTCTCTCTGCTTCATGAGAGTGAGTAGTCCACCATGCAGCCACTTGGTGACAGTGCCCCTCACCCTTCTTTTAGTGGGGGAAGCATGCTTATCCTACAAGAGGATGAGAATCGATAGAAGTGGTTCAATGCAATGGTTGGTTATGGTACTAAGTACCGGTTCAGTCTTAAACACAGGTCGCTCAGGTAGTCGCTTAGGATAAGTTTGAATAATCCCCGACCTGAATCACTTACTGGGAATTTTGGCAGAGGATCCCCATATGCAGTAGATGGTGAGTGATCAGATATCACATCCGGAGAATACCAGATTGTAGGATTTTATCCGGACGGTTGCTAAGTAACCAGTCGAGCAAGCGAGCCCTTGTCTCCGGGTGGAGACAGTCGGTCCAGGGATGGTCTGACAAAGGGCTAGCCAGGACAGAAGTGGCTCAATGAGCTTGATATTGGGCTCCAACCAGTTGAGGTTGAGATCCCTGGATAAGGACCTCATTAGACCTACAGTGCCTTTTAAGTGGTCAAGCAGAAAGGAGAGTCGGTAAGCCACCCTTGGTGGGATTAGGCACAGACCAGGTGCACCTTTTGGAGTTCCCAGTAGCAACAGGGAGTGAATGAATTCACAGCCTGTGGGTTGGGCAAGATAGGGCTACCATGGATACATTGGTGCCCCTGAAGTATAGGAGTACTTCCCCACGCTAGTTACCAGTCCTGTCCCACCTGATGAGGCTGTAACCTGGGATGGCACATGTGTGCTGTGGGAATACCAGGCTTCAACCAGGTTTCCTGCGTCCCAGAATGTCAGGCTCTTACAGGTTCACCCAAGCAGTCAGTTCTGCCAGGTTATGGAGGATACTTGATATTTAGATGAGCTATTTTATCCCTTTTGCAGCCAAGCAGGGGCTGCTTGGGTGAGAGTGGGGGCTGGGTGCCCAGGGTAGAAGGGTGTGGAGACTGGCAGCACGGGAGGAGCCATGGTCTAGCACGACTAGTCTGCAGGGTAACCCTGGCCTGAGAGCAGTCCAGAGGAACCAATGAACGGAGCCCTTAGTAAAGGTGCAGTGAACCAGGGTATGGGAAGAGGGATCCTGACAGGGTCCAAGGAAACTCCCGAGGAAGAGGGAGTCAGAGAATGGCTAACTACAGGAACAGGGATAGTAGATAGAAGAGAGGACAAGGGATGGCTCAGGGCCAGAGGTGTGGAGCCTTATGTAGGCACACAGAGAGCCAAAGTTCTCATATGGCATATAACATAAACAGAGAGGGAGAGACTGGTTCACAATATTTCAAAAGGATGTGTGAGTAGAGAGTGCCTAGGATTCACTCTGTGGCAGGCTAGCAGGCACAACGCTTAGAGGGAGAGAGAGAAAGAGAGAGAGGGGGAGAGAGAGAGAGAAATAGCCCTCTAGTGGCAGGCAGCTATAGCCTGCAGATGGTAAAGAGGGCTGATAGGATAAATCTGTACACGTGATAGGAAGCTATAGTCTCCATGCACCACCAAGGGTGGTGGTGGGGTGGGGCAGCCGGCAAAGCCGGGGGGTTAGTGTTGAGTCACTGTTCCAGCAGCTCACGCCCTTAAAGGAGAGGGCTGGGACCGCGCGGGAGGACAAAGCGCGGCATTTCACGGCAGTGACCCAGCCAAAGGACCTCCAGAGCACAGCCACTTCTAGGTAGACGCTTTGTTGGCAAAAATAGACCAGAACGGTAGTTACTGCTGCCGCCAACAGGGAGAGAACCACCCCGGGGTGGGGGGAGCAGCAGGTGATCTGGAGCGGATTCTCAGGTCCTGTGGAGAGAAGAAACAGAGCAGGGTGAGCTACCTAAATACCAAGGGAGCTGGAGGGGCTGCTAAGCCACAGACTGTAGTTTAGATGGGGCAACGGGGAGGGGAGAGCCTGCTGAGAAACAGACTGCTCGGACAGGGTTGAGGGGGGTGGGGCTGAGGGAGAAAAATTAAAGTGGCTGACCCTGAGACTGCATGCACAACTAAAAACAGGCAGTAAAATACATTCGAAGCCAAGCACGATAAATAACCCTCAGCCTGTACATGCAGCCTAAGTTAGAACTGAGCAATTTCTAGGTCTAGGTGCACAATACAGATTCACAGTGGTGGGAAAGACAACAAAATGCTGGTAAAAGCAGGCAGACGAAATGCAGACACAATAACCTATCAGCACATGTGCGCCGTATTTAAAGTCCTTAATTTAAAGTCACTGTCCTTGCAGACTGTCCTGCTTAGCGCCATGCTCCTTAAAGGAGAGGGCTGTGGACCGCTGAGGACAAAGCGGCGTGGCGTTTCACGGCGGCGACCCAGCCAAAGGACCTCCGGAGCACAGCCACTTCCAGGTAGATGTTTTGTTGGCAAAAATAGACCAGAACGGTAGTTACCTGCTGCCGCCAACAGGGAGAGAACCACCTCGGGGGGTGGGGGGAGCAGCAGCGGCGATCTGGAGTGGATGCTGAGAAATAGACTGCTTGGACGGGGCTGAGGGAGAAAAATTAAAGTGGCTGACCCTGAGACTGCACGCACAACTAAAATCAGGCAGTTTAATATATTCAAAGCCAAGCATGATAAATAACCCTCAGCCTGTACAAGCAGCCTAAGTTAGAACTGAGCAATTTCTAGGTCTAGGTGCACAATACAGATTCACAGTGGTGGGAAAGACAACAAAATGCTGGTAAAAGCAGGCAGACAAAATGCAGACACAATAACCTATCAGCACATGTGGCTGTATTTAAAGTCCTTAATTTAAAGTCACTGTCCTTGAGATTGTCTCTTGCTAGCGCTCACGCTCCTTAAAGGAGAGGGCTGCGTGGACCGCGGAGGACAAAGCGGCATGGCATTTCACGGTGGTGACCCAGCCAAAGGACCTCTGGAGCACAGCCACTTCCAGGTAGACATTTTGTTGGCAAAAATAGACCAGAACGGTAGTTACATGCTGCCGCCAACGGGGAGAGAACTGCCTCGGGGGGTGGGGGGAGCAGCAGCGGCGATCTGGAGTGGATTCCTCGGGCCCTATGGAGAGAAGAAACAGAGCAAGGTGAGCTACCTAAATACCAAGGGAGAGCTGGAGGAGGGCTAAGCCACAGACAGTAGTTTAGATGGTGCACCGGTGGGGGGAGAGCCTGCTGAGAAACAGACTGCTCGGACGGGGCTGAGGGGGGTGGGGCTGAGGGAGAAAAATTAAAGTGGCTGACCCTGAGACTGCATGCACGACTAAAATCAGGCAGTAAAATACATTCGAAGCCAAGCACGATAAATAACCCTCAGCCTGTACAAGCAGCCTAATTTGGAACTGAGCAATTTCTAGGTCTAGGTGCACAATACAGATTCACAGTGGTGGGAAAGACAACAAAATGCTGGTAAAAGAAGGCAGACGAAATGCAGACACAATAACCTATCAGCACATGTGCGCCGGCATTTAAAGTCCTTAATTTAAAGTCACTGTCCTTGCAGACTGTCCTTGCTAGCGCTCATGCTCCTTAAAGGAGAGGGCTGCGTGGACCGCGGAGGACAAAGCGGTGTGGCGTTTCACGGCGGTGACCCAGCTAAAGGACCTCCGGAGCACAGCCACTTCCAGGTAGACATTTTGTTGGCAAAAATAGACCAGAACAGTAGTTACCTGCTGCCGCCAACGGGGAGAGAACCGCTTCAGGGGGTGGGGGGAGCAGCAGCGTCGATCTGGAGCGGATGCTGAGAAACCGACTGCTCGTACGGGGCTGAGGGGGGTGGGGCTGAGGGAGAAAAAGTAAAGTGGCTGACCCTGAGACTGCACGCACAACTAAAATCAGGCAGTATAATACATTCGAAGTCAAGCACGATAAATAACCCTCAGCCTGTACAAGCAGCCCAAGTTAGAACTGAGCAATTTCTAGGTCTAGGTGCACAATACAGATTCACAGTGGCGGGAAAGACAACAAAATGCTGGTAAAAGCAGGCAGACGAAATGCAGACACAATAACCTATCAGCACATGTGTGCCGGTATTTAAAGTACTTAATTTAAAGTCACTGTCCTTGCAGACTGTCCTTGCTAGCGCTCACGCCCCTTAAAGGAGAGGGCTGCGTGGACCGCGGAAGACAAAGCGGCGTGGCGTTTCACGGCGGTGACCCAGCCAAAGGACCTCCGGAGCACAGCCACTTCCGGGTAGACGTTTTGTTGGCAAAAATAGACCAGAACGGTAGTTATCTGCTGCCGCCAATGGGGAGAGAACCGCCTCGGGGGGTGGGAGGAGGAGCAGCGGCGATCTGGAGCGGATTCCTCGGGCCCTGTGGAGAAAAAGAAGCAGAGCAGGGTGAGCTACCTAAATGCCAAGGGAGCGGGGCGGGCTGCTAAGCCACAGACTGTAGTTTAGATGGGTGCAACAGGGAAGGGGGGAGAGCCTGCTGAGAAACAGACTGCTTGGACGTTGCTGAGGGAGAAAAATTAAAGTGGCTGACCCTGAGACTGCACGCACAACTAAAATCAGGCAGTTTAATACATTCGAAGCCAAGCACGATAAATAACCCTCAGCCTGTACAAGCAGCCTAAGTCAGAACTGAGCAATTTCTAGGTCTAGGTGCACAATACAGATTCACAGTGGTGGGAAAGACAACAAAATGCTGGTAAAAGCAGGCAGACGAAATGCAGACACAATAACCTATCAGCACATGTGCGCCGGTATTTAAAGTCCTTAATTTAAAGTCACTGTCCTTGCAGACTGTCCTTGCTAGCGCTCACGCTCCTTAAAGGAGAGGGCTGCGTGGACCGCGGAGGACAAAGCGGTGTGGTGTTTCACGGCGGTGACCCAGCCAAAGGACCTCCGGAGCACAGTCACTTCCAGGTAAACATTTTGTTGGCAAAAATAGACCAGAACGGAGTTACTTGCTGCCGCCGAACGGGAGAGAACTGCCTCGGGGGGGGGGACAGCAGCGGCGATCTGGAGTGGATTCCTCTGGCCCTGCTGCCGCCAACGGGGAGAGAACTGCCGCAGGGGTTGGGGGGAGCAGCAGCGGCGATCTGGAGCAGATTCCTCGGGCCCTGTGGAGAGAAGAAACAGAGCAGGGTGAGCTACCTTAAATAACAAGGGGAGCGGGTGGGGGGCTGCTAAGCCACAGAGTGTAGTTTAGATGGGTGCAACGGGGGAGGGAGGAGATCCTGCTGAGAAACAGACTGCTCGGACAGGGCTGAGGGGGGTGGGGCTGTGGGAGAAAATTTAAAGTGGCTGACCCTGAGACTGCACGCACAACTAAAATCAGGCAGTATAATACATTCAAAGCCAAGCACGATAAATAACCCTCAGCCTGTACAAGCAGCCTAAGTTAGAACTGAGCAATTTAGGGGGAAGGAGGGGTTTAATTTGTGAGTTTGATGTGTGAGTTAAAATGTAGTTTTTAATTGTTACATCAATTGCTACCTTTAACTCTGCCTGTTAGGTGATGTTTTTGGTGAGTTTTTTGTGAAAATAATAAAGCTGTGTTAATAACAAAAAAAGAACTGAGCAATTTCTAGGTCTAGGTGCACAACACAGATTTGCAGTGGTGGGAAAGACAACAAAATGCTGGTAAAAGCAGGCAGACGAAATGCAGACACAATAAACTATCACCACATGTGCGCCGGTATTTAAAGTCCTTAATTTAAAGTCACTGTCCTTACGGACTGTCTTGCTAGCGCCACGCCCTTAAGGAGAGGGGCTGCATGGAACTGCGGGAGGACAAAGCGGTGTGGCGCTTTCACGGCGGTGACCCAGCCAAAGGACCTCCGGAGCACAGCCACTTCCAGGTAGATGTTTTGTTGGCAAAAATAAACCAGAACGGTAGTTACCTGCTGCCACCAATGGGGAGAGAACCGCCTCGGGGGGTGGGGGAGCAGCAGCGGCGATCTGGAGCAGATTCCTCGGGGCCTGCTGCCGCCAACAGGGAGAGAACCAGCTTGGGGGTGGGGGGAGCAGCAGCGGCTATCTGGAGCGGATTCCTCAGGCGCTGCTGCCGCCAATGGAGAGAGAACCGCCTCGGGGGGTGGGGGGAGCAGCAGCGGCAATCTGGAGCAGATTCCTCGGGTCCTGTGGAGAGAAGGGCCCTTGCGATTGATGTATGCGGCCCCCTTGGGGCCAGGTGGTGTGTGTATGGCCACATGGGTGCAGTCTGTTGCCCCTAGCACACCAGGCATACATGCTACCCTATGGAACTCCTGTATGTTTACTGTGCGCTCCGCCGGTGTGCTGGGGAAATGAATGTACTCCGCAGCATGTGGCAGCAGTGCGCTGAGGAATTCAGTGAGGTGGCATGACGTGGCCGACTGGGTTATGCCTGTGGTGTCCCCAGTTGGTCTCTGGAAGGTACCCGTGGTGAGCAAGCACATGCAGGCTGTTACTTTAGTCTCCACTGACAGGGCATGGCTCCGTCGTGTGGGTGCCTGCATCACATCACTGCACAGCTCACAGAGCCACCTCAGAATTGCCCTATTCAGGCGGTACCAGCCCACAATCTCGGTATCGCTGTACAGCTCGAAGCTGGTGCAGGCTCGGTACTGCCTGTTGGGGGCATACCGCCGATGGGTCCTTCCACGGCCACGCCCCCCTGCCGCCCGCCTTCTCACCCCCCTCATAACGGCCTCCACCTGGAAGGTGGCACTGGCCATGTCCCTGGCTTGTGTTCACTCCCTTGGCAGCTGTTACTGTATTCCCCCCACTGTCCTCTCTGCTACTTCCCCTGCACCGGGAACACCTGCCTGTGGTGGCCTCTGTGCTGTGTGGCACTTCCCCCTTCTGCACTGGCTGTAGCTCCCCACACCTTCCCTGTGCCTGTGTGTTCAGGGTGCCCTTTCCCTGGCCTGCCCTGTGTGTCTCTCCTGCCCTGTCTGTCTGGCTAGAGTTCTGCTCATGTGGCTTCCCTGTAGCATTCTTGCGCCTCTCCCTTGCTCCTTTTTATTTTGGCTCATTTCCGCTATGGTGCAACTTCCACTTGCTCCCCTATTGCACATGGCGCAAGTCGTTGAATATCGCACTGCGTCATTTATGCATGGTTCCTCCCCTTTGTTGCGCATGCCTTCATTATCATTGCGCAGTTGCTCAGCATGATTTCGGGGGCGTAACTGCCTCCTGCTGAATATCGCAGAATGGCGCAATTTCGGACTTGCGCAGGCGCGACCGTATTGTGCATGGCTCAACTCTTTTGAATATCTGGGCCCTGGAGTATAAATGCTAGAAGCCTTAATAACATTAAACTAACTGAACTAAAAATACTTATAAAAAGATATAACATAGACATTGTCTGTAAAACTGAAACCTGGTGGAATGAGAGCAGTAAATGGTCTAATAACATCCCGGGTTATCAACTTTTTACCAAAAATTGAACAGCAGGAAAGGAGGTGGCATTTGCTGCTATATGTCTGACATGATTCAATGTCAGAAAATTAATATAACCGGTACCCCAGATAGAATAACAGAAACACTATGGTTAAACAGTTTTTCTCACATAACAAAAATAGTATTGGGAATTTGTTATAGACCTCCAAATAGTAATAGTGACTACAACTGCACTCTAATTGATGAAATTAATATAGCCTGTAGACTTGGCGACACTATACTACTTGGAGACTTTAATGTACCAGGCATTACGAATCAAATGACAAGAGTCACTGCTTTTGAAAAAGCACTGATTGATACCATAGTATCCCATGGTTGTCATCAAATGGTGGAATCCCCCACCAGAGGGAATAACATCCTGGATCTTGTAATTACAAACATTAAGCAAAGAATTAGCAATGTAGAAGTTATCCCTCAGCTGGGCTGCAGTGGCCATAAAACTATAGAATGTATTTCAAATATTGGAAAGACTAAAATTAATGATTGTCCTTCTTCTTTTGACTATAAAAAAGTTATCTGGCAAGAATTTATTAAAGCTTTCAATAGTATAAACTGGAGGACATCTTTTTGTGAAAAGGATGTTAACTTAATGTGAGATACACTAAAATCAAAAATTCATGAGATAATTGAACACCATATACCCAGGCATAAAAACAAAAACACTAAAGGTGTCATCCCCTTATGGTTCAGTAAGGCAATAAAGTGCCAAATAACTAAAAAAAGGAAAGCCTTCAGAAAACATAAGTTAAAACCATCACAAATCAACCTAAGCAAGTTCAGAATCCAACAGAGACTGTTGAAATCACTAATAAAAAAGAGAAAATAAAGCTTGAGAATAAATTAGCCTCCAACAAAAATCATAAGGCCTTTCATGCATATATCAACAATAATAAGCAAACTAATAATAGAATCAACTCTGCCACTGTTAATGGTGAAATAAAGAATAATAATAAGGAGATTGTAATAGCTTTAACACTTATTTTACATCAATCTATAAAGTTAATAACTCAAATGCAACTGCCCCTAGCATGGAGAAGTCGGAAGTATTTAGAGTCACCCAAGACATGGTTATTAAAGAGTTATATAATATACGTACATTCTTTTCATCAGGACTGGATAATATTGATGCTATAATCTGGAAAACAACTGGCTGATGTGGTTGTTGGACCCTTGACTACTCTATTTAACAAATCCATTCTGACTGATGAAGTACCACTAGATTGGCGTAATGCAATAGTAGTCCCTATACATAAAAAGGGTACTAAATCAAATGTTACCAACTATAGGCCTATCAGCCTTACGTCAATCTGCTGTAAGACTTTGGAACGACTGATTAAAAGTAAAATTGAAAAGGATATAGTTGCATTAGATTTACAGGACATCTCTCAACCTGGTTTTAGGAAAGGCCTTTTGTGTAACACTAATTTGTTATCGTTCTATAGTTTTGTTAGTAGCAACTTAGACTAAGGAATACCTATTGATGTTATCCTATTAGACCTAGGGAAAGCATTTGATACAGTACCACATAACAAATTAGTACAAAAATTATGTGATTTAGGTCTAAATAAATACATTGTAAGATGGATTTGGAATTGGCTATTGAACAGAAAACAGACGGTAAGAATTAATTCAGTCCTCTCAGATGAAGGTGTAGCCTGTAGTGGGGTCCCACAGGGGTCTGTGTCGGTTCCGGTTCTGTTTGGTTTATTTATAAGTGACCTGGGAGCAGGCATTGATTCAGCTATTACAAAGTTTGCGGATGACGCAAAGATAGGTGTGGAAGTTTCATCCTTGACAAAATATAAGCGATTATGTGAAAGTTTGACAAAAATTGAACAATGGGGAGAGATTAACAATATGAAGTTTAATGAAACCAAATGTGCAGTAATACACTTTGGTAAAAAAAAATCCCAAATACCAATATGGTCTTAATGGAATAACAATCAAAAATAGCAAATGTGAAAAAGACCTAGGAGTATGGATAAACTCACAGTTATCATCGGGTTCACATATAGTTAAAACTGTTGGGAAATGTAATAGTATCATTCGTTCTATCTAGAAAGCCTTTATTTCCAGAAACACAGCATGTATTATGAAATTATACAAGACTTATGTATTACCACACTTATGGATCGCCCATCTGGAGCCCTTATCTAAAAAAGGATATTTCAGATAGAAAGAGTACAAAGACGATTGACTAAATCCATTAAAGGACTAAAAACCATGGAATATGGCAAAAGATTGGAGTGTCTAAACCTCATTTCCTTAGAAACCAGAAGAACTAGGGGAGACCTGTTATTAATGTATCAAATTATGAAAGACCTGATTATAATGGAACAACGTAAATTAAACAGACTTCAAAAAACAGTAAATTTAAGATCACATGACAAGCAAATTGTCATTAATAGAGTGCAAACTGTTAGACATCAAACTTGAAACTTTCAAGTATCTCAAGGGAATTAACAAGGTACAAGAGGGTAGTATCTTTCAGAAGAAGAGATGTGCAAGAACAAGGGGGCACAATTTGAAGAGAGAGATGGACGGCTCAGAGGTAATGTTAGAAAGTATTTTTTCACAGAGAGACTTGTGGATGCATGGAACAGCCTTCCTGAGGAGGTTGTGGAGTCAGGAACAGTGGGATAATTCAAGAATGCATGGGACAGGCATAAGGCAATTCTAGTGGGGGGCAGGAGGAAGTATGCTGTTGATTAACTAGAATCTGCAGCTTATCCATCAGGTAGGGAAATGGGCAGACTGGGTGGGCCAAGCGGTCCTTATCTGCCGTCAAATTCTATGTTTCTATGTTTCTATAACATACGTACTGCAAAGTTATGGAATAAATTACCAAAAGACATTGTTGAGGCATCCACAATACAAACCTTTGAAAAAAAACTAGATGAATATTTAACACTTGCAAGTGTCAACTAATAGGCCCACTACGTGTGGGAGACAATTTAATGGGCATCTAGCCTACTTTGTCTGTATGTACCAAGTTAAGCCAAGTTAAGCTTTTGCTGGAGGCAGAAGACAGTGTGAGATGTCAAAGAGGGAGAGCGTAAGCTGGGGTTCACAGGTGGCTCACAGCACGAGCCACGTTGTCAGGTACTGCTTGCTGTAAACCATACATAACAACATTTAGAAAGTTTACAACAACATTTAGAACATACACAACAACATTTAGAATGTGCACAACAAGCTTAGCACAGTCACTGATTATCATCCATAATAAGGCTTAACCATATACTACATGCTTATAGCTATGTTTCCTAGCAATTATTGGTGTGAGCTGCTTCCTTTTTCAGTATGTGTTGGTTGTTTTCAATAAAATAAAAATGATTAACCACAAAAACTTTTGAAATGAAAACAAAGTATTTAAAACTTATTATAAATCATTCAAGCTAGCACTAGTGATTTAAAACACACCTACTGCCTGAAGCAGCGCTCCGGTCAGCTTGGGACTTCAGCAGGAGGTGCAAGAGGCCTCCCTGGAACCCTCACACCTCAGTACACACACCTGCTGCCTGAAGCAGCTCTCCAGTTAACTTGGGACTTCAGCAGGAGGTGCAAGAGGCCTCCCTGGAAGCCCCACACCTCAGTACACACACCTGCTGCCAGAAGCAACACTACGGTCGGCTTGGGACTTCAGCGGGAGGTGCAAGAGGCCTCCCTGGAACCCCCACACCTCAGTACACACACCTGCTGCCTGAAGCAGTGCTACGGTCAACTTGGGACTTCAGCAGGAGGTGCAAGAGGCCTTTCTGGAACCCCCCCTCCATCTCAGTACACACACCTGTTGCCTGAAGCAGCGCTCCGGTCGGCTTGGGACTTCAACAGGAGGTGCAAGAGGCCTCCCTGAAACCCCCACACCTCAGTACACACACCTGCTGCCTGAAGCAGCTCTCCGGTTGACTTGGGGCTTCAGCAAGAGGTTCAAGAGGCCTCCCTGGAACCCCCACACCTCAGTACACACACCTGCTGCCTGAAGCAGTGCTACGGTCAACTTGGAACTTCAGCAGGAGGTGCAAGAGGCCTCCCTGGAACCCCCCCTCCATCTCAGTACACACACTTGTTGCCTGAAGCAGCACTCCGGTCGGCTTGGGACTTCAGCAGGAGATGCAAGAGACCTCCTTGGAACCCCCACACCTCAGTACACACACCTGCTGCCTGAAGCAGCTCTCCGGTTGACTTGGGACTTCAGTGGGAGGTGCAAGAGGCCTCCCTGGAACCCCCACACCTCAGTACACACACCTGCTGCCTGAAGCTGCACTATGGTCAGCTTGACACTTCAGCAGGAGGTGCAAGAGGCCTCCCTGGAACCCCCACACCTCAGTACACACACCTGCTACCTGAAGCAGCACTATGGTCAGCTTGAAACTTCAGCAGGAGGTGCAAGAGGCCTCCCTGGAACCCCCCTTCCACCTCAGTACACACACCTGCTGCCTGAAGCAGCACTACGGTAGGCTTGGGACTTCAGCAGGAGGTGCAATAGGCCTCTCTGTAACCCCCCCCCACCTCAGTACACACACCTGCTGCCTGAAGCAGTGCTCCGGTCAGCTTGGGACTTCAGCAGGAGGTGCAGAGGCCTCACTGGACCCCACCTCAGTATACACACCTGCTTCCTGAAGCAGTTCTCAGTCGCTTGGGACTTCAGCGGGAGGCGCAAGAGGCCTCCCTGGAACCCCCACACCTCAGTACACACACCTGCTGCCTGAAGCAGCACTACGGTCGGCTTGGGACTTCAGCGGAAGGTGCAAGAGGCCTCCCTGGAACCCCCCACCTCAGTACACACACCTGCTGCCTGAAGCAGTGCTACGGTCAGCTTGGGACTTCAGCGGGAGGCTCAATAGGCCTCCCTGGAACCCCCCCTACCTCAGTACACACACCTGCTGCCTGAAGCAGCACTACGGTAGGCTTGGGACTTCAGCAGGAGGTGCACTAGGCCTCCCTGGAACCCCCCCTCCACCTCAGTACACACACCTGCTGCATCAAGCAGTGCTCCAGTCGGCTTGGGACTTCAGCAGGAGGCGCAACAGGCCTCCCTGGAACCCACACCTCAGTTCACACACCTGCTGCCTGAAGCAGCACTACGGTTGGCTTGGGACTTCAGAGGGAGGTACAAGAAGTAATGGTTACCTTCTCTCTCTGCACAGTTTACCTGAGGGGTGTTCCGACTGGCTGAATCTCTAATTTCTGCCCTCTGACTGTCACTGATTGTTTTTGCTGGGCATATTTCTACATTTTGGACATTTTTTGGTCTGCTGTTTCTGCGGGGTGCCCTAAGGGCTCAGACCAGGGCTAATTATTACAGTTTTACTCGCTTCTACTGCTCGGTGCTATTCTACGATTGTTTAGTGCAGGATTGTTCTGACACAGCTTAGCCTGCTCTACTGTGCACTGTACCTTGTTTGCTTGTTTGGAGTCAGGCTCTGTCATCGTCTCTGTCTGGGTATCACCATCTTGGCTTTCCCCTTACTGTCCCGACTGTGGCTTTTGGCGCAGTACAGGGCTAGACTGCAACATTCTTTCTATTACCCTGCGCATGTGCACTAGTGACCATTCCTCCCCCTGCATACTAATTTCATCTTTCCTCCCCATATTAGGCCTCCCTGGAACCCCCCCCCCACCTCAGTACACACACCTGCTGCCTGAAGCAGCTCTCTGGTCAGCTTGGGACTTCAGCGGGAGGTGCAAGAGGTAACGGCTGCCTTCTCTCTCTGCACAGTTTACCTGAGGGGTGTTAGCCTATCAACACTGTGTGTCGACTGCCCCACCCGCCCCAGCCACCCTCACCCGGCTCGCCCTTTATTGCTACTAAGCTATCATGTGACATATCACATGACCTACCCTCTGAGTTCTAAGTGCCCACTTTTCTGTTTGCAGCTTATACCCAGTGACCACTAGGAGTCACTGCAGTCCCCTTCCTGCTCCCTGTTTTCCTAACTCCCACCACTCTGTTAACCCTCCCTGAACTCCACTCCTCACTGCCTCTCTACACCACTGCTCCACCACCAGCCCTATTTTCATCCATAGTTGCTCAGCTGTCCCCTTGCAGGTCTCAAACCCTGGACCCTTTGCACCAAGGCCTTCGACCCCACCACTGAGCCAATGGATTAAGCTAATTTCATCCTGCCTTTTAGTATTCTTAACCCCCATCACCTCCCATACCCAGCATCCAGTTATGACCCCTCTGCTGATGCCTTTACTGCCTCATGGCTGGCACCACTAATCATAGTCTCCATTGCTCTCCCAAGGTATACTCCGCTCACCCACCAATATGATGAACCATGTCCACTCTTCACTGTGCCTCTCACCTCACCCCCCCCTTCACTGTCACTTTTGCAACACTGCACACTTTCCACTTGCGGGCCATACTCACTCCGCACACCTCTATCCCTATTGGTATTGCCACAGTGGCTCAATGGTCACTACTCTGCCTTGCCTCACCTGTCCTAAGACAGTTGCTCATCCCCACTGCCATGTGCTGTTTCTCCTCCTCCTCCATGCTGGTCCCGAAGCTAGCACAGAAGCAACTCAAACTGGCCTCCTTACATGTCCTCCTGCTAATGCTCCTTCTCTTTCTCTCTCTCTCTCTATCTCTGGAGATGTGCACCCCAATCCAGGATCCCCCCACTCCCCCTCAACTAAACTCTTCTCCCCTAAGGATCTCATAATTGCATCCCTTAACATATGCAGTCTCCTCAACAAATTTGACATCTTTCAGGGCTGGGTTGCGCAGAATAACCCCGATGTCATCTCGGTAGTGGAAACATGGCTCAATGGTCATACCCCAGACTCTGCAGTCTCACTTCTTGGGTATACATTATACCGCGCAGACAGGACCTCCAAAAAAGGTGGGGGCTGTGCACTATACATCCGGAACTCACTACAAAGCCTTGCCCTCCCACCTCCAACCCTTAAACATGATGCCCAGGTCCTCACCCTAAAAATCACTCTTGCACCTAACAGAGGTATACATTCCTCCCTGGAATCAAAAGAGTGCCTTCCATTCTGTCCTCGTCCACTTCCAGACACTCCCAGACAAGGCGGAATTCCTTACCCTCAGGGATTTTAACATCAACTGGCTGGCTGACACATCAGCTCCGGTCAGGGATGCTGCAGCCTCACATAACCTGTCCCAGCTTGCGACCACTGCCACCAGACTGAACTCAAGGACTGGCACTCACCTCTATCTACTCACCAACTCACCCCACAAAGTGACCAGGTTAGGTAGTATCCAATGCCCTGAGTGCTCACTCCCCAGTGCTTTGTCACTAGTCGTTCATTGCAAAAAAGCTACCCCCCCAAAACTACCCTCCAACACTGTCTCAGACACTGTCTCAGACCCAGAAAACTTTGGGCCATTAAACAATGCCTTGCATCTTGTTACTGGTCACCCATCTCAGTCACTCCAGACATAGACTCTGCACTAGACTACTTTATCAACACCTTCAAGTTCGGCCTGTGACCATTATGCACCCCTAAGAAAACAGGTCATCAAAGGGGTTGATACACCCTGGATGTCACAATCCCTGTTAGACCAAATACGTGAGCGTGACAATCTATGGCACCTCGCCCTGGAGTCCAGTAAACCCTCTGACAGATAGCACTACCAAGAGGTGTGTAATAAATGTACCTGGAACATCCGGAAGGCCAAGGCTGAATACTATCAAGCCTCACTCACTGCCAATTGGGGCTCAGGGTGCAAGTTCTGGGACTCCCTTAAGGAGCTCAGCAGCAAAGCCTCCACAGCCACTCCCTCCCAGCTCTAGGCCAATGGATCTATTACCACTGACCCTGCCCTGATAGCAAATACATTTACCACCTCATTCTCCGACCTTAGCAGTGTTCTCCCCCCTAATTTCTTTTCCCCCACCCCTCCAGCCACCCCGTCACCCCCTCCGTCCCCCTTTTCAGTTTAAAATAATATTGCAGCGTGAAGCAGCCCCCTGTCACAAGGCTCTCAGTAAATCACATTTCAGCAGTGATACACTGGATCTTAAGATACTTAGGTTAACCTTTGATGAAGTTCTTTTCCCCCTCACCAAGCTATTGAACCGCTCCCTAGCACTGGGCCAATTTCCCTCAAAATGGAAGGCTGCACTCATCACGCCCATTCTCAAAAGCATCGACTGCACCCAGCCGGGGAACTACTGCCTCATCTCAGTACTGCCTCCCCTCTCCAAAGCCCTGGAGAAAATTGTAGCCATGCAGCTTACTGACTACCTCTCCAAAATACTGCCTCCTGCCCAGAGCAGCATGGCTTCTGAAACAGTCACAGCACCACCACAGCCCTCCTGGAGTTTACCAACACCCTCCATTCATCCCTTGATATGGGCCACACTGCTGGTGCCGTTTTTGTAGACCTTTCCAAGGTGTTTGATACGGTGCACCACACGCTTCTCCTGGATTCACACACTCATATAGGCCTGTCTCCTGAGTCCACTGGCTGGTTTGCCAGCTACCTGTCTACGAGAACCCAGATAGTTAAACTCGTCCACGCACAATCCTCCCCCCTCCAAGTCAGTTCAGGGGTCCCACAGGGCTCAACTCTGGGCCCTCTACTGCTCTCCCTGTTTCTCAACTCCCTACCCAAGGCATGCTCCAGGAAATTAATCCTGTATGCTGATGATGCCATCCTCTACAGCTCCCATACTGACCCTGCCACTCCCCGGTGTGCTCTACAAAGAACTTTTTCGGAAGCTGAATCCTGGTTCGTCCAACACAGGCTAGTCCTAAACTATAAAAAAACTAAATCAATGGTATTTGCCCATGCCCAAAATAGGAACAAGGGGCTATCTCTGCTCATATTGAACTCCCAAAATGACCCTCTTGAGCAGGTTACCACTTTCAAATACCTGGGTACACACTAAACACTGGACTCACCTACCATGACCACATTCGGAAATTGAGCACTGCTGTCAATGTACAGATTGGTCTACTCCATCAGTACAAATGCTGCCTCCCTCCAGAAGCCCTACACCTAGCAGTTTCCTCATCGATCCTATCACTAGTAGACTATGGCATCATAATCTATGGTGCTGCTGACAACACACACCTTAACAAAATCAGGATGGCCCTTAATAAGGCCTGTAGACTAGCCACTGGGTGTGACAAATTCACACACATGTGCTCCCTCTACTCCACCACCAACTGGCTAAACTTTAATGGGAGGCTCAAATATCAGACCTGCCCTTTTGCTAAAAAAATCTCTGCAGGCCTACTTCTACTTGCTCTTACCCCCTGCTCCAATCTCCCCTGTCCACCCGGCACACTCAGCAATCTGCAACCACTCACTACCGGGTTCCCTGCTGCAAGACCTCCTAGGGCCAAAGAACCTTTAGATACCAGGCTCCTCTCTGCTTAACTCACTCCCTAGCTCCCTCCTCTCTGAACCTAAACTGGGATGGTTCAAGGCCCACCTGCGAAACCTACTCACCCAAGACGCAGGCTGCGACTGTCTTTAATGCTACAGCACAGTCTACTTCTCCCAAATTGGACAAGGGACCATACTCTGGTCTTGTCATCCCTGGAGAGTGCTATAGTTGACAATGGACTCCCCTATCCAGCCTAATCTACATGTGTAATCAAGTAACTGCCTGGGCATGTCTGATGCCACTGATTGCTTTGTATGTGTCTGAACTGTCTATGCAATTCTCCTGTGTCTATGCATTTCTTCTGTGCTCTGCATTGAAATTAACTGTTTACTCTGTTACTTGTAGCCCTTTGACACAGTACTGCTTGTGGTACATGCTTCCTTGTAATCTATATAGTTTCTGTTGTCATTGCTGTGTTTAAATTTTATATTGTGCTATATTTAAAGTCTCAGTATCTCTGACGTGGAACTTTTGTAAAGGAGTCTATGACTCAAAGGTATGTAATTAGATATTTTCAATAAATAAATAAAACAGGACCTCTGCAGGGCGTTTCTTATGATACAAGAGACTTCTCTCATGAGGTTTGGGTAGCCAGAACTGCTCACCTTCACTTTGCAATCCTCTTACCCAAACCTCATGCTTGGAGTCTCTTATCCCCAACTGGGGTTGGCAGCTGCGGGCAAAGTGGGTTGCAGAGCTGAGGTACTTAGCTCACAGGGTGGGAAGCAGAGTGTAGTCATCCAGCATTTGTGCACCCTCAGTAAGCTGACTGAGGAGCAACATTAGAGCTGGCTGTGAAGGTAACCACTTGACCAGCCAGTGGAAGGGTTCAACTGTGGCAACCCCAGTTATTGGGTGGAGGATGGAGGAAATTGAAAAAAAATTGCAGATTGAGCAACAATGGCTGTGAAGCAACCAAAACCATTACCAGTGCAGCAGTCCTTGTGAAATCAGCTGCCGTATATGGCAAAAAAATTATGGTGATGAAAATGATGCCATTTTTTTGTTGTTAGCTGGTGTTTTTTTGTGCTGGGGTGTACTAGAAATTAGGCTTCTCTCAGTATGCTGGGCTGCATATCAAAGGGGTTCTCCAATATGAGGAAAGAGGTAATTCTACCCTTGTACAGGTCCATGGGGTGTACCTATTTGGTGTACTGTGTAGGGTACTGTGTGCACCACTGGAGCCCCTACCTTTAGAAAGACATAAACCAGATGAAGGCAGTACAAAGGAGAGCTACCAAGATGATTCAGGGGCAGCAGGATGTCCCATATGAACAGAGGCTGGTGAACCTGACCATGTAGTCACTGAATGAGAACAGAGAGAGAGGGAACATGATCAGAACCTTCAAGTACCTTTAAGTCATTAACAATGTCAACATAGGGGGATCTTTTTCGCGAAAGTGACAACGGTAACACCAGAGGGCACAACTACAAATTAGCAGGGGAAAGGGGCAGGAATGAGGCCAGAAACCACTTCTTCACTGAAAGGGTGGTGGCAGGATGGAATGCACTGCCAGAGAGAGGAGTAAATCACAATACAGTTGGTGGTGGGTGGAATAGATTCAAGGGGAAGGTTAGAGTGATGGGGCGAGGGGATGCAGAGCAACATGTAGCAAATGGAGCATTACCATCTTCTGCTGGCCTTTCGTATGTTCGTATATAGGCTGCAGGTGTATGACTACAGCTGGGTGGCTATCCATAGAAGATTGTAGCTTGGCTGAAAATGTTCTGCAAATCTTAACCTACTGTGCACTTTGTAGCAGCAGATGGAAGTTTTAATTAGTGCTTGTCTGAAACAACTAACAGCTGAAGAATCTGCTGTTTACTTCATTCTCTATATTTAGTAGTATGGTTTTTATTGTGGTTTAAGATCTCCATTTTAATACAGATTCCGAACATGATATTATGAAACACAGAATTTGATGGCAAATAAGGAACGCCTGGCCCATCTAGTCTGCCTATTTTCCCTAGCTACTGTAACACTGCAGACACTACTTGATCTCTGTCTTCCTCCCCTTTCTTCACCACTAAGGTTCCCTTATGTCTATCTCATGCCGTCTTGAATCCCATTACAGTTTTGGCCCCCTACCACCTCCACTGGGAAGCTGTTCAAGGCATTCACCACTCTTTCTGTCAAAAAGTACTTCCTCACATTTCCCATGAATCTATCCCCCTCCAGCTTCATAGCATGATCCTGTGTTCTAGAGCATCTTTTTCTCTGAAAAATGCTTCCATCCTGAACCTTGTTTATACCAGTAAGGTATTTAAAAGTCTTAATCATATCCCCTCTCTCCCTCCTTTCCTCCATGGTGTACATATTGAGGTACTCCAGTTTCTCCTCATAGGGCTTATGATGCAGACTCCATACCATTTTAGTTGCTTTCCTCTGGACTGCCTCTACTCTAAGTTTTTCCGAAGATGTAGTCTCCAGAACTGGACACAGTACTCCAGCCAAGTCTCACCAGTGATCTGTACAGTGGTATCACCACCTCCCTCTTTCTGTTAGTGAAAATGAAAGGTACAGGAATGCTTTGCTTTGTCTTGAGAGGGAGTAGACATTGTACCAGGTTCAGTCTAATTTTGCTCTCAAAAGTGTAGAAAACAGAAACCTCAACAGTTGACTTGGTGAAGCTGATATAGGACCTTATCTTGTTCTTCTCACTCACAAGCCAGTAGCCGCAGCTAGCCCAGTGGCTATTCTTATTAGGAAAAAGTGATGAAACCTAATACTGACACTGTAGTGCAGCATGGCAGTGGGGGCTGCACTGCTGAACTGCATCTTTCATATAAGACATTAAACCAATGTTCCTTCTGCCAATCTCTGCTAGCTGTCCAGCTCAAACTATAGCTGGGCAGAATTAACAAATTCCAAATTCACAGAATTGTCATGAAATTCTGGGAAATTTCACATTTTGTGAATTTTTTTGCAATTGTCAGAAATGTTTTAACTGGATATAACTTGGCCAATGCTGCAGATAGAGGTCTGAAATTTGGCAAGCATTTTATCTATTGTGGGCTCAAAAAGCATGCCAAGTTTCATAGCATTTGGATGAAGGACAAATGTTATAGGGGCTCAAAGTCTGGCAATTTAATATGTGAAAATTTCTCGAAATATTTCTATGCTTACAACTTTGCCATCTTTGGAGCTACATAATTGAAAACATAGATGCATATATTCTAGGAAGAGTCATAGAAACTGCTAAATAGAGAAGTACTGCTTATGCAGATTGTAAGTTTTAGCCATGACATGCCTCCCGACACAACTTGCCAGGGTCACTTTTGAACCTGTGCTGTCAGCATGGCAGCATGATGCTCTGACGCTGGGCTATGGGGTTGCCATAAAGCCTAATATTTAAGGTCAATGAACCTAACAACACTGGCGATATTTTGTTCTCCAGCTTTAAACTTATAGGGGCTAAACAGTCAGCAGTTTACACAATTACAAAATGTAATTTTAACATTTCTGAATTTTGAGGCCAATAACTCAGTCACCTTTAAAGATAGAGATCTGAAACTTGGCACAGGTATGTATGACCATAGGTAAAGTCACTGTACAAAATTTGGTGCAATATGGACAATTGTTAACTGTAATTGTAAACTTTCCTAATGTTTGGAGGCTTATAACTCAGTCATTTTTAAAGGTAGGGATCTGACACTTGGCATACTTTTGTATGGGCACTGGCAAAGTCACCACACTAAACTGGGTGCAGTTTGGACAAACACTTTGTAATTTAGATAGAAATAACTGAAGTTGCAATTTTGGCAAAAGTCAAAAAACTTTTCATGGAAATGTCATGACAATATAATAGTTTAATGATAAGAAGGGTGAGGAAGAACAAGAGAATGAGGAGACCACTGTGGTTCAATAGGAAAGTGAGGAGGCAATCAGGGAGAAGAAAAGGACATTCAGGGAATATAAGAGGATGCATGTGTAACCCCTAGATGGCGCTATCCCAGGGGCTACTACCCCTGCCTGATTTGCCACTAACAGGTTGAGGGGCCTGGATCCAATGGCGGGTGCCTCCACCCAGAGGTCAGGGTTTGCAATAGTTAAACTTACTTGGTCACAGCCCTCTGGGACACTGCAACCCCCCCTTTCTTCCCACTAGTGGCCCACACAATATATCAGAATTACCTTCACCATATACACTTACCCCCAGGACTAGTTCCAGCACTGGGACCTCCTGTGGAATAAGATACAGTGCAACAATCACAGTACAGTACTTTAACATAGACAAATACCTCAGGCAGCATAACTTTGTTAAAACAAGCAGCTCTGATTTATTTAGGGGGATATAACAAGGACAGGGGGAAATCAGGTTAATTAGCTTATCACTTTACTATCTACCTATGGCTCTGTGCACAGACCTATCCCTACCAGTTACTGTCCCTGGGTACCCAAGCCCTAGTGGCTAGTCCAAACCGTGGCAGCTGGTAGGGCCCTTTCACACAGAGAAAAGGAAAATTAAACAGTCAGCAGTACAGTAATTCCATTTGGATTTAATGTGGCAATTCAACAGGGAGCGACCCTGAATTAGTACTCACGACCTCCAAACAAGATAGGGTCCTTCAATGTCAGCAGGGCTACTCTTGAGCTCCAAGAGACTCCTCACACATTTATATGGTAAAAAAGAAAGTACTATACCAGGCAGGCTGCTTCTCTATCCCGATCGCAATTACTGCACAATACCCGGGAGAACACACAGCAGATTCAGTTCCTGACAGACCGAGTGCAATTCAACAATTTCTCCAGTCTTCTACAGGGTGAGCCTGGTTTCTACTCTTCAGAGATCCTTTGATTCTTTTCACAGGACGGATTCAGTCCTAACAAGCAGTTACACAAGCTGCAGACCGGAACTCTGGGCCTTGCACACGTTTTTTGACTGAAACTGTGCACTGAAGGAGCACAGGGTTTCTTTCCCCTTCACTTCCAGATCTCAAACTGAAACTCCAACAGACAAAACCAGGCACTTCCTTTGAGTTCCTCCCAGTTCTTGACTGGATTGGCTGTCACTCACAATAGACTGCTGCTGTTGGTCCAAAAGGCGCCTAAGTCTAAACTACATCTCCCAGAGTCACTGCCCATCAATCCTCTTGTGGCTGGCTCAGATTATGAGTCCAAGTTCTGATTCGTCCAAGGCACCATTTTAGAGCTAGCTTACCCCACACTGATTGGTCCAGTTCAGCAGTTCAAAACCAGAATGGGGAACTAGGCAAACACAGTTCTGACTGCAAAGAAAGCAAGTTAGACAAACTGTATTTTCATTATTACTCTAAATTATTTCTGGCAAACAGTTACATCTTTCAGATAGGTTCCCTTTGTACTCTAGTGACTGCAAAATGGAGTGAATTAGCAGCAGTCGAGTGGTACTCAAACAGAGAAACACACAGTCCCCCCCATATAAACTAATTATGTCTGCAAGTAGACAGCTCTTAAAGAGACAGTACCAGAGGCTCTAAAAACACTCACTGATAAATGGCTTAAATGCCAAACACCATTCAGGCTTGGAGCATTCAAGCAAGCTCCTGGAAGTCTTTTGGGAACCCCCATTTGCAGAGGGGTTACACATGGAAAGTTGGATAGCGAAACTTACAAAGAGAAGCTGAGGGTGACAGGGCAAAGGATTAGGATGGCTAAAGTAAAAACCGAGGCGAGAATTGCCAGGCAGGCCAAAAGGGGGGACAAGATGTTCTTTTGGTACACTGGGGAAAGGAAGAAGGCAAGACAGGTGATAGAAAGGATTAAAGGGAAGGGGGGGATTGCAGATGGAAGGGGATTCCGAGAAAGCTGAAGTGCTGAATGGTTACTTAAGCTCAGTTTTTATGATAGAGGGGGATGGAAGGGACCAGAGCTAAGTGAGCAGAGAAGGGAGGGGGTGGATCCTAGCCCAGTCAGTGTGGAAGAGGTAAAGAAGGAATTAGGTAAGCTGAGGGTGGACAAGGCTATGGGACCAGATGATCTTCACCCTAGGGAGCTCAGGGAATTAAGGGAGGTACTGGCAGGGTTGTTTAACTTGTTCCTATATACAGGTGGGTACTGGAGCAATGGAACAAGGCAGACGTGGTGCCAACTCATAAAAGTGGCAGCAGGGAGGAAGCGGGCAATTATCATCTGGTCAGCCACATTGGTGGTGGCTAAAGTAATGGAGGCAATATTGAAAGAAAGGATGGTTAGATATTTGGAAGGGGGGCTGCAAGACATTTGGCAGCATGGCTTCACTCGGGGATGGTCATGTCAGACAAACTTGATTAAATTCTTCGATGAGGTGACGAGGGTGGTTGATCAGGGTATGGCAATGGACATAGCCTACCTGGACTTCGGGAAGGCCTTTGACATGGTGCCACACAGAAGGCTGGTTAATAAGTTGGGCAGTCTAGGGGTGGGGCCGAAAATAATAAGATGAGTGGAGAGCTGGCTGACGGGGAGAAGCCAGAGGGCGGTGGTCAATGGGGTGCACTCTGGGAGACTGGGGTGTCAAGCGTGGTCCCTCAGGGGTCGGTACTGGGGCCCATTCTGTTTGAGTCTCTGCTTAGCAACATAGCAGACGGCTTCGGGAGGAGCTGCCTTTTACAGATGACCCAAAACCCAGTAACAGGGTGAAGAGTGGTGTGCGAAAAACAAAATTCCACCAGCGGAATTTCAGCGAAAGTACGAATTTCACTTCCGCGAATGTTCAGAAATCATTTTCACAACTTTCATGGAAATTCTGCCTTAAAACTGTGGAATAAATATTCAGATTGCAGGTTAATTTATTAAACTGCGGGGAAAAAGTCTGCAGAATGGATCACTGCCAAAGGTCAGTTCTGAGGCTTTTTTTAACCGCAGTTTAATTCATTAATCCACCCCCACACTGATCAGGGGTCCCAGTAAATAAATAAATAAATAAAAACCTTCAGTCTCTCCCTTGGACCTTCTTGATGTATAGGGGCCCCTCACCCACTGATCATGGATCCCAAGTAAAAAATCCCTGATACCTGGTGTATAGTGATTCCCACCCCCTGCCCAGGGATCATGGCCGTGGGTCCTGGTAAAGAAGAAACAAAAACTCTGACCCCTCCCTAGTGTCTAGTGGCCCCCCACCCGCCGATCATGGCCCCCAAACACATTTTATTTCTCTGGTGTCTAGCGGACCCCCCCATCCTGGATTCCCTTAATCCACAAAAAACAGCCTGCAGTCCACCAACTCATCCCCCTCTATTCCCAGTATTCCCTGGTGTCTCGTGAACCCCCATCCCTGATCCCTTATAAAAAAAAGTAATCCTAATTCCCTGGTGTCTAGTGGGACCCCCACCCCGACAGTTCATCCGCCACCACCCCACTGCCTCCCACCCTGCCCCTGAGTGAGCCACTGGCGCAGCCCTCCTCTCTCCACCACTACCAGTGGCCCACTCAATTGTTAGTGAATGACCGTATGGCTGTACAAGCATGCGCTCATTCACTGACAGTTCATTAAACTGTGGATAGAATAAATTCTGCAGTTTATATGCATTTTTCTGCAGTTCACAAAAAAGTCCATGGAACTCATCAAAAATCTGCAGAAAATCCCAGTTTTGCCAATGGCAAAAGTTCAGAAATCTCCGTGAAATTTCCGAAATTTCACGGAAGTTCAGCAAATGTGGAATTCACAACTTTTGCCCACCCCACCTGGTGGGGGGGGGAGTGGAGGCAATGAAAAATGATGTAAGGTTACTGGAAGAGTGGTCAGAAACATGGCAGTTGAAATTCAATGCCAGAAAATGCAAAGTGAAGCACTTGGGGAGGAGGAATCCAAATACTACATACATACTGGGGGATGGCAGCAACCAGGCAGGAGAAAGATTTAGGGATTATAATTGCAAATGACCTCAAGGTGGGGATCCAGTGCTGCAAAGCAGTGGGCAAGGTGAACAGGATGCTGGTGTGCACAGGGAGAGAGATAACCAGCAGAAGGAGGGAGATACTGATGCCACTTTACAGATCCATGGAGAGGCCAAACCTGGAGTATGGGGTACAGTTCTGGAGGCCCCGTCTAAGAAAGGACATAGATGGCATGGAAAGGGTGTAGAGAAGGGCCACTAAAATGGTGCATGGGCTAAGAGGGATGGCATATAAGGAGAGGTTGAGGGAACTGGGTTTGTATCCTCTGGAAATAAGAAGGAAAAGAGGGGACATGATTGAAACATTCAGGTATGTGAAGGAGATCAATAAAGTGGAGAAGAGCTTATTTACAGGAAAGATAGATATAAGAACTAGGGGGCATGGACTGAAGGTGAAGGGGGAAGGTTTAGGGGAAATGTTAGGAAGTATTACTTCACAGAGAGAGTGGTTGAGCCCTGGAACAGACTGCTGGAGGAGGTGGTGAGTACCAGTACAGTGGAGGAATTCAAGAGGACCTGGGACAAACACAGAGGGTTGTTAAGGGGAGGATGAGGGGAATCTTTGTGGGGGGGGGGTGACAGGTAGAGGAGGAATGGGCAGACTCGGGCCAGGAAGCATCTTTTCTGCCGTCACATGTCTATGAATCTATAACTATCAGGGAAGCGAAATCAGCATTTTGTCAGAGTTCCACTGCTGGAAGATGCATTTTGCCCAGCCGTAGCTGGAAGTTAAAGATGAGGATTAGAGAACCAGTTTGGATAACTTTACAACTTTCCAGAACCTGAGCCATTTTATAAAAAATAACCTTATCAGAACTTTCTTTTTAAAACATTGGCTTGAGAGCATAACATGCACTGCAAGTAGATCTTTATCTAGAAAGAAGGATGGTGGTGGTGGAATGATCCAATTCAAAAAGAAGTCTGGTGGGAATAGAATGTGTGACGGACTCAAACACATAGGGCCCAATTCTAGAAGAGATACGACTGGTGTAACGTGATTTGCGTCCCCAAAAATGGTGTAAGTAGCAACGACATACGGTATTCTACAAAGTGGCCTGCTACTTGCCGCAGGCCACTTGTGCCAAAGTGGACATACACCAGTACTTACGCCCCAAACCCCCTGCGACATGACGCCAGGGGGATTATGGCAGTAGTTGCACCCAATTCTGGTAGGGCAGCAACAAAGTTCCTAAGGTCAGGATTCTACAGTAACCCCCAGAGGAGAACCAGCAGCGTAAGTTATACCAGCATTTAGCTGGCGTAACTGTACTTACGCCCTCCGGGGGTTATGTAGCCCCGTCAGCAGACTGCACCCAAGCCATGTGCTCAACCCCCCATGCCCAGAACACCGCTGTAGGTGCCCCACTGGGCATCTCCCCCGCAGTCCACGATACCCAATACTGTACATGCCCCGTAGGGCATCACACATCCCCGGACCCCCATTCCCCCAAACAGTACAAGCCCCGCAGTGCTGCCAACACACCCCATGCCCTCGAACACCCACACCACTATAAGCCCCACAGGGCAGCTCTGTCCATCCCCCTGACCTGAGCCCTGACCCCAAGACGCGGTGCTGCAAGCTGTAAATATGTGCATATACACACACATATCCCTGGTAGTCTAGTAGCCCCCCACCCACCACCCAGTTGTACTAGTCCACCCCGCACCCCCCGACCCATCCCCAGCCAGCAACTGGCACAGCCCACGCCTCACCTCCATGGCCAGCTACTGACTGAGCTCCATATGAGCGCTTACTGTATAAACATGCGCAATGAATTATGCACTTGCACTCTTTACATCCAGGGTTGCGACTTACAGCAAACTCTTCAGGTACACCCTTTGTTTTGCATACCTGTGGGTTTGTTGCAAGTCGCAGGACTTAGCTGATGGGACCCTGCCCCTTCTAGAATCGGGTGCAAGGTCCATGTTGCAATGGCGTTTGGCATGATCTCACCTTTGGCGACCACTTGCGCCATTCTTCTAGAATCATGACCATAATCAATAAATCATTATATTTAAAATTTTTTTCAAGTGTAATTGTATTTTATTTATTTAATTTTGATAACCAGGTAAGCCCATTGACAGCTAGCAATTTTTTCGGGAGGACCTGTATACAAAAAAAGGTAGACAGGCATTTTAAGGCAATATTACAGTATTCAATATACTTTAGACTCCACATACCAAGAGTAAAATTACAAGTGTGCAGACACATCTGTTTAACAGGAGACCTGTTGTAGAATGTTCTTCTCACCCCTGCTCCCTCACCGCATGTTCTATTGAGGCTTAAAAGACCCCTCTGACATTGACTGCTTTTCCAGGTCATTAGCTTATATGGTCAATGTAATCAAAAGAAAACTGTGCTAATAATTAAAACCCTCTCCCGGAGGCTAACCACCTGATATTGCAACCTAATTTGGGGCTTTGTAACTCAGCATAGCTCACACTTTCCACCACCATCTGAGGTTGTAAAGTATGTTTCTGTCTCTCGCTGTATCAAGTACTGCCAGGTCTGCAGTTTGTCAGCATCACATATTTGCATGCAGCGAGCATCAGAGCTGCTGCACTTTGTAGCCTGAGATGGCATCAGGGAGTGCAACCTATGCGGCATTATGGAACCGTGAGTTAAAATGTAATACAAAGGACTGAGGTGGTGATTAAATTCTTTAGGATGGAAAATGTCAGTTAGTCTGATTAGTGCAGTTTCCCATTAAACTCTCTTCAGTTCTTGCCATACTGTAGAAAGCTCTGTATGTGGTGGACCAGGGCACTGCTTGCTGCACTTTCTTGTGCATCACGTCCTGT